>CM066740.1:80449116-81699116 GCA_033961575.1 Aselliscus stoliczkanus | reverse complement strand
AAAATTTAAAAAACCACATTGAAGAACACTGAAAAATGGTCAAAGACAGGCAACAGTATGAGAAATGTTTTTAAAAATTAGCAAACTACTGTGTATTAGGTAAATATGTGACCTCCTTGCCTTGGGGTGTTCTCTTCACGCTGGAGGTGGCAGACTCAGTTTGTGACAGATGGCATTAGTAAAGGGGTAGATTTTGGAAGCTGAGATAACAGATAGTGCACAATTCTGGCTGACTGATAAATTCCGTACTCATGTAGGAGATCCCATGGAGCCTGAAAACAACCTGAAAGTCTAAGGAATCTTCCCAACTTTCTATATTTTTAAATATACTCCTTATCCAGGCAAAAGATATGGATACTGTAAATAGCATCTGAGCTATAAAGCGAGAAAAAAAAATTAGATAGATGCACACTGCACATGAGACAGATTTCACAGATTTAATTAAATCAAATTAATGGTTTATTATCACAATGACAAAAAAGAATAACCCTCAAAAACCCAAAATAATACTTAGAGTCAATACAATATATTATATACATGAACTTGCTTTCAACCAAAAATTACTAGTTGTGTAAAGAAACAGAGATTTGTGACCCATACATCAATTTTGGAGATAATAGTATTTTTCATAACATAGGGAAGCAATATCTTCTTGAATTACTTGGAGGAAGTAATTAAATGTGTGGTTATTTTTCAGTTCTCCTTTGTTCCCTAAATTATTTCAGATTCCTCCAAGTATTTATTTTTTCTTCTTTGCTTAGCTTAGTCTTTCTGGTCTATGACATTGGCTTTACTACAACTCTTCCCATTTTGTGATCATCCATTCACATTCAAGAATGAGGCAATGCAACCCTGACCATGGGGTCTCCAGCGGAGATGCTGTTCTTTCTAGATTACCCCACCATCCTCCAATCTAAATGTATTGATGTAGAAAGCCTGAGTCTTTCTGGACTTTAGGCTCATGATGATAATAGTCAGTGCTACAGTCCGAATGTTTACGTGCCCCTCAAATTCACATATCGGAATCCTAATAGCCAATGTAATGGTGTTAGGAAGTGGGGCCTTCCGGGGTGATTAGATCATGAGGATAGAGCCCTCCTAAATGGGTTTAGTGCCCTTATGAAAGAGGCTAAGAAAGTTCCCATGCCTGGTCCAAAGCTGCACTGGACTGATTCGAGTCAAGTGCCCACCAGGCTCCCTTGGCCCCATCAGCTCCTGATCCACTCCAGCTAATGACTCATAGAATCATCTAGAGAAACTTGTTAAAAAATGTAGAATTCTGTACCTCTTGGGAAATGGCCCTAGGAGTCTGAAGGAAAATACTGATCGTGTTTGGTGTAACTTGATCTAATTTCAGAAGTCCCCTTCTGTTCAGACATTTCCAGTATTTGCAAACCCAACTTCTTAAATAATGTGGTTCTAAGAGGTGTCTTTTAGTGCTTTCTCCTAGCTTGTATAGGCGTGGGTTCCACTGCCATTCTCCTTGAAGTGTCCCCTGGGAAGCCTTTCTTTAAATGCCAGATTTCTAGATTACCAAGGTGGATTGTTCTGTGCCTTTATGGTGTCATTATGGTTTACCCCCGTGATTCACTAAGATAATGGCTGCACTGAGGACTTCTGGATTCTAGTCTTGCTTCCAAACCTCTTTTGCTGGTCTCTCTGCCAGAATGAAGTTTAATCATTCCTCTTTTTCTGCTTTATCCTGTTACAACTTATAAGCTTCATATTTTTTTCACGCTCATATGTATGAAGTGCTTGCTTTGCCCATTAGAACTGGGGCACTCTTGAATATAGAAATAGGCTTTCTATTTCTTTTATGTCTTTCAGAGCACCAAATGGAAAAACAACAGCAATACTGATTAACTGACCTAACACTGCAATTAACCCAGTATCATAAGTGGTTCCATTAATAGAAATAAGATCACATAGTGAGAACCACAGGACTAGGATGGTTTAAGATCCAAGGATATAGTCTTTTAAATGGAAGGTTTCTGAAAAAGTTTCCTGTCAGTTATTTGGAATATCAGATGCTGTTCCAAAAACACTACGTATTTCAACTCAGTAAGGGAGGCTCCTGGGAAATCCTTGAGAAAAGTAACCAAGCACTCTGTTTTATTTTGATTATTTTGGGTTCTCATTTATCAGGATTTTGTTAAAGCGAAGTCCATCTTTTCACTGCAACAGGAAGGAAACAAACAGAAAAAAAAAAGGACTTAAAATGGATTATTCTTTCTGGTAATAGCATACGAGATTAGACATTTTCTTCTTGTTTTGTTTTTAATGAGGGTACTTTGATTCTGGACTAAAAGATTCTTCATGACACTAATTGTCTTCTCAGCATGAGAAGATGAATTACTTTCATAAGTGTGTGTGTGTAAACTGTTTCTGATTGTCATACCACAGTAAAGACTTTAAAACCACAGATAAAGTCCTAGAAGCAAGTCTAGTAAATAGTTAGAAAGTGCCCATGGCTGCCCTTCAGGGAATGAGGTTTTTCAGAGCACCTAGAAAGTGACTGTGGATCAAGTTGAATTAAAAATCTGAAATATACAGTGTTGTGAACCAATGTCATGCCAATACATTTGATATTTTTAAAAATCTGAAACATACAGTGTTGTGAACCAATGTCATGCCAATACATTTGATATTTTTAAAAATCTGAAACATACAGTGTTGTGAACCAATGTCATGCCAATACATTTGGTTTTTTAAAAAATCTGAAACATACAGTGTTGTGAACTAATGTCATGCCAATACATTTGATTTTTTTAAAATCTGCCATTTTAAAAAGCCTTCCTTGTTTTCAGAGTTTTGTATTTCCAAGCTTGAATCTCTCTTCCTGTGGGAATGGCTGAGCATTTAAGTTCTATTCTATTCACTTTGTTCGCATTTTTCCACGTCCGTTCACTCACAGAGACTCAATTCTGGTTACTTGCAGCCTTTCTAAAGTTTTCCAGGCAGACTTTTGTCCCCCAATCTCACAGTTTCACAGATCTGTGTAAATGCTTTCAACAGAGCATTCTGCCTCATATTGTAGTCCTTTGGCTTTCTCTGACCAACCAAAACAAAGATCACTGAATAGCTTATGAGCTATCCATTGCAGTTGCTATTTGTTACACATCAAGAAAAATGGCATTTTTATCTTTTGGCCTAAAGTTTGTACATCAAATTCCTACTTGTGTGCAATTTTCCGTGTGGAGAGGGAAAGTGGGTACAGTGGCTAAGGAGCAAGGACTGATCACACCTACTCGGTGTGGTTCTTACTTTTGAATTGCTATGAACATATGATGTGGTTCCCTGATATCACAGTTACACTGGGCCTGAATGCTTTCCCTTGTTTTTTTTTCCTTTTCTCACAAGTACTTCTGTTATTACTGTGGTGGGATTTGATGATCAGGGTTTAATACCAAGTTTTGATATCCAGTTCTATTCACTGTGGGAGTGTGAACTACTGCTGCTGGGATTAAACCTAGCCCCTACCCAAATCTGCCAATCTTCCTAGAAAAGTCTTAACTAGAAATAGCTGCTGTTTGTTGAGCACTTGAAGCTTTTGAAACAAACAAAAAAGGAATAAATGATGAAGAAAAACCTAATCACTAAAAGGTGGTGCTCCTAAGAGTTGATTGATGTAAGAGGTAAGGTGAGTTACTCAGCTGTCAGCTTTAGGGGCTCCAGAAATTTGAGGGCGTCCATCAACTCTGAGAACCACTAAAAAGGCCAAAGGAAGTCGTGTACATATACCATATTTTCCTTGGGCTGTATGATTGAGTATAACTTTCAAGCAAAGAGAGAAGGTAATATCCATTCTGGCAAAAAAAAACAACCATTGTCATAATATCTTTTTAAGCCAATAATGGAAATATCTAGAACAAGAAAGCCAAGATCCTAAAAATGTTCAGGTACCTAGCCTCAGTTTAAGAAAAAGAATTATGTCTCGTAGTTACAAAGGATCTTATTTTTACCTTATTGTGTAGGTAAAAATTTTTAAACTGAGAATTTTTATAGTTCTTCAAAAGGTGAGATTTAAATGTGAATGTTGAGTAAAAAAGAAAACAATTTGAAAAATTCACCATAGTGACACTCCAGTAATCATGAGTATACCCACTGCTCAGCTTTTGTCTTCTAATGAACATATTCTAATAAAAGACACCAGAATTCTTTGGAGAAATGGATGATTCTAGGAGTGGAGCATGGAAAATACAAGATAAGACTAGAGATTCTTGTCATTCCAGAAAGTAAGAAAATGCTCAAATAAAACAAAACAAACAAAAATGGGGCACATCAAATTGATTCAGGAGTCAGCTTCAAAGTGTTTCCAATGGCCCAAGCTGAAAGGATTTGAGTAACAAAATAAATAATAAGAGTATTGTATTTATCCCAAGAGTTAAATAAATATTCATGAGTCTGTACTGATAAAAATAAACAATTAAAGAAGTAAATAAATGGTGAAGGAACAAATCATCCTTACAGAATTCCTAATTCCTAATATTAGTTACAGAATTCCTAATAATAGTTAATTTATCTCCTCTTGAGTATGGACTGGACTTAGTGACTCACTTCCAAGGACTAGGGTATGGAAAGGCAATTAAAAATAGGAATTTTGGGGCCGGCCGAGTGGCGCATTGGTTAAGCGCTGGTTTTGGGATGCCAGGGGGCCCGGTTCGGATCTCACATGAGGGCCAGTGACACTGCCCTCTGCAGCTAACAACAGCTCCACCTGGAGCTGGGCTGTGCGAGCCCCGGTGATGGTGTGGGCTGCAGCCCCTGCTGCAGTGGGCTGCCATAGGCTACAGTGAGTGGCTGGCAGCCAGCGTGAGCGGCTGGCAGCCAAGCATGAGCTGCCAATAGCCGCGGTGAGTGACATCCAGAGGCCAGCGACCGATCTGCCTCATCTGGGAAGAGCGCAACGACGATACCAACAGTGAAGCAACATCGTCCGCCACTAAAACTGAAGAACAAAAAGACAGCAACTTGTCTGTTCCCCTTCCCCGATTCCCCAACGCTGTTCCCCTCTGCCAATTCCCCAATAAAATAAAATAAAAAAAATAGGAATTTTGTAGTGGAGACCCCCAACAGACACCACCTTTACCAAACGATCCAGTTAACATAATCAAGCATGTTTATATCACACTCCCTCTGATTTGATGCAATGAGAGACATCTCACCCCTTGTGGTTTTCTTTCTCCAAATTCATAACCCTAGTCTAATTATGAGAGAGCACCAGGCAAATTAAAATTGAGGATATTCTACCAAACAGTATGAGTACTCTTCAAAAGTGTCAAAGTCATACAAAACAAGAAAAGACAGAAATTCTCACACAGGAGACTAAGGAGACAGTTGGAGAGGCCCCAGTGAAGTACGTGGTCTCATCAATAGTCTTGGAACAATGTCAAGATTTGAGTGGATGTATCATGGTGTGAGGCGTTAACAATAGGAAAAGCTGAGTGAAGGATATATATGGTCATTCTCTGTATTGTCTTTATAACTGTCTGCTAATCTAAAATTTTTTCAAAATAAAAAGTTAAAAAGAATTAAGATGGTATCCTGATACAGATCACATTTTGGGCCCCTATATTAGAATAAGTGCTTTCTATAAAGGGAAAGGATTTGCTCCAATCATTTTTATTCCTACTTTCTCCATGTGCTGGAAGACACATGTTCCAAAGACAAGACTGATGTTCATGGTCTTAAAAGGGTTTGTAAATGTAATTAGGTCTACAAGGGCTGAGCCAATAACCACCACTATTGATTCTCAGTCTTATTGTGCATCAAGCTCTGAGGATGCTTTAAAAAATCCAGAGACTGGGGCCACATTCTCAGAGGCTCAGATTCCATTGTTCTGAGGGGAAATGAAGGCATCAATATTATTTTGAGATCTTCATAGGAGATTTTATCATGTAGTCAGGCTTGAGACTAATGTATCTAATCTATCGAGGCATGTAGGCCTTGGGTTTCCAAAAAGATGAATTAAAAAAAGATAAATGATACCTCAAATCTCAAAAAGAAACATTGGTTAATTTCCAGGAAAAGAAAAGCCAAATACAATTGCTCTACTAATAGACTAATTATTCTATATCACAATTTCGGGATAGATATATGAAGTAGCAGGAATATCAGAATTGAATATATAGCTGTCTTCATACATAGATGCTGACTTTTCTGCTATGAATGGAATATAAAGAAAAGGGGAGAAGTGAGTGAAAGCAGGCTGGAGGAGATGCATGAAAATAAAAATCTGTCACTTATGTTGCTCAAGAACAGTCTTTCCTTATGGCTGGTATCCTTTCAGTTTAGTATTCAAAGATTGCATTGTTATTGGTAAGTGACTTTCATAGCACATTAGCTGCTATGCATACTAAATCAGAGCAATGGAAAAATGTGACTGTCAGAAAAAATGTGCAGTTGAGTGCTTGCCATTTCCAGCTGACTTCATCGTGCCTTTGAGTACCAAGGATGAGAGAGAGAGAAAGAAAAAGAGAGAGAAAGGGAAAGAAGTTTCCTTGGATTTTATAATTCAGAATTTGTTCATTTGGTTAACAGGGATTAGAAAATTTGGTTTGTACTACTGACTTAATGACTTGATTCCGCAGTCTGATGGCAGGATAGTTTTTCTTTTACTTTCTTTTTTTATTTTTGTTTTTTTAGAGGGCAGTGTCACTGGCCCTCATATGTGGGACCCGAACCGGGGCTGCTGGCTTCCCAAGCCAGCGCTTATCCACCGCGCCACTCGGCCGGCCCGGCAGGATAGTTTTTTAAAAACACATTTTGATTTACTGTATAACATGTATTTTATAGCTATCCAACAAATATTTCTTGAGCACCTGCTGTGTACTGGGTCCTATTCTAAGTTTAGGGGACTCAGCATGTGCTGAATAGACAAATAGTTTCTTATCAAGCGTTCTGATAATCAGTGGGTATTTACATTGGTAAGCAACTCAAATAAGAGGAGAACATTCAATTCTCACAGTGGTTATCAGGACTTTCAGAGATACTGTCTAAATTTTTGTTTTGCTATCAGGTTTTTCGTTTCAGTAATCTCTTGTACAAAGGTTTTCTTATAGAATGTTTATTAATTTACTCATTCATTAATCCATTCATTCCTTCATGGATAATTTGTGTTCATCAAATATTTATGGAGCTTCTACCAGAGAAATGAAAGATTTGTGAGAGCCTGGAGCACGCTCTATTTTTCTTTCTATCCCAGTGCATGTCACAGTCCCCTATATATTACAAGACGCTGAATAAATGCGAAGAGATTTGTTGAATGAAAAAGGTGATATGCAACAAACCTGCCAAGCTCGGGGTGAGGGGGGCCCAAGGCACCTCTGACAAGACCAGGGACCGAAAGTAACCACAGGATGGTCTGATCACAAATTCCTAACTAGGCAGGAGACAACCCAGATGTCCTTTACCAGATGAATGTTAAACTGTGGTATGTCCATATTTTTGGATACTACTCAGCAATAAATGGAATGAACTATTCAAACACACAGAAACCTGGATGAATCCCCAGAGAATTATGCTGACTAAAAACATCCAGTCCCAAAATGTTATATGGTATTAAATTTTGTCAAATGCTTTTTTTTCTGCATCATATACTGATGTGATTTTTTTTCTCCTTCAGTTTATTACTATGGTGGATTACACTGAGGCATTTTCAATTGAATCGGCCTTGCATCCTTGGGATAAAACATAATTAATCACAGTGATTAATTCTTTTTTATATATTAGTGAATTCTATTAACTCATATTTTGCCAAGGATTTCTGCATCTGTATTCATGATGGATATTGATCTGTAGTCTTTTTTTTTAATGCTTTGTCTGGTTTTAGAAATAAAGCTTCACTGAATGTGTTGGAAATTGCTCCCTCTTCTTCCTTTTTTTGGTAGAGACTGGATATAACTGATGTTAATTCTCACTTAAATATTTGTAGAACTTTCCTGTGATATCATCTGGGCCTAGAGATTTCTTTTTTTCTTTTTGGATATTTTAAAATTATGACTTCAATTTCCTTAATAGTATGGAAATACTAAAAGGATCTCTTCTATGTTGAGTGAGTTGTGGTTATTTGTATTTCAAGGAGGTGACTAATCTAAGTTATCAAATATATATATATATATATATATATATATATATATATATATATATATATATACTGTTGTTTGTAGCCTTCCCTAATTATCTTTTGGATGTCTGCAAGATCTCCAGTGATATATCCTGTTTAATTTCTGATACAGGTAATTTGTATCTTTTGTAATTTTTTTTGTCCATCTTGCTGAAGATCTGTCCATTTTATCAATGTTTTCAAACAACTTGCCATTTGTTTCAATGGTTTTCTCTAGTGGTTAGATAAATGTTCATTTTGGAGGGTTTTATTGTAAATTGTCAAATTTCTCAAAACTTTACTTACAAGCTTAGCAGTAGCCTGGAAATAATTTATGCTTTTGTTGAGATTAGATATTGGTTTTTAAAAAATACTTGATAATTTTTTATATAAAAATGGAAACTCAATTATTAAGAATGAAATTAAAAAATGTTATATGTTGAGTGGTCTTTAATTTATATTTATGTTTTTGGATGGTTGCCCTTTCATGTCTTTTGCCAATCTCCTGCAAGGCTCATCTTTTTGCTATTGATTTTCAAAAGCTATTTATATATTAAATATAGGATATTAATTGTTTTCTTTTTTATATATTTTGCAAACAATATTCAGTTTGTCTTTTAGCTTTGTTGAAGAAGGTTTGTGTAACACAGATTTTAAAAATAATTTTCAAAGACAAACATGAACATCTCTTCCTTGCAACTTGTGCTTTGGAAATCAAAGAGCTAGGTTTCTAAAATGTCTCTCTGAGATATATGAGATGACCAAAAGGGGCCGATGAAAATAGCCACTCCACGGGGTTTTCTGTAATTGACAGTATCTGTAAAAAACTTGAACTTTTCTTCAGATAAATGGACATTACAATGTGTTTTTAGCCTCTAACTTTGAGCATTTCTTTCTTTTTTTTTTTTTTTAAAGATTTTATTGGGGAATTGGCGGAGGGGAACAGTGTTGGGGAATCTGGGAAGGGCAACAGACAAGTTGCTGTCTTTTTGTTCTTCAGTTTAGTTGCGGAGGATGTTGCTTCACTGGCCCATGTTGGTATCGTCATTGCGCTCTTCCCGGATGAGGCAGATCGGTCGCTGGCCTCTGGATGTCGCTCACCGCGGCTATTGGCAGCTCGCGCTGGCTGCCAGCCGCTCACGCTGGCAGCGGGCCACTCACTGTAGCCTATGGCAGCCCACTGCAGCAGGGGCTGCAGCCCACACCATCACCGGGGCTCGCACAGCCCAGCTCCAGGTGGAACTGTTGTTAGCTGTAGAGGGCAGTGTCACTGGCCCTCATGTGGGATCCGAACCGGGACCGCTGGCATCCCAAAACCAGCGCTTAACCAATGCGCCACTCGGCGGGGCCTAACTTTGAGCATTTCTAACCAAATGGAATAAGAGAAAAAACAAACCAGACACATTATTATGTTTGAGTTAGAAATGAACATATTTAAATTGACACTTTTTTTTTTTTTTTTACCCTGACAAGGAAGTCAGACACAGCAAAAGCGGAAGGTAAGAGAAATCCAAGAATATCAGCATATTTAAGTTTTCTCACAGATGGTTTGCCACCTAAATAAAGGAAGAGACTCCCCCAAACTTGGAAATATTTCCAAATATTCTAAAATAAAGCCTTCCGTAGACCACCTCTGAGAATTCCACTCATTCTTTAGCTGCACAGAGTCCATTCATTCTTTAGCTGCACAGAGTGCCTCTCCCCTGGGCAGGACTCAAGCACTTGTGTAGAGCCAGGCATAGAACTTCCACTCAATGGACCTTAGTCGAATAACGGATTTTATGAAGAAATTGAAGCATGAATAATAATTGGCTCCCGTTTGTTTGGCCAACTTGTCAAATGAGACCATAGTTCTAAAAAACAATGGGTTCTTAATAGTTCTCCAGTTTCTTAGTCTCTGTTCTGATATTCTTCCTTTTGAATTCATTGCTGAAGAACTGGAGTTCTAAATTACCTTTTGAAACATTTCATGGAAATTAGAGCCTTTTACTCTTCTTTTAGTTTCATGAACATCCCTTGTTTATCACTTAGGGACACAGGTAGTAATGGACAGTCCATTAAAACTGAGGCTAGTTGGACCAGCCAAGTGGTGTGGTGGTTAAAGTTCCCACATGTGAGGGCCAGTGACATTGCCCTCAAAAAAAAAAAAAAAATCAGTTAAAAAACTGGTGTTAGTAATGATGAAGAGTCATTACCACCTCAGGAAGGGGTAAGTGACTGAGCCCAGAGAGACCACATACATGGTCCCTTGTAGAAGGACACAAAGGCCAAAAGGAAGTTACTCCAGGAAAATACATATGATGATCTCATCCTGCTCCTATCTGCTGCCATCTTGCAAGGCCCCCTGGCTGACTCCAACTAGAAACTAAAGGATAATGGAGCTTGTTAATTCAGTGCCTACAAATCAGCTTCCCAGAATCCACAGATGGGGAGGGAGAAGGCCGTGCACTGGGAGGAGCGAAAGAAAAATACCTGACATACCTTGCTAGATGTTGTCAGGGGTCCAGATGTCAGGGCAGAGGCCTAATGACTGGTGATAACGTCTTCTTCTAATTCTGTTTCCCGCACGAGGTCACCCTCTTATCGGACAGATCTCCATCCACTATTCCCTTCATCTGTCTGCTCTAGCTCTGTGTCACTCATTAATGAGATTGTGCTGGGTAGTTTGGTACAGTCCTCAGCACCAGTCTGTCTCTTCAGTCTGACGACTTTTCTTTGCAGGCCTGACTTGACTTTGAATTGAAAAACTGTTTCTGACTCCTGAGGCAGTTAGTAGAAGAAATATGACTAGAGCTCTTGGGAGTGAGTAGGGGAATAGAAGACTACAGTCTCAGCTTTCCTAGTCAATAATTCAATTTAAAAACCTCAAGGAGCTTCATCAGAATTTATCCTACAATATTTCTAAAGGTAACAGTGTTTTGTTTTTTTCACCCTCTCCTCCTCACCAAATAAATAAATAGGAAAAATTTTAATTTTGAACAGATTTTGGTGATTCTTGAACTACTTTGAAAAGCAGAGATAATAGTCCTTTGGGTCCACTATTTTGAAATAAGTTTTAAAAATTGCATCACTGGATCTTACAGCCAGCCCCACAAAGCACCAGTTAGGGATGATGTAACCAACTGGTCAGCACTGACTTGACCGGTAGCATCCACTTGCCCATGACAATACCCCAAAATCTTGACTCATCCCTGAGAGTAGTCCCTAAAAGTTGTCTTACAAACTTGGACTTCTTTGGGAAGGAATATGACATGTCCTCTACTGTAAACACTTGTGAAATCTATGGCTCTTCATTTTCTATAGCCTCAACATGTCCTTTTAAATGTGAAAGAGCAATTTATTTTCTTATTTACAGGCAATCAAATTGGTAAAGGCCAAATCATTTAACTTCATAAGTCGTATATTCTTCATCTGAAAAAGGGGCTAATAGTGACTACTTTGAAGACAGAAGGTATAAAGATTAGTTTGGGTAAAATGTGTCAAGTTCACTGAAAAAGTCAGTAGACATTTCATGAAGGGGCATTTTGTTCCACTAATGATTTCAGTGTTTTGTCTGAGGTTAGTGGAAACTGTTTGAAAGCTAATGTCAGAGTTATCTTAATAGAAATTCCAAAAATTTCAATAATTGTAAGAAACTTGGGAGGGTTAAGGGAAAAAATGTTTTGCCTTAGCAAAACCGGAGGGGGCAGGTATAAGAGACATAATTAATTGCATCAGGTCAGCCAGTATAAACCAGGCCTGCACCCAGGAAACCAGGGCAAACTGTTTCTATGTGCTTTCTGCTTGTGATAAACTACTTGTAGGATTTGAGTCCTGGCTGTACATAGACCAGCTGTGATCTTGGGAAATTAATTGGTCTCACAGAGGCTCAATTCCTCATATAAAATGGGTATAAAAACAGCTTCTCATATGATTATGGCCAGATCTGAGTAATAAGATGCCTGGCATATAAAATGAGCTATCTCTGTGCAAGATGCGAATAATCTCATTATAGTGATACATCTGATTATTCAAGTAAAAAACTAAATTAAAGAATTTGAACCATGTTACAAAGGAAAGAATAATTGCATCCCAGGTGTTTCAAAGTTAATTCTCTGCTCAGAGGAAGTGGCTCTGGGTGTCAGGAATCTCACTTGTTTCAGTAAAGCACTGCCTGGGTTGACAGGATCCTTAGGACTCTGAAAAGCACAGTTTGAAAAACCCTGGAACGTTTATTCTCTATTAGTCTTCCACTAGAATAAGTGTTATAAATATACAGCTTTTATTGAGTACCCTCTTTGTCAGGCATTCTGCTAGGACTTCTCAAATTCTAAGTAGTTGTTTCTCATGCTCAAAATATTGCTTATGTAAATGTATATAAAATGTATAGCAATACCATGTATAGAGAGGGTGCCAAAAACTGTATCCACATGTTCAAGGAAAAAAAACTGTATTAAAATTGTACACTATCGATAGCAAAAGATGAATACAAGTCATATGTATATATTTTTTGATACCCCTGGTATATAAATATGGATTATATTTACATATGAAGAAATTAAATGACTTTCTCAAGGTCAAATAAGTAGGAAGTGGAAAAAAAACGTTAGAGATAGAAGGACAACAGTGACCATGTATCAGACAGTGTCTCAGGTGGACAAATGCAGACTTGGTCATTGTACTTACAAAGCTTACCATCTACAGGCAGAGATAAACATTTATACAAACCATCCTACAAACATAAGTAAAACTGCAAGTGTGAAAAATGCAATGGGTGCCATTGTGGAGGATTTAATGTAGTTAGAAAACTCTGGGGCGGGGGTGGCGTGGGGCGATTTCCTGAAAATGCCATCCTTGATTTTGAGATAACCAGGTAACAATGGGTTATTACCCTGAAAAGAGGTTTCCAGGCAGAGTTGTTCCAAGTGCATGTACAAACGTCTTTTGGCAGAAGAGGCCATGGTGAGGGCCAGTGTGACTGGTGGCAAGAGCAATGAAATCACCTGGGAGTGTGGTGAAAGGTGAGGAGGGAAAAATGGCAAGGGCTCAGCAAAGAAAGAGGATGTAGGTCAGATGAAGGAGGCTGGATGTTATCAAAAGAGGGACGCACTAATAGGTTTTAAGCAGGGGAGTGACCATATTCAGATTTGCCTTCTGAAAAGACCATGCTGGCTGCAGAGTATGAGATGGATGGGATGGGGTCCAAGTCGATGGGGCAAGGCCAGTTGCATTATGCAGTGACATTCGTAGAAATAGGCGAAGTCAATCAATTTGACAGACTTGGTATTTATGAGGTAAGATTGGGAGGACTTGAAGTGTGACCAAGGGCAAGGCCATGGTTTCCATTTTGTGCAACTGAATAGATGATGAGTTAAGAAATAGCAGAATAGGGTCGAGTTTGAGGGGAAAATCATGAATGTAACTTTTTTCACATGGTGAGCTTGAGGTACATTTGAAATTTCCCAGAAGGGTTCTGAGGTCGTTAGACAGATTTGGTGTTCGGTACAGAAGATTGAGATGGGGATAATATTTATGTCTAACCACATTTAAGATGGTAATAAAAGTTGAGGTAATGGATGAGATCCCTTCAGGAGAGAACACGAGTTGAGAGAGAAAGAGCCGAGTACGAAGCTTTGAGAAACTTGAACTGCCCATTGCTAGGAAGGCTGAAGCTAAGTCTTTCTGACAGTCAGGGAGGCTATAGAAAATTTCTGTTTTCAGATGGAAATGAGAATGGTTGGCAAATGATGTTTAGACCAATCCTGAGATTCCAAGGATCTGAGTTTACCATCAGCTTGGTAATAAATATGTCTGAATGGATCTTTTCCTAAATCTGGGGTTGGGACTTCCTCCCTGGCAAGAACATGGTCATCTCTAAGCCCCCTCACCAGTGTACTTCTTGGCCTATGTATGCTTAAGAACATTTGGTATTAGTTTGTGTGGGTTTTCACTTGCCTCTCCTTCTTTGGAAGAAGGAAATAAATTCCAGATCAATATCTCCAAGCATATTATTTGGGGAAAGCACACAAAAAATAGAAGACAACTTCCCTACACATCTAACCCACGAAGTACTTGTAGAAACCTGAGCAAATTTGTAATCCCTCTTTCTGAGACTTGAGATACTTGGGAAATAAGAGAGCAGAGGATAGAAAGGATACTCGACAGCAGTTTTCATCTGGTAGACCAAGTGAAATGAGAGTTTTCAAGGGTAAAGCAGGAGCCCCCACTAACTTGCATTGAAATTAGTACTTTATCTCGGGGTACCTAGAGTCCCACTTCCAAGATGCCCACAAAAGTGTTCTAATCATGATGAGTCATATGAAAAGCAGCTTGTTGTTGACTTTTCTGACTGGTATTATGCTTCATTTAGGAATACAGCGTGGCCCAAAGACATCCAAGGATACGGCATGTAATTGCTGTCATCTTCCAAGTATTTCTGGCACTTGGCACTACCATTTTCCCCCACTGAATTTGGAAGTTGGGATGTCTTTGCACGCATGCGTCATCAACACTGAAGCCAAGACTCCTCTGGTATGTGCAATATTTTCCATTGGTACATACCCCATTCCTTATATTCGTGAATCACTTTGCATTAAATTCCTACTACTGTCTCTTTGGATGTGTTCTTTTCCTTTTATAAAAAGATAGTATATAAATTATATAGACTTGTATAAATATATGTAGGTTATAGCAATAATATGCATATCTCTAATCCCATTTATGCATAAATTGGATTATCTTTATAGACTCTATCAAAAAGTATACTCATACAATTTATAGGCTATAAAAGGTTTTCTTTAAGAACATACAGTCTTCAGTTAGTCTAGTGTGTACATTTCCTTTATTAAATAATCTGTGTGTTTTTGAATTCATATACATTTAAGTAACTGTCTTTTCATATAGGATTTTAAAAAGACTAGGACCCTATACTATGTGTATGTTTCTCTCAAACGGACATTCAATTTCTTGCTGTTAAATAAAAAGACAATGGAAACAAGAAAGGTACCAGGTTCCTTTGTCATGATAGACTCATAGGAATTAGAGTGAATGTAGCCTAGTAATTCTAAGCCTGTACATGGTCAAGGGCAGCTATTGTATGTGTAAAATTTGCCACCTAAATAATAGATAAGGGCACACTGAGCATGCATTTTGGCTTCCCTTTTTTTATCCCGTCTGAAGCTTTCAATCATTTTATTTTTCCTCAGTTCTCCCAAGTTTGTGATAACATAGTTTCTCACACATTCCATGTTCAACAAAGGGGTCAGTGGGCCTTTAACTTCTCGACATGGGCCTGATGGTTCATCATGACAAGTTCCATTGGTGTTGGCAGCTGCTCACACCTCCACAGGGCCTGGTTGAAAACAGCACATTGATGGACCAGAACTCTTGTCAGGGTGACTGAGGGCCAGTGTTCACCATACTGCGAACAGCTGTGTGACCACAGAGGCAGTCAATGTCATGATGTTCAGAAATGATCACATATGGAAGCCATCATTACACAGAATTATTTTTGCATCTAAAGCTATAATTCTATCATTTGTCCATATTTTTGCGATGGTTTTTGTTTTCATATATAAAGCATATGTGACATGTATAAGCAGTTAGTTTGTTTTTTTTTTGTTTCTTTGTATTCTGGAGTAGCAATGTCCACTAAAATTAAACAAACAAACAAACATAAGCTCTAGAGAAAGAGCAATTTTTATGTCACAACATTTTTAAACATTACTTTTAAAACAACATTAGTAAAGACCTTAGCAAACATACTAAAAAGAGATGAAGGAAGCATATAAAAATGAAATGCGAAGAACTTTGGCAAAAGGAAAAAGTTCAGTTAACTATTTATCGTTATTCTTTTCAGAGAGCTTAGGGATAAGTTGTTTGTTATTTTCCCTCACTGGGACGTCATATTTTTACTGCTCCTGTTCCATTCCTAATTTTATTCTTTATGGTTATTGTTTTCTGCCTAAGTACAAAGTTGTTCAGATTATATTTTTTTGTAGGTTAAGTTACCCAGTAGGGTGAGAAAAAACAAAATAGTTTTACTCAGTTACTTAGTATCTGGTTCTTAGACCCCCTGTGTGCTTTTTTACTATTAAACTGAAATAGTGAGAATCCCAAAAGAAACAAAAAATAACCTGGTTGGTAATCTTACTTTTTCTGCAGGATGGGACATGCCTGCATGGCTTCTTGTTTACTAATTTAGGATCTCTGACTTTGTGACTATTCCATCATCTCATGCATATTCCGAGTAAGTATCACTCCTATGTTTCTGTCCCATGTCTGAGAGGGATTTCAGAAGGAATATTCTGAGAAAGCATCACTTTTTTCTTCTCTTCTACTTTCTAGATAGTCATGTTAATATTAAAAGCGCCATATTGTATAGTTGCACAGTGTCCAGGGGTCCCCATAGTGATGGTTTGTATTTGTAAATGTGTTTCCTAGGTGTTCTGATGGATTTCTCCAATCCAAGCATGTTTTCTTACCATGATCCCATGTAATCGCCATCATGCTCTAAAGAGATGGTTTGCTGACGACAGGGATGTATTGGTGGCAAATACGAAGCTAAAACTCATATGATCCTAACAGCTGTAAGAAAGTTCTGCAGTTTACTGACCACAGTACAGAGCACACAGTAGGTTTTCTTCAATACTACTTAGCCGACCCAAGAGTTCAATGTCTCCTCTAGCAGAGTTATAAATTCTGGAAGTAATAGAAAAGTTATATCCAGAAGTGGAATTAAATCAGAGAAAATACTTGCCAATGATACATCCAATAAGAAGTTAACCAAAATATATAAAGGACTCATACAACTTAGCACCAAATAAAGCATCTGATTTAAAAAATGGGCAGAGGACCTGAATAGATATTTCTCCAAAGAGGACATACAGATGACCAATAGATGTATGAAAAAATGCTCCACATCACTAATCAGCAGAGAAATGAAAATTAAAACCACAATGAGATAACACCTCACTGCGGTCAGAATGGCTATCATCAGTAAATCAACAAACAGCAAATGTTCGTGAGAACGTGGAGAAAAGGGAACCCTCGTGTACTATTGGTGGAATTTCAGTTTGGTGCAGCCACTATCTGGAGTTTCCTTTAAAAGATTAAAAATAGAATACTCATTAAAAAAAAAATTCTTTGACAAAACCTCCAAAGATATCCACATTTTCAATCAAGGTCCAGTTGAAGGCTTCAGATGAACTGCTGTGTATATGGTGCTTCTGTATATGTATACAGAAGACAGTTGCCTCTTTTTTTTCCTTTCATAGTTTCCCCTGACTTATTGTGTGAGTATTTAAGAAGCCAAAGAACTGATTTTCTAGAATGTCACCTATTTAATAAATATCTACATTCCACAACTTACCACATTCTGCTTCTTCCATTTTTGGATACATGTTATAAAGTAGAAATGCTTCCTTGATGATGGCAAGATGTTTTTCCTGTCTCAGTATATGCAACCACCTAATCAGGAATAGCATGCAACAATTCATCGATACACTATTCAATTCAAATTCCAGAAAATTAAATGAAAACATTTTATTAGAACAATAAAACCAAATGAAAATTGATAGAAAACTCAATTTTTTCTTTCATTGTTTTTTTCTAGAAATAATTTTGGTTCAAGTAAGGAAGAGCAGTTTCCAAGGGTGAATGGTGACATAGGAGGAGAAATTTAAGAAGCGAATAGGCACTGGAACATGTCAAAATTTGAAGAAAACTAGAATTCACTGAAAACCATCTCTCCCACTGCATGCCTTGGTGTTTAAAACTAATAAGAATCTTTCATATGTTCAGTGTTTATGATTTTTTTTATTAAAATGCAACTATCTCTTGGGATTGCACGCCCAATATCAGCTCATATCATAACAGTACTTGTTAACTAAGAACTCATGCTAATTGGCCAAAGAAAACAGTCTGGAGAATGTGAGCAATTGAGTGGTCAACAATCAAAGGAACAGAATTGCTGTGGAGGAGAAAATGTAGGACGCTCAGCAACAAACCACCTATTTTGCAATTTCTTGGAACTTGCAACATCATACTACACTAAAAGTGATTGATATTTAATGTAAGGGATGCTGTATTGGACCCCAAAACTGAAAATACAGTGTGTGCACAATGTTTTACATGTTTCAGAAAGAACATTCTGAAGGTCATCCTTTCCTCCCAGTGTGATTATTTTTTATTTGACAAAAATCAGTTAATTTGGAGGAGAACGAAGCTGGATGTCAATGAATTGGCTGCAATCTCATCAGGCAATCAGACGTGAGATCAACACAGCTGTTGGAACAGTAATGGCCAGGAAGGTTCTAGTCAGGGGAATGTCAGACGTGCAGGAGCAAACAAGTATTGTTGTCACATGGGGGTGACACCAGCCAAGGTTTATTAATACATTCCTTCACGAGATAGTATTTAAAATGAGTGCCATGCTTCTAAAGAGTATAAAACAGTTTAACAGTGATGTGGATAGGATTTGGGCGGCTCATACACATCTCCCTTCAAAAGCAAATACTGCTTTCTTTGTAAGTTGGGCATGTAAAATACATTCTTGTTACTCCGAAGCAACATAGACTGCACATGAAGATTTTTGTGTATAATATATTTATTTGTATACAGAAATATGTATTCCTATTATACATTTCATTACTTTATTTATAGAATATGTATAGTAAGCATACAGGAAGATTCCAGGAAGATACATTAAATATTGCACACAGTTCATGCTGCAGCGTGCACCCTGTTAAGAGAAGCATATTGAAGGGGCAGGGTATTGTATATACATGCTGAAAATACACTTTGCACAATTCATCCAGATTTGGGTGCTTCCCTAATCTATTTGCAACACCAGTGCTGTGGTTGTTGAAAGGGATATTATCAAAATGGGGGAAAGGCCACTATCAATGAACTAAGTAGGAGAAAATAAAAGTAGCTTGCTTTTCTAAGGATGTGTTGTTGTTAGTTTGAACTCCCATCTCCCCCAGTGTCAGACCCTCAGGATCCAGAAAGCAGTGAGTGGGACAAAGAGCAGGTGTGTGTGGGACCTCCAGCTTCCAAATCCAACCTGAAAGCTCATCCCCAGTGTCTTACGATATTGGTGACTTTGTCCTAACCCTTAGGATCTGCCATTAAGTTAATGATGAACTGATAAAGGACAATCATTTTTTTGTTGGAAGAAATGACCTGACTTTTTCACATTCTTGATCTCCTCTTCTTATAAGACCACTCTGTGATATTTACATTATTGCTTTGAGGAGAGAAGAAATTCTTGACAGATATTCACCTTGCCAGTGAAAGGAGATGAATCATTGTTTTTGAAAGAGGCTCTTAATGTTTCTGAAAAGATCAATGTCAGCTTCAATAGCAACTGACTACACATCAACCACAACCATTTTAACGGTCAACTCCTGGAACCTCAATTGACTGGAGTCTGTGGCAATCATAATCTGACATTAAGATGTTGGAAACAGTGTACTATGTGCCTGGTCTGATGATTTTGGATATGTGGATGTGGCCTGTTTTCCCAATCTATGAAGGGCAATTACACCAGACTCAGTGGATGATGAGTGTGCCCGATACACAATTGGTGAGCATCACCTTTTTTCAAACAGGTGAGTAATTTGCATTGATATTCTAATAGTGATACAGGATTATTTTCTCACTTATACAAAGCAAGCTCTAGAATCCCTTAAAATACACCAGGGTTTCCCAACTTTGGCACTATCGACATTTTGAGCCAAATAATTTTTAGGTGGGGAGGGGGGAATTATCCTGTGCATTATAATCTGTTTAGAGGTCATTCCCTGGCCTCTATCTACTGGATGCCAATAGCCCTGCCCCCAGCTGTGACAATGAAAAATGTCTCCATGCATCGTTAAATGTCCCTTGGACAAGATCATCATCCCTGGTTGACAGCCACTGAAATAGACAAATCCAGCAGTAGTCAATGCAATCCTTCAAATACAGTCTCCATATCTTTCTAATCATGTACCATTGTCAGTACTCTTTCCATTGTTTGATTCCAATTGACAAAGCTTCCATGATGTTTCAGCCTATCTTCAATTCCTTTCTTTAATAACTTGATGGTTTCTCTTTCGATAAGGTTGTGGTGGCCATGGCGAAGATCAAAAATAAAAGGAAGAAAGGGAAGGATGTAATGACAATGAAGAGTAACTGGCAATTTGACTCAAGGTGAATTGGATTGTTAGGGCAGAGACAGAAAGAGACCTGAATCCAAAGAGTTCATCCTGATTAAAGCTGAATCAATATCATAATAGTACAGCAGGTTAATAAGTGAAATATTCAGCCAGTCAATTGTTTTGATGACAGGGGTCCAAACATCCCATGGTTTGATGTTCCCTCCACTCAATTTATAGGTGAATTTGAAGAAATAAAATAAAAATAAATGTGGATTTAAAATGTAAACGTTTACACTGATGTCATTTTTAGAGTGAAGGAAGGTGTATGAACTGATGCTCTGTGTTTATGCATAGAAGATTTTGGGGGGGAAATGACTGAAGGTATTAAAACAGGAAGTTATTTTTATAAAGGGTAACTTATAAGTATTGTTGGCAATTTGCTTCTTACTGATAGTTCTTTTATTGTTGTTTACGTTGTGCTTTTATTTAACTCTCAAAATCGTTGAGGTGCCATCAATGAGGTAAGTCAGAGAAAATACCTCTAAAGTGCTAAGCTCTAATACTGACAAATTCATCATGTAGCTCACATAGATATTACTGGTCAAGATATCATAAAGTCCACAAATCGAAAAGGCAAAATGTGAAATATGAAAAGGCTTTTATAAATTTGATTTCTACTGATTGGACCATCTTTAGAAAATTTGATTGGAAAACTATGGCAAATATAGTAAGAAAACAGAGGGTGCATAAAAATAACCAGTGAAATGTGAACAAGATAATCATGTATTTATTTGGGGGTGCCAAATAAAAAGTGTCTACGGGGACGAGTTTATTAGGTCCTGACATGACTTTTTTATGGTCTAGAATTACAGAAATGGTGGGTCGTGACACAGGTACAGCCACCTACATTCTTCTTTCAGATTCTGCTGAGCTCACCTGGCATCTGTTTAGTTATCCACTATATTTCTGTCACAAAGATTACTTCTATTGATAGAATTTTGAAGTTAAAAAAAATCTTAGGGATAATCAACAATTGGAAGAATATGGAACATGTGTTTTTGGTAATATTTCTGATTATCCTTTTTTTTTTCCTCCCCTGGGTCACAGGATGGTTATAAACAAGCTCACTTGACTATATGTTGAATATCAGCCTTTAGAAGGCACTGAAGGGAAGGTCTTCATCTCTTGAGACTGACCCAGAAGTCATTGGTGCCACGTGAGTACCTTTGTCCTATTTAGAATTCTAAAAGAAAAAAAAAATAGCATCTTCTTCCTGCTGACAAAGGCCAGGAGTTCATGCTTTACAAGTTAGCATTTCAGACATGGGTCAGGCAGCTTCGGGTTGAAACAGGCTGCCCTTTCAATCTTCCATTATCTTATCTCACAACTTGTCTGGCCTCCGTAAACTTATGAAATCTCAATTTTAAAAATCACTTTGGTTACTCAAGCATGTTTATGTATTGGGAGTGTGGGAGAGGAGAAGAGGTTATTTTAGGAGAAAACCAGACTGGTGAAAACATTTCACATAAAGGATCATAAGGGAACTACTTCCTAACAGGCTTTTATACCCTCAAAGGATGCCAAGGACAGAGTGGGCAGGGGAGAAATGCCCATTTTTAGGGCTATCTCTTGTTGGAGCTTAGTGAAAGTCCTGTAGAATTTGCCCTTACACAGTGTAGAAGAGGGAAGTACAAAAACGAATGCCATATAAGAAAAATAATGATGTGATCCAGTTGGGGTTTTTCGTTTGTTTGCTTTCTTTTGATGGTGGGTACATGAAAAGGTTTAAAAAAAAAGGCATTTAATACATTGCAATCCTCCTAGTAAAACAATAACAAAAGAATAATATATGCTTAACATGGAGACCATTGCTACATCGGTTTGGATTTTCTTTCTTCACTTCCCCATTGTATAATGTCTCTTTATGTTTTAGTCTCTATGTGAGCTTGTAACTATGGCCTTTCATCCTTATATAAACACATGGGAACAAAAAAAAAAAACAGGAGCGAGGTTCTTATTGTGCAGAGACTGATAAAATTGTAGAGTCAGAAGCCGTTGTTCAAGAGACTATGGGAAAACGTGGGTCATTCCTTCAATCCACAATTCCAATGGGTCTCTTTCATGGTCTCACCGCTCCCACATTGGCAGGGTTTATAAGGTGCAAGCTTCTCCAACTGGAGCTTAGGCACAATGAGTGTCACTGTTGGGCTCCTTAACTGCACATCCATAATAAGACTATAAAGTGCAATGGCAGAGATTTTTAAAACGAGCTCTTTTCACCGCTCTTCTTCCTACGCTCCTCTTGACCACCTTCCTTCTTCCCAAAGCCGCTTTACCTGGTAGCGCCTATGTTCTTGTAATGACACATGAGAAGGTGTTTGAAGGTCTTCTTGAAGGTGGCATTGCAGAGGGCATAGCAGGCAGGGTTGATGGTGCTATTGATGTAACACAGCCAATAGCCAATTGTCCACACCGTGTTGGGGATGCAGGGCGCGCAGAAGGTGTTGATAAGCACCATGACATTGTATGGGGCCCACGTGATGATGAAAGCCAATAGGATGGCCAGGATCGTCCGGGTCACTTTCTTTTCCCGGGAAGGAGGGGGCTTCTTCTTGGCAGGCTGCTTAGTCATCTTTACAATCTTGCGAGCTACGGTGTTCTGTTTTTCGTCTCCGTTCTGACCTGAAGCACCAACTAGCTCCACGGTGGCGTTAGTCAGGGTAGACGAGTCACCTTTCTGGGTTTTGGTCACAATTTTGATGCATGTTTGCTTCGAGTTCTCATCTTTGGAATAGCCCAGGGACGTGGAAACTGTGTTTTCATCCAGGGTAATTTCATCATCTCTCATATTAGAGGCGACAGCACTGACTGAGGTGGAATCATTGGAACTCTCTTTCTCTTCACCCTGGACACAGTTTTCAGTCACGGCATCTCTGGGGGTTTTGCCATTCTGAAGTTTGTTGTGCTCCAGGCCGTCACCACTGCCAGGCACATTGTTGTTGTTTGGTTTCACTATCCTGCCTTGTACCAGGCTTGGGGACACTGGATCTTGGTTGGCTGCAGGCTCCTTCTTATCCTTCTTGATCCTGCTCTTGCTGGCTCGGGATATGTGCCAGTATAACACAGTCATGATGATCACGGGCAAGTAGAAGGCTGCGATGGCAGTACCAAAGGTGACAGCAGCATTGGAGAAAAACTGAATGTAGCATTCCCCATCCTTCACAGTTCTCACCCCTACAATGAACTGCCAAAAGAGAATGGCCGGAGCCCAGAGGATGAAGGACAGGACCCAGGCAGCAGCGATCATCATGCCTGCCATTTTGGTGGTCCGCTTGACAGGGTAGGTGAGTGGCTTGGTGACACAGAAGTACCTGTCGAAGCTGATAATGAGCAGGTTCATCACGGAGGCATTGCTGACCACATAGTCCAGTGCCAGCCACAGGTCGCACACCACGGGTCCCAAAGGCCAGTAGCCAATCACAGTGTAGAGGGTGTACAAGTTCATGGAGAACACGCCGATGATGAGGTCAGCACAGGCCAGGCTGAACAGGAAGTAATTGTTGACGGTCTGGAGGTGGCGGTTCACTTTAATAGAGACCATGACCAGGATATTCCCTATAATAGTCACCAAACTCAGGGATCCAGCCACCAGCACAATGAACACCACCTCCAGTGTCTTATAAGGACTGCTCAGAGCCAGGCCATCGGCAGAGGAGTTTGTTGAGTTATTCATTTTGTGTCCTCTAGTCACAGTAGTCAAGGAGCCAGATAAGCATTTACACCTGTAGGGAAATAGAATTCACAAATATAAAGCGTGCTTTAAAATATGTCAGGTTTCTTTCTTTTGAACTACATTTCCCCGTGCCCCCAAATCTTCTTTGCTTCTTTTATATGTTTATTGTGCCCATGTGCCCAATTAAAAGAATTCAAAAGATCCTTCCAGACTGGCAAAGTAGTTAAAACCTGATAATGTTTTGAACATGACCATGTCTAGATAAGAATATCTGTCTGTCTGTATCTACGATCTATCTCTATTTACTATCATCAATCAGTTAAACTGAGCATAATGTTTATGAATTATCTATCTTCTATCTCTATTTACTATCATCAATTAAACTGAGCATAATGTTCATGAATTAAACTACACCAAAATTATACATAAAAGTTTTCAGAGCAAGAAGTTTCTGGTATGGACAAAAAATTAACAAACCAGGGGCCGGCCGAGTGGCGTGGTGGTTAAGCACTGGCTTGGGAAGCCAGCGGCCCCGGTTCGGTCCCAAATATGAGGGCCAGTGAGACTGCCCTCAAAAACAAAAAAATTAAACCAATGGGAGGACAAAATTATGGAAGAAAGCATAAAACTTATAATATTGAGTTGTGACTTTTATAGTCAATAACACCTTTCTATCTGGTAGCTCTAAGCCGTTTTCATAATAATATTGATAATGATAATAATAATACTTTATTAGCCAATACACTTCACCCAAGGAGTATTATTTTTCTCTGACCTCTGTTTTACACTTGTAGTCGGTATCACATAATTAGTGTTTCCAATATTCCACGTCTTTCAGTAGAAGTTATTTGTTAAATGTATGTTGATAGGATTGTGTCAAATTTCTGAATGTTTTATTTTTCATACCACTACCAAGTCTATTATTTTCTTCCCGCTCTTCAGGCTAGGATTTATATTTGTTTAGCAGAAGAAGGAACTGAAGCCCAGAAAGATTAAGGGATTTATACACATATCAAATCAATGCTAGAGATAAGACTACGAACCTTAGTTTGTTCATTCATTTTGCCCTCACATACCTTCTATTAGGTATTTATTGTGCTGTATCTGGGGTATTCAGTGATGATTAAGGCAAGGTGAGAGGAATATGTGCTGGTGGCAGTGATGGGTGGGTTAAGAAGCAATTATTTAACATGAGTGTTTTTCTGTTGCCCAACACTGTTGTGTTTAAGTAAAGACATAATCACCATTTTTCAGATAATACCACCAAAGTCTGATAATTGAGTGATCTTCCATCAGGGAAAAAAAATATGCTGGAATCATAGGAAAGAAAATTAAAGAGTCTATCATGAGCCTTGACACAGGTCTGGACACAGCATCTGAAAGAAAAACTAGCCCAAGTTGACAAAATCATTGTTAGTTGTATGTATCTGAAAGTATTGCTGAAAAATTATTAGGATTTTAAAATTCAGATCCCATTGATTACAAAATAAGAGATACAGGTGGATCAGTGGTTAGCCATTGAAATCTCTGTAAAAAATAATTTGCTAAGAACCTTTACACAGAACAAATAACATTTAAACAAAAGGCCTAAGCAGAAGAGCAAGTTATTTTCAAGTGCTTTTCTTAAAAAACTTAATAGTTTAGGAGAGGTTTGATTTTAATAAATAAGACCCAAAACTCAGAAGCCAGATGGAAAAGTATGTGGAAGTACTACATAATTATTTGAAATATTTGCATCGAAAAAAACAAAAATAAAAATTGGGACATAGTCTTTTGTTTTTTGAAGTTTATTGGGGTGACCTCCTCATTCAGAATCTGAAGCTATGTTAGGAAACACCTCTAAAGCCTCTCTTATCTCTTTTAAAATTTGGTCCATTTTGTTTTTGTTTTTGTTTTTTTGTTTTTTTTTTTTTTTTTAGCTGAGCCATCCTGCCACCTGTTGGCAGCTCAATGGCAACTCAGCTCGGGCTGGCCTCGAACAGCTGTTGCTCAGAGCTCAGCTCGCACGCTTGAGCGAGCTCTTAACCAACTGAGCCACTCGGCCGGCCCTAAAATTTGGTCCATTTTGAACTCAGATACCAGAACCACTCTGTTGGTTTGGTCCTCGTCCATCCCATAAATATTCCCAGTGTCTTTTGTGTATTAAATTTAGGGCGGTGGGGGAGGGGGGATACTTTCTTTTAAAAAACATAACATAATAAGTTTACACGCCTGGCAGAGACTTGTATAGAGTGCTTACAATCATAGGAAGTTGACATTAGTCTGTAAGTCATAGAGACATGTTGAAAAGTTTCATCAGGAGAGTAGTTTTGATGAAATGGAACTTGCCATATTTCCTACCCAAAATTTCCATATTCTGTTTTGACCTGTCAACACTACCTCTGAAACTTTTTGAATTTATTCACTCCCATTTCCTTATGTTAGGCCCTACCTACTTGTATCCTAGACATAATTAAGCCCTCAATAATGTTTATAATCTTGCCCTCTTGTATATTTCCAGGAGTATCTCAGACACTTCCCTAAATAGCTTGCATGCAAGGGAATTACATGCAGTTGTCCAAACACAAGATTGTATTTGATGACTTCATGCCCTTTTACACCCTTGTCTCCTACCTTAAAAGGCTCTCCCCCACATCCTTCATCTACATCGCCACATTTCTCACCTGTGCCTCCTGTTCAGCCTTCAGGCATCAGCAACTCTGTGAAACCCTTTGGAGAGCTCCTGGCCTCACTGGTTTTTGTCTCAGCTCTGCTTCCATTGCATGCCTCATCTCCTTTTACTCTCTTCTGTTGTTTTTAGTCCCTTGTTAATTTGGCTTATAGTTTTCTGAATGTCAAGTGTAAAGCCGAGTTAATCATACTCCTCAGACTATAACTAATATCCTCACCAGTTTCTGCGAGGTCTTTCTCTTATTTATTTTTTATCAATATTTTCCTTCCTTTCATTTTTAATTCTCACATCTCATTATCCCTTTTCTCCTTTAGAACTTTCTTGAATTGCTTAGACTGTCTCTTTGGCTAGCTATGCAACTCTGGAAAATGTAAGGTTTTTTGTTTTTGTCTTTTTTCCTTACAGTCTTAATTTACTAAACAATACTGTGGTCTAGCTTTTGTTGTTTTATTATTTTTCACACAATACTATGTTTTTTATGTTGCTCTAGCAAAGTCAAATGTATTGTTTCTAATTCTGTAGTGAGTGAATCATGACTTTTTTCCTTAGACATTTCTCTAGTGATGGACGTGCAGGCTGCCTCAAATTGCTTAAAATGGTGCTGAAATTACAATGTTCACATTGTGTCATGCACTTGAGTATGAATTTCCCTATTGTATGTGCCCAGGAGTGAGACCACTGGATCAAGATATGGGTCTAAGCATTCTATTGCCTGCTGCCACGTTGATTCTCCCGGATGGCTACAGCAGACCTACTCTGATCAGCTCAGCCCTGTTTCTCAATACCCTTCAAACAATTATGCAGCTCCCTAATATTTGCCAATCCCAGAGAGGTAAAGTGTAGCTTTTTTCATTGGTATTTCTCTAATTACTAGAGAGGCTGAGCACTTGTTTCATGCAGGTAGTAACTTTTTAGGTTTCCATTTTTGTATCTCCCCTATTTATACCTATGACCCATAGGATGCTGATGTATCCATCTATGTATTTTCCTCCTTCACTAGAAAAACAGTGAATTTTGACTTAATCATTGTTGCTCTACCATTCGCTCACTGCCTGAAACATCACTGAGGCTCAAAAAAATGTTTGTTGAATCAATACACGATTAACAATGAACATTAATTCAACCCTTATTTACCTAATCAGTGTAAGTGTTTCAATAGCACTTTTCCTTAACACTTTGTTGGGTCATTATTCAATATATAATTGTTTATTCATGTAACTTATTTGAACAAACTAATTTCACTAATTTGATCATTATTCCAATCATCTTATTAGCTAATATTACTAAGATCAGAATTTTCACTTGCTTATAAGCTTGCTTTTGTCTCTTCATTAGATAAATTCATGGACATTCTGGGAATTGAATTATGTATATCTATTTCACAAAATGTTTATTTTAATAAGATTTGGAAAATACCAAACTTTTATTTTGTGAGTGTTCCCTTTGACACTTTATTCTTCACATTCATTTTTATAAAATATAGAATTATATTTTAGTTTTAAAAATCTTTTTGGTGACTTGCTCTGGAGAATAATGTGTAAAATAGAACATTTATGTTAAAAAATAAACTAATTTGATTCCTTCTTTTATAGATTAAAAAACTAAGTTAATGATTTGTCCATGGTTACCTGCTTCTTGCTATCACTTATGCCAATATTAGTAATGATTATTATTCTAAAACTTTACAGTAACATAGAGCTAAATTATTCTCATTCTACCTCTTCTCATATTATTTATTTGTTAGCTTGTTTTTCCCTTCCTCCTCTTTTTCTTGTTTATCATGAGCATGCGTTTACATTTTCAACTAAAAAAAACCCCGCCACACATCTAAAAGAAAACACCATCTTAGGACTCTCACAGATATCTTATCTCACTTAATAGTAACAGCTCTATAAAAGACAGAACAAGTCCTATCACCTCCTTTTTCTGAAGAAGGAAGCTGAGGCTATAAAAAGAGATTAAGCAAATTGTCCTGGGTTCTGAGCCTAGTGAATAAATATCTACAACTAAAACTAACATCCTTATGCTTCAATAGAGTACTTTTTCTCTCCTTTTCCCATTTGAGAATTCTATTTTATCCAATAATATATGAAACTGTTAGGCACCTGTATAATGATGAACTATATACCCAAAGGCTGCTAGCTAAGGCAGATTCTGTTGGAGAGATCTGGAATTCTTACCCAGGTAGACTGTAGCAATGTTAACATACTTAGTTGATATCATATCTCCTAAATTTTTAGTCATAATATTAGCTTGTTTCTACTAATGCTACATGTATAAATGGAAAACATTTCACTTAGAAGCAAGCCCAGTGTTGGAAGAATGACATTCCTTTCTGCCCACGTAATGCACAAACTACATAAGGACTGTTCTCGTTAAACAGCGTCCTTTTGTCAACTGCTTGCCACCTCTGCTGTTTACATTTCTGTAAAAGTTTTTACCTCTTATGTGGCATCACAGGAGCTCATTAAAACAAAAATTGTTACATCGTTGATGAAATAAC
The DNA here is from genome assembly GCA_033961575.1 of Aselliscus stoliczkanus. Classification (NCBI taxonomy): domain Eukaryota; kingdom Metazoa; phylum Chordata; class Mammalia; order Chiroptera; family Hipposideridae; genus Aselliscus; species Aselliscus stoliczkanus. Next base: position 81,669,986 of record CM066740.1, on the reverse strand, counting down.
ATCATCACAACAGACTAAACAATGAAGGTGACCTTCAAAGGACTCAACGTCTTAATATGGCAAGTGTACAATATAATAACCCATTTGGTATTTTACAATGTTGCCTTATGACTAAGTCCTGAAAGTACTATGGAAATTTATGAGAAAAAAAATATTCTGCCTTTAGTTTCTTCACTACTTGTGTTCCCACACATACCAGCAAGAAATGTATCATGGTTTAGTATTACCCTTGCAAAGTTGTGGGTTCTAATCTCTGCTCTTAATTATTATTAGCTGTGTGAGTCTGATCATGTCACTTCTATGAACCTTAATTTTCTTTTTTTCTCAAATGGCAATAATATATTTTTCTTCCAATGTTTGTGATAAGGATCAAAGTGAGATAATGTGTCTGAAACCTGCTCTGTAAATGTTAAGTATTAAATAATTGCTGTTATATTTGCCTTTGATATATCCGTTTATATATAAGATATAAACCACGTTTCTTAATAGGTAACAGAAAATTTCTGTGTCTGTGTGTGTGTATGCAATAGATTCAGAGTAAGGTATGAGGTGTAGCTGTAGTGGTAACACTAAGTTATTATTATCAATGATATTACATTAATATTAAATTATCAATACTATTAATAATAATTACTAAGTATTGAGCATGGTTATTCTTCACAGCAACTCCTGAGGTGATTTCTATTATGATTGTTTTCTACACGTGTGAAACTAATGATCAAAGAATTAAATTATTTGAGATTCAAACCCCAAGTGCCTAACTCCAGACTCTGCTACAAATATTTATTGTTTATCTGAAGGGCAGTCTTACCTAGCAGCAACTGTGTGCCCCAAACATTTACCCCTCTGATCTGCCATGACTAAGTTCTTTGCCCCAAATTCCAGTTGGGTCCTTGGTTTAGACAACACAGGATTGTTGTGGCCAGGGTGAAGTTATGACTTTGGGTTAACAGGTGTTCAAAAGAAGATAAAGAGTTAGTAAGAGAGGTTCTGACATGAAAATATATGATAGTTAATGTTTAAAACACTTCCCTAAAAGCAATCATAAAACTATATCACCATGAGCACTGATATATATATATAAAACCTCTCACAAAAGTATTCATATCAATGACGCAGAAATTTGTAACATTTTTATGAAGTTAGGGAGAATGTTAATCAAAATTATTTTTTAAAATATAAATTCTGATATGTATTTAGATATACAGTGGGAATAAAATAAAATAAATGGTGATTTTCTCCATACTCTGCCTACGTCACGCAGGATGCCTGATATATAACAATCACTTCATAGGTGCATCCACAATGTAATACGCTAATAAATTTATCAATACATGCATAGCCTAAATGCTAGAATTTTTTTGGACACTATTTAATACTCACAATAACCCTGAAAAGAAGTATCTTTTTCAGTTTTACAGATGACAGTGATTGAAGAGCCAGCAAGTACTGGGTAGTCTGACTCCTCAGACCACGTTCCACTCTGCCAAACCATGACACAAAAGCTGATCTACTAAAAAAGTTTTCTAGAAGGATAAGAAAAGACAGGAAAAAAGAAACCCAGGACTGACCGCAACTGGAATCTAGAGGGAGAGGATAAGTAATAGCACAGCAAAATTTCAGAAGAAATCAAGAGGCGTTCCCAGGAAGTTAAATTTATGATTATGTTTACTTAACTTTCGTTTTTAAAATATAATCTTGGTATATATACTTTACTTTTCATAGCTTTCTGATTCTGCTGCTACTTGAACACATTACCAAAAATGGCAGTGTGCTCTGGGTGTTTTTCCTCTGTCTCGTTCAGACATTGATCCCTAAGAGGCAGCCTAATCATTGAGCAAACACTAAAGAGAAAGTTATCAGCCTCGCCAGTGTTGCCTAGTAGTCCCTCAACTGATAGAGAATTAAGGCCCATGTTAGCTTTTTAAACTGTACGTATAAGGGCTAAGTGCCACAGTCGGTCCTGAAATAATTAAAAGTTTACTTCAATATTATGCCTAGATATCTAGCTTTCAGTATAAAATACTATTGGAGAAAACATGAAATCAGGATGATACAGTCAAGTATCAGACTGTCATTAGAAATGAGACTATACCTACAGAGGAATTAGGGGATACTAGTCTAGACTTACCCATCATCTTTTCTCTGTCTTAAGAATAAGGTCATTTTATACTGTGTTATCAAATTAGATATCAAATGAAGCTTATTTACTTTAAATTTTATATAATGGAAGAGATGACCACGGAGGCATACAGTCTACACTGTTTTAGATCTTTTAAACATTTAATCCCACTGATTTATAAACGGCATTGGTATAGGTATTTAATAGGCTTTGAGATTGTGCCTATATCAATGACCTGTCCCTCCTGCCATCAACGATGCTGGAGGGAAAAAGAAAGAAAGCAGAGTGACCTGGAGAGAGACATTTCAAGGAAGTCTTGGGGAACCAAGTCCCCTTCTCTAAAGAAAGGTTTCAACACACATGGTTTTGATACTAATGCAGTAGCTGACAACACAGTTTGTTGATATCATGATGACCGTCAGGAGTGTCTTTCAATTTTACCTACAAATGAGGGAGAGTTTTGGCCTGGGGCTCAGGAGACCATGCCACTTTGATAGCTGACACTATGGTATGGATATTCCACAGTGATACTTTGACAACATCAGGTAGAAATGGAGTCAATTTCCACTTTTTTTTCTTTAATCAGGTTTTCCTTTGAGGCAAGCAACACAGTATGAGTCAGTGCATATATTAAGAGCTTTTCCACGAGCTCCCAAATGTCACTATAAGAGCAGCTGTGCTGGGGGTGGTGACCACAGGGAGCAATTGGGGGCCCTGCTAGGAAATCATGGCTTTCTCTATTTCTCTTTCATTCTAAAACTTCCGTCGTGATCACATCTTTATATGCCTTCAAGGGCTGTTTACTGAAGGATGGAAGTGAAGGAGGAATGAATGACCAAAAAAGAAATCGAGCACATTTTGTCCACAGGGAGTATATCATCCAGGGGAGACACATTTTGCTGATGAAATTCCCAGCTACCAAAAACAACTCTGGACCAACACAATGACAAGCCCCGAAGTAGGAGACTCATGGCTAAGGCTGATCAGGTTGGGGTGAAATAGATAGAGAAGGCTTTCTAAATATATCAGTCTCTGTCTTTTCCTCCTTCCCCTCAACATTTGCTTGAGTGTGTGTGTCAGTGTGTATATGTATATACAGAGGGTGTCAAAAAAATGTATACACATCTTAAGGAAAACTGTATTAAAATTGTAATACTCAATATATACAGATACCAAAAGATGAACACAAGTCACGTTTGACTTTTGCAATTACAAGAGGTGCGCAAAGTGGTTACCATCAGCGTCCAGACACTTCTGATTATGGCAAACTACTGCTTGAGCAACGCTGACCAAAGTGTCCACTTGTATATATTTTTTGGGCACAATTGGCACATTGTAAATAAAAATATATATAAAATATATTTAAAAAATAAATATATAAATAAATATATTATATATATATATATATATATATATTTTTTTTTTTTTTTTTCTCTTCTTAAGATTCTGTATGGACCAGTCGAGGCGCGGTGGTTAAGCACTGGCTTGGGAAGCCAGTGGCCCCAGTTCGGGTCCCACATATGAGGGCCAGTGACACTGCCCTCAAAAAAAGAAAAAAAAAACTATCTAGATTCTGTATTATGGTTTTTTCTGAGGAAAGTGCCCTATACTGATGCTGGTTCCTACCCAGTGCATTAAGCCTAACAACATATAGGTTCAGAAACACAGAATGAGAATTATCCATTGACTCACCTAATATCTGAAAATATGTGTCAAAAGTATTCTGGAAGCAATAGTGGTAGTTTTTTTGTTTGTTTGTTTGTTTTTAGGAAACTGCAGCACAGTACTGCAGACTTTACCAGATATGCATTATGTAAAATAGTTGAAAAAAGAAAGCCGTACTTAAAACACTGCATTTATCAAGCTGTACCCTGAAGGTTTGTATAATTTACTGTAAGTTTCTCTTTTGTCGTAAAAAGAAAAAAATATAAAAGCAAATGGTAAATACAGTGAAAATAGCTGAAACAGCAATTTGATCCTCATATTAGTATAAACACAAAAGAATTCACGAATTTTTTCAATGTGAAAACCTTAAAGGATTTCCAAGCCCTTATTACCATGTAAATATGTTTGCAGTTTTGGCAGCCTGTCAAACAGAATACTATTCTTAGTGACATTGGACAAACTTGCACTCCACGTTCACCAAGCTATCTCTTCCCTTCTTCAAAAACACATCTTGAACACCACTTACTCTCGAAAAGTTTCCTGACTAAGAGAGAAAAAGGCCTAGAAATTATTTAACTAGTGCCTTTTCCTTGTCTCTATGTCTGTGGCACCTTTTAGTCATTTTTCCACACAGTACACCTCCTGTCCAAAACAAAAAGAGGTCTAGACGGAGAATCACAAATAAAACACAATCTGGAATAAACCACCCTTTTGACTCATAAAACTGAAATTCAATTTGAGTAAGCACTGTATGACCCTTTTTCTGTACCAGGAATTTGACAGAATCCCAATATCAATGATGAACATAATCTAGAAAATGGTGCTGACTAAATGGGGCACTGACCAAACAGGGCAAAAGTGGAGCAAATCCTCTGTCAAAAGTTTGTTATATCCTCACAAAGAAAGGGAATGAAAGGAAAATGGAAGCAATCCTTGGAGAGCTGCTGAAAGTAGTATATGATTAGGCAGCTGTATTTGAATCGATGTCTGTGTCTCACTGTCTTGAGAAGTTGAAAATTTATATAGTCGGCTTTTTTTATTTTTTTGTTTTACTTTTTCCTCAAGTTGGCAGGCTGCTGATTTAATAACTCTAAATTAGTTAATTCATTGCTTTGAATTAAACATGTGAATCAAATTTGCAGAGGGATGGAGGCTTGTTATGACTCTGATAGAACATTCTAGAATAAAAACTGTTGTTCTAGAGAAGCTGAGTGATTCCAAACAATGCATCCCTTTAAGGATCATTTTCAATGGTGCACATGCCTTCCATTGTAAACTGAGACAGAGCACAAGGTAACAAGGGATCCTGGACAGTATATCAAGCACAGTTTTGAAGAGAGGAATGAAAATCAGTTTGGGCTCAGAGAAAAGCTAAAGAGAGTAAGATAGTATTTTTCCTTTGAAGAGTAAACTGGAATAGTTAAGAATAAATGGGATCAGAAACTGTGTAAGATTAGGAGGTGCACTCAGAAGTAAAATTCCTTCTTCTGAGTATAAAGAAAATACAAATTTAGATAACACAATTATAACAGATAAGTAGAGAAAAGGACACTTAGTTGTACTTAGGAGTCTACATGTAATTTAAGCATGTCTCTATTTAACGTTACATGGCTCATGAAGAGACAGGAAAAGCTAAACAATGTATGTGTTACTCTTTTCATAACAATACACATATGAAAAGTAAGGAAAGTGGATTACGTTTTATAGACATAATATTCTGGGTTATTACTTCTTAAAACAAATGAACCCATAAGCACAAGCTTAACAGACACCATCATTCTTTTGGTAACAATTCCTAGAATGTTAGGTATGGAGTCCCAAGAAAGGAATTCACCTCTCTAAGGCTAAATATCAGGTCCTTTGACTTTTCAATGACACAAACAACACAGGCCTCATATACTTATGATTCATACCAGATTCAATGAGGCTATAAAAATAAAATAGCTATGAAGTGTAGAGAGTAACGGGCAGCAACTATTTTTATTGTTTCCAATCGAAAGACAAAATGATTGTTTCCTCAGCGTCTGATTGCAGCCTATTTCGAGAACTGAGCAAAATGACCAGTGTTATCCTACTAAAACTTGAAAAAAATGAGAGCACAGACAAGATTAAAGCCTTTACTAAATGATCTAATGGCACTAGAGATGAGGGAACATAAAAAGCTGCATCAACTCAGCAAAGATTTTAGTATCTGAAGCGCTCATTCAGAGTTGGAGAGAAGGAAGACCTTTATGTGGTAAATCAGGACAGTCAGTTCTCCTACCTGCTTGAGAACCATTTTCTTGGTGATAACCGCTGGAAAAATCACAACATAATTCAATATATGTAGTAAGTCATTGCACAAACCTCCAACCCTCTCTTCCTCCACCCCTTTCCCCCCTCCACACCATTAGTTCAAACCTATTTAAATATTTAAACACTCCTACTCCTCACCTTCAGACTCTCCAAACATTTTGAAAAGTCAGATCTCTCATTCAGATTGAGCTAGAATTACAACCCTTAACTTTTTCCCAGGAGGGAGGTTCCATGTTGACTGAGCCCGTGTGAAAGCTTTGGCAAAAATGACACTTCCCTTGAATTACACCATGTTGCCTAGTAAGTATCCCCAGCTCCACCACGTTGTCTTGTAAAAAGTAGCTCAACATTGAGCAGTTCACATTGTAGAGGTATTTCATTACAATGCTTGTACTTAAATAATGCATGAGAAGGGAAGACCTTCAAAAACACTGTGAATGGATGGGGACTTGTGCACAAATTGGCTAGGCAGGATGTTTTTTGTTTTGTTTTGTTTTGTTTTTTCCTTCAAGCTCAACTGTACCATCAGCAAAGCAGTTTTATTTCATCTTATCTACTGGGACAGGAATGTACCTAGCTGGATCTCTAAAAGCACTCGTTAAGAGTGGGATTCTATAAATAATTAACATATCTCCGAAACAAGAAAAATGAAAATGGGAAGCTAAGCGTATTTTCCGTGGGTTCCTTCACCCAACCCTTGTGTACAAGTATGTGTCAAGTGTGTTAGCTGAGAAATAAGAGATGATACCATACACAAGAAAAAAAGAAAGAAACAATGTTTCTGCTCTTAAAAGGATCATAGTCTAAGGAAACTTTCTCATGAAGTATCACTTGCTCTTGAGGTAGAGAGAAGCTTGGATAGCCTTCCAAGGGATGGACCAGAGGAAGGGCTGCTCTATCAGGGTGGTCTAGCTCATCTTTCTGTAACTTTTATATATATTATAAATAACTACGACGGGTCTCTGGGTGCAGTAGATAAAGCTTTGGAGTTAAACCTGAGACTGAAATCCATCTTTGCTAGTTTCTAGTTGTTTGAACTTAACTCTGTTGACCCACTTTCTATATCTAAAAAAATCTGGAAAATAAAATTTACCGTTCAGAACTGTTTTTTGTTTTTTGTTTTAAATATACACAATACACAATGCTCCTAGCAGGTGCTCATTAAGTAGTCACTATTATTAAGTTCATAATCATTAAACCAATGTTCTAACAAGAAGAGAATTAAAAAAAAAAAGAAAGAAAAGGGAATGAAGCATGCACTCTATTTCTCCCAAGAATATAAGAAAGCAATTTGAGGCAATTTTTATTTTGTGTTCTATGCCACTTTTATTACTTGCTTCAATTCATCTTAAGGATCTGGGAACTCTCATAATCATCTATGGCATCCTGATTCTTACAGCTGAGATGTAAGAACCTTCAATCTAAATTTCAAAACACTTCAATCTAAAAATTAGTAACTGATTCTCTTTCTAACGGAAAGGTGACAAGGTTATAAGTAAACTTCCATTAAAAATTCCTGCTGTACATCTAAAGAAAGATTATTTAGAGATTCTATACTTATATTTTAGCTGAAAGAAAATTAATTTGGAGGAGAATATAAAATGTTTGAGGGACTATGAAAAATTGCTGGCTACATAAATTTAGAACAAATAATGAAACTAAGAGATTTACTGTTATCAAGTATAAAAATAGCAAAACCCCATTCTGTATTAACTTTTGAGTGCTTAAAGCAACGTGGTCACATGGTCTCTGAATATGCATAAAATCAATATGTGACTAACGTTTACCATATTACCATATCACTCTAAGTGCTGTTTTCAAAGAAAGCAGCTATTTAAAAAATTTTATGTTAGCAATTCTGCACATCAGAAGCAAATACAGGGCCAGCTGAGTGGCGCAGCAGTTAAGCTCTGGCTTGGGAAGCCAGTGGCCCCGGTTCGGGTCCCACATATGAGGGCCAGTGCCACTGCCCTCAAAAAAAAAACAAAAAAACCCCAGCAAATACATTATAACAACAAAATAGAGTATTTGTTATGCCAAACTCTAGTCTTGAGTTGTTTTAAGCCTTGTCTTGCTTACCCATGCTTTTATCTCCTGACCTCTCCAATCTTTTTATCCAAATCCTTATTTTCCACATGTGTATGCACTATCTCCCTCATCCATCCTCTTTTCAGTGAGATGGCTGGCATAAGTTATCTGACAAGCCACCACAAGAGGCCAATTTCCCAGTCTCTAATGTCATGTTCCTCTTCTGCCATGACTGGCTGGAAGTAAGAAACTTAACTCTATTTATGATCTGATGACTACAAAACATTTATCAGGAAATATGATTTCACCGACAGCAGGCAGAGCCTCATCATCTTAGAATCCAGGGGTCATGACCTGGCCCAGCTGACCTCCAACAGCAAGACAAGGGACTCAGACCTACTGTATTGATAGTCACTTGGGGATCAGATGGCCCACAACCCACTGAGCAGACCCCCTACAGTGCGCCGTGGCTCAATTCCTGTCCTAAGCCTTGATACGAGTTCCATGCCTCTCTCAGGCAGCCTTCACTGTGGCTCATGCATGGCTATCAGGATGGGAACACTTAGCCAAAGTGTTCCAAAGACACACTCATTTGTAGGCCGCCTCTTTGTCTCTGTTCCTCGTGATAAAATGTCCCCAGCTCTGTGTCTGCATTTAGGGATGCACCTTGTGAGCAGCCTGTCTGTGGCTCTCCCTTGTTTGGTCGTTTTTAAAGCTGAAGGTGACAGCTTGACTCCATGTTTTCTGTTTTGTTTTTTTTCTTTTTGGTACTGTTATTAAAATAAAAAAACGACTTTGTGTACAAAACAGTAAGTCACAATGATACAGCCCTGTCTAAGAGGGAAAGAGCGAGTAGCTAGACTACAGAAATACCAAAAACAGGCATGGTGGGAACAGGGCGTGTAAAGTGGGGTGGGGTGATTTCTCATTATGTTTGGCACAATGCCCAGTACATCCTCAAATTCCCCAACTGTGTTTTAAAATAAAGATTGGAAGCCACTTGAATAAAGTTTAGTTTCTCTTTAGATATAATTCCAAGTTTTATAACCAAGTTTTTAACATCCAACCTATAGCCAGCTTTTTGGTTCTTAGTATGAACGGCACATCTCTAGTCAAAAACAAACCTTTAATGGCTATTTTAAAGACTCAGTGGTTTATAAAACCCAAACAATATTTTCACACATTGGGGTTAAATGAATTAGAAAAATTGTGAAGTACTTTCAACAAAATGGAAATAAAATAGAAATTTTCTAATATAAAATCCACAGAATAAGAAATCATGAAAGGTAGGTTTGTACATACTCAGGGTTGGGACGGGTAACAGAGCAACAAGATGGATACACAGCCCCCTATTTTGAAACTTGACAATAAAGTAGAAAAAGAAAAAAAAAAAGGCGAGTTGAAGGAAAAGTAGGTTAAGGAAAGCCTTTAAAAATATTTGGCTTACAGGATTTTTCTTTTTCATAAGGCTGACTTAAGCTGAAGGGAGAAAACCCTGGGGAGTGACCTAAATATTTAAGAGTAATAAGTATCATTGGTGAGGAAGAGCTTAAGGAAGCTGACAAGAAGGGTGTCAGCATAAATGGTGAAAATGGCCCCTGAGCTAATCGTGCATGCAGTGGAGGAACTCAGGATGAGAGAATTGGTTTTGGAGTATCTGTTGAGTATGGGTATGAAGATGGCAGGGTATGGCAGAGTACCTAAAGATTAATAATGGAGATTGAGAGCTCCACAGCAGTGAAGACCACTTAAAGTCAGAAACTATAAGAAATTGTTACATCATCCACCAAACTAGCATCTAGAGTAGTCTCATAGACCAATATCCTTAATTGGATTTCAATTTCAAATCAACTATCCTCATTGCCTGAATTATTGTTTCTTTCTGGACTCAGCCCTGGCTTGCCCTGATCTTCCAACAATGAGTAGCTTGAGTAACTTCCCTTCGACCTACCCCAAACTCCAGTCTGGGTTCATAAGCCCGCTCTGAATCTTCAGTAAGTTTCTAAGTTCGCCAAGAATATGAAGTGACAACCTGTGTCCAACAGGTTTGTTTCAAGCATTAAATTAGATAATACTCATAAAGGGACTTAAACCAAGCCACGCTCCCCAGCCTTTATCATTAAACTTAAGTAAACGCATCAAGTTGTCTCTGGCTAGGGTGGGAGTAGCGGGGGAAGTATTACTGTCCCAGTTTGTAAAATTGTCAATGGCACAAGCGCTCTGTGTAAACTATGGTTTTGCCTACTTTCTGTTATTTTAGAAAGTATACTCTTGAATTTCTTAAGCTCCTGGGAATTGCAGATTTCCTCTACTTATCCTAAACAGTAACAATTTTCACAAAGTCACAGTCTCTTATATTCAAATCATCACCATTTATTACTGGACTCAGCACCACTTCATAATAAACACCTTTGCGAATCATTGTTTCCTGTTCACTAACATTAACCGGAAACAAATCCTAAGTGTCCAGACAGTGGCTGTGTCCAGACATACTGTTGTGTTCACATATCCTGTTATGTAGAATAAACGGCATCAGATTATAAATATTCACAGCAAAACTGTGTCACATGTGACTCCTGTTTAACTCTTCATATATTTTGAAGGATGATAAATATATAGTCAATGGCATTATTAATGATGACCCAAATACTTCCCATTGCTAGGCTATATGAGGCAAAACAAAGAAATGGAATGGAAGGGGCATTATGAATGTAAAAGAATGTTCACAGGACAATTCAATGACTAAGTGAAACAGAACCTACCCTGGGAAATAAGCCTCAGCCCCAGATTATCAGGTTATCTAAGCGAGGGTGTCCCTCTAATTTTCGGATTTGATACTGCCTGACATCTGCAGCTGAATAAATCTGAGGGGGCTTCCTTGATGCCTTTATTTTCATGCAAACCACCTATTTTGCCCTCTTTTAGCTGGCTAGTAGCTGGTCCAACTGGTCTCTCCACAGTGTGCCTGTTTTCTTTTTTAATTGAGGAACTTGGGGGTGCTGTCTGGGAGCGATATTTGATTGTTTCATCCCCAAAACAAAATGCTTAATTATGCAAGATGGCATCTTCCTCAGGAACTCAGCCCACTGGCAGCAGACAGTAACCACTCTACCCATGCCATTTCTTGTGGATCTGTTTGTTTGGAAACAGCGGTGTTGGTCACCGCTGAGCAGGATCACAGAGCAAGATTTGTGATGCTTAATTGTCTGCATAACTGTCTGCATATATTGCAAATATTATACAGACAATTATTATGCAAAAAAACCTCAGGTATTTAACCACCCTGACTTTGATGTTTATCCGGTGAGGATGTGTGACTCTAATGTGTTTTTCCATTCTAAAAGCATTCTAGGACTCTAATTTTAATTGAATTTTCTCAGGATTCATATGATGCTGACTGGGAGGTCAGAGATGGTCTCACTGACTTCTGCCTTATATTTTCCTAAATGTTCCTTCTCTCTTGAATTTATACTATTTGGGCTTTGCAGGTCTTACTGAAGAGTCAGACCTCTGCTTTCTGTCAGCTGGTTTTCTTTGTCATCATCACCATGCTTCCCACCCCAGGATCCTGGTATGTCTCAGCTTCCCTTTGTGAACCTTCAGCCAGGCCAGCTTGAAAATTAAATTCAAATTCTGTATCTTCACTTGCAATATTGAAAATGTACAGGCATGAACTAATTCTCTCAATCTAGTTCCATATTTACCTTCCAACTCATTAAAAAGTGGCTTTAGCACTGGAGCAAGAGATCATACATTAGAGAAAAAAAAAGCAATTTCCTTGGCAACTGCATTTGCGTCTTCTCTCCAGTGTTAGAGCAAAGGTCTATCTTTGGGATAAGGGTGTTTTTCTCATCCCTTCTGGCCTCTTGGGCTGTCTGATTCCTCAATGAACTGACACCTCTGTGCTGGTGCCTCCATGCTGGACTTATTTAGTGGACAACCTAGAAATAATCATCCAGTGACTTAGATGCTGGCTGTATAGCATCACTATAATCACTGCCTAAATATTTCTGCCAGGAGGCAGGAAAATGGAAGGGCGGCTCTGGAGGGGATGTGTTCGAGATATGCACCAATTAACAAGGGGTAAGGAAGGGCATTTTGATGACTTCCATTGGAGGCCCAGAATCTAAACAGAATTACAAAATCAGATAAGAAGAAAGCAGCGCTTTACTTGACCAACAGATAACTATCTTCCAGTTAACATCAGGGGATCAGGTAATGAACAATATCGACTTGTTTCCTGTTTTCAAAGACCTTACAGTATAGGCGAAGGCACCCGTGAACTTTTACTGGTGGTGAAATTTTGTTGTACATCTACCTACATACACATAGGAGCATGCAATAAATACACTCACCTGCATACACATACAAACTTTAAAAGTTCTCGATCACATGGTATACATTGATTCATTGTCTCCCTGGGGCCAGGCAGGGAACTTATGAGAGAAACAGGTTGGGCATAAGTGAGCATGTGCAAGCTACATGGTTGGTAGGCCTTGGAGAGACACAGGCTGGAGTAGCTGCCAGCTACTCCACTAGTCAGCTCCAGCTGAGGTGGGATTGAGGACACTGAGTGGTCGGATATTTAGAATTGTAAAGCCACAGTGGAATCGGGATTTTATGTGTATTCTCCCAATTTTTAAATCCTGGCTCAACATCATAAAACACTGACAGTGAGAAAAACACATCTGTGTAAGGACAGATTTGGCCTGTGGGCCCCCACTTTATGACCTTTGGCACTTACTGCCTTATAACATTTTCAAATAAAGATAAACACAGGCATTTTTCTATGACACTAGATAATCTTCTAATGCATCATTTTAATGGGTACATTATATTTAGTTTTGTGGCCATACTATAATTTAACAATCCTCTCTTTGTGACACAGGTCATTTCCAATTTTTCACTCTAACAAACAATGGTGCAAAGGACGTCTTTGTATATAATTTTTAAAACGGATCGCTGGTTGCTCTCTTAGGATAAATTCCTAAAAAAGTTAGATCACTGGCCAACATTAAATACAAGTGCTGCTTTTGGTAGCAAAATCCTACCAGCAATGGATGATTATGTTGTTTTCCTATAGCTGTTAATAAAAATAAGAATTATTTTTAAAAATACTTTACAAATCAGATAAATAAAATATTCTGTTTGAAGTTTCAGCTATTATTTTACTGATGTGTGAAGTTTTATATTTTTTATGTTATTGACAGTTGGTGTTTTTTATTTGCCTGTTTTTGCAGGGGATTTTTGGACATGTGTTATCTCTATTAATATTTAACTTTATGATATCCTTCAAATACTCAGAGTGTCTCTACTCCAAATAAGTATTTAAGATAATTTCCCTTAATTATGTCACATATTTATACATGAAACTGTAATTTAAATGGACTATATTTGAGAATAATGTATAAAGAGAATGTTAATATTTATTTTTTTCCCAAATAGTTAAAAATTACCCCAGGAGCATTTATTGAACTTAACACTTTTTCCACAAATTTGAAAAGCTAATTCTATCATCTACTAAATATTTCCATAAACTTAGGTCTATTTTGGGGCTTTCCATTCTATTTCATGGTTTTATCTGTTTTATCCTGTACCAGTGACATTTTCCTATTGTAATTTTATAACATATTTAGAGGCTCTATTTAGAAATGCAATTTATTAGTGTGCTGGTTTTAATTATCTTTATTATTTCATGCTATTTTAATATAAACTTTAGAATAGTTTGTGAACTCCGTTATTCTTATGGAATTTCTATTAGACTGCTATAAATTAACTTGGGAAAAATTAGCAGCTGTCTAGTGTTAAGTCTTCCATATGGAATGTTTTCCATTCATTGAAGTTTTCTCTTCTGTCTCTCTATGACGTCTTGTAGTTTTCTTTATAAATATCCAATATGAAATTATTATAAACTTGTGATTGTGTACACATATTTTTATGTATCTTGCTAAGACTGACCTTACTTACTTCTAGTTGTACAATGAATAGAATCTTTTTGTCATTATATTTCTAATTATGATATATGCTTATGTACATAACCCATATAGACTAGAGGGGATATGTTAATAAAGTAAAAATATTAATTTGCACTTGGCCACCTCTACATAATGTATATAGCATATATTCATGTGTGAATGCTATTATTTAACACCTGGCGAATTTCCCATATAAAAAATTGATATAGTAATTAAAAATTATGCCTTTTTATTTACTAACATTCAAATTATTCCACAGCCTGCTTGCCTTTGAATGAGGATTATTGCAATAATTGGTGGTTACTCTCTTGCCTCCAAATTTTCCTGTATAGAACTGAAAGTTGTCCAAAATAATGAATACAGCACATAAACCTTCACCTCCTCCCCATTAAAACCAACTACCTCACTCTATGAATTAGCTGAGATTGTATAGGACCTGGTTCCAGTCATAAGTTAGTTTTCATCACCAAAGTTAAGATACTTATAAATAAAAAAATTCATCTCCAAAATATTTAATAGAGTTCTTTCATCATATACAACTTGATAAATAATAATTATGACAATTCTTCGAGTAAAGTCAATAAAGCTAAATGTGTCTCTTTTGGAAAGGAAAAGGCCCTTTAGTGAATATTATATAACCAAATAAATACCTCGGTATGAAATAAGGAATTGACGTGGCTTATGTAGTGTGGCCCAGCAAAGCTGAAATAGTAATTTCAATGCCAAAGAGATACTATTGATGAGATTAAAATGCAAGAACAACTTGAAAAGAACTTTGATATAGTAAATAACCACTAAATGTCAGTCAGCCCAGACACACAATACATTACTGACTCCCCAGAATTACCATTGATGTTTGAGCTCTGACACTTTAGACTATAAAAATGACAGGTTGATTTTTGTGTAAGAATGTCCCTTCATTCTCCCCAAGGCCTGTCACTTTGTGATGGGGGAGGTCAGGGAAGGGGGGAGGTCACGGCAGCAGGTATACGCAGGGAGACAGAGAGCGCACTGGGAAATGCAAAGTCCCGATTGCATCTTTCATTATTGAGTCTTTTGCATTTTCATGCCATTGCAACAGTCATACAGAAGCAAGAAACCTTTCAACAAAACAGTGGAAACACGGTCACACTGGTGTTTTTGCACTGCGTGTATGGATTAATTGAGTGCATTTTTCACTTTGCAGTTGGTGGCTGTGACTTCTGTGTGGACTGATTTTGTGAGGACTTTTTTCTTTTGGGGAAAAAGGGGTCAGGTATAGAAATCATCTGTGGTCTGCATTTCCCCCATCATACTTACTGCTTTGGGGTTATAGTTTCTTGACCATAGAACTCAGAAATATGGATTCCACGGCTAATGTATGTGAAAGTTTTTCCTTACTCATGAAATAGGATGGAAACCTTGCCATTCCTATGTTCTTCTTAGAGTGGGTTTATTTAGGCAACAAATAGAAAACCACTGGGCTAGAAGCTGGCTGCTTTCCCATAACGTCATCCCTAGCACTTCTTCTGCCTGCCAAGTGGCTGGGTTTCATCTTCAATGGAGCCTGTGCACTTTTATGGCCTCACATTTTTACTCTCTACTCTCCACTCTCCACAGGTTGGTTAGTGCTGAGAAGAACTAACATTTTGGGAATATCAACCAAGAATAGGCCCAGTATCATGGGTGGTACTATCGCTGGAATCCTCCCTTTTACAGATAAGAAAACTAAGGCACATAAAGGTAAGTTTTCCAGAGCCAGCTAGGTGCTCAGACTTGAAACCAAGGGAGTCTAACAGCAAAGCTTTTGTTCCCAATCATGTAAACTCCTCACTTCTCAAAGCATGTGTTCTCTCTCTCTCTCTCTCTGTCTCTCTCTCTCTCTCTCTCCAGCTATAACTCACTTCTATTAATAAAAAACATCAATATGAACCTAGATGTTGCTCTGAAGGTATTTTGTAGATGTGGTTAACATCTGCAATTCCCTTGAATTTAAGTAAAGGTGGGCCTCACCTAATCAGTTGAAGCTATAAGCACAAAACCTGAGGTTTCCGGGAGAAGAAGAAACTCAAAACTGCAGCATTAGCTCCTGTCTGGGTTTTAGACTGCTGGCCTGCTCTACAGATTTCAGACTTGCCAATGCCCACAAACGTAAGAGCAATTCTTTAAAATGAATCTCTTCAGGTGGATAGGTGTATCACAGATGGATAGGTAGAGGAATGGATGGATAGACGCATACTGTTGATCCTTGTTATTTGCAGCTATGTTCTTTTTATAAAGTCCATATAAACACTAAATTAGTGAATACCCAACTACCGCTCCTACTTGAAATATAGCATTAGGTTCCTGGAAGGCTCTGGTCATGACACTTTTTTGTCAACGAACCAACATACAACCTTGTTTTGTGTATGTGTGTGTTTCTGTTTAAAGACATCTTATTTAACATATCGGTGATTCCATAATATTGAACCCAGAGCCAACAGCGCCGTAACTCTGCCTGAATAACGCTTACCTAACACATGTATTTTCTCCACCCGGCACTTCACAGCCTTAGAACACTGGAACACTAACCAGCACAACACTGTGCTTGGGGACCATTTTAAGCAGCAAAATCACCAACAAAAAGCACCAAAATGTGAAAAACATGGCATGAAATGGACCACGAAAAGGACAGAAGAAGGCAAAGCACCACCTTGTCTGACGCTGGGAACATGTGTGTCAGATGCCTCAATTTTGTCACTGCTCTATGAATATCTGGACTATGAAAGCGCTACAAGTGATCATTTGAGGGTTATAGACACATTTTAGCAAATAGGGAAATTCACAAATATGGAGTCCACAAATAATGAATATCAACTACACAGCTGTAGCCATATACACTCTCAGTTGTTTCTCTCAAGAACCCAGTAACCAGATCAACACAACTGCAACTAAAGCAACATGTCTATTAATTAGGAATAACTGAATCTAGATAGAAAATGAAACTAAAGCCTTGAGAAAAATATCAATAGTGTGCCCAGCTTAACAGTAGAGCTTCTTAGAATTAATTTGATAATTGCAATTGTGCATCTGAATTAAGGCAACAGTGAGGCTGTGCCTGCATTTATTATTATTCATTAACTTATCAGAATGGGAAAAAGAGTTCATATTATGTGTTAGATGTAAATTCAAAGTCTTGGTTAGGCTGCACTTAATCACTGAGTTTACTGAGTCCACTTACACTATGAATCCACTTACACTAGCTTGCGTCCATGGACACGACAGATGCAGATAAATTGATCTGCATTGCTTCTTTCATTCCTCTTAGCTCTGTGATCAATTATGAAGCATCCACCAAAGTTTCTCCTTATGAATATGGTCGTCACTGCCACCTGTCCCTCTGGACTCCCCTTCCCCTATAATTCTTTCTTCTTTTGGATTGAAGTCAAGTTTATTTATTAAGTAGTCAACAGATAATGGGCAGGAGCCTAGGATTTAATCAGAATGGAGGTTTGGGGGCCGGCCGAGTGGTGCAGTTGGTTAAGTGCTGGCTTGGGAAGCCAGCGGCCCCGGTTCAGTCCCACATAGTAGGGCCAGTGACACTGCCCTCAAAAAAAAAAAAAAAAAAAAAAGAATGGAGGTTTGTTTTTGGATATCAGAAAGAATGCCCAAACTCAGACATTTTGACATATTAAGCAACCTGCTTGAAGTGGTATGTGCACCCTCTTCCTAATAAGTTGAATCAACTTGATTTGGAATAGCAGGCACATCTTTTTTTTTTTTTTTTTTTTTTGAGGGCTGTGTCACTGGCCCTCACATGTGGGACCGAACCGGGGCCGCTGGCTTCCCAAGCCAGCGCTTAACCACCGCGCCACTCGGCCGGCTCTAGCAGGCACATCTTAATGAATAGCTTGTCTCTGGTTTGGGGTTGGTCTTTTTAGGCTGAAGTTAATAAAATGTCCCACAATGACAACCTAGATTCATTGCTACTTTTGTAACCATAATAGTTACCTGAGGTTAATTTGGCCTCTCTACCTTTCCAACGGGTTATTGTGGCTTCATAGCAACTTAACGTTGTGTCTATAAAATGTATTTATTTTATGGCCATGGTTTGCCTTCATTATACAGTGTGCTTGTTAAGTTTCCCTCACATGGCATCATTGAAAATCAGTTACGCATATAATTCTATCAGGTAGACATGGCAGAGGAAGTGTTTCCATCAGAGGAAAAAACAAAATAAAATGAGAAGACTGTTCATTCGTGTAAATATCTTTGAAAAAGTGCTTCCTCTCTTGACCTCTAGATGGTAGCTATAGAAAGCCTCCCCTCCTCCGCCAAGCCTGGCAATGTTCTGAAATGGAATAATTCTGGTACCCACCTCAATAATTTGTGGTTCAAATTAAGTATGATCACAGTAATGTGACAGGGAGCAGTCTGCAAATTTAGAGGCAAGAAGGTGCAGTGACTGTAAGTTCAGTGGTTTTTCCTGTGCAAACTAGAGTCTGGGGAAGATGAAAGGAGGCGGCTGAGAGAAAGAAGTTAAATTGTAGAATACTCTTGTGTCCTGCTTGTGAAACTCAGACTTTATGCTATAATGGATGGGGACGTGATGAAGGATTCTAAAAAAAGAAGTACAACGAATAAATGTGTATTTAGGCAGATCTCTGACACTGTGGTGCAGGGAATGGATTTGAGGGCACAAGACCAGGAACAGAGAGGGCAGTACCTACGTTACTCCAATGATCCATGTAAATAACAGACCTAGGGCAAAAAATGATAAGGATGGACAACAGCTGGGTTTTAAAATGTGATTGAACGTGGGGGATAAAGGAGAAAGAGTCAAAAAGGAACAGACATATTTTTATTATTAGTGTAAACTCTACATGCAGAGGCACTTGAACTCCTTACAAAAAACTAATGAGACTAGATTGGATATCACTGATGCATATCTTTAGCTGTGAGCGTTCAGGACATGATAGATTTTATTCTCATTAAGGAAACTGCTTCTCAGTCAGGCATCTGGCTTTGTATAGGTTTGCTTTTACCATGTATTACAATGAGATAGGTCATCAGGATCTAAGGGCTTTTCCTAAGTTTGAATTTCACTTTAGTCATTAATTATTGTGTGACTTTGACCAAGTTAAGTAACTACTTTAACCTTCATCACTTTATATATTAAATAAAAATAAAGGTCTATCCGATAGGATAGATATTTGTGATAAATGTCTAGCAGAGGAAGGCAAGATGCAAAAAGTAAAAATGAAAATATTAAATATGGAGCCCTTAATAATTAATTTACTGCAGCATGGATTTTCCTGACATGTAGAGAAATAAATATGTAAAATAGAGTTGTGGTCAAGAGAGTCAGGATTAAAATAAAATTAATGAAGACCGTTTCCTGGCTCTATAACTTCCTGTGTGACTTTCAGTAAGTTACATAACCTCTCCATGTCTTCATTTTCTCTTTTATAAAGTGGGGGAAATGGTATCAAGCTCATAGATTTGGTGCGATGACTATGTAAAATGATAAATGTAAAGCATTTAGAATAATCCCTTAAACTTAATGTGCACTAAATAAGTGTTAATTATTATTATGAATATAAATAAATTTATGTCTCTCCACATAAAACATGTATGTATATAGACATACTTATTTGGCTGGACCATATGAAATTGCCAAGATTCAACCATCTTGAAAGACAAAATGGCAACGACATACAGTTCAATCTTATATATAATATTTTATAATACTATTCAATCTGATATGCATATGTAAATATGCACATATTTAGTGACTTATCTCTTTTTTTTTAAGGGAAACAATGGCTTCAGGACACAGGTGGTTTGAGGCAGATGATGTCATTTGATTCTAACTCAGACCTGTGTAACCTCGGGCAAGTTATTTAACCTCTCTAAATCGCAATTATCACCTTTACAAAATGAAGACACTATAAAATTGTTCTAAGTGTTAAATGAGATCATGTATGTAGAATATATAGCATATAGGCCAGGGGGATACTGTGCTCTCAAAAATGTTTGCTGTTAGTACACAAATTGTTAACTTAAATTCCATTTTCTACAGATGATCACATTACATATTCGGTCTTGAGACTTATTTCCCTGCCTTCTCCTCCCTCCATTTTCCTTCTCCCACTTCAGCTTCCTTCCCTTCTGTCTTCTTTACTTTCTTTCCCTTCCCTTCAATTTCCTTTCCTTTTCAATGAGAAACCACTTTGACTGACTAATCTGAAATTTTAAAAAATATATGTATATTTATATATAAGATATATAAATATTTATATTTTTATATATAATATATATAATATATATATTTAAAATATATATTTTAAAATTTATATATATATATATATATATATATATATATATATATATATATATATATATCTGACTATCCAAGAACCTTTCCTGAAAGAGACTATATTGTTGTATGTATTTTTTTTTTTTTAATTTGGGAGGAGATATCTGTAAGTATGATTTACATACACAATATTCCTTCTTATTCTAGAAGGGAAAAACCTTCTAACACTAACCTATGCCCCTTTGTTTTTTTGGTATCTATTTGCTTGTAAAAAAAAAATGTAATAAAGTAAAAATGTCAAGAGTGTTATACACAGCCCCTGAAATACAGAAGGACTTAATGGAAGCCTGCAAGTATTTAAGAGAGGGCAATTTGGTTATGACTGAAAAAGGAGGGATGCAAATTTAAGAGGTGAATCTCCTGGAAATAGTCATCTCAGCACTAATTGATATGTCTTTGCTTATGTGCATTGTCATTTGCTTTAGCCCTGTGGTCACTGAGATACATCTGCAAATGCACTCACTCAACAGGCTTCGAGGGTTTATATCTGCAACCGCTAGGACCATGCTGGGTAAACTCTGGGCGTGCAATAAATGATGGAAAGTTAATCAAATGACTAGAGGGAGACTGGGAATGGCTTTGAGAGAGATTTTCTCCACACCCATCTTCTGTCCTCTAATTCTGAAAGGCAAGGGGGAGACTCTGGTTTCAGAATATGCGAAGGTAGGGCACAATGAGTTAGCCACAAGGACAGCCCCCAGAAGTGGGGAAAGAAACAGAAGCCTAGTGATGATGGGACTAGAGACACATCGGAAGCAAGAGAGGGCCTTTGGCAGCAAAAGAAAGTAATTCTGAAGGGGACCTGCTGCTGTTCGAACTCTGGAAAGGGGACTATGAACCTGGACTTCAGGGAAAGTAGGAAAGGATCAACGAAAAGAAAAAGAGGAAAACAAAAACCCAAAACAAAAAACACAAATACTGTAGACAATAAGAAACTGTGCTAAGCACATCGAAGCTACATTTCTCAAGTGAACCATTTTTGTTTGGTTTGTTCTGGTTTTGCCAGTTTGCTTTGGTTTTATTCAATACAAGGATGTGAGCTATTTTCATAAAATTACAGGTAGAACTTAAGTCAATAAATGGATGAATGGATTCATCTCCTAATAAACAAACGGAGTCAAATATAGGATGGGTATATTTCATATATAATTAGAGTGATTTTTTTTTTTGAGGGCAGTGTCACTGGCCCTCATATGTGGGACCCGAACTGGGGGCCGCTGGCCTCCCAAGCCAACGCTTAACCACTGCGCCACTCGGCCGGCCCCTAATTATAGTGATTTTGAACAAATATAAACCCTCCACTCACCCTACAGCTGGAATATCCTGTGAATAAAGGAGGTCCAGGTAAGCTGTATGTTATTATGCAAGTTCTCCTTATGGAACCTGCCCAAACAATTAAGGGAAGCATTATTTGACATTTTCTGAGCTGAATGTCTTTGGACATATGAACCCAATTTTTAACAAAATTATGATCAGTCAAATCATGGAAGGGCAAAAATAGCTGATCCTAATTGGCCAAACACATAGTAATGGATGAACCAAAGACATGAGAAGAAAGGAGACCTGTATCTGGTGGGCAGTTAAACAGTTTATAATTGAACCAGCCCGTCAGAGGACCTTTGCGGAATGGGTAAACACACCCTGTTTTCATGTACTCTTATACTAAAGTGCATGCTTGTGGCTTAGAGTCTGTGGATAACAGGATTTGAGCCTATATGCATATCGCTTAGACATTTTAGGGAATGGGAAAGTATCAATATCAATAACTTCGTCTTTGAAGGAAAAAAATTAAAGTACCTAGAAAAATTTAAAGGGTGAGATACTTAATAATTACCTTTAAAAATGCCAAAATAAGGAAATGCTTTGGTACTTTCACAGACATGGGTTCAACTTATAGTTACGGGGTGGGTTCGGGGCCTGCTGAAAAAGGGGAGCCTATCCATTTCCCCCACTACCTAAATATGAGTCATAAATACGCTGATTGTATTCACATCTATTTCTAGGATGGTGGAAGGATGGGCCCCTTGAAGTAGTTATTGAGGATCCATCCATTTACATCGAAGAGAAAAAATAAGAGGTGTTATTCTCAAGACACCCCCCCAACCTTCTGTTGTATAATAACTATGCAATATGTATGGTATGTAACCCTATGTAGTAGCAGTGGGAAAGCTATTAAAAGATTTTGTTTGCCTCACTCACTGGTTAAAAATGACCTCAGTGTGAAAGCTGGCCTTTGTCAAATGAGTATGGAAAGCATCAATTAGTCGTATGCGTCCTCCATCCAAAGAGGTTTGCAGAGAAATTGAGTTCCATGTAACTCCATTAACATTGGTCCTCTCCAGTAGAACACTGCCTAGGGAACTTAAGGACATACTCACATTACAATATGTCCTGAATATAAAACATAAACAAGCTTAGGCTACACTGGAACTGTCTCTAAGACGCTGATCTAGGCCCTTTCTTGGAAACATGCTCAGGAGATTGAAATGTAAGCCTGTCTTAGGTTGGCACAAAACTCACTGCTTTCTTCAGTGGCGTGATTCTGGATATTACAGATAGTAAGAGGTGGCTTTCAAACTTCACTTGAGCAGTTTCTAAAATCCTAGGGGCTGGTCAAAAGTTACTGTAGTTGAAATGCATACTTTCTAACACCTGCAGATTTCTTCATGTTGCTTGTAGAAAATATGGAATCAGGGTTGCCAACACCTTACCATGATGCCAGACCAGCATTTACAAAGTTTGTTCCAAATAGAACACCAGTTCCATCTGTTGTTATTAATGAAAGATGTTCTGGGGAATGAACCATTTCATTGTCAAATAAGATTGGAAAAAGTTATACCCTCAATTCTTCTTTTGCTGAGTCACTGTTTATACTGGTATATGGAAAAAAATGTTGTAGTAAAGAAACCATGAACTTCAATTATTTCAATATGTCTCCAAAAATTTGAGCAGAGAACATTTCTTCTCACAGCATATGTATTAATATCTTGTAAAAAAAATATGCCATGAAATACACTTTAGAAACACTGTGCTAACTGAGTCAATCAATGGATGGGTTTTTGAGCTGAGATCACTGAAGTCCTAGACAGTCCAATAATACTTTTACCTCCTTACATGGGCACACCCTGTTCCTTCTCCCTGGAATGACCATGTATCATTAGCTACCCATCCACTCTCCTGCCCTGTCCTCATATTGGATAAGACCTTTCGAGTCCCAGTTTCAAAATAATTTCCTGTCAGAAGCCTTTCCTGTTACCTCAAGACTGCCTGGGGTTTCTTCCTCTGATCTTTCCTAATACTGTCAACTAGCTCTCTATTAGCATTTATAATTAGTTCATTTCTCTTATTTGAAGGACTTGGCCATGGCTTGTTCCCTATTGTATACCTGGTGCCTCTCCCTAAACCCCATAGGTGGGAAATGATACACAAATATTTGGTAAATGGGTTAGTGGGAAAAACAAAACCAGTTTCTGGGGATCATATCCCCAGAGAGGTTTGTGCTGATCAGAAGGAGACATAATAAGACCCTAAGGAGAGAGATTGCAGAGGAAACCACAGCTTCCGTTTATCATTAGAAATCTATCCCAGCAAGAATGAATATCATGTAGCCATTAAAATAATAAAATTGGTTCTAGGGAACATTAAACTTTTAGTCATGTGGACAAGAAAGCCCTTGGGATAATTTGTTCATAAATTGCTTACTAATCTGCTTTAGAGGGCAGCCATGTGGAGAGCTTCTCTTAGATTCCAAAGCAGACAGATGTTCAGTCTCCACAATGATGCTGAGCTACTATTTTTTTCCCCATTAAGAGTCAATAGGAGACACACAGTACAATAGGAATTGTATGCATTTCCATGGAAGAGCAACTGCACCATTTACATAGTCCATAGGCTGCACCACTCCCAGAAACCACACTCTATGAATGGAGAAGAAAATGATTGTCCTTGAGGGAGAGAGGTGATTGCTAGTGGCTGCACTTAGAGAATTAGGGCCATTGTTCCAGGAACCAAGGTGACCCAGGCCTGGTTGGAAGATCCGTCTCTGCCGCAGGGAATAAGTGTTTCTCTCTCTAAATAAGCTTGAGTTTCACCTGACCAGACATCTTGCTCTGCATAAAAGTAAAACCAGTGGCTCACACGTGGACCTTCTCCCTCATCACTCGTGTTCAGTATCTCAGAATCTCAGATATGATACCTGACAAGAGACCCCTAAGTAGTTTCTCAGCTTTTCTTCTCCCCCTTTATTTTGCCTTAAAAATAACAAACTTGATGCAGAGATGAATACGTGAGGCTGTGCCCAGTTCACAAACCTGCTCATTCATGTGCTACTTGTGTTTTTTGTCCAGGTGCCCTGGTCACTTCCTCAGTTTACAAATTTGGAAAATAGGGATGATAATAAAATTATGTACTCATATATCATCAAGTATGATCAGGATTAAATTAGTTATTTAGTGTCCAGCACTTATAATAATAAGCACTAAGTGTTAGCTATTATTCATTTCATTATTATTAATGTTAATACTTATCATTCATAAAGCAATAATGTCACTCGCTCCCTCTCCTATCCAAAATCTTCCAAGACCATCTCAAACCTAAACTCTTAACCTTGAAAATGTCCTATTGCATATAATACTTTATATCCTACTATTCCTTGAGATGAAGTCTAAAGTTCAGCCTAGGGGTCTCCTAAGTACACACCAAACATGCTTAGCCCTTAGCCCAATCTTGAGGTTTTCGTATATATGGTTGCCTTTTCCATAATATATTTTTTTCTTCTTTCTAACTAGTCAATTTCTAACCATTATTCAAGGTCTAGTTCCAATGGAACTTCACTGGGAAGATCATTCTCCCATCTCTAAATAATAATCACGGTACTTTATTTTCTGAAGCAAATAAAACAGCACTGTGTCACACAGATACTGATGGGTGTTTCACATAGACATATCTCAATACATTCGTCTTGACAATATGAAAAGGAACACCATTATTTTTGATAGCATTGGAATTTCCTGATCTCCCCATTCTGTGGTTGGAGATGGTGATGAACTGCCTCACTCCATTTCCATCTGTCAGATTGGCTCTTGTATTGTGGAAGCTGATCTTATATGCTTTGATTTGTTTTTCCAAACACTGCACCAATTTGCAAAAATGAAGCCAATGGGAAGAGATAAAAATAAATGGAAATATTATGGTACTCCTAACAAGGTAACAAATATATATGCCCCTTGATGTTGTAGACCTTGTTTGAAGGCAGTGGAAAATGACATTTTAATATCTGAGAATGCCAATGTGACTATTTTATTGTTAAATTGTATTTGGTTTTATTGGGGCATTAGAGATTAGTTTTTCCCAACCTAAGAAGTAAAATTTTACTTTGACTCCTTCCCCATCTCTATGAAAATAATTACTAATTAACTCTTTTCTTCTTCCTTTCCTCCTGTCCTTTTCTACTGGGATCTATGATAAAGTTTTAATGTATTTCTCCAACTAAAAACATATTTTCTTTGGGAAAGGGCTGTGGACCATGTCGAAACCCATTTACCCTTCTTTTTCAGAGAAAAGGAGGGGGAGAAAGTTTCTTCTGTGGGAGTCAAGTAACTCTGCAGAACAGAAGCAGGAAACAAGAAAGTGAGTTCCAAGCCACTCAGGAAAATTACTTTTCTTACAGAGTATTGTATGTACCATTTCTCTGATATCTTAGCTTAGATCCTAACACCTTCTGCCAAGAGTCGTCTTCCATTATGGCTCAATCCTATGAGTTTTCAAGTACTTATTTTTGAAACTGCATAGCAACTAATACACTGTCTTTCATTGTTCAGTCCCATGCTGTAAACCATAAAACTGGAAACCATCCTTAAATCTTCCCACGTTAAAAAAAAACAAAACAATTTTAACTGCCTAAGATACTATTTCTTTATATCCTGTGTATTATTTACCACCTTTGCATTACCATCACTATATTAGTTCAGAGTCTCATTGGTCCTCACCCTTAAGGCCACCCCACTTGTCTTCTTGCCTTCAGTTTTACTCATTCAAATATACTCTCTACTCCAATCTCTCAATGGTCTTTCTAACTTACAAACTTAAATGTGTCAATCTGCTTTTGAAAATTACTCAATGGAGAATAAAACCTTAATATCGAATGGTCCACAAGGCTCTTTATGCAATGGCTTCTGCCTGATTGCCAAGCTACATCTCAAGTCAGTCCTCTATTTTCCTATCTACACTCTTGCCTGAATAACATACTACAGCAACACTGAATTGACTGCAGTTATCCTAAGACAGATGCACTCAAGCCAGTGAGTTTCTATGCATCTTTGCATCCTGTTCCTTCTAATGAATGCCTCATTTGCCTAAATTTGCCCCCCATGTCTTGGCTAAAGTGTTCCCTCCTCAAACTAAGCCTTCCATGACCATTCCAGTGAAACTTAGATTTTTTTCCCTCTCATTTTCAATACACTTTATATAGTTCCATTCTAACAAAATTCTTGCTGTGCAAGTGTTCGCAATTCTATGTTCTCAATTAGAGCATGGAGTCAAGCTGTCTCTTCTTAGCACAGTGTCTCAGACATAGAAGATATTCAATAAATATTTATTGGATAAATTAATATCATATCTTCTGACCTAAAATACATTGATCCGAAAACAAAAAACCATGTTAACCCTCTCAATGCCAAAAACAGTACTGAGTGCTTGGGAAAAGCTTATTAAGTACATTCTGGTAAAAAGACTAAGTTATTCATGTGACATAACATAATACACTCTCCAATTTTCTTTCTTATGTATGGGATTTCTAATACAAAAAATAAATAAATAAATCAAAACACAAGACTGCAGCTAAAGAGACAGTAAGAGTGACAAAATGTTTTATTCTCAAGAAAACTAATTTAACTATTTTCCATCCTTGAGAATCCAACAAATAATATAATATTGATTATACATTGTGTGCTATCATGTTACAGTATTAAATTACTATTATATATTTTTTCTCTATCTTTCTACGATGGATCAAATCATCCCAAGAACCACTTGGCTCTTTAGAACAATAGACAAACCAACAAGTAGGCACCACCGGTATGGCTACTATTACCAACACTGCCATCATCATCATCACCACCATCTTTACCGCCACCACCATCACCATCACTACCCACCACCATCACCATCACTGTCACAGCAATCACCATCATCACCACCAACAACAATAAAACCATCATTATGTACCACCATCATAACCTCCACTACACTTTCATCAACAATTCAAATGCTGGCCTCGACCATATGTTCAAGTCCAGCCTAATTCATTCAAAGCTGAATTCCCATCTGGTAGAACTATCAGCCATATTTTTTCTTTCACAAGAAATTAAATCTAAGAAAATGCTAGAGGGAATGGAATCACTGGCCTGGAAAAGCAGAGTTCTTGGCAAGCAGCAGACCATTATATCACTGACAGAAGGAGAAAGAATAAATAATGGCAGTGCCACAGGCTATTGTTTCTTGAAACAAGATCTATAAAGTCATAGATGCTGTCATCCTGTAGGTTGGACAAAACGAGGCAGAGATTCAAAGATGGAGGGCAGATGAGACAGGCTCAAAATGAACACATATAGCTTCCTCCAAGGTGGAATGTAGAAGTGGTGTTTAAGAAATAAATAAGGATTCTACTATCACATAAAGGAAATATGTCCTTTGGTTTTCTTTTATCTGTAAGTGGATTTATGTGCTTCTGAAAGATCGCCTTTACTGAACTTTAGGAGAGAAACCAGGGTGAAAAAGAGTCATGTTGATAGTCCCCAAATGGCTGCATTTCTGTTCCCCTAAGGCTTAGCATGCATAATGTCCAAATACCAGACTAATCAGAAACAAGAAGTCAGACCATTTTGCCCTTTTTAGAATCATGCAAACAATAGCAGCAGTTTTCAAATAGTTAAAGAGTTTAGAGATTTTACCTTTGTCTCCTCCCTTTGGAAATGAATACCAACACAATACCAATGCAAGTAGGAGATGAAAAAAAAGGGGGGAGGTGGCGGAGCATGAATTCTGTAGATTGTAAGAAACACAAAATCCTTTTAGTTTTTCTTTTGGTTCTAATGAAGAACTTTACTAAAGTCATGAAAGTAAGATAGAAATCACTTTTTTTTTTAAGAATTAGTCTATCCTCTTCCCTTTTAGATGTTTTCCTTCCTGTGTCTTTTTATAACTATCTTTTTCTGTAAAATCTTCCCCAAAGTCTTTCAGTATATCTTTGGATTAACCACCGAAACTCACTGAAGTAATGTAGTTGAAACTATGGGGTACAGGTAAGAGAGTGCTGGTGTGTGTGTGTGTGTGGGGGGTGTCAATCTGAGCCCCTCTCTTGGTTGGCTGCTCTCTGTATGACTTGGAGACAGGCATTTAGCATCTATGGACATTCTATCATCTATAAAATGAACACATTAATCTAGACGGTATCTGAGATCTGGTCCTAATTCTCATGTTCCTGGTTTCTATGCTGGCGGATTTCAGCAATTGTCTTGAGAATTATCTCATTCAACATTCAATCTATTTTTTTCAGTGTTTAATATGGCGAGACACTGGGCTCAATTTAGTAATAACAAAGAGAATAGAAAAGAAGAGTAATTAACTTCTTTTTCTATTTTTTTCCTCACCTTCTCTCTTTGTTGCATAATAAGACCTGAAGGGAAAAATTATAATCTCAGGGTTACGGCAAAAGCAAAATCTCTGGTAGTCATCAGTGAGGCAGGTCAGTGATGTTGTCTAACTGTGTAAAGTTATAAAGAGAAAGGTGAAAAGAGAAATGGCTTTTTTTTTTTCCCTCAAAGGTATTGACATGGAAGTTTTTGGGAGAGTAAAACATTTTGAGAATCAGACCACATGGTAGAGAATAACATTTACCCTTCTAGCACAAAGCAGGTGGTCATGAAATGTTGCTGAATGAGTCTAGGACTGAAGGTGAATCAAACTACAAATTTTTTTTTCAAGACCAATGTACTCAGTGCAAAGAAGTCTACGATAGGGCCTCTGCACTCCACAAAAATTACAATGTAGTTCTGGAAGAATTACCACCCCCCCATATAGTTATGTGAAAGTTAAATAATTAATAGAGAATTGAAACATGTTCAGAGAATAACAGAGGAAATATAATAAGCTTCAGATGGGTAGAATTTTAAAAATAGGGGGGTGTATGTCCTATAATGGAGCCACGAGAGCAGAAATGGTGTCATGAAGAAAGTATGAATAAACAGATTTAATTGGAGGAGTTACATAAAGGGACACAAAACTAAAGCTAGAAATATGGTTTAGAACCAGACCATAAAGACACACTTTGTTATAGACTGAATGTTTGTGTCTCCTCCCCACCAATTTATGGTGAAGCCCTAGGCCCCAAAGTGATAGTACTTGGAAATGGGGCCTTTGGGAGGTAATGAGGGTTAGATGAGGCCATGAGGGTGGAGCCCTTATGATGGGATTCGTGCCCTTATAAGAAGAAACACTGTACACCTTGCTTTCTCTTTCTCTCGGCCAATGGAGGACATAGTGAGAAGGCAGCTGTCTGCAAGTTAGGAAGAGAGTCCGTATTAGTCATCAAATCAGCTGGCCCTTTGAGCTTGGACCTCCCAGCCTCCAGGACTGTGAGGGAAAAAATTATAACGTTTAAGCCACCCAGTCTATAGTGTTTTGCTATGGCAGGCTGAGTTGACTAATGTACACTTCATCCCATAGCTGGTGGGGAACACTGGTTTTGAGATAAACAATAATTAAAGTAGCAATTGGAAAGATGAAATGTGCTGGGAGGGTGCATGTTAGTTTATGGGAAATTAGGAGGCCCACAACAGAAGGAAGATAGCAATGGTTGGACCCAGTTAGGAGGCTTTGTATTTGGACTCTTCCATCTATTTTGAGCTATTTTTTCTTTTAGAGTATCTGAACATGAAATGTTTACTTATGCCTCCTCGTCTGCTTTGAAATCTCCTTTGCAAAATGTAATTATTATAATGTACAATAAAATGACATGGCCACTCTCTCTGACAATTTCTTTTTGCTTTTCTTTCCCACCTTTCAATTTGCTTTTGGATTGTTTCTATTTAGCAAAAATTAACTCCTAACCAATATGTATATGTTTGAATTCCCTACTCTTAAAATACATTGTACATGAGCTTGGATGCCTGGATTCAGAGAGCATTTAAATCTTAGGATGATTATAAATCATCCTAAACACCATTGCTACTGTTTCTCTTTTATTTGTCATGCTTTAAAAGCTAATCACAATGTTTCTATGCATTAATTAATAGATTTCTCAACTTAATAAACTTTGGAGATATAATTGACATATAGTTTTGGGTGTACAACATG
The DNA here is from genome assembly GCA_033961575.1 of Aselliscus stoliczkanus. Taxonomy (NCBI): domain Eukaryota; kingdom Metazoa; phylum Chordata; class Mammalia; order Chiroptera; family Hipposideridae; genus Aselliscus; species Aselliscus stoliczkanus. The sequence goes on along the minus strand of CM066740.1, from coordinate 81,639,211 downwards.
GTGACTCAATATTTGTATAAATTTGCATATAATTGATATAAAATTTCCACCATTTATTATTACATCTGTTTTATGTAAAAAAGTATAACTTCTGTGGCATTGGGTCAGTCAAGAGTCCTCAACAAGTTTTCCAATAACTGTAGGACTCTATAATACCCAGAAAATGATTTATTCAAATTACATTTTAAAATTACATTAAAAGGGAAAGAAGCTTGATTCTTTTTAAGGTAAATAGAGAGTTGTGATTAGTATTGGTCCATTGCTCAGAAAAGGGAGTTAAGAAAACAGATGCCATAGAGAGAAGAGAGACTAGGTACATTGGCCCCTATGGAGGGTGTACCCTAAGGACCCATGAGTGGAGGGGCAATTATGTCTTAATGGCCTTGCCAGCTCCTTTGTTTTCTAACACAAAGGAAAAGGAAGTAGGAATACAGTAGTTCCTGTAGGAGACTGGACAAAGAAAAAGACAGGATTTTGGCAATGCTCACTAGTCTTATAATATTTTCTGATATTTTTTTGTAGACAGACAACTGAAAAATATTTGGCTCGCAGCCTTTACACTGGAAAGGCTCACTGAGGATAATAATAGAGGGTCCAGACAGCATTCCAAAGGCTTCTAGAGGTCACAGAATGTCAAGATTTGAGTTAGTCTTCACTGGCTACAAAATCTATAAGCAATCAAGAGTTAAAATCTGCATTAGAACAAGCTGAAGTAGCACTTTGCTTCTAAATAGCGATAACATAGAAATGTATTTCCCATAAAAGTTCTTAATTTGATCCTAATTCTCTTTAAATGCATATGGTTATATAGATATATTTAGCCATTTCTTAGAGATTGCAATTAACTGATACTAATAAATTATTTGAATATTATAGTCTCATAAAAATGTTATACTGTCAAAATTTACTTTTTTTTTCCCCACTAGTACACCTGCCTACCTATGTGTTGGCCAACATGTGTGACCCAGCAGCAAACAGCCAAATTTTCAAAACAAGAATGTTCTTCAAATAAAATCCATTTCATCAAGAACCAAATGTGATATGGACTCAACTGAATGGTACAGTATGTAAATGGAAAGTACAAGGAGAGGCTGTAAGTGCCACCAAAAGAGGAGGCTGTTTCTGTTACAACACCTAGAACCAAGCCAGAACACTTCGATACACTTCTGTAGCCAGAGTCTGTCCAAGTCTATTTCTAGGCTGGTGGTTCTCAACTCCAGAATCGTATTAGGATCATCTGGACAAGTTTTTAAATTAACGCCTGCCTACGTTCCACATCAGGATAGTGGGTGATTCTAACATGAAATCAGGGTTGAGATATCTGGTTAGCCAAACCATTGCCCCTAGGTGGGAATGGACGGATCACAGCTTATCTGTCTAAAGTAGATTATCGGAGAAGTGTCTTGAATAAAGAAAAATCAGCATCATACATTAATTCCACCATACTACTCCCTTCGACTTTTATCCGTGAAAACAAACACCTGAGATCCTGGAGCACGCAGATATTGCAGGTAAATTAACTTCCTCCTGAGTTCCCATGAACACCTTTTCTGGCAAAGCATCCATCAGCCACTGCTATGTAACCAGTGCTTTACTACTATGCTCCTCAGAATTGCAAGTTCTTCCAGGATAAGGGATCATGCCTTCTTTAACAATTTTTCTTCATTGCTCATCTTCTTGCCTGGTGATGATGAGATAAATGCTTGTTCAATAAATGTATTAATTAATAGAAAGTATAAAGGGAATGGGCTAGTATTCAGGCATCATGATCTCCATTACTCTGGCTATTCTTCTTTCTTTTTTTATTTATTTTTTATTTATTTTATTTTTTTTGAGGGCAGTGTCACTGGCCCTCACATGTGAGACCGGACCAGGGCTGCTGGCTTCCCAAGCCAGCGCTTAACCACTGCACCACTCCGCCGGCCCTTCTTATTTCTTTTTTTTCCCCCCTTCTGGTCTAAACTTCTTCCCACTGTCTTCCGTTTTGTTTCTTTTTTGTTTGCTCCTCTTAAACTCTTGGACAATGTTTGACCTTAAAAGTAATTTTCTTGGGCCAGCTGAGTGGCTCAGTTGGTTAAGAGCTCGCTCAAGAGTGTGAGCTGAGCTCTGAGCAACAGCAGTTCGATGCCCAGCCCGAGCTGAGCTGCTGCTGAGCTGCCAACAGATGGCAGGATGGCTCGGCTAAAAAAAAAAAAAAAAAAAAAGGTAATTTTCTCCCTCTCTCTCTTCCCCCTCCTCACACTTGTCCCTTCTCTCATTCTTCCTTGTAATATTACAAATCCATACTTGTTAACTTTGGCCAGCGTTCTTTCTTTGTAAATACCAGCATAAGTGCTTGATCATAGCTGTATGAAACTCATATTGCAATTTCTATCTTCAATGTATCTACAAATAGATACATTCGTTGAAAGCAAGGACTGTTTCTTATATCCACTGTAATTCTACTATACTATAGAGCATATTTTAAGCCTTTGATAATTGCTTGTCGACTTTGTAGAGTTTAATTATTTTTCTGCAAGTGAGCTCTGAGTCACTTTAAGGCGTTTTTTTCAGAGGTACAGAAAGTACTTTGCACAAATGTATATTTTCATTAGACTTTTACAGGCTCTTGTAATGAGGATGTTTCTATTTATTCCCAATACAAATGCCATTCTCCAGTAGGGGAAGTGTATCTCTTAAGTGTGTACTGGTTTTTTGCAAACCAATTCTAAGTAAGCGAAATTCTCACTCTTTGTGAAAATTGTATTTCTCCATTAACTTTGAATTAAAAGGGCATTTTCACATTTGAATATGAAAAGCCTAACAGATGACTCAGAGATCAGGTAGGGACTTTCTGTTCTTATTTTCCTATCCTCTTCTCTCCTCTACCACTCCACCTTCACCACCCATTCACTAAATGTACAACAATAATAGTTACTCCAAAGTTTGAATAGTTTGGCTGTATGCCTCTCAGTATAGTCTGTCTGAGACCCTCCAGTTGTTCCATTACCTTTTACAGATATCTGGAAGAAGTCTCTGAGAAGCTATTTTCATGTTTGTGCCCCAAATTGAAAAGACTGCATAATATCAAGCAGCCCCAAGGAGTGATTGTAATTTTTCCAAATCAAGTAATCAAATGGCAAATATTTAGCTATCAAACTTCTAGTTTGGTTCATAAACTATCAAAAGTGAATTCAATTTTCCTACTGAGTTGATAAAACTTTTTTCCAAGTTGATAAAATGTTTTTGACTAATTAGAGATGTGGCATCAATAAAATTGTTATATTTTCATGCAGATATGAAGATTTCTTATGTGCTAACCAAAGTCACTGAGGGGTCATAATATTTTTAAATTGGCTTCAGAATTCTACAAAATATCTCATATCTAATTAAATCATCTCAAGTGACTGAGAGATGACAAGACACTGGATGATTATATATAAATAAATATCTATATATAGATATAGATATATAGATATAGATATCATATATATCTTCATGATTGCTTTTTGTCAGAGATCCTAACTCATTTCTCAGGTGCCACTAAGCAAGAGTCCAAAACAATAACACAATATTTTCATAATATTAATGATGTCCTTGCAGAGCAAATACAAATACTCATTTTCCTTTTCTGACTGATGAGTTTGTCATCTTGTTTAACTCTAATACTTTTGGTTCATTTGCAGGAGCATCAAATCAGTAGAGCAGTAGTCAGTCAACAACTTGGAAATCAGGACTTAATGAATACTTTGCCAGTAATGAAATTACCTGGTTCCTTAAATAACAGAGCTATTTTAGAGGAAAAAAAACAGAAACAGGACAACCGCTTTTGTGTTGATAAGAGGGGGCTGCCTCCAAAAGGTATGCTGGACTAGGCATGGAAATGGCCACTCAAAGCCCTGGCTTCCTGCCCCAGTTAAGTTCCTGACCTATTGTGCTGCTTACCCAGCAAAAATTGAAGTGGATTTTTGGCACTTGCTCTCTGGGGCCAGCCAAGATGGCTGCCAACCAGCCCCACCCACTTCTTCCATTAGGTCCTCTTAAGGAGACTTGGAGAAGGGGGAGTCTCCCAGCTTTCCTGAGCACTGGTCCCAGGGCTAACCTCACATCATCTGATTAAGTAGGACATTCCAGTGTCTGCTGAGGGGTCAGTGGAAAAAGAAGTCATCATTCAACTGCTTGGATGCATCCTCTGGTAAAATGGGTATAATAATAACGAGAGCAAAAGAAAACAAAATTTCCTGTGGCCCTATTCCCTCTCTGCATTGATTTGTTACTTCAGTTTACATTAAACAACCCTCTTGGCAATTGACTATATAGCCACAGGCAAAGGGATAAGGGTTGAGGCTCATGTGTATTTATTTAACAATGAAGGGTAATATGAAGATGCTCTAACAACAAAAAAGAAGCATACTAGTAATTTTCAAACCCTCTGGTCAGAGGAGGAGTGAAAATGTGGGTGGACACTTCCCGTCTCCTTTGGCAGCTAAGATCCAGCCTATCTGTCATATATTCTGTTGCTCTGTAATGGAGGGTTCAGAGACCAGATCCATTTCTAATCTAGGATTCCTGTTACTATCTGTCCCCATTCATCTTAGGCCAGAGTAAAGCAGCTTTTCTACATGACTAAGAGTTGGCATTTTTCCTTAAACTGTACATTTATATTAAGGATCATTTAGAAAGTCGTTGAAATGAAAAAGAAATAGTACATTAAAAAAAAAGCAACATATTAAAACCAAGGAAGAATCAAAACAAAAAAGCCACTGACAATCCTTTCTGTGTCTTCTCTCATAAAGGTCATATGCTACAGTCTACGCCATTGCCATTTCAGAATCCTGAAATAGATGCCATCGTGTCACGAGCTCACCCTCCCTGTTCAAACTCCTTTTTACATTCTACTCTCTATGATGAGAGTTATAGTAACTCTTTCCCACCAAAAAGTTACATCAGGGTGAACTGAGAATGTAAACATTTTTCCTTTTGAGTTACTTCTAACACCAAGAGTGGAATAAAGATGAGACAAGGAGCTCAATACATTTCAGTTGATGCATTATCTCCATTTATTCAGGTAAAATAAAATATATAACAGGGAAACTAAAATAACATCTTATTAGATACGCAGACAAGTGTAGTTCATGTTTACATGGTGTTTTATAACACTTGGCATAGATAATATATGTTGAATGTGCTGAGTTGAAATTCAGGCATCAAGGGAAAAAGTCTTCATTAATTGTTATCAACTTAGTTTTACGATAGTAAAACCAAACAAACATACAAAACTAGCACCAAAGGGCATAGACAACTGCCCAAATATCATTGTGTTAAGAGTAGTTAATGCTAAATTGTGCAAAGCCAACTGCTCAGACCAAAAACCATACTTTCTAGGTCTCCGAGATTCTAGGACAGGGACAAATGTGTCTTCTTAATAACATTACAAAAAAATAAAAATAAAAAGGCCAAGATACTCCTCATAGGGATTAAATGGCAAAACTAAACCATGTTTGATCATGGCTATGGATATACAACTTACAGTTAGGACTTTGATGAATAATATGCTGATAATCCATACAGTAGACTATATCCCATTTTATTCTGCTATTGGAATTGACACTTTGCCATTGGGGAAATCCTAAGGGGTCAAATAGAAGGTGAAAGACTGAGGGCAGAAATAGCCCAAGGAAGCAAACCTATACCAAGTTGAAACACCAAAGGAATAGTTACTAAAAGTACCCTTTTCATTCATATTATTATTATTTGGATCAGCAACATAATTTATAAGAACTGAATTAATTAATGCATTGATATGACTGCAGTAATAAATGTCATGACTAGTGAAGGAAGCAGTCAGGACACATTTTAGAGTTCAGTCATGAGACATTGAGAGGAAAGGTGAATGTTTTCTTCAAAAGGAAGTTGCCTATGTTCAAGAAAACACAAGTGTTTAAAACTCTTTAATGGCTAAATGGAAATTGGGACTATTGGAGCAGTAAGGGAAACTGGAAAATGGTTTATCCTGGGATTCCTCTACCTGTGAGAATAATTAACATCCAACTAAATGAAAATTATAATAGAGAACAAGACCTGCTCCATTTAAATTAATGTGCTGTAAAGAGGACAAAACAATTGAAACAGCCAGTGAGGGATGTTATTTGGCTAAAAAGGAGTCTAGCTAAAGCATTTCTTTCCACAAATCCATAGCACATGTTAAAGAATTTATAATAAAACTTGTTATTATATAGATTCAAATATGTCATGACTTATTGTTACTATATTCAGAGTTTTATTTTATTTCTTATTTTTTTGAGGGCAGTGTCACTGGCCCTCATATGTGGGACCCGAACCGGGGCCGCTGGCTTCCCAAGCCAGCACTTAACCACTGCGCCACTCAGCAGGCCCTTATATTCAGAGTTTTAAAAATAAGGTTTTGACTTCTGTTTTTGCCTGTTAAGAAATCACGCATATTTCTTTCGTGGTTATGATTTACCCGTTATATATTCTTGAATGGAGGAAAGATTCATGGATGAGGAGAAAAGAAGAGGAGGATATAGAAGAACACCAAGAAAAAAATCCTTTGGGGAACCTATGCATACCCTCTAAGCTTCTCTCCTCAACCATTTCCTTTCTTGATTGGTAGTTGGTAACTTCAACTACCAATCTATACTTTTATCCTAGAACTTCTATTTTGAGCTCAGGCTCATGTATATCTGACTACCTACAACACAGACCTGTGAGGAAGCTTTAAAGGAACTAAGAAAGGGAAGGGCAGCATCTAGCATACAGTACCAGCGGGGTTCATTAACAGCCTTAGGCCTGGAGAGGAAGAGAAAAAAGTGATTCCTGGAACCAGGGTGTAACTGTGATGAGGGCTGCCTGACAGAATCTTTGGGCTTCCATAGAAGTGACCTGACAGGAGAGTTGAGATAATAAGTACTCTCATCTAACTCTCCTCTTGCCTTCTCATCTCCGGTGACTCCTATTGGTTGAACCCAACTGGCAGCTAGAAGGGAAGAGAACCCATGGGTGTAGTCCACATGTGTCAGTTAGTTTCCTGGGCACTGAGCCTGATGAAAGGGTGGAGCATAAAATATACCCGACATTGCCCAGCCCAAGCAGAGCTGCCATTGAGCTGCCAACAGATGGCAGGATGGCTCAGCTAAATAAATAAATAAATAAATAAATAAATAAATAAATAAATAAATAAATAAAATTTTAAAATATACCCAACACACCTACCTTTTCAAAAGTCTTTCATGTTTTTCCTATAGGCTGGCTTTCCTATGTTCTTTGTAGTCCCATGAACTCATTTTCCACGGGGGAAACTTCCCTTTCATTCAGAAAGGGAATCCGTTAAGAATGAAGAGGAAAATGTGCAAGGGCTAGTCAAAAGAAATAAAATCAGCTGAATAGTAAGTGTAGACAATAATATACAAGTCCATAGGACCTTAAGGAAAGAGGAAAGAGGAAGAAGCTGGTGGAATTCTGGATTGATTTATATTCTTTTGACTCTAGAAGATGAACAATAAACAAAAGAAAGAATGGTGAAAGTTTGCGATTTCACACAAAGCTGAACATGTGTACCTGGTTATTTGCTCAGACAAAAAGTCACCAAATATCAACAATGACATTGCGGGGTTAAAATATATATGTGTGTGTAATAAAGTAAATAATAGGAGAGACAAACTGGTTGGTCTTGGATCATTTCCTCCTGCATTTTGGGTAGCTTATCAAGGTGCCATTTGCAATCTGTGTGACTGCAAAAGAACACAAAGGTTTGACTGATGGAAATAGCTGAGCTCTGGAGGCTCTGCTCACATTAAAAAGGCCATTGCTTGACCAAGATTCATTTCTTGTGACATAGTTGACTAGTTCAGCCTTGGCTCAAGCTGCCCTCTCATCACAGTGAGAGGATGAAAGTGACACTGGATTGGAAAACAGTAGAATTCATGTGTGTCTCTGAGGCAGTATCCTGCTGCTCCGATAAGTTTTCCTGTCTCCATGATCCATGGGCAGTGATGGACCCAGGCTGAGGGGTAGTGCCCTTGAGCCAACAGGCACTACCTCTCTGATGCTGTCGTGCCTTCCCCTGGCTTGTTTTGTCTGTCTGAAGTAACTGGTTCTTTCTTTGGGTCAATGCCTGCTCTGGCATAGGATTTAAATTTGGGGGTTTACCTGTCTGTTTCCGCCACTGCCTACGAGATTTCAGAGGGCAAAAATTGTATCTATCCTCTACATTTTCACTGCCTGTGAGCTGAACGCACATAACCACTCTTCAATACATGTGTGTTGAATGAATTTTTGTTCCTGTGGCATAATTAAATATCCCATTTGATGTGAGAGTTTTACTAACTAGGGATTCCTAAGGACAGGTAAAATAAACTAAATCACTGATATTATCAATACATTTGTGATGTTGGAGAACCCCAGAAAACGAGTGCACCAGAAAAGCTATCTCTAAACTGAATTGCATTTTGGTAAGCTATCTTAGAGGATAATGAGTCTAAGATGTCTCTGCAAGGTTTGTGGAGGAATACCAGAAAGTTTGCAATACTGATATGGACAACTAACTTAGGAGAATGTGGGACACTTAGATACTCAGTCTCTGAATATGAGGGAGAGAAAGAAGGAGATGTCTGAGTTTTCTAGACTACAGACTCTGGTTATATGGAGCAGGAAATGCTAGTCTAGAAGTCAGAAGACCAGAGCTTCAGGACTGAAGACCTTAAACAGGCTGAACAATGTCCCTGGCTCTCAGTTCTTCTGCAAAATAACAAGGCTGGATTGTAAGATCTTCAATAATAGCTCAATTAAGTCTATACATCAATAAAGTGAATATGGGAATAACAGTAGACAGAAATAAGGAGGAGGAACCTCAAGGGAGGCAAGAGAGGAATTAAATTAAAATACAGCTTTTAAAGGCTATTTTTCACTCTGTAGTGATAGGACATGGCATAGTTACAAATATATTTTATATTGTCATATTGGAAACAAAGAACTATTGGTCCTGTACCAAATATTGGAGATCATTGGATGTCTTCAAAGGTTCAACTGTGGGTTGTCTGCTCTTTTCACGTTTTACTTTGCACACCCCCAGGAGCCCGCCCATCTACATATATCCTTGTCCCAGCAATCAGCCGCAGACCATAAGTTTTATCTCACAGAAAACATGGTGGGACCAACCAATGATCCATGTTCCACTCCCACCCACCCTGGAGATCTATGGTTCTAGGTCAGTGTTTAAGGGGCTGCGGAGCTAGATCCTGAGCATCAGACAAGGGAGTAACCTGAGCTGCATATGAACAGCTCCAGGGTGTCTGAGAGCCTCTGAGGAAGGAGGAGAAAGGAAAGAATGAGAAGGAGAGATGGGTTGGCAGAACCTGGGAAACTCACAGCAAAAGGCAAAGAATGCTTATAGACCACAGGATGCCATTTCAGTAGAAAAACAGGATTCCCTCTACTTCAGCTCAGTACATTGCTTAAGGAAAATGATTCGGCGGTTAAAATGATGAATGAAGAGAGTGGGAAGGATAGAGAGAATGAATGCATTGATAAATGAGCAAATTCAGCAAATTATTGCACTTGTACAGTATAATCTTCCATTCCAGATCTCCAATGATTAGTTGAGGATATCATAAGGAAATGACAGAAAGTCACTCCCCTCTGTCTTCTGATATGCCAGTTCCCACTTCGCGTCATTCTTTGGGAAGAATGACAACTTATCAAGTGTGTTATAAATACCATGAAACAAAGAGAACATAAGCTGCAGTAATAAAACCTCCTAAATATGACCAGCCAGCCAGCCAGCCTCTCTAACAAGTCACATTTGATTATTTTCTGCTCCACCTGTCATACCTCTAATGCCTGTCATATATCTTATACAAGGTTTCAGATCATATCTACGTTGACCCCCACCTTCCTCCAGACTGGGAGTTCTCTGTTAGTGGTTGCTTTATAACAGATTCCATGCATCATCGAAATCGACAGGGTTCCCCTGTAATTGATGTGTCTGGCACAGCCTGTTTCACTTCTGCTGGAAGAATACAGCTGAAGTAACAAAAACCATCCTAGCTGGATATTCCACATGGTCCTCTGCAAACAGTCCCCCTCAGGGGACCCCTTTGTTGGAGGAAGAGGAGAAAGCCATGACGCAGTGTAAAAACACTGGACTACTTTGATCTTGATTCAGGCTCTTCCATCAATTTACCGCGAGACTTTGTGTGCCTTGCTTCATCTTCTTGATGCAAACTCAATATTTACAAAATGAGAGTGTCTTACTAAGAAAGGGCAAGAACCCTAACAGAAAAATGAGCAAAAAAATATTAACAGACATGCCACAGCAGAGGAGACATTTGTGTCCAAGGAACAAATAAAGAGATGCTCAGCCTCATTGGTAATCAGAGAAATGCAAGTACACCATGAGATACCATTTTACTTCCACGAGATTGGCAACAACAAAGAAATAGTATAACACCAGGTGATGAAAGAATGGGAGTGTGATCTATATTCCACATTGCTGGAGAAGCTTTCTCCTATTAGAAAACAATTTGGGCTTCTTTGATGAAGGTGAAATTGCTACTTTCTGCGTCTAGTCATTTTTCATAGTACAGGGTTCTAGTGTAGAAGCACAAGTACATTTAACGCTAATGAATAAATGAGAAATTTATTTACCTGTATTTGTAGCGATGTAAGGGTACAAAAAAAGAAAAGACTCATGAATGAAGGAGTGGATCTACTCATATGTATGTATAGTTTTATATATTTATTTTAGATTGGTTTTACAAATGTCTCACTTGATCATTCAAAAAGTCAACCAGGGGCCGGCTGAGTGGCGCAGTGGTTAAGAGCTGGCTTGGGAAGCCAGCGGCCCCGGTTCGGGTCCCACATATGAGGGCCAGTGACACTGCCCTCAAAAAAAAAAAAAAAGTCAACCAGTGTTAGACAAAGTTGATATTACTGCTATTTTTTTTTTTTAGAGATAGACTTATCTCTAAAGCCTATCTCTTCAGAAGCAGGTTTAGAGATGAATTGACTCACCCAGAGCAAGTGTGGGTCCAGGGCTACCTGCCTTTTGAAATTCATGCTTGAGAAAGCGTGTCCTGACAGACCTGGTTTGTACTTCTGTACTAAGCACTTGGTGGCATTAATAACATTGTGAAAATTATTTCACCTCTCTGAGTTTCTGTCCTCATTTCTTAAAAAACAAAGACGATTACATCTACGTTCTGGAGGTTTTATGAAGATTAAATGAGATCATTTATCGACAGCACAATACATATTACTTTCTGACTTCTTTACCTTCTGTAATACGGGCTCTTTTGCAATGAGCCACAGACAATAAACTCCATCTTGCTGGTGACACCATCCAGAGTGTCTGCATGACTAAGCACATGGACATCTTTACATCCTTGGTCCCGTTGGCAAATTCTACCCTGCCACTTGTTCCTGATGTCCTTCGTCACTGCTCCAAATCATAGCCGCTTGGGTTACTGCCCTCTTTCATCCCACCATGGCTGCCTTCTACAGCTGGCCCCCTTTCTCTTCCTGGTCTGCATTCTCTGTGGATCCACTGTGCACTGAACGGATCTTCCCGCCTCTGGAATGTTGTCCATTGGACAATGCTCTTTTTCTGTCTCTGGGCACCACAGGGCCTGTGCAGGGAGAGAGTCTTCTCACTTCTGTTTATCATTCACACTGTTTCCTCTTAACCAACTAGCAACAACTTGAAAACACTCTTGCCATTTAATCGTTCCTCCTCTGCCACTTAGCCAAATCCAGGCTCACCCAATTACTTTTCCAGAAGGTTTTGGCTCTTGACTCATATTTTTCTGCACGTCTGATCCCACTAATTGCTTAGGCGATTTAAACGGCCACACAATTAACCCATTGCACATCCTAAACTAATATCCTTGACCTCTTCAACAGCATTTGCCCTCACTTCCACTCGACTTCAGTGATCCACTCCTGCCGACACAAGCTTGACCTTGTTAGAACCCAAAAGTATTCCATCTTCGAAGTCTTAAACTTTAATATTCTACTCTGACACCAACTTAGTAGTCTTGTTCGATAATTATCTTACTTCTAATATGCTAACTTCTTAACTGTAGAAAGACCCCTTATAAGGCCCTCTCTTTTCCTTTCAGTTAATCATTTTCTCATTTCCAGCCCATCTAGAGAGTACTCCATAGCCAATTATGTCCCCATCAGTGGCCCTGCATCGCTTGTTCCTTGCTCTTCTGTGAAACCCTTCCTGTGAGCTGTACCATTCCAGCTCTCCATTGGCAGGACTAGCTACTGCCGCAGAAATCAGCCAGCCATGAGGGCAGGAACCATGATTAACACTGGATCCCAACCTCACCAGGGTCCTTCTTAGTCCCATCTCCATCCAAACTCCCTCAACAGCTATTCTAAACCTTCACTCCTCTTCTCAACTTGCCCCAATTCTCACAATTGTCTCTCTTATTATCAGGAATTGAGGCTATGAAGAGAGAATGCCCTCATCATCTACACTTGCTACCTGTTGACTTCTATTTGCACCGAATCTTTACTCCTCCTCCTGTAGAAGGAAACCTCTTTTAGCTGCATCTAACCCCCAGCACCAGATCCCATCAACTCCAGCCTCGTCAAGGTCCTCAATCTCTGTTTCTTGATCTGTAAATTGTATATGATAATATTACTGAAGGAAAGAATTTTCTTTAGAAAAAAAAAGCAGAGCTTCTTAGCAGCAATCCAAGACAGGAAGGATCCTTAGCAGGTTTCAGGTGCATGACATAACTGAAGATGCCTTCTGGGCAGAGGCCCAGACCAGCAGTGATGAAAGCGCTATAATTAATTTTCCATGGAGAAGACTTTGCTGTTACTTAAGTCAATAAGAATCCACAATAATCACTTTACTGTATGTCTACACTAACCTTTGTTATAACCAAAGTAGGAAAAAAAAAACCCAATAGTTCAATTGCTGTATTGTTTTTTCCTCAATTTCATGTTCAGGCTATGTGAAACAGTATTTCTACCCATTCTAATATTCCCCATTCCTGGATCTTAAGAAAATGGGAGAGCTTAAAGAAAAGAGGCACACACATTTTTTCCCCCTAGATTTAATATGTCTCTTTTTATGTTGTTTTTTTTTTCCCTTTCTCAGCCACTTCTACATCTGAAAAAATACTGTCATTCTAAACTGCTTTTATAATTGATAATTTCACAGTGTTCCAGCTACTTGTTGGCCTTACCTTGGGCATACAGTCCACCTTGGAAAGTAACTGCAATAATTCTATTAATCGCCATTCTCTATGTCTGTAACTGAAAATCTAGGAGTTGACAGAGGGAATCAAGGGGGCTCTAAAGAGTCAGGAGGTGGCTCTGGAGGTCTTTCCTTACTTCTGTGATGAAAATGCTTCTGCATCAGAAATATTTTCATACCTTTCTGCCTTTAATTTGGATACAGATGATGATGTGAGTATTTTAACATTGCTACACCTCTCCAGGTTCAAGTGATTTATAAATATATTTACAAATGTGCAGCATGAGTCTACTTGTAGTAAGTTTGAATATAACACAGCACAGAAAAGAGAGGTACCAAGCTAAAATATATACTCTGTCTGGGAGTGGATAAAAACAAAACAAACCAAAAAGAAAACCAAAAAATCTGTTTCCTCTACTGTGCTTTCAGTCATAAGAAATTCAGAAAAGTAGTACAATTTATTGTCACATAAATAAACATATGCTGGAAATAAAATTATATTTTCTGAAATATAGCAATGAATACTAGTAAAAAAACTTTTTAGATTGCAAACCTTTTGAAGGAAGAGCTATGTCTTCTATAGTTTTATATATCCTACAGCTGTGTACAATGCTTACTTTGTAGGCATTCCATAAGTGCTTTGCAAATTAACATATAAATGATTTAATATAATTTGATCAGTTTGTATCATAGATTTTGGTATTTTTCCAACATCAAAGTCCCTGAAGGTCTTCTGATTATATGATCTAAATACTTTGCATTCATACATTTCTGTTTATTTTAAGAATACTTTTATAAGCATCATATAATTTGATTTAGAATAACCCTGGAGATAGATTGCTATTCCCATTTGCCAGCTGAGGCAATTGATTCTAGGAGTTGAATAGTTTGTGTGATGTAGCTTTCGCTATGAGCAAAGCTGGGACAAGAATCTCTGCCTCGACGTTCTCAGCCTACTTCTCTTTCCGTTTCAACATACTGCTACTTCTCATCCCATATAATGGAACCCATGCAAGATCAGAAGACTTGAACTGACTCTTGGATGTCCTTTGGGTCAATATGGAGAATAACCATACAGTGTCACATCGTGATGCTTAAGTCCTTTGATCTTATATCTAGCTGAGCTTGAATCTTGAATTACTAGAAAGATAATCTTTGAAAGTTATTTATCCTTTCTGATCTGTCTTCCTCTTCACTAACAAAAGAGTGATAATATCTATCTTATCAAGTTAGCGCAAGTGCTATACGAAATGCTTACTTAGGATTTAGCAGATACTTTGTAAGTGTCCAATAAATGATTGCTGAAATGTAATACTTACTATTAGTAAAAAAAAGAAAACATATTGTTAGAAATTGAGTTGAGAAAGTCTCCGGGAAGATGTTTCATACTGTACCTGGGGCTCACAACAAGTTCAAAGTTTGATTCCTCCTCCCCCATAATCCTCCGTCTGTTTTCTAGTTGCCCTCTCTCACCCAGCCATCCATAGCTACTCACACACCACTCCTTGCACTTTCTACCCTATGTATTTTTCTCTTTAGGCTTCTGGGTGCTTATTGGCATGTGGACACCCACACCTATAGGCAGCACTCAGTGCACAGCCCACTTGGTGGTCTGTCAGCTGTAGCTGCTTCTGGACCAGCTTACTTCATTCCCTCCTGACAGATGCCCCCATTTCCATGTAGACAATCAACCTGGGGGGTCATGTTGGTTCTATTATTGGAGCCATGGTTGGTAAGTGAGCAATGACATACCTGAGAGCCCTTCTACCTGCCACAGAGCTGTGCATTACCTTCAGTTTGGTTTTGCCTTTATGTTTGAATGTATCCAGATATCCCCTTTTGTATTAATATCTATGGGAAGGTAGTGTCATATGCATTAAACTCTCTGAAAGAAGTCTATTAGCCAATGTCTTTTGTGTATTCATGATGCACATTCTCTCCTTTTGTGGTATTTAGTTTGAGATACTTTGTATACTTTGTGTTTTTTCACAATTGAGTTTATGGGTCATCTTAATCTCTGTTCCATTCTCCTGGTAAATTCCTGTGAGATCATCTGATACCCTATCAATTTAAAATGATCCTATCTTGAAAAGCTTATTAGTTCTTGTCTCCATTTCTTGGTGTTGGCAAGAACGTCTTTTTTTGTCTCTTGCCTTAAAATGTTCCCAGATGGTAATACCAAGTTAAAGAATCACCGATTCAGAAACAGACTTTTGGTCAATGAAATATTACCTTGGCTTCTGTTACCAGCCTAAGAGAAATAGTGTGCATAACAGATGCATAAATTAGCATAATTGAAGAATTCATATCATAATGCAAACCATCGTAGGTGGCATTAATAAAAGAAACAAAAATGCTATTCCAGTGACAAAAAGTTATGTTGCTATTGTGCTCTTTGTTTTCATATTTGGGGAGAAAACAGCTGTTGTAAACTCAACTCTTCCCACCAGAAATTAAACAAACCAGGCAGCCACCCTGTATCAGGAACTGTTGAAGGTATAGCATAAAAAGAGCACACGGGAAGAGATAACACATCTACAAGGTGATAAATTTATTCTCTATGGCTCCAGAGACAAGCTCAGTCATGGTTAGGTCACCAGGAAACAGATGACGGCTAAAAATAAGAAAGGTCCCTGCTGATGGGTGTGCTCCGCAATGGGATGGGCGGACAGCAAACCAGGGCGTTTCTCAACACTGAAAGTGCCCACAGAAAGCCTACGTGGCTGTTTCTCTCAGGAGCTGAAGGCAGAGACCCTGTGTGAGCTGAGCTTGGGGACCTCTAAGTTCTCTTCCAACCCTCGGAGGCTATGATTAAAATGGAAATGTGAATCTATCACATCTCCTAGCATGGAATGAAGCCTCTGACAGGAAGAGGTTAGAAGATGACATGAAGGACAAAGACAGATTTTGAGGGGAGAAGGAAAAAAAAAAAAAAACGAGAAAGAGAGAGAGAGAGAGAGAGAGAGAGAGAGAGAGAGAGAGAGAGAGAGAGAGAAAGAACAAAAGAATTCTCTGGCGTATTGTCTGTGCCCCTCCTCTCTTCCCCCAGTGAATTTCAGCAAACCGACAAAGTGTGAGAAAAATCAAAGAGGATAAAGAGATCTGGGGAAAATGAAGTTATTTCTCTGCATTCCTCTTCATCAGAGGATGATGAGCAAAAGGCCTGCCCCGGGGTTATTCTTCCCTGACAGCGAAGGTGAGGCTCTGTCAGGGAGTGATGTATTAAATGAAAGGGTAAAGGGACAAGAGAACTAAAAATGTCACACATCACAGAGAACGGATGTGAGTTCGGAAAGAATGAGAGAGCAGCACTGTGGGCCTGCCTACAAAAATATGATTTATCTTTCAAAATAGGCACCTTGAAAACTGAGTCCTGCAGGGGTGCCCTGTTTGTTTTGGGGTTTTAGGAATAGGGCTGACGATGGTCCTCTAGGACCACTGACTAGGAGCCTTCCTACGGGATGAAGGGCAGTGAGCTTCTGCAATCTGCCAGGACACAAAAAGCCTGCATTTCCCATAACACAAAGCAGGAGCTAAGAAACACTTGCTGTGGTTTGCTTGGATGGAGGCCTTCTCATAGAAGTTTCCAGCTCGGGCAGAAGTTGAGGACCTTTAGTGAGATGACAGTGGGTCCCAATGAGAGAAATACAGCAGACCTTAAATGTTGCATTTTTAAAATTTCATTGTTCTATTAGGTCAATGTGTGAAGACATGCGCTAGGTGTTCAAAGGAAAGACTGCTCCTAAGAATGTTCAGCCTCTAATGGCTGTATGGTTATTTCAACAAAATCTTACAAGCATCAAAAAGTAAGATACAAGGATCCCTGTTAGGTCTAGAAAACTGAGGCTCAAAGAGGTGTATTATTAGCCCCAGGTCACACAGCTAGAAGTGGGAAGAGCCAAGGTTAAATCTGGACAGTTTGACTCCAGGACCAGAACGGTCACTCTTCTCTCAAAACCAGAAATGTATTTTGCCAACTATGCAGAATTATTCTCTATGACCAGGATACCTCCTCATGCTTACATGGGGCTCAATGTTAACAATGACAACTAAAAAATTAAAACAAAAACAAAAGGCACAAATATCTCAATGACTATAACAGGGTCCTTCCCTTAACTTGGCTTAGAGTTACATTTCTAGGTTTTCAGCAAATCAGTCTAGACATATTTATAGGTTCAAAGGAAACTATAGGAAGACGTTAATAACAGGTTGAAAAAGACAGAAGTTTCAAGTCATGAAAAATCAGAGAGGGAACTTAAATGCATATTACTAAGTGAAAGAGGCCAAAAGTCTACATAATTTGGGATTCCAACTATATGACATTCTAGAAAAGGCAAAAACTGTGGGAGATAGTTAAAAGAGCTGTGGTTTCCAGGAGTGAGGGTGGAGAAATGGATGGATAGGCAGAAAAGATTTGGGGAGGCACTGAAAATACCCTGTATGAAACTGTAATGATAGATACATGCCCTTATTCCTTTATCCAAAACCATAGAATATACAAGAGCAAAGCTTAATATAAACTATGGACGTTGGGGTGCTTATAAGGATTATCAATTGTAACTAATGTACCCCCACTTGAGAGGGATGTTCATAATGGGGGGAGTTCGGCATGTGAGAGAACAGAGGAATATGGGAAATCTCTGTATCTTCCTCTCAATTTTGCTGTGAACCAAAAACTGCTCTAAAAAATAAAGGCTTTAAAATAAAGAAGAAAAAAAAGACAAACCTCCCTGGGTTGCATAGAAGAAATGTATGCAGAAGATCTACCCTATTGTCTAGGATAAGATCTTTGGCTTTGCTTCAGTTACCGACGTTGTTTTGAATGTCTTTTTTGCAATACTAGGATACAGACCTAGATATTCATCCACCCTCTTCTCTTAAATAGCCGAGGGTTCTTGATAAATCATGGAACTTTTCATAGCTACATTTTCCTCATTTGACTATGATGGGACCCAACTACATTACGGCCGAGGCACCTTTCGGTCTTGAAAGTAAATGATTCTAGATATTGGTTGCCACCTGGTCATGAAAGCTTCTGAAAGC
This sequence comes from Aselliscus stoliczkanus, assembly GCA_033961575.1. Taxonomy (NCBI): domain Eukaryota; kingdom Metazoa; phylum Chordata; class Mammalia; order Chiroptera; family Hipposideridae; genus Aselliscus; species Aselliscus stoliczkanus. Next base: position 81,620,955 of record CM066740.1, on the reverse strand, counting down.
CAAGTTAAGGTATCTGGACTTTGTCCTGTCTACCAGGAAGGAAGTTCTGAAGCATTTTAAGTTGGAGGCTGATATCATAGTGGTAGTATTTTTGGAAGATTTAATTGCATCACAGGATGCAAGATAAATTGTACTAAGAAAAGCTGCATGGTATGAAGTTCAGATAAGAGGTTAATGCAGAAAACCCAGGCCTGAACTGATAAGGAGATGAACTAGAGCCCTTGGCCTGGAATTGTTATGTAGGACTATATTATTAGCTGGGCAAGGTCAAACCCCTGTTCTGCTTGGCAGTCCTTCAAATATTAGGGACAATATGTTTCCACTTTGTCCCTGCTTGCCTAGGTTAAACTTCTTCAGCTGTGTCATCTGCTCCTCAAATGAGCATTACTTAGCAGATAAAGGTATTTCAAAGTCAACAAGACATCTTTTCCTTAATGGTTGTGTTAAAAACGCTTTTCAATTCACAGTTTTTTCATAGGCAGTATGAAGATAATAGTACATAGTACCTAACTCTCAGGCTTTTTGAAAGGATTAAATAAAAATGCTGTAGCTCATGGTGTGGAATTTAATAAATAGTCAATAAATAGTGATGTATTATTGTCTTGATGCCATCCTACTTCCTTCCCTGGAAATATTCCAGATTCTAAGGGCCTTTCTTAGTTCATGATTCAGAATTAATAGTAATCATTAGAATGGTTAATTGACTTTGTGCCAAGCCCCGTTTTGAGCATCTGGGCTATGTTATGAAGCCTCATAATAACTCCATAAGCCATGTACTATTATAAACTCCACCTTACAGTTGAAGCAACTAAGGCACGAGACAATTAAGAAACTTCCCCAAAGTCACACTAGAAGACAGTCACAAAGCCAAGATTTAACCAGGCAATCTAATTCCAGAGTCTATGCCCTTAGCCACTATTTAAGGTTTCCTCTCGAAGACCAGTGTATCAAGAAAGTGGTCCCGCAGGCTGGCCGAGTGGCACAGTGGTTAAGCGCTGGCTTGGGAAGCTAGCGGCCCCGGTTCGGGTCCCATATATAAGGGCCAGTGACACTGCCCTCAAAAACAAACAAAAAAAAAGTGTTCCTGTTAAGTCTTCTTGCTCAAGTCACTACCTAAGATTATCTTCATCGCTTTATAGCACCTGAGTCACACCACACAGGTATTCATTTTGTCATCAAATTAAGTGACTCTTTCTTACATGCTACTATCTTTTTCCTGTTTGGTTTATTTTTATTTTTTTGAATTTCAGTGCATAATACTGTCCTAATCTAATTAGTTTTGGCTTATTATTTAAACTTAATGGTGTTGCTTAGGTATTAACACCTAATGGTGTTGCTTAGATTTCTGATTCTAAATTATAACACTATCCTGTCCTGTTATTATTATCCACAACATATTAGGTTGCCCTTTCTGGGCTTTATCTGAGCCATTAGTAAACACATTACAGAGCATAAGAACTGAGTACAGAACAAAGCACAACTAGTGACCTCTTCCTAGACAAACACTGCTATGCAATCAACACTCACTAGCTACAACTGGCTGTGAACTCATTTAAATAAATCCTCTTACATTTTCACAATATTTCATTTTCATTGCAAGTACAGTTTCTCCTGTGAAACTTCATCAAATGCCAATTTAAAATACACGGAAATGTGAGTTTTATTTTTTCACTGTACCAGTTGTGCGACCTTTCGTTAATTCACTTCATTTAAATGAGGCTTTACCTCCTCACTGGAAAAATGTAGATAGTAAATCCTGCTATGTTTATTTTGATTATCTTTTGTTAGAGTCAAATTCAAGAAGTAACATTATTTACTTGATATTTCTATCTCATCATTTTACTTTAAAGAGGCAATCGGAAAAACATTTGAATAAACATTTGCATAAACATATAAAAAGTCCTTTTGCGTATGTATTTCTCCTTCAGTCTTCCTAACAACCCATTAGTCGGGTAAAGGAACTAATATTATTCTTACTTTACAGATACAAAACAAATACTGAAGACTAAGAGGTTAATTTCCCAATCTACATAACTTTCAAGGGGTACAACTAGAACTTGAAATGAAGTCTGTTTAACTCAAGTACATAAAATTGTTACTAAAACTAGTCAAGCACTGAATGAAATTACAGGTTAAATAGGCTGCACATCCCTATAAGCCCATAAAAGGAGAGATTAAATGGTCATTCTTTCTAAAAAGAAACAAGTACTTTTCTTAGAGAAGAAAAGTCCTGGGATTTGTATTATCTAGTAAAAGGACCTGGGTGGCATTTCCTTTCTGCTGCTGCTTCCTGATGGGGACAGGTAGGTTGATGTCAGCAGTGACTGAGTGGAGGTGAAATTAGGGGTGCAAAGGAGACCAGCGAAGAAGCTTCCATAAATTAAAATCATTGCGTCTAGTGATCCTGCCTCCTAGAATTGCAATTATTTAGACATTAAACTGCTTCATGAGGTTCTGTTCAAGATGACAAAGTAGGTAAATGCTGTACTCACCTCCTCTCAAGACCACATCAAAATTACAACTAAGCTACAGAACAACCATCATTGAGAATCACCTGAAGTCTAATTGAACAGAAGCTGTACAACTAAGGACATACAGAAGAGGCCACATTGAGATGGGTAGCAGCATGGAGATACGAATGGGCTGATCCCACACCTGCGTGTGATCATTAAAAATCAGGAGGGATATCTCAGCCATAGAGGTCCCCCCTGGAGGAGCGAGGGGTCCCTGCCCCACACCAGGCTCCCCAGCCCAGGGCTCCAGTTCCGGGGAGAGAAATCCTATAACATCTAGTTGTGAAAACAGAGGAGATTGTGACTAAATGAGAGGAGGGCAGCTGGAATCCCAGGCGTTCCTCTTAAAGGGCCCGCACATGGACTTACTTGCTGATGGACTTGCTCCCTCTGGTTTCCAGGGCTCGGCAGCAGCTCAAAAAGTGCCAGGGACATATGGGGAGGAACTGTGTTGTCTGGCTTGGTGGCAAGACTGAGGGGCAGCGCTTCTGGGAAGGCGCCATTTTATTTCCTTATTGAGCCCTGCCCCCACCCCAGCCACCCACTCAGCATCGCGCACAGGTGGTTACCATAACTGAGTCTCCATCAACTTGGCTAACAGTGTTCACCTGGCCCAGGTGATTCTCTGAGACCCCATCCAGCTTGCAGGCCCATCCATGCAGCTTCCAGTGGATTTTCCGAACAAACGACCCATGTTAGCTCACAGTGCAGACTTTCCTAAAATCTCTCAAAGTTTCACAAACCCCATACAAGCAGCATCTGGCTTCAGCGTGCCCCATACTTCTTGCTAAGAAGCCCCAAGTCCAGCACTGGTGGCAGCCACCCTCAGTTCATAGCTTAGCCTCTCTCAGGCATCTTCAAGCTAAGCGCAGGTGGCAACCATTTGCAGATCACTTTGTAGTTCATACCAAGTGGCCCTGGTCAGAATGCAGGCAGCAGCTGACCTTGGCCTACAGAAGAACCCCTCACAAGAGGCCCCAGAACCAACACACCTGGGGCCAGCTTCAGACACACCAGAGCACCACCCAACCATCTCCGCAAAAGACACACTCACAGGGCAGACTGGGCATATACCAGAGCTCTGCCAAAGCGAATCCTGCTCTGTAGGGCCAGCCCCTGCACAGCAGCTCCTCCACTGTAGTCATAATCAGTCCTCACAATCAATCAGCACAGAGTCAATCCTGGCCATTGACATGTAAACAGCAATCAAGACTCAACTACCATAGGAGGGCCCACATAACCCTTAAAGGGACACACCTGGAGCCCAGCCTCAGGTGACCAGGAAGCCAGCTGGGCCCCACAGGACACCTACTACATAAGGCCACTCTACCAAGACTGGGAGACATAGCAGCCCTACCTAATACACAGAAACAAACACAGGGAGGCAGCCAAAATGAGAAGACAAAGAAATATGTCCCAAATGAATAGAACAAACCTCCAGAAAAAGAACTAAATTAAATAGACACACAATCTACCAGATGCAGAGTTCGTAACACTGGGTATAAGGATACTCAATGGATCTCAGTGAGAACTTCAATGAAGAGATAGGAAACATAAAAATGGAGACAGAAAACAAAAAGAACCAGCCAGAAATAAAGAAAACAACTGAAATAAAGAATACATTAGAGGGAATCAACTGTAGATTAGATGGAGCAGAGAATCGAATCAGGGGTTTAGAATATAAGGTAGCAGAAAACACCAATCAGAACAGCAAAAATAAAAAGAACCTCGCAAAATGAAGATACTTTAAGGGGCCACTGGGATAATACCAAACTTACCAAAATTCACATCATAGGGGTACCAGAAAGAAAAGAGAGAGCAAGGAATTGGAAACCTATTTGACAGTTTTCCAATAATGATGGAAAACTTCCCTAACCTGATGAAGGAAATAGACATATAAGCCCAAGAAGTGCAAAGTTCCACACAAGATGAACCCAAACAGGCCCACACCAAGACACAATATAATTAAAATGCCAAAGGTTAAAGACAAAAAGAGAATCTTAAAAGCAGCAAGAGAAAAGCAATTTAGTACCTGCAAGGGAGCTCCCATCCTACCGTCAGCTGATTTCTCAACAGAAACTTTGCAGGTCAGAAGGGATTGGCAGGAAATATTCAAAGTGAGGAAAAGCTATGACAAAGAACAAAGATTACTTCACCCAGCAAAGCTATGATTTAGAATCCAAGGACAGATAAAGAGCTTTCCAGTCAAGAAAAAGCTAAGGAAGTTCCTCACCACCAAACCAGTATTATAAGAAATGTTAAAAGGACTTCTTTAAGAAGAAGGAAAAGCAAAAGATCAAAAATATGAATAATAAAATGGCAATAACTACATATCTATCAACAATTACTTTCAATGTAAATGGATTAAATGCTCCAATCAAAAGACATAGAGTAGCTGAATGGATAAGAATAAAAAACCCTTACATATGCTGCCTACAAGAGAGTCACTTCAGATTGAAAGACTCACATGGACTGAAAGTAAAGGGATGGGAAAAAGATATTTCATGAAAATGGAAACAAACACAAAACTGTGACAGCAATACTTGTACCAGACAAAACAGACTTTAAAACAAAGGTTCTAATAAGCGACAAAGAAAAACCCAGTAATACCACTTCTGGCTATTTATCTGAAGAAACCCAAAATACCACATCAAAAGGACATGTGCATCTATATATTCACTGCAGCATATAGCCAATAGCTTCTAATAGCCAAGATATGGAGACAGCCTGGGTGCCCATCAATGGACAACTGAATAAACAAGTGGCAGCACATAAATACAATGAAATATTACTCAGCCATAAAAAAAACCCATGAAATTTTTGCATCTGCAACAACATGGATGGACCTAGAGGGCATTGTACTGAGTGGAGTAAATCAGACAGAGAAAGACAAATGTCATATGATTTCACTTATATGAGGTATCTAGAGAGCAGGATAAATGGACCAACAAAACAGAAACAAGCCCATAGATACAGAAAGCATTTTGATGGCTGCTGGATGGATCAGATGGATGATGAGAGAGGGGGTAGGGGATTAAGAAGTACAAATTGGTAGTTACAAAGTAGTCATGGGGATGTACAGTATAGTATGGGGAATGAAGTCAGTAGATTATAATAACTATGTATGGTGTCAAATGGGTACTGGACTTTATATAGGAGTGATCACTTCATAAGTTATATAAATGTCTCATCACTGGTGTTGTATACCTGAAACTAATATAATACTGCACATCAACTGCAATTGAAATATGAAAAAAAATTTTTTTTTAAGAAAAAAATAACTGCTCACAAATACTCTTTTTTTTCAAGTCTCTGAAGCCATTAGCCAAAGGCCCAAAAACGTGGCTACTCTGAGGGAGAGATGGACTATTCCAAAATAGTGTGCAGAGATAGTATTCAGATCCTGACAAAAAGAGGAAGCAAGGGCCAGGCCCCCTGACTCCATTCCACCTAACTGGCCATTTCCCAACTCCAAAAATGCCTTCCACCCTCCTCCCATTGAGAGTGAAGCCCAGTGATCCAGTTACACTCATAGCCCTGCCCGTGACAATGCTGACGCCCTCGCGAGCACCATCATGAAGCCATCAGGCTCAACTCTGTATTTCTGGGCTGACCTTTCAATTAAAAAACAAGCACAGGACACCCTCTCCCGTTACTCTTACTGCAGGAAATGCCATAAGTGACCACGTGTTTGGTGATAAAAGACAACTTCATCTCTATTTCTCCTTCCTAAATGCTGTGCAGTGGTCAGGTTTGAGGTCCAAAGTGTGATTTCGAGACCTGATTCTCTATTTTTTTAAACTTAACTCATATGTTTACATCAATCAAGAGAAAATTCTTCATGCTTCTGCATTTAGATAAGTGCATAAGGCTCATTTTCTCATCAATTTACTTGAAAACCTAATTAGACTGAACCAGATGCTGTGTTTAACACCAATGGATGTGGCAAGCAGTTGGTTTTTGACAATAACACAAATGTCAATTCAAACTGCTCAGGGAGCTAGAGTTCAGTCCAATCATAATCATTGCTTATTTTTAGCTTATTAAATAAAAAGAATGACCCAGGGGTGAATGTACTGTAATATAGTGAATCTGCATGAAAGATAGATTTTAGAAAAATTATTGATATTGTAAAAAATTATTGAGAAAGAAAACAGTTTCGCTAAATTCTGAAACTCATTCTTACATTCAGTTTGGCTTCTTGTTCATATATAGGAATTAAAGGGAGAAAAATGAAGAACCCCAATTCCCCCTAACTCTAACTGTCCCGAGCCTGTATGTTTGAGTCAATGAGAATGATAATTTCATTTATGTGGCCATTGAAACTCTGATTATTCTTTAGATCACTGATTAAATCACACACCAAAAAAAAATAAAAATCTTTTCATTCCAGTCAAAACCTCTGCATTGAGCCAGACAGAAAAGCTGAAGTATATTAGTATTCAGAATGTGATAAAGTGCAATGTACTCCTAGTTTAAATCATTGGGCTTATAAGAAACTCTTATATGTTGACTGGCTTGATAGAAATGGTTTGATCTTGGGACTTGAAGGCATGTGTGACCTTGATCTGTTTGAGATAGAGATTACAAGACAGTAGGTACATGGAGTTTCCAGTTATACTCAGACTGAATTTAGAGCCTTTTCAATTTATAAAGATAGCAATTAGAGACATAGGAAGGTAATATGAAAGAAAATGCTAAATGTACCTTACAACCTATATAAAAATGTTGCAGGTATTTGAAGATTATAATTGATTTTGTTTCTGATTACAAGGTAGCACAAGGCAATTGTAGAAAATTTAGAATATGAAGAGAAACAAAACAAAGAATGATGATTGCACTTAGTCTGTATTACTTCAGTTCTTCATTTCTATGCATACACAAAACTCTCTCTCTCTCTCTCTCTCTCTCTCACACACACACACACACACACACACACACACACGCAAATACACATGTCCCCAGAAGAGGGGGTGAAGCAGAAATCTTTAGTTTCCCCTGCTCTTTATTCTTCCATGGAAATCTTAGAATTTACGTATAAAGTTCCTATTAGAAATTTTAATTAGAATTTCACTGAATATAAAGCACAACTAAAGGAGAACTGGTATCTTTAAAATCTGTGTCCCTAACCTTGAAGATAAATCTAATCTTCGTTTATTTTTAGGTCATCAATGCCTCTTACAGTTTTATGATTTATCCTATTTGTGTCTTGCAATTATTTTTTATTTATATCTACATTATTGATAATTTCTGATACTATAGTAAATAATGTCCTCTCTGAAATTACAGTTTGTGTTTATTTGTTTCTGGGGCATAGAAAAGTGATTTCTATTAATCTTTTGCTCAGCCACTTTGAACTATTTTATTATTTCTAATAATTTATCTAGATATTGTATTGGGTTTTCTATGTAAAAGAAATCACACGATCTGCATTATAATGACAATTCGACTTATTCCTCTTTTAACCTTATCTTTCTAATTTATTTTCTTGTTTAATATGTTGGTCAGGACTTCAACACATTGTCAAACTGATTGTGATAATAGGGGACATCCTGGTTTCATTGCTGATATTAAAAAAACAAACAAACACCAACAAACACAAAAGTACCAAGCACAACAAGCACAACAAGCACTTCCGGTACCAAGTGTATCATTTCTGAAATACAATGTCAGCAGATATCTGGTACATTGAGTTCTATCTCTTTCACTAGTCTGCAAGTTCTTCAAAGATGAGTGCTATTTTTTGTGTGCTCTTTTTTCTACATTGACAGTATGGGGGAAAGATGTTTACAGAATCAGGCATGATCACTAAGCCAGTGATGTCCAGTAGCAATGATGAGATCTCCAGTCTGGATCATGGGTGACCAATGTCAGCAGTGTCTCCAGTGTGGACAGAACTGTGGCTTTTCATTTCTTCCTATTAATGGATTCAGGAGAGTAATATGAGGCCAGACATTTGACCTTACTTCTATGTCAACTTAGCGTTTTTCAAAACTTTAAGTCTTGAATAAATAAATAAAATCATTTTTATTTCTTTAAGAAATGAGTATAGGAATAACGCAGGATAAAGAATTATAATAAAAGGAAGCTTGCTCAACAGTGATTGAAACTAGGCATCTTTCTTATTCTAGGTACTGTACTAAGTGCTGGTGATATGATGAATGATAAAGCAAGTCTTAGTTATAAGGAATTCATTACTCATTAGGTTAAGTTTCCTTAAACTTGAATGCATGTTAAAATCACTTGCAAAACTTTCAAGATATTTTGATGCCCAGGCTGCACCAATGAAATCAGAAGCTCTGAATGAGGCCTAACAAACATTTTTTTTTGAAGCCCTCCAATCCTCCAATGTGAAGGCAAATCTGACACCCAGAGTTGGGGAGCCTGGGCACATAAACATATGACATTTCCCCACTCTTGACTATATAACTTAGGTGCCAGTGGGATGACAGAGATGAAGACTTGGGGCTTGAGAAAATGATAAAATGGATTTTGTGTGTGATATCTAAGAAACCATTGTCTAACTCAAAGTTAGTACAGAAACATGTACTCCCATTGATCTATGTCTATATGCCAATACCAGGCTGTCTCAATTACTGTAGCTTTCTCATAAATTTTGAAATTAGAAAGAGGGAGTCCTTCAACTTTTTTTTTTCTTTCTGATATTGATTTGGCTATTTAGAACCCTCTTGCATGTCTCTATGAGTTCCAGAATTACCTTGTTAATTTCTGTAACAACACATCTGGAATTCGGATAGAGATTATGTAGAAGCAGGTCAATCTGAGGAATATTACCATCTGAACAGTATTAAGTCTTCTAATCCATGGTCTTCAAAGGATCAGGTCAAGGAGACAAGTGTGGACAGCAAAGTTAAAGCCGGGAAAACAGGAGTGTCTGGGAATACACGATATTACACAGCATACAGGAAATAATTTTGAAAAGATCTTTGGGTTGCTGTCATCGTACAATATAGTGCTTTGTATGATCTACTACAATCAGCTGTCACCAGCAGTAATTATCTGTACCTTTTAGAAGATACCTTACTTGGCCTCCTCTCTCATAGTCGCCAAAGGCATCTTCATGATGCAGGGGACACTCACCATTTCTATTTGCTGCCTTAAGCTGGTCCCTCTCCTTTGATGCTTGGAGCTTGCCAGTTAGGAATCACAATCTTTGTCACTTTACTGCTATCCTTAGTGCATTATCTCTCCCTGGATTTCAGCCATTCCTGCTGTGCATTTACTGGAACATAAGTTCCTTTCTGTCTTTGGACCCGAAGTGGTTTAACCAAATAAACAACTAAAGTATCATCATTTTTCCACATGCCTAAATTCTGTTATCAGAAAAGACACATTTTTGAATTCATTTTCTGTTATTTATACTTACTTCTAAATAGGTTCTGAAGATGTTTATAAACATTAATCATACACATACCTAAGTCATTGAAAGCAAGAATGAATTAAAATGCTTTTTGTAATATAAATAAAGAGATAATTGTACCAGAAAAATTAGGGTAACTCCTGTGGCTGAACACCCTATTAAATCCCAAGACCTCTACAGATAGAGCAAAGTGAGAATATGGGATAAAAACCTCTCTGACCGTTATTTTCTACTGTGTAACCAATGATATTTTTAGTTACAGAATTAATATAGCAACCCCCCCAAAAAAATCTCCTAGAGAAGTGATTCTCAAATTTTAATATGCAAATAAGTCTGTTGAGAGTCTTATTCAAATGCAGATTATGTTTCAGAAGATTTGGGCCTGAACATCTGCATTTCCAACTAGATCTAGATGAAAATAAAGCTCAATAAGATCCTTCTGAAGCCTTTACTGCTGGCACACACACCCACATGGCAATTCAGCAAAGGACAGCAGCAAAATTTGTTTTTCCTTTTTACATGGACAAAAGAAATTACAGCCATAAAGCTAAAGCTGACAAAAAGAAAGCAGCTAGCAAATAATCTGGAATTTATATTACTGAATGAATAATGCCCCTTCTCATTCAAAATGGATTTTAGACATTTAACATACGTTTAACGTAAGATTTTCTAGTATAGCTAGTACAAAAGAGAATAGACACTCTGCCACCGAAAAAATCATGATCAGCTCCAATAAATAAATTGCAGCTCCACCTATCAGCCAGAGTAGCAGACAAAGAGGAAAGATACAGTGATGCCAGAGTCTAAACCAATCACAAGTGTCTCCCAGGTTGACCAACTTCTCAGTTAGCCACCATATGCAGTTTTGTCTCTGGATGGAAAGAGTCACTCACTATTTATGTGTTGAATAAAAGGATAAATAAATCAACACAAAATATGAAACATATAGTACATAGAAAATCTATAGATCAGATAACCTAGGGCTCTATTTCTTTAAGTCTATGCTATATAGATTTAACTCTTATATTTAATTTTTTATGTATTTAACTTTTATATAGAAATAACTTTTATGAAATTAAAATTCAGCTAGATTATCACTGCCACTGGTGCCCATTGTCTATTACCAGCCTTTCCTTATTTCTTTCTTCTATCTGTTTCTCTTACGGAGCATGGATTGAGCTTTCTTTTTAAAATATAATCGATGGGGGGCGCTGGTTAGCTCAGGTGGTTAGAGCGCAGTGCTCATAAAACCAAGGTTGCTGGTTCGATCCCCACACGGGCCACTGAGCTGCACCCTCCACAACTAGATTGGAACAGCTACTTGACTTGGAGCTGATGGGTCCTGGAAAAACACACTATTCCCCAATAAAAAACAAACAAACAAACAGAAAACATATATATATATATATATATATATATATATATATGTGTGTATATATATATATATATACACATATATATATACACATATATATATGTGTATATATATATGTATATATATATATATATATATATATAGAGAGAGAGAGAGAGAGAGAGAGAGAGAGAGACCGACAACCTCTCACTTAATGGAACATTCAGTCCGTTTATATTTAGTGTTATGACTAACAGACTCAATATTAATCCTTCCATTAAATGGGATTATTATTTATTCTCCTTTGTGGTTTCTTTTTTTATCGTCTTTCTTACTTTTGCTGACTTGATGAATATTTCATTCATTCTATTTCTGGCCTTATTAACTTGGAGGTTCACTCGCCTCTCCTTAATTAGTAATCTTTCTTCCTCAATAAACAGACACATATTTCCCCACTATTATCTGAAAACAGAAGTCTACTCCTCCTACAATTTGCTCTGTTCCTGAGCCCCACAATTGTTTACATTCTCCATGAGTATCTTTCTTTTCTCTGTGATTCAGGGTTTCCTTATTCAATGAATCCACATGTTATCATCTCCTATCCATTTGGAGACCCTGGTCTGGGAGCGATAAGCCTCAGAGTGGCAAGAAGGAGGGAGGAAAATAAGGAACTAGAAAAAGAAGCCGTGACAAAAAGGAGGCTACCATGGAACCAGGTGGAAGTGAGGGGGTGGCAGTATAGCTTCCTGGGGTTGGCAGTGAAAACATGCGCTGCTGAGGCAAGACATAGGACCTCCTTTTCGGATGGATAGCTGTGTCTACAAAAACTAAGAGGCAAGATGCACATTTCCTCATGCTCTATTTGGAAAAGCTATTGTGCCTTTGGAGAGAAAGTGAGAGTTCCAAAGTTTTTAATTTGGTCCCAAATTAAGGAGTTCAAGACCTCCATACTGTTTTCCATGTTGGCTGTTTGTATTAATTAACATTCCCCCAGCACAAGGGTTCTCTTACATCCTCACCAACACTTGTTATCTTGTCTTTTTTGGTAATAGTCATTCTAACAGGTGTGAGGTGATATCTCCTTATGGTTTTGATTTGCATCTCAATAAAGCTGAAAAACAATGAAAAAGTTTGATTTATGTCAATTAGTAAGCTTGAAGCTGTTACCACAGAACAAGTTGGGAAAATGTAAAATGACGAAAGCTTCTTCACTTCTATTGTTAATCCTGGAAAAATATGTGATATTGTGATATCATAAGAAACATAGCTTTGGTGTTTGTCCCTGGTTCCTGGCATAAGAACTTCTAAAAGCCTTGGAATTTTCTAAGTGATAAAGGTGATAGGAGTATCTTTTGTTCTAATGAGGGTCCCTATGATGGATCCCTAGATAGCTTAGGCAGAGGGCTGGTACCCAGAAAGAACAAATGTAGATTAGAAGCTTGGAACTTTCAGCCCCACCCCTCACCTTCAGGGATAAGAGGAGGGCTAAGGATTGAGTTAACACTCAATATGAATATGACTATGTGATGAAACTTCCATTAAAAAAAAAAAACAACCCAAAAAACTCTAAATAACAGGGTTTGGGGAGCTTCTGGATTGGTGAATGCATCCATATGCTGAGAGGGTGGCAGCCTTCAACTTTGCAGGATTAGAAGCTCTTACGATTGGGATCCTTCTGGAACTCACCCTATGTACCTCTTCATCTGGCTATTCATTTGTATCCTTCATAACATCCTTTATAATAAACCAGTAATAGTATGGAAAGTGTTTTCCTGAGTTCTGTGAATCACTATAGTACATTACTGAGCTTCAGGAGGGGGCTGTGGAAACCCCAATTTATAGCCAGCTGGTCTGAAATCCAGGAGGCTAAGGCCTGATGATGGGCATCTGGAATGGATGTCGTATAAGATTGTGCCCTTAACCTGTGAGGTCTGCACCAACTCTGGGTACTTCGTGTCAGAATTGAATTGAACTTTAGGACAGACATCCAGTTGGTATTGGGGAGTCGGAGAATTGGTTGGTGTGGGGGAATAAACCCCACACACGTTTGGTGTCAGAAGTGTTGGGAGCGCAAACAGTTCACAAAGTAGAAAGAAATCTCCTTCTCCTCACCCTGCATTTCATGTGCATAACAGGATCTAAGAGGAGGGGACGCTCTCTTCCTGTGGTTCTGGTTCTGACACGGGTGATACTCAGTATCAGCCTTTCCTGGGCTTTACTTCCTCAAGAAATACTTCCACATACATCCGTATTTTGTCCTCACGGCAGCCCTTTGAGATAGGTGCTATTTTTGTTTCCATTTCCAATTCCAGTTACATAATCTTATTCTCAGAGGTTAATTGCTTTTTACCCCTGAAACAGAAGCCAGTAACAGTTTAGTTGGGAAACGAGATAACAGTTCAGAATCATGGGCTCTTTCCGATACATAAGATTGTCAAGAGTGGTAAAGCTGCAGCCCCTTTCCTCTCCATCTCAAAATCATGAGCAAATTCTTCTCCGAAGAATATTTACTAAATAATTTCATTTAGAAAGCAATAGCAGCTGGAATAGCCACGCTGCTAACTCAGTCAATCAGCTCCATTATTTCCAATGAATACAAGTAAAGTGGGTGAATATTAAAAACATTGTTTCCTCTGATGTTTTGAAGAATTATGAAGCATGTGACTCTGCTCCAGGATCAACATAGCATCGCATGTGCAAATCGCCCCCTTAACATTCAGAAAATAATCTCGGCAAGCTATTGAATATCTACTACTTTCCAGTCTCTTTGCTAGATTCTTTACATATTTCATTTATGTTAAAATCCAACAAAGGAAACGTTATTTTCCTTCTACTAAAATATTATTATTTTCTATTAAAATAGTATTATTTTCCCACACATTTGTGGGAACCATAAGGCTCAGAGAGGTTAAATAAGTAGCCCAAAGTCACACAGTCAGGAAGCTGGAATTTGATTCCAGATTTAACCATTAGAGCAACTTATAGCAACTTTTTCTTTCTCCTTCTCTTTATACTTTTTCTTTTGACTAATGTTTTCTTGTTCTTATACCTTTTGCTTTTCCGCTTCCTGATCCACTCTGTGGTGCAAGGTTCTGTCTAGTAATACGATAGAACAAGAAACAGTTTTGTTTCTGGGAAAAAACCTGAGATATGAAATATAAAGCCTGATTTCCACTCAGATTAATAAGGATCCTTTGTACCACAGACACGACAGCCTATCAGAAAAAGACCCCAAATTTTATCGTTCTGTTTTCAGGGTCTGTATCACGAGCTTACTTCCTAGGAGTAACCAATTTAAAGCAAGGTCCTTGTGAAATGGTGAAGTTTTCTGCACAGAATTTCAGAATTTCCACTCCCATGCCTGTATTTAAACTACTACTAGGGATCAGAATGACAATGGGGGTGTCCCTAATCCCTCTGAGAAATACAACTCTGTTGATCCTGTTTCCACACTCACTCCCAAGAGCTTGTCACTTGAGAAAACCCATTATTTTGGAAACGCTGCTCATAGGTTTGGCATTGCAGGGTTCCTTACTCTCTAATTTGCATATTCTGACATAAGTAGTATTTCCCACTGGCCCTAATGTTTCCTTAAGGTGTCTTTAGGAATATAATTTCCTCAATAATATTTATCTTCCTTTTTTAAGCTGTACTATCTAGGGATCCATCTACTGATGGTGCTATGATCACTTTCGGTGCTAAAAGAAACCTTCACATTTAGAACACCATAACTTTCCTGCCATATACACCCATGTTACCCACAGAGAAACTAAGGCTCACAGAAGTGCAACGACTTGGCCACGGTCATGTGGTCACACACATGGTTTGCTAATAGCACACCTGAGATTGAAACCCAAGTGTTTTAGCTCCTGGCCCATCACCCTCTCCTCTGCCTGCACTAGAAATGAAATAACCATAATGAAAATAAAAATAACTAATTTTGAGTGCTTACCATGTATGCAGGCACTGTTTTAAGAGCTTAATACAATGTGACTGATTTAATCCTCACTACAACACTGTAAAATGGAGATTATTTATTATTCTTATTTTACTGATGAAATAGTTGATAAAGTTGCTCGGGATCATATTCCTGAATGGATCCAAAATTTGAACCCGGGCCTTCTGACCTTAGAAGCTGAATTCCTGCCCCACACTCTTAGCATATTCAAAGGTGTGAACCAATCAGTGATTTTTAAGACAAAGAGAAAATGAATATTGTTGTCACTTGAATGGTAGAGACGGCAGCAAGGGGATCCACTGAACATGCTTGTTTAGGCGGCATGGCTTGGTTTTCTAAGTTTATCTCTGGGTATAAATAGAATTTCATTAATTATGTCTCCATCCATCTGACAGCTGCAGCAAAACACCATCAGAGGCATTGCCAAAGCAGTAACGGCCTTGTTCCTGGATGCTCACAGCAGACCACAAACTGAAGTCTACACACGTATGACAGACTCCTTGGACTTAATCCTCTTCCACCAACAGCTCATTTCTTTCATAGCACCCATTCCCATCACCTCCTTCATGCAGGTGGGAGGAACACATCTAGAGGACTATGTTCCACGCAGCCTGCTACATTTTAAGAGGGACATGAACAAATTACTGTGTATTAGCTAATTGAAAAAAGGGATCATGTCTTATGTATCTTTCTATCTCTTACGTCACCCCAAACAATACCGTATATTTAGTAATAGCTTGAGCAATGCTCGCTGAATGGATGAGTGAATGAATGATTATAAAACTAGGGCAGTAGGTATGAGTACAGAAGTTGGTTTTGGAAAAGAGTAAGTGACATATTAAAACTTTTCCTCACATACTCTGTGTTACTCCAGAGGATAGAACTATGACATATGGATGACAGGTATGAAAAGCTAAATTTGGCTTGCCGTGAAAAAGGAACTTCGTGACCATTAGAGATGTATGGATTGGAATGTGGGCAAAGGTGTAACTGCATGGCAGGTGCCAAGCATGGCATGAATGAGCCCAGGCCAGAGCAGGCAGAAGGAATTTCCACAGCACAGAGGGAGTCTGCCAGTGTGACTGGATTAATTCCTGTGACGTTGTGATAACTGATCCCAACATGTAAAAATAACTGTAGAGTCTCTTGCGAGAATATCAATGGGGTGGAATTTCATAGAATGTTAGAAGTCATATGTGTATACACCACACACACACACACACACACACACACACACACACACACACACTTTTTCCTTTAGGAACTTTGTATTCAGGTGCACAGATAGGAAATTATAACCTGTCTATCTGCAGATGAGAATTCAAGAAAATGCAATCCACTTCATTTTGTTTTCTTAAATTATGAAAAGACCTTTTTAGTCAGAACATTAAAAAGTCAGGTGCACACTAGTGAGACTCGTTAGGATGCATGGTTTATGCACATGTGCTTTGAGGTACTGGCACATAGGTCCTTTCACATGGCTCTGGGGGTTCCCTAATGCAACACCAGTCTCTGTGTCGAATTACGTATATTCATGACCAGTTCTAAGAAGGCATTCATCTCTCAGTGCCTAACTTTGGCTGAATGAGGGTAAACAACTGTTTAGATTGTAATAGCTCATCCATTGCCTGACTGACAAGGCATTTTAACCCTTGACTCATCCATTCAGTTTGTTCCTGGACAATGTGGGGAGAATACACACCTACAGTCAGGTTAATTCCATGCCACTTATGATCACCGTAACTCAAAATCTGCCTTGAAAATTTAACATCTTTACTGATCATAGTAGGAAAAAAAGATAACTTGCTTGAGTGTTTATTATTGTTATTATTATATTATTTATTTTTTTATCACTCATGACCTCTGTTTTTGTGAAAAGCATTAGTAGTTTCCCTCTGGTTGCCAGCTAATTTAAAGGAAACATCTTACATGAAATCTGGCATCAGATTTGCGATCATGATCTAAAAACTTTCTGCAATGCTAGAAATGGCATTGTGATTAAAACATATGTAAGGGTTAACATTTTCCAGGCATTTAACATGGGACAGTTCATTTAATCACTTGATCCTGATGGAGCTCATATGCACATCCCATTACAGTCTCTATTGAATAGATAAGTAAATTGAGGTTCAGGGTTTGGCAAGGAGATGAGGGAGTCACTTTCTCTCATCCTTTTGTAAAGTGTATTTTTTTCTCTCTGAATGAGAAAAACAAACTAACTAGTCTTCTGCCAGGCTACGTATGCTTCAGCATAAAAAAGCAAGGGAAGAAGCAGCCACAACTCAACATACAGGGGCTTTGAAAATAAAATCTGAGCCAGTGAAATGCTCTGACTTCTCCCAGTGGCTGAGGAAGTAGGCAAGGGCAGCATTCCAGAGGAATGACGTCACATGAAACAACTGAAAGATAAATTGCCATTATCCAAGCCTGTCAAAAAGGAGTGAAGGAGTGGGAGGCAGGATACAGAGGAAACCTGAACACGATGGCGACACTGTGAAGGATGAAGTGTGTGGAGACACAGGCAGGATGGAAAGACATAAACTGGGATGATAAGCTACGGCAGATTATCCCACAGGATGCTGAATGCCATGTAAAGGAGCGTTGGCGTTTCACTGAGAAGTACCAGAAGAACACCTTTAAGCCCGTGGACACATTTTCATTGTCACGTGATCATACTAGTCACTCTATGGAGAAGAGCAAGGCCAGAGAGGTAGCCTGGTAAAAAATGTTCTTACAATAATGAAAGAAGCATGATGTGGCACCGAACCAAGGTGGCCACAGTGCCAATGCAGAGATTTGAGAAGTGAGATTGTGTTGAAGTCACAGGATTTCTGATTGATGAGATCTGTTGCATGAAAGGAAACAGAGCCAACCACGGAAGTTGCTGCTTCAGCAAATGAGATTTAGGAGATTGTAGAACAGATAGCAGGCTAACTACGGAAGCAAGACCCCTGAGCATCTCCCAGGCCAGGCTGAGGCTGCAGACAATGACCTTGTGGTGGCCCCAATCTTCACGAAGGAGACATTTCTATAGTACCACGTGGGAGTCAGGATATAGCATCAAAGAATATAGAGCTCGGTTTAGGTTTTCAGAAAGGGGATTTTGAGTGGGTCTGACTAGAAGGCAGTGGGGAAACTGATTTGAAGTAGTGACAACAGTATTACAGGGATGGGCTGTGGAATTTAAACCAGTGAGAGAAAGAAGTGAAAAGGCAGCTGGTAATACAGATAAGTTAGAGGGGCAACATTGCTGAAGATCCTTATAATACTGAGGAGTACATGTGATTGGAATAAGAGAGTTATAAATATAGGAAGTCGTAGATACAGAGTGGGATGTTTGCATTTAGGACCTTAAGAGGAGCTGGGACTGTTCCAGGCGATGACAATCTCCTGGGTTTGGGTAACCTATATGGATGAAGGCAAACATCACTGGAGACAATGGGGAAAAGGGACACAGAGGTTAGGTTACCAGGTGGGTGGGCATTAAAGCCACCCAAGTTGACCAGAAGGCTGGAAGTGGAGATAAAGAGTGTGGGCCAGGTGTTGAAGGCTGAAGCTTCCTGGAAGGAGACAATGTGACCTGGAGGCTAGCAGGTAAGAGAAATGAGAAGCATGAGTGTTGCTGTAGTAGCAGCATGGCCACAGGAGAGCAGGCTTTTTTAACACCATTGTGTAAAAGTAATTCTGGAAACAGTCACTGGGGAGGTTGGAAGATTCCAATATCCACATCTAGATGCTGAGGCCCTTGGGTGCTAAAAAAGTAAGCCTCCTCCATTTCCGGTGGTTGCAGGGAAAGTGGTGCACTCACGGGACAGTAAGATGCCAGTTAAGCTCAGGAGGTATTCAGGGAAGGAGCTGTGGGGAAGAAGAAAAATTGTTCATGACATAAATGAGAAATGTGAAGGGGATGGTGGAAAGTTTTTTGGGAGAAGTGGGTGGAGGAGGCATTTGTGTCTGAGAGGAAGAAACACTGAGTGCCATCAACTTGAGGGTGCAGGCATAGCTGAGTCAGGAAAGGATACATTGGCTTGGGCTTTTAAGAAACAATGATAGGGATCTAAGGTGGATTTAAGGTGACTACAATTCTTTTCCCTAAAACGATTAATATGCAAATCTAGTTTACACATGTTCAGGAGTTAGAGTGTGAAGAGAGCGCGTCCTAGTCTATAAGGGCAAAAGGAGCTTTACCACTTTCCCCAGAAACATTCCAAACCGAAGTTTCAAAATGCTACGCAGAGCCTCCCAGATGTGGTCAGTATGAGTTCACAGCATGGAGCTGATGAGGTCCACTCATCATTGTGATCATGAGCTCACTATAGTCTGAAGCTCTAAATGGATGTGAGGTCTTGTTCAAAGCTGGCATCACGTGCAAACATTGGTAGTCCACCATTTAATTGCTTTGTTATGCTCCCCCAGCTTATTTCACTAATAATTATAAAAGGAAGGAAAGAAGGTCTCAGTATCTTAGTTAGGGGCACACAGGTGGCTAGCTGAGAGTACACACTGGCAGCAGCAACTGACAAGGGCCTGATAAAATGGGAAGAGACAGGGGAAAGAAACACCATACAAATCAGTCACAAAATACACAACTATCAGAGTAATGGGAATCGGTTAGTTACAAGGGAGGGTCTCACACATTTTTGAATCCCCAGGAGCTTCTGTGCATCATATTCACTGACCCTATAAGCACGTAGGAAATATTAGGAAACCCAGTTATTGAGGAACACTGAGGGTTACAAAAAGAGATGAATAAGTCACCAGGACTCAAATATCTAGACAAATAAGAATGCCAAAGATTGATGATGACTGTGACAGAAGTACATGCAGGATACCACAGGGCTGAAAGGACCAAAGAAATATAAGTAGATGTGAGCAATGGGTCAGGAAAAGCTTAGTCCAGCTAAAAATGGAAAGAGCTTGCTGGAAAAGTGGAGCATCAGGGCACAGGGCTGTGTAACACTGTGGTCCATTGGAGGGACTGCAGGTAGCTTCACAGGATGTTAAGAAGAAATATGACACTGAAGAACTTACTAGAATAGGGACTTATCCTATAGGTAATGGAGATTATTGAAGGATTCTAAGCTGGGGATGACTTGACTGAATTTGCAAATTAGAAAGAGCAAACTAGCTTCATTATGAAAATAAACATGAGATTTGAAATAATTTACTTAGTACTAATTGATTATTTCTAAGAATGATTTTTAATTAAGGTAAAGTATTCAAGAGAGCCTTAGAATGTATAACATTTAAAGAAATACTTCCATCCAATTGAAAGTTTTAATAAAAGCATCTTGATCCTAATATGATCTTATTTCAAAATGTGAAGTTTAAAGGAGTATGCTACCAGTTTGGAAATTCACTTACAGAAATGATTTTTCCCCCCCTCACTAATGCTGGACAAATTATTGTTTTCATACAGTGCTTTGAACTGAGAACAGGAAAAAAAATTGTTATGACATGTCCTAAGGGTCTTCAAAAGGTTGTCCATTCAGCAAAATGTAAAAGAAGTAGCCCACTGTTTTCTGCCACACTGCACTTTAGAAATAGCTAGCTACACAAAAGTTATAAATGTTCACTGCCTGGGAAAAGTATTTGCAACATTAGTAATAGCTATTTCTCTAGATACACCCCGAGTTCTACTTGGTTAAGAAGCCATTCAGCATTATTTTCTCATATTCATATCTCATTATGCAATGACATTAAGGACCTCAGCGTGTGGCTCTCCCCAAGAGGAACCACCGAGGAAAGCGATTATCCATCACTGAAGAGCAAGCAGCAATGAGGAGGGATGCAAGCGTTGCCTAGGAAACCTTTCCCGTGGCATCTGCTTTAACTGGTGAGTTTCCCACTGACCAGGAATAAAGACAGGGTCATGAAGTTCCCACGGAAAGATGTATCAATGGGCTGCCAGAAATTTCTCTGGAACACCAGCCTTGGGAATCCACAGTCCTGCTGACAAGGTCAAAAATGTCACTCCAGGGGAACATTTTCATCAAATGATTATGCACCCCACTTGATGAGCATGAAAGTTTGAGGATAACAACACTGAGATGGATGAACGCAGGGCTATGAATCCGAAAAGGTGGTATCTAAATCTTAGAATTGCAGTATAAACTTACAATTCAGTAATCTAAGTTTGTACTGCTTTTTAATATTAAGAAAAATAAAACAAAACACTAGTTTGTTAGTAGCTAGTCATGTATAGGTAAAATGTCATCAAATATCTGTGTGTTAAATAGAGTGCATAATGCATGAGCTCAAGTTGTGCATTTTAACTCCCTGTCTCTCTTGAGGTGTTAGGAATTATTATCTAACCCATTTCCTCATTAAATCCAAGGCACTGAGGGCCATAAAGCTTTCAGGGGAACAGTGCCCAGTTTCTGTGGTTTATGACCTGTTTGGAAAGACAAGGAGTTTTGTTTCACACACACATGCTGGATCTTTCTAGTTCCTGTTCCCTTCATTCATTTTCCCTTCTTTTTAAAATTTGATAAAATGTATTAGGGTGATATGAGTTAATAAAAGTATAGAGATTTCAAGTGCACAATTCTATAATACATCATCTGTATATTGCATTGTGTATTCACCACCCAAAGTCAAATCTTAAAAGCTTCCTCTTCTCAGCTGAACTCACAGTTATTCTAAAATTTTATACATGTCTATTTTTAGTACATTTTCAAGTGAATTACCTCTGCTCCATGATGGATTATCCATTAGGTAGACTATGCACATGTTTAAGACCCCAGGAAAACCACCAGAAATATTCGTACCCAATAGGACTCTACTTGCCTTTTTTGAGGCTGGATCTAACCTACTCCCTAAGGCAACTAACCCTGATCTTATTGGCTAATTTAGTTATTTTGAAGGGAGAAAGGGAAGTTGGGAAGATAGGATGGAAAAAAAATTTTTTTTTTCAAGTCCTATATCACGACTTTTCCTAAGCTGGTCCTGTATTTTCTAGCAAAACAGTGACATTGATTCATTACTGGGTTTTATGCTTAAGGTTGTACATTAGCTCTGGCTTGGGAAGCCAGCGGCCCTGGTTCGGGTCCCACATATGAGGGCCAGTGACACTGCCCTCAAATAAATAAAATAAAATAAAATAAAATAAAATAAAATAAAATAAAATAAAATGAAATAAAAACTATCAGTCAATTCAGGGAAGGTAAATTAGTTATGCCAATGATTCACTCCAGTTTCTGCACTTTAAAATTGAAAAGACTTTTCCCAGTGAATTATTCAGTAAATTAGTCTTATGGTGTGCATGCACAGCCCTAATTAATGAATCCTGCTGAAACTGAGACTGAGATACATGGATGTACTTTGTGACTTTAAGCAAAGAATATAATTTTACTAAGGCATTTCTCCTTGTATCCTGCTTTAATATACCCATACCTCTCTCTTCCCAAATATATCTCTTTTCTCTCCAAGTACATTTCTTACAGGAGTGATTTTAGCATTGCAGTAGAAGTCTGTGAGTTAATTAATCATATTAACTCTTAAAGCTTCTGTAAGTCATACTCTGGATATAGTGTGGACACTTCCGTGGGTGCATTAATCCATCTTTCTAGTTTACTAGGATATCACATAAAATCTCCATCCCTTCTGTTCCAAAAAGAAATCAACAATTATCTGAAAGAACTAAAATTACCTAAGGACTTAATGTGCCCTTTACTCAGCAGAGTTGACATCATTATAATAACAAGCACTGGGATGTAACTTTACAATTTGCTCAAACCTGTCATTTGCATTATCTCATTTGTTCCCCTCCCATAGTTCTATATGGGAGATATGGCAGATTTGATTAATATTTGTATTTTACAAATGAGGAAATGGAGCCTCAAACTCCCACTGCTTATTAGAGCGACCCAACCACCATCCAGGTAGCAGCTGAGGGAGCCAACACGAGGTCCCTTCTGTACAACCCTGCCCGCGTTTCTTTATGTGTCTTATCAGGGGCGTGTTCCGATTCCCTTTGTGAGCTACTCCAGGGCAGGTCATCATGCTCCTACAGGTCCCTATTGTCAGAAGTGGGTGAAGTCACCCCCAGTGGGGACTCAATGTGAAAGCAGGCAGCACCCTCCAAAGTGCCCTGCTCTGCCTTTCTGAAACAAGGAGGCTGACAGTGCTTCTTCGTTGACTAACCACTGTCTTATGCACTAACAAATGAAAGCTGCAATAGTTTTTCTCCCAAATATACCCTTTCTTAAGACGCTCTTTTAGGAATCCTTGGCAATCAACGGGAGGGTAGGTGAGCAAGGCGGCCACTTCAGGGAATGCATAATCAATTCAGAAAAAGTGCACGAACTGGAAAACAGACAAACAATTGGAACAATAATGAAATGAAATAAAAGGAAGCCGAGGTAAGAAATTACATGTGTGTTTTCAGAATCCTGATGCAAAATGAGAGACTGAGTGAGGCAGGAGATGAAAGGAGCTGGAATCCGTTTTCACTGGGAATGTCTGTGTGATCATTTGCAATAAGGATCAGACTTCTCATGCAATACCTTAAAACGGCATTTAATGAGTGACCTGATGGGTATGGCGCTGTTCCCTGCACACTGTGCTACCAACACAGATACGGTTCTTGCATTCGGAAATGGGTTTTGGGAAATGAGCCTCCAAGTGGGATGCAAACTGAAGTGGAAAAGAAAAGGCACTGATGGTCCATCCCATGTCTGCTCTCTATGTGTTCCACCATGTCTCTGAACTTCAGTTTCTAAATCTTGTACATGTAATATCCACCTCGGAGCATTGTTTTGAAAATTAAACTTCACTGAAGTGATAGGCACTCAGTCCACATCCAAAATGGTAGTTGGCTGTTAGGTCTCCGGTCTTTGAGGGCAGAGACAGGTCAGCTCTCTCTGCTGTGGGCATGAGCTGGGAAGAAATAGCTCCCCCAAAATAGACAAGGGGCTTCAGAGACCTCCTTCAGAAACAGAGAGATTACTTCTGCCAGGTTTTTTAAGATTTTTTTTTTCGCTTTTGAAAAAGGATTCCTACAAACAACTCCATCTTGTAGAAATAGAAAACATCTTCTGCCACCTTGAATAATAAATAAGCTAATTGCAAATTCATTTTATTTTTATTCTAAGTCTTTCAATCGGAAAAATTCCAGTCAAGGAGAAGATGCTAGATAACATTTATCTTATAAATTAACAGAGTTGTCTGTTTTGTATCATGAAAGTATTTGGATAGATACCAAATACTCATTAAGTTAGACATTCTGTCACAAGCTTCATGTATTACATGTATTAATTACAAATTTATTATACATTAATATTCCACTGTCATTCTAGACGTTTTTGTACATAATAGTAATGAGCTAAAGAAAAGTATAGTAGCAATAACATAATAATGCTTATTGATGCTTATCACCTGCCAAATATCACAGCAAGTTCTCTGGCACATTATTTCCCTTGTCCCCATGGCAACCCTACCATAGTTATTCTTGTCATCCCATTTCACAGAGGATGCAACTACGGCCAAGATAAATTAATGTCATGTCTGTTGGTATTAAATTTATTTACAGTCAATTAGCAGCTTTTTGGTAGCAATGACCAATACTTACCTTAGTTGCCCTTTTAGAATGAATATGGTATTTCCATGGGATAACATAGTCTCTAGTCCTATCTACTGTTAAAAGTAACAGTACCTTTAGGTGGTCAAGTCCATAATAAGCTATGCCACCTAATAAGCTATGCCAAGGGTCAGAAGTTCTGGGTTCAAGTCTCAGCTTTGTTACCCATTGATGAGAAAGATGAGACCTTCTACATGCACTCGGGGTTGTCCCCACTAACACAGAGTGACAACACTGCTATACGGGATGAAGACAACACACTGGAAGGATGGGAAGAGACCATGGAGACTGAGTCCCTTCAGGACAAAAATCATATTTATTATCTTTATATCTCTCAAAGCAATATATGGGTTTTGTGGGGTTTTTTGCCTGCTGTGATATGACGTCCCTTGGACACACTTGGAAACTAACAAGCAATAAATATAATTCCATTTCTTTCTTACTCACTCAGATGAGTGCACTAAATTGCAAGTGACTAAGATTAAAATAGATCTGTTGTAATTTATTAAGGATGGAAAGCAATCACAGATTTTTGTCCACAAAATATTATTGTCAATAAATTACTTGTGAAACATGTCAAAACTTGATGGATACACAATGGGGACTCTACGGTAACTTATGGTGTGTGTGCGCTCAGTAAGTATTTGTTAAATTGAGTATATTTAGAAGGAGGAAAGAAGATAAACAACAGCTATATTATTCCTTGACAGCATCCAATGTTAAAGATGTAAATATTTAAGCATATCTTGCTTAAGAAAACCATAATGTTATTGAGGGAGGAGGAGTTAGAAACATTTATCTTTTTTCTGATATTAAAAATTGCTTTTAAAAAGAAATTGCTTTTTCTATAAAGAGCCTCTCACAAGAAGGTATAAAAAATTAAGACCTATGTTTTAGTTACATTTTTATTGCAAAAACAAAATTGTAACAAGACATTATTTTTAAAAAAATGGGAAATCACCATTATTCTTCACTTATTTTTTGAAAGCATTGTCTATAAGACTAGATAATACAGTTGTAATACGCAAAAAAGAAATGGAAGAATCTTAGGGGTGGCCATTTGAGAATTCAATGGGATCTATTGCTAAAAGCAGACTCCCTTGTCCATAGAATATCTAAAAAGCTGCCTTAAGATGTGTTGCAATCCATATTTATGAGAATATTGTAATATGTATAGAAAAAAGCAAAGCAAAATAGATTCACCTGACTCATAAATATTACATAAACAGGACAAGAAAATTCAGCACATAAACTGGTTTGAAAAAGGGGACATTGATTGAACTGAGACATTTTATAGCTAGGTTGTAACTAGTTGCTCAGTGTTATTTGTAGCCAAATACAATCCTTTCACTCCTCACCTCCTTCCTCCAAACCAGTGTGTATATGAAGATATGGCCTGAGGATCCAAATAAATTAGTGTCAATACAGTATGGTAGGAAGGAGCATGGCTTTGGGTCCCAGCCCTGCTGGAAACTAGTTGTATGACTTTGGGCAAGTTACTTAATAAGAATTATGATCCTTAGTTTCCTCAAATGTAAATTGGGAAAAATAATGGCCCTAATTTATAGAATGGTTGTACATGCAGAATACTTAGGCGAGTACTAAATGTACAGTAAGCACTAAATAAGTGTTGCCTGTGCTTTTATGTTGTTGATTTTGCTGCGATTATGTTTAAGAAGTATTGATCTAAGATATCATACTAGATATATTGTTAGGTGTTATGTGTTCAACTATGATCTTACTCATGTGAAGTGACAATATGTTAGTTTTTAAGCCATATCATTGCTGGAAGCCAACATTTCATTCGCTGAAAAAAAACAATTTATTTCTCAAATGAATAATTTAGCATCATTGTACAGCAAGGTGACTGGTTCTGTTAGTTCCTCTTAACCTAAACATATTTAGATATGATTGATCAGAAATAGCTAGTTTTTTTCTGGAAGTGACAGAAGAAATTTCAGCTCCACTAGCCAGGAATAGAATTTGTATATTGGAACAACTAAATAATTAAGTAAAAACTCAATTAAAGGGGCCGGCTGAGTGGCGCATTGGTTAAGAGCTGGCTTGGGACGCCAGAGGCCCCAGTTCGGATCCTACCTATGAGGGCCAATGACACTGCCCTCTACACCTAACAACTGCTCCACCTGGAGCTGGGCTGCAGCCCCTGCTGCAGTGGGCTGCCATAGGCTACAGTTGAGTGGCCGGCAGCCAGCATAAGCAGCTGGCAGCCAGCGTGAGCTGACAATAGCCGGGGTAAGCGACCATCCAGAGGCCAGCGAATGATCTGCCTCATCCGGGAAGAGTGCAATGACGACACTAACATGGGCCAGTGAAGCAACGTCCTCCATCACTAGACTGAAGAACAAAAGGACACCAACTTGTCTGGGTTCCCCTCCCGCAACTCCCCAATAAAATCTTTAAAAAAAAAAAAACCCCTCAATTAAAAACACACCATTTGGAATGACAACTGATTGACTATAATTCGAATGATTCAATGTAGCATCCTCTCCCTCTCTCTCCCTCTCTCTCTGTTTCTCTCTCTCACAAACACACACACACACACACACACAAACACACACACACACACACACACACCTAATTTTAATTAACAAAACCTAAGAATGATATGGTCAGGAGTTAGGAATGGCTCATGATTAAGAAACATCAGTAGCACTGAAAAATAGTATCAATAAGAAAGAAGCCAGATTCAAGTTTTCAAAGATGGCAACCTGCTGTTGAAAGGTGAGAGAGGAGCGAGTGAAGGCAGGTTTCGCTGTGCATCAGTATCAACACACCTCCAATCACATTCCTTTTTATGTTCTCCCTTGGTAAACACGAAAGGCCTTATTCTGAACCTCAGTGATGAAAAGAGGTTCGCAGTCTTCACATCTCACAAAAGTGACAGGTGTAGTGGCTGAGCCAATAGAACATTTGGTGCTTTCATATAAGGTTCTTAAAGTTCTAAAAAAGAATTCAGAATCCTGTTGGAGGACCTATCTGATTGCAACAATAATTACTTGGCTTCAATTCAAACTCCCCGAAAATAAGTAAGATTAAGGTCATGTGGACAATATGTATATGTTTACTATGCTCATCAAAATCAAAGCTAATTAATACCTGCTGAATATTTATTATAAAGTCATGAC
Organism: Aselliscus stoliczkanus; assembly: GCA_033961575.1. Taxonomy (NCBI): domain Eukaryota; kingdom Metazoa; phylum Chordata; class Mammalia; order Chiroptera; family Hipposideridae; genus Aselliscus; species Aselliscus stoliczkanus. The sequence goes on along the minus strand of CM066740.1, from coordinate 81,593,023 downwards.
ACTATATATAGAACTGGGCGATATTTTAAATATTAAGACAAAGTAATCAGAGAGGCAGCTTTTTGTCTGCTTCAATGACCAAAATAATCTGAATTCAGCGTTGTCTTTTCTTTCCTATTTACCTGCTCTCCTTTATGTTGTTGATTTTGCTGCGATTATGTTTGCTGCGAACCCTTCAGCTTGGCTAAAAATCACACAATTTACTCACCCAATTACAAAATAGTAATGGCTCTTGGAGTGAGTGTGTGTGTTTCTGTGTGTGTGTGTGTGTGTGTGTGTGTAATTTTTATCTTGGAGGGAAATTTTATTCAAGCAATAACACTTCACCCGAGTTGGTTATGCTCTGCAAATAACTTAGTACAAGATGATTTCACTATTTTTAAGTCAGCTTCTCTAACAAATAGTTGTTTATCCCTGCATATTTGTATAGATTCATGTCAGCTATGTGATAAATAGGCATAAACGTATGTGAGAATGGAAGAAGGAAGAGCACTGAAAGGTGTAGGTAGGCTTGTGGATTGGGCCACTAGACATATTCAAAGAACATATATGTTTTTTCTGCATGTGTATGTATACGTGTATCTATGTGTTTACACATAGATATACATATATGTGTTTACACATAGATATACATATAGAAGATCATCTTGGGATACAATATAGCATAATTATAAACCTGAACTCTGCAGCTCAATCTTTTGCATTCAAATCCAAGGACACCAACATTTGTAAACTGTGTGACCTTGAGTAAAATATTTGGACCCTTTTTTGCCTTGGTTTCCTCATCTATACAGTGGGCATAGAATTGTATCTATGTTGTAATGAGTATTAACTAAAGGAATTTTGTAACAAGGCCTAGCCATTGTACATAATAATAAATATTATCGCACATTATTATCTCCACCAAAAAGAAAGAATACATGCTCTGAAAAAGGTAACTGCTTGCTACATCTGCATCAGAGAACAACACGGTCTATGCCTTGAGTACATTTATTACATTCTCTTTTCTCCCCCTGTAAATATTGGTACCTTCTCCATCATTAGAATGAAGTAATGGTAGGAATAGTTGGAAGCCATATTGAGCCCAGAGTTATCCCTGAGTCAGTGAGAATCATATGTGCCCTTGATTGAGCAGCATGTTAAACATGTTAGCACACACACAGCACACACAAAATTAAGCTGAAAATTTCGGCAAATCGTCAACTTCTTTCGGGAAAACAAACTTGAAAACTCATAATTCAAAACAATTAAAAAACTTCCCTGTTGCTCAATGTGCTATAATGCACTTCAAATTTGTGAATATTAAGCCAATCTCACCTATATATTAGAGGTAAAGACCTATTTTCAATTCTCCAAGTATATATATATATATATATATATATATATATATATATATATAATTTCAACCCTTTACTTCATTGACAAATACAGAAGACTTGTAGAGAATTAAAATAGATTTTCTGCTTATATTTTTATAAGATATTCATCAACAAAATAACGTGAGCTAAATATAACTCAGAAAAACCTTTTTAAATTTTAAATCAACCTCAGTTATGAATATAAATGCACAAGGCTCTAGTAAAATAGTAACAATTTGAATTCACCAGTACATTTAATAGAGTAACATATCATGACCAAAAACACTGAATGTGGAAATGTGTTAATATTAGGAAAACTAAAATTTGATACATCACATGACAGTTCCAATAACAGAATATATATACATATATAAATCCGAATGCATTAAAAACAAACTATTTGATAAAAGTCAATTTCTTAATATCATATGTAATACCTACCTTAAACAATCCCCAATTCAATATTACTGATAAAAGACTAGTAGAATTCATATTAAAATATAACAAGAATGATTGCTTAAACATTATTGTTTTATAACAATATTATAGTCATATTAACAGTTATAATCTTAATACAAAACATCTACCCAATTTTAAAAGATGTTAAATAAAAACAAGAAATGTATTTATTGCAGAGGGACATTTTTAATTATTTATGAATAATATACTTATATACCAACTAAATCCAATAAATTCAAATTTTTGAAAAAATGCATTGTGTTATATGCTAGACTCACCTATTACTAAAACTCCTGCCATACACAATTAAAATCCACAAATAAACATTGTATTTATACCTGCCATTTTTAATTAGATTTTATAAAGATAAATCTTTTTATAGTATTTCCAGAGTACAGTGCAACACCAGCATTAACAATATCCACAAAAATAACATATTTGGAAGCACAGGTGGGAAGTTTGCCCCCATGTTTGAAAAAGTACGATTTCATTTTGAAGAAGATCTGCATAGACATTATGGAAGACACCAGTTTAATTCCTGGGAAGATGGGGTTAGAAGTGTCCGCTGCTTGTGAACAGCTCAACAGCATGGAGTCCTCCAGGTTGGTGTATATCAAAACGTGACCCACCTGGAGATCCATGGTGTCGAACAATGAACTTTCCAAACCAGCAAGGTCTCTGTAAAGTCAGGGGAGCTCCTCTTCACCACTGTTGGTTGGAGAACACACAACCTACATCTACAGTAACCCAAATCAGCTTCCGCCCTTGTCTTCTCTCTCTGAGTTGGCTCTTGGCCATGATGTATGCTTCCCAGACTCCAGAGTAATCCCAAGCTTGACCATTTTGCCTTTGATGAAGAAAAACAAATACAGAAACAAGCAAGAAACTGCAGATTCTGTATACCTTATCATAAAGGTCCAGAGAGTATCAAATTTGAGTTGCTGAATAACAAATAGTACATTGTATTTGGTGGCCAAATATTTACATCTTGCTGTGGCATTTCAAATTTCAATTACTAAGTTTATAATTGCAGTTGTTTTCTATACTTACAGTGGAGAAAGGATGCCCAGTCATGTGCATCTGTCATGTGTAAAAATTGACCTAGGGTTGGGGCTTTAAGGGTCTAGTTCTTTATGATTTGCTCCTTTACATTCAGGGTTGTCCTAACACTGTTCCATCCATGCTGTGGTCTGTTCCTGGTGCCCTGGGAGCTGCATTTCATGGGATATTTGAAGTCTTTTCTTTGCTCTGCTTATTCCTGCTGCACCCCTCAACTCCTCAGATGAGTACGCTGGCTTTACAGATCCATGAGTTGTATCTTCCCCAAACACAGCAACTGTCACTAGGCTGGACTAAGGTGCAGGGAGAGAAAGTGCCTGCATATGTGGCATGGGTTCCAGGGACTGGGGAAGGGCTGTGTTTAAATACACATAACCACAAAAGAACATGAATGGCGAATGCAATCTTGAGAAAGAAGAACAAAGTTAGAGATATTAAGCTCCTTGATTTCAAACTATACTACAAAGCTATAATAACCAAAACAATATGGTGTCAGTACAAAAACAAACACATAGATCAATGAAACAGAATAGAGAGCCCAGACATAAACCCTTACTTATATAGTCAAATAATCTAGGACAAAAAGGTAAGAATAAAGTAAAGACAGTCTCTTCAATAAATGGTGCTGGGAAAACTAAACAAATACATGCAAAAGTAAAGAAGAGAAAAGAAAAGAAAAAAAATGGATCATTCTTCTATACCATGTACAAAAAGAAACTGAAAATGGGTTAAAGACTTAAATGTAAGACCTGAAACCATAAAATTCCTAGATGACAACCAAGGAAGTAAACACTTTCACATCAGTCTGAGTCTCTTTGGAAATGTCCCCTCCAACAAGGGAAACAAAAGCAAAAATAAACAAATAACACTTTATAGATTCACAAATCTTCTGTACAATGAAGGAAATCATCAACAAAATGAAAAGACAATTTACTTATTGGAAGAATATATTCACAAATGATATATCCAATAAGGGGCTGATATCCAAAATATATAAGAAACTCATATAGCCAAATCACAAGAACAAAAAATAATCCAATCAAGAAATGGGCAGAGGACATGAAAAGACATTTCCCCAAACAAGACATACAAATAGTCAACAGACACAGGTAAAGATGTTCAACATCACTAATTATCAGGAAAATGAAAATCAAAACCTCACTGAGATAATACCTCACACCAATCAGAATAACTCATCAAAAAGACAAGAGGTAACAAGTGTCAACAGGATGAGGAGAAAAGGGAACCTTTGTACATTGCCGTTGGTGGGATTGCAAATTGGTGCAGCCACTGTGGAGAACTGACTCTGGGTGGTGAGCACACAATGTGACATATAGATGATGTATTACAGAATTGTACACTTGAAACCTATGTAATTTTACTAACCAATGTCATCCAATAGATTTTAATATAAAAAATAAACAGTATGGAGGTTCCTCAAAAAACTAAAAATAAACCTACCTAATGACCCAGCAGTTCCACTTCTGAGTATTTATCCCAAGAACACAAACACACTAATTTGAAAAGACAAATTCACCCCTATGTTCATGGTAACTTTATTCCTAACAGCCAAGATATGGAAGCAAGCTAGGTGTCCATTGATTGATTGATTGATTGATTGATTGATAGATAATAGATGATAGATGTATCCTATCTTCTTCTGACTTTTAGATGTGTTTTACTGGGGCTGTGTCTATTATTTTTTGATTAGAGGGAGAGAGAGGGAAATTACAAGGTACATAGCCTTGGAAGACACTAGATTAACTTCTTACTTCTTATGATGTTGCTATCTAAATCCAAACTCTTCTGAAATTTATACCAATTATTAATTCTGAAATGATTCAAAGTACCTGAATTACTGGCAACTGACTACAAAAATAGATAGATGGATAGACAGATAGATTGTTGAGTTTAAAAGAAAGATCACAGTATGCATATTAGTAGTAAACTGTTATTTTCCTATCCTGATCTGAGAGCAGACTTTCATGATACAGAAGACCCGGAGCCTCTTGAATTCCATGGAAAAAACAATGATCAGGGAAGGACAAGCTGAAGTGTGAAAGACAGCTCTTCATTTATCTAATCTAATTAACTAAGACTACCATTTCATTATGCATAGGAGGAAAGAATAATCAAATCTACTGACGGGTCTTTCTCTCTGGCTAGGTAACCGATTAGCATATTCAGAGATATGTACACACTCCTGTTAGAAGCCTGGATGTCAGTCTCATGTTGGGGCTCTCAGAATTTATAACCAGCAGCATCTTGGCAAGTCACGTGGCCTCAGAGTTCACACTTCTCCATGTATTATTTGAAAACAACAGAAGTTTTGTGAGGCATGACTCAGATAAGGCGTGTGCAAGTTCTTTGTAAGTTGTAAAGCTTGCACATTTAAGAAACTTTTAGTAGTGTTCTTTTAATAAATGCACTGATCAAGAGGCTAAAGAGTGAGATCCTTGTAATAGCAAATGGGATCCAACAGCATCTATGTGTTTCTAAGAATAGTAATGGAGAAGAGGAAGATTGGCTGTGTGGCGATAGTGGGTCACTGATCTCCAAAGACGGTTGATATTCATGTCACCATGCTACAGGCTCACATGAGAAGCTGCTGGTCTCTGAGTCACTCAACCGGAGCACGTGACAGATGCTACAGAAGTATCTGCTGGGTGAAGAAATACACATTTTTGTTCTCCTTTGGTCAGTATTCAATGTGCCTGTTTTCAGATATGTCCATATGACAAGACCACAGTGACATCGAAAACTTGCCTCTCAAGCACCTGTGTGTCTGAATTGCCTCAGTCCGTTTGCACCGTGAACAGAGATGCAAACGAGCTGTCCACTTTACTTTTTCAGGAGCCAGGGGTCACCACTGTATGTCCTTAATTTTGTGCAATTCATAATGGTTTGCATCTTGAACGGATGCTTTCACTTTCCAAGTTTAGTGGTCTTCATAGAGGGGTGCTGTGCAAGACAATCCAATGGCTTGCAGGAAGAATTTATTTTTATCTTAGCCTTTTTATATAAAAAAATTGTGTATACACGAAAACTCATAGACAGAAACAACAATTTAGTAGTTACCAGATCGAGTGGTAGAAGAGGGGAAAAGGGGGCAAATATATGGTGATGTTTCATAGAAATGTACACTTGAAACCTATATAATTTTACTAACAAGTATCATCCCAGGAAATGTAATAAAAAATAAAATAATGTACATACAGAATATAATATACATAATCAAATGATAGCCCAGCCATCTATATAATTTATAAATAACTAAATATCCATATATTAATGAGGGCTCAAAATTTTGTTGTGATTAGAGGTATGTAGCTGACAGTCTCACTACCCACCCATGTCACTCGTGGCTTTCAGCGTCCCCCTGCTAACCTCCACGTGCCTATATCTGCTTCTCTGCGTCTGAGAGCTTTTTCAGGAACTCAAAAGTCTGCTATGCCCACCCGTTGTGGCAGACTGGAAATGCCCCAGGAATGTATGGTCCCTAGCAGCCGCCTTCAAGTTCTGATTATTTGGGCCACTGGCATATAAATACCCCAGTTCCCTCAAACCTCAAGGCAAGGTAAATTACAAGGCTTATGAGTTTGCACCATTTCTTAGAATTTCCCATGTATTCAAGTTCCAGTCACCCTCTGAGGTGCCCAGCTTACTAAAAAACCTTTGATCAGCTGCCTCTCCTTTCCTGGTTCATGTCCCCTCTTCCCTATGTAGCTCCCTGCACTTCCCAAGTGGAAGTAGGGTCTTGAAACTAAAACTGGTGTGAGGTCCAAATCGTTTAGATGCTCCAAACCCTGGCCTTATTTTATTGATTTTCAAGGCAACTTGCTCACAATCACTGACTGAAAAATCAGTCCAGTTTTACGTCTCTCTGTGTGGGAGTGCAGTTGCAATGTGGCAAAATCCCCCCGCCCCCCCAAAAAAAAAGGAAGGACAAAGTAAAGCTGGCAGTCAAACATTTAGGTTTGTTTAGGTCCTTTCACCAGTATCTCCAATGTCTACACTGGGCTGCACTCAGGCTCTGAGTGGAGGGGTGGGGAAGACATCATAGGCAGTGGAGATAGGATCAGAAATCACCCTGCTTTTGTTTTGGTGGAATTACTTTCCTCCTATTAATTCATGCAAACACGGTCATGACTCACTAGGTTTCTGTGTCTGTCTGTTTATTTAAACAGTCTTCAATGCCTCCTGGAAAACGAAAGGAGAAACAATGACAAGAATAAAAACTAAGCACTCCCGATAAGAGATTCTTCTTCTTGAATCAGAGACTTTTCAATATTTATCTTCCCTCAGGAAATTGCTGGAGACATTTGCATGAAAGCTCACTTTTAAAGCTGAGTGCTCCCATAGCTAATGTTTGTCACCTAATCCCTAATACTCTCTCCTAGTACCATTCCTTCCACATATTAACGGTGAAGATTTTGATGGTCTCAAAAACAGGTCTTTGCATTCAAGGAATGGTAAAACAGGAGATGGGCTACTACATTTTATATTTTACATGGAAACTCATTAGGAAGGAGAGCACAGGGTTTAATATTCTCTCTATATATCTGCTGCATTGTTTCCGAAGGGAGTAGTGGAATACTTATCAAACCTCTTAAATGAAGGTCTCCTTAATTTGATTAATTTGATTGAATGACATATATTCTGGCTCTTAGTGACATGAATTAGATGCTTAATTGTCACACTTCATAGCCAACAGATATGCAAAGATGTGACATATCTTAGAAACGTTTTCCTATTGTATAGCTCATTTCTGTAGTAGATGGAGGTCAAACAGGCTAGTAAGAATCCTCTGGGAGCCCCACCACAAGACCCACTGAGTTTAGAATCCGTGGTTTCGATTCTTGGGGTGAGGCCAGTTATTCATATTAAAAAAGTTAATGAGTGGTTATTTGTGTCCCATGTTGTAAGTTCTCTCAGGTGCCCAACTGAGGGGTTATTTTCAGTTTGCCAATGATGCGATTTCAGTACAGAACCAGCTATTCTTTTTAAACAATGAATAAGAGCAACATATCTATCAGAGCCTCCTGAAATGAAATTGTTCGTTTTCTGAGAACAATGGTCCACACCCACTAGCTTAGTATTAAAATTACATAAAGTATGAGTGATAAAAAGAACAAAATCAAAATATTGAAATTCAGAACTGCATAATAGTCCTTAGTGGCAATTTTCATGAGAGTGATAACTGCGATATTTTGAATTTGTGTAGTACAACAAATTCATGTTAAGCTATAAATCAGCCAAAAGAAGTTTAATCACATAAAATCTGCTCTATCTATAAAGTAACTCTTTAGAATTTTCTGTTCTTCTGTAATTGTTTTATTCTTAGGTTAGCAACCTGAGTTAAAGCTCTTTGAAATCTTTCACTACAGTGTCCATCTTACTAGGTAACATCGTTGGGTTTCTCTAACAAATAAAAAGTGTTCATTTTAGGCTTTTAATTGATCATTTTGTGTAGCCAAGTCATACCATCAATTTGTCTACCACAGGACCTGCTGCACTCAATATACATTGAATAAATCCTTTATCCTACTTTCCATTTACTATGTGTCAAGATGTGTCTTGTCCTTTATAGTCAGCTACCTCTTTCTCTAACCTTGAAAATGAATTAGTCACTAGAAATGGCTCATCCTTTCTTTAACAGAGTCACAGAAAGACCTCCAGATAATCTATTAATTAATATACACACAAGCACACACACACACACACACACACTCATACTCACATACACACCAACACACAAACTTGAATCCACAGTCTTAGAGATTTAACAATGAGAAATAATGAACTATATGAATGATAAAAATCATTGTACCAAAAAAAAAAATTGGTTATTGATAGGACCTAAGTAATCTCTTCTGCTAGTTGTATTTAGTGCTTGTCAATGGTGATAGCTTGTTATCAAATTAAGTATATTTTTGAGATTTAACATTACACAGAGAGCATTTAACAACTGATAAATTTTTGTTTTTAATTCTATAACTGCATGACGCTAACATGAGTTTATCAAATAAGCATTCCGAAAAAAAAAAACCAAACACATTTGTATGGACTACGAAAAACACATAAACCTTGAGAAAAATATTTCATATTCTTCCACGTTAATTCCAACATTCTATTCTTGTGTTAAATTCATTTTCACTCTTCAGGGGAAGCATCTAATGACCCGAAATAAGATCACTTGAAATGTATTACCATCGCGATTCAGCCATTGCTGACATCAGTAACAATTCCAAAGTCTTTAAGAGAAGACTGTATACCCCAGCATAAGCCAGCCCTTGTGATTCCACTACAGAAACGGGCACACAATTAGATACGATATTGATTTTACATAGTGATGACATTTAGAATTTTATTTTCTTTTGGACAGCATTCTTATTTTTTTAAAACCTGCTAAAAATGCATTGAGGGGTGTCATACATGGAGGACAAAAAAGTGGGGAGAAATTGTGATTCGGTTGACACGAAAGTAAAAATGAGGACATGCAGAGATGCAAGCATGAACTCTCCCTTGTGAAACACCACGAAAGCCAAGCCGGTTTTTAATTCTCATGACTATCATTAACGATTGCTAAAAACGGCTCTAACTGGGGTGCGACAGCGATCCTTTAATTATACTCTGAGTTACACCTAGGTATTCAGAAGGCAAACACAGAAAACAAAAGCAGGGAAATGAATAAAAGATAAAGTGTTTTCAATTAAGAAAAATGACCGAGCCCTGCTTTCCAGCTCAGAAGCTCATTTATCACAAATCTGCCCTTTTTTGTCACCACTTGGCAGTTTTACTGCCGGAAAAGATACAGCGTTGAGAGCCACTGAGTTGGGAACAAATGTGAGTTGAAAATAAACTGTTTATATGTGAATATACATACGCAATAGTGGTTTGCCATGAATATTCTGGTAAACGCTAATTGCATATCTTCAGTCCAGACCTCTCTACTATAATAAGACTTGTAGTCTCAATAGCTCATCCTAAGGCCCCTCTGAACATATGCTGGGCTTCCTCAAACTCAAATGTTCAATACTGAACTAATCATCCTTCTTAAGAGACTGGCCCCATCTCCACTGCCCAGCTGCCCAAAACCCAACTACTCGGCTGGTCTCATTTTGGGGGCCAGCCTCCCACCGCCACCACCAGCACCACCACATATACCCAGACCCCCAGGCCAATCTATCCTGTCTCTTTAACAGTTTCCCCATCCATCCCCTCCTGGCCACTTCATTTACTCATCTGGCCTCCCTCTTTTCAGTCTCGCTTCTTTTTAAATCCTTCTGCATTCTTCAATCACAGTCATTTCTCTTAAACACAAATCAATCATTTCGACCTCTTGATTAACCCTTTCAAGATGGCCTCACTTCCCTAAACTCAACCTTAAGGCAACAGGAAGGGCTCCTGAGAGTGTGTCACTGCCACCCTATGAAGCCACATTATCACCACTCACCACCCCCATCAACTTAGCTGAGTTGCTCTGAATACTTTCATTTAGCAAATTTATCATGTTCTCCCCTCCAGCGATTCTTCAGCCTCGTCTTGAGATTTTCATGATCCTGGATGTTCTTGTGTAAATTCCCATTTTTAGCTAGAGCCACCCTGAACACACAGAAGAGTGCACATGAGAACATACACACTAACTGCCCCCCACACACACACACACACACGTGCAAGGCAGAGTTACTAACTCTAAAAGCACTGAGCTGTATATCCCTCTGGATTGTATGGGCTTACAGTTTACTAAATAATCTTCAGACTGGAAAATACCACTTGCCACCTAGAAAAAAAATAACCCATCCTAGTGAGAAAATGAACCCTGCCTTTAGATACACTGGACAATTTCATTACGATGCTTTCCTAGACCCAAGCTACCCTAGGGAATTTAGGGAATTCATGAGAAGTCAGGCAAGCAACATTTACTTTAACCTTTCAAAATCATTGAGAAATCATGTTTCATCGCTGAGAGAATTGTGAGACAGGGCTTTTCTTTGTACTAGAAAAGTGAGCCTGACTTTCCAACCTTCTCTGATGAATACCGTCTCATAGATCTTTTAGAGGTCATCTAGTTCAACCCTTTCATTTTCAGATGAGGAGACAGAAGTCCAGGTGAACGTGATAGTATGATCAGGTCTACGATTATTGTTTTTTTTTTTCTTTTAGAAAGATTTAGAGGTAATTTTCCTACTGCTCAAATGTTTTCATTTCCCTCCTGCATTATGTGAAGAAATAGAAAAAAAATAAGTCTGTATTACACTAGTGGATTATGTGAAGCATGAAGCAGGTGACAGAAATTTTATATTGAAGGAAATAGTTCACCCAAGAAGTACCCTCAACCCAACACACATCACACACTCATTCCCCCAGCCTTCTGAGAAAACTAAAGCTTTATATTCCTAAAATTACTGGACTCCAATCCATATTTTATAGCATGGTGACTATACTTCTTTTTCCATTTATTTCTTTATTTGAACATCAAATAGGTTGAGAGTATTGTTTATAGGTGCTTGAGCATCTCACAGAATTCTTTACTTTTTAAAGGTAAAAAAGTTTTGCACGAGTGTTTCATTAAGCAAAGCAAAGCTATGATGAAACAGAATCACGTCAATAATAGTATGTATCAGTGAAAGGGCGTATTAATCCACCCAACACAATTTGGCATTTGAGCCTTTTGCCATAAAAAGAAAAAGGTAATTTACCAAAGGAATATCATTTTAGGCTCTAGGGGCAGGGTGAGGAGGGTACAGTAGGCGGAAAGTTTAAACTGGGTAAATCTTGCTGTTGCAACCAGGGCAGATAAAGGGCAGTGGGCAAATTAAGACTAAAACTCCAATGGTTTACTAATAGAGTTATTAAATTTAATTGCAGAGAATCCATGTTAAGAAGTGTAAACTGTGTCACAAATAGAATGAGATCTGCATTCTCAGACAAATCTTTGTTGCAAGACTTTGCAGCCACTGTCCTCAGAATTAAAGGATCAGCCCTAGAAAAACCACGGGATTAAGAAAAACGTGGGTGCCGGCTGTCAGTAAAGTGGGGGAGGGCCGAGGCACATAGTAAGGGGGTGGCGAGCACCGTGCAGGACTGTCCACAATTTCAAGGCGCCCAGTGGAATGGCAGCTTTAAAACGAGAGGCAGATAGAGGGACTTGCAGTTCATAGAACAGAGGATAGAAGAGACATGAACCTTTAATTTAACTTCACTGTAAAAGAACTTTGGTAAGAATACCTTATTATTTTTTCTTCCTTGGCATCGCCTTTAAACATCTTCAAATATTTGCAACTTTTCCCCACCTTGGTACTCTAGCTCTTATCATATTTGGGCCCAAATTAACTTATTGACACACCTGTTTATTTGTTTGCTTTTAGGCTTAAGCCTTAATTCTGCTAAGGCCATGGATCTTGGTTTGTTTGTTTCCCTTGATTTGTCTATGGGTTTGCACTATCTTGATATTCAGGGCCCACCAAGCATGATAACCCAGCCAGCGTCTCATAAGACTGATACCATGTCACTGAAGAGTTAGATGATAGTGTTCCTTAATTTGTTACAGAACGTAAATTTGTTCATTCTATCTGCCTATATTCTTGATTCATGTATCAGAGCAAGGAAGATAACTGAGATTAAATCAATCAAATGAAGAACAATTCAACAATTATCAACAATTTAAGACAAAGGGGTTTCTCTAAATGTAAAGAGAGTTATCCAATGCATGCACCTTTCCACTCATATTTCAAAGTCAAGCTTAGCATTTATCTAAGACAATATGAATCATTCATTCATTCATTCATTCATTCAATCAATGTTAAGACCCACTGTCTATCAGATACCATGTGAGGCCCTGGTGATTAAGTGGGATATGAAAGACATAAAGTAAAAGTTACATAAATGACTACATTAAATTCTAGAAAGGAAATAGACACGGTGCTAAAATGGCTTATAAATCAAGCCATTTCAGACTGGATTCTCAGGGAAAGGCTTTCTGTGGAGTGCCCGATAATCAGACTGAATAATGAGAAGGTGCTTTCCATGCTAAACATGAAGGGTTCTCCATGAAGGGAAGAGTACGTGACATACATTCGAAGCAGAAGCCTTAAGGCAGAAAAGGGCCTGTCGTGTTCAAAAACCTGAAAGGCAAACAAATGTGGCTAAAACATGACAACGGCAACTCAAGATGAGATTGGAGAAGTGGTAAGTTCTAGATCGTGCACTGAAGACCATGTGAGGAGTGTAATGAGGGCAAGGAGAGAAGAATAAAAGATGAGTCCTCGGGCCGGCCGAGTGGCGCGGTGGTTGGGTGCTGGCTTGGGAAGCCAGTGGCCCTGGTTCGGGTCCCAGGTGTGAGGGCCAGTGACACTGCTCTCAAAAAAAACAAAACAAAACAAAACAAAAAGATGAGTCCTCACAGACAGTCCCTCAGCCAGGTGACCAAGCTTAACATCATCCATATAAGTCATACTGGCAGTGTTGGGCCCAAGGCAGACTGCCCCAAAATACCCCATAGGGACATATTGATTATTTTGAATTCAAGTTACTTGAAAAGCAACCAGTGATGGAAGGGCACATTGTCCCTCCTTTGTCATCCTGAATGTCGGAAGTAAATTTCCCCTATGAGAGGCGCCTTCCTAGCTCTAAGGGGCTGAGAGAGAAACTGCTATCACCAGAGTTAAGGAATCCAGGGCCAAAAGCCTGTATAAACAAATCTTGTTACTTCTTACTAATTTACGACCCTAAACTCGGTTTGTTTAGATTCCTCACCAATGAGCACTCAAACCTAAGTTGCTTTCTTCTGTTAGTTCTTCACAAATTTATTCTTTGTCTTAAAAGTATAAATAGCTGCTTGCTTCAATCATTTCTCTGGGCATCATTTATGATCTCCCATGTACACATATTAAACTGGTGTTTCTCCTGTTAATTTGACCTTGTGTCGATTTTATTATTACTCCATCCATAAGAACTCAAGAGGGGTAAGGGGAAATTTTCACCCTCGTTGATAATGGCATATGCACTTGATCTGCTGTGGTCTTCTCTCCCAGAAAACCAAAACCCCAGTCTAACCATGAGAAAAACATCAGACAAACCAAAATTGAAAAGCATCCTACAAAGTATCTGAAAAGTATCTCAAAGCTGTGAAAGTCATCAAAAACAAGGCAAGTCTGGGAAACTGTGTTACGCTTGTCAGGAGCCTAAGGGCAAAGACATGACAAGTACATTTATTGTGGTATCTGAAAGGAATCTCAGAACATTAAAAGAATATTGGGTAAAAACTAAGAAAATCCCAATAATGTTTGGGCTTTTGATAATATCAGTATTGGTTTATTAGTTGTGTCAAATGTCTCATACTAATGTATCTTAAGATAAAATGGGAAACTAGATGAGGGTATATATGGAAATTCTCTGTACAATCTCTGTAACTGTTCTGTTAAATCTAAACCAATGCTAAAATTTAAAAGTTTACTTTAAAAAATGAGTCCTAAGTTTCTACACTTAGTAAACAAGTTGATGGTGGTACCAATTTCCTGAAATGAGAAAGACAGGGAACAGAGTGGGGGTGAATGCAGGATGAGGGGAAAAGAGTTCCCGGAGGTAGTAAAATTTTACTTCAGAGCACATTAAGTTAGAGGTGTGGTGAACCATCCAAAGAGAGGTGCCAGGCGGGTGGAAATGGATGCCTAAGTGAGACCTAAAAAGTAAACAAGTAGAATGGCGGTTGCAGAGCCTGGTGGAGAAGGACAGCCATGTTACTGTTTAATGGGTATAGAGTTTCAGTTTCAGATGATGAGTTTTAGAGATGGATGGGGGTGATGGTTGCACAGCAACGTGAATGTACTTAATGCCGCTGAACTGGACATTTCAAAATGGCAAATTTTATTTATTTTTTACTTCACTAAAAAGAGTCGATGGCTCTGGGTAGCTGGAACATGTGAACTTACTTTCTATTATCCCTTTCAGTATTACACATACAGCAAAACAAGAACACCAGAGCACACACAACAACGAGATGTGCTGAAAAGAACAGTGAAGGCTGAGAGGTGTCCTTCCCAGAAGGCTTTTCTTTAAACATCCTTGGTCCTTCTACGAGCACCCCGGAGGATGACAATGTGACAAAGAGACAAAGACACTAACTTGATTTTGAATCCCAGCTCCAGCTCTTACTGGCACTGTGACCTTGTACATGTTACACGACCTTTCTAAACCTCATTCCCTCATTTTGCTATGACTCTGCTGGCTGTGTTGCTTTGCCCTGCTGTATTGAAACAGTTGAATTTGACATGTGAGTTGCCATTCCCCACAGAGGATGAGAGCATCAGGTCATAGCTTAGTCCATGGGTCCCTAACATGAAACCTAAGAAAGGCTTTACTGTCCAAAAATGGACAGGGACTTGAATTCCCCTTTGCCCTTGGATGTCCTATAAATGTACACAGTTGTGCCTTGCCTGCACTGGGGGCAGGCAAGAGAGATGATATCGCCAAGAATCTTCCTGGTTTAATCCTTGCTGCAGCCTAAAGTGAGCGGTTGGCCTGTGGTGTTGGAAGGTATGGGAATTCAGTGAGAACTATTTTAGTAGGTTTCAGAAAGGAATCACATATATGAGTAGGAATAACCCTTTTCAAGTCACACCAATCATCAGTCCTCAGTCTTCGGGGCAAAAGGTTTCTCTGCTAGGGAGTTAATTTTGAGAACGAAGGGGTTAGTATTTGCTTCTCAGACTGTTTGTTGATTTGTCCCATGCATCACCATTCCCCTTGATTTAAAATGTGGCTATGATCTGTTTTACTTCCTCCAATGGGAAAAATCATAATAATTATTCTTGTTAATAAAGTGACTTGGGAGCTTCAAAGAAAGGTTGATGAGATTATTCCAATGAAAAGTGATCCCCTAGCCAAAAAAAGAACTTTTCTGTCTCATAGCCCAATTTGTGCTGTCCTCATTTCCATCAGAATTGCTGCCTGTGAATAGTTATAATAGTCAATACTGATGAGGAAATGTTTCCGGTGCAAAAGGCTGGTGGTGGGAGATTGTGTGCTCAATGATCATCAGATGTTGGTCCATTGCAGGTGGCTCTGGGGGTTCTGGGGAGCCACTTCTTAAATAGAGGTGACTTGATTCTGAAGCATGCCTAGCTCCACTTGAGCTGAGGAAGACAATAACCATTTCATACCTGCTTAATATTTACTGCCTTCACATCTATTTCTGCATCTACTGCTCCTTTACAATCCCATAAGGTAGGTGTTAGTACGTATTCCAGAAATATGAGCATTTAAGAGTTTGCCCAATCTCAACTTTAAATATATGACAGCACCAGGCAGCAAATCCATTTTTCTGACTCAAGTGCACATCCTTTTTGCCAAATAGGTGGCCCTCAGGACATCATCTAACCTTGCAGTGTCTTCATTTCTACAATGGGTACTACCAACACCTGTACTTATGACTTCTTAAGATTATTCAAGAGTCAGAAGAACTAAATTTGGAAACATTTTTCAAACACTTAAAATGCATGCAAATGAGTATACTGAAATTATTATTACCATTCACAAGAACCTAGATTCAGATAAAACCTCTAACCATATCTGGTTCATTTAGTGCATAGTACTGTTGCAGGGACGCTGTTTTTATTTCTATGTTGAGTGTATTTTTAAGTTACGTTTCTTGTCTTGTTAGACCAGCTGACTTATTCTGTTGGACCCAGTGACATTTCCCAAACATAAAGCTGACATGACACTTTGGCTACCTTCTCAGTTCTCTAGGGTTGTCTAGTGGGGAAGAAGCAATTCCCCTATCCCAGCATACCTTGTATACAGATGCTCCTAACCATTGTCCATCAAAGTCCAGCATGAATCTTCCAATTAATTTTCCTGAAAGTATTTTTTCCTAGCCTGAGGTCACAGGTTAAAGTTATTGCCAAATTTTCAAGGAAATTTTTCAAAACTGAGCTAATATATTCCTTACCTTGGGGAAAGTTAAGAAATGTCTTGTTTATGCTTAAATGTGATTTCCGGAAGTTCTGACTCGTATCTTGCTGAGACACACTGGGAAGGAGGTAACAGAAATGTGATCTAAGGACAGATGCAGGCACATGGAATCAGAACCATGATGTCACCTCGATGCACTTTCTCGTCACTGCCTCCGACACGAGGCAATGTGCTGCTGTGCGTGTGCAGCTAAGAATAATTGACAGCATTGATCATAATCTGAGAAATCATAGTCTGAGAAAAAAGTAACGTTCCGAATGGTATAGTTTGCAACCATTAGCTACCTTTCAAATTAAGTAGTTTTCCTTTGCAGAATCCCCAAAGGACTGCAGTCTCAAAAAAGAAAATTGCCACAGTCTGCAGTCGGGAGAACTTGTGACTCAGAGGAAGAAACGCTGTTTACCAGGGTGTTCTAGGGAGAAGCCCAGAGGACTGCCTTCATCCGACAGTCAGAAACCATGGGTTTCGCTCTATCAAGTAACAGCTTCTACCAGCCTAGCAAGGGTGCAGGGTTTGCAACTCTTACTCTGCCCACCTGAAAAGACTACAACAGATGTGTCTATCCAAAGACACTGCTTATAGTAAGTAAAGCTGCCCTTCATCAAGCATATCTTAAGGTCCACTTGTTTTATATATATATATATATATCTGTCTTCACCAAAATCTATGAGGCGGAATCAGTGAGATTTTGAGTTCCACAGTGAAAACGCCCTGTTCTTTGAGGGGAAATTGATTCAAGAGAAAAATATGAACACATCACTCTTAACTTACTTCTCTGTAACCCCATCTAGAGGATTGATCACAGACAAGCTTGCAGTTGACACTTGTTACATACTCAAGGGCATTTCTGGCAAATGACACAGTGGGTTTTCTGTGAGGAAGCATGAAAAACACAACCAGACAGGAGCTGAGCGTTCTGCGTTCCCATTCAAGCGGTATT
Organism: Aselliscus stoliczkanus; assembly: GCA_033961575.1. Taxonomy (NCBI): domain Eukaryota; kingdom Metazoa; phylum Chordata; class Mammalia; order Chiroptera; family Hipposideridae; genus Aselliscus; species Aselliscus stoliczkanus. The sequence goes on along the minus strand of CM066740.1, from coordinate 81,575,233 downwards.
GCCCTGGACAAGTCTGAGACGGCTAATGCTGAGTTTCCTCAATTTGTTATTAACAACCTGTTGGAGTTTTTGTTAAAACAAAATGAGGTGATGGACCTGATAATATATTGTAAGTGAAAGGTTTGCTTTTTTAAAACAAAGCATTGTTTATTTTAAATCAACATTAACTAATCCAAAAATATGACTTCAAGAAAGTGGCAATCATGCACAAAGACAAAGCGATGGACGTATGTTCTGAAATCCAAACCCAGACACCTGACCTCCTAAGTACATTCATGGGGCAATAGAATACAGAATCTGTCATTTAGAACCGCCACAACAAATCAAGTTTTCTTCACCCAAACCACGTGATATCAAGCCACTGTGCTTCCGTCATCTGTGCTTCCATCATCTTGCCTGCATTCCATTAGAAAGGAACCAAGCAGAACTAATCACACTTTAAGAGGCACGACAAGCATCTGTGAAGCTTCCCCTAAAAGAAGGGTCAGAAAATCTTTTCGTAAAATGAATATTATAGACACTGAAGGCCACACTTGGTCTCTATCATGCATTCTTTTCTTTTTTTTCTTTTTTAGTGTTTATATACCTATGTCTCAAGAGATTGAGATGGTCTACAAAGATGTGTAATAAAAAGAGAAGAAAAATACAGAAATGGAGGAAACCAGAGGAATGTAAAAAAAAGCTGGAATATATTACAATAAGCAGGTAGAATGTCTAGAATGTTCTGCACCTATCTCTCTGGGATTCCTCTTAACAACCCTTTAATAACTGCAAAACACATTCTTGGCTAGAGGCCATCTAGAAAAAGGTCAAAGGCTGTACTTGGTCCCCATCCCTGCTCTAAAACAATGCAAGGATGAGCTTTGGTAACTCCATAGCCACAGGCAAATACAAGGGGTGGTTTGCTCAAATCCATGCTATTCTTTTGCTGACCTTCCAATGTGTACTCTTACATATTTTGGTACTTTTTCTTTTTTTTTTTTTTTTTTTTAAGATTTTATTGGGGAATTGGCGGAGGGGAACAGCGCTGGGGAATCAGGGAAGGGGAACAGACAAGTTGCCGTCTTCTTGTTCTTCAGTTTAGTTGCGGAGGATGTTGCTTCACTGTTGGTATCGTCATTGCGCTCTTCCCGGACGAGGCAGATCAGTCGCTGGCCTCCGGATGTCGCTCATCGCGGCCATCGGCAGCTCACGCTTGGCTGCCAGCCGCTCACGCTGGCTGCGGGCCACTCACTGCAGCCTATGGCAGCCCACTGCAGCAGGGGCTGCAGCCCACACCATCACCGGGACTCGCACAGCCCAGCTCCAGGTGGAGCTGTTGTTGGCTGTAGAGGGCAGTGTCACTGGCCCTCATGTGGGATCCGAACCGGGGCCGCTGGCATCCCCAAACCAGCGCCTAACCAATGCGCCACTCGGCCGGCCCTGGTACTTTTTCTTTATGCTGCTGTGACAGTTAGTGCTTGATAAGTTACAGTAAAGTACAGTTATTTTCTTCCTATCTTACACACATTTATAGTTAGAATAATTTGATATAAATTTATACCTTCAAAATATCTTATATATAATACACACTTAATTATAATGTTTGTTGTTGAAGCCATCTAGTTTTATGTTATATTTGTTATAGGACTCCAAGCTGACTAAGGCAACCCATCAATCTAGTTAAACCCAGCTCACTCTTTAAATGCTCTATTAAACCAGGCTTCAGCTGGGTTAGTTTCCCCCCTTCTTTGTGATTGTAGGCACCCTAATACCTCTATTACAGCACCTGTGTATTGTTTATTCCTTACCTTATCTCCCAGAACACACTGCAAGGGCCAGGATGATTAATCACCTTTGTATCCTGGATGTCTAGCAGAGTACATGGTTGTACCTAATTTTGCAGCAATAAATGCTGAAGAATAAATACATAAACAAGTACTTCCCATGTATCAATATCTGTCCTCTATAAGGCACTGACACATGCTTTCTATACAAAAACTTAAGACTGTGCGGAGACAGAACGATGAGATGAGAATCATACTGACATGAGGGATGGATTTTTTCTCAGTTTGCATTACAGATAATGCCCCCTTTAACCTCTGGAATTTGAGCTTCCATACAGACAGGGATGGAGCTGAAGGGGTCCCCTAGTCCTGCTCATCTTGTGAGGAGGCTTTGCTCCATGTCCCTTGGGGACTTGGGTTCCATAGAGGTTCCACAGATGAAAAAGGTGGGAAACGCTGGGGTCCAATTGTTTCTCCCTTTTCTAGATTAGTAAGGTGGTGCCATCTGCCAAAGAAAGATTGCCATTCATGTCCAAACCTTTTTCTTTGAGCCTATATGAAGATGAGTGAAATATTTTCTAAAAAGTTGGAGGCAAATGAGCTTTCAGTCTCCTCAGATACAGTTTCACTGAAAACAAAGTCCCATTTGTCTTGTGATGGATTGCTTCCTGGTACCAACTAATGGTACCAGCTGGGTGATAAGCTTGGGGTGCTCACCTCAGAGAAACACAAAACAAACAAACATGATCTTGTGATTTTTGTTGAAATGGTTCCATTTTAACTTTAGGTCTTCGTTTAGTGTGTAAATCTCCTCTATTGAGGCAAGATAAGCATCTTTATTTCCTGGCAAAACATCCTTTTGATTTTGTCATTGAACAGCCCCTAAAGAGAATACAGTATTTACAAACATGACTTCTAGCATGTTCTCCTATACTTCCTTGTCCTCTCACAGTTCCAAACACCTCTTAAAATAGCTTTGCAGATGCCTTCCCAAAATGTCCCAGGAGCACATCACATTCCGATGTAAGTGACAGTGGTTTGAGAGAGCATTCTGTCACCTCATTGTGAATTTCCCTGACCATGAAATGCCCAGTGTTCCAGGCAACACCAGTTCCTCACCTTACTACCAGTTGCTTCTCCTTTCCACTTTCTTCTGATATAAAACAAAGCAAAAGGACAAGCTGAAAAAAATGGGCATTTCATTTTGAAAACATTTGTGTCAAAGATGATTATATTTATGGTTATCAGGACTTCAAGATGAAGTAATCTGCTACTTGGAAGAAAAGTACATCGACAATTAGGAGAGATGACATCAAATTACAGCTTTCCAATTTGTCTCTTTTTCTTATTCTAAAGATACTGCATGGACAATTTTTGCCAATTTGGCAAAAGATGTGACCACAGAGTTTCCTAATATCATCATGAAATGGGGAAGCAGAAAAAAGAAGTGGATTTTAATTTTGTTTTCTAAAAGGCTTCATCCATTATACTTCCCTATGCTTTTTAAAAGTTGTTGTACATCTTCAGGGAAAAAAAAACACGTTGTGTAATTTGTTTTCAACTACTATTTATTATATCAAGTTAAAAGGTTGAGTTAATATCTTTTTTTTATAAGTATCAACATCATTTTTAAAAATATGTGGGTCCAACTAGATACTGCAAGAATTGATGAAAACCCTAATTATTTATATGCAATTATGTAAAACTAAATCTTTGGGCTCTCCAAAACTTCTGGAAAACAGAAAAATAGATACTCTCAAGACTGGAGTGGCTCATTGAACCAGCACTAACTCTTAGCAGAGTCCCAGAAGAATAACATAATGGTTGGTCGAAATTCTGATAGGTTGGCATTATGTCATATCTGTAATTAAAATTTTGACAGTCACTCATGTTTGAATCTCAGCCCTTCCAACAAAATCTTACCACTAAACCAAGAGACACCCTTTGTAAACCATCAGGGAAACAGAAGCAGGGAGAAAGAAAAAGAAATCAGAAGTCCCACACAAATGACAAAGAAGAGCAGGTTTTGCTTTTGCTTTTTGTAACATCAGCTCTTTCTTAGAAGGGATTCAATTTCTAAGACTAAAAATAGTCACATGGAACATTTCATAGGGATAGTCATGATGGGGTAATAAAATTGATAATGGGTTGGGTATGAGGGCGTTCAGACTCCAAATCCTCAAATGGGATAATTCATTATGATTTCTTGGTCATAGTTTCCTTAACTGTAAAATAAAGGTGACAATGTAGATGATGATGAACATTACACTAAATTCTTGATTACGTGAAGTTGAAGGAATTAAAGGTAAACTGACAATGGTACAACTGTCTCCAAAGTACAGATTCTTAATCACTACTTTTACTGCCTGACATTCTATATACATAGAATAAGTGTTCAGCCAATAGCTACCAAACACATGAATGAAAGAACAAATAAATGAATACTTTGATTTTATGCATAGACAAAGCTAGAGTATGGCAAGTTATCCAGGAGGGCACTTAGGTTCGTGATGTAAATTGTCCTCCATCTCTGTTCATATATCTTGCAGATGAAGTCAAACAAAAACAGTCAGTGGTACTGGGAATCCATCCTAGTGTGAAGGAAAAAAAGTGGTCTGTGATTTGTGCTAGCTAAAATTTGTTTCAAGATATGTCACACATAAAAATAAACAAGGTGGATCTGTTTATAAGTTCATGTCCTAGATATTAATTAGATTACACTTAAACAAAGTAAGACTACTACTACATACCTACAAAGGTAGCCCACAGAAAATTTTGCTCAGGCTTAGATGAAGCATTGGTTCCAAAACCAAGAAAGTTTGTCAGAAGGGATTTATTCTGAAAAGAATTTTTCTACTGAGAGAGTTTCTTTGAGTTATTTCAGAAAATAATGACTTGCTATTAGGAAACCAACAGAGGAGCAGGTTAGAGTGGTAAGAAACTTTTGACTTCTAGCAGATCAGTGGCATACAATCATCATTAAGAAAACACTTATTGGGCCCTGCTATGTGACAGGAATACAGCTAGGCATGAGATTCAATGCTGAGAAGAATTTGAAAAATACAGATCTTGCCCATATGGAGCAAGTTTCTTCTAATGAAACCAGAGAATATCAATTGTGATTTCCTTCTATAAAGGGGCTGAATATAAAGTATCTGTATAAGTTGAAGAGAAGACCCAAGCAAAGATAGCAAGTTTAAAAGCGGGGACCCCTAGCTGCCCAGGGCAAAGGCCATATCTAAATAGCTGGAATGACTTGACCAATATATCAAATAGCATAAGTCTTCCTAAGGGCATAGAGGAGAGAAAAGGGCAAAACCCAAGGGAGTCCCGAACACCTCTTAAGATGCCGCTTATGTCTCAGATAGGAAGAAGAAGACGCTGCCTGCTATTGGTAAAACAAACTAAGATTTATAATGCTCCATTCGGAGGTCAGGAGAAGGATCTTGGGTAAGTTTTTAGCTTTTTTTACTTAGCTTCATCATGAGTGTGACTTCTGGTTATTTGCTTGAAGAAATTCAAAACACTAAATCAAAAAGATATACGCACCTCTATGTTCATTGCAGTATTATTTACAACAGTCAAGATATGGAAGCAACCCAAGTGTCCATTAATAGACAATTAGATAAAGAAGATGTGGTACATATATACAATGGAATATTACTTGGCCATAAAAAATGAAATCTCACCATTTGCGACAACATGGATGGACCTAGAGGATATTGTGCCAAGTGAAATAAGTCAGAGAAAGACAAATACTATATGATCTCATTTATATGTGGAATATCAAGAACAAAATAAATGAACAAACAAGGGAGAAACAGACTTATAGAGAACAAACTGATGGTTGCCAGAGGGGAGGAGAACTGGGGAGCTGGGTGAACAAAGATGAAGGGATTAAGAAGAACAAATTGGGAGTTATACAATAGCCACAGGGATATAAAGTGCAGCACAGAGAATCTAGTCCATAATGTTGCAACAGCTATGTGTAGCACCAGGTGGGGACTAGACTAATTAGGGGGATCACTGAATAAATTACATAAATGTCTAACTACTATACTGTACACCTGAAACAAATAGAAAATAATACTGAATGTCAACTGTAATTGAAAAAAAAAAGAAAATAAATAACTTTTAAAAAGAAGTAAGGAAAAATATGTACTGATTTAATGAAAATACCAAAGAAAAACATGTAATGAAATATTATTTAGTGCTAAAAAGAAATGAGCTATCAAGCTATGAAAAGACATGGAGCAACCTTAAATGCATATTGCTAAGTGAAAGAAGCCAATCTGAAAAGGCTACATACTCTATGATTCCAGCTCTACGATGTTCTGGAAAAAGCAAAACTATGGAAAACAGTAAAAAAATGAGTGCTTGCCAAAAGTTAGGAGGGAGAGGATAAATAGGTAGCACAGAGGGTTGTTAGAGCAGTGAAACTACTCATTGTGATAGATGCTATACTGGTGGATACGTGTCATTATACATTTGTCAAAATCCATAGAACGTACACCACCAGGAGTGAGAACGCATGTCACCTGCAAACCCCAGGTGAATGTGCTCAGTGTAGGTTCATCCACCGTAACAAATGGACGCCTCTGGTGCAGGATGCTGATGGTGGGGGAGGCTGTTAGGATAAGCAGGCAAGGGATATACAGGGACTTTCTGTACTTTCTACTCAATTTTGCTCTGTATATAAAACTACTCTAAAAAATAGTCTATTAAAAAAAAACTACTGCAACAAGAAAAGCTATCGATCAATAATTATACATAGTCATGGAAAAAACAGCAGTTAGAATTTTAGATAATTAAGCAATTGATATGGTTCCATTTTCAATTATATTGGAAAAGTAAAGTATGAGCACATGGGAGTTTGGGAGGAAAAAATAATTTTGAAAGTAGTCAGATATTTGCTGCAAGTGGAATGAATAAGTTACACTAATTTAATTTTTAAAAAGCAAACAAGGATAATGACTTTTAGAAAATCTGACCAATACATGGTGCAGTGATTTCAATGATTCACGATTCCTAAGTCTTAGGGAAATCAGCTAACGGATTTAATCGCCATCAATTATGCATCTCACACCAAGAGGTGCCAAAATATAGGAATTAGAGTAATATCTATTAAAGCAGAAGAAAGCAGGACTGCCAGTTATAACCAACTCTCTTGATTCAATGTCTACAAAAAATGATGGGACTAAACCAGAGGGAAAGTATAACACACCGTAGGCACTGAAGAAACCGCAGAGAAACGGAAGCAATTAAGTAGCTGAGGATTGAGAAACAGAAAAAAAGATCCAAGAGGAATGGACCATGGAAACTTGCATTGTGATAAAGAAGCTAAAATAAGCCAGTGAACATCAAAGAGGAGACATCTGACAACCTCTCTTTCCATGAAGATCACCCCCTGGGATTCTATCTGAACATCTCAGTGATAGAAAGATATCATTTTATTTTGTCTGAGTATGGAAACTTGCTGGGAAATAAACTGAGTCTCCTTTTCTAGACCCCTGCTTGAAAATCGAAGTAATTTGAATTTCCAGAAAATTCTTACAGAGATGGAAGCCAAGGAACCTCCTTATAAATGGGGGAATTTTAAAGGGGAATGCTAAGGAGGTGAATTTCCTGAAGAATGTGTTATGTAACTAACAAACTGAAAGGGAGAGGAGCAATTATCACTTTAATTAATTAGGGCCCTGTTGTACCTCCCGTATGAAAGATAATCCTTGATTAAAAGTGTCAGTATGTAACAATATTGACTGATACTGAAATGTAAGAGTGTGAAATTTGAATTCATTGTAAAGAATTAGCTGGTATTATCATTTACCAATAGGCGCTCCTGATTCTCAGGAGACTTGGGACAAAGAAACAAACAGAGCTGACAGTGGACCTTAACCAGGAACAGAATTAATCCACTGATGGTTCATCCCACAGAATCATGAGGTCCTATGGCCTTTTGTTTTCCGTCTGCGACGTGGAGGTTAATGTTAAGTAATAACAACTCTTTACAGAGAAATGGAACGGGCATTACAATATAAAATAGATCAAATAATATTTTACTAACACATAGTGGTTTATTTGTGTGTTTTTTAAAGATTTTATTGGGGAATGGGGGAGGAGAACAGCATTGGGGAATTGGGGAAGGGGAACAGACAAGTTGCTGTCCTTTTGTTCTTCAGTTCAGTTGCAGAGGACGTTGCTTCACTGGCCCATGTTGGTATCGTCATTGCGCTCTTCCCGGGTGAGGCAGATCAGTTGCCGGCCTCTGGATGGTCACTCACCGCGGCTATTGGCCGCTCACGCTGGCTGCGGGCCACTCCCTGTAGCCTATGGCAGCCCACTGCAGCAGGGGCTGCAGCCCACACCGTCGCCGGGGCTCTCACAGCCCAGCTCCAGGTGGAGGTGTTGTTAGCTGTAGAGGCCAGTGTCACTGGCCCTCATATGTGGGATCCGAACCGAGGCCGCTGGCGTCCCAAGCCAGCTCTTAATCAATGTGCCACTCGTCCGGCCCTAACACATCGTGTTTTTATGGTGAACAGAAATGTTCCCACGTGTGTATCTTTTATAAATATTCATAGAATCATACTTTATGCCTTAGAATTGCCATTGCTGGAAGACTTACCGATTCTTTCCCCCTCGGCCTAGAAAGAGCTCCCCAGGGACTGTGAAGGAGACAGTATCTTCAGATGGAAAGACTATAATGAGACTAAGCTCGGAGGTGAGTAGCCAAGGCAGGTTTCTCAGTCTCACCTGAAACTGATTCCTCTCTCATGAAGTCTATTTTTATGATTTCATTTTCTGAACTCTGACTCAAAGGGAGATGTGAGTCCTCTATTCATTTTTCTTCCCTCTCTCTTTTTCCTTGGCTTTATTAGAATTTGATGTCAAATAATATAATGGGATATTATTTTAAAGAAACTGTTTATGGCATGGCAAAACTAACAAAACTCAATTTTTTTTAACTTACCTTTGACATCAGACGTAAGACTGATGCCCAAAGGAACAAGAACAAGGTATTTGGTGTCAATGAGTACCAATTTCTACACGCATAAAGAAAAAGAAAAACCATCAGCCACATAGGGTTGGCGTGAGGTATAAGAATGAGATAAGTAAAGAAATGGCACAGGTCCTAAAATTCGGTAGATACTCAAGAAAGCATAACTGCCATTTCATTGTTTCTGTTGTCATTGTTATTGTCACAGAAGAGTATCATGTTCAAAATTCTGAAATTTTCCCTAACATGCAAATATCCAGTCATGGAAAATATCCAGTCACACTCACTTTAAAATAAAAGCAGGGCCAGCCGAGTGGCACAGTGGTTAAGTGCTGGCTTTGGAAGCCAGCGGCCCCAGTTCGGGTCCCACATATGAGGGCCAGTGACACTGCCCTCAAAAAAAAAAAAAAAGAGGTTGGTAAAATAAAAGGAAAATTGTGACTCCTTGTTTACCTTTGAGTGACACCCACTGGACAAAGACAACCGAAATGAAGCCTACATCACCTGCCCCTCCCAGCACACAAGTCCAAGGGCCAAAAAAGTCCGTACTATTTAGCCTTATTCACAAAGACAGGGATGCCCAGTCCACTGATGAAATCTGATAGAAAAGTAATTTTGAGGATGAAACAAGAAAACCGTGGGTAGGCCTGGGAAACACCTTGGCCCAGAGGTTGCTCTTTATCTTCTCCCTCAAATGAAACCAAATGCCTTGAAGCTCTCCAGGCAACACAATTAAGTAGAGTTTTGCTATCATAGTCTATTTTCTTGCTGGTCACGTGGTAGAATAGCAGTGCTAAGGCAGCTGTGTTCAACAACATGAAACTGTGTGTGAAATTTATGTCCTTCCCTCTACCCATCAAATTATTTCATGCTTAGCTTTTATGAAGAGTGGGGAAAATTAGCCTTCAGGTAATCCTTGAGCTACCCATCTCACTCGTTCTAAAGAGCTCTTTCATTGTTCATCAAATAATCAAGAAATAATGGGCTCATCTTCCTATTTTAGTCTATCTTGTTTATTGGATCAGCATAGCTGAGGAGGTAAGGGAAAGCTTCCTTGCTTTATTAAAGTGGAAGAATTCTCTTCATGGCCAAGAGTGAGCAATGACATCAGGAAAAATGGTTACGGCTCTCCTATTCCTAGAGGGGGTATTAGATGGGTCTGTTATTGGGAGTCATCACAGTGCAACATTTTGCAACAGTAACAGCAAAATGTAACCCCCATTCACATTTAAGGCCACCCCTTCCATCTCAGGATGTCCTCCACCAGGGCTGGCGGAGAGCAAGAGGAGAATGCCATGGGCTCAGTCCAGCCAGGTGACAGAATACCAGATCAGAGAGGGCCCAGGGGAACTTTGGAGTCATGAAGATATCTTTCCAGGAAGACGCGGGGGCAATGGCTAGTAGAAGTGTGATGTTTATCACTGCTTATTAGTGTTACACTAAGAGTAAATTAGATGAAGAGGAAGAGGAGGAGGAGGAGAATAAAGAGAGAAAAAAATATATTGACTGCTATTTATTTACCGTTTACTCTGTACCAGTCATTACCCTAAGCTATTTACATGTTTTATCTCCTTGTGCAGTCGGTGAATGAAAAAGTAGCTGATAGACAGGGCTTGACCAAAAGGATTTGATCAGTTTTGGAAGATCTCATGGGGGTTTGATCTTCAAGGTTATCTGGGATAAATGAGAAACAGTGAAGAACTTTTAATAAGAGAATGACATGTTCAGGTTTGCATCTTAGAAAAGGCAGTCTGGCCGTGTGAGGCACAGATTGGACTCGGGAAGACTGCAGGTGAGACACCAGTTAGACTACCTGGTGATAGCTCAGGGGAGAGAGGCTAGAGGTCTGACAAAGGTGTGTGGGCTGGGAGGCAGGGATGAATTCGAGACAAGGCTCCGAGACATGTCTGACTTGGTGACACCATTAGATGAGATGGTGACAGTAGAATTTGGAGTGAGGAAGAAAGAAGGCATATTTATAGCATATCAACCTCATTTCTAATTTGTCATGTAATTTGTGTTACTATTCACACAATAATATAGAGTAAAACTTCCAAGTTTCACTCATAATAAAACAACAAATTATGTATGATATGATAGATAACATAATGTAGTATAGTATTGTATGATATATAATATACAATATAAAATATATAATCTATAGGCGATAGAAGAAAAACGTTTCCATTCTAAATAATTCCATTTTGAAGTTTGAAAGATTGAAACATATAGAAGATTCCATTACAGTCTTCTTCCAGATATATCTCAATGGGATCTCTGTCTCCATTAGAACTATTTTCACAACAATGTTAAACACATGCATGTATAATAAATATCCCCCTTTCCCATCACTTTCTAGAATTCTACATAGCAAACAGCGCTTAATATGCCTAGACTATGACCATCTTCCACTAATCTGTTTTATTAAAATATACTAATTAAAAGTCTTCTTGCTTTTGTCCATTTCAAACTATAACTGAAATTGAAATTCCAAGTTTATAATAAAAACGATGTTCTCGTTCTATCCAAAGCAATAATGCACTTCCCGCTATTGAACACCAGAGGGTATCATTCCGTGAAAGCCTGGATTTGGGAGAGGGAGAAAGAGCGAAGGAATTCCATTGCTAATGAAAGAAACTGATTTTTTACTGTGTACCCTTATCTACCATGAAACATTACCATGGTAACGGCACCAGTGAAGATGATTGTATATTTAGGTCACTGTATAAAAGGAGGAGCTTGATCATGGTGGGGGGTGAGGGGGTGGGGATGGGGGGGTGGAAGGGAAACAAAGTAAAATAAGACAAGAATCTATCAAGTGTGGAAGGAGGCAAACCAGCCAGAATCTACCTCGCCGTTTTTTGCTAGTAGCAGTTTCCCCAAGTCACTTTATGTGTTTCAAAGCAAAGGTGGATAATAAATTTTAACTAAAATTAAAAGTTGCCAGTGAAATGCAGAGCCTTAAGCACCAGCAATCTGGATAAGATTCAGTGCTGCAGAGCCATGAGGCGCCTACACTGGACACCAGGAAGCATCTCACTGGGGAGGCCTCTTCCTCCACTTGAACACTTGTTACGAGTTCCACTGGAAGGTATCAAAAGGATGCTTTCATCCTTTTGCACCAGACAAAGAAAATCTCAGTATAGCGATAGGTGGAAACAGTCTGCCAAGGTATCGTAATTTCGGTGCCTTTGTTTCCCTTTGCCAGAGGCAATCACTGATTAATCAGAACCAGTATGTTGTGCCAACTAAGAGTCTAGTTGGCACTGATATCTTCCTTGCTCAGCTTCTAAGAGATTCAACAAGAATATGCAGAGTTGATTAAAAGGATGGAGAGAATGCTGTTGAACTCTGAACACTACATTTTGCCCCTAACGCAGGCAGACGAATGTTAACCATCCACACAGAGCCAGTCAGCACAGCACAAGGCAGACTCGAGTCCAACAGGCTTGTGTCTGAATCCAGGGGCTGCAACTGACTAGCTGGGTGACCTCGGGCCATTACTTCACCCTCTGAACTCTGGTTTTTCTCATCTGTAAAATGGAGAAAATAACATCTACTTCATAGGAGCGTTGCAGTGATAAAACAGATTCACATATTCATGCAGTCAACAAATACTTAATAACCTCCTAGAATGTGCCAGACGCTACCTTACATAGTGGGGATAAAGCACTGACAGAACCTATGATAAAATACATATAAGGTGCTTAGGACAACGCCAGGGGCTTAGAACACACTCTTTGAAAATGCATTTCTAAGGAAAAATGACCTGCTTCCTTCATCCCACACATAACACACACTAGTAAAATTACAACCTCCACCACCAGGTGACCCAGCAGTCAGTACCCTTGTTCTGATACCCTTTAATGAAAGCAGTCCCGACCTGCTCAATGAACCAAAGGTAGACAAAGTGGGGACAGGTGATAGGGACTGACAGGCAGGTGTTAAGTCACAAAGAAGATATTGACAGTGTTTGATATATACGAGTCCACTGAGGAAAATCACACCGAGAGTCCACATCATAAAATGCCCAACCATTTCAAATATGTTTAAATGAAAAAAATCCAGTCCTTCAGGGGAACTGGGTAACCAAAGAGAAGAAAGGCTAAGATCAGATTCAGAGTGAGGTACTAACGGTGTACAGATGGTTGCTGGACTTATCATGGTGATCACTTCTTCAGGCATATAAATGTCAAACAACCATGGTGCACCTGAACTAGTACAATATAGTATGTCAGCTATATTTTAATAAAAGAAATTTGAAGAAAAAAAAGAGTGGGGTTTGAGTGGTCAAGTTCAGACAATTATGATACACATTTTCTCTGAGGCATACTCTAAACGAGGGCTGACATCGGTGATGGAGGTTGAAACCAGCACTTGCGGAGCCTGTTAATAGCACCCACAGATTCCTACCCTCGGGGTTTTGTTTTTTTCTCTTTCTCCCATTCCCTCTTCATTTCCCTTTATTCTACTGTCCCCTCCTCTTCATGTTTTGCACCGGCTTAAACTTTGTTCCTCGCTGTGTGTGGGTCAGAGACATGTGCCTCCTGATGAGCCCAGCTGCCCTCCCTCCTCCCCTGAAGTGGGTGCCATGCCCCCCCCACCCCAGCCTTCTCTGCCAGTCAGGGGGCTGGAGATGCTGTTTTCTTCCCACCTCTGAAGCTGCCCCTCCCTTCTGTGCCCTAGAACCTGGGGGCCGGCTGCCCTGGAACTGGAATTGGAAAAATCTCACTGAATATGCATCCAGCTGCCTGACCTTGAGGGTTAGCTCAGCAAAGAAGGGAATAGGGTCACATTGAAGCAATATTTTAATGTGAAGAAAGCAATCTCTGCCCCCAAAGTTGAGAGACTGTGGGGAACCATTCCAAATGGACTTTTACCTATTTTGACTGAAGAGGGCTGAGAATTGCAAACACGCTCTTTGGGTTCTCTTGAACTTGAACTATGATAGGGATATTCAAGTCCAACTCCTTTCTCTCTCTGACCCCCATCCAAACACCTTCAGGCACACCTACATAAACAAACAGGCTTATTTCCTTTGTAGGAAAGCCAAGCATCTGTCAGGAGGTGCACCCTGAATTTTCGGTCCCAAAACTCTTCTCCACTCCCATCTATTACATTTTAAAACATTAAGTGAACTTTCCTGGAATTTCCATGCCTTTTTAGGGTCAAGTTTTATTTTTCAGTTTTAATTGGCATAACTGTTTAGCCTAGTAAGGCATATAGAGTCAAGAGAATTTGTTATCTATTGTGCTGTCACAGCCAGAACACATTACTGATAGTAGGAATAACAATAAAAAAAGTCACCTGGGATTAACTTATTGCTTTTTGAATCCTCTGCTGCCAAATCCTGCGAAGCTGCGACATTGTTGGCACAAAATTCTTCCAACCATTTGACAAGAGTCCCAAAAGCCCACTTCCTGAATTGCAGCCTAATACAGTTCCCAATGCAACACTCTTGACCAAAAGACCTGATTTGCTTCTATGATTACCAGTACCCTTGTTATCACCCCAAAGATCACACACACCACACACACACTTGTTTGTAAAGTGAATCATCATCTCTATTATGTGCTTATCAATGAAAATGTACTCTATCTCCCTGCCATATGCTTTTCAATACAACATATACATTTACACAGATTGCCAACAAAATACAATGCGCCAGGTTGAGAATCAGTTAAAGAGTTAGCTCACTTTCAGAGCCCTCTTGAAGCTCCTAAAGCAGAATGGCCTGGAGTAAATGAAGCGAGGTGCTGGTGCACCCCAGGACCGGTCCATCCGGACTGCCCTGGACCTGTGAGAGAGGCTGCCAGCCCTCACCTCGTGGGTGGGCTTTGGCCAGAGGCAGAGGGGGCTTGGAGGCCAGGGCGCCAGCCACAGCCTCTTAGAAGCCTCTCAATGCCCCACACAGAGGGACACAGAGCTGCCATGACCAATTCTTCCCAGAGACAACCCCCACTGCACCCCCAACCCAAATTCTAACTTTTCCGCGGGCCTTTCCTGTTGCCCCTTTCTCTCTGGAGTCAGGGCTGGCCCCGTTCACCTCTGGCCCCTCTAAGGGACCTCAGCCCTGACTGAGATGGTGATGGTGACTGAAGCCTTGGCCGTGGGTCATCCAACCAGGGCTGCGTGCTGGAGCGCGGTGGGTGTGCAGTGGAGCGTGGGGACGTGTGTGTGTCCTACTGGCTGCGTGTACTAGGGGACGGTCGCACCACATGGCTGGCTGCCACCCACCCACTGCCACCCAGCGCTAAGAAAAAGAGCAAGAAAAGCAAAACAAACCAAAAAAAGAAAAGAAAGGGAAATAGAAAGTCAACGTAGGGGATTCTGAAGCTTGAAGCCTAGGCTTGCTCACCCGGGCTGGCAGCCGTATAGCCCTTGGTGACCTGAGTCACAGACGTACTGGGCCCAGAACTGACTGACCACACCTGGAGGGCGGCTGGGGTGAGAGGTCGCCTGCAGCTCTCCTTGCCTTAGGCGTTTGCCTCTATTTCTCGGCTCCCTCCACCATCTCTCCCCACCGAGGTGATATTTCCATACCAGCAACAGCCCTGGTCTCATGGCCTGGGATGAGGAGCTCGGTGGACCCTCTCTTGGGCGCTTTTCTAGCTCAAGGCAGCCTGGAGGGCAGAGACTAGCAGGAGGGTAGAGAAAGAGATGCGGGCGCTGGAGGGGGGCTGAGGCAGGGTGTGTGTGTTGCTCTCTGGGCTAATTCGGGGGGAGGGGGGACTCTTCACCTCCTGAGAGCTCCCCTAGGCGAGCCTCCTACTACCCCGCGGGGTGGGGGCGCCCCAGGGGCTCCGGGCAGAGCGCGCAGGTGGGATTTCTGTGTGATCTACCCTGCGCGGGCTCTGAGAGCTACAAGTTATCAGCGATCGCCCAGGTAAGCAGTTGCGCACCGCGAGGGACATCGGGAGCGCAGCGGCCTCTATCTGCAGCCCCGAGCCCCGCCAGGGTGGCCCAGGGCACATCTTGAGGTGGGTTTTTGGCGAAGTCCAGGCAAGGTCTGGGACTTCGCCGACTCCTGTCCCCAAGCCGAGGCCGGACAGCCCCCTCATGTGCGGAGCTGAAGGGGATGCAGAAGGCTTCCCCTCATCTGTCCATGGGATAACTCATTCTTGTCTCCCCTGCCCTTTGGCCATGCCCTATGGACCGCTGCACGAAAGGGTGAAACCGGGGTACCTTGCTGAGACCGGGCGAGCCGGGCCTCCACCCCAAATGCCTGGAGGAGGTGGCCTGAGGGGTAATAGAGGGCGAAGCTCTTTTTGTCTTTTCCGTGACAGTATCTGGGGTGGAGGAGGGAGGGAGTCGGGTGACAGTGCAGGGGTGGAGGGCTGGGAGGGCGAGCGATGCTCCGGCAAGCGGGACTCCCAGGCTGCCTTCCACCTTCTGCGGGACTCAGTGACCCGCGGAATCGCACCCCCGCCCCGCGCGGTGCCTCACGTGCCCCTTCCTGCCAGACCCTCCATCGTTGCTCTCAGCCCTCCAAGCCCCAGGAGCCAAAGTTTCCGTTAGAGAATCTGCACTTGTGGAGGGCCATTCCCCCATTTCCCAGTCCCCAACCCCTCCTCGCCCCGTTCTGGAGATTGGAAAGGACCCCAATGTGCCAGGGTCCCTGGCGCCGGCAAGCCGAGAGCTGGGCAGCGCGGTACACCTTACCTGCCACTGGTTTGGCTCCAGCTGCCTCTCCGGGCTGCGATTTCCTTGGTGCAGGCTGGCAGGAGGGAGGAGCGCTTCGCGGGTTCGGGGCTGACCTGCGCACCGCTCAGTATCCGCGGCCAGCCGCTGGCTCGCTTTCTCCCTGGATCTTGCATTAGAAAAGGAAAAGCTGTGTTGGAGCCGAGACACCCGGAGGGGTGGGGCGGGGGAGGCGGGGAGTGAGCGGACCCAGAGGCTCCGGCGAGAGCCCGAGCACAGCCCGCGAGCAGAGCCGCGCATCTCACAGGGGTCCCAGCCAGTTGGCGAGTCAGGAAGCCCCTTGGCAGTTTAGACTGAAGTGAAACTGACGCTGCCCCCGCCCTCCACACCAAACCACCCAAGAAGCCAAAGAAAGAGACTTTCAAACCTGGCTTTCACGAAGAAGATGGATCTGGAAAGCAAAACTGAGCAGAGATCTGGCTGGACTGGAGAACTGGATGGAATGCATTTCTGCACCGAAGTGCTTGGGAAAGTAGTGAATCGTGTAGAAGCAACACCTACTTCGGCGCCTGTGGCTATTTCCTAGTGGGATCTGCGGTTTCAAGGCTCTGGCCAACCCGCAGGCTGGCGTGTGTGCGTGCGTGTGTGTGTGTGTGTGTGTGTGTGTGTGTGTGTATGTGTGCACGCGCGTGCGCTCGCTGGAGCGGGTCTCTGCACCCGGCGCCTTTGGTACAGCAGGGGAACCGGTCTGTCTGTGTTCGTGTGTATGTTCAATTAACTGCAATGGGCGGACAATTTCTGAAGACAACATTTACAATTTTCTTACAATATGACAGGATTAGTTGCCGTTGAATGCGCTCCTCCAATGAGATCTTCTCTGCTCTCTGATTTGGCGGTTCTTCTGAGCAAATATGACGGCTTCTTCTCCCAGCGCCTTCCTGCCCCTCTCCAGGTTCATCCAAAGCGCCCAGCTCTCCATCTGCAATTTCTCCATCAGAACATTTACAGTTGCCACCACCACCGCACAGTCTCATTCCTGCAAGTATGTGATTGCTATAAAAACCACATGACGTACTGGAAAGAACGCAATGTTGCTTTTCTATTGCGGTAGATGCTTACACCCAGTTTTTCCAGGTGGGAACATTTCCGAGTAAATCTGCTATGCTTTGCAAACATATAAACGTGCTAAACTATTCAATGATTGTTTATTACCTTGGGACATGGACAAACGTGCTAGACGGAGAGGTATTTTTTTCTTACTATAACTACCGGTTATTGCCCATGTTTTCTTCAACTAATAGGCATTAGATTGCAAAGTATTTATTGTGCTTCATAGAATTTGGTGTCTCTATGGAAAACATTATGATGCAAACTTTTTTGGTGTTCAGATCAGCCTTATGTTTTTATTTCTTAATTTTAATGAGAAATTCCTTCAAAGGGTACTCATTATTTTTAGGTACTAGTCCATTTAATACAGACGCAATGATGGTTCTAAAGTATAGCTGAAGACATGACTTGCTTTTGTGGAAGTATATATATATATACAATGATATCATCAATATTGATATATTATACAGGTTGCATTTTCTCTCACCTACCTTGGGCAAACAAATGAAGAAAGTTGAAACCTTAAATTGAATAACATAAAATCAGATGCATCTCTTATTGGATCACAAAGACAGGCATTGGCTTAATATAACCAATTACATTCAGCTCAATTCTCAATGCCTAGGCCTGTGCCAAGTGTCAAAGATTACATAGAATAGCAAAGGTCAGGGTCTGTGTCCCTTATAAGCTTCTGACCTTATTGGCAAGGAGAGACACACATATGAAACTCCTATGTAGCAGTTGACCATCCATAGCATTAATTATACAGCCATAGAAATTCATTGATAAATGGAAACCCTGTAGCCCAAAGTTTCTGCCCTTTCTGTTAACTCAGAACTAATACCTAGCAGGACTTGGCACAAACTTGATTTTGCTCGAGTGAAGTCAACCCGAAAGAATGCATTATAATACTGTGGCTCTCCCTTCAGGCTCCAGACCATCACATGTCGCCACCACTGGGAGATGATAAGATGCTTGTTAGAAAATCGAGACAGCTCTGTCCAGCCTTGATCTCAGCCTCTGCCAACATTTGGTCCAATACATTAAATATCTGATTCTGTCATTTCGTCTCCTCTAGGAGCTCTTTTGACAATGAATTCACATTTTCCTTCCTGACTCCATTATTTCTGCCTGTGAAGCCTCCATAAATTGATGGAGTTGCTTGGATCTTTTTGAAAACACGCACGCACACACATGCACGCACACACATGCACGCGTGCACAAAAGGAAAGGGGACCAGATCCCTGGCCAGCAACAGAGAAGAGGAAAACCCAGTGATCTGTCACTATTTTGTTCTTTCATGTCATTAATGCATTCTTAGCAACAGGGCTACAGATTCCTAAAAGGGCAATAAAGCAAAAAGTCAATGAAAGCTAACAAATACTTGCTTAAACTGGAATAAAACTGAGTCAGTGAGTAACTGAACTTCTGTGTCCAATAGAAGTCAGTATATGTATGGTTTTTTGAGAGGAGCTGCAAATAGATGCAGCACTTTCAGCAAACAACAACGATGTCCATTTTCTTCTTCTAGCTCATCACTGAAAACTCTTTCGATATATTTATACTTGTATCGGTGCTACTCAGCGTGTGATTTTGGAGGAATAATTTAACTGCTCTGTACCTCCATTTCTTAACCTGTAAAAGGGACATAGTAATATCTCCTGGGATTTTTATAAGGAATAACAGGGTTAATTCATATAAAGATTTTAGAAGAGTGCATGAGTTAGAGCAAATTAGCCATAACTGTAAGACTGTCAGTCAGGAATTTAAGGCACAGATTCCTGGGTCATACATCAACCTACTGAATCAAAACATTTAGGAGTGAGTCTGACAATGAAAGCCATCAATATCTTATTAAACATTATCCATCATAACACTAACCCCAAGAAACCCGATGTTTTTCCCCTTCTAGTTTCTTTTTCTCTACACAAAAAAAGATCACATGTGCTCTGAGCATTTTATTTTTACCTCTTCAGCCAGTTCGTTTTCTGAGATAAAAGAGTACTCCCCCATCCCAGGAATATAGCTTTTACATTTATTAGTAACCCATGGTGTGGAACATTTTCAAAAGTGCTTTTTAAAGACTTTGTAGAATGCATCTATGGGTTTCCCTTTATCTACATGCCTATTTTCCACCTCAAAGAACACTAATAAATTAGTCATTTCCACTTGTGAAGCCAAATTTCACTCCCTACAACATCATAAAGCTAGTTTAGGCATGCGCTGAAAAGCTTGGATGCCTAAAGGGCATAGATAACTCTTGAGTCTTTGACAAAGCTTACTTTTGAATAAGACTGGAAATAAAGTCACCATCCCTGGGAAGGTGGTGTGTATTTTATTGTGCCATGTTGATTTCAAGGCAGCATAATTAGCTTTCAGTAATTAGATGCACAAATCAGCACTCTATCATCCTAAGTAGATGTAGAGGGTGACAAGTTCAGCTCGAGTGATTTCCCACCAGGTACTGCAGCCAAACATTTTCTTAATTGTCTGCTTTCAAAGAACCAGGAAAATAGAGGTGAGGACTTTGTGTTTATGGGGGCAAATGAGCCAAGGGCAAGAGATCTTACCTCATTCTTCATCTCCACTCACACAAACTGTTAAGGGTTGAAGTAGGGAAGCACAGCATTTATGAGCAGGGGGTTTGGGAAAGATTTACCTGACATATAGGAAGGGGTTCAGAACAGGTCTCTCCAGGACATGCGACTTTGGCATATGGATTATCTTGAGTTAAAGTTAAGTGAGACTCTGTGGGCTCAAAAGATGCTTTTCCCTCTTCCTTCAAGAATTTAGATTGCGAGCCTTGCTCATAATAAGAGTTATTATCAGAAATAAATTTTTATGACTTATCTGTATGGCAGGGCAAACATCTAATTACTGAACATCTGCTCTTCATATCATCCTGTGATTTACTCTCCTCCCCTTCGAAGCCCCAGGCTCCCATGTCATTCCTTGGCTCAAGGTGGCATATATACCTCATTTTATCTTTCCATCTTTGAACCTCTCATGTGTGTGGGGGTTTTCGTACGTGTGAAATTAAATTTGTTTTCTTTTCTGTGAATTGTCTTATATTGATTTGATTATTAGAGCAGCCAGAGAACCTTTGTGGGGCAGAGGAAATTTTTCCTCCCCAACATATGGCAAAGGAAACTTTCTTTTCCTTGACCTCAGTTTGAAATATAACAAATCCTGGGTTAAAACTGAATGTCCACTAGATGACAATTGCTGCCTAAAATGGGTTCTTCAGTCTTTCTCACTGTTTTGAAATCTTAATAACAGCCCCATATAGATGCACTATTCTTTTTCAAGTTATTTATTTTCCCTACAAACCTTCCCAGAAAGTAATTTAAATGCTTCTATTCTTTAGCTAAAAAAGATTATCTCTTTTTCTGCTAGAAAATCCTAAGCTTTCCTTTTTCAGGGAAACCCTGCAACAGGAGTTTCCATATACAAATGGGACTGATTCTGAGTGATGTTTGGTTACAGCTTAACAATGCTTTGCTATTATTTTTCTTTTCCTTTTTTCTTGAAATTTGGCTTCACAGCTGTTTTAAACTCTTCCTCTCCTAGCAGTGGTGGTGTTATCCAAAAAGCCTGAAAAACATTTACTGCTGCTGAGTCTAAAATATTTAAAATACAGAGCTCTTTTTCAAACAGGGACTATGAAGGGGGTGGGGGTGGGGGACGGGGAATGAAACACCGCCCTGCAAAATGTTAAGCAGTTGCAATGGTGATAAATCAGTGTTAAGAATGCAGGAGAAAAAAGCTATTTGGGACATGTGTTTACTTAGAGAAGCACTTCATGTATGCGTATTCCTCCTACTGGGAGGTAATGCTGAGTTCCTCTTTAGAGGTGAACCTCTAAGACAGGAGAACTGAAACATTTCAACCACTTCTACCTTGGGGTGTATTCTGACAAATTGCTTAAACTTCCTGTTTCACATTTTACATCTGGAATCTCAGATGGAGATAAGATGGCAGCGACTGCAAAGTGGCAGTCTTCTCTGTGCATGGGGCCCCAAATTACTTAAACCAATGGCTCTTTGTGCAGTTTCTAGGACTACTCAGAATCTTTTTTGTCTCTAGGGAAACCTAATTTTTTCAAATGTGGAGTTAACTCATCACTTTACTTATGGGAATTTAGATAATTCCTCAGATCATATACTTACCTGGTTGTTAAGCTGACTAGAATGGCCCTTCCAGGGACCAGTGGAAATTCTACCACATTTCAAAAAAACATATCCTAGGAGACACCACAGCATGGGACAGACTCCTCACTAAATGTCATCTACCCTCTACTTCTTGAGAGTGACTGCGATTGTCGTGATGGAGGAAGCCGTGTTTTGTCAAGCAAGGCTCAACTAGCGTTGTCTATAGTATCACCCCAGGTAGATTTTTTCCCTTTAAAAGCAGACTCTTTCTCCTACTGCTACACCCAGTAAGCATTCCCTAACACAGTCTTTGATTTACTGTGCCTAATAAAATGGATCCTGGGCACTTTGTCCTTTCTTCCTCATTTACCCAACAAGGTGACTGGGTTTTGGCATAAGGGCCTCATTTACAAAACCTCATGGACAGTATTCTAAAAATCCCTGCAGACAGGAATGAGGCCAGGCCCCAAGCAAAGTGCATGTGCTACATTCCTACAAGGCGTTGATTGATTCATTCATTCATCCATTCATTCATTTCAGGTATACAAAACACAGTGATTAGACATTTACACCCCTCACAAAGTGATAACCCCAACAAGTGTACCACCCATCTGACACCATGCATACCTATCACAATACCACTGATGGTAAACATTTTGCTAGAAAGTGAATTAATGTAAAAAGGATGCCCAGTATGCATGTGCTAGTAATCATTGACCACCTTCAATAATAACCACTCAAAACCTACCCTTAGAGCGCCACAGCCCACACAATGTCCCCTCCTTGTATTGATGTCAGGATATGGAGTTCAGATTCTCCCACATGATTGTAACCTCCTGGAAATGTTTCTTTCTTGAGCAAGTGTCATGGAAGCAAACAGCTATTGCTTTGCTTCCTGCTGCAGGGGACCCTTCTGACCATGCCAGGGTGTGCCCCTGGGAATTGAGTGTTTCTCGGAAGCCTACCATAAACTGAATTGATGGATTGAGATGGGTTCAACAAATATAGAGGGTGCCAAAGAAATGTACATACATTTTAAGACAGGAAAGAACTGTATTAAAATTGTAGTACTTAAAAGATGAATACAAGGCATATGTATATATATTTTTGGCACCCCCCGGTATTTATATATCATTCAACATTTTCTTAGATATTAGGGCAACAACAACAAAAACTAAGAAAAGACTCCTGCCATCCAGAAGCGAACCCAGATGGAGAGAACAACATAAACAGACGTGTTGCTGTGAGGCACCTGTGGTAAAAAATCATTGATGTCATAAGCCATAGGGGATTCAGGAAAGGGCCATGGCACCTCTCCAGCAGAGCTGATTCCAGAGGTAGACGCCACTGCAGGTGCACTCTACCTGGGATTCAGAAGCTGGAAGCTAGATCTTGGGCGTGAGATACTGTAGATGATGAAACAATACTTAAAATATTTAAAGCAATTGCTGGGAAGGTGCTGTCCAAACTGAAGACATATGGGCTGACCAAGTGGCTCAGTTGGTTAAGAGCTCGTTCAAGAGTGTGAGCTGAGCTCTGAGCAATGGTGGTTCGATGCCCAGCCCGAGCTGAGTTACCGTTGAGCTGCCAACAGGTGGCAGGATGGCTCAGCTAAAAACAAACAAATAAACAAAACAAAACAAAAACACAAAAAACTGAAGACAAATGTTAATGACCACTGACAGGGATAGAATATGCCACTCCAAATAGGCCTCTCTGGCATATTGATTATTTTGAGCTGGTTATTTACAGGAGAAGCTCTGAAAACTGAGTAGAAGTTACCCTTTTGGTCATGGCAAGGTTACTCTTAGATGATCTAATCAGCTCTCCAAAGACTTTTGGGACATTAGCTTTTGCTGCAGTAAAGACGACTCTTTTACCAGCAGTGGTGAAAAATATGCAGCAGCCCCATGAAGGAGAACATCTTGCCTGGCAACACCAGCACCCTAGCAACACCAGCACCCTAGCAACATGCTCTAGCAACAAGGGACTTTTAATTTTGCACTGGCAGCTGGTAGTTTTCAGTTGGCTAAGCAGTCTCCCCCTAGTACCAACTCTTATAAAAAAGTACATCTCAGCAATATTTGGGCTTTATTCCTTTCATTTTCCCTTGCCTGGAACAATAGTGTGATTAATCTATCATTACTTTGGAGTATGTTATTTCTTTTACACTTCCTAAGAGACATTATCCTTTATACTATTGGCTTGTGAAATTATTTGAAATCCCACAGTGAACTTATGTTAAATAAATTACAGGCAAAGACAATCTCAGTCTCTGAGCATAATTTTGCCTCCCAAAACAAACAGTGTCTCTGGCACATAAACATGTCCATAAGTTCTTGAGAAGAAAACTCCTGGTCATGGCTGTTACAGCTTATCCTAATTCTAGAAGGGCATTGGGGATGAGAGTCACCTCATTGGAAACTGGAAGGCAGGCTCTGTTCATGGAATGGACTTAAAGGGATGGAAACTTATTTGGAGACATAGTTTATACTTTCAGTTTGTAGAATAATTCTGGGCTTATCTCTAGGAATCTTCTCCCAGGTTTCCTCAAGTCTTTCACTGGAGCTGGACCAGATCGATGAGTGAGAGAATTAAAATGGAGAAGGGAGGTGAATTTTCAAGACAAAAGTGGGAATTTGTCACTGAACAACTAAGAAGTGCAGTGCTTTCTAGAAAGCTTCTTTATCATCATCTCTGACGCAGGACAACCTGGACAATATTAGGAGTGAAGGAGATGGAAAAGTGCTAAGGTATAAACTTGCTTTTAGGGCCAAAATATGAGAAAGATGGGATCTCGAACTCTCCCCACAGCAAAGCAAAGTTCAGGTTCAAATGCTGCCCCTTATTACATATGTGACCTTGGACTAAATGCCTCATCCCTTTACAACTCAGTTTCCTCATGTGTAAATAATGTGTAGATTATTGTGTAAATAATGTGTAGCCCCAGAGTCATGATGATGATGAACTGAAGCATTTGTGAAAAATATTTTGAAAAATGTGAATTAGTATTAACTATGGATACATAATTAAATTGTGATGCGAATGATGGATTTGTTTTCTACTTGTCCAATTCCAACTTCCCCTAGGCAGGTGTTTCTGTCTGAATTAAAAACAGTTTTGATTTAGGGGAATATTAGCTAATGTGTGGCTGGGGACAGGGAAAGTTTGGGGCAGGGTATTCATCTTGTTCACTCAAATCACCCAGAAAAGAATATTTGTGAGCACCCTAGTCGGGAACCCCTCTCATTTTTGAGAGCTGTTCCTTTCTAC
This sequence comes from Aselliscus stoliczkanus, assembly GCA_033961575.1. Taxonomy (NCBI): domain Eukaryota; kingdom Metazoa; phylum Chordata; class Mammalia; order Chiroptera; family Hipposideridae; genus Aselliscus; species Aselliscus stoliczkanus. The sequence goes on along the minus strand of CM066740.1, from coordinate 81,550,301 downwards.
TCTAATAAACTATCCTCCGCTGCAAGCTCTTAAAAAAAAAAAAAAGAATATTTGTGTATCCTTACCAGAAAGGTGAAGGAATCACTGGTGTCCCCTTTTCTTTACTTTCTTAGTCTCCTCAACTCCTGGTACAGCGAATCAAGCCAAGTACCGCTGGACTGTATATGGCTCTCAGTGAAGAAAAGTGAAATTTCTCCTCTGAAACAAAGATGCCTCTCCTGTCCTGAGTCAAACATACAACTCCCAACAGTTGCTTTCCTCTGGATTCTAAAACTGAGTAGTGATAGCGGTTAACTCTAGAAATTAGTTTCTAGTCCTCTAGAGTATAATGAGTACTTTCTGATAGTAAAACTCCCTATGAATCTATGCATTTATACAAGAAATTGATTTTATTTCTAACCCAGCTAAATTCACCAATGTTCTTTCATTCCAAGCCTTTAGCTTTAAACATTCTCGCAGTCCCAATTGCTACTCTGTTCTTATGTATCTGTACCAATTGATTTGAGATTCACCGGATAATCTTGACCTCAACTCCCCACTTCCCAGTGCTTCTGTGGAAGTTTAGACTTGGACTCCTTCTCCTTAAATTATATATATATATATATATATATATATATATATATATATATAAATATATAAATGTATATATGTATTATACATATATACATGAATACATATATATGTGTATATATATACCTTTTTTTTCTGGTCTGAAACATTCTCTGCTGTCTCTTTTTTTTTTTTTTAAAGGTGGAAATCTGGCATAGTCTTTGACCCAGCAATTCCATTTTTATTTTTATTTATTTATTTATTTTTTTAGGGCAGTGTCACTGACCCTCACATGTGGGACCCGAACCGGGGCCACTGGCTTCCCAAGCCTCTGCTGTCTCTTTTGAACCCAATAACATTTCTTGTACATCAGGGAGTAGTAACTGCAGCTGGGCTGTAAGCATCCATAGTAGACCCTTTGCCCAATCACCAAGTCAGATTTGTTGAAATATATTCAATCTCAGCTTTACTTTGATGTGGTTAATTGTTCACAACTTGAACAACTATAGGGAACATTTTTCAGCATATTATTATATGAGTATGATGATGGTTCTCATGAGAGAATTTTAAATTCATATTAAAATCTGAGTTGTCTTTGGCATTGGGCTCATTACCTTTGGTCAGAACACAAATACACATATTAATATAAATGCATTATTTATATATCATTAAAATAATTCCAACACACTAAAAACTGTTTTTTACTCTGACTACTTAGTGACAATGACTTATTCTGCAATGTTATAACTGGCAAACTTTCTTATTTTATTCTCCAGAATTTCTGATTATTTTTGGTTCTGATCTGGAGGTAACCCTGGTGAGTTTAACTCATGATCTAAAAGGAAAGCATTGAATTAACAGACTAATGAAGACAGGAAAATTGTAATAAATTCTAAACCATGACTGCAGTGGATGGAATTAGATGTCCTAATGGGACCATACTCAGGATCTTAAAAGAGACAACTAGAAACTAGCTCTCTGTATCCACCACAAAATACATCCATGGAGGATGGAAGATTAAAATAAGCACTATCCGGAAAAGGCAATGGGCCATGGTTTTGTGCTCTTCGGCTGACCTGCTACAGCGAGGCTCTTATACTAAGCTGAAAGTTCTCACTGTCTCAGATGCACTTCATAAACCTATTCCATGGAGCTCCTTTGGCAAATGAGTAGCAAACACAAAAACAGTCTTGAAAAAAAGCTCCTATTTTTGTTTCTTTTTGCTCACATTCTCCCCTGTGTGGTGACAGTTCTCTGTGAGTTTCTTTACAAACCTGATGGCAGGGATGAAAAAACTTATTCTAGAGAGACTGGGGGTATGGTGACAGGGTGGAGAAGAGAATTGAAATGTGTAGCAATCTAGCTGCTAAGGACAAAGGTCAGAGTCCAATGACCCAGACCAGCATGCTACAGATCTGTGGTGAAGCAGAAAAATTAATCTAAATGTTTTATTAAAGATATAAATAGCAGGTTCAATGCCAGTTTTACAAAGCACAGCGCTGCTAGAGACAGCATTTTTTAAGCATTTCTATGGGACTGTGTATAAATATGCAGCATATTTATTTAGCTTTCGGTTAGCCCTGAAGAATAAAAGCAACTCTCTCGTATAGATAACACTTCATGATAGAATTCCAAACAACATAAATTTATAGATGAATGGCTCTTTTGGAGATCTCAAGTGTCCATTCACTTTCTCTGAAGTCGGCTCCTATCATTGCTGATGTTTATATTTTTCCTTAATAGTGACCATCTCAACTCACTTAAAAATAGCTCGCCAAAAATTTGTCTATTTATGTGCATGCTCCTGTATGGTGAGACCAGCAAATGACAAACCTCAGCTTCTCACAGGAACAGTGTAACCTGGACGCCATACAGCCCTATAGCAATTTGATGAATCGTGTGGATATACACCTGGCCACATCTGAGAATATCAGCCTTTTGTAACTAGGTCACCTGAGGCATTGAGATCATGGACTGAGAGGAATGATCATTTGGCCAACATCAACATATAAACTCATCCTGTATTGTTGAATTAACCTAGTATTGTAAATTTCTGATTTTAGGCTTTGTGAATTTAAAATAAATGGTAACCACTTGATAGATTTCTTCTCAAATGTATTGCAGAAGAGCCTGGCTTCCTAAATGAAGTGCCACAGTGATATCTTAGTGGAAAGTGCCCTAAATCCTGATCCCAATTCTTCTAAGTCATATGGCCTTGGGTAAGTAGTTTAACTCATCCATGCTTTACTCCCTTTAGCTGAAAAATGGCAATGTGTCCATCCTAAGTGACTGCAGATTGTTTACAGAAAATTTTAGTGTTTCAAGATTTGTTGTATTTTGAGAAATCCAGCTATTCATAATACTCCATTGGCCAATTTTATGGTGATTTTTATCATCTTCAATACTAACACATACTAAATATAATGCCTCCCCTCCAGAATAATGCCTCCCTTCTAGAGATGTCCACATCATAATCCCTGGAATTATGGCTATGTTGCCAAACATGGCAAAAAGGAATTCAGATAGTGAATGGAATACAGGGTGCTCATCAGCTGATGTTATGATACGGAGATTATCCTGCATTATTCTGTTGGGTCCAACACAACACAAGCATCCTTAAAAGTGGGTGAGTGAGGTAGTGTCAGAGTAATGTGATGTGAAAAGGACCTGACTGGCCATAGATAGCTTTGAAGATGGAAGGCGCCATGAGCCAAGGTGCAGGCAGTGTGTAGAAGAAGTTGGACCATGTGAGCAAACGGGCTCTCCTGGAGCCTCCAGAAGGAATGCAGCCCCAGTGAGATCTGTATTGGATTTCTGAATTACCCAATTATAAGATAATGAATTTGCATTGTTTTAAGTTACCAAGTGTATGGTAATGTGCTACCGCAGCCATAGGGAACGAATATCCTAAGTTTCCACTAGTGTCATAGAAAGTGATTTAGGTATTGTAGGCTTAACATTAATTTAGCTTCTCCAACTTTCCTGTGCTTATGTTAGTGGTAATATACACATAATTGTGCCAACTATTGTGCCCCAAAGTCTCAGTCAAGTACAGTAACTACAATAACCTTCCTATGATGGGGGTAGAGTGGTGGGGGAGAGCGGTAAAAGCTTTACAGAAGGGTATTGACACTAAATGTTCAGCACTTAGGACAGTTCAGCCATATGTACCAGTTTTGAATCAGTACCTTGGAGAGAGAACAGGACACAGTCTTTCAGAGTAGATTCTCAGGAGAGGCCCTAATTGTCAATTATTCTGTGGAATCGGCCTCTGTCAAGATCCCTGAGATTTGGGGACTGATTGGGCTGATTGTAACCTAAGAAGGAGATATGAAGTCACCTCATTTTGGAGTGGCTCTTGTCTCACCATCAAATTCCCTCATCTTGAGTATTGACCAAGCCAGTTGGAGCTAAAATGTCAGATTTTCTTTGGCCCAGTGCTACATACCACATGCAGCTTCTGTGAACTTTCTCAGTCTGTATTGTCTTCCTTATGTTGCCCCATGTGCAAGGCTCAAACTCTGCCTTGAATCTCATAGCCCTTGCTTACAATCCATCTTTATGGTCCAGCAATGCTCTTGACTTAGAATAAAGACAAACTGAGTGCATTACTAGCAGACTTGAATTAAATGAAGGTAAGGGTTAGAAAAAGCCACCATGTATTATTCATTCAACTCACTTCATAGATAATATTTATTTAGTGCCTATTATAAGCCATATGTGGTTCTATGTGCTGGAGATAAAGGTTGACTAAGAGAAAAATCTTGCTTTCATGGGGATGTTGTAGTAGGATGCAGGCAGTAAATAGCCAGATAGGTAGATAGCTAGATAATCAAAAAATGATAATTAGTACAAAATGCAAAAGCAAATAAAGGCTAGTCTAAATGTTTGTGGTTTTCCTTCTTTACAGGCACAAAGTCATGTTGCAGTTGTGATGGGATAGGGTAATGTGACTAGATCTACTTATGAGGTGTGAATGGTATTGATGTGACTCAAAGCTGAGTAATTACCAGTGTGAGAACCTCAGGGACTCCCTTTCCCTCTGATATAGCAACTGATAGAAGCTTCACAGTCTGAGTACCTGAGTGACTCCGACTAACCATAGTGATTATATACAGTGGGATTATGAAATAAAACTTGTCATTTTATGCCACAAATATTTGTCTTTCCATCCACAACATAATTGATCCCTTCTAAATAATAAAGGTAGCCAGGGAAGGTATGGTAGTAAGGACTAAAATTGCATCAGAGACATGAATAATGATAAGTAAACCATGTTAGGATCTGGGGTGAAAATATTCCAGACAGCAAAAATAGCTAGTGTAAAGCTAAGCCAGGCTCCGAGGAAACACTGCTAAATCTGAACCAAGCTTAGACATGGAGAATAGCTGTGGACAATGCCATTTTTTGCCTCTCCTAATTTTTGCCTAATAATTACTATTTCTTCAGATGCTAATATTTATTTTGAAAACCATGGTAGATGTTTGAACCAGTATCTTTAATTCTGAGAAATCCAACCCCAGCAATATAGCCAAGGACCTAACTTATTTCTTACCTATACAATTATTCTATTCAGGGGCTGTTACTTTTTTGGCCACTATCTTTTCCCCTAGCCCAAGTTCTTCTCATAATTTTCTTTGTAACCCTGGGGCAATGCTTAGGAGCCCAGATAGCTCTGAATCACTAGAATGTCATCATTTTTCACCCATTTGTTTATTAAACAAATATTTATTAAGCAACTACAATAAGCCAGATTCTGGAAAAATCGATTTGGATAAAACGGTAAACAAAGATAGAACTTGCAGTGTAGTGGAGGAGACAAATATTAAGTAAATAGTTGCAGAAGTTCATTGGAAAAGACAACTATGATAAATGTAATGGAATAAAGGTCATGTTGCTCTGAAAATACATAATAGGGGGATTTGAATCTTCCAGGGAAGGCTTGCCTAAGGAAGTAAAGCTTGAGTTGACATCTCATAGATGAGAATGAATTAACCTGGTGAAGAGTGAAAGAAAATATTTGCTATGAAAGGGAATGACAGATCAGATCTTCTATGGTGGGAGTGAGCATGGAGGACAGAAAAGAAACTAAAAAAGATCAAGTATGAGTGAAATGAGAAGATTTAGGGGATATCTGAGGAAAGGAGATGGGTTGGGCAGGCATGGAGGTGGGAAACCATGTATGGAAGTACAGCCATGTTTAGCAAAACTGTCTTTATAATCAAAAGGATGGGAAGCCATTGGCAGATTTAAGTGGGTGTGAGTAAAAAGATGACTATAACCCAATGTGTTTAAAAAAATGTTCTGGCCACAGTAAGGAGAATGGGTTGCAGGAAGGCAAGAGCAAACATGGATATGGCCCTCGCCTAAGACCAATGGACATGAGATGGCAACTCTGACTGGGGAACTGTGGCAGAAATAGAGACAAGTGATGAATTCCAAAGTGTTCTATGATGTCAATGCTGTGGAATTTGGTGAAGAGTGGATATGGTGGAGGGAGAGTGAAATTTCGAGAATGATGCTCTGCCATCTGAGGTGGTAATGACATTGACTAAAACGGGAAACGTTGGAAGAGAAGAAAGCTCTCAGAGGAGGTTTCCTGTTGGACATATTGAGTGTGAAGGACCTTTCAGACCAACAGGAGATGACAGGTAGTTGAAAATACAGATCTGGAACTCAAATAAAGGTCTAAACTAGAGAGATAACTTTGTGAGCCATTTGCTCCCAGGTGGTAACTGAAGCCTGGGGCAGGACTAAGACAGCCCGGGGAGAGATGGTAAAATAAGGAGGAGCAACAATGGGAAGCCAGAGGGACCGATGGGAGGTTAACAGTGCAAACAGAGGAGGACGAGAGGATGCAGGTTGGCATCAGAGCTGGACCAAGACAATGTCAGGAATTCTGCATTCTGTCCACTATGGTCCAGGTACAAGATTTTAAAGGACAAGTTCTCCATAGGAGAATTTACTTCACAAACTGATCATTCAGATTAGCTGAATGAGATGAATTAGAGTATGAAGGACAGCGCTCTTCTGCAAAATGGGCTACTGCACAAGTTGTCCCAAAGTTGAGTACTTATTAATGGAGACTCATTCTAAGCATGTGACCATTGCAGTGACGTGCACACAGGGCTTTGCAAATGATTAGCACACCTGTGGAAACAGGACACCAGCCAGCGTTACATGTTAGGACTGAAATAAGGCATTAACTTAGTTAGAAGAAAGACTTCCACCAAATGTATTGCTTGGAACATACTGATGTGTTTCATTCAAGCAGACAGGCAAACAGATATCTCCTTTGCTTTAAAAATAGATGTTTAAAAACAGCATAAGATATTATGTTTTATGGGGGCATCCCTCACACAGATCCAATTTAAAAATTGTTTTATATGGAACTCTTACAGACTGTTATTTGATTTCCCAACCACGAGTAACTGCATTCAATTATAAAACTTCAGGAACAAGCATACAGACATTAAGGAGGATGAATGACTAGAACCCTTGCAAAGAGTGGGGAAAAATTGTCCCAAAGCCTCAGGAAGCAGAAATCTCTGAGGCCATAGACAGAACACACACCTTTTCTCACCCCAATGTCCCTTGAATCCTTTTCTGCATTACAAATTGGCTAAATACTTTTGAGTCATCCTGATCGTCCTGTGATTGAATTATGTTAAACTGTACTCTTAAAAAGGGCAGAAAAACGAACACATTTTAGATTCACTTCTCTAATGAAAAAAAAAATATGACAGCACATGAGGGAGTAAACTTCAGTCATCTTGAAATTTTTTTTTTAAAGATTTTATTGGGGAAGTGGAGGATTGGAACACAGCTTTGGGGAATCGGGAAAGAGGAACAGACAAGTTGCTGTCCTTTTGTTCTTCAGTCTAGTTGTGGAGGACGTCACTTCACTAGCCCATGTTGGTATTATCAATGTGCTCTTCCTGGGTGAGGCAATTAGTCACTCACTGGCCATTGAATGGCAGCTCACGGCAGCTCATGCCGGCTGCCCGCGGCTCATGCTGGCTGTCAGCCTCTCACAATAGCTCTTGGCAGCCCACTGCAGCCCCACTGCAGCCTACACCATCACGGGCGACTCAAGGCAGCCCAGCTCAAAGTCGAGCTGTCGTTCACCATCTTAGCTGCAGAGGGCGCAGCATCACTGGCCCATGTGGGATCTGAATCAGGGCTCTGTGCCTCAGAGCTGGCATCCCATGCCAGCTCTTAACCAACACACCACACTGCCGGCCCAGTCATCTTGAAAATTAACTTTTGGGCCCGCCGAGTAGCGTGGTGGTTAAGCGCTGACTTGGGAAGCCAGTGACCCCGGTTCGGTCCCACATGAGGGCCAGTGACACTACCCTCAAAAAAAAAAAAAAAAGAAAGAAAATTAACTTTTTCCAAACCTCTAACATGTGAGCTATTGGGTTGTCAGGAAAGTCATGACTTATTTTTTCTATGTTTTTCATTGCAAAAATGTGTCATGACTTTCCAGACAACCCAATAGATAAATATATAACGCATGATTTAATCAATGCATTAGATAATAGTCTTTTCTGCCATTAGACATTAACTGGGAGCATATTCAAACTTAGTGTATTAAGTTTAGTATCTTAGCTTAGTTTGCTAGGGCTGCCAAAACCAAGTACCACCAACTGGGTGGCTTAAATAACAGAAAATATTCTCTCATGGTTCTGGGAGTTAGAAGTCTGAAATCAAGGTGTTGGCAGAGTTAGTTCCTTTTGGGGACTACAAAAGAAGGATCTGTTCCAGGCTTTTGTCCTTGGCTTTATAAAAAGCTGTCTTTATGTTTACATGGCGTTCTCCAAATCTGGCACCTCTGCCTTCAAATTTATCCTTTTCATAAGGACACCAGTCCTATTGGATTGGGGCTCACACTCAGTGAAATGACCTCATTTTAACTTGTAAATATCAATCTCCAAAAAAGGTCATATTTTGAGGTACTGGGGTTCGGGTTTCAACATTATGAACTTTGAGGAGATACAATATAATCCACAGAACTCGTTATCTGTGCAAAATGAAAAGTAAATTAATAAATGTTATATTCTCTACCAGCTGTGAATGTTGGTCAAAAGCATTCTCTTTAAAGTTTATTTTAGTACTGCTGATGGGTCGCTTTAAGTTCACTTGTCTTATAATCTTCTGGGGGACATGAAACATTTATGGATCATCTAAGCATACTTGCCGCATCTAGCATTGTGCTTTGCACATGAACAGTCATTAATAAGCATTTTTTGAGGTGAAACGAGTTGAAATGTTAGTTGAGATAATAAATTTGTTATGCGACTATGGAAATAGGTGAAGGTAATTGACTCACAGAGGAGATTGCCTTAGTCTCATTCATCAAGTTCCAATTAAATAAGGTAATGAAAAATTGACAAATGGTGGCTGAACTAGACTAGATCTATCTATTTTGTTGTCTGGACATTCACTGGCCTTGCGTTCTAGGAGTGATTTTAATGAGCTGAAATGAATTAGGACTCTGATCCCATCCCTAAAACAATGAAACCAAGGATTTAATGGTCCATCTCTCTTCAAGAGAAAGTCCAACAGCATCTTATACCTGGCTAGTGAGGTTGGCACAATTAAATGTAATCACACCTGATAGAATTTTTGAAAAGGCCACCTGCTATTAACTGAAATTTAAAAACAACCAAAAAAAGATGACTGTGTGTAAATTGTATATAGTTTCTACATTGTTTACTAATTTACATATAAGGTCTGATGTCATTTTAGGCAATTCAGGTCTCAGCTCTAATACTACCTTCTGATCTACTTTCCTGATCACTCAACCTAAACATACTTCTGAACATCATTCATTTCCTGTCACTTTATCTTTCTAGAAATTTCTCTTTTCGTGCTGACCTGTATTGAACATAATCTTTTTTTTTTTTTTAAAGATTTTATTGGGGAATCCGGGAAGAGGAACAGACAAGTTGCTGTCCTTTTGTTCTTCAGTCTAGTTGCGGAGGACGTTGCTTCACTGGCCCATGTTGGTATCGTCATTGCACTCTTCCTGGATGAGGCAGATCGGTCTCTGGCCTCTGGATGATGCTCACCGCGGCTATTGGCAGCTCACACTGGCTGCTGGCCACTCACTGTAGCCTATGGCAGCCCACTGCAGCAGGGGCTGCAGCCTACACCATTGCCGGGGCTCGCAGCCCTGCTCCAGGTGGAGCTGTTGTTAGCTGCAGAGGGCAGTGTCACTGGCTCTCATATGTGGGATCTGAACCGGGGCCGCTAGCATCCCAAAACCAGCTCTTAACCAATGCACCACTCGGCCGGCCCTGAACCTAATCTTTTACATTTTTTTTTACCATCTAGTGCTCCATGCTCCCCATCCTTCTACCAGAATATAAACTCCACGACAGCAGAAGTCTGGTCATTCTTGCTTACTGATACCTTGCTCATCAGGCCCGGCTATGGCAGAAGGTCAATATTTGATGAGTATGACTCTACATGACTCCTGGTCCCCCTTACACCAGCTCTCTGACTCACCTCTTCCCAATCCCCCCTGCTTTTCATACTATTTTAGCTGCAGTGGTTTTCTTGTTGCTCTTCAAACACTATTTACTGTCTCAGTCTTTGTAGTTATTTTCCCATCTAGTTGGAAAGTTCTGACCACAGAAATCTACACATGTCATGCTTTTACTTCTCTTAGATCTCTTCTCAATAGACTCTGCTGCCTTTTCTGTATAAAAGCTCCTGTGCCCAAGACTCTGATATCTTACTTTGATTTTTCTCCATAGCATCTGTCACCACTTGACACAGCATACATTTATTTGTTGTACTGGGTGCTGTGATGCACCTGATCAGATACTCAGGAGCTAGACACTCATTCTCCAAGCTGTGGAGAGTGTCGTCTGCTTACAGATCACAGGTAATCAGCCTGCTCCACTTGACATTGCCTTTGGCTAAATGAAGCTATCTCTCTCCAGGTTTTGTCCCTCCCTCGGGGAAACCACATCAAGTATATGGTTAGCACAAAGGCCATCTCAACTTCCGTCCACCTCTGGGGTTTCCTGAGGATCTTGTTACAACCAAGTCTCAGTTTAACCTTTCCCTCTGCCCAAACTTACTTCATTTGCTCTCTGACATGCATTGATCCCCATTAAAACTCCGGTGCACAAATCTTCATTTCAGAGGCTGTTTCGCGGGAAATGAGATGATTCTTACATGGAGTATAAGCTCCACAAGAATAGTGTCTTCGTCAACCTGGTTCACTTTTATTCACTGTTGCATCCCCCAGTGTCTAGAATGGTGCCTGAAAGGTACTTGATTAATATTTGTTGAACAAATAAATGAATGAAAAGGCAGTGATCTCTCCTTCTGGAAGAGAATTTATGGACATGGATAGATGTTATATGTTTTTACTGGGAGGCAACACAGAACAGTTTCCAGGATTTTTATTCAACTCTTTGAAGAAAGCATGCTGCCACACTGTGAAAAAATGTCTATGGATAATTTATCTTGCATATCACCATTCCAGTATTTTTTTTTTTTGAGGGCAGTGTTACTGGCCCTCATATGTGGGACCCGAATAGGGGCCGCTAGCTTCCCAAGCCAACACTTAACCACCATGCCACTTGGCTGGACCTCACCATTCCAGTTTTTAATGTCTTCACAGAAATATCTAGTCACTCCAGTATGATCTCACAGCTCATTTGACCTTCCTAGAAACTAACTGCAGAAGGCATATGAGCAAATGTCTCTATTTTCTAAAGGCAAAACTAACATCCAAACTCAGGTCTTCTAAATTTTTGTGCCATGTTCCTTTTCATTTTCTGTTAAGAATAAAGCCAGCTATGTGACTATATTAATTTCATATAAATATTTCATATAAATATTTACACACAGACACACACCCCTAACTTGCCAAAACCTTATTTAAAACTTAATGAACTTGTTTAAGTGACTAGGCATCCCTCTTTGATTAAGATCCACAAATTCCTCTGTAGAGTTAAAACAAGTAGAAAATGAAATAAAAAGAGTCTATTACTTATAAGATTCATTTCTGAAGTTTTTAATACTCACTGCAGGAAATAGTAATAATTAGGCCATCAATCTTCACAAGTCTTCCCTCTAAGAGCCACCAATTAGTCCTGTTACAATAGAGATGCCAATATGGTTGTCAATACAACTTTCCTACATAAAGTCTCAATTTGAATAGAAAATATGCACAAAATATTTAATATACTAAGGATATATTTTATGTTGATCCAGAGAGCTGTCTTTATGCACCCACATATAAATACACAAAACAAAAATAAATTCAATCAAGACATGTATAAGAATTCTACCTAAGTGGCTTTTAAAAAAAGCACCTTACCTTCAGCATTTTCGACTTCATAATAAGTCACTTGAATCTGATGGAAAATCCCTGAGAACATCTTAACAATCTGAAGACAACAAAGCCGTTTTAGAGAAACATTTCTAAAGAGGAATGGGTAATGCCAACACACAACAGCCATGATGTATGGCTCAGATCTCCTGCTGTGGTGGGCACAGGTGCCTGTTGACCCTAGCTACTGTTCCTCCTGGTCCATAGAGGACATGTTTCCACAGACTGAACCTGGCAAGGTGCCAAGGCAGGCAAAGATGGCGAGATGTGGGTCTACTCCCACTAGTGACTGGCTCCAGGACTCTGCATTGGCCTGGCTAAATCTTTCTTGGACTGTTTCACAGTCCAAGAGACTTCATACCCAATCGTCCTTCCTTGCCTCTTACCTTCCAAAAATTTGGGTCTGTATTGCTGCCTAAAGGAGCTCCTGGTCCTTTCCCTAGTAAATAAATCTCTTGCAGGTACATCTAGATCCATATCATCATCTGCTTCTCAGCAGATCCAAATTAATGCAAATGGTAAAGACTATGTATGTATGGCAGAATGTCCCACTTCCACCTCACCACTTTTTTACACTCAAACCAAACACAAGATTCAACACAACTTTCAAAATAACCAACGTTTTGATTAGTACTCATTATGTGTCAAGAGACATCCAGAAATCACTCCAGTGGAATCTCACACAATCTACATTCATCTCCAGGATGTGCAAAAAGGATACTTTTCTTAATGTGGCAATCCCTTGTGGTTAATTTTTGGGATGATTATAGTAGTTAAAATAACTGTGGTTGAGATTTCTAGAAATTGTTGCATGACATAAATCCAAATGGAAAACAGTAATACGATCTTTCTTAACTTGAGAGGAATAAGCAATACTGAGTTCTAGATCAATGAAAGCAGATACTGGAGAATGTGGAGGCCAGGCCCACTGTTAGAGCTGTCATGCTCTAACAAGAGCTGTCATGACCACTCCCTAGGGCACATATTGGATGGAGAAATGCATCTTCTGAGTGACAAACTTTATCTGCAGTGATGACATATGCCACAGTTATATTCCTTCATATATAGCTAGTTACAGTATAAATTTTTTAATGCAATCACAAATAAAGCAATTTTTTTTCTGGAAACCATTTGTGTTTATTCTGATGTCCTAGGTAAGGATGAATGAAAGACTTCTCTTTGGCAGTGATTTCATCTTGGGACATACTGTTATCACAGTCAGTACACTAAAAGAGACATGGGCACTTGCTCTTGGTCTACCATTAGTCAGCCACTGGCCATTGGGTAAATCACCCAAAGGCTCCCTGAGTTAAAGCCTCCTTCTGCAAAACAGTATTGTAATACCCAGCATCCTTAGCTCAAAATGTTATGCATATTCAATGGAGTTAAAGTGCTTACAAGGGCCTATATAAATTAGAAAGGTTGGAAAAGAATAAAAAATATTTTTCTCTTTACAAAAAAAGTCTTATGTCATAAAATTGGCAAAATTTAAGCCTCCCAGTATTCCACTTGTTAAAACAAAATTGCACAATTTGAATGTGAGGGCTGGGGGTGCTCCTAGGACCTTTTTTTGTGTGTTGTAGATGTCCTTTGTGGTTTTCCACTTCTAATGAATGCATTGTGTTTGTGTTGGCTAATGCTTGGTGGATCATCCCATTTCCATTTACAGGCAAGAATATAGATTTTTTTTAATGGACTCCCTATCATTTATAGATCAGTGACTAAGGCACAAATAAATATTACTGGGAGAGTAAATCTAAATCCCTTTTGTTTTTCCCACAACAGGACCCTGCAGTGACATTTACATTTGTGCTTAATGTTTTTATTCCTCAAACGAAAATATCAGCAACAAAATGACATTTGCAACCTCCAGGCCTCCCGTTACCTATTCTAACACCAGGTCCAAGATGTCATCTTTTTTCTATACCCATGGCCCACAGGTAACGCAAGTATTATCCCCTCACCTGTGTTTATCGACAGGGCCTCCGAATAATCCTCCCCACACTTCTAATTCCTCATTCCTTCATTTCACTGTCAAATTACAGCTCTTAAAGCTTGGATTGGTAAGGGAGGTCTCCTACTCTGAAATCATCAGTGGTTTCCCATTAGATAAAGCTCATCCTCTTTACACTCAACACCATCTACAATCTGATTCACACCTTTTCAGCAATACTTACCATTATTCTTCTCTAACAACCTTTTTTCTGTGGGTGGGAAATTATTTACTCACTAATTTCAGGACTAAAGCTGTATCTTTCTACCTTCTTGCTCCTCCTTCCCAGAAATGCTCACTTCTCCCCAAGTATGATTGTACTAATCCTTGAACACAAAGGGTCTTGAGAGAGATCTAAAGCCCTTCGTTGTAAACCAAGAGACAGAGAGATTAGGCAGACCTGATTCCTACAGTGACTGAAAGCCTGTCTTCCAGACCCACAGCTCAGAAATCGGATGCCGATGCCTCTGCCCAGCAGTTTGCAGTGAGGTGACACCTAACAGGAGGCCAATGCTCAGATCCCGTGTGCTCTGATGCCTTGTCTCCGAGACCTCACTTCAGTCGGACCCCGCCATCCATCCTCATGATGAAGCGCTTATCTTTTCTGAATCCCTTGATCACTTTTACTGTCTCTATAATTCACCATGATATTAGCCATTGTGGTGCTTTGTGATATCTCTTCAATTTTTCCTATTGATTTTTAAATTAGAAAAGTATGGACTACTTATTGTAATACATTGAAACTGCATGGAGATGTGTAAGAAAACATGGAAAGATGGCTGACTACACTACAAGTTCCCCACCCAGAGTAAAAACTGCTCAGAATGTATTATATTATTGTTTAGAATTATTGTTCCATGCATCTCTTAATGTACAAGTACGAAGAGTCCCTAGAAAAAGAACCAGTCTATTCTCCACAGAGCTCCCTTTCAATCCTCCACGCCCATTGCCTGTTTTGTTCTCTCCCCCAAGTGCATTCACACATGCACTTACACACAACTGTAATGTGATCATTTCATACACACACACATACATACACACACACAGTCACATAGGTTGTTTCCAATGTTTTACTATGACAAGCAATTTGATGATGAATATTTCTGCTCTTGTACAGTGTACTTAAATAACATTTATGGAATTTATCAGAAAGGAACTGTTGTGTCAAATGTGCATATACTGAAAATTTAGATAAAATTTACTAGGTCCCTTCCAAAATTCATCAGTAGTACCTATTAAGATTTATTTTTCCTCATAATCACCATTCTGGATGTTTTCAGTTCTTACCAATGTGATTGAAAAAAATGCTAACATATTATGATATGTAAGAGTGTGTGTGTGTGTGTGTGTGTGTGTGTCCTTTCAGTCATTTTTAAACCATGTTTCTTTTTCCGCATATATTTCCTGTCTTTTCCCCATTTTCAACATTTCTTTCATTCTTTTTCTGAGCTTTCTTTTACTTATTTTGCTATAAATTAGTTTTGTCAAATAATTTTCCCTGTTAAAGTTTGAACGAAAACTTTAGGCAGAGGTTGTCTGTTTTCTCAGGAGTTTTAAGCTGAACTTGCACAGGTGTCCAGTCAGAAAGTGCCCACACTTTCGATTTGTATGACAGCTTGTCCAGCTGTCAGGGTTGAAAGCCAAATTAAACAAAAATGAGAGATAAGTGAGGACACATTTGAATCATGGGATTGACAGCACTGACTATGGTGACAAATCTTTCTCCAATCTAACGCGTGTCTGCAGAGCCAGGAGTGCAGAGCCTCCTGACCAGATAATAAGTTTAAATACTCCATGGGCTGGAGGAGGAGGGCAGCTTCAAAAAGTTCATGGAGCTAGGGGTTTTCATCTCCTTTACTGATCTATAAGACTGTGTTGCTTAGCATCCAGAGGCTGGCGACCGATCTGCCTCATCCGGGAAGAACGCAATGACGATACCAACATGGGCCAGCGAAGCAACGTCCTCCGCAACTAGACTGAAGAACAAAAAGACAGCAACTTGTCTGTTCCCCTCCCCCAATTCCCCAATAAAAATATTTAAAAAAAAAAAAGACTGTGTTGCTTAGAAAACAATAACCTTCTTTATCATTGATTGCACGCCTATATCCCTCTCCACTCCATAATCATGCACATTTTAAAGCTCCTTCCTATTCTGTGTCATCATGTTTATGTTCATATCATATTTTTGATAGAAAATATGTATTACACTTGGTATCAATTAGGAAGAGTCAAAGACATTTCCTTTCTCTTAATCAGATGAGAAATACCCCATTCTTTACATGCAAGTAAATGAGAAAAAAATAAAATGAATAAACATAATGGGTGGGAAGAGAGGAAAAAAACATAACCTGTGCCCTTTGGCTATGAAGTTTGTCTTTCTCTCAAGAAAAGACTTAGTCTCCTGATGCCAGTCTCATGGAGCCCGTGCAGCTCAGGGTAAAGCTACTTCCTATCACTTAAGGAAGGAGCCACCCATCAGCTGCCCCAGGGGAGAATCCACGAAGTCTAACTCAAGTGTCTATCAAATTGAATATTCTTTCTATTCTGTCACCGAGTTATATATTTTTTAATGAAAAGTAAAGAAAGAATTTTGAGAAATTTCTATCTTTCTCCTGACACGTCCGATACCCATAGCTCTGTCTCCCATACTGTCAAGAGTTCGGGAGTAGTTGCCATTTCAGTGTTTCCAGGAAGTACAGACACACAGCTGCCCTGCTTCCCCATCATTTCCTCTGTCTCCCCAGTCTCACAGGACTCATTTCTTCCATTCTGTAAGATGAACTGCTACCCAATTATTCCATCTCACTCACGACCTTTCCTCACTGTCCCCTTTCTGCCATGTAGCCCAACAATCCATGAATAGAAATTGGTAGTTGCATATGTGATTCTCCATGTTTTATTTATTTCTCAGACTTTAGAAAAAGTTTACAGTCCTTCTGCTTGCCAGAGATATGAACTTCTGCAGTCTGAACTTGTCCCTTCTGTTGTGTCACAACCTCTTTCTTTCCCCCTTTTCCTGTGTAACATCTTAACCAGCCCTTCGAAACAACAGCAGTTCATTCGGACCCTGTAAAAGTATAATGCTCCTCCATGTTTCCATCCTGCTCATCCTTTGATCCAATTATCTGAATACTCTTTTCTGATATATTTCCTTCCCCTTTCTTTCTTTTCTCATGTACACTTCAGTGCTTTGGTTGTTTTACTTTTTCAAAAATTATACATCCTTACCTTTCTTCCCAAGAGGTGGCAGCCATTGGTATTTCTTATACTGGTTTGTTACATAAAGGTTTCTACTAAAGAGTTGTTAGAGAGCCAGTAGGTGCTATGATTTACGATTATTGCTCAAGCAGTGGCATAGCAGGAAGAATTGAACGTAACACAAGACTCTCGAGGAAAACAAAAAGTTAATGTAAAATGCCATAAATCTCTAGCTTCAAAAGGATCTTTATAATAATCTAGTCAAGCCTCAGTATTTTGTATAAGAGGATACTACAGCTCCAAGAGGGTACCTCACCTAAGGTCACACATCTGATAGGTGGCAAGACTGAGAAAGAGGTAATTAGACCCTAATTTGCTTTCCACTTAGGTCCCTTCCTTGATTTCCCATTCCGGTCACTTCACTAGTTTCCAGTACAGGATTAAACACATGCTATATGAATCCTTTCTCATTAATCTGGGGGCACACAGCTCTCTGGTGCACATTGAGGGAAGTTACTTTCCATGAAAGGGAAGTCGGTCTGACAATAGCTCAGGAGCTCACAATTGCATTGTTTTAAGAGCAAACTGCCTCTCTGTTCTGCCTTCTAAATTATAGGGGAGGGAAAAATCCAAGCTCCTAATAAAGTTTTAAATAGACTGCACTGAATGGCATGCTAGCTTTGAATAACTGCCACCCAGGGGAGCCTCATCATCATTTTGGCAAGTGGGGACTTGGGGCTAGTGCCGGAAGGTCGCTGATGACTCTCAGGGTCCTTGACCATCTGGAAGCCAAAGCAGAAGGTAACAGGAATCTCCAACTGCCTCCCTTTAATATCTTTACTAGTGTTATGCTTGGAAAAAGGAGACGTACACCCTACTCTGGGTAGTTCACGATAATTGCTTGCAAGCCATTTCTTTGGATTTGCAAAGCTGCTGTCTCCAGATTTGTTTCAAGATTTCAAAACGGTGGGAAAGTGAAGTGGGACAGAAATGGGCAAAGAGGGTGCCTTTCCAACTAATTACATTCATTTCAGAAAGGTTAGTCCATACTTATGATCGCTCACTTCCATGAGGGTCCCTTTCCTTGGACAAACAGGAGACCCTGTTTATTTTGAGGTACCTTATGCATGACATTGGTACCTTGTTTTTCATTTGTTTTTTACAAAGTATTTGAGAGGGGGTTTGGTATAGAAGATCTCTGGGGAGAGAGAAGGAAGCATTTTTCATTGTAGACTTTAGATGTTCTTTTTAGACAAAACAACCCAGTAAGCAACATTTGTGATAATGTTGTATGTTTTTATTTGCTTGGGACACCCAGAATTATCTCTCATTGACGGGAATCGCAGAAGTTACCTGGGGTGCCAAAAAAATGTATACACATGACTTGTATTTATCTTTTGTTATCGGTATATAGTATTACAATTTTAATACAGTTTTTTCCTTTCTTAATACATTTTTTGGCACCCTCTGAATATTGCTTCAGTTTAGATTAGACTTGCCAAATGAAATACAGGACACCCAGTTACATTTGAACTTAAGATGAACAACTAATAATTTATTAGTATAGTGTCTGCAAAGTTTCATAGAGACATAAGTACATTTTAAAAGACTTCACTGTTTATCTGAAACTCCAGTTTAACTGGGTGTCCTTGTATTTTTATTTACTGGCTCTGACAGCTCTTGTTTAGGTATCAATATTAAACCAAACTGCAGATTGTTTTTCCTCCTTATGGAAGAATTCCAAATATCAAAGAAAGAAACAATGTGGGAAATAAAAGTTAACCTCAGTAATAATTGCCAGAAGCACAAATGCATGCTAAAATTCCTGGGTGAGAAGCTTCAAGATGCAGCAGTACAGCTGCACAGCTGCAAAGTATATTTATTGCTGCGGTGGTTCTGACAGACGGCTGCCCGTTATTTTATCTTCCCGCCTCCAAGAGGGCAAGTCCATTTTCCTCCCCTTGTCTGGACTTAGTGAGTCATTTCTAACAAACATAGTATGAAAGGAAAAAATAGTAACTTTATAGTGGAGAAACCTCACTGAAACTACATTAACAAAATGGTCGAAGTCAGTATCATGGCTTCTAAGTCCTATGACTATCATGAACCTGTTGCTATGATGTAGTGATGAGGGCGCCTCACCGATGTAGTACGCTTTCCTCAAATCCACAACCTCATTGCAAATATAAGAAACATCAGACAAAACTAAAAAGAGGGAATACTCTACAACATGCCTGACCAGCACTCTTTAAAGGTTTCGAGACCACGAAAGAAAGAAAAAAAATCAGGCCGGCCGAGTGGCGTGGTGGTTAAACGCTGGCTTAGGAAGCCAGCGGCCCCGGTTCGGGTCCCACATATGAGGGCCAGTGACGCTGCCCTCAAAATGGACACACACACACACAAAAAACAAAAGTGGTCTAGGTAACCTGTAAAGTAAGGACTTAAAATTTAAGATGTTCTAAAAAGAGAGCAAGAGGGCTGGTCGAGTGGCACGTTGATTAAGAGCTGGCTTGGGATGCCAGTGGCCCCGGTTCGGATCCCTCTGACACTGCCCTCAAAAAAAAAAAAGTAAAGTAAATAAAAAAACAAAGAGAGGAAAAAAATCAAGAAACTCTCCCAGATTGGAGGACACTCAGAATACGTGCCGGTTAAAAGTAACATGGCGTTTGATTTGGGTCCTGAGGTAGACAGAGAGTAATAGTGGAAACATTGGTAAAATCTGAGTAAAGTCTGTAGTTTAATTATACTGTACCAATGTTAATTTCTTAGTTTTGATGAAGGTACCATGGTAACATAAGATGTTAATATTAAGGGATCCTGAATGAAGGGACTACGGAAACTCTTTATTTTTCTGTCCATTTTTTTTTTTTCTTTTTGAGGGCAGTGTCACTGGCCCTCATATGTGGGACCCGAACCAGGGCCGCTGGCTTCTCAAGCCAGAGCTTAACTATCACGCCACTCAGTTGGCCCTCGGAAACTCTTTATTTTTAAAACTCTTTTATAAACCTAAAATTATTTCAAACTAAAAATTACAAAGACAAAACTCCTTGTGTATATAGCAAAATATGGACAGTCCCCCCACCCTGCCCCACCTACCCCTGTCACTCTCACTCTTCTTGCCTCAGCCGGGATGGCTCTCTTCTGGCCCCAAACACTTGGGGTGTTCCCTTTTACCACAGGATTTTTGCACAGGGTACAGAGGGTTTTCTTCTGGCTTTCAAATCTCACATCAAACACTTCTGCCTCACTTTGGAACCCCTCCAATGAACAAATCCTTTTACATACAAATCCTCTCATATACCACATCACATCTCTTCATAACCCTTGATGCAGGTACAGCTGTGCATTTGTTTGCATGATTGTTTATTAATATCTGCCTCTTGCACCAGACAGTAAATTCAATTGTCAGGGACTAGTACACGTACTTTATCCTGCAGTTAGCATAGGCTCTGGAATATAGTAGGCACTCAATATATACTTGTGGAATAAATTATCTAATCTCCTACATATCTGGAGCATCCCAAATTGTACTGCTACTTTTCCACAAAAGAGCACATTGGAAGGCCTAACATCCTAGTTATAAATATTGCATGGAGAAATACTTTAAAGGGAGGAGCTTTTAAGTACTCTGAGATCCTTCATAATAAGCAGAAATGTGACAGCTCCCCTGTATTCTTCTCTGTTCAACCCCTCACCCCAGAAAAACGTCAAGCTACTCTGCCATGCAGTGTAAAGTGTTATGGCTCCTTCAATAAGTTACTTCACTAATGGATAGAAAACCAGGGATTCGGACATGCTTACAACACAAGCTAAACAAGCCTTTGGCTCCCTGTCTTTCCTTTCTTTTTCTTCTTTGTTGTGGTTAATTGAAAGAAGTTAAAACTCATTTTGCAATTTGCTGTTTTTCAGGCAAATAAATATTTGAGGCAATTCCCAGCAGGACTCACTTTACATTTTTGGGGACATTTCAGTTCAGAGTCAGCTGATGGAACAGCACAGTTCACATTTAAAAAAAAGAGAGACAATGAAATGAGTTCCGGCAAGATAAAAAGGCAGCAGTTGCACAGCCAAATAAAATGAAATGAAATGAAATGAAATAAATTAGAAATATTGCTGTTTGGAAGTAAAACCTGCACCCAGGGAGCTGGGAGACGAGGACTTTGGAGGGAATATGAACTCCTTCTTGACATGGATTTTGATGGACTGCTTGTCATGGAACTAACTTATTGAGAATGAGAAGCCTGTGCTGATTAATTTCTTGTAGTATCTAATGTCCTTTTGGGGGCGTGGAGAAGGAATAAGAGGAACTGAATTCCTTCCGGCACCCTTGAGACCACAATACACATGTGTTATTCATTATCTGACTCTGTGGGGATGTCACTGGACATCAGTTGCTCTAAACAGAACAAAATAACTGGTTCTTTAGTAAAAGCCATCAAGTATTAAAGAGCTAATAGGAAAAATTTCAGATGACAAGTGTTCCCCTAATTTGTAAAGCTCAACTCATTCCTTGTATGACTAATTTGGCTCATTTTATAAGTCCTGTTAGTGAAATGGATTATGACGAGCCCAATATCACTAATTTTTCTGCAATAAACATATTTTTAAATAAAAAAGATGTTTATGCACACATTCTATATTAAGCTTCAGAAAAAAAGTAGAGAGAACAAACATTACTCACCTATAATCACCCCATCCAGATATAATGACTGCTTCCCCTGCATATTTTTATGTTATGGTCACAAAGAATAATTACCAGCACTGTTTTTTTGTTTTATTTTGTTTTGTTTTGTTTTTTATCAATTCCTTTACTATGTCCTTAATTTTCTCATATAACAAATGAGTCTTCCTAAATCAAATGCAATTGGATGGACAATATTACATCAGCTGAATGTACAAAAAGAAAAAAAAAACCCACACAACATTCAAATTTCTAAGAGGGTTCTAAACACAGTCTAAAGCATGTGCTAAGCGGGGAATGGACAAAGTGACCCAACAAGATCTCAGCTTCGCTCCCCTATCATAAGCCAAACTTAAGAGCTAAATATCCTGCTATAGATGTAGTTTATATAAACTGGCAAAATACTTAGTGGCAAGAGTTAATCTTACATGCAGTACATTTTGCTGGCAAGAGTTAACCTTACCAAAGATTTGGCCATTCCAGCTGTGAGTTTACCAAGGATTATTTATTTTAGAGAAGATCTTTCTCTAAAAGATCAGGTTTTTCTCCACTTTGGATGTGATTTTATGGGTGCTGCCAGATGACAGCTTGCCCTCAAATGGCTCCAACGCTCTCCAACAATTTTTTTTTTGGAATTCTCAGTCTTTAGATGGATGTTTTGGATTAGACAGTGACTGTTCCAGGAAGTCCTCAGTTACAAATATAAGCACCACAGCATAAGGCCATGAAGGGGTGGAGAATCCTAGCAATGGCACATTTTAATGGGGGCTGAAAGGTGGGAGGGAGGATGTGGAGGTCAGTTCATAAGGGCGCTCAAGGTCACTGGGCACTAGCCAGGAAGAGATTTGGGTAAAGTGGTCATCACTGTGTCCCTTTGGAAACTGAACATGTGACACAGAAGGAGTGGGAATGTCATGCACAGAGGAAGATGTGGGCAGGGGAACCCTGGGTAGCAGCTGCTTGAAGTTCGCTGGACATGGGAAATCCTAGGAGTTACGAAGCACTCAGGTTTAGTACAGTTGAGGTCAGTGTATTTACTTGTTTATTTATTTATTATTTGCCACTCATGTGTATAACAGTTATTATTACTTACACATTAAACACCTGACGCTACATGGCTCTTTCGTCTTGTTGACTATTTATGCTAAATTTAATTTTTTGTTTTTTGTTGATGTGATGGAAGAGAAAATACTGAGATAGGACACACAACATCAGCCATCCCAGGATGCTTCCACCATCGTCTTCATTCTGTTTGGGACAGTGACCTGTTCTTACAAAGTAATACCACCTGTATGAAGTATGTTCCTCTGAAAATATATCTTGTCTCTACAGAGGAAGGGAGGTGGCATTTATCCATAATTTACTGAAACATTTTTTTTATTACCTAAACATATTCCCATATCAACAACTACAGAAATAAACATGGCCCTTAGGAAAACAAAACATACTCCCTCACATGTAGGTTAGAAAAACAGAAATATTGGATGCTAGTTACGAACGGTTGTAAGGACACCAATGAACCTTAGGAAGCTGAGAAACATCTATAGGACATGTCTATCTTTACTGTGATAAATACACTTCAGTAGTTTGTTAGAATGACTTCGGTTCAGGTTTCTCTCCTCTCCAGTCCTATCAAATCTTATGGAGGAGGCAATTTCTATCAGGTATGTTGAGGAAAGGAACCATCCAGCTGCAAATCCTCCTATCCTTTGCCTCAAACTTCAAAAGTAAGGACAAACTTTGAGAAGCATCTTTTCAATACTTGTAACAAGTGCTTTACTGATAACTGACAGTTGGTTCCCTGGTAGGAAAGTAGGGGGCCCTGATTTGTAGCATTTGTTGATTCCTATTGTGTAAATATTCCCATCGTGGCCAATTGCAATGCAAAAACAACTGGCTTTCAATATTCTTGAAAATATAACAGCTGTCTCTCCTAAATCGTTACAGCCTGGCTCCAGCATGTATGTCGTATCTGCTTTTTGTGGTTTAGTCATAAAAGGCCTTCCTATTCCATTAGCAAAATTCAGAAAGATTCATCTAGTTTCTATCCTCCCTCTGCTGCAAATTTCCAGATGAAAAGCAGCAGCACCAGCAGCCAGGTAGCTGGGCCCCTTCCCTTTGTCTATCCATGCTTATGTAGTCTCCTGAACCATGAGCTCATCTGGGCTGGGAAAATCAAGAGAAGAACCAGAGTTACTTAAGAAAGAAGTAGCTTTCCTACCTCATATGCGGGTATAAAAAGATTGAACGTATAGGGTCTCTAAGTACCATCCCAGCTTTGAGCGCTCACAACGGCAGTTCTCTCCCCTAATGCATATTAGAATTAGCTGGGAAAGCTTTGAAAAAATGCAATCCCCAGAGATTCTGCTCTAATTGCTCTAGGCTGGGGCCTGGACATTGGCACATTTTAAAAGCTCCCCCAGCTAATACACCCAGGTTTGATGGGTTGCTTATAGTTTTGTTTCTTGATAGATGGTAATGAGCAGAAGTGAAAGTGTGGAGAGGAAGCTCATGATCAGTGAAGGGTCAGAGATGCATATTTAGGTTTTAAAAAGATGCTCACATTATTAGACAGAAACACATACTAACGTTAAATACTGCCATTTTGACAAATTGATGTAAAAGGTTAATATATCTCAGTTTTGTTGTGAGTTGTCTATGACATATAAACCAGGGTGACCCTCATGGGAGTCATCACCCAACCTTTCGTCATGAGACCTGAACACCCTTAGGTGTTACTATGGCCTTTCTCCAGTGGGGACCAATACCCATTCACTTCAACCTCCGCCCCCACCCTGTCTCTAAAAGAAAGGAAATAAAACGTGGAGTCAGCTATGCTGACTTCATATCCCATGACTATATTAAATTATAGTTGAGATACAATATTATTCAGATTTAGCTTCAGGTAACAGGAATAGAGTCAATGGAATTGTAATAGATATATACAATGTCAGAGGGGTAATAGACTGGGGGAGGGGAGTTACCACTTTGTGAGGGGTGAAATGTCTAACTAGTACATTGTTTTGTATACCTGAAACTAATAAAAAAACAACAACATGGAGTCAACTGAAGAAAAACACCAGCCCTGAGACAAAATTCTCCCACCTTGTTTTAGCTGTCATTAGTACAACTGAAAAAGGAGACGATCAACGCCGCATTGTCACAGATACTCGTATCCACACTGCTGTATTCTTGGCTATCAGGGCTGGTTACACAAGCCTTGTGTTGTCCAAGACCTGCTGACATTGCATCTTTTCAGAAGAAACCACATTCACGTGGGATTTTGGTGGGCATGTGACACAGCAAGGGCCATGGCTGGGGGAATGGCAGCTGTAAAGGAACACTTGGAAATAAATCCCAGCTGTATGGGGGACCAGAGGGCACTATAAGAAAAAGCAAAAGGCAAGGAAGGAGTTGGAAAAAAAAACTGGAGAATCCTACTTCTTCTGTGAAGGCTGCCTAACTTGAAGCAGCATCACTTTGGGGAGGGACAAATGTTTAACACACAGTTTCGAACTGTAATTGAACTGGATTGGGCATTTTAATGATGGAAATGGAGACTTTTCTTGTGATTAATGGGGCTAGAGGACTTTTTTTTACTATCCAAGAGAGGGTAAAAGAGTTATTAGATTTGCCCAAAGACAGTGAAAACAAAAAACTTGAGCCCCAACAGTGACAGGAAAGTAGAAAGTTGTACTTTTTTTTTTTTTGAGGGCAGTGTCACTGGCCCTCATATGTGGGACCCGAACCGGGGCCGCTGGCTGCCCAAGCTAGCGCTTAACAACTGTGCCACTCGTCCAGCCCTAGAAAGTTGTATTTTGCCTCACCCAATTATAACTGCGTCTTTCAATGTACTAGCTGTTCTATGCCAACAAACAGTGTTTCTGAGAGCCTGTTTGAAGTCCAAAAACTCATTAGAATGTAATTCCTCACACTGCAACTATATAATTTTCCCCAAAGTAGTATAATCAAGAGGAATGGTAACAAAGGCCAGTCGCACTACAAGATAGGTGTCCTGCCATGTGGCAGAAAGAATGACAGCAAGAAAACAAAGGCTCCAGTCTGGGCTGTGCCACTTTTAAAGTGTGCAACTGGGGACAGTAACTTAACTTCTCTTAACCTATGATCCCTCTGCAAATTAGACATAATATTTGCCCTGCTTGCCTTCCAGTGTTGAGGGGAGAATAATAGCAGGGAATGCCTTGAAAGACAGCAACATTCTATAAATGTACAGTGTCACTGTGCTCATAGCAGGACTTGAAAGTGGGGTACAGTTCAGAAGCCATGCTGCTGTTCTTCTGAAACTATTTTCACTGCCTTTCGGTAACAAGGAATAGAATCTTTTCTTCACAGGATGCTATTCTCTTTGCTGATTTCATCCAAGAATAAAACGGGAGTCTCTGGCTTTTGTTACCCCATAGTGCATTTCTCTTGAGAAGCGGAAATCAGAAACAAATCAGACAGACATATTTCTTAGGTAGTAAACTCACACTGATATATGGTAAAAAAAATTGTATTGCAGAAAATTTGGGAATACATAAAAGGGGATAAACAAAAGTCTCCCGTGACCCCCGACATTTAGAGAACAATTGCTGTCGGAATCCCACCCTAACGCCAGCTGGAGGAAGGCAGCTTTCTGCTTCCCACTGTTGTACTGCTGTATTCCTGTGCTTGGAATGGTGGGAGGTTCAAAGGAAACCCTCAATGCATACCTGAAAACACATGTGTTAAAATGTTGGTATATTTCATTCTAGCTTACCTACAGTGTGTGTGTGTGTGTGTGTGTGTGTGTGTGTGTGTGTGTGTGTAGATTCATCATCCCCAAAATAGACAATTACAAAACTGGGGCAGTATAGTACTGCATCTGTTGGGATTTGTAGTTACAAGGAACAGGATAACTTTAGGTAATGCAGGATTTAGCATAAGGATATATATGGAAAAAAGCAACAGCTGCACGTTCTGAGGAATCATCTGGTAATGTGTCCTTATGAAGACAGGAATATAGATCGGGGATGAGAAATCGTCCAGGTCTACCTGTGAGGTTTCAGTAACAAAATACTGTGGCTGCATGATCCAGAACTCAATAACTTCTGTGACTTAGGTGTTTCTCCGTATCCAAAGGCAGTTTTCCATGTGTTTTATGTTTTCTGTTTTACTTACACACCTACTTAAAACTGTTCAACTCTCTCCGTGTTGAAAAATTCTAGTTACCGGGCCGGCCGAGTGGCGCATTGGTTAAAAGCTGGTTTTGGGATGCCAGCGGCCCTGGTTCGGATCCCACATATGAGAGCCAGTGACACTGCCCTCTACAGCTAAGATGGTGAACAACAGCTCCACCTGGAGCTGGACTGCTGTGATTCCCCCAGATGGCATAGCTGCAGCCCCTGCTGCGGTGGGCTGCCAGAGGCTACAGTGAGTGGTTGGCAGCCAGCATGAGCGACATCCAGAGGCCGGCGACTGATCTGCCTCATCCGGGAAGAGCGCAATGACGATACCAACTGTGAAGCAACGTCCTCTGCAACTAGACTGAAGAACAAAAAGACAGCAACTTGTCTGTTTCCCTTCCCCGATTCCCCAACACTGTTCACCTCCCCCAGTTCCCCAATA
Source organism: Aselliscus stoliczkanus (assembly GCA_033961575.1). Classification (NCBI taxonomy): domain Eukaryota; kingdom Metazoa; phylum Chordata; class Mammalia; order Chiroptera; family Hipposideridae; genus Aselliscus; species Aselliscus stoliczkanus. The sequence continues at coordinate 81,522,917 of CM066740.1, read as the reverse complement.
AAAACTTTAAAAAAAAAAAATTCCAGTTACCTAATAGAATGGATCCATTTGTTTTCAATAGTCTCCAGGATCCCTGAGTGGCCAAAATGTGCACCAGACCACACCCTAGCCCCCTGGCTAGCACAGAGCTTTGTAAGGTCAAATGAGCACTGTAGTATTTCTATTTGCAGGACCCAGGTCATCATGGGAACTTAAATGGGGAAAAAAACACAACACCTTAAAATAGGCATCCCAGATATTCTGAGGCGAGAGCAATACACAAATTCTACTGTATAATATTTAGGAACCTGCTTTTTTATGTGATATGTAATTATCTCATTTAATATATAATGTCACACAGTTTGATCAACAAACAATAGCTGAATAAAGTACCTCATGGCACACATGTTTTGGAATTTTTAAAATGATTTTTTTATTCCTAAATATTTAGATTGCTTTATATTCTTCCTACTGTGGCATAAAATAACTGTTTGAAAATCTTTTTTCACATCTTTGATTATTGCTTGGGGTTAAAGGCTCTTCTTGGTTGTGACAGTTTTTCAGACATTCCTTGTCCTTGATGACACTGATAGTTTTGAGGAATTCTGGTCAGGCTGCAACCTTATTTTTGGGCATACATGGTATTTCTGGTATGGATATAACCAAATCTAACAATTCCCCTATTAATGATCATTTGAATTGCTTCCATTTTTCACTATTAAAATTTTAATTAATTCTATTTTTAAAATGTTTCATTTTCTTCCCAATTTTATTATCATAGAAGATATTTCTGAAGTCAGCCTGCTCTTTCTTTCTTTGTTACTAACCTGTTACACTCTTCACTCATTCATCTTCCCACCCTGGATGGTAAGGCTAGGCATATAACTCTCTCCCTTTTACATTACGTGAACTCAAAATAAATAAGAATTATGTTCTATCCAGGCATCTTGAATTCTGACTCTGGATCTATTAGAAAGGCAAGTTCTCTATTCTTTTCTCTTCTCTCTGATTCTTAACAGATTTGTCAACTGTTCTTTATATTTATTTTTTCTTTAAATTTTAATAGAATAGTTGACATGCAAGAAAACCAGTAGATGACATGAATGTAAGTTTTAAAGCATAATACAAAATGCTAGTAATCCTATTATGCTACTCCACAAATAAAGCATTACCAAGGCTACCATCCCAATGGCTCTGCCTGTGTGCTCCCCATTTTCCCTTCCTGAACCTCTCTTCAAGGAGTCAGTCTCATTTTGTTTTCATCATCCCTCTGCATTTTAAAAGTTTTTTTTGTTTTTTTTTGTTTTGTTTTTTAAGATTTTATTGGGGAATTGGGGAAGGGGAACAGACAAGTTGCTGTCTTTTTGTTCTTCAGTTTAGTTGCGGAGGATGTTGCTTCACTGTTGGTATCGTCATTGCACTCTTCCCGGATGAGGCAGATCGGTCGCTGGCCTCTGGATGTCGCTCACCGCGGCTATTGGCAGCTCACGCTTGGCTGCCAGCCGCTCACGCTGGCTGCGGGCCACTCACTGTAGCCTATGGCAGCCCACTGCAGCAGGGGCTGCAGCCCACACCATCACCGGGGCTCGCACAGCCCAGCTTCATGTGGAGCTGTTGTTAGCTGCAGAGGGCAGTGTCACTGGCCCTTATGTGGGATCCGAACCGGGGCTGCTGGCATCCCAAAACCAGCGCTTAACCAATGCGCCACTCGGCCAAAAACATGATACATAACATGTATATACATCCATATTCATGAGTTGATTAATTTTATGGTTTATAAAAATGGTATCAAGCTGCTTATGGATTTCTGGGACCTATATTTTTCCCCATCCAATATATTGTTTCCCAAATTCTTCATGTTACATCTAGCTATAGTTCCTTTCTTTTCTTTCTTTCTTTCTTTTTTTTTTTTTTTTTTAGCCGAGCCATCCTGCTACCTGTTGGCAGCTCTGCGGCACCTCAGCTCCGGCTGGGCATCAAACTGCTGTTGCTCAGAGCTCAGCTTGCACTCTTGAGCGAGCTCTTAACCAACTGAGCCACTGGGCCAGCCTGATAGTTCCTTTATTTTCATTGCATCATAATAACCCCCAGTATGATATACTGCTTTTATTTATCTATTCTGACAATGGACAAAGTGTATTGCTTCCAGTTTTATTTTTATTTTTATTTTTATTTATTTTTATTTTTTTTGAGGGCAGTGTCACTGACCCTCATATGTGGGACCCAAACCGGGGCCGCTGGCTTCCCAAACCAGCGCTTAACCACCGCGCCACTCGGCCGGGCCCGTCAGTTTTATTTTTAAAACTACGGTTGTAATGAACATGTTGTATATGTGTTCTGATGTACTTTCAAGTGTTTTTCTAGAGTTTTCTGAAAGAGAATAATAGCTGTGTCATAGGCAATGTGAATATTTATGTTTACAGAGTAATACCAAATTGTTTTCAACCTGTGCACACAGATTTAGACTCCCACTGTCAGGTTATAAAAATTCAAGTTGATCCAAGCCTCTCTTGATATTTTTAGAAGTTGTCATTTTTGTAAATTTAACTGGTTTAAAACTGTATCTTCTCATGCTCTTAATTCACATATCTCTGATAGTAATTTTGAGTATCTTTGTGCATGTTTATATACCATTTGTATGTCCTCATCTGTAAAAGGTCTGGCTGTGTGTGGGCTCATTTTTCTGTGGATTGTTTTCTTATTGCTCTGTAGAATTTCTTTCAGAGAAGTTCCATTACCCGGTAAATTCATTTTTGTTTCCCTTAAAATACCTTTATTTCGCCTTTGCTCTTGAAAGGTTATTTTGCCAGGTATGCAATTGTATTTGACAGTTGTTTCTTTAAACACAGTGAATCTATTAATTTACTGTCACCTGGCTTCCACTGTTACCTTTGAATCTTCCATCTGTTTAACTGCCATGCTTTTTAAGTCTGTCATTTTGTTTTGCTTGCCTTTATTGTTATTTACTTTACCTTGATATGTAGAAGACTTTTTAAGAAATTTAGCCTCTGAGGTGTGTGTGTGTATATGTTTATTTGATGTTCAAACTGTCAGTTGAGTTTTAGATTTCACGATTACATTTCATTCTTTGAATTTCCCTTTTTTTAAGAGCTGCTTTATTATTCTCTTATTTGTGTATTTTTATTTTTATTTTTGTCCTTTATTTCTTTAAATATTTCATACATCAGTAGTCTATAATACATATCTGACAATTACAATATCTTCAGTTCTTGACATCTGCTATCTGTTGTTTCTTGTTTTTGCTGATTCTTACTTATGATATTATGTCTCCCATCATTTTAGATCTTGAGTTGGATATCATTTGATTCTAATTGGTGGGACTCCTGTGGGCCTAAATTCAGGATGCTTTTCCTCTAAGGAAGGGTAGCTTGGTTTCTTCCAGAAGCCACAGTCTAGCACATGGGAGGTATGGGCTTAGAGCAGGACCCTGGGCTCCCACCTGTGCATTTCAGCTGGCTCAAGGCCCAGAATCCCATCGGTAATGTTCCCATAGGGATCATCGTCAGCTCAAATCTGGCTCTTGGACTTTCTGTTGCTTACCATTCCCTCCCAACAGGGAGGGAGCCTTGCTCTTTGCAAGGCTGAGCAGAATTGTGAACCCAGAAATACATTTTTAAAATGGGTCCTATCCAAAATATAATTCTTTTGGGAGGAGGGAATGAAGAGAGGTGCTCTGAGCACCTAGCTGGTTATACTACCAAAGGTGGAAGTATTTCAATTTTTATGTAATATATGTCATCTCCTCTATTTCCTCTGCATTTCCTTAAGGAGTATTTCAAGTTCGTCTTGCTCATCACTCATTTAATTTTCTGTAGTGCCTCTCTGTCCTTATTTGTTCTCATACATACTTTACTTCTGTCCTTTTATTTTTAATTTTATTATGAGCTACTTTGTCATTTTTTATTAGCTTTTTATTTATATCTGCCTCTCACAGCTTTCTCTAATCTCAGATGCTAGTCTTATCAATTCATTGTTCATTTCTCATTTCTTAGAGGTCACGTTTTCTTAAATTTTATAGAGAACACAAGAACTGATGCATTCTCAATTTTTATGTCTGTTTCCTGAAATATTTTCTCAAAAGCGTGTTAACCTGCTACTGTTTTCCTCTTATGCTTATAAATATTATTATATTTACTCTATTAGTTATTCTTGAAATAAGACCTATGTTCCAGTCAAGCATACTATTTATTAAGAAAGAGAGATAGAGATGAAGATAAAGCTCATTTTTAATTATTATCACCGTGCCTTGATTATTGCTAGAATTTCTTGGCAAAAATCCAACTAGAGAACTAGTAGATAAATATTCTGTCTAGTCAGGTTTTACTGGGGTGAAAACTCTACTGAAACAGAATATTCTAGACCTGGTGCCTGTTAGGGTTCTCCAGAGAAACAGAACCAATGATATATATATGGAGAGAGGGAGAGAGAGGGAGAGAGAGGGAGGGAGGGAGGGATGGGGAGAGAGAGAGAGAGGGAGAGAGAGAGAGAGAGAGAGAGAGAGAGAGAGGGGGGGGGGAGAGAGAGAGAGAGAGAAAAGAGAGAGAGAAAAGAGATTTATTATGGGGATTGGATCATGTGATTATGGAGACTGAGAAGTCCCATTGTCTGCTGATAAGCCATTTGTAAGCTGGAGAACCAGAAAGCCGGCAGTATAATTCAGTACAAATCCAAAGGCTTAAAATCCAGGCAAGCCTATGGTGTAGCTCCCACTCTTAGGCCAACATAATTGAAAGTCCCAAAGTCCAAAGACCCAGGAAGCAGGAGCTCCAATATTACAGGGCGGATGTCTCAAGAAGAGACAAAGAGAGAAGCAGTTATCCTTTCTCCACCTTTGTATTCTATTCAGACCTTTAATGAATTGGATGATGCCCACCTGCATTGGTGGGGGTCATCTTCTTTACTCAATCCACTAATTTAAATGTTAATCTCTTCTGGAAACACCCTCAGTCACACCCAGCAATAATGTTTTACCAGCTATCTGTGCATTCCCTCATTCCAATCAAATTGACAAATAAAGTTAACCACGTCATGTGCATGTGCTTTTTACTGGAAAGAAAAGAATTTTCCCTGAAGGGCTTAAAGCTGTATGTGTTTTTTTTTCTTTCTAGAAACTGGGGTATGGCTTTCTCCATACTGGATTTGGAGAAGCTGGGTTTGCTTTCTCCAGTCCTAATCCCTTTCTGCCCTTCTGCTACTGACTTCAGTGTCTTGATGCAGTGCAACACTTGTCCATGTTTGTCTATATCAACCATGGATTAATGGTTTCTTACTATAGCTTGTAGATCATAAATTAGTGGAAATTCCTTTCAGATTCCACCAGAGCTTGTTTTAGACTTTCAGTTTTTAATGTTATAGGTTTTCTTTTTATTTTAAAATCTTCATAGGCATTTTAGTGACATCTCCGCAGACACCAAGTCATGAGATGCTAGTCAGAAGCCATCTTAATCCAGAAGTCGGCCTGATTTTGAGACACATTCCAGTTGCACTCAAAAGTCCTAATCTATCATCTTCCAAAGAGAAAAAAAAAAACTAAAAGAGAGCATCAAATGCCTTACTTCCACTCCTCAGTCATTGCTTTTCTGTGATGTCTGCCCCTCCCTGGAGCTTTTGACTGAATAAGACCCATGGGCTGTCTCTGTATTGTGCTGACCAGGACTTCAGGCTGGGAGAAAAGAGACCTAAATTCCACCTATGTCAATAATCAGCATGAGTAATCTTGGGTAAGCCATTTAAAATGTACAGCTCCCTTATTCCTCAAGTAAGAAAAAACATTTGCCTTTCCTGCTTCAAGAGGGTGCAATTAAGTCCACATGAAGGTCAGAGGTGATGAGTTGCTGGTGTTGGATCCCAGCAGATGAGACAAGCAGTGGTAGAGGGAGAGGAATGAATAGCATAGGAACACGACAGAGAACATGGAGGAAAGGGAGTCTGACCATCACCAGCATGATTACTTCTCACAGTTTTTGTAGAGCAGGGTTTTCAAAGTGTGGTTCGGCCAAGCAGCAAAACAGGGGACTTTGTTAGAAATTCAAATTTTGGGGCTATACTATAGACTTACGAAATCAGGGACTCTAAGGGTAGGACTCAGCTATTTATGATTTAATAAATCTTTGAGGTAATTTCCAATGTTCACTAAATTTTGATAATCACTGGTGTAGAGAAATCCCTAAATATATCTCCTCACCTCGCCTCACTTTCAAGGTAAAGATTATTTTATTGAACTCTGAAGACTGTGTACCTCGTTTTCTGATAGAGATCCCAAGCATTTAAAATAAGGAATTTGTTAATTAAATATGGGAGACCAGTTATGTTATCTAACTTCAACTGGATTCAGTAATGCTTACCAATTCTATTTATTGCTCATTGACTTTCTATTATTCCAGGCTTTCCATTCCATTCGATCACTAAATCTATTCCTCATTCTTCAGAGCTGTAAAGCTTTAGTTTGTAACTTTCCTTGGTACATTAAGGGATTTCAATCAACTTTCCTTTTCTGTCCGTTGGCGATTATTCCATGTTTCTACCCAATTTCTCAACCCTTGCTACTGACTCAAGGAAATGTTAAACTTTCTGGGTGAGGTGAAGAACTCCACTTTGAGTCTTTTCTCACGTCACTCCTGTGGGACACTATTTTATCTATTTTCTTGCATATTCCACTTTTTCCAAGCACCTTGATTTTTCATGAGTGCCTAAATATGTTTATATATTCATTATTTATTACTAACCTGATAAGAGGCAAGAAGAATTGTCACTATCTTCTAGTATAAAGGAGGCCATGCTAACTGCATCCCACACTTAATTTTTAAAATTTTTTCATAGATGTATATATGTATATGTATACTACACACACACACACACACACACACACACACACACAGTGCCAAAAAATGCACACACATTTTAAGAAAGGAGAAAACTGTATTAAAATTGTAATACTCAGTATATAGCAATAAAAAAAGATGAATACAAGTCATGTGTACACATTTTTTTGGCACCATTGGGGGTGTGTGTGTGTGTGTGTTTGGGTGTGTGTGTGTGTGTGAAGCTATTTTAACCATGTTTGATTGTATAATTCAGTGGCATTAACTACATTCAGTGTTGTGTAATCATCAACATTATGTATTTCTAAAGCTTTTCTATTATCCCAAATAGAAACTTTGTACTCATTAAGCAAAATCTTTCCATTCCTACCTAGTCCCTAGTTATCTCTAATCTACATTTTGTCTCTGAAAATGAATTTGTTTATTCTAGATCACTCATATAAGTAGAGCCACAGAAAGTTTGTCCTTTCGAGCTAACTTATTTCACTTAGCATAATGTTTTCAAGATTCATCCAGGTTGTAGTACTTATAAGAACCTTTCCTTTGTATGGTTGAATACTATTCCATCATGTGTATACAGCACATGTGCATATCCATTCTTCTGTTGATGGACACTTGCACCACTTCCACTTTTTGTCTATTAATCTAAATAATGCTGCAATGAGCATAGTGTACAAGCATCTGTTTGAGTCCCTCTTTTGAATTTGTTTAGGTATAGATATCAAGGAGTGGAATTGCTTGGTCATATGTTTAACTTTCTGAGAAACTGACAAACTGTTTTCCACACCAGCTGCACCATCTGACATTCCCACCAGCAATGTGGAAGAGTTTCAATTTTTGCATATCCTGATCAACACTTGTTAATTTGTTTTTAATCATAACCATCCTCGTAGATGCAAGCAGTACATCATTGTGAAGTGCAGCTCATTTGATTTGCATTTCTTTAATGATTAATGATGATGAGCAGCTTTTCTCATACTTGTTGAAAAATTATCTTTGTCTTTGCTACATTCAATAATATCACAAAATGGCTTTCGTATTGTAACTTGTAGAAGTATAAACAAAGCGATGATTTTTACAGTCCTCATCCACCCTATTACTTTCTTCAATCAAGTTTTCTGGGCACAGATGTAGCTACACAGGATTAAACAGAATTGAGTACAAAGACACAAAACTCAAATATATAATCGTATTTCTTGATATATGAATGTATATCTCTCTGTTCTACAGAGCTCATTCAGCCCTTCCTTTCTTCACACAGGTTTATGAGTGTAGATATAGATAGTGAGGAATAAATAGATGAAAGAAGAAACATAGAAATACAAACATGTCAAAGCAAATGTAGAATCATACAATTTATGTATGGATGTATACTTTGCCTCATTCCCAAAAAAGGGCTTGAATTGTAAAAAAGATACATGAAAGAAAAAGTTATCAATGTTGAACATTCACAGTCTTATCTCTTCTTTTTGTAAAAACAAAACAATGTAAAAAGGGCCCCTATCTTTGTGCATTGGTTCTCACACTTATGCAAACTGACATAAGGGATAGATTGCCTGGACCAGTTTACATTGGGAAAAGCATAGTAGCTCTCTATAGAAGAAAGGACCTTAAAGCAAGAGGGAAGTGATGAGAAACACAAAAGTCTGTCTTCTGGATTTAAAGTGGAAGATGATTTAGGTGAGAGCTGGAGCAATTAACTGAGCTCTTATGAGTGGAGCTTTATGGAGACTGATGAACACAAAGAAGAGTTAAATAATATTGCATTGTGTATGACTGGAACTCTGAAATGGATTTTCATTTAAACCCCAATTAAAATTTAAATCGCTGTTCAGTCATTTTTGGATATTAGATTGTCATTTCTTTTGAATAAGACACCACCATGTTGAGATAGACCAATAAATTAAATACACAGTTGCTTTCCTGTCTGATCAATGAGGATATTCATGAAAGAGAACCAACAACATGTAGAATATTATAGAATATAAATGGAAAGAGCACTTAGTTGGGAATTGTGAAATATGATCCTAGTCTGGGTTTAGAAACAACAAAGGTTCTTTGTGCCTCTAATCTGCTAAGATTCTGTCTTATTTTGGTTATAAGACAAAAGAAAAATATACAAAATATGTATCTGTTTGGCCTTATGATCTTACCACTCACAAGCTCAAATCATTCACAAGGAAATGTATGAAATTAATTATAAATACATTTCTCCAATGGGCGATCAATCATGATATAATCTTTGTTTTCCAAAGAATTTGGGATAATATATATATATATATATATATATATATATATATATATATGATGGGCCTTGACTTCAGAGTTTCTGGGAACTCAGAATAGACTTTTAAAAACTCCTATCTTTTCACTTTGACCACATCTACAAGTGAACCTGTTTTCCAGACAAATTATCTGGATCAATTCAGCAGTTCACCTTCACTCAATGTATCAGACAATCCGTGTAGTCACTGTAGCCACCAAGGGACCAGTTTGGTTGGATTTCAATTTGATGTATTGTAGCTCAATAGACAGTTTGAGATGTCTGGGAGATGCACAGGCAATTGTCTCAAGAGCTTGTAAGTTACTGTGGTCCTATGTGGCATTCATTACTTCTCACTAGAGGAAAACTATTCGGAGATCATTTTTTCAGTAGTGTACTTACTATGTCTTATAAGCTGTTTTTAATAAAAATCTTTTTTAAATCTATTTTTATTATTGCCAAACTATACAAGCACAATGTGGCAGAAAGCTCAATGACCTGATATCAAGTGACTGGGGTTGTAATCCTGCCTAATGTATTGATTTTGAGAAAAGTTCCTGATTACTCTGAGTCCAGTTTCCTCGTCGGTAAAATGAGGGGGCTGAACAAGAGGACTGCTGCACTATTCATCGTCGGTAAAATGAGGGGGCTGAACAAGAGGACTGCTGCACTATTCATCTGAGGTATACTCCATGCTCTTTTTTCTTTTTAGCTGAGCCATCCTGCCCCCTGTTGGCAGCTCAGTGGCAGCTCAGCTCAGGCTGGGCATCGAACTGCTGTTGCTCAGAGCTCAGCTCGCCCTCTTGAGCAAGCTCTTAACCAACTGAGCCACTCGGCCCGCCCTCCATGCCTTTTTTAATCTGCTTATTCTAAAATGTGTAATAAGTGGATTCAGAGGTGAAATAGATGCTAAAGTTCACATTATTGTTTACCTGCTCTGTTTTTATGTCCCCCCAAACTTGAATCAGGAAATAGCACCATAGCTGTCAAATTAGACACCAGAACCACAGGTCCAGCCCATTTCATTATATAACACACACAAATAGCTCTTTGCAAATTAAGGAAATACCCAAGAGCAAATATTTGTTGCTGACCTGAAAAGAGAGAGTGAAAATCTAAATCAAACTATGGCAAATCGACATAGACAATAAGAGAAAAAAAATTAATGTTATATGTAAAGCGTGACCTGATATATTAGACATACATAATCAACATCAGCATGTTCTCAATATCAGTATCCTGTTTGTCACTGGGAAATGTGGAGGCATGACTTTGAAAGTTAATACTAAGACCTACCACCCGAGTGCTCCCCATCACTACATCCTTGCCCCAACATTCTCTTGCCACTGGACCTGACAGTCTCATTATCAGAGCAATTTACTTGAATTTAGGTAGAGGGTTTTTGTCCCCCCTCCCCCAGAAAACTATTTAATAGTACGTACACCATAGGACGAAACAGATTCTGGCTCTACCAGAATTTCTACTTTGACCCATCAGGGGACCTTCAATCGTTTTGTAAATTTTGAAGAAAATAGCTCTGTCCTCTGTGTCTCCTCAAAAGATGAATTAGAGAAGAAACTTCACGGGAAGAAGGAACCACAGAAGCCTGGGGTAGCTGCAAACATGTTTACTCCCAACACTGATACAGACGGTACACAACCAGAACAGGCATGTATAATAGTTAACTTTCCATGGTTTAGTTAAATATCACCAGCCTCCCAACAGCATGATTCGAATTTCAGTTACTATGGTATATTCACTGTGAGTGATTGTGGAAAGTACAAATTCCCCTGCTAGCTCTTTAGATCAGAAGTCACTATGTAAATAACAAGTGCATTATCATCAGTGACCAATCATGGTGCTTCTTTAAAAATCTGTTAGTGATCGGTCACGGCACATCTGTCATTACGTTCACCCACAGACAACAAAGCACAGAGTTAGTCGTGTTGTCCTCTTGTCTTCCCTGCAATCAACTGAAATGATATTATACAGAAATAGATCATTGAAAAGGGGAACTGGCTGACAAAGATGAAAAGTTCAGCAAAAAAAAGTGAAGAGGGATGACGCCAGAAGTGGCACTTGAATCTAACATACACAGAGTTGTAGAAGAAAGAGCTGACCGTGGGAATGTTGATGCTGCAGCCACTCCTATATATGCAGTCAGTCAGGGGTTTCAGGGAAGGCCAAAGCCAAAGTCTAGTCACAAAGGAGCAAAGTGATTTTGACAGAAAGGGTGACTATGTCCCAGAGGGAGTGAGGCCGGCAGAAACTTCACATTAAAAGATCCCTCGGGTGTACTTCACAACATTGAAAGCATAAGGGATAAGAGGTTGGAAGTTAATTCAAACTTAGAATGGAGTATGACAATTTACCAAGGCGTAGAAAAGACACTTGCTCTACATTGTAAGTTACAAGATGAGAAGCAAAAGGCAAGCATTGTTCAAATTACTCTGGATAAGATTTCTACAAAGGAATAAAATGCTTTAATTCTCGAGGTTCCTAATATTTTAAATTACAGTGTGCTAAATATACATGTACTTAGTAGAATAGTTAAATAATGAACACTTTCAATTAAACTATTAATTAAATTTATAATTTTATACAGCAATATAATTATATTATAAATATGTAATTATGATATATAGTTTAAATTATTTTAAAATTTTTAAAAAATTGTACATTATAAAGTTATAATAATTGAATACACATTTACTAAAATAGTTTTATTATGTTTTTATTTCCCAATACATTTATAATTGACAGTGTTTTGGATGTTTTCACAGAAATGTGTTAATAAGGTGAAAGATCAATTGTGATTTTTTTTCCCTATTGATCATTAACTCTGCTATGCACAGTTTCATCTTACAGTCATTTTTATGACCCTGCACTACTGTGTAACATGAGGATCGTCTGTATTTAAAATTATAATTACCTGCTTTCCTTCCTATCTTGTATTCCTTCAGGCAGCTCTATTTATCCCTTCTGCCTATGTCTTGTGGTATTTACCTCCATTTTTAAATAATATGATATCATCATCTTTTCTCGACTCATTTCAGTATCTTTTCTTAATTATTTTGTATTACTTTTTCTCGGATTCTTTTTTATAGCAATATAGTATTTCATTGCTGTATAATATTTTATTGACTAAATAGAATATAATTTGTTTAGCTATTCTACTGTTGATGGGCAGCTAGGTATTTTCCTGTTTTTGCCAATACAAATGAAGCTGCTAAGAACTTTCTTTGATATGTCTTTTGGTGGACACTGACACCGGAATCATCAATAAAGGGTTTCAGGCTGAGTTTGCTTTTTCATGTTTCCATTTTCTTTCTTGTTCATGAGGACGCTCACCTTAAATTTGAGCACGGCTTTATCTTTTTACTAGTCTTTTTTTTTTAACATATCTACCATTGTAATACATTATAAAAGAGAGGAAAGCAATTTCCTTATTAACCTTTCTGCCATTTAAAAATATGTCTGTCACCATTATACACACATTTAAACACACACACAGACACACACATGCCAAGCTCAAAGTACTGACCTTCTAAATTCAACACCTTTGCAATAGGACAGATTTGGGGCTGCCATGTAAGCAGGCTCTTACCACTGAGCATTTGGGTGAGTATACAGGTAAGTGGCAATGTTGATCATAAAAAGTTTTGTTGAATTTTATTACTTAAACATACTTTGTCATTAGCACAACATATATTGATCTGTACTTTCCTCAATATTATATTTTACAAAAGCTATTAGCTAATTGCATCAATAGGGTAAACAAGAGCATAAGTTGTGATCTACTCTGAAAACATGAGAAGCTATTTTAAGCTCTTTCGGAAACTAATTCGGCAGCAGATGTTTGCATACAATGTGCTCATTTTAAATGGTGCTTATTTAATTCTCAGAGGGAAATATATCCAATTATCCCCCATTTAGAAGAATTATACATTTCCTGGAATAACCCCAAGTATCTTAGAGAATTTTTTTCTATAATCTCTTATATTTTAAAGATATTTCAGTCATTCTTACTGGACTTAGCAGCTTAACTTGAAAGGCAATATTTTAGTGAAAAGAGAACAGATTTTAATGTTAAACAAATCTGCAATCTAAAACTCACTCTATTATTTTCTAATTGTGTGAACCTGAGCAAAATGAACTTCTCTAAACCTCAGTTTTTATTTATTTGCTAAATTGAGATGACAATGACTATCTAATTTCTAGTACTTTGAGTGGATTAATTAACATAATGAATGTAAACTTCATAAAACGGGACCGGTACAGAGCTGATATTCAAGATGTGTTAGTTTCAGGGTTTATTTATCCCACATCTGTGAGATTTTATCCTAAAATGTGACAATTATGTGCTTTTCCTTCCAGCCATTCTTACTGGGTAAGATTACTCTTACCAGTTCTTGTACCCCTTCCTGTCAGAACAACAAAAGCTGGATCAAAAATAGATGTTACTTCCCTATGTGTGCATGTTTCCATTTCTTACTGCAGCTTTGAAAAGGGGTGGGGCGGGGGGGGGGTGTTGTTTGAAAGACAGGAGCTTGTGAGAAACAATACAATTATTTAGTTATTTTGAAAAATGGCCCAAGAGGTGCTGTTCTACTTACACGGGCTTTATAGATAGATAATGCCATAATGAACTCATGTTCTAAGAAGATATTTTCATACCTCTAACATATTCAATAAGACAAATGCCAAATGGAATTAAAGAAGTGGAACAATGCTCAGTACATTTGTTTCCAGTCTAAACTCACCCTTGAGGTACAGCAGGATAGAATCTGAGGTATTCTGCCAAAACAAGGTTTCCATCTTTTGGTCCCATGTTGTGCTGGGCACATAGACGCTTCTCTGAGCAGGTCAGCAAGTACAAGCCAGGATGAGAATGCCTGAGCAGGAAATGCTGCAGGTATTACTGTAATGCCAATTATTTAGGGTGGAGGTTGCAAAAATGGCCTCTAGGAAAACACACGTGCATGCATACACACACACACAGAGCAAGAACCCTAGATTCTGTCTATATCTTATTTATCCCATCTACCCATTCCTCCCAATTCATGCAGAAAACTAAGCAGAAATCAGAATGACTCTCAGCCAGGGAAGGACATGGGACAGGGACTTATTAAAATAAGTCTAGATCAGGGGTCAGCAAACTGGGGCTCGCGAGCCCCATGCGGCTCTTTGGGTACGTACATGTGGCTCTGAAGTAAAATTGGAAATGAAAATAAAACTATCATAGTTTCATTTATAAAAAATTTAAAGGATATTATTCACATAATGGTGATTTCATTTGTTTTATGGCTCTTGAATATTTTTTAAATTGTGAAGGACAGGATTGGCTCTTCCGTCTCCAAAGTTTGCTGACTGCTGGTCTAGATAAAAAGACTGTCCTGATAATCTATAGATAGGCTTATGGTGGACATCTGGAGCCAACGTGCATAAAAGGGATCACTGATTGACATGGCAGGGCTTGCTCTTGACATGCAAGAGAGCTTGGTGGTGTAATTCCAGATTTGCCACTAACGAGTCGTGTGATGTTAGGCAACCTGACCCCTTCATACACTGGCTTTTCTCCTTTGTTGACTGAAGAAATTGGAATAGGAGATCTTTCAGTTCCTTTTTAGATCCAAAATTAGTATTTTCTTCACAGTGTTAGAGTCAATTTATGAACTCTTCTTCCTATATATGTTGGATATAGAATGGGGTTAAGAATAGGGGATTTGGAGTGAGACCTGGGAGTGAATACAGTCTATCATTGATTAAGAAGCAGTTTGTGCCCTGAGAACATGCTTCCTAAGCCTCATTTACCTCATCGATAGAAGAAAACAAAATGATCTTATAAGGTTGTTTTGGGGATTTTGAGTGACAGTGCATATAAAAAACACCTGGACCACTCTATGTGTTCAATAAATGAACACTATTATTTTAACAGACCTATTTATTTTATATAAAGGAGCCTGCTTAGCATCTTTGGTATTACATTTCTCTTACATGCAAAGTTTCCATGTGGGATATTGTAGTATTATATTTTCCTCATATGCTATTTGTCTATCTCTAGTATACAATGGCCAGGAAAAACTCTAAGCTATAGGCCAATCTCTGATCCAATGAATTGCTCCAAACACCTGACTGCTATCTCCTCTCTGTGACATTCTTGAGAAGCTATCTATATTGACAATGTGGGAAGGTCATGGGATATGTGAGAAGAAGGGAGAGTGAAGAAGAGAATGACTTATGTAAAGAAAACTAGTCTAGAAGTTAGGACATTTAAAAAAAAGGGAAAGAAAAGGGATAGCATAAAAAAGAAATACTGTAATTTGAATTTTTATATTTTTTGTATTTTCCAAATCTTTTCCAGACACCAAATATGATTTTTAGAATAGGAAAGATGTAACTTATACAAGGAAGAATACATCACTGCATGAAAACAGTCCTTTAAAAACTCAAAGCAGCTCTTGAAGAGAGAAAAGCAGAAGCTAAGTGGATGGCTCACCCGTGTTAAAATCAGACCTAAGTCACAAACACATAGATGCTTTAATATATACCTCTCCAGTCATGCATACACTTATAGGTATGCTTCCTAGAACAAGCATATCTCTCCATCTATTTACTCACTAACTGAACATAGGTTTGTACTCACTAAACATAGAGATCTGTTCAATCAAACACACACACAAACTCTTATTTGTATTCATCTAAAAACATAGGCATGCAAACACTGACACCCACACTCAGATGAAGTAGCTAGACCAGCTGAAATGAATTTTCCAATTTTAGTGAAAGGAAGAGAGCATTTTTTTCTCACAACAATCTTTGAAAGTACAGTGCTTTAAAAAAAAAAAAACTTGGTGATAAGTCTGGATGTGTAAGAGATCCCAACTTACCACTAAAATAGCTTAGGATTTTACAATTAAAACTAAACGTTATAGAGTAAAATTAGTTTTTGCATCCTCTTTCCAATGTTACATGTAATGGTTTCATAAGTGCTTTAGGACTGTGGAAAGTAATGAGCTTTTGGTCTCATTACAGTTCACTGGGCCGGCCTCAGAGAAGCATCGGTGGGAACTGCCTACTGTCCAAGAAAGATGCTGAGGAGACAATGTCCTCTCTGAAACAAAAACTATAATATTTGGTCCTATAGGCTTGTTTAAGAGTTAAGGAAATGGACAGAATCCACAGTACTTGCGTCATCTTTGCCAAGCAACTGTAGATTTTTTTTTTTAAATTAAATTTATTGGGGTGGCATTGGTTAGTAAAATTATGCAGGTTTCAAGTGTACAATTCTATAATACATTGTTGCGTATTCACCACCCAGAGTCAGTTGTCCTTCCATCACCATATATTGACCCCCTTTACCCGCTGGTAACCACTAAATTGTTGTCTGTGTCTGTGAGCTTTTGCTTGTTTGTCTTGTTCATTTGTTGCTTTCAGTTTATATCACATATGAGTGAAATCATTTGGTTCTTGAACTTTTCTTTTTGACATATTTCGTGTAACATGATAATCTCAAGATCCATCCATGTTGTTGCAGATGGCAGTATTTAATATTTTCTTATGGACGAATAGTAAGTATTCCATTGTGTATATATACCACATCTTCTTTATCCAGTCATCTGTCGAAGGACACTTTGGTTGTTTCCATGTATTGGTCACTGTGAAAAATGCTTCAAAGAACATAGGGGTACATATATCTTTACAGATAAATGTTTTCAATTTTTTAGGTAGATACCCAGAAGTGGGATTGATGGTTCATGTGGTAGTTCTATTCTTAATTTTTTGAGTAAACTCCATACTGTTTTCCATGGTGGCTGTACCAATTTATATTCCCACCAACAGTGTATGAGGATTCCTTTTTCTCCACAACCTCACCAATACTTGTTGTTACTTGTCCTGTTGATAATTTCTAACAGGTGTGAGGTGGTATCTCATTGTGATTTTATTTTGCATTTCCTTAATAGGGAAGCTGAACATTTTTTTTCATGTATCTGTTTGCTGTTTGTATGTCTTTGTGGGAGAAGTGTCTGTCCAGGTCCTCTGCCCATTTTTTATTGGATTGTTTGATTTTTGTTGTTGTTGAGTTGGTTGAGTTCTATTGGATATAGAACTTGAGTTCTATTGGAGATATAGATATATATATATATATATATATATATATATATATATATATATATATATATCTCCCCTTATTGGAGGTGCTGTTTGCAAATATCTTTTCCCATTTGGCTGATTTCCTCTTTGTTTTATTGATGGTTTCTTTTGTTGTGTAAAAGCTTTTTAGTTTGATATAGTCCCATTCATTTATTTTTGCTTTAACTTCCCTTGCCTTTGGGGTCAAATTCATAAAATCCTCTCTAAACTCAAGGTCCATAAGTTTAGTACCTATGTTTTCTTTTATGCAATTGATTGTTTCAGGTCTTTGATGTATTTTGAGATAGTTTTGTTATATGGTGACAGATAGCAGTCTAGCTTCATTCTTTTGCACATGGCTTTCCAATTTTCCCAGCACCATTTATTGAAGAGGCTTTCTTTTCTTCATTGTATGTTTCTGGCTCCTTTGTCAGAAATTGTCTGCCCATATATATGTGGGTTTATTTCTGGATTCTCAATTCTGTTCCTTTGGTCTGTGAGTCTGTTTTTCTGGCAATACCATGCTGTTTTGATTATTGTCATCCTGTAGAATACACTGAAGTCAAGCAATGTGATACCTCCAGACTTGTCCTTTTTTCTTATGGTTGCTTTGGCTATTCAGGGTCTTTTGTGATTCCATACAAATCCGATGATATTTTTTGCTCTATTTCTTTAAAAAATGCCATTGGGATTTTGATGGGGATTGCATTAAATGTGTATATTGCTTTGGGTGTTATAGCCATTTCAACTATGTTAATTCTTTCAATCCATGAACACAGAATATCTTTCCATTTCTTTGTGCCTTCTTCAATTTCTTTTAATAATATCTTGTAGTTTTCAGTGTAGAAGTCCTTCACATCCTTTGTTAAGTTTATTCCTAAGTATTTTATTCTTGTTGTTGCCTCAGCACATTAGGTAGCATGTCAGTCTCAAAGATTTTGGAAATGAATACTTATTTCTTTTCTTTTAGACTAATATAAACTTAAAAGTATGATTAAATGATATAAAATCATAAAGGAAAAGGAAAAAAACTTGCATTTAGGAAAAATCAGTGGCAAATATGTGCTCTCTGCTAATGTTGATTAGAATTTTTGTAGTCTTGGCCAATTCAATCAGCTCCCATACCACAATAAGGAGAGGGTGCTTTTGAGTATCTTAGCAGAGAGAGGGCAGAGATAATTATCCAAATGTCCAAAGGACAGCGGGGTATTTTCCCTTTAAGGCAAGAAAAAGAAACATCGAGAGGACCAACGTATGTTCCCACTTCTGAGATCTGCCACAATGGTTTCCGCTTTCCACACTGCAGCTATGAAGCAGCTCGCCCTCCAGGCTCCGAGTTAATGATGTGGCTGATTGCTTCTATGCCCGGAGTCATTATGACTGATGCTGGGCAAGTGGCTTAACCGCTCCTGGTCCCAGTTTCCTCATCTGTAAAATGAGGACATTGGAACAGATGACTTCTGAAGTCCCTTCCAGTGCTCACATTGTATGATTTAGTGCCTGACGGTAACGCAGCCTTTTTAAGTGTGACTGCACGCAGCCATGCGTGACATAAAACACTCCTGTGCAGGGTGCCAGCTTGTCTTCACAATTGACAGTAAAAAGAGCTAGCTAGCTGCAGGCAAACCAGTGAATTTAGCCAAGCTTTATTTAACCGTCATTAGGGTTTGTCTAAACTTGACTCTTATGCCCATTTGGATTTCCTTTCAGACAGCTCCTAATTGCTCTGTCTTCACACTTTCCTTCCAAAAGCATGTCGGGGATCCATAAGCATGGAGGAATATTTAATGGGTAATTGATAACCTTTCTAAGGTCTCGGTGGCTGTAGGTCGACTTGAAAAAAAAGTGCTCAAAGATAGATGGTGATACCAAGTGCAGACAACAGTTACAAAATCCAAGGGAAGAGCCTGGGTCACGAGGTTCAGGAACCCAAATATTGGCAGCAAATTGGGGAACTTACCTGAGAGGGCTGGATAAGCTTGGCAAACCTGAGTGAATGAGAGTGTTGGCCCTCAATCATATTCTCACACAATCCAGAAGAATACCAAAACATGTTATCAGAAATGCCTTAAGAAGCCCAAGCTGAGTTAGTTTGGGGCAAAAAAAAAAAAATTGAAATAATTATAACTGCCTTGACAAGGGGGTATGTAAGCATCTAATTTTACAGGATGCCTCCCACTGCTCCTGAAATCTGCCATAACTTTCTCTAAGGCTCACTCCTGAGGAAAAATATCAGTTGGTCTAGAATCCCTGAGTGCTGGCTGGGTTTTTCTGAACTCTTTTCCACACATTTCTTAGAAGGGAAACTTTTGAAGGACCCTGAGCTGGTGGGGAGAGATGGCAGAGCATGGGTCCAGGAGTTCTGTGGTCCCTGCTTCTAACCAGGACACCTGAACTTGGAGCTTTCTTTCCTGGGCACTGGTTTGTCTGTATCGCTGGGTCACCAGCCTGCCTCTTCCTCTTCTCTTCCACATTCTGACTCCCCATGGTCAAGCACACCATCATGTTCTTATGCTTTTGACCATCCACCCAAAGCAGGTGACTTTGTTACTGTAACCACAGTTCTTCCATCATCTAGAACATTTAGTATGAGGTCTTAAGAAAAGGAATAGTTGCAAAGGCTCCCAGGCCATTCAGGTAAGACGCAGAGGCAGAGAAGGAAGGATAGGAGAGAGCAGCCAAGATGTCAGTGCCAGGCTGTAGTGGGTAACACGAGGGAAACCACAATTCAGAATTAGAACATTGCCTCTGAATCAAAGTGTTAGTGCGTGTATGTAAATACAGAAAAATGTTGGCTGATATAACTGAAAGGTAATATAAGTAATTACAAAGTAAAGAGACTTTAAAAACTTTACTATGAAAGAGTTATAGTAACTTCAAAAATGTATGTAAATTAATTTTTGCCTGTGCTTATTACATAGAATAATATCATGTAGCAATTAATCTATCATATTAGTGATAGACAGTAGGTTACGTTTTATATGATTACCACATTAAATTCTGGTCAAGTATGCTATGATTCTATGTCTTTATAGTTCATTTTTGGAAGGAATGTAGTTATCTGTTCATAAACTCAAAAGAGATTAGATGGAGGAGTCAATGATTGAACTGCTGTGCTTACAGATTCAGTTTTCAGGATAAACAAATATTGGCATTTTTAAGATCTCCATTTAGACAAATAGATGCAACTACTGCTTTTATCCATTTTCAAAACATTAGAAATAAGCTCTTCTTATATGTAACTCAGCAGCCCAAGTTTTGTTCTTAACTGTTCCCTTCATGTAGACATGGCTTAGAAGAGACTCAACAATCCAATCCGTTTATTCCTACATCCACTAACTGGAATAAACCCAGGTTGAATACTTTAAAATAATCACAACCAATTTTGCTTTACTCTTCAAAGTTTTTGTATTGAATACAGAATTGAAGAGTCTCATAAAGTTATCAAGGGGCCCTTTAAGAAATTCAAATGAAATCTTGGATTAATTTAAATTTAAATTCACTCTTCATATTTAAGCCAAGTATAGAAACGTAGGCTGTTTTCCAAGTGTCCTTGGCTTTTCATAAACTAGCTGCTGGTCCAGAGGTAATGGCGACATGTCCAGATGTGCTGGGACATAGCAGAAAGGGTGGCATGGTATGTTTAACTTAACTAATGCAGGGACCAAGCAGGATATAGCACTTGACTGTAAAGCCCAGAATAAGCCACACATTATCCAAAGGGAAAAACAATCCTACAGGTAGAAGGGCCCACAGGAACTATCAATGATACTGAAGGGAGATAATGCCAAAGGCATGCTAAACTAGATGGATTCTGGAACAAAAAAAGGGAATTAGGTAAAAATAAAGGAAATATGAATAAACTATGGATTTTAGTTAAAAATAGTAAATCAATATTGTTTCATTAACTATCACATATATACCATATTAATGTAAATTGTTAATAACATGGAAAACTGTGTATGGCATGAAAAGAGTAATATGGGAACTCTTCGTAGTATCTGCTCAATTTTCCCATAAATGTAGAACTGTTCTAAAAAATAAGTATATTGAAATAAAGTTTATTGGAAAAACAGTAGCAGATAAATGTCACCAAATGGGTGGTGAGTTTACCATAACTTTCCTCCACGATCTTCAAGACTAAACTCAATTCACTTCTAAATCCTGAAGTGGACATTGGAGGAGATAGAGAGAACTTCAGAAGGGACCTCCTAGTCTAGCTCAAAGATTAGGAAACAGATCTTTTAACATTCAGATACAATGGAGGAAATTCCCCACTTTTCTTTCATTTTCTTCTCTTTATTTTTTAGCCCCCAAACAAACCTATGATATAACAGTTGCAAAGGTGATGGGAAGCCACAGAAGCCTGAAACTCTGAAAGAAAGGGATATTATTCTCCTATCAGAGAGCTGTGGTCCCTAAGGTCCAGGGGAAACTCTCATTACTTCTCTGTGTCTCTGCTCTCTGGCCTCTTGACCCCAGATATAGGCATTGTCCAAGGAAGTACACAGCACAACAAGATGTATAAAGCCTGGCTTCCACAGCTAAAACGGGGCACCAAGGAGGCTGCAGAGAGGGAGGAACATGGGACTGTGACCCCCTAAAGCCCTTTATGAAGTCCTGGGCTCATCCCAAAGCTGAGCATGTATGCATCTAACCCTAAGCAGCATATTAGACCCTGATAAGACAACTATGGAATGGACCACCATTCAAGTCCCAGACCAGCCACTGGGTGGTGCCCACATGGCACAGATCCTAGTAGTACGGCTAAGGCTTTGAAAACTGACCTGACATTGGAATCATAACCTGCAGAAGCTAAGTCAGGGCTTGCAGCCTGAACCCAAACAGCATGATTGCCTGCTTAAAAATATAACTAACACCAAAATATTTACAATATCCAGGATTTAATCCCGAAGTACTCAGCCAATGAAAAATGAGGAAAATCTCAACTTGCATGAGAAAGAACAATCAGACTTAAACACCGAAATGGCACAGATATATAATGTTCTATCTAAAGAATAACTGAATGGAAATTTTAGTACTGAAAAATATAATAACCAAAATTTTTTAAAAAACAACCTCAATGGATAAGCTCAATAACAGAATGGGAAAGACAGAGGAAAGAGTCAGTGAATTTGAAGATAAATCAGTAGATGTTGTCTAATATGAACAACAAAGTTTAAATTGATGTAAAAAATTAATAGAGCCTGAGGGACATGTGGAAAAAATACCAAAATGTCTAACATTCATGCTATTAGTGCCTGAGAAAGAGAAGAGAAAGAATGCAGTGCCAATAGATAAACAAATAAATAATTTAAATATATAAGAATTAAAAACTTTTCAAATTGGGCAAAAGAAAAGAAACCTACAGATTCAAGAAGCTCAGCAAATTTCCAAGAGGATAGCTCCTCTCCCCCGACCCCCAATCCACATCTATACGAAGAATAAACTGCTTACAACAAAAGATAAAGAAAAAAAATCTTAAAAGCACCGAGGGCAAAAGGATTCATACTTTTAATGGAACAGTACTTCAAATATCTTATAAAAAAATCAAGGGGACAGAAAAATCAGCAACATTTCTAAAATGTTAAATGAAAAGAAGCAGAATTTTATATCTAGCCAAAATATCCTTTAGGAATGAAAATGAAATAAAATATTCTCAGATAAGGGGAAACTAAGAGGATCTGTTGGTAACAGGCACACTGTAATAGAACTGTAAGGAAATTCTTAAAACAGAAGAGAAATGATACCAAAGGAAACAGAACATCAGGAATGAAGGAATAGCAACAAAACCAGTAAATACTAGACTATTCTTCTACTTAGGTGGATAAAATATGGTTTGATGGTTGAAAGCAAAAATTGTAACGCTGGTGAGGTTTTCAATGTACGTGGATATAATGCATAGATAACTACAACATAAAGTGGGGAGGGGAAAGGGATTTATATGGTGGTAAGGTCGATAAAAACATCAGTAAATTTAAATATGTGTACAAAAATACCTAGAGAAACCTCTAAAACTTGTGCAAAGGGAAATGCAAACCAAAAGCTCCATGAGGTATTTCTGTCCACTTTATAGAATGGCTAAAATACAATATATTGACAATACCAGATGTTTATGAGGCAGAGCAACAACTGGAAGGAACGTTGCTGGCGGGAACAAAAAATGGGCAGGTCACTCGGGAAAACAGCTTGGCTGTTTCTTATAAAGTTATTAACACCCACTTACCATGTGACCTAACAATCTCCCTCTTAGGTGTTCCCACAAGAGAGATGAAAACTTAGTCACACAGCTGTACCCAAAAGTTTATAGCAGTCAAAATGGCCTTCAGTGGGTGAAGGGATGAACAACTTGTGGTACATTCGTACGCTAGAATACTACTCAGTAATAAAAAGCAATGAGCTCTTGATATTTGCAACATCTTGGAAGAATCTCAATGGCATTTTGCTGACTGAGCGAACCCATTCTCAAAATGTTACGTTCTCTTTATATAACATTCTTGTAAAGACAGAACGGCAGATCAGATCAGCAGTTGCCAGGTTTAGGGGTGAGAGAGAGCAAAAGGGAGCCTTTTAGGGTGATAGAATTGCTCTGTACCCTGATTGTGGTGGGAGCTATGCAAATTTACACACGTGTTAAAAGTCATCGAACTGTATGCGTGCAAGTTAATTTTACTGTAGTTAGTATCAAAAGTATATTTTTAAAAAGGTGTTCACAGCAATAAAAACAAGATGAAAGTTAGGGAAGCCAAATGAAACCTGGACCTCTGCAGGCACCTAAGTAATAACACAGAATATCCTATTGTCAGAATGTCTTTTGAACTTGAGAGGTCAGAGATAGAAACCCAAAAGTGCTCAATTCCCAGAATGTTTTTCATCTACAGGATAAATTAAATAATAATAATTATAAAATCACAAAGCCTGATGGCATTCACTCCAGAAAACCCTTTTTAATGAGAAACTGGTTCCTATTCTCTCGAGTTTTTCCAGTCACAATCTGTTTCACCTGTGAACTTCCAGCTATGAGAACACCTACCGCATGTTTCATTTTCTGGTAGTTTATTGACAATCATAAGCACTTATATATGTATAATGTAAACTAATAATACTGGAGTCAAAAAAAAAGAAGGTATGAAATTAGGTTTCCCCTGTGGTATTCAGTGAATCTTGTTCATAAAAGTTACCCTGAAATTGTTCTATCTAATATCCTGTGAAGGCGTAAGACAAAGATGAGGTTAATAATAAGAATCCCTGATGTCTTGGATGCCCACCTCCTGGCTCTCTCAGGCAGAGGATGAAAGTACCTACAATCATGAAATGAAATCAAGATATACTAAGGTGTACACAGGGAATTAGCATAAAAAGTAATAGGAAAAGAGAAAGGCATTCTGGGTAACATAGAAGTGAGAAATGGATTAAAATTTTTGAAAATTTTCCTTCTAATTATTTCTGAAATTCACATTTATTTATTTCCTTCAGTGGAGAGAGGAAATGAAAAGAATAAATTTAAGATAACTTTTTTTTTTTTGAGTAAATGCTTTTGTAGCTCTTTTTTGTGTAATTATCCAGCAGGGTTATTGAATGATCAGCTCCAATCTCTACTGTTACCAAAAGCTGACATTTTTATAATTCTCTTTCCTGTTCTCTTTAACACTGTTATGAAAATCCTGACACAACCCACCTGGAAGAAAATGGATTACTCAAACTTCAATAAAAGTCTTTTTCCAATGTGATTGATTTTCTTCATTTGGTTGAGAACTAAGGGCTGACATGATAACCATTTCTCTCCCAAATGACAGAAGAATTAGAGAGCAAAATTGGATCAGGCTACTTGAGTGCATTATTTCAGAAATGAGATGCACAGTTTCCAGGTCTGCAAATGGGAACAAAGAGGGGTGGAAAGAGGGGAATTTTGACAACGCCATCCAAAGAAAAATGGCCGTCCTAAACAAATGACCATTCAGAAAAAGCGATGATAGATCAAGAGTTCTCTGTGCCAGCTGTAATGATATACACTTTATATACGTTACTTAATTCTCTCTGCAATCTGGTGAATCGGTGTAAAAGAGCTGAGGGAGCCACTTCTTGCAACACTTAGCTATGACCTATGGTTATCCAGGAGACACCGAGCAGGTAAGACCAAACAGTCCCTCAACTGGGTGCCAGCCTGAATATGGCAGAATCCCTTCCTTTATGGAGCTTATGTCCTGTGGGGAAAAAAGAGATATTAAAGAAGTAATTATGTCCAGGAGTTTTCAAAAGGGGCGACTATCAAGCATGGAGGACGCCTTTTCAAAGAACTGATGTTAAGATTGAAACCTGAAACATGAATATGAGTTACCTGGGCTGCCTTAGATGTCCCTTCGATGTGGGTGCGGCCCACCCATGATATCACTGTGACCTCTGCTGAATTCCACCAAGATTCCTTCCTAAATGAACTCACAGTTATGTGACAGAAGTACAAAAGTAGATGATGGGAGCTGAGGGCACTGAACAAGACCTTAGGTCCTAAACGTTAACTCCATTTACTGGTTAATAATTTGGGAGTTTCAAAAATAATTATGTATCATGAGTAAATTATTAAAACGTGAATATTCCTAGACTATAAATAATAATAATTGACATGGATGTGATAGTTAGTTGTGTCAGATCTTATTCTAAAGGCTTTACACACAGTAACTAAATTCATTCTTATCATCCCCCTATGAGCATTATCCACATTATGTAGATGAGGAAAAATAAGGCACAGAGAGCTTAAGAAAATCCTATAAAAACACACAGCAAGTAGGTTGTGAGGTAGGATTCACAAAAAGGTCTATTTTCTTAACCTTTTAGCCTCTGCAATCATTTATTAACTAGTTGAAAATAAGACCCTATACTTACAGAATATATAACAGTTGTCAAGGAGAAATGTAGTGGGGAGATGGGGAATTAGAGTGCAAGACAGAAGAAAGAACCAGTTATAGGGGAATGATTCAATGATTCAATCCTGATAGGGAGAGATGAGAATATTTAAGGAAAACTCCACACTATTTCTTTATCAAACAAAATGCTGCACTTAAGAATATGTTTTCACTTCTATTAACAATTATAATCATTTTGACTAGGTACAGACTGGTGGTGGTCCAGCGTAAAACTTTTTGGAGTAAAAATGTCCTATAAGAAAATTTGAAAACTATGGGTCTATCTCCAGAAAAAATCAAACATATGCTTTTATATATAATCCTGAGGCTTCACAGTCCTACTGGAAGCCACAATGAAGTTGATCATCTCAGGGAACCTCCTTTTGTTGTTATTAGCTTAACTTTGTTGAAATGATTTTATCAAAATGCTAAAGCCAGGAAAAGAATCTGCCAGCAGTATTTAGAGTTTAGTTCAGCAAGTTAATGAGACGGTTCTAGAATTCCAACGACCAAGACAGCAGCACGAGAGCGACAGGGAAATCATTGTAATATTAGTGAATATCTGTTCTCCCATGTAGCTCTCACTCCTGTCACCTAGCAGGTGGCCCGGTCATTATGTCTCTCTCTCTCTCTCTCTCTCTCTCTCTGCCCCCCACCTTTCCCCCCATCCACTTTACTACCTTACAGGGTATTATGAGGACTAATATGAAAGTGCCTAGCACTCTGGCTGAGCTCTCTATAAATGATGCTTCTCATCAAGTATTATTGGAGAAAGTTGGGGTGGCTGACTCATTCATTCAACAAATGTGTGCTGAGAATGTACTACACATTCTAACTTCATTGTGACTGAGGCCTGCTGGTGATGCTCGTGGCATCACCTGGATGGACCACGGGCCCCTGTATCTCCGGTACTAACCTCTTTTTTCAGCTAGTAGAGTGACGTCACTTCTCACATCATGCTTTTTTGGTAAGAAAGAGCACTTCAACAGAGCTATTTGGGGTCCTCATGATAAAGGCTTACATTTTCCATGTATACCATAACCCTCTCTTTGCCAAAGCTTGGAAGGAACACCATGGGTGGAGCCTGGGAGACGAGAGGGGCTGGATCTCTGTGTTGTCACATGGTCTCATACTGCATGGAGAACCATGCATGGCTCCTGTTTACTCCTGATGCCAGCCTGAACTTTTGTCTTCACGCAGTCTCTCTCTGCTTGCCTTTTACCCCTCCATCTTCTCCATGTGCCTTGGACGTCTCGGCCACTCTTCTGGCACACCAGTCTCAAGTCTTTCCACATCTGGCTCCAGGATTTTCTTCTGCGTTCTCAATAGGAGCTTGCCAGGCCTTCGCTCAACTATAGCATGGATGCAGGAGAGGGACTGTTCCTGGGGTGACTGTCTGCCCAAGGCGGACAGAGCCAATGGAGAGAGACTCCTCTTCCCTCTCACGCTCCGTCTTTCATGTTGACTGCTCCCATAAGTGGTTCACAAACTTCTCACATCAACCGCAGTAGCAACCCCAATAAATACGCTGATCCTGGTTTTTCCTCCATCCTTGTCTTGTCAAGAGCAGTTGCTGCCTGTGATAGCTTCTCAAATTACTACTTACACTCTGGTCCCCCCAATAAGGGTCACCTCTGCATCTCAGAATACTTATTATTTTTCCTCTTTCTTTTTAAAAATACAAGTAACATGTAATTCTAGAAACTATCTTATAAGAGCTATTTGGAAACTTCAAAAGGAAAGAGAAGAAAATATCTAAGTATGTATATTTAATATATATTTTATTCTCTCTCCATATACACATATGTACATCCATTTTCATATATTCATACATACATACAGTATGCACGCATACATACACACACACACACACACACACACACGCGCGCGCGCACGCACACTCTTCCTCCATGATTCCTTGTATTTAAAGTAAAGGATCAAAATTCATTGGAAGTTTGAGGATCCTAATTACTCATTTTAGAAGTACAAAGCAGGTACGTTACTGATGCTTTCTCTCTCTGTAGCACTGACTATAGTGGATGCACACATGAAAGATGAGACCGCATTCTAAGATTATATTAAGTGTGAGTGCTCCCGATATGCCACCTGAGAATCCAGTGCTACCTCTTCTGCCTTCTGCTTAGACAATATTTTTGAAAAGCATTACAGTCCCCTTTGCACCTAAGAGCACTTTTCCTCCCTTTATTTCTTTTTAAAAATATAATGCAATTCTAGGAGCTCTGTTACAAGAGACATTTGTGGAACTCACAATAAAGTTACTTAATCAGAAAATCTCTATGTTAGCTATATAGAGTCAATTAATTTTCAACACTTTCTGAAATGCATGTGATTTCAAATAGCCTGCCTTTCTGTTTCCACTAGTGAATTTATAAGTGAATGTTTAAGGTTAAATATATTTACATTAAATATGTAAATCACTATTGCTCCTTATCTTCTTCTGTCCTCTTGCTCCAGGGCCTTCTCTCTGATTATCAAAGGAGATAATATTTTAATAAAATGGAAAGGTGAAGATGATTGACAGAATAAGTGAGCTATAAAAAATATATAGTGTGTGTGATTATACTTTGATGAAAAAACCAAAGAGATACATTTGTGTACATGTTATTCATCTAACTCGGAGGGATTTATTCACCTAACTCCAGAGGAAGTGGAGGAGGAGGAAGATGAAGGAGAAGAAGAGGGCAATCCAGAAGGGTATACAGGAAGGTGTTAACACTGAGTATGTATTTTCATTATTTTACGGTTTTTATTATCTGTACTTCATTTTTCACAATGCCTAAATATAGCATAGATACAGATATCTATATCTATATAGATATGGATATATTGATATATGATACCTACATAGATATAGATATATAGATATATGATATATATATATATACAGATGATATATAGATATATAGATATATAGATACAGGTATGATATAAAATATATAGATATAGATATAGGTGTAGATATAGATCAACTTGAAGAAAGCACTAATTTGAGTTTTGTTTGATGCAACTATTTTATTTTTCTGAAAAGAAACAGCCTTTTGCCAAAGATAAATCAACTGAAATGCCAACAAGAGACCAAGTTTGCCTGGAATTTCCAAATTTATGAATGGTTGAGTGGTCTCTAAATTTGGAAACCTGTTTTTCCCATTGCTAACAATAAGTCCTCTGTGCTATTGCACACAAAGCATTGGTTACCCTAAATAAACACTCTAAAAATAACCGCCTTTATTTATGGTCATGTTGTTTCAGATGCCCATAGCCAATTTGTCTCCCCTGCTTTGGAGGCCAGGACTCTTCTTGACTCTCTTCATTTTACTCTTATTGCCCCCATTTCTCTATCAAATTCGATAAATACTAAACATAACAGACACTTTATTGAAAGAATGTAAGCAAATAATATACATAGCTTACATCCTCAAACCATCTTTGGTGTATTCAATGAGTTACTTTTCCTTCTTCATAATTTACAAAGTATACTTCCTTGAAAAAACAAAAAAGATCATTGGGAAACAAGTGTATGTCATCACTAATGGAATGACAGACTATGAAACATGTTCCCTGGAATTCCCAGCAGCCTGTGCAGTGTCTCTGGGTCACCTACCTTTAAGACCCTCCCCTAAACGTGCACTTCCCTACTTCACTCTACAGAAAGCGTTTTACAGGGCTGTAAAAGGTGCTAGTTTTTATTTTCATACAAAGCAAATGGTTTCCATGGTGGATTTTGGTGGAAGTAGACAGATCCAATAGTTTGTTGTGAAAAGATTCCCAGAAATAAAGAGGTAAAGGGTAAAAGGTATTTCTATTTCCCTCCCTCTCCCCCTTTCAATAGTAAGCATAGTTTTCTTTCTGCAGCTAAGGATAGTCAGTCAGAGGGCTAAGTTCCCTGAGAATTATGAGTACGTGTGGGCATTCAAACTCTATTGTTTATAATGGCTGAGAGTCTTGTCAGATTGCTGTAACTTCACAGAAGCAAGGAAACTTTGTAAGATTTCATTTACTTAATGGCTTACGGATTGAGTTCCATAGAGCCTTGAACATGGTATAGATTTCCTTATAACATACTGTAAGTATTTTGTAAAACAGGACAAATGATTCTTTCATATATAAAGATAGCATTGTTTTTTCTTTTTTGAATGAACTAGTTCCAACTGAACCACCACATCAAATGCCTATGTAGACATTTTAGATGGAAAGACATGAAATTTTATTATCCTTATTACTTCAACAAAACTCGATTCTACCCTATGGCATCACCCAATGACATACTCCACACACATAGGATGTCTTAGAAGAGTGCCTTTCAAATAGAAGTTTGCAACTGTATTTAAATTTAAAATTTTTTTAGTTATTTTTGTTATTCTTTTCCTTAACTGACCATGAGGAAAAGTATTGTTTAACTTATTTTGGTACTTACAGAAGTTTCAATCCTCTTTGAGTTGCACTTTCAGTGGATGCCAAAAAGAATTAAAGGCAAAAGCTTCTGTCAAAACATTTTCTCCCTTATATGATAAGACCTATGTGTAATATCTTGTTTATTAAATAAGAAGTTTCACTGATCCACACATTTCCATCACTTAGAAAACAAAATTAATGATAGTCATATAAGAGTTGTCAAAATTCACAGAAGCAAGCAGTCCACACAGGTGACAGTAGACAGGAAATTGTCACTGAGAATAAATAACATATGCTTTGGATGATGGGCTCAATTTGGATATGTGGAGGTAGAGTTGTTATGGATAACATGCAGGTGAGGGGTAACAGGGAATGGCTGGGTAGAAGGGGGAATCCAGCCTGCTTGGAACAGCCATTTCATGTGAAAGAAAGGTAGTGAAGTTGGGATGTCTGTGGGCACAGGTTGGGGAAGGAGGCAGGGAAGCTGGTAAGATAGAAAACAGGGCAAGTCCTTAAATAGCCATCAGAGGAATTCAGATTTCATCCCTGCAGTGATAAGAAATTTTCTGAAAAATTAGGACTGTCATCTCTATGAAGAAAGAGGAGAGTTGAAATATGGGAAAAGGAGGGCGTGACAGCTATTTGAGATTTGTCTTCACTGGCAATGAAGATGGAAGTGATGGACACGGAAAGGGAAGCATAGGAACTATACAGCCGGGGCAACAATAAAACGGCAACACACTGAAGAGTCAGAATGATACATACCTGACCTTGACACGTTGACGGTTTTATAGCACCACATCGGCTTTTGGCAGCAGAAACAATGCAGGAAGAAAAGACTCAGCCAAAATAAAAAGGATGAAAAAGAGAGCCTCAAAGCATGGGCTATGCTCTCATTTTTTTTTTCTGTTATAAATGATTGCAAAGCTGGGGTGGGTGGGGGACTCTATTTTAAGTTAGCTCGTCGATTTTGAATCCAACAATTTAAATTAATTTAATGAACTA
This sequence comes from Aselliscus stoliczkanus, assembly GCA_033961575.1. Classification (NCBI taxonomy): domain Eukaryota; kingdom Metazoa; phylum Chordata; class Mammalia; order Chiroptera; family Hipposideridae; genus Aselliscus; species Aselliscus stoliczkanus. The sequence goes on along the minus strand of CM066740.1, from coordinate 81,491,382 downwards.
ATTAATTCAATGTGTCCAGTTTAAATTAATATCAGTCAGTTTATCTTATTTCCCCAGTTCCCTAGTCCAATAGTCCTCCTGTTATCAGGTAGACACTGCTCTTACTGTGCATGGTCACTGCTGGTGTTTCCTATATTCCACGATGATTTTCCTACCTCACTCAGCTATTCTGCCAGGGGCTGTGCTGCTGTTGATAATGCCTGCCTGTCTATCTGTCTGTCTGTCTGTCTCTCTCTCCCTCTCTCTCTCTCTCTCCCCCTCTTTTTTTCCTCCCACTCGCCCTCCCTCCCTTTCTCTCTCTCTCTCTGACTGCACCACATGGTACATAATAAATATTTTACTATTCTCATAATTCTAGTGCTATATGACTAAAAAAATTCCCCAAAAGGATAATTGTACATCTTTTCATCTCCAACTCCATTTTTCTCCTCTTAGTTTTTAATTAACAATTAAGCTTTTTATGGAGAAGATGAAAACAATCTGCATGAGCCTTATTATGCACTTAATTTCACCAAAGTAAATGTCTGGAGTTAGCCTTTCAATTCTCAAAGAATTAACGTGTTTTTTTTCACTTCTCAAGGCTGAATTTCCTCCCCTAAACACTGGACCCTATCCGTTCTTGCCTTTTCTGGGGTTTTGTTTCCACCACAGATATTCCATCTGCTTTTAAGTATGTTTTAGCTTACCATGTATCTTTCACAAAAAATACACACCATTTAAAATGAGGGGAAACATTTGTTTTACTAGTCAGTGGGATTTTAAATGTTTGGTTTCCATTTTCCAAATTTCTATTAGGGATTCTTATTCAGAATGGTTGAGTAGCCATTCGTGACCATCTCTGATGCTCCTTCTTCAAATCTCATTGAAATGTGAGAAAATTCTAAAAACCAATGAGCCCCTCCAAAAACCAACAGGATATGATCACATTATCAGAACATGGAAGAATTGCTTAACAGCATAAAACAGATCGTTAATGAAACCTGAACGAGTTTAGCCTCCTGCACTTCACGACAGGCAAACAAAACAAACAAAAACACACCAAATAAGTGAGTTTACTTGGCAAAGCTTCCGTAGTTTCCCCATTCCCAAGGCAGCTGTAACTCGGAGCAGGACCAGCCCTGTGAGGTGGTTAGCAGGCTGATTAATTCAAGGACTGTGGAACAGTTAGATCGTCCTCTCAATAGGGAATTTTCCTAGAAGCTAAAACTAAGTAAATAACACGCTACATGAAACAGAAGTTCTGCCTTAGGAGACTCTCTGCCTGGAAAGTAGGTTAAGAAAAAACTGCCAGAGTGGACAAAAACTTATACCCATAAGTCCTCTTCTCCTTCCAAGGAAAACCCAGCCACACATGGACATTCTTCCCATTTTCACCAGCCCCCCCACCCTTGCTCTCAGCCAGGGCCCCTCATAATCAGGGTCAGCATTCACTGTGGGAGAAAAAGCTTTCTTGACCTGTTGATAACCTGACCTGTTGATTAATCAAGACTGTTAGGTATAATTAGGAACAAACAAAAGCCTCAAACAATTGAAGGAAAATGAAGGTGAGAAAGACAGACAATGAATTAAATAAACCCCCAGGTAAACCCAAAGTAATAAAGGAAATAGAAGATAACATCCAATGTAGTATGTTGAATAACCTCAGAGGTGCTACAGAACAGCATATCTCTAAAACAAGAACTGGCTATTATGAAATAAAAAGTAACCAAGTAAACTGGGTTCTTGGAGAGTTTAATTGAAACAGAAAACTCAGCTTTTAAGTGTTGCTAAAGTAGAATAAGGCACAGCTACAAATTGACATTTGCCTTAAAGAGTATACAGAGGCATGTCTCAAAATGAAAGCCAGAGATAAAAATTATGGAAGTCAGAGATAAAAAAAAAAAAGTCAGAGAAAAGAAAGAAGTGAGATTATAAAAATGCAATTAAAAAGCATGGAAAATATATCCAGGAGTCAATCCTTCCAGAAGGAAAGATCAGAGAGAATGTAGTAGAAGAAATGATTAAAAATAGAAAATTGATCTTCCAGAAAATGTACGTGGTACAATAGAAGAATTGTCTAAAAGTGACCCTAGATGTTATTGCAGGTTCCCTGGAACAATAGCTTTTTTTACTTCTCTGGGGACTCCTGCACCAAGCTTGGCTCCCACAGCCTGGAGGGCTGCAAAGCCTCCTGGGCCCCAAGTCTCCAGATGCAGAAGGCAGCTGGTTTCCTCAGACAGCTCTTTCAACAGCAGGCACAGTGATTCTACACTACCCGGGGTCAAGAACTCTTTCTCTCCCCTGAAAACATTGTTCTCCTGCTTGCACCATAGCACGGCAGATACAGAGGATGACATGACCTTCAGCTGTGGCTCTGACTCCCAGTGGGCCAGGAGTACGCGGGGCTCAGGGCATCCCTCGGTGGGCTCTGAGGATGGGGAACCTGTGCCTTTGCTTTCCCCATTGAGCCTGGATCTGAGAACTGTTCCCTTCCTCAATGAATCCTATTCCTCAAGCCACACCAGGTGGCCTTGTGATACATGACAAGCAGACACCTAGGAAGGACTTCCATATGCAACAAATAACTTGAGTCTTCAGAGAAAAGGGCCCACCTGATATTTTACAAGATTTTTGGTTATTTAAATACATTCTAGAGAAAAGCTATTATCCTCAAGGATAAAAAGAAATGTCTACATGTATAACTTGGGATTGGTTATTTTAGAGAGCCAATTAATCTCTAATTTAATGGAATCACAAACACATTTCGATCATGAATTAAAAAGGAACTTGATGGGCAAATTTTAAAATTAATTTGGAAGGGAAAAATGTAAATGATGAAAAAATTTGTAAAAATATATTGTGTTACGTGGTGAACACTGTGTGCTTTGCTACCCAGGCCCTTCCTGAGAACTGAAGGACAGGTGCTCCTGCTGCTTGGAGTCCTGCCAGTGGGCAGCCCGCGGCAGCCTGTCCCTTCCAGAAAGGTCTCTCACCCAGTTTGCGTCTCTTCTAGAAGCAGCCTGCCTCCAATTACTGGTGGATGGAGGAGTATAAAGTCTTAGCCATCTCACCCCAACTTGGGACAAATCAGAACAACTACCCTTTCTTCAGAGCTCCCAGTCGGGTCAACTGGGCTTTACTGGGATCTCTCAAGTGCACTTTCTCCCTTTGCCCGTTCTTGCATTCTTCTCATACCTACAGGCGCTGATCATGAGAGAACCCACCCATAAACTTCCTACAGCCTATTATCTCAGAGTCTGTTTCCAGAGAACCACACCTACCCCATCAGATGCAAGTAACACAACATGCAAAACACAGCAAGTTAAACACAGAGATACCAATACATCAATAGAGAAATGGATCAGGAAGAAAATAGAATGGTCAGAAACAGACAGACATATATCTATAGTGATTTGGTATGTCATGCAAGTGGACCCTTTTTTTTTATTTCTTTCTTAAATTAGCCAGAAAATGATGGACTTTTAAATAAACAGTTGGGGACAATGGCTGTCTACAAATCAAAGGAAAATACCAAGTAGTCAATTCCCTGCCTTATACAATACATAAAAACAAGTTGACCATAAATTAAAGAGGCAGGAATAAAAATCAAAGTATATGAAAATACCTGGAATTAAGTATCAGACAATATTTTATAGTCTTGGATGGGAAAATACTGTTAGAAAAAGGCTTCCCAAATATAACACAGAATTCAAAGGACGTATTTTTTTTAAATGATTGTCTAATTTGTATTTTTAACTTATTTATTTTAACCTTTATATTTTGCAATAATTTCAGACATACACAAAACTGCAAAAGTAATACAAACTATTAATATATATGCTTCTCCCATGCTAAAGAAAAAACTGTTCAACATTTAGTAGTGTGTCTTTTTTTCCACAGAGATATGATTTAGCAAATGTGAAACTATTTGCATTCTAGGGCTGAGTAAATATGTAAATATATTCTGAACAATGAAAGCCAAGTTTCTCACAGTCAGAGAAAAAGTAAAGGAATAAATAAAGAAATGGGACCACTAGAATGAACTCTGTAGTGATTTGCTAGTATTAGTAATAATTCCCGGTTACAGATAGAGAACCACTTGTTTATGGGGTTAAATTCTTCAAAATTAGATTTCATTTCATAATTGTTACCTTGATTTCATTTATCCCCATCTTTCCCCAATGTCAATTATTTGGCATAGCCAGTTTAAATGTAAGGGTTTAGAAGCTTAAATATACCCTTAGAAATTTTCCCTTGTTAACACAAAAGAGTCTCTAACATTTGAAATTAAATGCAAAGTAACCAATGAAATAAAATATTCTAGACAGTGTTCATGATGATATTACGAAAAACAGCCTTCCCTAATCCCTTTAATGTACCCCATAATAAAAATCATGAGCTTTGTCCTTAAGGACAGATTAACATGTAACTTCTCCATAGTGATTCATTTTTCCCTCTGCAAACCCATAACTCAGACCTCAGCTAAAGAAGTTGGGTCCTATAGCCATGTTTGTACCAGGTGATCGCACTCGTTTAACTTTTGGGACCAGGGATAGGTCCAATTATATCCCTTTTTATGAAAATTTAAATGAAAGACCAAGGAACTAAGAATTGGACTGTGATGATCTGGAGACAAGAGTTGAAGATACAAACTTTGAGAATCTGGAGGCCATTTTGGCTCATATGCACTGATGGAGTTTGCAATACTTGTTGGTACAGAGGGCAAAAATGACACAGAAGACCACACATTTTCAGCAAGAGTAATAGCTAGAAAATATATTTACTTGTTGACTCTTCATGTCCGGTAAGGTCTAACTATTGGGTTTTTGGAAAAGTCATGACGTATTTTTTCTATGTTTCTTCGGTGCAAAAATGCGTCGTGACTTTTCTGACAATCCAATATATCTATACTTAAGTTGGATTAGATGCCCTTTATTCGTTAATATGGAATATCTTCTTTGCTTAAGCTAACTTGAGTGGGTTTTTGTTTTTTCCAACTGAGCATTATCTAACAAGACACTGTATGACTATTAAAACTGCAAAGGGGTAATGAAAGAAGTCATTGCTATGTGAATCTGTAGTAAATACTGCTTTGTGACAATCGATTTTGCTTTCAAATCTGTAGAGTTATATTTTTATTAGCGATGTTAATTTAAACCATTTTATGAAAAATTTAAAAGCAAATGCATCCTCAAAGGTAACCAAGAAAACTTCTGAAAGAGCTGCTCTAGAATATATATACTCGTAAATTACATATATTCATGTATTTATTTATATAAATACATCTATAATATATACAATCTATTAAAGGTAAAATAAAAAGAATGAAGCTTCTGTAATTTTCTCTATAATTCATGATGACATTTCTTTCTTAATGTGTATTCTATATTGATAAAGATACTTTTAAACTTTAGCCCAGATGCTTTTTTGTTTTGTTTTGTTTTTTGAGGGCAGTGTCACTGGCCCTCATATATGGGACCCGACCCAATGCCGCTGGAGTCCCAAACCAGCTCTTAACCACTGCGCCACTCCGCCAGCCCTAGCCCAGATGCTTTTAATGAAGAAAAGATATCAAGAAAAGTGTTTCAAGGACTTGGAAATTGAAAAAAATGTATATGACCATGGCCTTCAATGAACCTACATATCTGAAAAAAAAATTCTGTTCAGCATGACTCTCTAATGTATGCTGATTACCCCTTCCAGGATTTAAAGGGAAAAATTCTCACCCTCCCCCACCACTTTTTAAAAAAGTTCTAGCATGCCTTGGATTATTCTGCATTTTTCCATCAAAAGCATCTTAAGCAAAACTAGCTAGATCTGAGGAACCAAAATATAAACAAGTATCAAATAACTGAGGAAGAAGCTTAGTAGGGTGAGGGAATTAGGGACTTATTTCTCTCTAGTCATTTTAGGAGATTTGAAGCATGCAGTGGAGAATGATCTATTAATTTTCCTCTTAGGCTGCCGTATTTTTTTCTGCTTAATGTTCAGCAAGCACAAAGCCAACTGCCCGACTCAGCTCTGAATATTCACTAATCAACAGACAATTCTTCCTCGCTAAGGCCAGGATGAAAACAATCCAAGAAATAAACCATCTTTAGCCTTATTCCAATTCTTCACTTTATCTGCTCTCTCTCCTGGGATGACCCTTCTAAGCATGTAGTGAGAATTTTTGAAAAGGAAACACAACACAGTGTCAGATAAAATTGTTTTCTCAAGGTAGTTCACCAAGAAAACTTGCTTTTCCGTTATGGCCAACCTAAACTCAAAGTCAATACAATAAAGAATTCAGGTGTTTACAAAACAAAACAAAAAAAAACACTTTGGGCCGGCCGAGTGGCGCGGTGGTTAAGCGCTGGCTTGGGAAGCCAGCGGCCCCGGTTCGGTCCCACATATGAGGGTCAGTGACACTGCTCTCAAAAAAGAAAACAAAACAAAACAAAAAAAGAATTCAGGTGTATAATAAAACTAATATATATCATGCAACTACACTAATTTTGTGCTAGATGTTTACATTTTTATAACAAAAAATTAATAAATGCATTCTTATCCTCATTTTACATCTGAGAAAACTAAAATTCCAAGAAATTAAATGTTACTCAAGGTAACAGTTAATTAGGTACCAAGTGATTAATCCAGGATTTTAAAACAAGCCTTTAAAACATTAACCATCTACTTCCTCTATCCATGAGATAAAACAGCATTCTCCTTTCAGTATTTGGCAGCCATATTTGTCTTAGATGGTCTATCAATTGGCATAAAAGTAATAAAGAAGGAAAAAAGAAATTATAATTATATCTATATTCATTTTAAAGACTAGAAATGTTAATTTAATTATAATTGTATGAAAATACATTCTTTCTAATTGCAATATTATTAAAAGTTGTCCATGTTTTAGAATGACGGTGTTGGTTGTCAATTTATCTGGTGTATCTTCCCTAAAATATGATCGTGTCATTTTCATGCTAATTTTTACATATGTTGAACTATACATTTTGCTCTTCTTTTTATGATGTCTCATATCCACAACTCACAAAAATGTGTGTCTCCAAAATACTTTCTAAAACATAAAATTAGTGATGAAAGGTGTAACATGAATTATAGAACTCAGAAAAATGTCTCAAATTATATCAAGTAAGTCTGCTATGAAAAAAGTAAATCAGTTGATACAATAACGAATGAACATAAAAGTATGAATATTTGCATAAGCACCTAAAATGGAAAATATATTCTAATGCAATCAGAATATATGACAATAAATATCCACACGTTGGGTATGATTAGAATGAAGAGCCAGTTGAACACTGGCACAGAGTCAGTAAAGTTTTCATAATTGAAAGTTAAAAAGATAAGGTCATCTAAAGAGTTCCTTTTCCTGAATTAGTAGATTCCATTAAAAAAAGAAAAGATTAATTATAAAGATAATGACAGAGAGGAAACTAAAATTATAGTTATATCACTCAAAATTATAGTCCTGAGAGTTAAAACAAGTACAAATCATAGTGTGGCAAGATACTTGCAAAATCAGTTAGAAAATTAAGAATTAATGTTCTGTTCAAAGAGAAAACGGATAAAGTTATTAAGAAAACTCGTAAAAATCCCCCCATTAAATGGTGTTTTGGTTATCACATAGTGGTAATGACATACAGTATGTAAGACCCATTATTATCGCATGACCACTCCATCACATAGTTTGGTCTCTAGCTGTGGAAAACCCCTGAAGGACAGACTGTGACTGTTAGAACATCTGTGCCACCTCTGTCAAGGAGAAAGCATTGGTTAGTATTTGTCTGATCTGTTACTAAAAACCCAGAGCGCTGGGGTAAAGACACTGTGTTTAGTTTACATGCATTTTGCTTGCCGTGACTTACCTGAAGAAAAAGGCATTAATATCAGCAGTAATGGAGGGTCAGCAATACGTGTACCAAGACAGGGCATATCTCTGTGAAGAGAAGATGGTGACCCCAAGCACCAGTCCCTCGAGAAGTATAGTCCCAGGAAATGGTTGGTAGTCAAAATTAGATTTCTGGATTCTGATTCAGTGATGAGAGAAACAGGAAATCTCTTCAATATGTTCAAAGCTTATGTTTTGGGTCTACAGCTTTTCAGCCTGCTGAGTGAAGAAATGGGCAGCAGATACACACCTAATTTCTCATAGGAAGACTAGTGCACGTCAAAGTTAAAGATGCTTACCCAAATTTAAATAACGAAATATGAGATGAAGCTATGCCTTAATGAATAATTCTTATATTGAAGGTTCAAAGGTTTCTGTGGTTTTATGAGGCTTGCTCAGGTGGCATAGACTAGGCACCCATCAGTGACATACTCAGCATGCTGCTGAGTCTAAATGTATTATTTAAGGATCCCAATGTATCTTAAGAAAAAGTGTCCAGGGGCTGGCTGAGTGGCGCAGTGGTTAAGCGCTGGCATGGGAAGCCAGCGGCCCCGGTTCGGATCCCACATATGAGGGCCAGTGACACTGCCCTCAAAAAAAAAAAAAAGAAAAAAGAAAAAGAAAACATGTCCATCTGAGAGTGTATTAGAATTCTGTAAAGAAACAGAATCAACAGGAGATATATAGAGAATCTTTGTGTCTGTCTGTCTGTCTGTCTGTCTATCTATCTATCTATCTATCTATCTATCTATCTATCATCAAGAGATTGATTATGTGGAACTGACTCACATGACATAGAGGCTGAGAAGTCCCACCATCCATCCTCTGCAAATCTGCAAGCTGGAGATTCAGGAAACCCAGTGGTGTAATTCAGTCCAAGTCCGAAAGTCTGAGAAAAAGGGGAGCCATAAGTGTAAATTCCAGTCTGAGGGCAGAAGAAAATGAGATGAAATGTCTCAGCTCAATTAGTGAGGCTAAAGGGGCAAATTTCTTCTTCCTCCGTCTTTCGTTCTATTCAGGGCATCAGTGGATTAGACGGTGTCTACTGGCGCTGGGGAGAGCCATGTTCTTTACTAAGCCCACCAAAACAAAGGCTAAGCTCATCCAGAAACACCCTCACAGACACACCAAGAAATCACCTGGGTACTCCTGGCCCAGTCAAGATGACTATCACATAAAATTAGCTATCAAGGCGAATAAATAACTGATTGCTGAAAAATTTATTTTTTCGTAACCCTTTACTATTTTCCTCACTCACTAAAGAAAGAAAACAATGATAAATGATCAGTGATATTTTAAAACCACATCCTAATGCTACTGCAGAGCGCGGGGAATCCTGTTGAGAGCTCAGTCCCCTCTGGGGAGTAGATCAGCAATCCATTACCCCATTGCCCTCCGAGTTGAATAGGTGGACCAGGGAGCGTGGGACTGAAACTCACCTCCCCACTTGGCATCCAGAAGCAGTGCTGAAGGACGCCATTTATTCCATCGACACCAGCTATCCATGAAACTCACCTCCCCACTTGGCATCCAGAAGCAGTGCTGAAGGACGCCATTTATTCCATTGACACCAGCTATCCAGGAAACTCACCTCCCCACTTGGCATCCAGAAGCAGTGCTGAAGGACGCCATTTATTCCATTGACACCAGCTATCCAGGACTATCTGACCGAACCCCTACGTTCTGACTGCTTTCCCTAACAATCTGCAATTGTAACGTATAACGTGTTGATGTCATGGAAGTAAAGAATAAGACAGGCCAGTAGACTCTGTCTCATTGCTCAAAGTCTCCATCACCAACACAGAAGATGCCGTCACCATTCCATTCCCTCTTAGGAAACAGTTATAACTATCAAAAACATACATTATTTTCATTCTAAATTTAATCATATTGTACTAAACCTTATTTTGTCAGTATAAAATGAATGGTCAGCATGTGTATGGAACACACCATAATGGTCAGCAGAGGCCAAACGTTTGAGCTCAGGAATGTCCTCCACCAGACACCTCTCTTCCTCTCCTCCCGCCCGGATAATGTGCACAGTACGGAGGGAATCCCGTAGTTGGTCGTGTCTTCGCTTTGTAATTTTATATTAACCCATTTAGAAGACAGGCTAGTGGAGCTTCAGGGCTTTCACCTACACATGAGCGATTCCTTCCTCAAAAGGGCTTCAAGAGGAAAGGTCAAAAATGCAAAAACTACGCAAAGCATTTTACGATAAAGACATAATATAAATGCCAAAACAAAACAAGCCAGAATATTTGGGCTAGACAGGTTCTCATACATCATCTATTGATTTTTTTTTTTTTTGGTAGAGATCCAGAGGGTTTAATCTCTTCCTCTGGAACACACCGTTAGATAAAAGGCAAATCATGGACTATAATTCACTGTTTTGGTCTGTGTCAAAGTTTAGCATTCATTCTACCTTACTCTGCAATATTGTGTGTGTGTGTGTGTGTGTGTGTGTGTGTGTGTGTGTGTGTTGTTTTCATCTAAATGCTCTTCAAAAATACGAAAGGTATTTTCCTGAAGATGCAGCAAATCCACCTAAGGTGATACTAATCACACTGTAAATATATGAGACTAACCTGTACATAAAAATCCTGCCTTGAGTGTTTCGTACTGTAAAGAAGTCTTAGATAATGAGAATAATCATGAAATCCATTTGGATTATGAGTTTGATTTTCGTGTATTGGTCCAGTCTATATTTCAAGGTGCCCTGGCCCTGCTGAGGGTTCTGGTTCTCTTTATGTAGGACAACAATTGCCTGCAAAGTTTCTGGAGCTCCAGTGGAGAGCTCCACATTTTTCATAAAGACATACGCTGGCTGCTGTTCCCATGCACGGCACTGGCCTAAATGTAGTAAACGTTAGAAACATCTCAGAGGTTTTACAAATCTTTATGTTCAGGTTGCATCCTTATCGATTAAACGAGAATGTCAAGGGGGAGGAAACCAGGCTTGGGTACTTTTTTAAAGATCCCAGGTGGTTCAAAGCACAGCAGACTTTGGCAACCACTGAGCTATGCCCAGGAGCTGCCAGGCTGCCCAGACTACACAATGGCTGATGGATAAAGGGAATTGAATTGTTTTCCCCACTTTTGCTGTTATAATCTGTTCTGTGGTCCATTGGTTAGTTCCCTCTTGGCTCTCAGCCCCACCGATGCCTTTTTATTCTCTCCTTTATTCCGCCAAGGACTGGAAGCCTCCAAACTATTTTCCAGGACTCCTTTGCTAACTGGGTTTTGATTCAATTCTGCCAATGGGAAGCACTGGCAGTCAGTTGGAAGTCAGGAGAAAGAGAAAAGCCATTTTGTTTTTCTGCTTTTGGCTCCAGCAGCTGCGGCACCATCAGCAGGGAGCCCAGCAGTGCTGGGGGACAGCAGGCTCCTGGCTCCTTGCAGTGGCTGCACCAGCTGTGAGGCTCCCTGTGGGTCCTGTGCAAGGGCCGTTTGCTTCTCAGCCTGAGCAGCTGTAGAACCTTCATGCATTGCCTCCTCTCTTTGGAGCCTCCTCTTTTCCAGCCATCTAGACACATTTATCTATCTTACATCCTTCTGAAATACCTAGAGCGATTTCTCCCCCACCAGCTTTGGGATTGAGGTATAATTGACACATCACACAGGAAGATATTGAAAGCATACATCACGATGGTTTGCTATGCATTATGAAAGGATGTTTCCCATCTAGCCAGTTAATACATCCAGCAGTTCATATATGTATCTATTGTGTGTGTGTGTGTGTGTGTGAGAACACTTAAGTTCTCCACTTAAATAATGTCTTTGGGTAAATTAGAAATATGCACTTCCTCTAGGCAGATTAATTTAGCAACAACAACAAAAAAGAATAAGTGTACACTCTCCAGGTGGCTACAGCCCATGGGCATGTGCCTTGGGGAATAGATCTTCTCTTTATGGGAAGAAGGAGGCATCCCTCCCTCCAGTAGGACCAACTTTGCACTGAGGCAAATGGAGGAAGTGTCTCTAAACCCCCACTCTCCTCTCTGCACCCACACACCCCCACCCCACACCCCAGGCACCTTCATATTTCACCATCGTACCCCCGAGGGCATTGAGAGAGGAGTGTAATGTCCTGAATCAGGCTGTGGGAGTTTAAAGAACAGGGATGTACACAGATGATTGAGGCATTTTAAGGGGTAAAAAGAGAAGGTATATTCACTGAAAAAGAGAAAACGCGATCGTGAATATGGTAGGAAGAAAAACAATGCCATGACATGCCACTGAAAACAGGGCAGGTGTGAGGGGAGGAGGGATTCCACAGCAGTGATTCTGCAAAGGTGATAAATAGATTCAAACTGTTATTAAACTAGTCAGTGATTCTCTCAGATGGTTTAGCCATTTTCAGGTTATGTCACCTATGAAAACCTGACTATAAAACCTGGTAGGAGCCTAGTTTAATTGTAGAAAGCATCTGAAAGGAAATCACTTTCCTCTAACCCAAAGGTATAAACTGAATTCACATAGTTTCTATGAATACAATACGCTAAATATCTCTGACTTCATAAAATTGTATTACCCTTTTTCACAATCTGAAAAAAAAATGTATCACTCAGCATTCACTCTAATATTTTCTGTGTTTCCTGTCAATCATGTCTGTATTTCCTTTTTCTACATACTCATATATTTAAATACATGGTTTAAAATAGAAATACTTAAAATAATAATTTTTTTATGGAAAATTTTATTGAATGTCATCGTCAGCCTCCTTTCATTCCTGCTACCTTTTTAACCATTGAAAAAGGTTAAGTGCAGTATTGGCTAACAATAATTTGGGGCAACTTACAAAGGGAAACACATAGAAATAGTGTGTATACCCCCGTAGACCATGACCTTTTATTTTTAAATCAGAAATTAATTTCATTTCCTGATTATCAAAGTATTACATATGCATCGTAAAAATTCAGATAAAAATTCAGATAATGTAAGAACTTGTTTTCTCATAAAGGAACTTGACTGGAACCCAGAAACAAGAGAATAAAAATATTTCTCAATGCAAAATTAATTATATATAAATAGCTAGCCAATTTTTTATAATGAAAAGGGATGAAAGCATAAGCTCAGTAGTGCTGTTTTGTTTTTTAGAGCATCTAACAGTTTACAAACACTTTTATATTCTTAAATATACATAGTTAGGTGTTATTGCTTTTGTTGTTATATTCTGAGCCCTTATTTCTGCTTACTAAATTGTGACTTGATCTGTTTCTGACTTGTGATTCATAGAACACGTTACTATGATGTGACAGAACAAGGTTCTTATAACATTGGATTGAAGCACTTTCAAAGGAAAGTTGGTACAGTCCATCCTCATGATTCTCTTTTTTTTTTCTTTTTTCTGCAGTTACCATTTGTATTTCTGCAGTTACCATAGGGCTATCGTAACAAATTGCGACAGATTGGGTGCCTTAAAACAACAGACACGTCTTTTCTCACAGTTCTGCAGGCTAGAAATCTGAAAATCACTGTGTCAGCAGGGCCACTCCTCTGAAGGATCCAAGGTAGAAACCTGCTCCATGCCTCTCTCCTAGCTACTTGTGGTTGTCAGCACCCCTTGGCATCTCTCGGTTTGTACTGCATCACTCCACCATCTGCCTCCATCTTCTCCTGGCATTCTCCTCTTTGTCTGTATCTCTACATCTGTGCATATCCATCTTCCTCTGCTTAACAAACCCCAATCACTGAATGAGGGCCCACCCTAATCGAGTATGAGCCATTGTAACATGATCACATCTGCAAAGACTATTTACAAATAACGGCCACAAGCACAGATGCGATTGGGGGTGAGGGAGTTAGGGATTCTAAGTATTTATTTGGGAGACATGATTCAACCCACATTGTTCTGTGAGATTTACTATTGTCTATGGCTTTCTTCTAGAATATTTCTTAACTAAAACCTCTCTTAGAATTTTCTTTTATTGAAGATTAATGTAGCAGTAGACATGTCTCAGTTTTTAGAGAATCAAAGACTAGAAGGGGTGTGTGAAAACCAGATACCTCCCATCTTAGCATAATTCTCTTGGTGTCCCCTAGACAGTGGACCTCTGGGCACGATGTTTACTTGAAAATCTCCAGAGCATTCCACAGCCTTGAAGCATGGTCTCCTGAACCCAGAAGCTGCCTTTCTTGGTGCTAGCCTATCTCGTGATATAAGCGCCTAACATCTCAAGCCAAGATTACTAAAAACAAATCTGATATATATTAGGCAGTCAACAAATACATATTAAATGAATGAATAAAGAAATAAATTCTCTGGAGTATAAGAAAAAACTTACATGAGCCTAGCTGTGTCCAGACAAAACCCAGCATCACTGGAACCTAGAATGTTCCAGGTTAGCAAAAGTGATGTGTTTCCCTCAACCCTGTGGAAACACTCTAAAATGAAGAGTAACCCTAACAGTTGGACAACACTATAATTGGGAGGTTGAACAAGCATGATGAGTAGGATGCAATAAAATGAAAATGTATTTTTGTTCTGCACTATTTTCTTTTCCATTAATTAGCTTACACTAAGTCACAATGCAATCTCTACTTGGTAATGAGGAAGCATGCTCATCTTGTCAGAACCTTGAACCTGGCCAACTCAGATAGTATTGCCCCTGCATTCCTCCTTCCCCATTCCACCGTGCCCTTCTTGCAAATCAAGGCTTTTGGTCTAATTTGGATCGAATTAAGGAGGACATACACCTTTCTTCACAAGGAAAGTGACTACCTGACAAGTGCTGCTGAGCCCACCTGATATGCAAACCTTCCTTTCTTTCCTTGTTTGTTCAGATGCCCCCTCCTCCCCTCCACTGGGCTGCCCCAGGTGGGCTGCACTCCCTTCCTGATCAGGCAGCTGCACCCAACTTAGCCTCTTGTTTGCTCCTGGATTCATCCCATACAGAACTCTCCCTGTTGAAATCCCCACCACTACTCCAGGCATTGTAAGGGACAAGGTCTGAAAGGACTCCAAGGCAGCTCACTCCTTTGATTCAGGACCTAGGGAAAATTCTTGAAAAAAACTCAGGCATTCTTTATGACGCTGCCATTATTTAGTCTTTGGTGAGAGTGCAGTTTCCATTGACACTCCAAATCAATCAATCAATCAATCTCTCTCTCTCTCTCTCTCTTTCTCTATCTCTCTCTCTCCCCCCTCCCCCCCTCCCTCTCTCCCTCAATGCTTCAGGCCAATAACTACTCTCTCACTCCTTAAGATAACCAAGATTTGCATCAGACATTTCATCCACTGAGCATTCTTACTACAGAGAATGGCTTCGTACTCATCTCAATGACAGAAGTGAGTACCCTCTCTTTATTCTGAGTAGGCTGGAACCAAGAGTGTGGGCAGCAGCTCTTCACATATCCATGGTTTAGCCTCTCACCTCCACCTGTTTCTATCTTCCTTGTGAATTTGAGAGCTCCTTCTCTATCTTCAGACACTTCTGAGAAATGTCTACTCAGTAGTCTGGCACATTACTTTGAAATTCTCTATCTACTGGGTCCGACTCAACTGAAACCAAAACAAAGAGCCCAATTGTATGAGCATTACATCATTATTTGACAGTCTTCTTTTTTTCAATAGTACATAGTACTTTAGTAAATTGGAAAATGGCTGTATTCCATTTTCCCCCATTTTCTTGTGTTTGTTTAGAGTAGTAATTAAATAAGAAGGTGTGTTAACTTCTAATGATGGTTATGTCAGTGTTTGCATTGCCAGGATACCATATCTTAATGGCTACCCAGATTAATTATATAGTTGCTGGTGGCAACAGCCTCCAAACTGTTCAGTTAGCAAATCTATGTCCATAAAATGAAAGTAAAAATTATTACCAAAAATCTAAAATAAGTGTTAGCTTTGAACTCTGGTAGCAAATCCACTAATTTAAATGTTAGTAAACTGAGGCATTGGCAGCATTATATACAGCAGCCCCAGTGATGCTAAAATGTAATTCATAGTAGAATTTGCTTTCCTAATCCTCTAATGTCTTTCGTCTGTTCCTAAAGTGAAATCCTCGGTCCTCACCATAGCCTGCAAGGTTCTAACGTGATCTGGCTTCTTCCTCCATCCAGACCTTTTCCCCTCAACTCTCACCTTAAATCACTGCCTTCCAGACACATTAGCACTTTCTATGCCTCTTTAGCTTGTTGCTGTTTAGGGCCTTTGCACTTGGCAATGCCTCTATCCCAGTGGCTCTTACTGGGAGCAATCTTGACCCCAAGGGACATTTGGCAATATCTGGAGACATTTTGGCTGTAACAACTGGGGTGGGGAAGTGTCATTAGCTTCTACTGGGTAGAAGCTAGGGACGCTGCTAAACATCCCATCATCACAGAACCACCCCTGTAACAAATTCTTATGTACCCTCAAACATCGGTAGTGCCAAGATGGAAAAAGCCTGCTGTGTCTTCATGATCTGCCCACAAACATCCCCATGACTTCTCCTCCTTCTCATTCTGGCCTCAGCTCCAAACTCAGTAAAACGTGCTTCCAATCAGACGTTAACACAGCCCAGAACCCACCCAACCTTGTAGGTCATCATTGAATCTTGCTTATTATGGAGTATATTGTTTATTGTCTTATTCTCCCATGGTTTCTAGCTCTAGCAGGATATTCCTTGCTCTTCACTTTCACTGCTAAATCCCTCACCTCTGAGCAGCACTGGGCACACAATGACTTCATGAGACATGTGTTGGATTAGTAAGACTGAGAGAAAGGCACAGAAGAGTGATTAATAAGGAGCTTACACATATTTTTAAAGATTTTCTTTTTTTTTTTCCCTGAAAACACTTGCTGGGTCAGAAAAAGGGGAAAAGAGTTCAAGCATTGATTTGCAAACACATCAGGGGTTTTCAGATATGCTAGATTAGCAGATTAAGATTTTGAATGGCATCGCTGATGTTTTAAAGCCCAAGTAAATCAGAAGAGCTGGCGCAACACACACACTAATTTTGCAGTAGAAATAACATGTTCACACAATGGCAACTCACATTTGCACAGAAGGAACTCAGCCCTGCAGTGAACAAATCCTCCTTACTGAATGAGTGGCAAAGAGGAAAAAGGTGAGTAGGTCCCTCCTGAGTATAGGAGGGGCCACTGAATGCACTGACATTATTGCTTCCATTTTACCTCAGAATTTAGTCAGTCCATTTGCTGTAAATTTATGTCAAGTCACTTGTTTTCTCAAAGCACACCAGATGAATTTCTCCCCGTGGTTTGGTGCCTGAAGAATAAGGATGGCATCCTCACTCCCTGCTGGGGTGATGGCTCAGGCTTCAACCTGTTGTTATTCAGCACAGGAGACAAAAGCATTTTCTTATGCAGTCAGAATACTGCTGAAATTTGCTCATTTGTCATTATCAGCTCAGGTCTGACTTTTAATTTTAAGATAGCAAGAGTTTCTCATTTCTAAACACTAGATTCGCAGGGGTGTGGGGTGAAGGTAGGGAGAAGATACCAGGGGTGGAGAGATGAAATCTACAGCTCATGACAGTACCCTGATGCACCCCACCTTTACCTCTAGTTGAGGGTAGATGATCCACAGAGCATAATGGTGGCTGTGCACCTCTCAACATTAAATTTAGAAGAATACTTTATGTGCATTTGTGTTTTCTTCTGAGAGGAGTCTCCACACTTTCCTGAAAGTTCTAACACGGTCTCTCTTTAGGCATCCTGTATTCTGGGAATATTACCTATTTGGTGACAGAGCAGTCAATTATAAAATTAGTATAAACCGTTTTAATAAACTTGGTAGCATTTGCTGATATAGTATTCACATGTTTCCTTTTTAGAAAGTACCAAGATTTAGTAACAGCCTATGAGTCACCCCAAACCACATGGAATCTCTGGGCTGGTGAGAAACTATTCCTGGGCATCCTGTTACATCTGCTGAGAAGACACATGACGTGAAGGGAAGAGAAGAAAGAGGGCAGGTGTTGCCTCCTCAGGGCAAGAGTCCCAGCAAGCAAAATAGAACAGGGAAGCCAGGCTGAGCCTACCTGACTGCTGTTACTTCCAACTACCATGTTACTTCTCAAGATAAAGGAATTCGTTGGATGAAGATGTCTATGACTAGAGTTCATGGAAAAGAGTTAGGAGAAAGATGGCGAAAGAGGGCGGCTTTCAAAGGGAATGATGAAGCATGGGAAAGACAGACACTCTTGGGAACTTCTAGATTTTTCACAGCTAAGCAGTTAACAGACTGCAGAGTGTGAATTTGGAGAAGTGAAGTGTGAGGCGTTCATCTCCCACTTTCTCGTCCTATGGTCAGCAGTCACACTTAGGATAGCAGCTTAGGTTTTATGTCCCTTAACTCTGAAACTTGTGGTAGGTGAGAAGGGACACGATCAGAATATTGCCAAGTAAACTTGTAGCAAGTGGAAAACACTCATAACAAAGAAAACTCCTAGAACTTCTGCATCTGCCTACACAAGGGATTATTTCTATTCACTTTGCCTTTTGCTTTACTTCACACAGAAATATGCAATATTTGTGCAAAATTAACCCCTACCTGGGATGGGGGTGAAATGAAGATGAAAATGCTTTGTTCGTTGGCAGTCTTGACCCATAGAAATCAAGTGAACTTTCTTTGGGCATTAGACTTGCAGCTCTATGACGAAGGTTTCATAGATAGCCAAATTCCAGGAGTGACTAACCCTTGACCTTCACATTAAAAAGACATAGTTCCTTTTAAGAAGAAGATGCGTGAGTGGATCACATCTCCCTCTTCGAGGCTGTAAATCTGATATAGAGGTGACAAAAATGTTTGTATGTATTTATGTTGAAATGGAAAAAATAAAGCAGGAGATCTCAAAGAAGAAAACCAACAACTATTAAGGCTGGATTTCACATCAAGAAAAACAGGAAACCAAAACATGCTTTCTGTCCCTGAGAGCACACGGCAACCATACATATGTATTTAAAAAATGACCATTGTGTTGTAAGAAATATGGCTAGAAAAGAAAAGATTTGATAACCAAGTCTTGGGTTATGTGAAAATAATAAAAATGTATGGTGAATAATTCTTTATGAAAACTCTACAAGCAGTTCTGGTACCTGTGAGAGGAAGGGCAGATGAGGACCAAAAAAAAATCAACCCAGTAAGCCTGTCTCCTTGGATAAAGAGGAAGTATCTTCCAACCACATGTCTGTATTGCTCGAGGGCATAGCAAATCAATGGGCTCTTTTTCTTTGATGTTCACATCTTTAACCATGTGATTCCATTTGGACGCTGAGACAGATGGTGGTGAAGCTATCCTAGGCATTAACAGAGATCCCTTTGAGAGCCTGGCATAAGAGTTCTCCCAGAAGAACAACACTCTATCTGCATAGATGTATGGCATATATCCTAAAATTTGGGAAGTACTCAAAACCCTCACTCTACTTTCCCCCTTCATCATAATCCTGAGAAGCTTTACAATACCAGTAGTCAATTCCCTTGGTACAGGTTTTCTAAAGATTTCTAATTATGCTAGTACAATATTGATCATAGCACTTTGTTAAGTTAGCTAGCTGGTAGCAGGGTTTTGATATTTCATTTTATTTTTATCTCATTTTTATGACTAATTCCCTGTCATACAAAAAATGATAAACACAGTTTCTGATGCAGAGTTAAGGAAGGGAAGGAGGAGTAGGAAAAATTCTGTTCACCAAGTTCTGACCACAATGGTGGAAATCCAAAGCATGAAATATAATTTAATAGTGGAGGTCAAAAGAAATTAGGGTGACAGCTCAAAATGGTTTTTTTAGGTGTGTTTTCAGGTGAGTTTTGTGGTTCTGTATTTTCTCTGACTGCATTCTATGCATCAATTGTTATGTCAAATTCATCTTTTCCTTGGAAGCCTTGATCCTGCAGTATTTTGACCAATCTGGACTGGCTTTTCTCTAGGTCAACTGCAGAGTTGTCAACTTGGCATCTCTCATCACCATCACCGTGGGAAGTTCTCTCTCCTCTCTTCTGAGCTATCGCCCCCACTTCCTGAATTATACCTCTCCTTCTTCCATGGTTTACTCCCATTGCTTCCAGGGCAAGGATGCTTAGAAAATAAAATTTTTGAGACTTTTTAAGCTGACAATTAGCTTGACCAAGGATAGAATTTTAAGTAGAATTGATTTGCCCTTTAAATTTGGAAAGAGTTTCATTATAGTCAAATTTCTAGGGCTGTGAAAAATTTTGATTTTATTTTTATTCTCATTGCTCCCTATAACAAGTCCCACCACCCTTACAAACTGTGATAATCTTTTATTGTTTTTTTAAAAATTTTACAATAATATGTGTTGGTATGAGTCTGTCCTACTCTCATGAGCTTAGGTACTCGGTAGGCATTTTTAATCAGCAAACTGTTATTTTCAGTTTTCAGTATTTTTCTTGAATTATGGTTGGTAATTCCCTACCCTCTTTTTTCTTGTCCACAGAAACTTCCTATATTTGGATATTTAAACTTAATGGCTGATTCTCTAACTTTATTATCTTCCCTTTCCTATTATCTATCTTTTTATCTTTGTTGTTATTGTTCTACTTTCTAATACATTTCTGAAACTTTATTTTCTAAAGTTTCTATTACCATTTTCATTTCTGATCTTATATGTTTCATTTCCAAGACTTTTGGGAAGAGAAGATGGTTGTTTCATATTATTTTGTGAATATCCTAGATTGTCATTTCAGATTTTTAAGAAATAATTTAATATTAATGTTAATTATGAAAATAATTTATCTTTTCTTCTCTCTGTCTCTCTGCATGTGTGTGAATTTTTTCCTACTGTTTTTAATATTTTTCCTACTTCCTTTTTCCTGCTTTTTGTTTGATTTCTCTCTATTGTCATGTTATGGGTTTGTTTTAAATATCTTATGATTCTTAACTGTCCATTTTTACTTTAAAATAAAACATCAGAAAGCTATTTAGAAGCAAGTTTTTTGTTTTTGTTTTTTTCAGCGTTTGGTTTTATTGCAAGATAGATCATCTGGATGAGCCATTTAATTGGGTAAGCCCCAACTGACAAATTTATCATTACTGTTTTCTTAACCTGATCAGTTTCCCCTAAAGGAAATACCTAATTTCTTATTTGGAAAGAATAAGCTCAGCTACCTGAATTTTCTTGAATATGAGTAGGAAACAACAGCATGGGGTGTTTATCGACCAAGAAGGAGACTCATTTTATCCCTCTGTTTTCAATATGTTATTTCTGGTCTCATATGTGCTTGCTGCCCTGAAATCCAGTTCTCTCTCATTAACTTTTATCTTTCAGTGGTTTGAGAATGGAGCCATTACGAAGCTGAAATTTTTATACAAATAGTCAACCAACTCTGTTGTCTCAATCCCCATCTTGCACCTTCACTTTTAGATCTATCCAAGGTTTAGGGTTCCTGAAATTTTCTGGAATTCTATGGTACAAATCAGCATGATTCTGGTTCTGAGTTATCATTTTATAAATTCTATTTCTCTCTTTCCCTTCCTTCCTTCCTTCCTTCCTTCCTTCCTTCCTTCCTTCCTTCCTTCCCATCCATCCATCATGTCAGTAGTTTGTTGTTGGGTTATTTGGTAAGGAGATGATCACTTGGTCTCCTTTTTCTTGCCTGAGTACCAAAACTACTTCAAGACTAAGAGAAAAGACGGAAGAATATAAAAAACAAAATAAACATTTTGAAATGCTAATGATGATATTAAATAGTGTTTCATTTATCTACAAGAAAGTGGACTTCCTATTAGTGAATCGTAGAATGAAAAGGTTTACCCACCCAGCAGTGCTGGGCAGGAGCAGGCCTCCATCCCTAAGACAGACCTACTCCTAGAGATCCAAGACAATGCATATTATAATACCTGCAGTCTGCTGGGTCCTTAGAGAAAAAGAAATCCACTGGCCACCATGCCCACTTCCCCCTTCCAGTCTCACCAATCAGATAGGGCAGGGTGAATAAGTAGATAGCAAGAGGCCAAAGTGAGAATCATGCCAAAGGGTCTCCTTTTACACAGAAGTAATCACCATCAGTGAGGTAGAAGCATCACCATTTCCGGTATTCCTCAGGTTCTGTTCTCTTATCTCATTGGCCTAACCCTTAAAGCTATGGTCAGTTGGAGGTATGCTACCTTTCTCTTGGAAAGAGATTAGCTGCCCATCAGGATAATCCCTCACGATGCCACTCCGTGTTTAACAACTGCTTGTTTGGCTTTCTTCTTGGATATGACTTAGAAGAGTGCATTAATTAAACCATCTCCACTCTGTACTCAAGGCTGAAAAGTCACCATTTATTCTATTTTCCTTCTCAAATTACATCTAGCTACTTTTCCAAAGGCCCTCAAAGTGACCAAATGACATCATAAATGTATTTCAATAATAAAATACATAAAGACACTGTAATATTAAAATTGCAACAGCACAGAGATGCTTCAGACATGAATGGAAATCTGCCATCATCAAATTCCCTGGTAGAAAACAGATCCAATTATTAAAGTCCCTTGCAAATGAAAGCCTGAAATCAAAAGATTTGTATATCCAAACTAAATTATATTTTCCTTAAGTGTTAATAGTCCAAAGTAATTTAAGTCCACCCCAATATCTTATTTCTCCTAAATTTCAAGGCTTAGCTGTTTCTGTCTAGTTGGTCAAAAGTACTGAAGGGTCTGGATCAGATTGCCTGGGTTTGAATCCTGTGGACATTACTTGATAGTTGGGTGACCATGGACATGGTTATTAAATTTCTTTGTTGCCCAGTTATCCAATCTATAAAATAAAAATGATAACCATGACGTGGATATCATGATGTGGACATGAATTTTGCATCAATATATGTAAAGTCTTTAAAAGAGTGCCTGGGATATCATACATTTTCAATACGGTTTTAATCTACTTTCTTCAAAACAAAAACTCATAGACACAGACAACAGTTTAGTGATTACCAGAGAGTAAGGGGGGAGGGGGTAGTAGATGAGGGTAAAGGGGATCAAATATATGGTGATGGACGGAGAACTGATTCTGGGTGGTGAGCACACAATGTGACATATAGAAAATGTATTACAGAATTGTACACCTGAAACCTATGTAACTTTACTAACTATTGTCATCCCAATAAATTGTAAATGTATACACATACACACTTTCTTCAGTGGCTTTAGCCTGGACTGTCTTCCATAGGAATGAGTAGGAATTGAGTCCTTGGAAGTTAAACTGATCAGTTCCAAATCTCTGAGTTTGCTCATTTTTAGAATCAATATCAACAGGATGTGTAAGAGTATGAGGGTGCTGACTCCACACCCACCAAATATTCCCAAATCCTCAGGGCCTAGGGCTGTTATCCCAGGCAAATCACATTCCCCGAGTCTGTATTTGGAGCTGGCCAAAAATCATAGTGCATTTTCAATGGTAACTGGTTGAGAAAACATAAACAGAGGAAATATTTCTTTAGCCTTGCCATCATTCAATGAATTCAGAATCCATCACCTGTAAGTTAAAAATGTCCATCAAGATGTTCATTTGAGCACGTGCATTTTCAATAAATAGTGTGTGTGTGTGTGTGTGTGTGGGGAAGGAATCCACACATACATACTAACTCTTCTTCTATAGCATGGCATTTATGCAACAGCAGCTCTGCTTATCCAATATTTTGAACATAATGCTTTTTTTTATTTTCTAGTATCTTCACAACTTCTTACTTTTCTTTCTAACCTTGAGTTCCCTGTGTCCATGTGTCTAGGACAAAAGTGAATGAGCGACAGAGACACACTGGCTAATTATCACTAGCTACTCTTTCAAAATGCACTAAATCATTCCACCTCTCCAAGGGTAAAGTTATGAGGGGTGAAGAGAGATTATGCTAATGTACATAACGCCCATGGAAGGCCACCCCAAGAATGGCGATAGATTCCACTAATGTTTTTTTTCTTTTCTCTTTTCACAGAACTTAATATTTGGTTGTGTGGATTATATTTTATTTTAGCTTATTTTCTCTTTCTCTAATTTATGTTCTTTACTTATTTTCTTCCTCCTATTTCCATTGGGTTATTTCTGTGTTTTTTTTCTTTTTCTAACTTGTCGAATTGGATATTTAACTCATTAATTTTACCATGTCTTTTATTCTAGAATTCCTTTGAAATATTGCATTAGCTGTGTCCTACAAATTTGGATATACAGTATTTTGATTATAACTTAGTGGAAAATTATCAAGTCCCCATTTTAATGTCTTCTCTGACCATGCATTTCTTAGAAGACTGTTTTTAATTTTCAATTCTATTAAAGGTTAATTTTTTCATCTTTCTAACAATTAGATTATAGTAAGAAAATGAGTTCTGTGTAATGCTAATTCTTTAATTCTTACTGAGAAGTTTAAGGTCTAGTATGCCATAAATTTTATAAAAGTCCCTAATTTGTTCATGAAGAATATATATTATCTAATTGTTGGGTACAGTGTTCTCATGTTGTATAGTTTCTGCCCATCTAGATTGTGCCACCTCTAACATTCCTTACCCTTATATCTAACTTTCTTTACTCTTTTGTGTCCAAGGAGGCTAATCTTTTTGGACTGCATCAAGAGGAGATGATGAGTAGGGTATTTAGCCCTGGTAACCCCCCACTGGGAGGTCACAGTTGGTAGTGGCTATATTTTTCCACTGAAGACCACAGCTTGACCACAGCTTGTGTCAGAAATCTGTCTTCTACAGCTACCGTTGTAACTATACCCTAAGTTGGGTTCAGGGATACTCTCTGCCACTTGTTCTTTTACATTTAATAGTTGTAATGTTTCCACGCTGTAGCTAATTTCTAATATAATTCAATTTTCCTTGTTGGTTTCCCTTAACTCTGACAATTTAGTTAACAGTTCCTTTACTCAACCCTACTCAATTAACTCATTTGACCGTTTCCTGCTAGGGTCACGGCTGATATAGTACTGTATATGTCTATTCAATTAATATTGCTAATTGTATTGTTACATTATTTTTATACCATTCCTGTTTTTTGGAGGAAGATCAATTATTAAAAGCAATGTCTTAAATGGTAGACATACTAATGGTAAATAGTTTCTTATTTCAATTCCTCATTGAATTGTTACTTTTCCTGATATGTAGCTATCGTTTTCATAGCTCATTGACTTTTGTTGTTTTCCCACATTACAAATCTTTATTTTTGTTTGAGGTCTAATTTACACACAGTAAAATTCATTGTATGTAAGTGAATAAGTCCTATGTGTTTTAATGAGTGTAAAGTCATGTGATCACCATATATGAACATTTCATTGCCCTCACTAATTCCCTTACTCTTTTTCAACAGTCTCTCACATCCCTGGTCCATAAAAACAGTCTGCCCCTGTAGTTTGCCTCTTTTAGAATGTCATATAAATGGAAACATACTATATTGCATTTTACATTTAGATTCTCCATTTAGCTTAATGCACTTGAGATTCATTCAAGCTGTTGCAAGTATCAATAGTTTGTGCCTTTTGTTGCTAAGTAATATTCCATTATATGTGTTTATTACAATTATGCATTTACCTATTGATGGATATTTGGATTGTTTAAAGACTTTGTAATTATAAATAAAGCCATTATAAACATTTGCATACAGGTTTCTATATTGATATACATTTTTTATTTCTCTTGGGTATTTACCTTAGAGTAATATTGCTGGGTTGTAAGGTAATTACTCTATGGGAAACATTTTCAAAATGGCTATACTATTTTGTATTGCAACCAATAATATTTCTTTGATTAATTCTGGGTAATTTACTCAAGTATATAGTTTCCTAATTTTTTCTTTATATCTTAGCTACATTTTTATCAAATTCATTGAGGCTGTTAATTTCATAGAAAAAAAATTTAAGCATATTATCCAGATCTTAGAATTGAGAGAGCATAACACAACACACTAGGGAACCAGTACCGCAAACATGGCATACCAATAGAAACCTATTTGCCACTTCTGTGCATTTGTACATCGTAGAGAATAATGTCTTGAAAGAGTGATCATGTCTGTCAAAAATCTATGACTCACTTCCTGGTAGCATCTTAGCCCTTTACAGAATCTGTCCAACCATCTCTTAGACAGGAGATACATATCAGAATTACATACACAACAGAGGAAGAGATTTAAGAGACCATATAATGCACTTACAGGAAAAAAGGAATGACCCACCCAAATTCATACATCCAGCTGGTGGTAGAATATGGACAAAAACCCAATCTGGTATTAGGTAAAACGTGAAGTGTTTCTATAGACATGCAAACCTACATGAGCTTATAGTCAGGATATCTGCAGCCAAAGCGTTCAATTCTTATTTAGTTTTCTGCGTTCTTCCCTTCTCCTTATCCATTATCTAATCCCAGGCTCATTAATATGGATGTTAAGACTGTAATTACACTTGTTATAGTATTAAACTAGATAAAGTTGTTACAAATGTTCCTTGCTGGTTTTGCATTTTAAAGATTATAAATCTAAATCCTGTTACACTGCAATAATGAATGTGTATTTTTATGGACTTCAATAACACATGAATTTGGAATACACTTATTTGTAACTTATCATTTGAGATGAGCTGGACTGGAGTTCACTTGTGTTCCATTTGTGAAAAAATGTATTTCTGAGCAATTGGATGGTATATACAAACTTCAGGAAATGTGGTTAACCATTTTAAGAGAAGAAATTATTTTCAATCAACGAGGAGCATCTGTATTTGATTGGCTGCCATGCTAATTACAAATCTTGTCTTTACAATAAACAGAGTCATGGATATTTAACAAAGGCAAAGCTTTGTTAAACTGGTTCAGACTTCTTGGCAGCAGAACATCACTGACAAATGTCAATAATTAAGACATTGCAAATTCAGGACCCATTCCATTGATTCATTTAGTTGGGGAGAATTAGGAGGTAGGGCTAAAATTTCAAAAAATTATATTGTGAATTGGTTCAGTCTTACAAATTAAAACAACAAAAGTAATAACAGAAATTGTTTGTGAATGTCTTTAAAGAAACTAGGTTGAAAAAAGAACAGATTGTGTTGTCTAACCCTGTGAATTGTAGAAAAATAAACCTTGGAGAGATATCTAATTGCTAACTTCTTAGTCTCTCTCCCTTTTCTATGGAACCAATTACCACTGTCAAAATTCCATTCAGGAGCCAGCTTCTCTAGGAAAACTTTCCTGACTCAGGTCTCAATTAGACACCGTTATTCTATTCTTCCAAAATACTTGCATAATCTCTATCATAGCACTTCTCACATGGCAATGCAATAGTTGATTCACATATCAGTCATCATATACTTAATCCTCCCGAATTAAGGTCATTCTATCTTAATTTGCTTGAAGGTAGAAATCATGTCTTAGCTCTCTATATTCTGACCCAAAACATATAATTTGGCACAGAGTAGGCACTTTATAAATATGTGAGGCATATAAGTAGCTAGAATTTAAAGCTCTGTTCCCTAGACATAGCCTGTAATTCTAGAAATACTTCACATATTGAACAAACTTTATCAGCATAATTTTTATTATTCACACACTTTATTTCATAGGGCAGTTTTTTCAGAGGAACAAAACCCAACTTATTCCCAAGAATTACTTTTTTAAATATATGTTATTTTGTTCCAATGTATTTGATGCTTTTCTTAAATTTAGCTGAAGACTTTACAAAACTTCATACAATTAAGCAGTTTTAATCCACTGAATTATAGAGAGGAGATTATATAGGAATAAGAAGAGAAGAAAGTCAATTAAGAAGAGGAGAAAAGAAGGCAGAGCCATACAGCATTCTTCAAGAAATTAGGAAGAGATAATATCAACACACATTTTCTTTTTTGTTTTTGTTTTTTTGTTTTAAAGATTATATTGGGGAATTGGGGGGAGGGGAACAGCGTTAGGGAATTGGGGAAGGGGAATAGACAAGTTGCTGTCTTTTTGTTCTTCAGTCTAGTTGTGGAGGACGTTGCTTCACTGGCCCATGTTGGTTATCATCATTGCGCTCTTCTCTGGTGAGGCAGATCAGCCACCGGCCTCTGGACAGCCACTTATGGTGGCTCTTGGCAGCTCACACCGGCTGCCAGCTGCTCACACTGGCTGCCTGTCACTCACTGTAGCCCATGGCAGCCCACTGCAGCAGGGGCTGCAGCTATGCCGTCCCAGGGACTCACATCGGTCCAGCTCCAGGTGGAGCGGTTATTCACCATCTTAGCTGTAGAGGGCAGTGTCACT
This sequence comes from Aselliscus stoliczkanus, assembly GCA_033961575.1. Classification (NCBI taxonomy): domain Eukaryota; kingdom Metazoa; phylum Chordata; class Mammalia; order Chiroptera; family Hipposideridae; genus Aselliscus; species Aselliscus stoliczkanus. The sequence goes on along the minus strand of CM066740.1, from coordinate 81,463,346 downwards.
GGCCCTCATATGTGGGATCTGAACCGGGGCTGTTGGCATCCCAAACCAGCTCCCAACCAATGGGCCACTTGGCTAGCCCAACACACATGTTTTAAGTACCTTCTATGAACTACACACTGTATTTGATACCAAGTTGAATTTTACATGGATCCTGAATTCAAAGCATTAAGAGTCCTAACTTGAGACAAAAAGATAAAAAGAAATTGTATTTCTATTAACATGTTACCAAGGCCTAGGAAGGGAAGAAAGCCAAGGGAAATTCATTTCTGTACCCACTGTACTTCTAGCTTAACAGATGATTACTGAGGGAAAGATTATGGCTATTATTCTTGCTCTGCCACTTAACAGGAAAGTCACTTAGCCATGCTGGCTTTCAGTAGAAACACCACCATGCAGGATGGTTATGAAGTTTAAATGTTGAACATATCAAAATGCGTGGTCCATGATAGGCACTCAATTTAAGTTTTAGATAGTGTAGTCTTGTCCTTTCTCTTTTATTCTGGATAATAATAAACTTCATGTTATTAGAAGCATTCAACCATTTTAAGAATTAAAATATTCTTTTGTGCTCTCACATCATTAAAGGCATTTTTGGTATGCCTGTTGTGTATCATGTTTCAATTTCATGAAACAACTAAGACAGAGCTGCCTTTGGGGCAGAAAAGCTGGAAGAGAAGGATTACTTCTCCAGGTCCTGTTCACAGCTGTCCGTGGTACTTTGTTTCAGGGTGGAGGTAATAAATAGTTCCGTTTCCTCTCTGTTCTACGTTGTGATACCCTAACTGATACATCTGTTCCTGCTATTCTGAAATAATTACTGAAATCAAAATTCAGATGGCTCCTTATTCCTAAATGTGTGATCACTCTTTTCATGGCTTATCTTACGAAGGAGATACATAAGAGAAAAAGGGGAAGGGCAGTTCCTTGTTCTGAAATCCACCAGAAGTGAACTATGCAAACCTAATCCTCCAGCGGTATTACTTTCCCACCTCATGTAGAACAATCCCGGGAGATGTACGGTTAAGTGAGGGAAGGGGTTCAAACCCTAGGCTGAGAATTCTGAAGTCCACTTACATACATGTAAACACATGCACATGTATGTATTAAGCCCACAGAGATACTCTAACAAAAACATATGCTATGCTGATGAACTTACTAACACCTACATACATTCAAAGACGTGAACAGAGTAAAGATGGGAATGAGTGACCAGGAGGCCTGGTAAGGAAGCCAGAAGCTGGGGACGTGACAGGTGGATGGGATCAATGTAGATGATAGAGAAAGGAAATGTGAGTGGGCTCCACAGAGGCCAAAAGATGCTAGCATGCCATACATTGCAGCTAAAAACACGAACACAACCAGTTGTAAGAGCCAGAATGATCACACTCGTCTTCATGAGTGAAGATTCTAAATTTATCTGTGCTATTTGGAGACAGCACATGCAGCCAGCCACATTTGCCCTTCCCCAGGTGCTGGCTTTCTGGTACCAATTGAGATATTTAATTTAAAAAGACTGTATCTGGTGATTATCTATTTTCCTAAGAAAATGAAGAAATCCTTCTTTTCCATAGAAGGTAATTTTTCTGAGCCTAATAGCAAATGCATGAAGCCTTTGAACGGCAATCTTGAAAGCGGTAATCACTTTCATCTTCCAAGCACTTCTTTTGCCCCTGGTCACCTGTTAGACTGGAGTGTCACTTGACACTCCACTTGACATCTCTATCATATCGTTGGGATGTAAATGGCCCACCTGAAACAAATCAGGAGTTATCATCTGGCAATTAAAAGTTCACCAGAACTCCATCTATTATATTCTACTGTCTCAACATTGGGGAGAATTTCTGTACAGTGAACTAGAATTCATGGAATTAAATGATTTTTTTGGGGGGGCGGGAATTAAATGGTTTAAGCTCTGTAGAAGTAAACATCATTCTGACAGTTGATATGCTGTTGCGGCAGTGTAGACTCCCTCTAAATCAGCATTCTTTCAGGGATTTTAAGGTTATTAAGATAAATACCATGGCCCAATAGCCCAGAGAGTTCTGCCAAGTGATCTGGCCTCATGAGAACTGCCCCTGCCTATGTGGAGAATTTGTCAACCAGCCTGCGCTGTTAAACAAAGGTGGAAGGGCTGGCACTGCATGACAAATTGTCCTTATCTCGCAGGGTGCCCTCACCCATCCCCAAGAGGCCTCATGCCTCTGTGAGTTGGCAAAGAGAGGGCATGGGAGAATGTATTTCCCATCTGCCTTCTGTTCTCCCGGAGCCTGAGATGGCTGCACCCATGATACCTTCCTCAATACACTGATCCTTCCAGACACTGACACCAACAGAATGCCAGGAATCAGGCACATTCGGTAAGTGCGAGCTAGTTACTGGGTGAGGTGCCAGTCACTTCACCTGCAGCATATCACTGAACTCGAGCAATCATTCTAACAAACTGGTATTTCAATACTCATTTTACATATGAGCAAACTGTGGCTCAGAAAGGCTAGATATAATAGTCAAGGTCCCTGTGGCTAGTAAGTGGCAGGGCCAGGATGGATTCAAACACAATCAAGATGAACCTAACGTCATGGGAGTTTATCATGCCAGGCCTTGACATACAAGTTCAGGTGAAAAGTGATCTGAGTGCAGCCACACCGCAGTGCGCTCCAGACAGGGAACCGTCTCGAGGTCAAGTCTGGGAGGAGACCGTTTCAGAGTAAACTCAGGCCACCCACTTTCCCTGACAGATAGATGGCTGCCTTCATGGATCTTTCTCCCAAGGATGCAGCTGGACTGAGAGGGAAGCAGATTTTCATCAGGCAGGAAAAGTCATGGCATAATCTGAGGAGGTGTCTGTTTCCTGGCAAATCTCACTTCTCACTGACTATAGTCCCAGAGGCTGAAAATGAAAGTGAGAAGCAGATTCTCTCATTTCTCTTCTCAGGAGGATCGTGGGCCAACTGAATTCCTGCTTTGGAGACAAGGCAGTTTTCTCTACCACCCAACTCCTGCCATGACAGTCCCAGTGTGTCTATTTAACACGTTTCTTTCTCCCAAGTACTATACTTTAGGAAGAGAGAGGGTATACAATTTCTGAAATCAGAATGGCACTTTTAGAATTAGTACTATCTTAAGGCTCCAATGTTTTTAAAATAGGGTGTCGGAAAGTCACTGAGACACAACTGAGAAGAGGGGATTAGATGCTACTTCGTGTTTTCCACAATGGTGACATTGAAAACCTTCAGTTCTGTTGGCTTCACTCCCTGGCACGTGGAATGCTTGCTTCCTGAGTCCTTATCTCCAGAATCAGATGTAAAACAGTCTGGACCCCCACCCACCAAGGGCCAATGGTCTGCCTCAGCAAATGAGAACCATATTGGGGACCAGAGACACAAGCTTTTGTTAGGCATGAGGATGGGAATGAGGCAGACCACACATTTTTTCCCCCACGAAACCTCCCTGTAGTCAGTAATAACCACACCATGTAAAGGTATCTGGGTAGAGGTTTACAAGGACTGGCAGGGCACGTTTGCCATACAAAATTATCTGGCTCTTATAAGACCTTCGATTTCTCCAATAATATAACCAGAAAAATACCCATAAAAATACACAGAAACACACTTCAGCAACGATAAAGAAATAAATAAAAATGCAAAACAAGAGAACATTTTTCTCTTCTCTGAATTTTGTCTCTTAGATTGTAGATGGAAGGTGCTAGAAGGAATCTGAAATAATGCGTTTTGACCATCATAGAACGTCCTTCCTTCCAATTTAATGTTAAAACTTTGAGGGGAAGGATTATGTTAGCTTCTCTTTATATTTTTGGCAGTGCCTAGTATATTTCTTGTGTGCGATAAGCATTAAAATTCTGATTGAGTTTATTGAATTAAATCGCCTCAAGTCACATAGCTGGAACAAGACAAGCTGACGCTGGAACCCAGATTGCTTGATAACTAGTGTTGCAGTTTCCTCATTACACTATAGAATCATAACTGAAAAAAATGTAAAGTGTATGCCTATATATTGAATATGCTAGGCAGATGGTGGAATTTCAAAAGATACCTTTTGATGATGATGGTTTCATTTCTGCTTCCTCAACTTCAATATATCCTCAATTGCTCCTTACTATCACAAACTGCCCCCTGTATGGTACTGATGATCTGATGATAAAATGTGTAGGAATCTTTAAAGCACCATGCTGATGGGTATTATCATTGTTGATGCTATCTCTACTCATGGGGCTTTAGGCGTAACCACGGTTAAGCAGGATGAGTTAAAATTCTTTTGACTATAAGCCTTCTTGTATCACTTCATAGCCAACACCTGAATATTTAGACTTGAGACTTTTCAGAATATCACAGAAGCTGAAAGTAAACACCACAGACAAATTAGACGGTTCTGTGGAAAAACTGAAAACAGAATGTCATAGAGATAAAAGAAGGGGAACTTTTACAGAAAAGGAAATGCAATAGCATCAAATTAGTAACAGAGGGCCGGCCGAGTGGCGCAATGGTTAGGAGCTGGCTTGGGACGCCAGCGGCCCTGGTTCGGATCCCACATATGAGGGTCAGTGACACTGCCCTCTTAAAAAAAAAAAAAAGAGGTGGGCCTGGCAACTGAGATGGGGAGTGGATAAGAAAAGTGCCAGGTGCTTTGAAAAGGGAGGGTAATGGAGGAAGCTGTGTAGAGGGGTTAAGTTTTCAAAAATAAAATATATTGAGCTTGGTCTTAGGAATCATTCAATCAAACACCTTTAAATTATATCTGAGGACAATGAGAACAAAGAGACTAATCAGAGACACAGTCGGTGTAAAATTAGGACTGGAATTATGATTGTTTTAGAACAAATTTGCTGTGCATTTACCGAAAGCAGGTGGCAACTCAGGGGCAAGGATGTGCAGCAAATTGACAGAGGTGTTCGGGCTCAGAAGAGGACAGAGAGCGGGGTGGTTCACTTTGAAGAGGGGAATCTGTTTTTTAGTGAAGCAGTAGGAAGGAATACATTCAACCGAGGTAGCTAACGACTGCAGAAGATTATTTTTTTTAAATTGTTCTGTAGCCAGCCTCTAATTTTTCAGACTTACCTAAAACTACAAGCTTTTCTGAGATGACCACTTTGTCTAGGTAAGTGAGTGTGGCACAAGGGCCTATGAACTTCATGATTAATCATCTAGTTGTCTAGGGGATGAGATGACAGAGCTGAAAGCGAAGTATTTTATGTCTGTGAGCAAACTAGATTACTGTCTGGCAAACCAGTGACTGAGTCCCAGCGTTAAGAGATTCTTGGATTTTCTACTGAGAACAAAAATAACATTGATGCATGATGCCTCTAGTTTGGAACTGTAGGGTTGTTCAACAGCTATGCACACGTGTGTATTGACAGTGCGGTCTTGGCCTGCTCACACATGCTCAGGTGTTGGTGAGAGTAATAGATAAGTTATAAACGGTTTTTAATTTGTTATTTCATGTGAAAATCTTATGAATGCCCTAACATAAGGCAGTATGACTGACATCTTTAGAGCTATAAAGAGCACACAGTTAGATAAACCTACCACTTTATTGTTCGGCTTCCTTATCTCTAGTACAAGGATAACAACAATAATAATATCTACCTCATAGTGTTATTGGGGTAATTAAACAATATTATAAATACAAAGCACTAGCCCAGTATGGGTTCATAATATAAAATCTTATTATTACAATTATCACTTTTAAATTTGGACACCTGTTTGTGTTTTGTATACAATCTAAGAAAGGAGTAGAAAAGGGAGACAAGGATAACTGACATGTGTTAAGGACCCACTGGCAGTCATATGAATTATGATGCATCATCTCATTTAGTCATCTCAACAGTGTTACCAGGTAGGTATTATCATTCCTATTTAACAGACGCAGAGTGTCAGGTTCCGATGCTATATTTAACTTGTCATAAAGTCACACAGCTTATAAGTGGTAGATACAGGACTGAAAACCAAACCTCTATCCATTTTGAGTAAATCACAGGAATTACTCTTCTCATTTGGAAATGTGTTGGATTGAAACTAGAAGGCTCATGTGTGTCTATAATGATTTAACAAGTCTTCATTATGCATCTTCTTCAGTTGCTGAAAATTTAACCAAAAACATCCCATAAGCAATGGCTTGATCTCTGGCCTCTATGTCCTTACAGTCTGAGAAATTAGTATCCTCTTCGACCTGCCACAGGGAGACCTTCTCCTTCCCTGGGAGGGAGAGGCACTGACACAAGCCCAAGCGAATGGAAACTGTCACCTGCACAGCCAAACCAGCCTGTCAGCCAGCCAGCCAGTGCCAGATACTGATTGCACAGCTGACATCTGTATTTCCTATTAATCACGGTGTCCCAACTTGGCCAGGGACACAAAGACACAGACAAGGAAACAGCAGATAAATCCCAGCTCCTCTGTGGTTCTCCCATCTGTCTATCAGGGACGCATCAGCCGGAGTATTCCTGAACTGATCGCTTCAGGGGAGAGATAGGCATTCCAGCAGAAGGCCAAGGGCAAAATACTGACCCATGTTAGATGAGCTCACCACTCGTGTTCAAGGCAGTGTTTTTTTTAATTCTGTGCATGTTTGTCCTTAAAAGTCACGTATGTGCTGTGTTTGTGAAATACAGCCTCCTATTTCTTTTGCCCATATGAGCAGTTCCGCCATGCTCTCTTGGGGTTCCTCGAGCATGGACACTGAGTTTTGAAGATGCTGATAACAAAGGGCAACCAATAGAAAACTGACTGCCTTGAACTAACATGAGCCAATTATTAACGTTCTCCCCCATGTCATTTTTGACACTCCTGATTCCTAGATAGGGCTTCTGCCCTGCACATTTCTTTATATCCTACCTTAAAAGAAGCCCTAACGGTCCTCTACCTATCTTCCTTAAGTCTAGAGGTTCCATGATGAAGCTCCAAGAATTTACATCCTTTCTTCCTCCTCCCTGGGTTCTGTCTCGGTTGCTCTAACTTTCAGAAAAGTCATCTTCCAGGCTCATGTAAAAGAATCTATTGAGGTGTCAGTAGAAAGTTTTATTTTTAAACAGAAATAATAAGAAAGCAATTACATTTTATAAATATACCTATACAGTAAAACCTTGGATTGTGAGTAACTTGGTTTGCGGGTGTTCCACAAGATGAGCAAACATTTCTAATACATTTTAACTTGGTAAACGAGTGACATCTTGCAATACAAGCACAAATTATGCTCACAAACCAAGGTATTACGGTATATGTATTTATATATGTATATACCTGTATCAATAAATGCATGTAAGTGTGTGTGTGTGTTGAGAGAGAGAGAGAGAGAGAGAGAGGCAGAGAGAGAGAAATTGGTGCCATCACTTAGAACATGGGTCATATAATCACATGTCACTACAGAAAGTGAGGTACTCTTAGAGAACCTGAGATACAGCAATGAACAGAAATTGAGAGCAGTATCCTCACTTATTTGCTTGTGGGTTGAGATGTTTGAAGTTTGTGTGTCTGATTAAGTGGGTTTAGGCATCCTACCATATAATGTGCCTTAATGAGCCCTCATAAAACTTGAAGAGCACTAAGAAAGTTTCTGTAAGGAAACTGTGGTCTGACCATCATCCAGTAATGCTGGAATAAATAAACAAATGTCTGAGCTGACACTTGCATTTTCGTCCTTCTCTCTGTGCAACATGTTAGCAACTGTTGAGACAAAAATAATTACTGTCCAGATAATGGAAAAATTAAGCATACAATCTACTTCTTTCAAGTAAAGGAGACATTTTAATTATAGTTACCAGAGTAACCTAATATTTCAAAGAAACTTGAACTATGAAGAGAACATTTTTTAAATTGGATATTCTCAAATATTAACAACATATAAGATTTTTATTGTTGAATCTAAGGTAATTGAATAAAGCTCTATTTAGATGTTTTCATAACTTAGAAGTAAAACACAAAACAAATTTTAAAACATTATTTTCTAACCAATATAAAAATATTCTATACAAGATTGGATTCATTTCTTAAAAATATCAGTGTAGGGCCAGCTGAGTGGCGCAATGGTTAAGAGCTGGCGCCAACGGCCCCGGTTCGGATCCCACATATGAGGGCCAGTGACAATGCCCTCAAAAAAAAAAAATCAATGTATAATGTCTTCCTTAATATTTATAGGAAAAATTGATTGGCACCAAGGAGGACAGAGAATAATAAATAATCATTGTGTTGTGTACAAACACATGAACAGAGGTATTCATAAAGTATGGTGGAGACATGGAAAATTAACCACTTCTGTTGCAGGAGTGTGTAGGGATAGAGGAATAAAGCACAAATTTAATATTCTTAAGCTGGCCCTTTAAGATTACAGCAGGGAAACAATGGGGAAGTTATTTCAAAGACCAACATCCTCAGGGAACAGCCTTTGAAACAACAGATGCATTTCTTAGGGCAGCTGTAAGAGTGCAGGAGAGACTGGAAGAGCCAGCTTATCACATGAGCCGTGAAAGAGGAAAAGGACACTGCTGATGGATTGAGGCAGGTCTTAGAGGGCTGGTTGAAGGGCTTGAGTTGGCTTCTCTTGGCAAAGAGGGATAATTGAAAGTTTTAAGTTAAAAAAGTAATAGGTGTTATCATAATGATCACTTCGATATCAATAAATAAAATAGAGGAAGATATTACATATATTGGTGATATGAGGGCTCCAGAGAAGGCTATTAACATAATTAAGGAGAGAGGTATCCCATTAGGGTACTCTGTATATTATTGTATCTTCATTCCTCTGAGCTAGGTATCATTTATCATTTTTACAAATGGAGGAACCAAGGGTGAGTTGAAGTAGACTGTCTCTGGTCATTAAGAAATTAGAGGCCACTCTGGGATCTGCTCCTAAATCCTACCATGTCTTCCCTCTTTTTATTTCTTAGCAGAAGGCAAAAACATGAGGAATAAAAAATATTTATTGGCAGATTCTTCCTCCAAAAATGATAATAATTATTACTTTAAAATATGTGCTCTCATATCTCACGCATTTTATGCTTTCGATAATTAAATCAAAAAGGATTTAACCTCATATAGCAGATTATGAATATGCAAATGTATGTGACAATAAGATTAATTTTAATTGCCACTTTCTCTGTTAATTTATAAGCAGCATTCCAAACTGAGATGCTCACTGGGGGAGAAGGGAAACACATTTTCTTTTTACATAAAACTTCTAAGGAAATCGCAACAGTGCCTTTAAAATTCCAATGAGTCCAATCCTAATACCATCTTGTTGTGGGAAAGGGCACCTGATAGTAGATATTTCAGAAAAACTATGTAAATTCCCGACACAGGAATTAATTCTAGGACAACCTGGGTCCTTTGAGGTCCAGCTCTAAAGGGCCATTAGAAATCTTTGCAGAGCACCTTAATGAGCTGACTCTTATCCAATAGAAATGAGTTTGAGTACCAGCTCTGCCCTTACTAACCTGTTAGCAAGATTACTACCAACCTAGGAGGAGTTATTTAGCATTATTTCCTCCCTTATGAACCAAAGGCAGCACTTCCTTCATCAAAGGGCTGTTTGAGGAGTAAACAATTGCATTCACGTAATTGAATGCATTCACTTTTGGCTGGACCCGTGTCCAGCCAAAAGTGTGCGTTCAGTACACTGTAGCTGTTCTTGTAATCGCCCATTTAGAAATCACAGAATCAGAGCAGAAGGGAACCTCAGCAATCACCTGAACAACCCCCTGATTTGACAATGGAAAAAACTGAGGTCTAGACAGAAAGCATTTGCCCAAGGTCACACGGCTAATCCATGCTAGCGCCAGGACTGGATCCCATATCATTTAGATTCTGGTCTGGTGTCGATTCCACTGAAACACACCGACTTCGGTGCTGCAAGATGTACCGGCATTCGCGTGCGTCCATCCGCAGCAGATGTGCAGCGGTTCTGCCTGCATCAATGTGTGCAGCTGAAACTCAGGCAATTCAGAGGGGTCCCCCCCGGGGAACGGGCGGAATAAATCAGAGCGAGCCCTACGCGCTGGCACAGGCTGAGAATCAGCACAATTGTAATGTGGACTGCTCTCTTGCACCTTTGCATTCTTTGGGATTCACAGATCTTTCCACCCAGGAAGCTGAAAGACAGTTCGTGTGAGACACATGCTCTGAACCACAGAGTAAACTGCCGCGGAGACAGCTGCCAGGGCCCCTGAGCATGCCCCTTCATCTCCAGGCTGACAGAGAGCTGCTGGCAGCATCTCATCTGTCAGCTCCATCCCTCCTCCGGAATGAGCAAACAGTCTGGGCCCTGATCTAGGACGAGGATAACAACAGCATCATCAGTGAAAACTCTGCCACTGACGCACATGCAACAGCAGCTGATGACAATGGAAGAGAGTCACATTGTGGATGGAGAAGTCCCTATTTATGTTAAATAACTGTTAGTAAGTGCCTGGCTCATCTTCAGAAGGGGAGAAAACCTCCCATCAGAACCTTGCTCCAGCAGTGCCAGTGTCAACACTAACCGTTTTCTAGAAAGAAAGGCTTAGCTCTGTTTTAACACTGGAAACAAAGACAACAAAAATAATATTACTTTAATGGAAGAGGTGTCATCACAATTTAAACAGTATTTACTTTCTGCCAAAACTTCTCCACATGTGATTAAAACCAGTCACCTCTGAGTCTATTTTATTCTTGTGTATCAAATTGGATGTTTGAATTTGATATCCTCTAAGGTCCCTGTCATTCTGCGTAATATTGTAATGTAAAGCTTATTTGTTTAATATTTCATTGTACCTATATATCTAATGCATTTCTCTATAATCATTTACTAGCCCATAATAGATAGGGTACTCATTGGTCCAGAAATAATCTTTAAGAAAATATTTTAGGAGCTCATGCAATCTTACAAAACTGTTATGAACTATTTATTTATTTGATTTTAATGAATTATCGTGCCCTTTTCCATGTACAACGTAAGGAAGTTGGAGGATTTTCTTTTTCAACTTCTCAAACTTCGGGTTTAGAGAAATTACAATTCATGAATAAGAAAAAAAATGAAAGAAAAAAAAATTCCCCCAGTCAGATATCTTTAGCAAAAGTCTTTCCATGAACAGAGGGAATATTTACTACCAGCCTAAGATAAATCTTTTTTGTTTTGTTTTGTTTTGTTTTGTTTTGTTTTTTTGAGGGCAGTGTCACTGGCCCTCATGTGTGGAACTGAACCGGGACCGCTGGCTTCCCAAGACAGTGCTTAACCACCGTGCCACTCGGCCGGCCCCCCTAAGATAGATCTTAAACACTGACAACTAGATCTATGATAACTGTAAAGTCACATGATGTGACAGTCATTTTTAGTCATGAAAAGGGATCTGTAATATTAGGATGAAAAGACTGTCAGTTCATTCGGGTGGCTACGCCAACATACCACAGACTGGGTAGTTTAGAAACACTAGAAATTTATTGTTCACAGCTCTGGAGGCTAGAAGCCCAATCAAGATACACACATGGTCAAGGTCTGGTGCGAACCTTTTCCTGGTTCATGGCCAGAGCGTCTTGCTGTGTCCTCACACGGCGGAAGTGATGAAGGAGCTCTGTGGGGTCTCAGTTCTAAGGCACCAATCATGATCGCCCCACCTTCATGACCTAAGACCTCCTAATTCTATCCTCTTTCGTGGGTAGGATTGCAGCATATCAATTTTAGGGGGACGCAAACATTCAGACCACAGCAAAGACATTCAACCATATTTTCATATTTTTCCTTTCTGCTATTTCTGGATCTCTAGAGTGTTGAAAAAGCAAATGCAGTTTGCTGTAGTTTTACAAAGTATTCAAATTTCAACTTGTAGTGCATTCACTCCCTTTATTGCTAAGAACATCTCTCAATCTAAATACCTGTTTTGTTTCATTCTCAAATGCATGCCTAGGACTCTTGTTTGTAATCAGGTTTTGGGTGTGGCCCTGTTCTTGCCACAAAGAACAGTGACACTGCCTGACTCTGTTAGTCTGTCCATTCCCACAATCCGTAATTCCTACTGGTCCATGAATATTCTCCAATTAGGAAACTGTTCATTATTTCCAAGACAGATGATGCTGCTGAAACTTAAGTCGGTTCTTTCCACTCTTCCTGGCAGTGGCAGCTTAACATTTAAATTGATCTTCCTTGCTCGTGATCAATGTTTTTTCCTCTCACGTTTCTATCAAAACTTTCATCATTCTAAGACACACAGTCTTCAAGAAATTTTCAAATCTATATTTTTTGGCCAAACCAATATCAGATGTCTCACAGCTGCCAAACCAATGATCTTTTCAGCTCTATGTTGTCAACACCATTCTGCAATCCTGAAAGAAAGGGGAAACCAGCACCTGATGGTATCCGACAACTGATGCGTGGATGACTTGCACCATCTTTGAGGTGCTGAATGGAGGAACGAGGGAGATCCTGAGAAAGCTTCCCTGGTGGTACTGGCCGGGGCAGAGGGAGGCAGCCAGTGTGAAAAGGGCACTGATCTGTAACTGGACCCTATGGTCCTACCCTTTCTATGGAATGAAAGACTTAATATTCAAAGAAAGGACAACAAAAACTGTCTCTCATAGGCCACTAGAGAAAATCCACTGTAACTGAAAGAAACAGAAAATAATCCTTACTCCTGGCAAAGGGGCGGGAATCAAAACTGGACCAGAATGCCAGCTGCAGTAGTGGCTGAAGAACTTGGGCCACAATGCTCAGACTGAGGCTTAAATAGAACATCAGTAAATGTTCCCACAATTCCCACCACTACACTAATAATGATTAAGTAAAATTAACTTTGAATATTGCTGGAGGACCTCTAAGAAACATACTCCTTTGAGGATACATATAAAAAGGAGACCTAAAGCTGAAGGGAGAGCTGACATTGAGACAAACCCTCTGACAAATCAGCCCACCCTAAACCCCAACCATCATGAGAAGAATTTTGAAGACTGGGGTGCATAGCAACAACATAGTAATAGTAACTCAGCCATAGTAATAACAGACCGCAAGCTCAGAATAACTTTTGGATGGATAACTCCACAGTATAGTCCTAGTAGGAGAAAAGCCAATTTCTGAGAATAAAAACTATACTACCATGGAAGGAGAAATAAATTTTCCTCTACGCTTCTAGGTTCTTTCTGTTGGTCTAATAATTAAATCGACATGAGACAGATTAACAAGAGAAAATAACCAAATTTAATTCCATACATATGTACAGGAACCCCACATGCATGAGAGATTAGAGGCAGAAAAGTAAACTGAGGCATATGTGACATCCTGAACCTTTAAAGAATGACGGAAGCTTCTCTGAGGCTTCAGAGAGGAGGACAGTAATTGGAAGGATGATAAGAAAAGCAGATGTTCAGTAATTAGATGTCTTGTAGATAGGTCATAAAAAGTTACTTCTGGTAATAACTTATTATGGGCATAGCCACAAATTTAAATTCTTTAAGGTAGAGAATTTATGTGCCACTTAACTTTCTCTTGAGCCTGCAGGATCTCAGTTGCCTTTAGTTGAATGTAATCCGCATGCCAAATGCCACATTTTGGGGATGCCTGCTCTGAACCCCTTTACTACCGTATAAAAGATATCCGTCTATTAACAAAAATGATAAGGCATACTAAGAGGAAAGAAAAAAAATACATTCCTAACAGATAAAGAAATCAACAGAATTAGATTCAGATAAGAGGCAAGTTGTTGGAACTCTTAGACAGGGAATGTAAAATAACTATGATTAATATGTTAATACTGCTAAGGAAATAATATGCAAATTTAGACGGTAATAACATTAGGAAAGACTAAAATGGAAATTATATATTTTTAAAGGTTCCTTTTGAAATAATTTTTAAGAAACACGGTTGGACACTGTAACAATAAATTAATAATGATGCAAGAGCTTTGCATTCCATATGTCACTTAAAGTTTGTGAACAAGAAGAAAAACAAAAGGAAGAGAATTGGTACAGGAATAGCTTTGATAAATAATATTTTCCAGCATATTGAATGAGCTTAGTAATAATAATCTTCAGGTTTTGGGGACGAGGCAACACTAAAAAGGTCTGCAGTTCCATACCATGACGGGAAATTACAATTATATACACACGACTCACAACACATGTCCTTGATGGGAATCATGATATGCCACCCAAAAATATGCCACATTGACATAATGATTATTTTGAGCTGAAGGCAATTGAGAGCAAGCAGATAAAAGAAAATCTCTCTGCCCTTCCCCTCTACGTCCAAAAGCAGGGCATAAAATTCATTTGATGGTGTCCTTTCTCCCCAGCACCAGGAAAAGGAGAATGAAATCTTAATCAGAGATAGCATGGGGATGAGTCTGCATAAACAGAACCTTACAAATAATCCTCATCTTCCGTACAGTTGTATTAATAGTTACATTCCCATAATTTACTGCCTCTAAAAGCCTAAACCCCTTTTCCTTTGTCTTGTCACCTCTCCACAAATTTACTGCGATAAGTTAAAATGCTGCATAAGCCCCTGGGTTTAAACACCTCTTCGGATCATCACTATTTTTCTATGAAGACCCTCGAATGCATACGTAATAAACTGTTTCTCCTGTCTTTGCCAGTTTAATTTGTAGATCTCAGAGGCAGAACCTAAGACAGAGGAGGAAAATGTCTTCCTCCCCTATACCCTAATAAACTTTCATGAAATCTAACTTGCCATACTCTGGAATTGTCATTCAATTTGTTGCCATAAGAAAGGGAGGGAGGGAGGAAGGAAGGAGAAAGAATCCTATTTGTTTGGAATTAAAAAAAAAAATACTGTAGTTCAAAGACAACTGTTTCCTGAATACTGTGAGGACCTCAGCATTGACTGAGCCTTAGAAATCAGACTCTACAGTCTGAGCTGCTGCAGTCTGAGGGGCCTGACCAAACACCCTAAGACACAGGAGGTGGAGGAGAATGAAATGTCCCCAGCTTCAAACTTACCCCATCTCACTGCAGAGAGACAGGAAACTTCTTTAGCCAATAAAGCAAGTTATTTTACCTTGAACCTATCAGCTCTACAAAAATATGGTGTTAAAACGTAACAGCCTGTTTTGCTTGTCTATTTTCTGAATGTAACAGCACTTGGGAGGCTGATCGTTGAACTCTTTTCTATATATTTAAGCAGTAAATTGAGACGTGAGCACACTAACTTCCTGAAGAATTTACACTGACCTCCTAGTGGTCTATAGCAAAAGTAACAGAATGAACAATGGCCGGAAGACTGAGTCATCCTGCAGAGAAATGCAGTGTATTCACCTTATTTTCCAATTTGAGAAAAATGGCCGAATGTAGGGAAAGAAGCTGTATAAAGCTACTCTTTGGGCTGTTACTTTCATAACTTATTTGCAAGAGGAAGACATCCAAATCTCTCTTTCTCTCTTTCTCTCTCTCTCATAAAATAACACCCACACTTGGGCATTAATATCAGCAAATTAATGTATCATGCTTCTGTTTGCACTTTTATTCTCAAATGGTTCAGCTAAGAGCCTTTTGTTTTTATTCATATCTTCATCTAAGTCTATCTTTTTCTTGGACACGCAAATTTTTATGAAATCCAAACATGTTTGAGAAATGTAAGCACACTTATATTGTCTAAGGACTATAATCAAGGATTGAACTCTGATTTGACTGTTTTTAAAAAATAAGTGCTTTGTAGTTTTAAAATCTGCTTCAAGCATTACATTTCACAATATCACCACAACCCTATGAGGTAGATATTGCTACAGTTCTTGTTTGACAAATGGAGGACCTGCCATACAGAGAGGTAGTTATTTTGTCACATTTTAACATAGGGTATAATTGGTTATAAACCATAGATCTATTTACTCAGAAGACTGTGAATAGCCACTTTGTGGATGGATGATGCTGGGCAGTGGAGGAGAAAGAAAATGAAGGCAGAGGGACAATATTAAGCAGAAATAGAAAAGTGAGGAACTAGACAATAAATATATAAAATACAACGCTGTTAGCAAGCAAGTCCAGAATGCTATGGAAATACATTTAAAAAAATAAAAAAGGCAGCTAAGCCAGTTTAGCTGTGCATGAGTGCATGCGTGCATGTGTGTGTGTGTGTGTGTGTGTGTGTGTGTGTGTGTGTGTGTGTGTAAGGAAGGGCTACCAAAAGTTATATAACTAAAAGTTTTAGGACCAATGAGGTTAGTGGTTAGTTAGGTAAAGGACTGTACCAGGCGAGTCAAGGAAGCAGCATCAGCGCATAATAAGGAACAAAATGCTGCATGATTGTGCAATCAAGAAATCCACAAGTGGTAAAGGATGGCAAGTGCCCTGGGTCTAAGAGGGGAGCCGCAATTGATGAGACCACAAGTATGAGTGGCCAGACTATGAAAGCTGTTTCTGTAAGGCTGGAAGGCAGCCCAGAGCAATGGGAAGCCGTGAAGGTATTTTAGTAGGTACATAACATTCTTATATTAATAGTTTTGGGGGTTTTTTGTTTGTTTGTTTGTTTACCCTCTCTGGTAGCAATGGGGAAAAGTGTTTAGAAAAGGGAAGGCTTGGAGGCAGGTGAATTAGTTAGGAGGCTGACAGTTCAGGGTCTCCATTAAGTGGAGATGCTGGTAAGAAAAAAGGCACAAAAGATAAGAGGGTGAACACGAACATAGGACAACTCCCACTGTTCAGATTTGAGCCGCTAGGTGGACACCAAAGATGTAAAATGTCAATGAAATTCAATTTTGAATATGTTAAGTTGGAATATTCAAAGGGACATTCAAGCGCAGCTGGAAATATGAATTTAGAGGCCAGAAGCCTGGACTAAAATTATAGTTTATTTCTGTCAATGTTTACATAAGCTAGGAAAGAGGATTAAATTCATCAGAGTATTAAAAGCGAAAACAGAAATATGTGAAGATAAATCTCTGGAGAAGAATAGCATGCAAAGAAATCTGAGAAGGAGAGCGATCCCGTGGACAAAACTGGAAAAAAACAACAAAAAATAGGAACAGCTCTGAGTAGGGTGGGCTGGTCAAAGGGCCCGGGACCGTGGTGAAGCTGTCACCCTTGATAAAACAACAATGTACCTCGTGGAGTAAGGTGGTACAGATAGCTGTGTCTATCAAGGTTGATTTGGGTGTGAACCACAAAGGGACAATGAAGAACCCTAGTCTAGACAACCTTAGGGAAACTTGAGCATGAAGGGAGGAATGAAATTGACCGGTACAAAAAGGAAATAAATCGTGAGCCCAAGGGCTCTCACTCCCAACTGCGGTGTTCCACTACCTCTTTTTGTATTTTAAGAACGTGATTTTGATGACCTGTTCAGCTTGTTTTCTTCTGAAAAGGTTAGCTTTGCTGGGGAGAAGTTGGTACTAATGAGGTGAAAGTTTTCCTTCAGGGAGAGCTGGCATTCTTGACCCAGCCGAAAGCCTTGGAAAAATGAACCTTTTGATTAAACAGAGGAAAAGAGGGGCGCATAAACCTCATTATCATCCTGGGCAAACTAGAGGTCACAGATCAGTAGTAAGTCTACTGAGAGTCTAAATGTGAAGACAAGAATTGTGCCTCATTCCTAGGCTTCTGTCCTAACCAGAACTTGCACAGCTGTAATCTCCTCTCTGGGCCACTTTTCCTAATGGCAGGACTAGCCTCAGTCTCTGTAACATATTCATTGGGACCCTCTTACCATGTCATTGCCTCTGGGTTATTCAAATCCCACGTGCTGTCTGATCACACTTATCCTAAAAATCTCCTGCAGACTATACACATGTATTGAACCTGTCTTTTATGTCAGCCATAAAAGTCCTCTGAGACCTTCAAGACTGGAAATAATGTCTGCCTTCAAGGAGCTCACAATTTGATAGCAGACAAGGAAAGAGTAACACACTTGGAACGGCCTATCTTCCTCTTTCTTAGCTGCGCTGGGACTTCTGTGTATCCCACCATCTTTGTTCAGGCATCACTTCTTTCTGAGGCCCTTGATGATATGAGCAACAGTAGAAGCTACCCCTTCTTCTGCACCCCCATAGACCCCCCCCCCCGACATATTCCTATCAGAGACCTCACCGTGCCCCACGCCTGTGGCTGTTAATTGTCCAGCCACCCTGTTCAGTCATGGTCTCCAGGGGGCAGGAATTTTCCTTGTGATGTCTTTTTCCTAGAGCTCAACCTCATACAATTCAATTCCTGACACAAGATTGTTAAAAGCCTCTCATGAGTATAAATGAGTATAATACAATGAAGAATGTGTCAGAAAAGAAATAGTTTTAAAAGTTCTACAGGAGAGAGTATGAGGAAACATTTGACTGGGGCCTAAACAAATCAGTAAGATTCAGATGTCAGACATGGAGTGAGGGAGGTATTCCAGGCAGAGGAATCAGTGGGAACAAAAGCAACCATTTTACAGGTGCTCTCGGACACAGTGGATAAAGGCAGCTCAAGGGATAAGACTGAGAAGAGAGGGTAGACCCCAGCTCTGCAGAACTTTCTATATCAAGTCCAGGATTTTGCTCATCTACAAGCACAGTCACATCCAGGTACAAATTCATCCCCATAGCTATGAAAACAGTCAAGTCTTGGCACGATTACAACAACGGAAAGTAGAAGGTAGAAGCAGGACCAGGCTTTGGCCTTAATAGACGCTCATTTTCATGTGGAGCCCTGGAGGAGCTATTTCAAATAATGGACGTAGGTTCGGCGATGTCCCATTGAAGGACGAGAATGTTAAGTCAGAAAGTTAGGAAGTTTCCATCAGGGGGACTATATGACTTCAGGATAGGTTGGCAGTCACAGTTCAGAGGGTGGGTACTGGTCACTATGGGAGGAAATCCTCCAATTCAAAGAACCAGGGCCAGTGTGCACGGGCGCTTTTACTAGCGAGAACACCAGTCACCCGTACAACTCTTCACAGACAGTGATGGCCACACTGACTCTGAAACATGCAGGGGAGGGAAAGACTTGGCTTGTCTTATTGGTGCCTGGAATGTTTCCAAGAGTCCTGGCTTCAGGGACCCCATATGTCCTGGCTACTGGTGTGGTGACTCGGCTGGAGAAACACTCCCACGCATGGAGCTTGTGGCCTCTGATCTGTGAGGGGGTCAGTCAGCTGCTGAGTCACTTTCATTTTAAGTGGAAGCTGCCATGTCAGTAGGTGGCTCTTAATAAGGTGGCAAATGTCACTTGGGATGGAGGGCCTTGGATTTTTGTCCCAATAAAAGACCTATCCATCTTCAGTCAACTGCGCTTAAATGGCATGTAAATGCAAGCAGTTTCCTTAGAGGAGCCACTCCAAAAATATTATGAATATTAATCTGAAACTTACTTAAAACACTGTCAGTGGGGGGAAAAAATAGTAGCATAAATGAAACACGAATGCCAGACAGTTGATAAATGCTGATATTAAGAAGGTATATGTTTATATTATAGGATATGTAGATGGTGGTTTAATATACTATCTTCCCCGTTTGTGTATGTTTAGAAATTTCAAACTAATACATCTTTTAAAGGCAGTATTATGGAATGTTTGGGCTCAACAAGCAATTCCCATTATTCTGTGGCTTTCTCAGTCCTCTGATGGTACCTCACTAGCTAAGGAGCTCTAGACAGTCATTGCACACTAGCTGCTCCTTGCTAAAAGAAGCGAAACTTAAGCCTACTCTTGTCTATGGGGAGCATGAGAAGAAAGCTGGTCCAAGGCTGCACACCAAGTGCCAGGAAGAGTTGTGATTTGTTAAGACCCCGTTATAATGCAGATCATTGTGGGAACAGCAGTGTACACTTCTCTGTATAGACCTGACAGCCCCAAGTGAAATGCTGGTGACTTTCTTTTTCTTTTCTTTTTTTTTTAACTAGATAAGGTTGTTAGACTGGGAAGCAATGCTATATAACATTGCCACCTGCCTTACATTTGCTATATGTAGACTCATTTATTTCTCCACTTCTGGAAAGTGGTATTGTTTCAACTGCATGATGACTGGGGCACATTTTGGGATTACAGTCATTTCTCAGCAAGGCCCCTGGCCGAATGCTATAGAATCCATCAGCAGGGATCATAACGATTTCATCTAACTAACTTGTCTTCTCACTAGTGCTGGGTTTAAGGAACTCGGAAAGTCTAAATCAATTACACAGCCTAACAAAAGAACAGCAAGGCAGCACAGATAAACTAACTGACTACCGTTTTGTAAGCTCCAATACAGAAAGCCTTATATAAGGCCTCCCCGTGGGGCAAGGAATAGGAAATGGGGCCTAAGATGAACAATGGAAAGTAAAGGCTTGGGGGAGGGCCTAGCCCTAGGTCTGCTCTGATTTCTGGCTGAGCTTGTCTCTGTATCTCTCTTAAGTCTCTTTTGCAGAGCCATCATTGTCTCTGTGTTCCCATCTGCCTTACTGATGTATCAGCATAGCTGCCATAGAGTACGTTTCTTTTTGTTGTGTGTGCTGACCTTGTGGACACACTCTCCTGGCTCTGATGAGCCCCTTCTCTTAGCTACTAGCAGCCTTATTATAGTTGTTTTTTGCTTTTAACCTGAGATGAATCCGTTCTTCTAGAATTTCCAAATGATTCTTTTAGTTTTGGGCTTTAGTGATATGGGGAACCTACAGATATGATAGTTTGTGAATAGCACAATTACCAAATGAGCCATTTTAGTCTGATCAGTGGTGTCATCACTCTAAAGTTGTTGTGGCTCAGAACAGTGACAGTCACAGGGTCACCAGCCACCTTGGTGAGCCGCAGTCATCACCAGGAGGCTGTGCTACCACCAGGATGGCCCGTTAGCATTCATTCATTCATTCCTTAATACCACATGGCAATAGAAAGTGCTATGTGCACTGTGGTCAGCAGTGCCTGTGCAAGCAATATGCCCAGTAAGGTTGATTAGCAAAAGTTACAGGAAAGTAAATCGAGGAACATATGCATCCTCCAATCCTTCACTACCCCACAGGGAGGTGTGCTTGAGCCAGGCACAGCTGGACTCATGGAGTGTGCTCAGGAGAAGGGCTCTGCTGTCATCAGTCCACGTATTTATGAGGTAGATGCGAGGGGAGAGGCAGGCGGGCCCTAGTTGTCCAAGTTCCAGTGGAAGCTCCCAGGCTGGGAGTCAGGCCTTTGCATACCTGAGTTTAACTACGTGAGTTTGCATGCTAATGCTCCTGGTATCCGCAAAGGGCCCTGGGTTCCTATAAACTAACAGATCTGCTGGAAGGGCTTGTTGAAAAGCTTCCAGGAGGAAAAAGGCAGAGAGCCCAATAGGACCATAGGAAACAAAATATGTGTCTAGCCTCACTTGCTATATGTGTTTGCCATCTGTTTATATCTGTGCATCATTAGACCAGTATTTCTTATAGAATTGTCTTCAGGCTCCTTGTATAACTTGAGGGGCTTGTTAAAAAAACCCTAATGTCCGTGCGCCCTCTGAATCCTACGACATCTGACTATAGAAGGATAGAGCCCACAAATCTGCTCTTTGAACAGGCTGCCCACATGACATGTAGGGACAGTAAAGTTTGAGAACTACTATTCCAGACCAGTATTTGCTAAATCCACCTGGGACCCTTGTTCAAAAGACAGGTTCTTATACCTCATTTTAGAACTACTGACTCAGATCATTCTGAGGGAGTTTCGCTAATGAGGCACTCTATCTAACTGATCTTTACATTCTTAATTCTAGCCCAATGCTCATCATACAGTATTTTTTTTAAATTACTGAATCATGGCTGAAAAGATAGTTCTGAGACTATTTTAAGAACTTATTAAAGAGACAATTTAAAAAAATGAGAGTATAATGTTTTTTTTCAAGTGGAAAACTACTTTCCCAGGAGAAATAACCTGAAAGAAGTAGAAACAAAACAGGACTGATATTAGGAGATAAAAAAAAAGAAAAGAAGAGAAAGACAGAGAGAATTTCAAGGAGAAATACGTACATTAACACAATCCTGTACTGTAAAGAGATCATGGAAGACAGTGGCAGAGACCATGTCATTCTCTCTGGCTCACAGGAAGTTTCTTGACCACCAAGAGTCAGTTTGAATCACAAGCTAAGGACGGGGGTCAAATCCTTCTTGGCTGAGAATTGAGTGAATGTTGATGGAGAAAGGGGCATTGGTGTAGTTGCTTCTATCCAGGGGAGTGGTCACAAGAGGAAGGAGACAGATAGGAGAGCCAATAACTTGAGCAATAGCAAATCAAACAATTCATTTATGATAATGTGAGTATATTTTTAGATCAAGGAGGAAAAGTCAATGGAGAGAGAAAATTTGGGGGCATAAGTAGTTGGGGAGAAAGTATTTGATTTAGCAACTTGAAGAATGTTGAAGACTAGAAAAAGATGTCCTCTGTTTATTATTATAGAGCCTTTGCCAAATTCACTATGTGGAATTCTGGGCATGGCCTCCTGTGAACCCCATTAGGCCAAGACCTGCACTTACAAAATTGAACTGCACCTTCATGACCTTGAGGCAATGCTCTCAACTATTACTGCCATCCTACCACTATAGGATATTAGGAAAAATGAATCCAAGTTTTTCTCTCAATTCTAGAGCATCGCTTGCCTCTAAGCTTCACGGGACAGCAGTCAGCATAGAACAAATAAACCTTCCAAGTATGAGATGGCACCAGGATCACTTTCTTTCAAAACTTGTGCAGGGAGCCGTTAACCAAGGTTAACTTGGCATTTCAAAGGGCTTTTAAACTTCAAACTTGAAGAATGAGTAGACATTAGATGATCAGTAAAGAGAAAAAAACATTGTTTTAGAAAGTAGAATGGTGGGCACACTTGCCCAGAGGCAATAGGAAACACAGTGCTTTTGAATAATTAGAATAGGTTCAGTGTGGTTGCAATAAATTATAAGATTAGTGGTGCAAGATGAGGCAAAGGAGTAGAGGAAGAAACAGACACTGCATACGCCAAAGGCCATGACTGGGATTTCTGGACCTTACACTTAGAACAATGAGAAAGCCCTGGAGGACGTTATGCAAGATCCTGAAGGTTTTGGTTTGTATTTTTAGAAAAAGATTACTTGGGTTGTAATATAGAACACTGACTGAAGATGTCCATAGCTGGGGTCAGGTAACCCAATGGAGTTCTGTTGGTAGAATCCAAATAAGGGAACATGATGGTCTGAATTCCTTTAATGGAAGTAAGGGTAGAGAAATGTCAATAAATGAGAGAGAGAAATTTGAGGGGAGAGAAATTTGAGGGGAGAGAAATTTAAGAATCTACCTTTTCCTATTGGTAGGGAGAAATTTTCTACCCACATTTCCAATATGTCACCTCTCACAACTTTCTAACTTCCTTAGGAAGGAATGGTTAACGTTATGGTCAAAGCCTAAGACATATTAAAAGAACCGTATTTACTACTGTTTAAAGTTATTATACACTAATGAAAAGAGCCAAGGTGTGTCTTACTCTTTCACTTTCTGCCTCCATAATATAAGCATAAGAATCTGGTCTCCAGGGGCAAGCCAGCAAATCTAATGGAATTCAGGGCCCCTTTTGAGGTGAAGCCATTTTTCAGGCATTTCCTCTCAGACATGCATGAATATATAGGCCCCAATAGTGAGATGTGAGAGAAGGCAAGACAAATCAACAACAGTCACTGTGATGGAATTTTCACAGAGGAGTCCTATTTTATGGTTTGGATGTAGATTATTGGGGACATAAGTGTAACCTGTCATCCTTTTGTCAGACAGCTGATGGAAACAGTTACCTCTGCAGTCCCAGGAGTTTTATTTTACACTAAATGGGTGAAAAAGTGAAAAACTTCACTTAAGCTGCTCCTCTTTAATCTGCTTTCATCTGAGAAATTCTCCATGGAGTATGGGAGGGAGACCAATATTAGGTATTTGCTCAACTGTTAGTTAAATGATAAATGCCAGTCAGGATACACTGGTTAATATTGTCAAAATAAACACACTATGCTTGCGGGTAGCTTACCACATCAAAAGTCTATTTCTTGTTCCTGGGCTATGTCCAATGAGGGCTGATGGGGAGTCTTCTCATCACAGTTGCCCAGGGACCTGGGATATTCATGCTTTATGTCAGCTACAGGCCCAGATCACTGCAGACATGAGGGACATGATGAATCCCTCATTGGCTTTTACAGGACCCATTGGGAAGGGATACGTGTCACTTCCCCCAATTCATCGGCCAAAGAAAGACTTAATTTCAAAACACGGTGTGGCAATGCAGTCCAACCATTCACATACATAGCTGGTAAATTTCACTAATAACTGCCACGTGATAACCTTGTTTCCCACTTGGCTTCCCATCCTCTTGTCTATGTTCGCATGATTGAGAAACGTGGAGTAGCAAAAAGAGAAGAGTAAGTTTCAGTGAACAAAATCCCAGACTCCTTTCAATACTCAGTGATATAATCAAATGTAGTTGATGACTGGT
Organism: Aselliscus stoliczkanus; assembly: GCA_033961575.1. Classification (NCBI taxonomy): domain Eukaryota; kingdom Metazoa; phylum Chordata; class Mammalia; order Chiroptera; family Hipposideridae; genus Aselliscus; species Aselliscus stoliczkanus. The sequence continues at coordinate 81,439,006 of CM066740.1, read as the reverse complement.
TATGAGGGAAGGGAGGGCAAAGGAGCAGTTCAGGAAAACGCTTACGGTTCTGTCTTAAAGCATCTAGCAGGTGGTGGTGCCATTTGAAACGCAGAATCAAGGGACGTGGTAGCCATGCCACCATGGCATCTCTTTCAGTTCTGTATCTTATTCCAATGCGCCTCCAAATACTGTCACATTCCATCACAAATCTCAGCACAGGGGAAATATTTCTGATTTTTAGAACTGTGATAGACGCAAAACTTGAACATATCTGAAATTAACCACAAACGTTTTGAAACATTTCATAGCATATGGTTTTTTTTGTGTTTTTTTTTTGGTTTTTTTTTTGCAGGTGTAGAATTCCTTGATAGGCTAAGAAAAGGATAAGTGCTGTTTCGTGGGAAAATCAATGACCAGCGTATAAGATCACATACCCCACCCCCCATCCCAACCCGACAGCAACCTGCCCCAGCAGTACCCAAGTCATTTCAGTCACACTATGCCTCCGGGACCTTTCATAGAGATAGAAAACATGAGAGAGAGAGAGGTTTTGGAGAGGAAACAATTCAGCTTTTGCAGAAGTTGAATGCTAGTTGCCTATGAAGCATCTGAGCAGAAATGTCAACAGGCAATGAGGCATGTGGGTTTGCGTCTCAGGGGAGGAATCTGGTAAGAGATACATAGTTAAGCATTGCCAACATATAGATAGTAATTGAACTATGGTAGTTAATATTCTTATTTCTTCCTCCACAGCCAGGCTTCTGAGTGTTACCATTTCTCCTGGGGCCTTGGAATAGATTCAGAAAGCTCTCCCTTAAAGGAATAATCTTAGTTTTATATTCCAAGTCATAAAACTTATGCTTCTTTCTGTTTCTTATGCATAAATGATCAGTTAGAGGCTGAATTGTTGTTACTTTGAGGTGACAGTGAAATCTGGTAATAAGAGAAAGTGTTCTATACTTAGATACAAGTGCCCAATAAAGAAAATGTTCAGGATAAGTTTTTTGGTTGTAGAATGTATGTCTATGCAATATTGAGGATAGATAAGAATATAATTATAAAAATTGGCTCATATACTAAAACTGCTATTTAAGATCTAGTAATACACAGAAACTAATTAAGGTATTTATATTGTTTAAATATTTTTCTCAATATGTCCTTCTTTGAAGCAGTTTAAGCCTCACTATCTCAATTTCTCACCATTCGAATATTCTTACTTTGTTTGGTTTCACTTCTTGGCTATGTATTCAAGCGTATCAGCCTCTTTGGGAAATATCAGTACTCACAGTACTGAGTGTGTGTGTGTGTGTGTGTGTGTGTGAGTGCGTGCGATAAAACCTCCCATCTTTTATATTTTACCACTGATTTTCCTATAAATTAATGAAAGAAATTCTTGAAGAAAGAAAAGTAAATGAAATATAAAGATAGAGCAACACTCATACCAACTTCTACATCATTGGTAATCATATCTACTATTTTGGGGGAGGAGAGGAATAATTAATCTATGTTTGACTATTCTTTATGCATCCTGTCTTCTCTAATAATATTTTCTGACCAATTTATATTCCTCCCACTTAAATATTTAAAAGCCTTATAATTTTCCTTCCAGTATGTACCTAGGCAGATGTAGCATGTTTAATTAAAGGATTTGCCTTTACCTCGAGTTTATAAAAGGATATTTTTTAACCACTTCAGAAAAGCCTTGCAAAAACAAGTTATTACAAAATGTTATATTGAGTTTCAAGTTTTAAATACTATCTGCAGTTGTATCTATTACTGTGACATTGGAACTATAAAGGTTCTAGAAAATTTCAAGTCCAAAAATTATTTTTTTTCAAAATATGAAAATGTAAAACCATAGCAAAACACAGTGACCTAAGGAAATTCATAAAATACTGAAGGACAGAGTTTGTACAGTTGACTCTCTAATCAATGCTTTTTCTCCATAATTTTATTCTGTCTGTATATTTTAATTAGTCACAGAATATTTTTCTATTATAAAAGAATATTTGATACCTTACTGGGACTAACTTTCTGTTCCCTCTCAATAATTGAAAACTCTTATCAAAAAACCCAGTTTCAGTAAATATTTTCCTATTCTGTTATCAAATTACTAGGCTATAGTCCTTAATCAGCTAAGGAAACACTCAAGTATATCGTCAACACATAAATTTTTCCATCTTTCCCAGAGGGGGGTCATGAGGGGAATTGGTTAAGGTGAGTTTGGAAATCAGTTGTCACGTACTTTGATTCTGCCTCTGGAGTAAACTAACTGGGGAAATAATGAGGTGAGGGTGCCCTGTCTCCCCACCTTTCTAAGTTTACACTAGCTGCTGATGCCTCTTTCTCTTCTAAGTGCTAACAGGCTATCTGGTAACATTCTATTCTAAAACATTTTTTTCAGTGATGAACATGAGTTTTCATGTGATTTCTGGAAATCACTTTTTCTTTTTTAAAACAAAAACAAAAGGAAAGGTAAAGCAAAATAAAACAAAGAAACAAAACACCTGAGGAGTTTTCACATCTTTGGACTGATTTATAAGTGGGTCATGAGGTCTGCCTGCCACAAATTCTCTCAGGTTTTATGTGTTTGACCAAGAATTTTGTCTATATTTGAAGGATATTTTCTCTGGACATAGAATTTTCAGTTGACCTTTTTTTTTTTCTTTCATCACTTTTAACAAAGTTATTCCATTGTCTAATGGCTTGCATTTATGACAGAAAGTTTGTGCTGATTCTTTGTTTCCTGTTTTTCTCTGGTTTTCTCTGGCAGTCTTTAATAGTTTTTTCTTCATCACTGATTTCCAACAATTGTACCATGGTTTACCACGGTGTAATTTTGTGTCTATTCTGCTTGTATATTTGAATAGTCTATTTGAATATTTGTTCTTCGAAGTTCTTGGGTTTGTCTGTTTAGAGTTTCCATCAAATTTGAAAAAAAAAATTTAGCCATTACTTCTTCAAATATTTTTCCATCATCCTCCCAATTCCAACTTATTTGACTGACTTGATATTTTTGCACAGATAACTGAGTGACTGCTCAGTTTTTCCTATTTTTTTTTTCACCCCTTCATTTTGGTAGTTCTATGGCTATCTCTTTGAGCTTATTTATATTTTATTTTTATTCTGCAGTGTCTAATCTGCTATTAAACTCATCCACTGAATTTTTTACTTTGAATACTATATTTTTTATCATGATTTATCTCTTTTTTATATTTTCTACTTCTGTTCTTGTTATGTTCATGTCTTCCTTTAATTTTTAATCACATTTTTATAACACTTTAAAGTTTGTATCTGCTAATTGTTTTATTTTTCTCCTTTCGGAGTCTATTTCTATTGACTGAATCTTCTCTTAACTATGGGTCACATTTTCCTGTTTATGTATCAGATGATTTTTATTTGATGCTTGGCTTGTACATATTATGTTATTGGGTGTCTGGATTTTATTGCTTTCTTTAGAGTGTCTAGAATTTTTTGTTTTGGCCAGCAATTATATTTCTTGCAAATTAGCTTGATATTTTCCAGTTTTGTCTGGAAAAATCTCTAGGGGCTTTAAATCCAGAGCTATTTTAGCCATACTTCTAAGGCTTTACCCTTCTGAGGTGTCTTGTGTCCCAGAGGGATAATCTACCCTGGATAAACTTGAATTGGTCCCAACTTGGTATGAGCTTTGGAAATTGTAAAGCTTTCAGCTTCTCTGACATTCTTTGCCTGGCTTCATGGACTGTCACCCTCAGCATACAAGTTTCTTATTTAGCAACAGACTCAAGAAGACCCCATGCAGATTTTTAAACCAGTTTTCTGCATAGCTGCTTGTTTTGCAGTAATCAGCTTTGAGAATTCTCACTGACTTATTTTCCTAAAATTACATCTTTGTTCTCTCAACTCAGAAAGTACCTAGTCTTTTGCTTGGGATCTCCCTCTGTGCATCACTAAACAAAACAAAGAGTGGCTCCTGCTGAACAATATTATATGTCAACTATAATTTAACACATATCTAGTCATGGGATGTGGAATATAGTGTAGGGATGGAGTCAATGGAATTGTAATAGATATGTATGATATTGGGTGTGGGAAGGGAGGTGAGAGGGGGAGTCACTTTGTAAGGGATGAAAAAAATAACTATTGCATTGTTTTGTACATCTGTAACTAATAATAATAATAATAATAATAAAATAAAATTTAAAAAAACAAAGAGAGACTCCACATATAAATTGGCTACAGTACAGAGGCAGGCACGTCTTTGTTTCTCCTCTCTCAAAGGTCACTGGCCTGTGTTGCAGTTGTTCATCTGAATATAATCCAGGTTTTTAGTTGCTTATGGTAGAAAGACAAGAACAGCACTACTTTCTTCATCATGGCATCAGTATCATCGAATATCCTTATTTTTCCATGCAATATCAACTTATGCATGACCTAGACCTTTAATGATGCAATATTTCTCAAAAGAATGTTCTGTATATATTATTATGGAATTTTCTACTGAGCTGTTGTCTGCATGTCTACATTTTTATATCGGCTCTTTTTAAAAATCTTACCTGAAGGTATCAATACATAATTTCAAACAATAAACAAGACATCTCTTCTATCCTCAAATAGGCCAATTTATTAACTGCTATGTTGACTAGAAACAGTGGTCCAGTCATGCTACTAGAAAATAAAACCAAGTTTGAACATGTGAAGAAATGACAACTATATCAATACCTGACCTACAGATATTTTTAAATACCTTCAATTATAAGTTGCATCCTCATTTCTTAAGGGTGAAAATGTGAAATAGCAATCTTCAGAGAGATAAAACATTGTCTTTCTCACCACAGAGCAACTTTATATAAGAGTGTTCAATTTCCAGGGCATCAAAGGCTAATCCCAATATGCGAAGATTTAGTGACCTAATTATGTGTTCTCTAAGGAGGAGTTTCTTCACGACTTGGAATGAGAAACTGGTTCGTGGTTTGTTTGTTTTATTTTCAGTAAAGCAGAGAGGGTTCTAGAAGTAATGGAAATGCAATAGAAGCCAGTAGTAGCCCACAGAAAAGTGACATCCTTCTCTAGCTCTTAACTCCATCTTTATACAAACTGCTTCTGTAGTGGCCATAAAATTTCAGAGAACTGTAACAACTTCCATGATAAGTGACAAAATTAGTTCCAAGTACACCACAATCAAAGCAGTAACATGCCAGCTACAACTTCCAGCAATAGAACCTTAGTTGTCTTAAAATTGGGACGATCATTTCCTGGTTCCTTCCTCTAGCCATTTATAGAGTGATTTCTCCCTAAAGGAATCACTCCTGCTACATTTCCTCTTGCCTGTACTGTGAGCTCTAACCTTATTTCCATACTGTAGATGTCCTGGGTTTGTATGCGGTGATATCAAGTATTACAAAGAAAAATGATGGTAATAAATTAAGACAAAAATTCCCCAAATTCTCTTTCTGCAACTCTTGCCAAGGAACATTAAATCATTTTAGTTTTTGTTTTGTTTAGAGATCTAGATCTATGTCTACATCTGTGTATCGTTTCTTACCCCAAACAATTAATCCAAATCTGTCTCATTGAAGCATTAAAGAAGATACTGTTTGTTCAACGTAATTCAGTGTGTGTTCCTGCCAGATTTATAGGCCTGTGTAATTTGGAACTAAATAAAGTCCTGAGCAATCCATTTCTTAACCTTTAAGGTGCTGAAATTTTTGAGGGAATCTATAAATATATGATCTTCCTTTATTTCTCTCCACAAATTCTACTTTCCATTCTTAAATCTGCCATAAACATCTTATTTTAAATAACATATGTAGAAGCATTGTTAGTCTAAATACTACGAGATATTGTTTAGGTGATAAATTTAGGACCGAAGGCACGAGAAAGGAAGCGGAAGAAGGGCAGTAAATAAATGGAAGTAGAGATAGAGAAAACCAAAGACAGTTGTAGGTGAAAACATAAAACATCTGTAGAAATTAATGTCAGACAAAATTCAAAAGATGTGAATATGTATTTATGATTCTTTCAAATATGCAGTTTTGCAAAAGTAACCATCAAAGATTTAAGATGCAACACTTGATACATTTTCAAAGAAAAGTTCAGTTCTTGAAATTACTATGGTTTCTCATGCCCATTTACACCTACCCAGTGTTCTAGCAATGACTTCATTGATTTAAACAGCTGGCATTACAGATTGTAGCTACCATCTATTGTCACTTTATATCATTTGTTTGATAGTCATATTTGTCAATCATTAAATTAGTAATATAAACAACACAAGCTTCTGATAAAGATAATATCACCAGATGTTGCCGCAATGTATGATATGTGTAAGGAGAAGAACTGGGAAAGAAAATCTCATTTAGAAAAAACAAAAGGGAAGACAATGCAGGAGAAAATCAAAGTAAAATAAGCTTTAAGCCTTTATGACATGAGTAGTCTGTTCGATATAAAATATTTAAGTCAAAATCTAATAACTGCATTTGAAGACCTTAGAAAAGCAACAATTACAAAGATAAATTAAAAAATAAGAACATACAAATATAACCAGGATAAAGCATGCATGCAATCAATATCTAGCCATATGTGTTATGACCGAGGACTATACTTCAACCGGTGTCTACTGTGGATTTGCTAGATGCTCTCCATTTGACTGTCCAGATTCATTCTCTATCATGCACACTCTGGGCTCCCTTTGCTGGCCGGCCAAGCTTCTCGCTGGAATTGGCCACAAAATGGCATTGAAAGATCACACAGTGGGAGGATTACGGGTTCCTTTCTTCCCTGCTTTGGCCAGGCAGTAACTGTTACCGTCCCTGAGGAAAGGTCCATCTGGGCAGCTCCCCTGCCCCTGTTCCAGCTCTTCCTGGCCCCTCTGTTCCCTGTGCTCCTCTGTACTCCCTTCAACCTAAGTAGGAAGTGTAGTTTGTGGCTACTGCTAGTCTCAGAATTTACTGGTTACCTTAACACTGCCCACAATTTCCTGCGTAGCCCCTTTATTCAAGTCTCTTCATTTGAATAATTGGGGATGAATTTTATTTTCTACCAGGAATCCTATTGCTATAACAAGTAATATCCATTAGAGAAGATCCCACTTCTGATTTCCATTGTGAACAATAAGTACACAAATATAATTGTGTGGGTGTTTATATAAACACAAATACTTTGTTGTAGTTTACCTGAGGGAATATAGACCGAGTTACTGAATTGGAGACAGTAAGAACATTACTCAGCTATAAAGAAGAAAGAAATCTTACCATTTGGAAACATATGGATGGACCTAGAGAACATTATGCTAAATGAAATAAGTCAGTCAGAGAAAGACAAATACCATATGATCTCACTTATATGAGGAATCTAATGAACTGAATATAGGAGCAAAGTAAACAGAAATAGTCTCAGAGATATAGAGGAAAAACTGATGGTTGTTAGATGGGAGGGGGTGGGCATAAGGGAGCAAGGGAAGGGATTAGACAGCACAAATTGGTAACTACAGTATTGCTACGGGGATATGAAAGACAGTTTGGGGAATATAATCAATAATGTTGTAAATATTTTGTAGGGTGTCATATGGACACATGTCATTTTAGGGAGACCACTTCATGGGTGGTGTAGAGGCTTGACCACTGCACTGTATACCTGAAGCTGATGTTGAATAACATTGTATGTCAACTATAATTTTATTATATATACATAGTCACAGGATGTGGAGTATATTGTGGGGAGTGGAGACAATGGAATTGTAATAGATATGTATGATGTTGGGGGGCAGTGGATTGGGGATGGGGCGTTGTCATTTTGTGAGGGGTGAAATGGATAACTATTGCATTGTTTTATACACCTGAAACTAAAAAACAAAACAAAAAACAAAACATCAAGTAGCTACTCTAGAATGTTGGTATCAAAATATATACATAGTCCAAAAGGTACTAAGCTGATGCTTCTGGAACAGATGTCCACAGGGCCAGTCAGACTCTTGATCTATTACTAATGCTTACTAGTCAGAGTGGTTTTAAAAGAATCATAAATCACAACACACTGGATTTGGCTGTCCGGGAATTCATTAAGTACCTTGTAGTTATGAGTCTATTATATTCTTGAATTCCCCTTATGCTGTTTGTGTTAAGTGGGGATTAAGCCTGTATTTGAACACTACCTGTGGTAAGAATAAGCACGTTCCTAAGGTAGGCCATTACAAATTTGAACAGTTTTAGCTATTGGAAACTTTTTCTTCGTTTTCACAGAAATGTTTCTCCTTGTAACTTCCCCCATCCATCCCAGTTCCACCCTTTAGTGCCATTCTCAATGTGTGTAATCTCCTTGCCACACGATCATCTTTCAGATATTTGAATATCTTTACTGAATTTTAAGATCTTAGTGAATTTTCTCTTTTCAACTGACTTTTTTCAACAGCTTGCCAAACCCTTCTCTACTTTTATAATCACACGGGACTAAAATGAATCTATCTCTATTTCCCCAGCTCTTCTGTGTTTCCTTGAGGAAATTCCCTTTATCGGAACTTGCTCATCTACCACTCTGTACAGAATTACCACTGTAGTTTCCCACCTTGCTTTCCCACACTCTCTTCAAAAGTTTCCTATATTTGTGCACAAGCTTCTCATCCACCTCACGTATTCCAGCCATCAGTCTGCAGACACACAGATGACCAGAGCTCAGATCTTACCTAATCTGACATGAACTTATCTACACTTGACCATGATCACTCTTTATGCATCCAGACAAGATTATATCCAGGTCTATACAGAAATAGGGGAGAAGTGTTTGGTCTGGTCATATTTTATCTCACCCTAGCTTTATAGGGGACACTTCCCCCTTCCCCAAATAATTGATCCATTAACAACACTGTACATTTCTCAGGCATCAATCAGGGTTTGAGAGGTGGGATTCCCACTGTGTAGATATCAAGTTCTGACTCTCCTCTTATCTATGGCTAATCTAACAGACTTTGCAACCAGTTTTCAATTTCTGCTAATCCCTCTAATAACATCTGCATCAATTACTTTGTTCTGCTATAGAAAGCCTGAAATAAAGCATGTCTTGACTGCAGGAAATGTTCATTCAAGGATTCATTAAGTACCTGGGCTTTAGCTGTAAGACACTGTCCTGTTGCAATAGAAGAAGTTTCAATATTAAGACAAAAATATCCCTCATAACCCTCAAAATGTCTCTATTCTTTTATAAGCAAAGAAAAGGAAAGATAAAGATGAAATCGTTGTAGTAATACAAAGAGTGCCAGTTGCATGAATCATAAGCATTGAGTGTACATTTCAAATTGTAAATTGTCACTACAATTTGTTTGCTTCTTTTTCTGACATTTTTATAGTCCTAAGCAGCAGTGAGATAGCCACTTATGTACCGAATATTAGGTATTAAAGCATGACAGTTCCTAGGGGCCACAACTAAAATGAGACAACCTGATGCCATAAAAACTGTGCTGGCCTGAAAGCCCCAGGTTCTCGCCCTACCTCCATCTCTCACAAGTACGTGAACTTGAATGACTCGTCATATTCTAAACCTCCAAGTTCTCTCCTGTAAATCAGAGGCTGGACTTTGATGGTCTCAAGGCTCCTTTTGGCTCCCATTTTCTAATTATATCATTTTGCTTGAAAAGCTGGAGAAGGAAACAGAAGAAGCAAGCTTGCTCAGTTGCAAAGGGAGGTGAAAGTTGGCACAGGAATTCAGGGCTGTATGTGGGAACGTGTGATTATAGTACAATCATTATGATTCATCAAGAGAATAAATTCCCTTGTTGGTTACACATACACACTCCCTAACCCTTCCCACTCACAACTTTTACTTCCTGGTTTAGGAAAAGTCTAAAAGTAAGGAAAGGATGTGGGTGGAGTGGGTAGGAGGGAGGGGAGGGAGTGGGAAGTGTTCTCTATTTGGAAGAGATTTCTGGAAGGTTTTTTTCAGGCTCATGTATACCACCTACGGTGCCTTTATTCTTCCTTGCTGAATGTTTGATTATCCTAACCAGACAGAAAGTATTAAGTCAAAATAGTTTTCATCATTGCTTTTCAAGCATAATAAGCTCAGTTAAAACATTTTCATACATACACAAATGATGACTTAACTCACTGAATAAAATGAAAAGAAATCAAAATTAAGAGACTCAGTCATGCCAACAAGAGACAGGGAAAATCCCATAATAAGGCAATTCAATTTCTGCCTATGAGTAAGAGAGAAATGACCAAAATTGGTTTTTAAGAGCAAGTCTCTACTTTTTATTCTCCTATATGGTGAGTCCACCCTCACAGAAGTCAAACAGCTTCAAAGCAGGGCTGATAAGTAGGTTTTATAACCAGATAATATTCAGCCAAGCGACTCTCTATATGAGGGTATTATAATTGATTTGGGCACTATCTGGATCACAACTGGAAAATCAAGTTTTTAGATATTTGTTGGAAGCTCCTGAAAAGAAGGAGGTAGAAAATCAAGTTCTCAGATATTTGTGGAAAGCTCCTGAAAAGAAGGAGATGGGACTGAGCTGAACTTTCTTTTCCATGGACTTCAAAATTAAATGCAATTTCTGGTGGGAACAAGACAGCATAGATTCATTTCTCCCTACTCTGTCTCATTAAGTACAACAAAAAAACGTGAAAAAAATGCAAGAGGCCGTCAAAGGAGAACCATGAAAACTGGCAAGAAGAAAGCAACTGGTTGGGGGCCGGCCGAGTGGCGCGGTGGTTAAGCACTGGCTTGGGAAGCCAGCGGCCCCGGTTTGGGTTCCACATATGAGGGCCAGTGACACTGTCCTCAAAAAAAAAAAATATGTAGAAAGCAACTGGTTGAGGACCCCAAGACTGAGGAAGGACATAGTATCAAGGGCTTCTTAAAACCTCCCTCCCAACCAAAGAAGGTGGCCCAGACGCTGCATCTCCAGGAACTTCAAGATGACAAGAGAAGGTGACTGCTATTGGACTGAATGTCTGCCTCTCCTCCTTCCCCATTCCTGTGTTGAAGACCTAGGCCCCAGTGTGATGGTATTTGGACTGGGGCCTTTGGGAGGTGATTACGTTTAGATGAGGTTGTAAGGATGGGACCCTCATGTGGTGCCATTATAAGAAGAGGTGGAGGCGGGGAGAGAGATCTCTGGCATCCTGATCTCGGAAGTGCCGTGTCCAGAGCTGTGAGAAAATAAATGCCCATTGCTTAAACCACTCAGTCTATGGCATTTTGCCATAGCAACTCGCGCTAACACAGTGGCCCACGTAGGTCATTTTTCCCCACGTGGAACAAGCGCTCTGCTGACAACACCAGGAGAGATTGGTGGCACCAGCAAGGGATATCAATCAGGGGCTCCACTAACAATAACTGGCCAGGCAGGGGACACACTTTCCTTCCCTGCTGACCCTGAGACTCCCTGTCACCACTGAGAGACATCAGTGGCTGTTGGCACTCAACAAGTATCATTCATGTACTCATGCAACAAATATTTACTTAGCAGCTATGTTGTACCAGGTGCTGTGCTAGGATATGTCAGTGGAAAAAAAATATATATATATCTATCAATAATTGTACTTGAAGATATTGTTAAATTAAGAATTTTCAGAAGACAACCAAATGAGAATGATATAAAGCTTATTACAGTAACTTTAAACACAAATATTCATACGTGGATTCAAGTGTAGGTCCTCATTTTGAATCTACTCTGTTCTGAAAAGTGGGTGAAAACCTTAGACTGGGGTTACTAATGTAATATTCTCTGTTCCTTTCTGCTTTGCCACCCAGGCAAAGCTTCTTCTTTATGTCCCTACACAGCTATAAACCTGGTTAAGTGTGGGCTAAGTTAGCATCTCCCTTTATTGAAATTCTTGGTCTCTGTATCAAGAGTTATTCACAGTTTAGATTTTCAATACAGCTTTCTACAAGACTGCTAAGAAGATTGTTCTCTCCCACCATTGTCTGATATGCCAGCTGCCTGCTTCAATCAGAAAAGGCATCTGTTGATGTGACATGGTGGGGTTCTGCTCTATGATCAGCATTCACGGGCCTTGTGCTTATCTGGATATTCTCTGGGATCTTTTCAACACAATGCCAAATAGTTTAATATCCTCTAACTTATAGGAAGAAAAAGTAATTTCCTAACTGAATCCAAACTTAACAGGCCTATGAAGCAAAATCATGGAATATCTGTGTGATTCTATTAAAAATGCAAGTGACTACAGATTTCTGAGGATTAATTATTGAACCATGTCAGGCTAACTAGCTAATATGTTGTCAAGGAAAATGAGACAGCATGGTTTTTTTTTCAATGTACCATTTAAAAAAAATGTTTGCTTCTGATATAAAATTTTGTCCATTCAATTTATAATAATAGGCTGCTGTTTACCTAAGGTTAAAATGATTTCTTCTTTAAATTCTTCTTTTTGGGGGGAATAATTTCAGATTTATAGAATACATACAAACATACTTTGGAGAGTGCCTGTATACTTATTCTCTTCTCTCATTGTTAACATTCTACATGTTAAGAAGTAAAAAAATTATTTGGTTACATTTGTCAAAACTAAACTGACACTGGTATATTAGTATTAACTAAACTGCAAACTATTTGAATTTTTCATGGATTTTTTTCCATGAATGCACTCTTTCTGTTCCAGGATCAAATTTAAGGTGCCATATTGTTTTTAGTTATCATAGCTCCCCAGTCTCGGTTCTAGGATAGTTTCTCAGTATCTACTTGTTTCTCATGATCTTGACAATCTTGAGGATTACTGGCCAGGCACCATATAGAATGCCTCCAATCTGGGTTTAATCTAATGTTTTTATCATGACTAGACTGAGGTTATGGGTTTGGGGGCAAAATATGATACATGTAATCTTGTCACATCAAATCAGGGGGAGGGTGATATGCATAAGGGCAACACTGATCGTGTTAAACTTCATCACTTTGATCAGATGGTATTTGTCAGATTTCTCCACTGTAGACTTATCATTTTTCCCTTTTCCTACTCTATTTTTTGGATATGTAGTTACTTTATGGGTTTTTTAAAAATTTTTATTTTAAGTTACAGAAAACATAACACTTGTATACCTATCACTCAAATTTCAATAAACATTAAAATTTAGTAACTTTTGCTCCAAGTATTTTTATTTACAAGAAAAATATTACCCATTGAGTTGATATTCTTTATATATTACTCTACCATTTAATTTTCTTTTCTTGCTTTATAGACATAAACTAATTAAAAACTAATGTTGAGTGAAAAGAAACAAATTTTATGTTGACAAAGATAGTATGACATTTACATAAATTTAAAAATAAAAAGCAATATTATTTTATGAATATCTTATGTACATAGTATCAAAATCATGGAACCAAAAATATTGTTTTAAATTATTTTTCTGTCCTCAGCTTTACTTCTTGAATTCCCTTCTTCCTTTTGAGTTCAATTTTTGTTTAAGTATATCATTTAGTAATGCTTTAGCAACAGTTTGAGAATATTGAACTCTTAGTTTTCTGACTGTCTAAAATTATCTTTATATTACTCTAAATACTGTATGATCGTTTAACTGGGTATAGAATTCTAGGATGAAAGTTATTTCCTCTCCGAATTCAAAGATAAGGATCTGATAGAATACTTTCATCAGTTTAATAGTAGTTATTTTGAAGGCTAACTACCTTTTTCCTCTGTTTACTTTTAATTTTTTATTTCATGTTGTAGGACTTCATTATCATGTCTAAAATATGGTTCTAGTAACGCTTATCAGAAATGAATGTTCTCCTTTGATTCTTTCAGAATTTACATTTTGTGATTGACTCTCTACTCAACTATGACTCCAGTCCATTGAAAACTTTCCCTTAGGTGGTAGATAGAACTTAACTAATTTGTATATCTAAGACAGGCAGTCTTTCATGAATTTTCACTATATGGTGATTGACCAGGTTCATCTATATTTCTGGACCAAATGTTTTTTTTGTTTGTTTTTTTTGGTTGTTTTTTTTAATAGAAGCTGTTTGAACTCTGTTCCTAGGTACTAAGGCTTTTGTATTTTTGATACTTTATTGAATGTTTGCCCGTAAGCTCCCTCACTTTCTTTTCCTTCTTTATATCAAGAAACGGATACTTTTCCATTCAAAATTTTGAACATGTGTATTCATTTAAAATAAATTTCATCTGATTTTTATCCAGAATTTCTAACTATTTGCAGGAGTGGGAGCAGAGCAGCTCTGTTGTGTCATGACAACCATATTAATTGAAAGCACCTGAAAACCATTTCTGTATATTGTTTTCTCCTATGGAGATTCAAAAATAATACTGACAAAAAATATCATCTCCACTTTCTAGATGCTTGAAGTGTAACTTAAGGTATCAGACACATACTCATAGAACATAAAAGGAAAACTGTTGGTATGCAGCATTTTATAATAATATATAGTACAGATTAGTGGTTAAAAGCCTTGGCTCTTAAACTAGGATGCCTAGATTTGAATCAAAACTCCAGCATCTGCCTAGCATGTAAAATTTTTCACAAAAAAGATCAAGAACTAGTTTGAAAATTAACCTATGACAAGGATGGTTTGGCAGAGTTGATTCTGTGATAAGGATTTGCTTTAAAACAAGTTGTACTGTGATTCAAACCTACCCCAAGAGTGATGGTTGTGTACCCGCCATCCCTCCAACTGATTGAATCCACTCAGAGTGTGGAGTGTGGCGAGCATATTGGAGAGATGTCTGATACAAATGGAGAACTAATCAGATAAAAGATTTGTCAGGGAGGACTAAAGGAGCTGAGGAGGTATGCTTGGGAAGACACTCCCCAATGGCAGTTGAACAAAATGGTGAGAATCCTGGGCACTAGATGTAGGAACCATGGTAGAACATGTAGCTGGATGGGAGCCACCTAGCCTTTGTCCAATGGGACCATTTGGAGATAACTAGAGACCAACAGGCAGTATCTCTTTGCAGTGGACTGCTGAAAAGCCATAGACTAAAGAGGGGCAACTCCTGAAGAAATAGAAGATATCATTTCACAGGAGATGCTATCAGAGGAGTCCAGTAAGGAAATGTGCATGAAAACAAAGAAGGCTTCATATATCTGCCATCCCAGAGAATGTGAAGATATTTTGCAACAGTATCAGTTAACTATGAACTTTCTGTTTCCACCATTACCCTGGCAAGAGGAGAAAGGAATAATCAAAAAAGAAAGAAAAAAGGCAACCACATCTTCTTTCCATACTACTGGTTCTTCTTTATAAACACTGTGTTTGTGAGGTTCTTGAATTACCAGAGACTGAAAGGCAAAGTGACAGGGTTGCCAAATTTTAATTCAGTGGCAGAGGAAATGTTCCCCTATCCAAATAAAATCAAGGGGATAAAGTATTTTTCCAAACACATATTTCAAAGGCCCTCCTTTCCTCTGAATCTTCTTTAATCCAAAATGGTCTTCCTTATTAATTTTATAATTTCTTCCCCAATCCAAATTTTGAGTTTTTAAATATCCATAATTTGTAAATAGGATGTTATTTATTATAAATATTGTGACACCACTATTGTTTCTCTAAACTAATGAGCTAAGTTAGTCTTCTTTTGTTAAAGGTGTTAGTTCAATATATTGTAATTTAATGTGTTGCATTTCAGTGTGTTTTTTTTTTCCTTGACCTAGGCATTATTTAAGAGAGTTTTTTGTTACTGTTTCCATTATTATTAAATTCTACTTCATTGCACTTGTATTCAAAAATTCAATTTATAAAGTTTAATCTTAAGAAATTAAGATTATTGGTGGGATTAATTGTTAAACCCCCCTGTGAACTATTAAAAACAATACATGCTTTTGTAAAGCACAATGTTTTATATATGCCATTTAATCTTTATTTTTAGTTCCTCTGTATGTTTATTTGTTTTGTTTGTTTCATAAATTGAACTAAAAAAATAACATTTCATTTGTAAACATAACATATGTCTAGCAAATAAAAAGTATATATACTATGTTTATATGCTATATATACTGTATATACTATATATACTATGTTATATTACATAAAACATGTTATATTTCATATATCTTACATGAAAAATAGACCCAGCTATTCTAAGTCAGAGACGGCAGAAATATATGTTGAATTAACTATCATTTTGTCAAACTGTCTCAACTGTTTCTTCCCTTGACTCACTGCAGGAAGCTGGGTTTCAGGCTGCTCCATGAGTTTGCAAGAGATCATCGTATTTTAATCTTTTTAGGAGCAATTCCCTTTGAGCTTTGTGTAATCAGGACTTAAAGGTAAAACGATCTCTATCATTGCTTTGAAAAGCTCAAGACCATTCTAACTGCCTAGCAGGAGAGAGAGACTGTGCAGGCGACTGTGATGGGCTGTTGTGAAGAAGGTTGTTACATGTATCTTAGCTCCACGGGTTCTTTGCAAATCAGCAAGTCTGATAACTGCACTGTAGAGGAGTTACGCTTGTGATTTTCAGGCAGATGCACTTAATACTCGCCATAGCGGTGATTTCAGACGCACTGCCTTTCTGGAAATGAGATTGTACTTAAAAGAACAGGCTCTGATTATCTCTCTTTTCTTCCAAAGAGTAGTGAGAAAAGGTGGTCTCTTTTCACATTTGGAAATGGAGGACTAACCCCACGGATCATGTTTGTCCTAAGTGCTCTGCCTGGAGTCTGAAGGATGTCAACTTTTATCTGAATCTTTCCACATCAGGGGCTTTCCTTAGGTAGGAACCACTGGCAGCCTGAGGAACACTAAGCAATTCCATTCCTGATGGTTTTTACGAAAACATAACGGCTTGTGAAGTAGCATCAATATTTCTATTGGACATTTGTAACAACCTTTAGGAATGCTTTTAAAAAGAAGTCACTTAGAGAAAGATTGAAAGAAGCACAAAAGAAGTATAAACTGATACCTTAGATACTAAATCCTCTTGCTGTCACTTAGAAATCATCTCCTAACTGAATTTTGGTTTTCTTTCTCTTTCTAGTGAAACTTGGACTTGCTCTTATTACAGACTTCGGAAAAATGTATACCGGACCAGTAGTCACTTGTAGTTTGTGTTTAAAAGTCCTATCACACTTACTTCAGTTTCTTTCTTAATTGAAAATCACTAATGTCAGGGCTTCTCACCAGTTTTCATGATCATTTAATTAGACTGCTCTGTTAAGAGGAATCAATCTTATATTTTCTTTTATTCATTATGTTTCATATTTCTTGATTTTTCCGAGATGTAAAATCTATATCACTTATTTTTTTTGACATACATAAAGACTGTTTTTAATCTGTGATGATTTCTTGCCAGTAAGAAAAAAAATGTTACCTTATCAACCAACTCAGTTATTAATTCAATGAAATACCTCTACCTTTCATCATCTGTACTCACTGACATCCCATCATGTCTTGAACAGGGGTCTACAGTTTGATACTATGCTAAAACTCTTCTAAAGGAAGCAATTATGTGTCTTTAAATATTTTCTATACTATTCCATGCTGATTGTGACTGTTGTAGAAGAACACAGAGCATGTTGAAGAAAAAATAAATGGCTTTTGAGAATGAAAAACCTCAAAATAGAGACTTGGCGTTTTAAGTTGCCATACTACAAAATATTTGTTTAGTTAAACTCCCTTTTGAACAGAGCCAACATATGCACCACCCTTTTCCCACTATTTTTATTTTTCCATCTAGCTTTTGAAAATCTTCAAAGATGAACTGAGCTCATTAACTAAGGAGACATTGTAAGGAATAGCGTATTTTACACACTTTCTAAAAAAAGGGGGGAAAAAACATGTAACATCCTTGTTTGATTTGGTGTGTTAAACATAAACAAACAAAAAAATCCTTAAAATCTTTAGCCAAAGTTACGCTTGAATTGTTTAACATGACTTTGATATTTGATATAATCTTTGTGTATCTTATTTGGACATCAGTTGCCAGTCTTATATAGATGGCTATTGAAACAATGTTTGAGATGATTATTAGGCCTGTGAACTGAGCAAAGGCTATGATAATCTAAACCTTTAGGTAAGTGATCCATAATAAGATCCTGTGTCTTAAAATGTAGTAAACATATTTTCTTCAAAGTTGGACAGAATCAGTCTTTAAATTGTTGGCACCAGGAAATTGAATAAGCCTTATATAAGAATCCACGATTATGTAATTTTTTAGTGATGCATAGCTATTTGTTGAAATGTATTAGGTATTCAAAGATTAGTGGTTTGGGTTAATAAAAAAGCATTGTATTAGCAAAGGAGAAAGAGATTGTGAGGGTCTAGGTGGGGGGGAGGGGGAGAGAGAGAAAGAGAGAGGGAGGGAGAGAGAGATACACGGAGACAGAGAGGGACAGAGACAAAGAGATAACAATTTTTCAGTATCCTCTATGGTGTGTCTCAGTGTGACTGAGAATATTTATGTTTAGCTTACAACTAAACCACTCCAGAGAAAAACATTATCATGATTTTTTTTTTTTTTTTTTTTGGCATCGGAGAAGAGTAGTCACCTACTATGAAGACAGGTAGATCTGGTGGTCTGGTGGGTTTAATCCTGAGACACTATTTAATCTCTCATACCTAAGTTTCTTTCTTTTGTGTAAAATCAAGATCAAAATTTCTACTTCATAATCTGTTATAGGACTAAATATCTTACTAAAAAGGCTTAGCATGGACCCCAGCACAAATAGTTATTTTATCTATATGTTATAATTAAGTTCCTACTATAAGACAAGCCATAAGTCTTAATGGCTATTCTGGTCCCTGTATCAATGAATGAGCAAGACAGAACCATTACTAGAAATAAAACAAAATATACTTGAATAATTGACTATGTGACTATCATTATAGGCACATGTGACGTACTCAAAGAGGCAAAGTGATAAGAGAGAGGTGACTTCTGGAATGACAATGTGAAGAGCTCCATGGAGGCTTTCGACAATGAAACAACTGGTAAACTCTTTTAAAAAACAGTATCTATTAAACATCTCTACAAATTGCTCTAAAAGCACACAGCGAACAAAGGAACATTTATTCAGGAAAATCTACTAAACTTTGGTAAGAAAGCCAAAGTCTATGACATTCCCGCCCTCCCTCCTCCCAGCTCAGCATATGGAAATTCCACTTTGGGCAAGAACAGCTGAAAATACAAGGCTCCCTCTCCCCCTGGACCTCAACCAAGGACTACAGTATCTCCTTAGGAGGGGCGAGCCACCAGCATTTCTCCCCTTTCTCAGCTCTGTGTTGCAGAAGCTCTGTTCTAGGAATGACTTTCTAAGGGTACTGGGGCTCGCTTTTTCAACTCAGCCCTCGTTCATAGGGTGAAATCTCAGCTGGGAAAAGATGAACGAGACCCCATTACTCTCAGCCTGCCTAGTGAGTGTGCCTCGGCCCATTGTATGCCATTACTGACCACAGTGGACACACCACATTTTATAGCCATATGGTCCTAAGAAATGAATGAGTTCTAACAGGCCATCCCAGTGGTGGTCCATCCTCCCGGGGATGACTGCAGATCACCAAGATGGCTGTGGGGTCAGCAACCAGGAGAAAGATGCTTGCTCCACTGAGAGCAACAAGCTAAACCACAGCTAGCTAGAAGTTTACCAGAGAGAACCAGGGAAAGAGACATCTAAGAATCGCCCCATTGGGTCAGAAGAGATCTCAAAGTCAGGCCTCAAAGATGGGCCCGACAAAGGAACATGGATTTGATTGGATCAGAGCATGGAGCAATTTAAAGTCTAGGAAGTTATTACAAACAGAGCAATTACTGAGCAATTCATGGAGGCCAATAGCTGAGTGTGATGCCAACAAAGGCAGATGGTGTCAGAGAGCTATCAGGGAGACAGGAAAGTCAAAGAGAGCCTTGCTGAAACCACTGTCAGCCCAAAGAGACTGCGTGCCTAGGCGGTGCCCTCTGCGAATATGTGGAGGGCAGCTGACACATTGCTTAGAGGGAAATTTTCCTAAGTAAGTACAGAAATTCTATAGGGAAAATCATTTCAAAAAAACCCAAAAACCCTAAAACATTACTTTATAGTAGTTAGCAATAGATTATATTTACTTTATAATCATAATTCTTATACTTTCAAGTAATTAAAAACACAGACTATATGCTCTCTTTTGGTCCACCATATATTTTCCTTGAATTAAACGTTTCCATTTGTCATGAGTTTTCACTCATGATCCTTTTGCCCGATTTGAATATATTTGCTTATTTATAGTTACAGCAGTAACAATAATAATAATAATAGTAATAATATAATATGCTATAAGCAAAATGCCTTGCTATTAAATCAGCCTCTAATTTCCTTTAGAAGTCTGTCTCTTCCACATTTTTAATACAGTGATAAGGCTCTCCCCTTCTAATCTCCCACCAAATTTCATATCCAACTGTCACAACTTGAAGATGATCTATTCACGGACTTTACTATATTATTATAAAGATAATATCTGATCTTAATATCATAGTTCTTGAAAGTGACTCCAGAAATTATCTTGATCAATTACTTATTTTTATGTTGGTTTTTACTTCCTGTCTCATTTTCCATTTCTGTTATTTGCTCTGATAGCTAACAACTGTGCTTGTGGGACATCCTTGTATAAATTACCATTCCATTTTCAAGAGAGGTGGCGGACAGCTACATCCTTCCTTTTAATATATGTGAGTGATTTCACTGTCACCTTTCAGACATCAGTTTACTACAATAAATAACAATGATTTCATTTTATTTGTCAGTCAAAAAGATAAAATAGAACAAACAAAATGGGTCAAAATCTATATTTAGGATTAAATAGGTGACCAATATTAAAAATAATATTAAAAATATTAAAATATTAAATAGGTGACCAATATTAAAAAGTAATATTAAAAATAATAGCTGGCATTTATTGTTCTGGGGAATTTATGTGTTCACTATCATTTAATATGCCCAACAATACTATGAGGAAGTCCTATTATTACCTCCATGTTATAACTGAGGAAACTGAGGCACACAGCTATCATTTGCTCGGTCACAATTAAGCACATTTTAAATTATTTTAAAACATATAAAAATTGAAAACTGAAAACAATCAAAATAATTGAAAGATAAATCAAATAGCTGATATTTTCTGCTGACTTGAAGTGTAAGTAAATTTTCAAATATACACAAATGTAGAGAGAGCAGTCCATTGAATTCCCCATTTACCCATCAGCCAACCTCATATACCACCAACTTACCACCTACCTTGCTTCATTTATACCACCTTTTACTCAGATCCCTTTGAGTATTACAATGCAAATTTCAAGGCTCACTGATACCCTATAATTTTTCCATAAACATTTATTATGTATGTTTTAAAAATAGAGACCCTTTTAACATAAACTCAATACTCTTACAATACCTAAAATAAATAATGCTCTTAATATCATAAAATGTACAAAGTTCACAGTTCTCTGAGTTTCTTTTTACTTTTGACAGTTTGCTTGAATCAGAATACAAAGTCCATACATTGCAATTGGTTAGTATATCTCTTAATCCACAGAGTTCCCTTCCATTATTAAACTATTTTTTTTGTAATGTATTTGTTCAAGAACCCAGTCCCTTTGGACACATAGTATCTCCTCCTCTCAGCTGTATTTCACATATTACATCACAGTGGTATACTTCCACAGGCCCCTCCCACTATGGTTTGTACTTTCTCTCATTAATTCTACAGCCTTGATAACTTTGGGGTTTTAAGCTTTAGCATGAATACTTCATAGGTGATGTGGACTTTTTTTTTTAAAGATTTTTTTATTGGGGAATTGGGGGAGGGGAACAGTGTTGGGGAATTGGAGGAGGGGACCAGCCAAGTTGTTGTTCTTCAGTCTTCATTGTGGAGGGCACCAGTCGCCATCTGATTTTTCGCCGGCAGCTCGTGGCCTCTAAGCTCAAGGTGCTGTGTTCAGTCTTAGTTGCGGGCATAGCCACCATCCCATGCGGGAGTCAAACCAGCAGCCTTGTTGTTAAGAGTGCACACCCTATCCACTGAGCCATCTCAGCGGCAGCTCAGCTCAAGGTGTAGAGTTCAATCTCTTTAGTTGCTGGTGGGCATAGCCCACCATTGAAAAGGCAATCTTGTTACACCAGCTGAGCCCTCCTGTCACCTGTTGGCAGCTCAGTGACAGCTCAGCTCGGGCGCAGCGTTCACTGGCCCATGTGGGAATCGAACCAGGGGCCCTATTGCTCAGAGCACACGCTCTAAGCCAACTCTTGACCAACTGAGCCACTCAGCCGGTCCCATGATGTGGACTTTTAAAACAGAATAATAATGGTCCTCCTAGAGAATTGAGAATGCAGATCAATATCTATCGTCAGCATAAATTCAGTTAAGATTCAACATAAAAATGAATAGAGAAGACCATTTTGCCTATAATTTAGCATCCAAGACAGACTCTAGAATGTAGAGGAACAGCTTAAAAATAGATATACAAGTATTTCCTTGAACCTTGGTCAGAGTTTCTTGGCCCAATCAACATGGATGAACCACTTTCTGAGGCTTAACTTGAAATCTTTCAAACTGACTCACATGTTACAAATAGGTAGGTTTTGTTCTTTGTTCATTCATGGTTTGTGCACTCTCTTTCACTGCTCAAGTTAAGTCCTGGATCATTTGTCACACATTTCTCAATGACACTGTTTAATTTCTATAAAGGAGAGCATGAAATCAACTCTGAAAAGTAAATAGCCTGAGCAATAGGAACAATCCTAAACTTGTCTGAGGAAAGGAGAGATTAGAGAAAAGGAATTTGTTGACAGTGTTATAAAATGAGATTTTGTTTTTACTTTTGAAAAACCAGAGAACGAAGGAAGTCTATTGCCATTTATTCTAAATCCAACTGTGTAGAATGGATTGCAAGAAAGAAAACTATGAGTCATAACTTTTGTAATTTCCCATCTTCATGCCTTGGCGATATGCATCTCCTATTTTGGGCCTATCTACAACTTCAGTCTAAAACGATTGGCTTCGTATGAAGTGGCAAGAGATCAGAAAAGTGGGATTAAAACATAGTACAGGAAAAAATTACCCTTTCAGATTGAAGTGTTTTGTATGTCATGGTTAATTTTCCCCTCCTCTCATCCAAGTTTTATAGGGAATTTTATTAACGACAGTTCCTCGATAGAAGTGTTGGCAAGATACAGATTTCTGTGCAGATTTGTATGGAAATCAGCTGTCTATTAAACTCCTCCTTTCAATCTCCATCACCTCCTTTTGTCTGTATTCATTATATCAAAAGATGACTCTCAATCTTAATTTTGCCTTTTTATACCCTTTAGGGAATGGTTAACATATTTTAGCGGCATGGAGCTCTCAGTATGTGACTCTCATTAGCGATGCAAAAGCAAAGTTCCTATTCAACTCTTTACCTGAGGTCCATCAGAGGAACAAGAGGATCTCAGAGTTATAGCTCTTTATAGTTTTTATGGAATAGAAGTATTATAAAGAATATGATATTCCAGGACATGGTATCCTTTATTCAAAAGATATAAAGAGTATGGTGTCAGATGGGTACTAAACTTCTGGGGGCGATCGCTTTAGAAGCTATGTAAATGTCTAATCACTATGTTGTACACCTGAAACTAATATCACATTGTATGCCAACTGTAACTGATTTTATTTTAAATAAATAAATAAGAAAAAGAAAAGATATAAAGGCTACTTGATAAGGTAAAAATAGTCCAGTCTTTTAGGCCATTGAGCCTGAGTTTAAAACTCAGCTCTATTACTTTACCAACCTCATGATTTTAGCATGTTTCTTACTCAGAGAGTGTTTCCTTATAAGTAAAATGTGAAAACTTCTAGCTTTTCAGGCAGGATATGAAATTCCTATTCTTATCATCATCTCTGAAGGTGTGGCCTGAAAATATATATTTCCATAGGTGATTCTGGTGCACATCCAGAAATGATAAATTCTGCCAATTAGCACTATTTCATCATTGTCTGTTTGGGTTTTTTTGTTTGTTTTTTGTTTTTGTAGCTGAGCTATCCTGCCACCTGTTGGCAGCTCAGTGGCAGCTCGGTGCGGGCTGGGCATCAAACTGCTGTTGCTCAGAGCTCAGCTCACACTCATGAGCGAGCTTTTAACCAACTGAGCCACTCAGCCGGTCCTTATCATTGTTTTAATATGCATGTCTTTCATAACTGAACAATTTTCATAAGCTCTATGACCATTATAAATTACCGATTCATGTGTTTTTGCTCATTTTTCTACTCAGTTGCTTTACGCATTTCATTGATTTTGGTTTCATTTTTATACTAACAATATTAACCTATAACACATGAGCTGAAAATGTTTTTAATTTTTTGCTCTCCTAACGTATTATGGCAATGCTCTTTGAAATAATGTTTTTAAATATTTGGTAATCAATACTAGCTTTATTGGTTTGTTTTTATTTTTGTGAACAGAAAACTTTGAAACTATGAGATCACATTAATATGTATTTAAAATATACAGTATGCTATATATATATATTATAATACATATATAGCCAGTCCTAGTTTTGCATGGTAGTGCAGGGCCATACCTGTGCAAGCTGAAACTGGGAAAATGATAATAAAATATGGGGAAAATTATAATTGTTATCTTTAAACATTTTTGTCAAAATACTAAAACTCCCTTAGTCTTTTATTTTTTATTGTTTTGAGGGCAATGTCACTGGCCCCCATATGTGGGACCCGAACTGGGGCCGCTGGCCTCCCAAGCCAGTGCTCAACCACTGCGCCACTCGGCAGGCCCCAAAACTCCCTTAGTCTTGGTCATAAATTTGTAGAATTTCATGTGTCTCTTGAGGCTGAAATAATTTCCAAGAAATGTAATGCCAAAATGGACATGGCATTGACTTGCACCCCTTCTGCCACATGCCACTTGCCTAGAGTCCATATTTTCCTTTTCCATTGTCTTTATTTGGTTTGGAAATTTCTATGTTCTCCCACTATTCTCTGTCTGCCCTTCACAAAAAACTACTGGTTCTTATTTCTTACTGACATCCTGACAGCATCCCTACAAGTCAACTCCATTAGCCACCACCTCCCAAACGTATGTGTGCTCATGCCACTCCTGGCAAGAACACGTTCCTTCCCATATAGACAGCTGACTTCTCCATTTTTCATATCACATTTCTTATACGTGAACTTTTTGACAAAGTGCTCTCTGTTTTTTTTTCCCCAGTAAGCATTATATTTTCCTCCTTTAAAACGTTAGTGATTTGGCCTGCCAAGTAGCTCAGTTGGTTAAGAGTTTGCTCAAGAGTGCGAGCTGAGCTCTGAGCAACAGCAGTTGGATGCCCAGCCCGAGCTGAGCTGCTGCTGAGCTGCCAACAGGTGGCAGGATGGCTCAGCTACAAAAACAAACAACAAAAAAAAATTAGTGATTTGTTTATACACTCTACTTTACTTTCCTTTGTTTGATAATGTATTTCCTACTTTCTTTAACAGAAAAGCTGCCCATTTAGATGGCCTCTCCCTTCCTGCTCCATCTATAGGAACTAATAAATTCTTTGTTCAATAATTTGGGGTGGTCATGGGCTCTGCCATCTTTTTAGGCCTCTACCATTCAACATTGGATATTGAAAAGAAGATCTGAACAAAATGAACTCAACCCTGGACTGGACTATGGTTTGTTATGATTCCACATTGTATTAAGAGTTTAAATGACACAAATGTTTAATTTTACATGGTAGTGAAATTGACTACTACATTTTATGGAAAAATATTTATTCATGTAAACAATACATGTCACAGTTTACATTTTATAATCAAGATTATGGAGGTTTGTTGTCACTTTGATTTGAGAAAATTTCATTTGCCACAGTCCATTTACATGATATTGTCAGCTTAGAATGGATAAGCAGTAATATACACAATAAAAATATTGGAGGGGCCGGCCGAGTGGCGCAGTGGTTAAGCACTGGCTTGGGAAGCCAGCAGCCCGGGTTCGGTCCCACATATGAGGGCCAGTGACACTGCCCCCCCCCAAAAAAAAATAAAAAAATATTGGAACCATTTCCCCTTGGTTTCTGTTTAATGTGGAAAGTATGAAATAGAAGATAGTTTGAACTTCTTTCCCTCACACTCACACATCCCAGACTGTCAGTTTAGGCAATGGTCCAAGCTACACTGTAAATTCAAGTTGACTTGAGGGCCCTTGGACCATTGCAAGGCTCTTTCTACCCAACTTGCAGACACATTCATGTCTAAGGCCTTCAGCCTTAGATGATGTGATAGGAATTCTAAGCTTTTGCTAGAAATGTAAGAAATAAACCATGCAATGGAAACAAAGAATGGGAAAGATTAAAGCAGTGTTTCTGACTTTTCCTATATTGCCTCTATATAATACCAAGTTTTTGTTTTTCTTAGGTTTTGCTTTAGATTTAGCTTATCCATCAAAAAATTGTGGCTTTTATATATAAATTTACTTTAAGTATTTATTTTGGACAGTGACAATCAACTGAAAAAATGCAAATATTGGAGTGGCAATATCTCACAGTTAGTAGCATTGGCTATTGAATGAGAAATAAACTCAAGGCAATGGTCTGACTTCCACTAGCTGTGTGACCTTGGGAAATTATTTAAACCATCCTAGATTCAGGCTCTGCGTCTGCAAAATGGGAATTATAATAATCCTTGTCCTAATATTGTTGTGTACTTTATACTGAGACTTCTCTACCTCATTTCCCCTTCCTTCACTCACAGAACAATTTTTCAGTCTTCTTGGCTCTGTTTGGTACCCCAGGAGGTTTGATCCCCAAGGACTCAATTACATGAAATCCTGTACCCTCTTTCAAATCCAATTTAAAACTGAATTCAGTTAAGGAGAGATCAGCAGGATTTCTATGAATGGAAAGAGATAGATCAGAGTATTTCCCCTTTCTGCTACAAACTGAACTTTTGTGTCCCTGCAAAATTTACATGTTGAAATTCTAATTGCCAATGGGATAATATATTTGGAAGTGAAACTTTTGGGACGTGATTAGGTCATGAACGAGATTAGTTTCCTTACAAAAGGGGTTGCAGAGATCTCCCCCACCTCCTTTACCAGGTGAGCACGTAGCCGAAGATGGCA
Source organism: Aselliscus stoliczkanus (assembly GCA_033961575.1). Taxonomy (NCBI): domain Eukaryota; kingdom Metazoa; phylum Chordata; class Mammalia; order Chiroptera; family Hipposideridae; genus Aselliscus; species Aselliscus stoliczkanus. The sequence goes on along the minus strand of CM066740.1, from coordinate 81,412,004 downwards.
TCTGTGAAGCAGAAGCCGGTCCTCACCAGACATCACACCTGCCAGCACGTTGATATTGCATTTCCCAGCCCTCAGAACTATAGTAAATAAATTTCTGTTGTGTCTAAGTCCCCACTCTATATAGTATTCTGTTACAGCAGCCCAAACTGACTAAAACACCCTCCCCAGCCCTAATTTAGCAGTGCTGTGTCCTGTGACTTCCCAGCTCCTATTGGAAGCTCTCCTGCAGTCACCCCAGGCTTCTGTGGATTCCACTAGCACTGCTTCCTTTCCTTATACCTTCAGGTTCAGCGGTAATGAAAGCATCCTACTATTGCTGGACTCTAGGTACCTCAACATCATTTGTTTGTTTTCCCAGTGTTGCGCACAGATTTGGAAATAATCCTTTCATCCCCAAAGTAACACTTATAAACAAGAACCAGTTAATTTTGTGATGTAGGCTTTTGATAAATATGAACTTCGTAATTTTATGACTAGTAAGCATATTTCCCCTCAGTCTTCATTTATCTAACCAACATTTAATTTTCAGTCCAGATTCTTCTTCTGTCACTCAGGTTATTTCTAGTCCCTCTTTATGAATACTTTTTTTTATTTTTATTGAGAAGCAGTAAACAGAACTGCATATAGACCTTTAATGATAGAAACATCCTCAGTTTGAAGAAAAAAAAAGTTAATATACTTTTTAATATTTTCCATGCTTTCTCTAATTAATTATGCTTTGGGGCCCGAAAATGCTCTGACAAACACTTGTCAGGGGACACTATGTGATCACACAGCACATACTCACACATGCACTGGGCCAATGTTTATAATAGTCTTAATGAGTGTGCTAAGTTTTCCTAAGTGATTTCATGCACTGAAGATCACTTTCGCTTCACACTAAAGCCACTTTATCCCATCAATATTCTTCACAGCCTTTTTCACATTCCAATTATGAGACACAGCAGACACCTTGAGTAACCACAGTGCCTTTGGGTCCCACGAAACCATCCAATGTCTCCTTTGGCGCTCTTGGCTCAGACAGAGGCAAAATCAATTCTTTTCCTAGACCCTTAAGAACTGTGAATTTTGCCCCACTCCTATGTGCTCATAACTAAAACTAAAGGTCCGAGAAAAAGAAGACTTGGAACTGTTGTTTGAACTCCAGGCTTTCAGAGTAGCACTGGTGTTTTAGCAGATGCCAGTGCCTTATATTAACTGTGACAGAAGTTGCATGTACTGAGCCAAAGGAGAAAATAAGTGGTTACTATCCAACTGGAAAGTTGCAACCCAAAGGCAGGAGGCGGGAGGCAAGCAGAAAGCAAACCATAGATGAAGGTAATGCCATGGATATAGTTCAGTAAATCTGCACATTCACATTCATATAAATCAGAGTAACTCAACCAGGCTGATGTTCTGAATTTGTTCCTGTTGGGTGTCAGCATTTTATCTGAGGAAGTGGACACAGACTAGTACAAGTTTCATCAAAGTTATTAATCCCCCCACTGTATACTCTGTGGTCCCTTAATACTTTCTGGGTTGAAATTCTTACTTCCCTCAGAAAAGAGAAGAATTATTCTCAAAACACTACTATCAGAATTATTCTGGAAATAATTCTGCTGTAATAAGTGAAAGCATTCCTGGACTATTGAACACTTTGAACAAATTGCATCACTCTGCCATGTTTTTGGATACTTATGGGACACTCTGAGACGGGGTTATTATAATCCTAAATTAACAATGAAGTTAGATCCACAGTGTTCCTGGCATGATTCAAAGAGAAATTGAGTGTTGGAACTGCCTCAATTGGATTAATAGAATTATTCTAGGAAGTATCTAAACCGACCAGGCCTCCCTGAATGATTCTTCTAGTTTCAGACAGTTCTTGAGAAACGAAGCTCCCAGAAACTTTGAGCCAACTCAGCTCCTAGGTTGCATGTGAGAAGAACTAAAGGTTTAAAATGTACCCAAATATTTGTCACTCATGGACAGACAGAAGCTCTTAAAGTAATTTTCCAAAATACGCAGAAGCATGAAACACCACAGATCCATAAAATGAGTATGCAAATTAAGGTGACCATACATTTGACTGAAACCAATACAGCTAAAACAACCAACGCAGCCAAAACAACAGGTATAAACCATGCCCATTCTGGGCAAATCAGGATGTATGACCGTGCAAGCATAATACAAGATGGCTAGACTCCAGAGTGCATAGGAAGAAGCCCGAGAGTTCAGACTAGGGGTGCAGGCAGTAACGGATTGTGAAGGTTCTTAAGTGCGCCAGTCAAAGATATTTGGACTTCACTAATGTTGGGAAACCATTCTACAGATATATTACTTTAACAGATTAGAATCCATATCAATGTTTCCTTTTTTATAAATCTAAAAATCAAAGGAAAATATATTCTTTGATACTATCATTTTTCTAAGTGGTTTATGTTCCAGACATTTATTGCATGTACTGCACACAAAGCATGGTATTTGGATGAGGAGAGAAATACAAAAGATCATGACATAGTCCCTCACCTCTGGGGAAGAAATAAATTAGCTGGGTTTACACAATGCAGAATAAAATACATTAGATAAGACTGTTGGAAGCACGGTCTTTGTTCCCTACATTATATATAATATAGGACTATTTAAATAAGGGCTCAGTAAAGAGTTTAGCTCAACTATTTTAGCTCTAATTATTTCCTGTAAGAACAGGCATTCCCAATAAGATGGATATTAGAGTAAAATGCCTTGATTGTTTCCAATCCAACTGTTTGCAATCATGGCACCCAGCAAAAACCTGCATGCATACAATTGATTGAGAAACTGTATTAGCCAGTCAACTTTGTCAAAATGCATTTCTTTTTGGTTTTTATTTTCCCATGAAATCCAACCTACAGGATCAATTGTTTCCAAGGGCACAAGTCTAATCTATTTCCTGATGCACAGCAATTTAATGTAGGGAGTTCCTTACGCAAGCAACTTTCTGAGAACTATATAATAGGCTGCAAAGAAAGTGAAAGTGATCATTTCTAAGTGTGAAGAAGGCATGAGGTCATTGTACCTTTAGGAACAAGATAGAAACATACATAGTATCTGAAATTTTACCAGTCACAATATAATGAAACAGCACACATGGATTTTTCTTCCAGACTGTAATACTTAGCTTCTTTACTTCTTTATAAATACTGCTCTAATCCCTTGATTTAAAATATAAACTTTCAAATTTCGGAGCTTAGTTATGTTGCTAGTTGTTGTAAAAGAAAAATTTTTTAATGGGGGGGAAGTCATCACTACAAATTAAACAAATATGGTGTGTCCCAAATACAAGAAAATTGTTTACATAAATTTGAATACATAAAAACTTAAAGCACTAAGAGCATAGCTACAACCTAGATATATTTCAAGGTAGGTCTTAGTCTTGTCCTTCCAAAACATGGATATTCAAAAGTGTTTTATAATGCTTATTAAACAATATATTGAATTTGTTGCTGTCTTCGAGCCAACTGACTATACCATAAATATGCACCAAATAAATCAGAATTTTAAAGTCCCCCTTTAAAAAGCGGGCATCTTTAAAACTTCATAAATCTATTCGTGTCTGATTTCACGCAATAAGGGATAACAGTGTAGCCTAAAAAGGTTAATGAAGTTGTAAAGTTTATACTGTTAAAGGATTTTGTACGGCTCAGAAGAATTTGTTGATTTTTAACTTGATATGTGAGATTTTGAAGAATCGTACAAATTCCTCAGAAGATTCATGCATTTAATATACTATTATCCTAATATATGGACTTTCTCCACTACTGCATTCCATAGGAAGTAATATAAACTAAGAAATTAAGGTTAGAGAAAGACTGAAAGGCAAATTATTTAGCGACAAAAATCAAGATTAACCGAGGTCTCTTTAAAATCCTGATTTAGGATTCCATCAATTAGAGATGTATGTGTTCATTTGTGCATGAAAGTAAGAGTGAGAAAGAGAGAGAGAAAGAGTGAGGGAGACGCTTCACATTGAATATTAAAGATTGAATGCTACCCAAAGTCTCAAGAACATATAATAAATTTATTGTTTATGTATTACAATTTCACTTCCATTTTTATATCTAATCATTTGTATTTGGGCTGGTTTTAGTTTTGAGAAATGAGCACGTGAAACTATTGTGAGAGCCTGACTCTTATGACCCCAGTGACCCCAATATAAAATTCAATAATGGTTTCCATTTTACTTAACACTAGTGGCTATAATCAAGACAGTATTTATCATTTAAAATCATCCTCACTATAGATAACATAAATAAATTAAAATATTATTACATGCTTCTTGTTTTTATAATGATGCAAACATATACATGCACCATTACTTTCCATTCCATCCATAGGAAACATGGGTCCTAAACAAAATATTTTTTGGAAAGTTTAAGTAACTAATTGAAATACTGTTACTTTTTAATCAAGCTGATGGAAATAAGTTAATGGTTTTTACAGGAAATGCCAAAACTTCGTGAAACTCCCTTCACACACTAGCAAGAAAAAGGCGATACAAAGCCAATAGTCGATTAAGTAATTAAACATAGATTTAATTATGTGTGGACTTCTTGCCCCAAACTCATAAGCCAAGAAAGAATTTGCCCAACAGTCGGGATTTTAGTACCTGTCTACACTAGCTGACTCTACCTTGGTGAGCTTGGCCTGAATTCCTCACCTCCCTCAGTAGGGCAGATGTCTACCCCAGATGACTTTCTACCATTCCCAATGAAGAAAAGGCAAATCTGTATAAGATTTATAAAGCTGTATAAACACAGTTTATTAAACCCTTTGGGGTGAAAGGTACTATATAAATGTAAGATATTAAACTGCTTAATCAAAAGCACCTTTTTTATATCCTCAGTCAAGCTGAATAAACAGAAATGCAAAAGAACATAATATATCACTGCTGGAATATCCATCAAAAATAGCCACAACTTTTCCATTTTTGGTCGATTCTATTTGCACAGCCTTGAGTCCCAAAGATTTCCAAATGCTTGTTGCAATGTAATGCCCCCCTCACCTTCCCTCTCTTCTGTCACTGATTTAATCCCTTTCTAAGGGCTAGCATAAACAAAGCTAGGTGTCCCTGCTTTATGAGGTTGGTACCAGAACCTCCAGCTGATAAGAGAGTAATTTTACATTATAAACACCCTCTCTGGATATTAAACCACAAATGTAACCGTTAGATTTTAAAAGATCTCAGAAAAGTGAAGGAAGATATGTATATTTTACTCAAATGGAATTAGAGCATGAAATGTTCCCTACTTTTCCTGTAGAGTTGATGGTCCAACTTGAATAAATGGGTTTAAAGCCAATCTAAGGCCATTGGTGAAGGCTCTTGTCCCTTATAGAATAGGTAACTTAAATTTGGTTAGTCCAGAAATCCTCTGGCACTACCTAGGTATGGGATAGGCATATTTTAATTTGGGGAATGTGGGTGCTATTCCAATATACTGTTGAGCGGGCAAGACGAAGATTTAGAGGGGACGGCAGTTATGATAATATCTGACTGAACACAAATAGGTTCATGGTCATCATTATCAAAGCCCACACTCATTCAGTATTTAGTATGTGCCAGGCACTGTGCTAAGGACTTTACATGTATTCTGTAAGTATCATAATAGTCCTACAAGGGAAGTGCTAATATTATATAGATCCCGTTTCAGAGAGTAGGTGATTGGCCCAAGATGACACCCTTCAGACAAAGATGAATCTGAAGGCTCTGTAAGGCTATAGATTGATTCCTAGAACACATTGCTCAGAAGGCCCTATCAATATCCAGACTCAGGCCAGAGGTAACAGCAATTAATGTATACATGGCTCTTCAGCTGAATTTCTGAGGCCAATGGTGGGGTCAATATTTCTATAGGGGTAATATTAGGGTAAGAATCTTATTGGGATAGAGTCTTCAGTTAGAGAACTTGTCTTTCACTTTGCATAGCACATAACATGAGATAAAGAAATGTCAATTGTCCATAGTAAGAAGTGTGAAGGTGGGGAGAAGAAATGTTAATGGATATGATAGAGCGGGGGCAGAGGGGGAAGCTTCAACAGCCATCCACTGCACACCAATGTTGGAGGCACGGCCATAGCGCTGCAGGAAACGCCTCATCTTTCAGCCATTCCTTGGCCTATGGATCAACCAGGCTTATCTTACAGTAGCCTCACCCCTCAGGCATCCCAGTAAGATACTTTAAATGGCTCTAATGTGTATATTGTTCTCTGATTTTCTTAGGTCCCTTCCATAATCTCCCTCTTTTTGCTCTGCAGGAGTTGGGAGATATCCAAAAATCCTACCTTCATAGCCAACTGAGCTTCAGAGTTGAGTCCCAGCTTGACACCTGACAACTGTGTTGAATGTAATGAGAACTCTGTCATGTGCTTTACAAAGATAAGTCCTGGAGGCTGCTGGGCTGGTTATAGCCTTTCTTCTAGAAGTGGATGAGCATACGTGGTATGGAAGGGCAAAAGGAAAAGCATCAAGGGGCTGCTCCATTCATGAGACTTTTAGGGAATGTTAAAGAAAAGTATTGTGTTACACTCAAAATCACCAAATCAAGAATAGCGCACAAACAGCTATCATAAAGTTTAGAACAAGAAAATGTGCTATAAAAGGGGAACAAGGGGCTATATGAATTTCCAGGGGAAACAAATTAATATGGACAAGATGAAAGCCATCTTGGTGGATATGACAGTAAAGAACCTTCAAAACCTGATGCTCCTTTGTTTGACAGGTCATAATTGGGGAAGGTTTGAAAATACAGGAATATGTTGGTTTGCGAGCATAATTGTTCCGGAAACAAACCACTCGTATTGCAAGACATTGCTTGTTTACCACCTTAAAATGGATTAGAAATGTTTGCTCATCTTGAGGAACACTTGCAAACCAAGTTACTTGCAATCCAAAGTTTTACTGTATACTGAACAGCAAAACTACACAATGTTGGGCTGAAATTTAAACATATCTAGGATCCCAGCCCTTAGGAACAACCCCATGGGGAAATGACTATATAAAAGGGTTGTATTAGGAGTATTGTAGGCCATGGAATATCTGCGTAGGGAACTTGACCTTCTAGACAAACAGGTTACCCTTGGTCAGAGGCACACAGCTCCCCACATATTTTCCCAGTGTCCTTCCACCCCAAGGGGCACAGAGCACACAGTTCCCTACACCCTCGTGGAAGGCAGGACTGACAGTTCTTCTCACCATACTGACCACTCTTTGAAGTCATGAGCAGCTTGCTCACCACTGTCATCTTAACTACAGAAACAGAGCTGGGTGCAGAACTGGCATTCAGTACATTCCGGATGAGTAAATGAAGTGCTGTGCCATAAAACGAATGGTGAAGGACGCCATAGTAATCAGGGATCAGTGGAAACAACGGTGGAGCAGGGAATTATGGGTCAATGTTTCCGCGGAGTTTAAGACTTGCAATGGTTAGACCTCCTGAGGCTAAGCCCGTCCTCCACGGCAGGGCAAACTGCAGGGTCTCCAGGAATGGAGATCACAAAGGAGCAAGGATTGGGCATGTGGCCTCTGATTTGATGCATAAATATCTCACAACCTCAGTAGTGTTACCATCTTAACCCTCCTGCACCCACCCTGCAAAGCCTGGTAGGGGAGCACCCGAGATAGGGTACAGGCGACAAGAGGCTGCTGGAAAGCGCAATTCCAGTGCAAAATGTGTTGTAGACTAGAAAGAAAAAGTAAGTGTGGGGACAAGGTATTGTTAATAGTACTAGAAAACAGAGCTTAGAAATCTGATCTGTGTTCTTTATCTTCATGGTCAGGAAGAATAAATGTTTGTCTGAGAGTGTATACATAGCGAAATAACTCAGTTGTAGGACAACTATTTGTCTAAGGTGGTAGCTTTGCACATTATCTCGAGAACTTTCTTAGCTTTAAAAAGTTTGTTATCAATGTTTATGGTAGATGTTTATTTCCATCATTTCCAGGTATTAGCGAACAGGGATCACTTGGATTATATACTTATGAAAATCTACCCTTAGCCACATCTGTTTACGGACACTTGGTATTTCTGAGGTCTGTGACAAAGCCATCTCTCTCATACACACTTTTTAAAGTTAGGGTAGATTTAATTTTAAGCTCTAATTCTTTGCACTGACAGCATTCGTTATCTGTATGTCATGTAGAATGCTAACTTGGACCAGTCTTCCTACTGGGCAAGTACTTAGGATATTTTTCTTTATTCCATTGGTCTATTATTAGAATTATTCACTGTTTGAAAAATTATAATAATTTTTTTAAAAAGACAGATGTGAAGTGTAAATTGAAAAAAAAAAAAACAAGTACATTAGTTAGACAAAGAGATTAGCAGGCCCTCAGTGACAAATACATTTGTATATAGTGTGGCCGCTCTGACCCAGACATCAGCAGGGAATTCGCTTTTGAGTTGGCTTTCTAAGAGGAAAATGCGTCACTCTGAACCACTCATCTTTATTCACCCTGCTTTTCATATCCAAAAGCATTATTTGCATATTTTAGCCATGGTTAGAAATTAAAGGGATCGGTGTCTTTGGAAAAGTTTCTACTCTAACTATACTATATCTGCCACCAAATGACAAGATTTAAAGTAAGTAGGCAATTCTTTTGAACTGGGATTGTTTTTACTTTTATTCACTAACATAGAGTGAATGCTTTGTATATGACAGGCACTCCTCAAATTGGGTTTCTGCCAAAAAAAAAATAAACTAAAAAAGGATAAAAGCACAGAGGAGGTGGGAAGAATATCTCTTCCATAGGAAACCAGGGAAAGAATTCCCAAGTCCTGACTATAACACACACATTTTTAATAACATAGCACACATATAAAAACAAGGAGATGTCCTTAGAGGCAAAGGTTAAAGAAACCAGACATATTGGATTCCTATATCTAATTAATAAAAGTTACCTAAAGGTGAAAATGTTGACCCATTTTCTGAATTGTGAGTCTGTTTTCACCTTTGTATTACTGCCTTCCATACCCTTTGTTTAGAAGCTTCTCCATTGTCTTCTAGAATCATAAACCATAAGACCGTTTTTGAGGTGTCATTAATAATATTCATAATGCCAACTCAGGGGAATATCGTCTCTGACACAATACTTCCAACATCATCTTTTTTATTCAATAATTATGTTGTACCTTTACTTAACACCCTCCAAAGGCTCTCCCCAAATTCATGATAAAGCTTAAGATTTTTTACTTAGTACACAAGTCCTACATAATTTCCTGCTGTCTGCTTCTCTCTTCTCCTCTCTCACTACTTCTCCACCTATATTTCTTGCTCCTTCCTGCTTTTTTTATGTACTTATTTATTACTCTACAAGCTGCATTATTTTCTTCCATTCGTCTTTTTTTGCCTCACAAATACCTATTCATCTTATCAAAAGTCAGTTCAAATATTACCTCTTCTAGAGAATCTTCCCTAACACTATGTCTAATTTCAAGCTACCCACTCAAGTCTCTATTAGACCCTATTTGTACCTTTTTCATAGCACTAGATGGTAACCATTGGTTTTCTCATTCATTTCTCTAAGTAATCTAATGCACCCTTAGAGTCATCTTTGATTTCTCTATTTCTCTCATAATCTACACATAGACTATCAGGAAAGTCTGTTGGCTCTACCTTCCTATTTTTTGTGGGATCTGGTCAATTTCCACCACCTCTTCTCTACTTTCTTAGTCCAAGTGACCAATATGAGCCTGGGTTTCTGCAATAACTTTCCAACTGGTCTCCCCATTTCTTCTCTTGGCTCCAAATAGCCTATTCTCACCATAGCAGCCAGAGTGATCCTTTAAAAATGTAACTCAGCTTAAATTTCTCTGCCCAAAACTCTGTCATGGCACCCATTTCACAGGGAGAAAATGCCAAACCCTGCAAGTGCCTACATGATCAAATTCCCCCAACGCTTCCTGACCTGAAATCCTACTCCTCTTCACCTACTCACTCCAACTGCCACCATCTTTGGCTTCTTTATGTTACTGGATTATGACATCTCAGGGCTATGGTATTGGCTATTCCTTTTACTGAAATATTCTTGCCCCAGAGAGCTATATGGATCACCCCAACACCTACATCAAGTCTGTGCCCACATGTCACCTTCTCAATGGAGCCTAACCATATTACCATTCTTAGCATTGCAGCCTGCCATCCGTGTGCAATACTGGTCCACTTGAGCTTCTTTGTGCGGATCTATACATTTTTCCCCATAGTACTTACTATCTTCTGACATAGTATTTATTGTTATTTATGTATTTTCTGCCTCCCTCTTCTAGAATATAAACTTCACAGGGGCAGGGATTTCTGTTTTATTCACTGATGTATTCTGAATGCCTAAAGCAATGCCTAACAAATAGTGAGATTTTCATAAATATTTGTTAAATCAATGAGTAAACAAACGAATGAGAAATTAAAAATAGGATCATGAATTAGTCCTCTTTCTGTTTCTAGACTTAGCACAGTGCCTGACGCATACACACAGTGGCTACACAATAATTGTTGTTAAGAAAAACATATGAATGAACGAATGAATGAATGAATGAATGCACAAATTAAAGGAATGTTTGGAAGACCTTCTAGGTCTCTGATTTATCTCTCACTAGATATAGTCTATACTAGATATAGTCTCTGATTTAAAGATGTTTCCTATATCTCTGGAAAATAAGAAACCCAAAGTATGCAATTGTAAATATGCATCTAACATTCAGAAATAATTACTAGTCTTGGCTTTCCTGTTCTGCCCTGGAAATTACACTATTGCTGACCAGCTAAACTGTAAAACTTGTGATTATCAGCATTTCTCATAATTTCCACCAGGAACCTATCCATTTTTACATCATAAATTCTCTCTTATTCCTGATGTTCTCTAATATGAGGTCCACAAGATCGCATCAGTGAAATCAATAAGATGGAAGCCCCCTTTTTTTAATGTTCTGGCCACAAAGTTCCAAATTGGGGAGAGGGAGGGAGTTGGAGGGTTCCAGGGCACCAACAAGCAATTATTGAACATCAACAGTGTGTCTGAGGATTCAACTCCATTCTGACACCGTCCGGAGACAGCATCAGATTCCACAGGTTCAAGGTTCAGTCCTACAAGGCTGCTCCCCCTTCCACTTCAGATGCCTGCAACAGTTGTCACCTGTTCTTCTCACCAACCAACCAGCTCAGACAGAAGGTTCTCAAGACCCTCTCCTTGCGTTTGATTAATTTGTTAGAGTGGCTCACAGGACTCAGAAAAACATGTTACTTACTAGATCACCGGTTTATTATAATAGGATCTAACTCAGGAATAGCCAGATGAAATAGATGCATAGGACATATGGGGAAAGGCTGTGGACCTTCCATGCTCTCTTCAGGCACCCCACTCTTCCTAAATCTCCATGTGTCTACCAACCCAGAAGCTCTCCCAAGCCTGTCCCTTTGGGTTTTATGGAGGCTTCATTACATAGTCATGGTTGACTAACTCACTGGCCATTGGTGATTGATTCAACCTGGAGCTCCTCTCCCCTTCCCAGAGGTTGGGGTGGCGGATTCTGAAAGTTCCAAGCCTCTAATTACAAGGTTGGTTTCCCTGGCAACCAGCCCCATCTGTAAGTTACCTGAGGGCTTTCCACAAGTCACCATTGTGGCTCTAATCACAGGAAATCCCAAGGGTTTTAGGAGCCCAGGAAAGAGGTCAAAAACCAAATATACACAGTATTTCTTAGTATATATCCAATCTCACATCCCTTAACTGAGAAGTTATAGTCTTAGAGGAAGTAGTTACTCCTCCTTCAGAAAATAACCATTTGAGTGTTTTGCTTTTGATCAATGTTTGCTCGGGGTTTGTCGTGTTTGGTTTGATGGAGATGATCTTGTTAGTTTTAGATTTCTATTTCCATCATGTAGATTTTTGAGTAAGATAAGTAGAAAAAATAATCTGCACAAGACATTATTTTCCCCTGTCACTTTAAATTGTATTTAATTTATATAAGGTACTTAAGAGGGAGTGAGCATAAATGTGAGACACGGGAGTATGGAGAGATCAGCAAGCAGAAACCTAAATAAACAAAGCAACTAACAAACAAAGTGAGCAAGCACTCTGTCATTCTAAACATGAAAGAGGGAAATGATAAAGTCAGGTTCTAAAGCAGATATTTGCTCTCGCCCAAGACAGTGGAGGTATGTTATTTATTAAGCTGTGATGACAAATGCCTTAGTGTAGTCAGATGCTGTACTTTCTGGAATACTGGTCCCTTGGATAATCAAATTCAAACTAACATATTAAATTAACCCAGCATTAATCACCAGAAAACATCTAGAGGCAAATTACTGAAGAGGGCATTTAAGTGAAATGGGAGACTTGAAGATTACAGGGGGCTGGGCATATGAAGAAAAGCAAGGATAATTGCATTCTATTTTAAGCAAAGATCATGGAAATCTCTATTTGTTTTAGTTCTGACAAAAACCAATTAGTTTATATTTGAAAATGTTTCTGTCAGGCTGTTCCAAGTCTAGGGGAAATTGTTACATTTGTCATTACTAATAAAGTAGTTTTTCAGTTAATATTTAGTTTTCTCTAAAGAATATCATCTCAAAAAAATCCATCCATAGAAAAGCCTATACTTTTCCAATGTGCAGATTTCTAGCTGGGGTCACTGAAGAGAAAAAGCCATGGGAGATCATGAAAAAGAGAGACAATGGGTGTGAGCATCAACGGGAAAGAGTTCAAGAAGAGATTTGGGAGCTACCTTGCCCAGGTTAGAATTCTCTTGCCCCCCTCACTATGAGACCTCAGACAGCTCCATAATTTTTATGGGCCTCAGTGGTCTCAAGTTCAAAGACTTTAAAATGGAGTTCACACTGTCTATTTCCTAGCACTTTTGTGAGATATTTACAAGATAAAGTTTATGTATATTCTAATGATAATACCTGGCAGACAATAACTACTTGATGTATAGATGAGATGAGATGATGATGATGATGATGATGACAGTGCACTTTTTAACACTGTTCTATGATAATAATTTTTTATTCATTAGACTATTAGTATACCCACCCATATTATCTATACGCGACCACTCTCCCCTCAGCCTCCACCCCGACTCCTCTCTGGCAGGGACAAAATCGGGCCTGAATCTGCATGCTCCTGACAAGATGCCTTCTTGTCCCTTCCTGAGTGACTTGAGACTGACACCAAGATTATTGTGCATTTTGTACCTGTTTTCCTCAGTCACCAAATAAAGCTCACAACTTCAGGTTATCACTCAACTTCTAACTATAATTTCCCAGAAATTCCTATGCTTCATCTCTCATTTCTGTCCAACTCCTAAAACCCACCCACTCTTCCCTCTGAAATTCATAGTTGGCCATCAGCAAAATTCCCTACATTCTCTATCCTTTTTCTATCTTTCTCTTCCAGCTTTCTTCTCAACTGAAACCTGACTTTCCTGGCAGCTCTGCCAATTAATATCTGTTTTGTCTTTCACTCCCTGCAATTACTGGAACTGGGTATTCCTTGCTGCTTCTAGAATATATTTTTCCTTCCTCCATAAAAACAAAAACAAAACAGAAAACTTTGAATCTCCCATAGTTAAACTATACTACTACCATCTTGTCTTGCTATAATCATTTATCATTGCCAGGGTGTCACTCATACTTACTCCTTGAAGAGTTTAGCTCCTGGCTAACTGTCACTTTCCATAATGGCATACCTTGGAGAATTCTCTGTAGTTTAAATTTTTATGTATATGACTATTCCAAAACCCCGAATCTTGACTCCTTAATTCTCTAAAATGAGTTTCTTCACCACCCTACCACAGCGTAACTTCATGGCCATATCCCAGACTTTATCATTACCCAAACCTACAAACCCCTGCAAGTCTCATTTTCAAGTATTTCACTCTGCATCCCAATTTCCTATCTTTCTAGCTCTGCCCATCTAGTGCCTCAACTTCTACAACTGTTCAACTCGTAAGTACCTACAGTCCATTAATCCTGCCTCCTTTTCATTGCCCTTTATTTTCCTCAATTATTTACTTCCCTCTCTAATCAGTTGAAACATCTTGGTCCAAAGTGTAATTACCCCTTGCATTCACCTCAGATCTTTTGTCCTTCTTTGCCCCGACTTACTTGGTTAAATCCAATGCTTTTGCTATTCTCAGGTGAAAGGGGGCTGGACAAAAATACAGGCATGCTGGCTGGTGTCATATTCAACTGATATCCGCTCATCTCAGATGGACCATCCATGGACCCTTTAACATTTCCGCAGAGTCAGCCATTTCATAAGTTATCCTCTTCTCAAGCCTCTAATCCCTCTTCCCCAATATTTATGCTCAGATGATGACCTTGCTTCCCTTTTAATGAGAAAACAGAATAAACCAATGAGGATGTGCACAATTTCCCATATCTGTGCCTTGCTTTCCTCCTTATTATGATGGCTGAAGCATGTAAAACCCCAGCGAAGGCTTCCAATCCCATCTGTCATTAAATCCCAGCCTCTCTTACCTACTCAAAGAGGTCATTCCATCAAGTCCCCACTTTTCCTGCTGTATCATCAATTTCCTCTTTGCTAGAGCAACACTCCAGTAAGAACACAGACCTACTGTCTACTATCAGCTTACTATCTTAAAAAAAATTTTTAAGAAAAGCTTTCCTCACCCCGTATTCCCTTTCATTTACCACCTTATTTCTATGATACTTTTAAAGTTCACCATCTCTAATTCCTATCTTCCTTGTATCTCAAAAACCCGATTCAAATCAGAGTTTTGAACCTCAAAACAACACAACTTTCAATGTCATCAATGATCGCCTGTTGTTAAATCCAATGATTACTTTTCAGTCCTCCTTCCACTTGACTTATCATTAGGATGCCGCATCTCAATAAACTGTAACTCCCTCTTTTACCTACGGGGAAAAAAAAAAAAAACTCATCCTTGTCTTCTCTGCATCCCCCACACCGCACATCTATCAATCATTAGATCCTGTCAGCAGTTTTTCTCAAAAGCTATCTGGACTCTAACTCACTGACCCATGGCAGCCACCCGAATCCATGCCATCATCATCTCTGGCTGAATAGTTGGCAGGACTTGCTGTCTCCTTGCTTCTGTCTTTATCCTCTACAGTCTGTTCTCACCAGAGCAGTGAAATTGACCCTTATAAAACATAATTGGTTTCCACCCCCCTCAAAGTAATGTGTCCCAGAGATCATCAAACTACTGCCTACAGGTCAAAGCAGACAGTAGATGGTACTAAATAAGCTGAGAATCATTGTTACTATTTTTAGGGGGGGGGTAGGAGCAGGAGCAGGAGCAAAAGTGGAAGACAAAAAGAAAGGAGAAGGAAACAGAAGAAGAGGAGGGGAAGGAGAAGAAGGTGGAGCGTATGTGACAGAGACCTACGCATCCTGCAAAGCTAAGTATTCACTACCTGGTTTTTATTTGCCTCCCCTGACCTACACAAACTTTCTCCCCCATCTCCTTCTCCTCCCCTCCCCCTCCTCTATATTAACCATATTAATATTATTTCTACCCCCCCCAATTTTCCATTATGCTTCTGTCTCAAAGCTTTTGCACTAGCTGTCCCCAATGCTGTGCCTTCCCTGGGTAACCATACATAGATGGGCATCTCCACCTATTTCTGGTCTTTGTTCAAATGCCACCCTTTCAATGAGACCTTTGTTGACTGCCCCTTTTAAAACGACAACACTTCTCCCTAGCACTTCCCTGTTTCATCTTACACTAGGCACTTATCACTGTTGTTCACAAATTGGCCCCCTATACACGGAGAGCAAGAAGAGAACAAAGAAAGAGGCAGATCACTCCAGGTTGGGAGGTGTCAGTTCTAATGAGCAAGAAAACTTACATACGAGGTTTGTCTTGGGTGGGTGGCTGCAAGATGATTCGATCTCTGCACCCACACACCAGAATCTTAAAAGTTTATGTAGAGGCCTTAATGGGGTTTAGTCACATATACTAGTCATCCAGATGGTCTCAACAACACATTGTTCTCTCAAGGCTGCATCCTTAAAAATGGTTCCCACTATGGGAATGGTGGCTGGAACTTATGGGGGGCAGAGGAGCCTCCAACTGCCCAGATCCAGCTCTTGGGTCCACCAGGGGTCATGTCCTCTCGATGATGTCTTCCAACAATCACTATTTTGCACACTGTATATTTAAGTCATGTTTTATCGACTGTCTACTCCCAACTAGGATCCATGAGAACAGGGATGTATGTTCAATGTATTCACAGCTGTGTACCCAGCATGTATGACAGTACCTTACATGTAATAGGAGCTCAAAAAATATTTGCTGAACCAAAGAAATAATATATTGTGAACACTGTTAGGTTTGGATCATATAAATAGGCATATTCTTTGCAGTCTTGCAGCTAAGGTTAATAAGTGAAAAATGCCTAAGTTTTCTCTTGATTTGGAATATGTTTTGTTTGTGTTTGTTGTTATTACCACAAGATTCATTTTAGTATTCAATGGAGCTGAACCCAGTACAAGAGATAGAATGTTCAGCAGGCATAGACAAGAGTAGAATGTTCTGGTATGCCTTTCAGTAACTGCTTCCCGTTGTCTAATCTCCTAACAATAAACTGTGCCTCTTCTATTCACATATCTCTCTACTTCTCTCACCAGGTTCACTTCCTCTCTTTATTTCTCATTTCAAAAATATTTATAAAAGAGACAGAATAAAAGAACTAACTAAAGCAGGAAAACAAAAAGATAAAATACACTATGTCCTAAGTTAAAGATTCAGACTTAAAAACTAGGAAATAAAGAGTAAATTAATGGAAGAATGGACAAAAGATCAGAAAACTGAGACAGGAGGCCACTCCCATTTAAAGATGAAATGGCTATCACCAATTACCCTATATAACGGTGCTGACATGGATAAGAACGCTGGGATATGGAGCTTGAAAAAGACGTTAGTAAGGTCACACAGAAAGCTTGATTCTCATATTAATCAAGTAAAAACTGTTATTTTCATTCATAACCATCAACTCCTTAATGATATATGTAAATAAAAAAGAAAGTATAAATCCATCTCAGTTTGTCCTCACTTCTATGAGAATCATCAAAATACATACTTATTGATGATGAATTTATGGAAACATCCTTGATTACGAATTTCAGGACAATAAATTATCAACTGATCTCAGACATCTGAGACTCCTTTCCATTCTTAATCCCACCAGTTAATTCTACTATTTTCTATTCCTGTGAAGGATAATTCCTTGGCCTTCTCTGGTTACATTCTCTTTTTCTCTCTTTGGATAATTATGACTTTTGTCCAGTAATGTCGGAAGCTGTCATTGTCAACAAGTTTTCAGGAAACAGATGACAAATCAAAATTAGACAATCTGAGGTGAGTTTAATTAAGGCCTGTTTCCAAACATATGGGCAAGGCTTAGGGGGAAAGATACAATGACTCAGTACCCCAAGGCTGCTGAGATTGGGGCACTACTGTTAGGCCTGAAAAAGACAAGGGGCAGGAGTAATAAGAGAACTCAGAGTGCTCTATGGAGGGGGTAACCCAAGAGGAATTGTGACCTTCCGTAGAGGACAGAGCCTGCCCACAGGGAACCCAGACTCCAGATCTCCTGTTGATGCCTCCCACTGACAAAATCCAACCACAGACACAGGACATGGAAGACTGTTGATAGAATCCACACATGGTGTTCTCCCAGGACAGGGAACATGGGAAAGAGAAGAGTGAAAATGGATCTGGAGCATTCTATGTCACCATCAGTAAACTGCAAACTCTGAGTCAATTAAATACTTTTCATAGACAGTTCTTCAATCCACCAAAATTCTCAGAGTCACGGAGAAAGAACGAGCCTGTTCAAGAAATGGCATACAGCTTCCAGCTCACACTGCAAAAGACATTTGATAGAGGGGATCAGACTCTCATTCCAGGTAAATCCCTGGGAGGATTTCTGTAATTTGTTCAGGTTGAAAGTTAATCATGACATGTTCATAAATTTGTCAGACAGCGTGACTAACAGGGCATACAAATCTTTATTAAATACACCTCCAACACAAACTCAGTGGGTTTCTGAACTGGGATGACAAGTCCCTGTGTCCCCTTGCTCCTTCCAACCTTGCTCTGTCCCTGCTCCCACTCCAGGTCACCATTCAGCATACTAATGGCAAGCCGGCTTTTACCCAAAGTGCCTGTGTCGTATGCTGTCATATATATACTGCCGGTTGGATCTCGGCCAGTGGAATTAAATGAAATGGGTTTCTGTCAGGCTGAATACTAATTATGTCTTCATGCCAAGGCTAGGCCTGCATAATGACATCATTTGCAAGTAAGCTAGTGGTTGAAGCCCAGAGTTTGCTCTGCTATTTATGGATGTAAGCACAGTGGTTCTAGGGTTGTTTCATCTACCTGTTTTGCATTGGCTTCTTTGATAAATTTGGCTTTGAAAATCCAAGGTTTTCCCTGGGCAACATGATGGATTAAGTAAATTCTTCACTGCCTAAGGTAGCTGTCCTCCCATTTTAAGGCTTCATTCAAATCCACACCTCAGTGTCCTAGGGAATTTGGGGCACTAATTTATTTTGTATTGTCCAGAGCCCAAGATCCTCTTCTGGTCACTCATATACAATCTGATTTTCTCAAGCTATAGATTTAAAGTTGGTAATTCTCAAAATTTTCCCATTTTGGGCACTGTCTGCACCTTGATCTCAGCCGCCTGCCTGAAATAATATTCTTCACCTTTCAAGTGAAGTTTACATATCTTAAAGGGTTTACAGTGTTCAATTAGCTGAATTACAGCAGGTCCTCAAGTAAAATCATTTCATTCAACATCATTTAATTATAATGTTGATGGAAAAAAACATCGATTCCTGGCTGGGGCCACTGTCTGGGTGGCATTTACATGTTCTCTCCCTTGTCTTCCTGTGTTTTCTCGGGGGACTCCAATTTCCTCCCACATTTGGAAGATGTGCACGTGTGGTTCACAGTGTGTCTACACTGTCCCCAACTGAGTGAGGGTGGGAGGGTGCGAGTGTCCCTGCCATGGAAGGGCGTCCTGTCACCCGGAGCTGCCGGACAGGCTCCAGCTACCTGCAACCCTGAACTGGAATCAGTGGGTTGGAAAAGAAGTCTCTTCCTTGTTTTTATCCACCTCTGTTCAATAGATGTACAGCCCACACTTATTTCAGTGTTTAGTATTAGACGCATTTGGGGTCTTTATTTAGAGGTTTGGTGGTGATTTTGTGACTGTAAATATCATAGGAACTTAACCTTTCTTTATATCAATTAGTCCAGGGTAAAAATATTTTCATTATAAGTCACAATTTCCAAGAATTTAGCAGCAATGTTAAGTAAGGATTTACTGTATTCATAATCCATATTATGATCATAATAAGAACTCCTCTGTTCCCTCATTTTTCTGTCAGTTGGCATTTTAAGTCTTTCTACAGGAGTAACTTTAACAGGGGAATAAAAAGACAAAAGAAAGACTACAGTTAACGGAGGTACACTGGGAATAAAAGTTTAGGTCAGGGGACACATATGGTGTCCATTCAATTCATCACATACATTGCACGGCCTTTTTGAAGTTCAGGTACTTGCTGGGTATATTAAGTATAGAAAGACTAATCTATGTGAGTCTCCTAATTATATGGAATTGTGGAAAGAGAATCAGGCAGATTGTCAAAAGAAACTATGTTTGGGTCAGTCTACATTGATCTACAGAAGTGTGTAGCTTTGGCAAACCATTGAACCATCCTGGCCTTTCAAGGATGAGAACAAGTGACCACCAGTTTATATAAGCTCTAAAATTATCTTCTTGTCCCAGGCTATCAGATATTCATATTGAAATCATTCTTTTGAATTCTAAAACAAAATTTACTGTCATCACACAAACTTAATTGCTTCTTACTGCTGTGAGAAAATAGCCATCATCCCTGAGCATTATGACACGTGGCGGTAACAAGTTAGGAACCCAAGACACTGCTCATCCCACAAAGTCCCTTGGATGGCTTATATCTATATTTAACTGAAAGGAAGCTTATGTGCCTTTTCCTCTATATTGTGGAGGAGCAGGAAAAAAGCATACTCAGAAAACAAATGTCAATGAAGTTCAAGACAGTGAAATATAGTCTGAATACTCTGAGGTCAGATCTCCAGACCGGCGCCCAGGGCAACTCAATGGCTATCAACCACTGACGCTTTTGTCAAAAATTTCTTTTCTTTTCTTTTCTTTTTTAATTAAAGTTTATTGGGCTGACAAGTGTCTCTGGGTAGTGAACACACAATGTGATATATAGATGATGTATTACAGAATTGTACACCTGAAACCTGTGTAACTTTATAACACTTGTCACCCCAATAAAATTTTTTTCTATATGCTTTTACTACTATAGTTACTAGGCATGACTACAGGTAACTCTCCTGGGATTGAAAAGCTCTAAGCTTTTAAAATTTATGTTCTGATCCACTTGGTGAAAAAAAAATTATCTTCACTTGCCCAAGGCTTTTGTTGCTGCACTGGATAATAATCCAACACAAGAACGATCATTAAAATGTACTTAATGATACCAGTCAGGATATAATATGTACTTTATTTGGTAGAAATGATTTTTTTCTTATATTCGACAGTTCGAGGCCCTCAAGTTCACTAGATTTCCTGAAAGAGGGGCCAAGATGCTGACCACAGATAATAAGCTTCTTGAACTTTGCACAAAGATGGTATGTACAACTGTGTTTTATCCGGGTGTCCACGCCACAAAAGGCATCTTTTAAAAATTAAAGTATCTTCCACATAGGGTTGGCCAATAGATAGGAAGCCGGTCAAATGAACAATGGCTCCTTATCATTGTCTGGAAACCACCTTCAAATATTTCGAGAAATACAAAGGTCAGTGTAAGACAAATTCTTCTGCTCCTTTGTGCCGTCTTATGATGGCATGAACTCTTTGGGGAAACATGTTCTCCTGCCCCATCTTGCTCCCAAAATAATTTAGGGTGGTATTTAAAGATAAATAAATCTTTGGGAAGTTACATGACTATGTGTAGACAAGAATATATGGACGATGGTGGTTCCTTGTGGCTCCATGGCATGATCACATGTCAGGGTGTCACAGCAGGGACTTCCATGTAGAAGCTTGAACTAAATAATTCAGGAGAGTCATGGAAACTTAAGAGCTAAAAGTGAGCTAGCCTCTGAACCAAATATCTTACCCAAATGCAGAAAATCTTTCCTTCAGTAATTCTAACATGCAATAATCAATACTGGATGTTATTGTTTGTTGTGATCCGTTCATGTCACTACATCCTGAAGCCATCTGTCCTGCTGAGGGATAGCCAACTGTGATAAAGTCCTTTAAATTGAGTTAAAATCTACCTCTATGTAAATTACCTTCACTATTCTGAGCTTTATAGCCTCCAAAATGGCTCAGGTAAATCCTATTTCTTCTGTATATGAGCCCTTTCAGTAACTGAAGGCAGCTATTACTCTCCTATAAATCTTCTCTTGCATAGTGATTAAGAGCTTGGGCTTTGAAGCCAAATAGAACTGGGTCTGACTCCCATACTCACAACACAATAGATTTTGCTTTGGGATAAATTATTTGTATGCTCTGAGTCTGTTTCCTCAGTTTCAAATGGGGAAATAATATCTACCTAAAAAGGTTACTGTGAACATCTAAAAAGTGATATAAATTAAGGACAGTAAATAAGTGTAATACTTCGTGCATAATTTATGTTCAATAAACTTCCTCTCACATTCTCTTCATCCTCAGATATCTGACATTTTCTTTAAATGGCCAATATTCTAGATTCCCTGTTATCATATCACAAACCAATAGGCCCACTATAATTCCATATTCTAGAGGATATCAAATCTTTTTTTTCTTTTTGAGGGCAGTGTCACTGGCCCTCATATGTGGGACCCAAACCAGGGCCACTGGCTTCCCAAGCCAGCGCTCACCGCACCACTCGGCCGGCCCTCAAATCTTTTTAGAGATGAAATGCAGACATTCATAGCAATGGTTTACAACCCTATGTGATTCAACACCTCTTTTTTAAATAAATATTCTGTAGTATTCTCTTTACTATCCTTGAAATACATTAACAGAAAATTAATCTATCTGCAAAAATAATTTCAAACTAATCAATATAATATTCTAAGGGTAATATAAATGGGACTTTGTAAAAGTAACATATCATAAAACAACTTGTACTTTCATATGCAAATGCTTACAGCAGACTACAATGGTAGATATGACAAAGAGGAGAGATCATTGTACCTACACATAAAATTTCTATTAATGCACCAACCTCAAATGTCAGCTGATACAGGAGTGAATAGCATGGCTACCAGTGACATAATTTTCAGAAATTGCAAACCAGCTCCTGGTCAAGTTCTGAACAAAAACCAAAGTACGATCTTCCCATTTACACATAGTTATGGATCTGGAAAATTCACTGTATTATTAATACCTTGGAAAAAAAATACTGCGATTTTATGTTACATGAAGTTAGGTTTTAAGCTTAGAAGACTATAAATAATGTTTACCCATAATAACATTCTGCAGATCATTTGAAGGTCATAGATGATACAGGACAGTTCTCTGAAGTTTGGACCTTGCTTGTGCATTGTAGAATGTCTAACATCGCTGGTTAGTAACACTCAGCATCCCATAAGGACTGGGCAAATGTGCTGCTTTTTGTGTTCAGTTTGAGGATCTGGATACTCAGGTATGTTTACTCACAATACTCATTATCTGTGTATGTCTGATTTGGGCGTTTTTCTATATGTACTTTATACTTTCATAAAACCATAAACATAATTTAAAAATTAGGAATAGTTTCGTGAGACCCTGTAGGTAGCAAGAGTCCTATAAGTAGCTTTCTTGGTATTTGAGAAGGTCCTAGTTCTTAAGTTGGTAGGTGTTTTCATATTATTTTAATTATGCTTCAAATTTTACATGCACGTGACAAATACTCTTTGATGTGGATTCAATATTCCATAATAAAATACACTGATAAAATTGTCAGCATTGTCCAATATCCTTTAATACACTTTGAGGTTTAGCAACTTCATAACTTTCTATCCTCATTTGGATACTTCCAGTATTTCATTTCATGATATTGCAGTTAGTATGTATAGAAATAAATCTTTGAGTATACATCTGATGGTTCCCTTAGGATATATTCCTAAAGTGGATTAAGGAGTCAAAGTACATAAACATTTTGAACAGTATATTTAGATTATCTGTTGAAAATATTTTACAAACTAACTCTGCACTTTCCTCAGAAACATGAGGTTTCCTTTTGCTGCTTCATATCAAACACTGGGATGAATATATATACAAAAATGTATTACTTATGTATTAATATTTCTATATTTATTATATATAATTTGATTACAAGCTTGCAATATTTAAAGGAAGTGTTACCACATTTTATTGTACATTTCTTTCAATAACATTGTGTTGAATATTTTTCCCTATGCATGTTTATTTTTATTGACTTTTCTGGTCCCTGATTCTTATTTATTATTTTTATTTAGATTTGAGTATTCCTAGTGCTCTTATTGATTTTTAAGATCACTGGTCACTTTTAATTCTGTTTTCTAAAGTCTATGAGCCATATTTGATTAATTCTAGTATTTAATTTCCTTTGATATTTTAACCTCAAATACTGCTTGAACACATTTGCTAAGGCTTCAATCACTTCCATTTCACCAAGCATCTCTTCACTGATGTTCAGAATAATGTACAGAACAGTGCTTCTCATGACTTCCTTTCCTTTCTTAAAATCAAGTTTGCAGCTTCACTACCATCAAAGGTAATGGAGTTCTCACAGAGTTCTGTATGTTGTGACTTCTTTTGGGTCCATAAAACTACCCTTGAAGGGCATGCAAAGGGATGAAAACAGAACTTTATGTGCAGCCCCCTTGCTTCCCTAACAGTACAGGATCAACATTCAAATCTGCCCCAGAGGCCACCAGAAATAACCCCACCAAGCTCTTTATTCCTGTTTATGTCACTCACCATAGAAAACTACAGCCCCTGCCCCCCCAAACACACACACACACACACACACACACACACACACACACACACACACACACACCACCATCACCACCACCACCACCTCTCTCATCACAAAACTGTTCTGTCCATCTGGCTTAGTAAGTCCTTGAATTGAACCAATCTCATCTTCCATCCCAAATTCCAAACTGAGTCACTGTGCCCTCTGGGCCACATGGTCAGTCCCCTGTGCCCTCAGGCTTTTCTGGGAACATCACCCAAATGCAGCTGCCCGGGGGATATTTCTTTCCATGCAATTCTTTCAAGGCTTGCATGTAGGTCATTGTTCTTCATTTCTCCCTGAAACCATACATTTTTACAGGTATCTAAAGAAATTCATCATCTCAATCTTTGAAGATTATAGCACATGGATCACTGTACCCCTCATCCAAACACTTCTCTCACAAATATTGGTATTTTTATTATCCAGATAGATGATCTTTCCAATACTTTGGCCTCTAGATTCATTGAACTCCTCCCTGACAACAGCCTTTGCATTCACCCAGCCCCACCACTAATTCTCTTGGTTGTATCTGAGATTTTGGCATGGCCACTGACAGCGTTCTATTATCCAGATTTGAGGCATGACCTCCATCCATGACCTTCCATCTTTTCAGTTCACCTTTTTTGGCACTCTTCTTCACACTGCTGTTACTGTCCTTTCTTCCCTGGGTTAAATTCCAGTTCTACCACCCTCATCCCACCCAGCATTCACTCTCAACTCTCCTGGTCTTCTCTTTCCATTGACCATGTCTGGAGAGTCCCCAATTTTGGTTCCAGCCAACCCTTCATGCACTTTTTCCCCAGGCCCTGACTGTATGAAGTCAGCCAGAAAAGATACAATCAATCTGACTGGTCTCACATTAGATTCCTAATCAATAATAATAATAATAATAATAATAATAATAATAATACCAAATGAGCCCAAGAAGCCATCAGCAATTCCACAATATTTCCCAGGTTTTCACTCCCCTGGATAACTGTTGTATACTTTCTCTTCAGTCTCCAACCCTTTAACTCCTTATAATGAACATATTTTTTATTTTACAAAGAATATAGAAACAATCACAAAATGTCAGAATCAGAGTTAGTGAACGACAGAGGTGAGAGGTGCAATTTATATAACAGAGACCAAGGCAGACTGCCAAACATACCGTCTCTCCACTGAAATTTAAATTCCGTAAGTTGAGCATTCAATTCTCTCCATAAGGTGAATACCACTTATCCTTTCCAAGTTAATGTGTCTCGTTGCAACCTTCATTCCTTCTATAACAAGAGCTCAAACAAATAAAATTGATGCATAAAAGTTCTTCGGACTTTACTTTCTATATTAGTGAAAGTTATATCGAGTAAAAAAAACCTCTGTGGACCCAGCCAAATATAACATTCTATGGTTCTATACTACTTTTCATACTATAAATATCTCAAACTAATGCCCCAGCCTTACTAAAAGAAAAAATATAAAAAATAAAAATAAAAATAATTAAAATTAAAATAAGAAAAAACAATAAATAAGGCTGGGCTTTCTTTTCTTTGTCTCACATGTTACTATCTACCCAGAAATCGCATCTCACGACCCTAGTTGGCCCCATACCTTCAAGGTCATGTTCAAATGCCACTTTCTCCATAAAACTTTGTCTGACACCTTTAAGAATAATTATAATAGGTGCATCCCTCTGAACCTGCTATTCAATTTGTACTTACAGTATAGTGCAATACACACTGCCTTACATTTAAATTAGTTGTGTGCATTCCCATCGCATTCACTAAATGAGAAGTTCTCTTAGTTAAGTGGCTACGTTTTACCCAGTTTACTATCCAGCCCTCTTTGCTATAATGATTATGCTGCAAATAATAGCTACTCAGTAAATTTTTAATAAATGAGTTGATTCTCAACTCACTAGCTAAATTCACTTTCATACATTTTTAGCTAAATGGAAAAAAATTAGCATAGCAGTTAAGAGCTCAGATAGCATATATTTAAATCCCTACTCTACTAGCTACATAACCTCTCCGAACCTTACTTTCTCCATCCATAAAATGGTGATAATAACAGCACCTATCTCTTAGGGTTTTTGTGAGACTCATTTGAATCAATTCATATAAAGAACTAGAAAAGTATCATTTTAAGCACTCAATATATGCTAGTTATTCTTGATTATTAGAAAACAAAAATCGGGTTTAAAAGAGAGGATGTATAAATAAAATAATAATTTCTAACACATGCGCTTTGTGTACTTTGTATGGGACTTCCTGGCAGGTGAAAAATAACAATAAACTTAATTAAGGGGTGACTTTTCTGTTCAGGATAAAGGACAGAACAGTTTTAATTCTGGCAAGAAGCAAGGTCTGGAAGCTTTTCCTATTCAATCATTTTCTTTAACATCAGTGAGTCGAGTGCTCCATTAGTTCTGGAGAGGAGAATATAATAGAATCAGTTCTATAATAGGAGCATTAAGCCTTTTTGCATTATAGGAAATTATTGAAAAAGGCTGCCAGGCTCTAAATTCCTTGCCAAAATATGGCTATGGATATTCAACAGTAACATGGAGCCTGATAAAAACTTTTACTTTAAATAGCTAGAAACCCAAAGGGCAGCACAGAATGTGAATGTCAGTCTTGAGTAAGAAGGGGAATGAGAGGGAACAGACAACTCCAGCTTCAAGCAGGTGCTTATCAGAGGATGACTTTATGTAGATGCTTTCATTAAGATGAAATGGTATCTCCGTTGCTTGTTTTGAATTTACAGTGTAACAGTATGTAAGAATCAGAATTTAAGCCAACATCAGCAGTCTATGTAAAATACTGACATTTTTTCTTTTGAATGTTGACATCAGAGTCAGCTCTACCGTAGTAAATTGAGGGGAAAAAATTAACATTATCATTCTTTTTATTACCCTTTTTGAAAACTAGCTTATTTTCCTTCCATCATATTTTCATGACTACTACATTTCTTAAAGACACTGATTTGTCTATCCCTGAATGCTTTCCAATTTGAAAGGGGCCATTCTGGGTCCATCTGACACCCACTAGGAAAATTCTCATGGCTGCATTTACCAGCCTGGCCCTAACCCCTTGTTATTAGTGATACCCTGTGCAAGTCTGATGCCATAGAGTGAAACTAAGGCAAATAACTGTCCAGAGGCAGGAAAGCCTCTGCAACAGTATCAGCAACCTCCAGAAAAGCACTGTCAGGCATGGAACATGGTTCTGGGTGACTTTCCTAAGCTTCAGACTGAGAGAAAGCATAACTCATAAACAGGGCATGCAGGCATCCTTTTAATAAAATATAAATTCATGAAGCTGACTCCACAACCATCCTTTCCTTATCAAACCTGTTCTGACTGCTTGATAGTCACATTTTACACATCCTGCTCATATTCCCATCCACTTAAATGAATCAGACACACCAGGGTAGCCCCAGACAAAATAATTCCCCAGCTGGGTTTCGTTCTGCTTCTCATGCTGAATCCATGAATCCATATGGATTCATGTCACCAATGAATCCCGATAACTAACATCGGCTCTTACTTCCACATCACATATAAGAGTTATTTCCTTTCCCTGTGACCTCAGCATACTTTATCAGCCTGACATCTCATTATTCACAGAGACATTTTTAAATATAAAATTCAAAAGTGAAGGTGAAATTATTCAATGCCCCTACAAATGCATATCTTCCCAATAGCTTAAATCCAACAGATTTCCTATTTAACCTTCCATTTCCTTTAACAAAGCTCTTGATAACAGTGTCCTGTGTTCCATTTTTGTGTGTGTGTCATTTCAATGAAACCATCAGTGCCTTTTCAGATTGGTTCTCCACTAAGCATTAACAGATTTTAATTATTCAAAAAGAGAGAATAATTTTTAAAACTCAGAGAGATGCTTAACGATATGATTAAACCAAGAAAAGTTTGGAGAAGTTTTATCCCCACTTTTTATGAGACATATCTTCCTAGTAAGGAATCTAAGAAATAATTGTTAACAGTATCAGTACACGCTAAAAGTACCGATTGTTTATTATAGTAATTCCGACCAACCACTCACCCCCAAATTCTTGTATGGTAAATAAATAAATAAATAAATAAATAAATAAATAAATAAAGTCTGCTTTACTTATAAAAGAAATCTAATTTGAGATACTGAATAGGGAAGTTACAGAAAAGTAAAAAGTAACAATTCAAAGGTGACTTGAGCTCCATCCCCCAAGACCCAAGTTATATGTTTAATATGTTGAGGATATACTTATATAAAGTGGTGAAATACACAAATAAGGAATATAGCTGGAAAGCAGTTTAAATTTACCTTTTTATGAATATGATTCCCTTTTTAAAGGAGGAGAAGACTAGAAGATGACTCTGGAGGAAACAAAGCATAGTAGGGTGCCACCACAAACATCCAAATACTATAGAATTATGGTTATGACAAAGTGACACCTTCAATAAAATAAATCACTAACTTTTTAATTAAAGCCAAACTTGGAAATAAAGGCACATCCTTCACGTGGGAAAAGTGACCTAAACTCGGATCAGCATACATTCTGCACAAATCACCCTCAGTCAATACCATCTCTCTCCACTGCTGCCCTGGGAGGAAGAGGAGGCTCTGCTGATTGAGAACACTCAGGTTCAAGCTCATCCACAGGACCCGTCCCAGAAGGGCCCCAAACTACACTGAGATAGGGATGAAACAGGAAGGCAAGTACCAAAGAAGGAATCTCAGTTTATAAACCATCTTCCTTCCTTCCTTGCTCTCTTAGTCCCTCCCTCCTTTCCTTTCCTCCTCTTTCCTTTCCTTCCCCTCCCTCCCTCCTTTCTTCCCTTTGTTTCTACTTTATCCAGCTAGAGCTGTGCTACAATTGGGGTCTATGCAGATATCAGACATAAGAGCTCACATGCATGCACTTGTTGGTTTGCGAACCTGGGGGCTCCCCGGGGGAAGTCTGAAACTGGCCCCCATATAGAAAGGGCAGGGGGAGACCAAAGAAAGAGGCAGACTGGTAGGTGGCAGTTCTAATAAGCAACAGAAGTTACTTACAAGGCTTGTCTTGGGCATCCACAAGACAAGTCCATCTCCACACCTGCCAGCCAGAATCTTAAAGTTCATACAGAGGCTTTAACAGGGTTCAGTCACGTATTCAGTCCAGATGGTTTCAATAACACCTTACTCCCTCAAGGCTGCATCCTTGAAAATAGTTCCCACTATTAATGACAGAGGGGTTATGCAGTAAATCTGACGAGATCAGTGACCAAAAGTAACCTCACAGTGTAATCCGATCATAAATTCCTAACTGGGCACGTCATGGTGGGTAGTCACACTCCAGGCCTGTAACTTCCTTAGTAAAAGGTTTATCTCTGCCTTAAGCAGGTCCTGTCCATTATTCTTGTGCATCTAGTTAACAAACCTTTGAAATGCCAGTGATCCTCTTTTCCAGACCCCTTAGAGGGGTAACCACCTTCAAGGGAGCACATGATCTTGTTGCCCATTTACCATCCCTATTTAGTTTAAATGCTAACTATGCTATACTCACAAATGTAAAGAAGTATGCATGCCTTCATTTCACTTTTTGTCGAATCATAGAGATGTCCACACCTGGTTTTCTCACATCTCCTTAATCTACCACCAATGGATTTCATGTAACCTTCCTTACATTCGCTGTAAGGAAAATTACATGCTTTGATTCCAAATGCTTAAAAAGAACTACAAAACTGCCATTCTTCAGTGTTTTCTCAGTTCATTGAGATCTTACTTCTGGGCATGTCCTCAGTTTGGCTCAAATAAACTGTAATGAACTCTTATAAAATGTTCTATAGATTTGGACATTCTTATGTTGACACCACTGTGGGAATGAAGGACAGAACACATATTGCAAGAACAGGGGAGGGACTGAGGAGTCTCCCAATTCCCTGGATCAGCTCATGGATCAAGCAGCAATCACATCCTCTTGATAACCTCCTCCAACAGTATTTGGGAAGTGGTGCCAGATGGTCAGTATAATTTGACCAAACATGAATCCACTAAGACAGCTGTCATCATTCCTGATCCTTGGAGAACTTACTGCACAGGCTGCTCCGGAGATGGTACTCATTTCTGTTCATATGGCACCTTCAGGTCTGACAGCACTTTCTATTATGTCTCTGTCATCTTAAGCATAAAGCAATAATTTTGCTGCTCTGACAATGCACTAGGGCTTAGGAAATTGTGAGATTACCCTGCCCTGATACATCATTTAGTCATTTCTTCCCTAGGGTCTTGGCACGTACCCTAGAAGTTCTGTGCTCCCAGAAATTTACTCAAGTCTTGTTCTCAGATCCCACAGACCTATCGAGGAGTTTTTTCTTCATCCCAGGGTTTATCTAGGGGAATAGCCATTCTGGAGAAATGGATGATTCTGCTCCATTTGCTTCCACTTTAAGACCCCAAGTCCCTTACCCTTGTTGTATGTCATTTTATTTTTCCTCAGGACCTAAGCTTTTGAAACACAGCTTAAAGAGAAAGTCCTTTTTTATTTTGAGTTATGGTTGTTTTATCTATCCTTAAAGATAAAGAATATGGAACAACTGAGCTACTCTAAAGGTGGGAGGTTAATGAGTTAATTTAAAAATGTAGAAGACAATAAGTAACTGAAAATGAGACTTTAACAAAGGCTAAAAAAGAACAAAATTGAGATAAGCATGTAAAGTAACTTGAAATTAGATTATCTTTCCTACAAAGAATAGTTTACTCTTTAGCTATGTCTTCTAATCAAGGTCCTTTTAGGGCTTCCTGTAGTAGACACTTCCTTCAATACTTGCCACCTAAATGCAGCTACTCTAACCTCTGTATGCTCTACTAAACGTAAGAGAGCAAATAATCCAGGCATATAAAGGAATCTCACCTTGTCAAAGTTTCCCTTCTTGATCTTGCGACCCTATCTAGATTGTGATGAAACACTAGGATGTAAGTTTCATAAAGTTAGGGACTTTGTTTTGTCATTTCTAATTGCATGCATTTAAGACAGGGTCTGGCCAATAGCAGCTGCTCAGCAAATATTTATTAGATAAATAAATCCCATAAGATCCCATTTGTATTTATATACATGAAGAAATATTTTAGTAATTTTTGTTCCTAAATATTACTCATTATTCTGAGGCTCTCTGAGTCACAACATTACAATACATAAACAAACAAATGTTAGAAAATTATTTGAGGAGTGTAAATTGAAAATTGGGATTAGGGCTGGGTCAAGGTTTCCCTAGCAGCCTAGGGGACTGCCTTCCTCCATTACAGCCCAGAGATCTATAGATTTTACCAAAATTTCAGATGAACTCTGAGCATGCCCCAATTGTATAACAGGTATGCTGGAGGGAAAAGCTTTTTTCAGAGCTCTTAGCCCATTCAGATAAAAATAATAAAAACTATAGCTCCTCATCTCCCTCCAACATATTCTGAACCGTAAAGGCAAAAAAAAAAAAAGGCTTTCAGGGGGATTCACTTTGCTGCCCATTCACAGTTGTCTTCCCCTGATCCATCAGTATCTCTTCATTTTATACTCCACAAACAGAGCACAGAAGTAGATTTAAGATCCAAGTGCATCCAGACAATTTCTTCATGTGAATCTGAGGTTCATGAGTTTTTCTTATTTAGATGATATGTTACACATTCTTTGTGATACTAAAGCTGCCCAGAAGCTGAGTGCTTCATCAATAGTTCCTGGTTCCAACCCTGAGGTCTCTTCTCCTCTAACCTTTACTTCAAAGATCTAGTTGGCATGACTCAACGAAATATCCCTTTAGTCACCAAGTTAAATTCACTTCAGTAAACTTGCATTTTTATACCAGGAGTGTGTTTTATTTTTCCACTAGAGACTGCATATGGGATGTTTAATAGAAAAAACATCTGGAGCTATTGCTCAAGTATTATATATTTGAATGCCCTGCCAGAGGAGAATGAAACCCACAACCATTATTAGTTTCATCATAATGTTAATAATATGAGCCAAACTCAATAAGCCTAACTAAATATGGATCTACAGAGTATTCTCCCAGACAAGGGATAAGTGCTACACACAATGATTCATTTTAACACACAGCAGTGCAGAACAATCTCATGCAATGAGGTAGCTACATTCTTAGAATACTGCAGCTTCTATTAAAATGCTTTGTATAAAATGAACACATGCAAAATATGGAGCCGCATCTCTCAATCCAAAACTATATGGTATTAGAAAATAAAAGAAGGTTAAAATGACAGAGCAAGTAAATGCCGTGCTTGCATCCTCTCACAGCCACATCAAAATTACAACTAAATTACAGAATAATCATCATTGATGTTCACCTGAAGTCTGGCTGAACATGAATCCTACAAATAAAGATATACAGAAGAACCCACATAGAAACTCCTAGGAGGGTCAGAGAGGTGGAACAGGCTGGTCCCAAAGCCACGATTAGCATTTAAAAATCGGGAGGGACACTAGATTAAATGAAGCAAAGAATCAAATCAGCAATTTAGAAGGTAGAAGAAAATGCCCAATCAGGACAGCAAACAGAAAAAAGAATCCAAGAAAAATAAGGATAGTTTAATGTGCTCTGGGACAATATTAGGTGTACCAACAATCACTTCATGAGGGTATAAGAAGGAGAAAAGAGAGCAAGGAATTGAAAACCTATTTGAAGAAGTAATGACAGAAAACTTCCCTAACCTGGCAAAGGAAAGAGACATATCAGCCCAAGAAGTGCAGGCAGTCCCAAGCAAATGAACTCAAAGAGGCCCACACCAAGACACATCATCATTAAAATGCCAAAGGTTAAAGATAAAGAGAATCTTAAAAGCAGCAAGAGAAGAGCAGTTAGTTACCGACATGGGCGCTCCCATAAGACTGTCAGACGATTTCTCAACAGAAACTTTGCAGGGCAAAAGGGATTGGCAGGAAATATTCAAGGTGATGAAAAGCAAGGAACTACAACCAAGATTACCCTACCCAGTAAAGCTATCATTTAGAATCAAAGGACAGATAAAGAGCTTCCCAGACAAGAGAAAGCTAAAGGAGTTCATCACCACCAAACCAGTATTACAAGAAATGTTAAAGAGGCGTCTTTAAGAAAAAAACAATAAAACATATGAATAATAAAATGCAATAACTATGTATCTATCAACAATTACTTTAAATATAAATGGATTAAATGCTCTAATCAGAAGACATAGGGTGGGTGAATAGGTAAGAAAACGAGACCCATATGCTGTATATAGGAGACCTACTTCCAATTGAAAGACACTTAGAGACTGAAAGTAAAGGGATGGAAAAAAATATTTAATGAAAATGGAAATGAAATGCTGGAGTAGCCACACTTATACCAGACAAAATGGACTTTAAAACAAAGGCTATAACAAGACACAAAGAAGGACCTAGTAATCCCACTTCTAAGTATTTATCTGAAGAAACCCAAAACGCTATTTTGAAAGGACATATGCATCCATATGTTCATTGCAGCATTATTTGCAAAAGCTAAGATATGGAGGCAACCTGGGTGTCCATCAATGAATGAATGAATAAAGAGGAGGTGGTACATAAATACAATGGAAAAACCATAAAAATAGAATAAAATCTTGCCATCTGCAACAACATGGATGGACCTAGAGGGTATTGTGCTGAGTGAAGTCAGAGAAAGACAAATGTCATATGATTTCACTTATATATGGAATCTAAATAACAAACAAACAAAACAAAAACAGATTTGAGGGTTGCTGTGTAGGAGGGGAGGTTGGGGGTATGGGAGAAAAAGGGAAATAGATTAAGAAGTACAAATTGGTAGTTACAAAATAGTTATGGGGATGTAAAGTATAGCATAAAGAATATAAACAATAATATTGTAATAACTATGTATGGTACCAGATGAGTATTAGATTTATAAGGGTGATCACCTCGTAAATTATATCAATATATAATCACTATGTTGTACACCTAAAATTAATATAATGTATGTCAATTGTAACTGAAAAAGATTTTTTAAAATTATTTTTTAAAATGCAGCATTCCTGGGCCAGCCCAGTGGCGCACTGGTTAAGAGCTGGCTTGGGATGCCAGCGGCCCCAGTTCGGATCCCACATATAAGGGCCAGTGACACTGCCCTCTACAGCTAAGATGGTGAACAACAGCTCTACCTGGAGCTGGGCTGCTGTGAGTCCCCGGGACGGCATAGCTGCAGCCCCTGCTGCAGTGGGCTGCCATAGGCTACAGTGAGTGGCTGAACCAGCTGTGAGCGGCTGGTAGCCAGTGTGAGCTTCCAAGAGCCACTGTGAGTGGACGTTCAGAGGCTGGGGACCAATCTGCCTCACCCAAGAAGAGCACAATGATGATACCAACATGGGCCAGTGAAGCGATGTCCTCCACTAGACTGAAAAGGACAACAACTTGTCTGTTCCCCTTCCCCAGTTCCCCAATGCTGTTCCCTGCCCCCAATTCCCCAATAAAATCTTTAAAAAAACAAAAAATGTAGCATTCCTAGTTAAATTTGAATTTCAAGAAAAATATGGATTTTTTTTTTTTTTACCACATCTCAAGCACTGCCTGAGACATACTTATTTCTAGAAATTCAAATTTATTTAAGCATCCTGGCATCTTGTTGTGGTGATGAAAACGTTCTTTTTTTAATGCTAATTTTTTATTATTATTATTTTTTAGTAGTAGTAGTAGTTACAGATGTACAAAATATGCAATAGTTATCCTTTTCACCCCTTACAAAGTGACTCCCCCCTCCCCTGCACCCTCACCCCCGATATCATACATATCTATTACAATTCTATTGACTCCATCCCCACCCTATGTTACACATCCCATGACTATATATGTGTAAAATTATAGTCAACATCTAATATTAATCAGTGGCAGCTTCAGATGTACAGTGCAGTAGTCAGGCCAGTACACTGTCGATAAAGTGGTCTCCCTGACTAGACATGAGTCCATCTGGTCCCCTAAAAAAATATTTACAACCTTATTGATTATATTCCCTAAACTGTCTCTTCTGTCTCTGTGGTAGTATTGTAATTTTGGTTGTAGTGATGTTTACATAGTATGCTTTTCCTAAATACACACTTTATTGTTTGTAAATCATACTTCAATAAAATTTTTAAAACAAAAAAAAGAAGGAAAATAGATGAAAGATGAGAACCTATTGAGAATCTCTGAATTAATCAAAGCCCTTTCCAGAAGCTCTGTTACAAGACATATTTCCTGAAAGCAGCCTCCTCTCTCATCAATGCACTATGTGCAGATTTTGCTGGTTTTGCTGGTCATTCTTCAAGTGGCTCTTTCTCTCTGTTAGAACTCAGCTGATACATCAGCATTCACAGGAAAATTGATCTAAGCTTCAGTCCCCTAGCCATCCATGATTGATGCCTCTCCTCTAAGCTTCCAATTATCACTGAGCATAGCACTCTTATGGGATTTATCACAATGTTCGTATTGTATGTTTATTTGTTGTGATGCCACATTATGTCATAAGCTGCTTCCAGACAATAACCCCGTCCTTATCTCTCTGGTTCTTGACCTTGTATTTGGCCTGGAACTCAATAATTATGTGTTGATGCCTCTTTTTTTGCCAACTCTCTCAGAGCTGAGGCCTCAATTTAAATATAACTTGCATCAAAAGGCTTCTCTGAACACTTCAGGTTACTGTGATACCCTTGTGAGGATTTTCATAGTAGCTTTATCAAAACTGTAATCGTGTAGGTATCAGTGTGACGATTTCTTTACAATATTCACCCACTAGGCTAAATGTTTTATGAGGGCAGGCACCATGTCTCCCATGTTTGTAGCTATATCCCAAATGTCTTACTGAGCCTTGTACATAATTCACACTCAAAAATCCCTATTGAATCAATCACTGATACTTGCTACAATATGGGTGATCCTTAAAATCATTACATTAAGTGAAAGAAGCCAGTCACAAAAGACTCCATATCATTTCCATTTATATCAAATATCCATAATAGACAAATCTATAGAGACACAAAGATTAGTTACTGTCTCTGGCTAAAATGTATGAGTAATATGACATGTTATTATCCTGGGAGAAAGAAGAGGGAAGAGTGGGAAATGGGAGTGATTACTGATGGATATTGAGTTCCTTTCTGTGATAATGGAAATAAAAAAGATTGTGGCGATAATTACACAACTCTTTATTCTAAAAACCCACTGAATTATACACTTTGAATGGTTGCACATTATGGTAGGTGAATTATATCTCACTAAAGCTATTAAAGAGATTGTTGGATGAATGAATGAACTAAAAGATCAATATGACATTCAGGTCTCCGCTCATTCAGTAAAGGAGCTGTATTTCTGGAAATGGAAACCCTGTTATCCAAGGTCCTCTAGTCATAATCTCTTCAAAGATGCATTTCTGGCATAAAACACTGTCGCCCATTCTTCTTTTCTTTTCGTAGCCTCTGAATGCATGGGATGGTGCTTGCTGTAGCTTTCTTCAGCTTCCAGTCACATAACATCTCCAGTCCTCTCAGGCTGCAATGAGCTTTATAAGAACCAAACCCTAATTGTCATGTTTCCTCTGCCCATTCTCTGAAGTCACCAGGAACCTCTGAAGAAATTAGCATAAACACGAACTGGGAGGGGCCAAGTTATTTCAGTGACACTCTCTCTTCCCCTCCCCCTTCACTGTGCTGCCTGTAATATAACGATGGCTGTAGCTCTAGCAGCCACACTAGATCATGAGATGAGTTCCAACCTTAAGAGCGTCAGGAATGAGTAGGAAGATTATGAAACTTGTTCAATTTAATTATAGCACAACATAAATTTCAAATGTTCTAAAACATAGGTACATCTTGCCTGAACTCTGAGAAAAATGTCTTCTAAATCACGGAGAGAATATGTTCTAGAAATAATAAATGGCAGGTATGCTATTGAACACCTTGAGGAAGAAAGCATGAGCTGGGGCATTGGAAAGATTCAATTAATTACTAATTCTGTTCTTTACTGTCTGTGAGAACTTGGGGAGTTAATTCATGATTAGGCCACAGTCTTTTCATCTATAAAATGGTGCTAATAACACTAGGTTATCCAATGATAAAAATTATGTCTTGCTTTTTATGGTACCCAGGAACTATCTGGGACGTAGCAGATGCTTTATACATCCTTGTTCCTTTCCAACCTAATAGTTTGAATCAAAAGTGTATGGACAAAAAAGGAGCCACATACTAAACCTGATAAGCTCAGGGGAGGCCTGCATGGCAGGTCCTACAAACTCATAGACCAAAATTAACCACATAAATTGGTCTGAACATGAAAATTCCTAAAAGCAGGTCATGGTGGGTAGTCATATCCTAGGCCTGTATCTTCCTTGACAAAGGTCAGTCTTTACCTTAGTGAGTCTGTCTGTTGTCTTTTCATATCTAAGATAACATATCTTGAAATGTCAGAGTAATTCCCTTTATCCAGACCTCTCGGGGCACACCCACAGAGCATGAGACCACAGAACCCCTCATTGTTATCTTGTTCCCTGAATACCATCTCTATGTACTGTAAATGTTAATTATTAACTATCATTATTAACTCACCAATGTAAAAGAAGTGTTTCTCCATTTTACTTTTTATTCAGTCCCACAGACTTCCCCACTTTGCTATCTCCTGCCAATGGATTTCATGTAACCCTCCTTTCACTTTTTCTCCTTTTATTCTAACGTATAAATTAAGCTGCAAAACTGCTCTTCTCAGGAGCATTTTCTCAATTTGTTGAGATTTTGCTTCCCAGCCATTGGCATCAGTTTGGATCAAATAAACTCCCAAAAATTCTCTACAGGTGTGGGTGTTTCTTACATTGACGAAAGTAATCCAACCTTATCTTTCCAAAGATAAGAGTTTAATCAATAAACCAATCAAGAAGCATCACTTGCATACTTACAGCATTACTGGACAGAAGACAGAAGAGAGCTACCTGAAATATGCCAGGAGTCATGGAAGAAACAGAAGGAAGAGGCACCACCATTCTTGTTATCAGAGGGTCTACTTGAAGATGGCAAGTCATGACTGATTCAGGAGAAACTACGGAGAGCATTACATGGCAGTACACATTGAACATGATACTACATGCTAACAGGAAGCTTCATAGAAATACCAAAGCGAGAAAGACCACTGGGCATGGGGTAATGGAAAGAAGTTTCAGGAAAGAGGACTGGACTGGACAGATCTTAACAGAAATATTTACATGTCATAATTCATGGCTCATTCATGTAGTGCATGCCAACATACTACTGTAGTTAATTCCTCAATTTTCCCAGCCAGGGTAAGTTCTGGACAGAGAAAAATACCTGCTCTGGACAGAGAAAAATATTCAGAATTAACAGTTAGAGTTTGGATGCTGACAACATGATCCAAGCCCATTCCTACCCACTCTCATCAAGTGGCTAAATGAAAAAAATCAAGCATGCTGAGTATCAGCATATAGTTCTCTTGATGGATTGAGGGGATGATTCAAACCATGGTAACATTAACAAAGAGGGAAGTCAAGAAATGTGCCTTTTACAATTTGGGAGCAAATAGAAGGCTGGGAATGAATTGCATTCATTTACATGGGACAATGAGCAAAACAAAGAATAAAATAATGAAAGATGCAGGTGCAATATAGATGAAAAAAATCTTTGGAAAATGAATCCAAAAGAAACAGAAGGAAATGTGAAGCACAATGTATTGGTATGCTTAAGGAATTTAGAAACGGAGTCCATGAATGGAGTAATGAAAGAGAACAAAAATAATGCATGATTCCAACAAAGATTTGAAAATAGAATACAATGGAGAGGTAGCTGAAACCCTAAGAAAGAAAGTGAAGAGGATGAAAACCTTTAAAGTATTTTAAACCCTATTAGAATTGAATTACAAAAAGGCATTGAATTACTGTAAAGCAAGCCTATTCAGTGATAGGAAAGTAAAGCTTGGTGGGGAAATAATCATACAAAGTTCTAAGTAAAAAGATAAGATCATAATGATTTGACAGAAAACAACACTAAAAAGAAAAGGCAATTGATTCAATTTATGAGTCATTGCTCTTGGAAAGATGATCTAGAACACACTAAAGAAAAAAAAATTTCAAATATATAGTATAAGGAAAATTCCCTGAAATAGAAGAATTGAAGATTTAGAGTCAAAGGAAAAGAGTGACTGAAAGCAACGTGCACTGAAGTGTATCCCAGGAAGCTTTTTTTATCATGCAGAATTCCTTCTTTCTGGGGTAGGGTGGGGAATGACTGGAGAAGGACTACATGGCAGATTACTTCACTGGTGAACAGAAAATTCCAGACTGGTTAAGATTTTTTTTTTTTTGGAAGAGGTTGAAACTATAATTAGATCAGGTTATTAAATCTAGGTTTGGTATCCTGGCTTTTAGCAGGAGTGACAGCAGTTTTGGGCCTGTGTTTTCCTCTTTTATAATTTATAAATATGAACTAAAAACAAAGGTTCACAGATGTTTAAGAAACTACCCACAAGCTAAGCAAAACTGATCATTGGTACAATAGATAATTTAGAGCACAAATGAAAATTCGTGTACTATCCTCAGATAGATTTAAAGGCAATATTGCATCTATGAACAGGATAGGATGCTGTGACCTAATTCTTGTCAACTG
This sequence comes from Aselliscus stoliczkanus, assembly GCA_033961575.1. NCBI lineage: Eukaryota > Metazoa > Chordata > Mammalia > Chiroptera > Hipposideridae > Aselliscus > Aselliscus stoliczkanus. Next base: position 81,372,353 of record CM066740.1, on the reverse strand, counting down.
AATGTATGCTGGAGAGAGAGAGAAGACAAGGAGAGGGTAGGGTAGAAAAGGGAAGGGAGGGAAGAAGACAAAAGAGAAAAAGATGAGGAGAAGAAAGGAGACAAAGAGAAGGTGGGGGAGGAAGAGAGGAAAGAAAGGGGAAGCAAAGAGGGAAAAAGACCAGTGATTTGAAAGTCAAAATTTGTACAATTCCAAATTCTAGAGCTAAAAAAAAATAAAAAAATGAACATATCCTGAAAAAATAAAAAACAGGGAGAAGAACTCCAAGAGGGCCAATATCCTCTTAGTAGAAAAACACTGCCCAACACACTAGCCAGTGTAACAAACAAGTGGTGGGAGAGAGAGAAGTGATGACAAGGAACATCATTGAAACTGCACAAAATCCTTTATCTTTCATAATGGGGAGTCAACCGATATCACATAAATTTGATAAATAAAAACAAGAGTATTTTATTACTTATTTTTGTGATATTTTATATATTTTAAATATATATCAAATATCCAAAAAATCTTAAAGACTATATTCTACATATATGAACTATGATGAAAATAGAGCAAATATAGGCACAGGTACCCACTACCTAGATTAATAAATACAATATTATCTATTCATTTGAACTTCCCCATGTGTTTTTCACCAATCACATTTCCCTGCCATTTTCATATGTAAAAATTTCTGTATCTAGGCTGTGACTGCCAGATAAAAAGGTGTGCTCAAATTTACCAAGCAATGCCAATTTATATATTCCAAAGTGGTGTGAAATTTGTACTCCTATCAACAGTGTATAAGAATTCCTGTTTTACTACCTCTTTTCTAAATACCTGATATCATTAGCTGTTGTGGTGGAAGTTTGGTGTGTGTGTGTGTGTGTGTGTGTGTGTGTGTGTGTGTGTGTGTGTGTGTTTACTTATCACCAATACAGTGAGATGTACAAAAAAATCTCATAGTCTCCATTTTTGCTTATCTCAATATTTCGGAGATATCTGCATCTCTTCATGTATTCATCAACCACTAGTATTTTTTCTTCTGTGAAATGATTGTATATATCATCTGTCTACTTTTCCATCAACTTCCTTCTTGATTGTAGTTCTAATTATAAATTGGCTACACACACACACACACATACACACACATCTTTTATTGATTACATTTGTTGCAATTATCTCCTGATTTAGGACATTCTTCTCTACCCTGAGGGCCAAAAACACCTCCCATGTTTCTTTTAGAAAGCTTAATTTGTGTTCTTCTCATTTAGGTATATAATAGACATGGACCTTCTTTTGTGTACAGTGTAAGGCAGATACCCATGTTTTATGTGTTTCCCAGCACCATTTATTTGATGTTCAGCCTTTCCCCCATTAATCTACAATAAACCTTAGTCAGATATAAAGTTGTCATTGAGATGCACAGATCTGTTTCTGAGCCCCCTATTTTTCCCTTTGATCTTTTGGTTCAGCTCTCTAGTGACAGAATACTCAACTTTCAAAGCCTAACAATAAGCCTTGGGTCCTGGTAAAGCAAGTCCCTCACCTTATTCCTTAAATGTGTCTTCATCATTCTTAGACCTTTGTTTTTGATTAAAACATTGTGACTCTGTGTTGATTTTAATTAAAATTACACTGAATTCATTGATAGTTTCAAGACAAACCAATGTCTTTACAATATTGAGTCTTTCAAATAATTTATTTAAATCTTTTCAATGTCTTTCAAAGAAGTTTTATAATTTTCTAAAATGCATGTCTTTTATGAGGTTTAATTCAGCTACTTGTATTTGTCTGCTCCAGCTGCCATAACGAAATCCTATAGATGAGGTGGCTTAAGTGACAGTAATCACGGTGCTGGCTGATTGGTTCAGGACCCTTCCTGGCTGGCAGCTGATTCTACTTTGATCTACATAATGACTCATTTGCTACTAGTTCTTGTATCGCCTGTTGTCTCCTTTTTAATATTCTTTTTAAAAAAAAGATTCCCATCAAGCTCAACCTTAAGAATATGAAAATAAAAGTACAAAAAAACGAAGTTAGGAGGGGGAACTGGAGAAGTTAAAAAAAACAAACCAAAAACACCCCGATACCTTCATATTCTAAAGGGAAATAGCAAAGGATATAAATTGTCTTTCCATAAAATTATGAATATTTTCTAGTCATTTTAGCAATCTCTTTAGTTTTTCCCAAATAAGACAAAAGCAGAAGATATCCTGTAACATGGAAGATGGGTCAAGATAAACAGAAAACCAACAAGCCTCAGTAAGTGTATTAATATTTACAGGGAAGCATGAATGTCAGCTGCATGGATTAAGCATCATGCCTCTGTGCCCAAATGAGCCTTCTGTAATGAAGATGCACCCAGAAAATACACGGTTGTGTATTTTTCTTAATTTAAAGGCCACCAGTTTATAAGTTTTTCCCTTCTAAATTAAAGTCAAGTAAGCTCCCAAACTGAAGATTTTTATCCAATTAAAACTATGTTTATACAACTCAATTAGTCATATTTGTATAAATGTGTATTTTCTGAGCTTTATTTATCTTACCTAAAACCATGTTACATCTTGTTGATCTATACTAGACAAGAGGAATGACAATCTTCCACAAATAGACTCCTGATACTGCCTTAAAACATAACTGATAGGTTCTGTATCACACATTATGGATGGTAACACGGCAGAAATTAAAACTGTTTTATTATAGTACTTTTATTGACATACAGTGAATCTCTTTGCCACATTTTTGACTTCTACATTGTCTGATTAATAATATTGACACCGCTTTTCCTTTTTATATTACTGACCTTTCCTTTAAGTTCTTTTTCTACTATGTTATATATCTTGAAAATGTCAGATCGTGCTGTTGATTTTAATACAATTCCCAACACTGCTTTTATAATAAAACAGCCTTTATCATTTATATATGTTGTGATAACAGCTATACTTGCTCATCTTTTATACTTTAAATTTTTATCCTCTTTTGATTTTTCCCTTGTAATATATCTTTCATTCTGGTCTAGGTTTTGTTTACTTTTATTCTTCAGTGATCAAAAATTTTGATACGGCTTTTTTTTAATATAAAATTTATAAATTATCAATTACCAACTTAAGGACTTTCAAATGTATATTTGAGCTTTCCGTAACATTATGGGATTACCAAGAAGATGCATTTTAATTTTGTGTTGTTCCTTGTTTGGCAGAAATGTATTTCAAACAAGTATGATTTTTCCCAGATAGTCAAGTGACTGTTTCTTATATTAGCTGAAAAGTTCTTAACAACCTCCATACCATTCAGTTATCTTTAAATTTCATGGTTATCTAACTCTACTAACAATGATTTTAAAGAAATTGAAGTAATTGTAGATCTTGCTGACCACATATAGTATTATATCCTTCCATTAAATCCTTCTCTGATGGCTCCTTCATCAACATAAGGTTTCCATGGAGAGTCTACATCACTGTGTAAAGTTCCCAACCACTCATTTACCCCTACACATGCTTTATTTGGTACCAGGAATTGTATTTTCTAAATACAGAAATAGCATTCCCAATGAGGTATAAATGGTGTGTGGGGTATAAAGAGAAAACATGGCTTTGAGGAGCTCAGAAGACAATTCCTAAATTTCTACCAAGAAGTTCCTTGGTATTAGAATTTGTTTTTAAGTTGGGTATATAAAGGATTCTGCAGGCTGAAGTCAATAAATAGATTAACCTAACCAATTGATTGTGACATACTGTGAGAAACTAGCTTTGTGAAATCCATTGCAGCAGATATAGAAACCTGAACAAAGAGGAATTTATTCACCTAAAAGTAAAACTGGAAAGAAGACAGCAAAGCAGAGACTTAGAAAAATGATGCATAAATTAATCAGAGAAATGGAAAGTTCCTAAAAACTGTCACTGAGAGGTAGATTCTTATTTCCCTCTCAGTATTCTTTGATGAACCTTGGGGATGCTCTAGATCTGAAATACTTCATCATTTAAAAGCATCAGCAATTGGAAAGGTACGAGATACCAGATAATGTATTGATCTCATTAGTCAATTAACAAGTGCCAACTGTTAGCCAAAAATTAGATACACAAGCCTTTAGCATCGGGGTTTCTGAAATTACCAGCATTCGAATAAGAAAATCTAATATGAAAAATACATTGCTAAAGGTACCCATAAAATCAACTCATGGTAATTGGGACACCTTAGCAGATTCTAAACCTCACAGCTTATATACATTTGAAGACAAAAGCTATATTGAAGGCTTTGTAGGCAGAGACCATTAGAATTTAGTGCCTTAAAGGTAGCATGTCAACATTAGATCTTTTGGCTAGGTCAATAATGTCATCTATTTAACGGACGTTTTCTGATCAGCAATTCCTTTTGAAAAAGATTTAAAAAGCAGATTTCCACATTACCTGCTTAGTGGAGAACAGCAAGAAGGGCAGCTGACCTTGCCTCATCCAGCTGAATGATGCTTAAGCCATGAAGATTTGAGCACGGCCCCTGTTCTGGAATTTAGAATCATTTCTGACAATTTTTGAGAAATGAATGACACTCTAATTGTTCAAACCATTCACTGATGGTCATGCCTATAGCATCTGGGAGTGTGGTAAGGGAGGAAGACAAGTATAGCTCAGCTAATGAAATGAGCTACAATAACCATGGGTACCAAGAGAGTGAATGAAAGATGCTCTCAGATCCCTAAATTCCAGCATAGAGGTTGATTCTAGCTCTTTTACAGTGATCTCTTCCCTTTCTTGAAAAAGGTGTCTAAAAAGATTTTTTCTTTAAGTTTTAATATTTTTCTAGAAAATAAGTCACTTTGATGAAAATCAAAACCAGCTTGGGCCGGCCGGGTGGTGCGGTGGTTAAGAGCTGGCCTGGGAAGCCAGTGGCCCCGGTTCGGATCCCACATTTGAGGGCAAGTGACACTGCTCTCTAAAAAAAAATCAAAACCAGCTTTATTTCAACTGTATAATCCTAACTTCAACACCAAGACTACCAGGATGAAATTGGAGAGTATCTGTCTATTTCACAAATTTCATCCTTCTTTAAACCATAGAGAAGCAATATCCATTGAGATTTTCCCAGGAAGTAACAATCTACTAGCATAATCCTTGAGCTAATTCTTCCCCCTTAAACATCTGTCATAAAGCTTGCAATCAAATGGAGATAATGTATGTTAAAGCACTATAGGGAGTTGAAACATACAAATTTTAGATGATATTTTTATCATAATTTACATGTATACTTGTCTCTCTGATTACATGAATTGTACACTATTGTGGACTTTGAATATAGGGTCACTGCAAACAGAAACATGTTTACCTAAAAGCACTATTTTGGTAGGCTGGGATTCTATATTATTTGCTTATTGGAAAAATCATGACGTATTTTTTGTTTTTCATTGCAAAAATGCATCATAACTTTTCCGACAACCCAATATTATTTCTTAGTGGTACAACTTATTCTATTATCCAAGAGAAGTCCATCAGGACAATTCCATGCTTCCTCTTTGAATACAAAACCAAGCTGTAAACTCTAGTCCTCTTGCTTGGTTTTGAGTAAACTCTCTTCCTTTGTTTTAGAAAGCAAAATCTAGAATTCATTTGGCCATGAAAGTGCCTCCTCTTGTTCCCTCAAGAAAGAGATTCTGAACATTTATTTGACCCTGTTAGACCTACTGATCTCTGTTTACAACTCCTTCAACACTCTTGATATAAAGATAACCCTGGGATATCAGAAAGCAATGAAGCTATTAGGGACCAGTAGGGTTCTATCAAAAGGAGAAGCCAAATTAAATGGCTACTGGCCAAAGGAGGGACAATTTAAACACCAATCAAGATGATAAATGTGATATGATTAAACACACTCAATATATTTAAGTCCATGAGGGCATAATGATACTAGAGAATTACATTATTTTAAACTTATATATAAAGGGAAGTAAGTGTTTACCCTGCTTTTCTTATACAATCTGCACATCATGGTAACATAATAGTTGAAGAAGAATGTTTCTTTTTATATAAGTATTCCAACTAATAAATGGAAAATGATTGACAGACTTATGATAGGACCATCATACAACCTCTAGTGGACTAATCAATCTATGCAATGATTACCAATGGTTGTTAATGTCATAGAAAGAAGAGCACAGCACAGCACCACCTGTGAAGTAGTCTTGCAAAAGTAACTAAATAGAAACCTCAACCTTATCAAGTCTTTAGATCTAATGAAATATAGGAAATTCAAAGGACAGAGAAACATACAAAATACATTAAGTGATACCATATGGATACAATCAGAAAATCCATACCATGGAAATTCTATAGGAATATATATGTATTTATTTTTTCAAAAGCAATATATAAAAAAGAACAAAAACAAAATGGTAAGAGATGAAAAGAGCCTTGAGAAACAACAGATATGAAAAGCAGCCACAATGTATATACTGATTCAAACAAACAAAATGGGGGAGGGGTAAAAGGGAGGGGGAAGGAAAGAAGAAAAACCAAAGCAAAGAAATAAATTTAAAAGATAATTCTGGAAATGTGAACACTGCCTGAATATCTAAGATAATAAGGATAATGTTTGTATTATATTGATAATGATTTTTAGTTGTGATAATATTGTTTGTTAGAACAAAGAGGCCTTATCTTTAAAAAAAAATAATATAACAAAAGATTTAGAGATAAAATATGAATTCTGAAATTGCCTCAAAAATAATGCAGGCAGAGTGAGTAGAGGTATAGATTAAACAACATTGGCCAACTAGTGATAATGGTTGAAATCAAATAAATTAAAGAACAGAGGTATACTGAAATTATTATACTGTTCTTTTTTGCTTTTGAATACGTTTTAAAATGCCCACAGTAAAATACGTTTTTAAAAAGTCTCCTCATATAACTCTGAGGTTAAACAGGTGAGAAATAGACTTGATGATACTAAGAGCCTCACAAAGCATGACCCCTAGTTAAATACCCCATTTTAGGCACACTGATGAAAACCAGAAGAAAAAAAAAATCAATATCCTCTCCCCAAATGGCCACAAAAACCAGATCATCAATATGTCTATTGCTGAGTATCCCCTCCTGTCATCTGGGAGCACTCAATGTTCATTTTTTGATCCAAAGATATCTTCAATAAGATGGAATGATTAATAAAATCTATTAAAATGAAAACTAGCAGAAATCTATGTAAAAATTCACCTGTACAATTATACGTCAAAATGATGGATTTTGGAACTAACACATGAATATGAGACACTTAAGTAGAGAGTAAGCTCAATGGAAGTCAACCATTTAATGTGGCTACCAAAACAAATATTTCAGTGGCTTCATAGCCACGTACCAGGACAAAGTAAGCATCCATCCCTATCTGCTCTCTGTCAGAACACACCTACTGTATCATCCCCATTAAAGGTAGTTGATCACATTGGAAAGGTTCTAGGATTAATCAGATGGTTAAAAAAAAACAACCCTAACGTTTGAAGTACAAATATGCTTGTCTTGAGAAGGCTTGGGGTGGGGGTGGGGCATGACAGGTCTATGCAGAGAATGGACAGGCTGCCATATAAAATCAATAGTTCCTCCCTACTATGTCCAGTGGAAAGAATTACAGGCAGCCCAAAGCCAGGGACCATAGAAAATTTTCAATTATGCATTTGGTTGCTGACGACATCAGAGGCTACCCGTCCCTGGAGGCATGCACATACATACTAGACAACGTTCCTGCTGTTATGTCACAAAAGGAATGATTTTCAGTTCCTTATAACCCTGAGAGTCTGAAATCAGAACTATACTTTATCATAACCACTCTTCTTGTTTGGCTTTTTTCCCCATTGTTCTCGATGGCAGGTCCTTTCAGGGATTATCACCAGCCTATTTGTGTCCAAATCACAGCTTCCATCCTTTAAAATTAGCCACGTCTCCCTCCTCCTGCCCGACATGCTCACAGCTGTCATGATATGTGACTATAGGAGGACAGCATTTGATCACGGAGAGGCGGTTGTTACCTACTGTGAGCTCAGCAAGAAGAAGATGGGTGACTAGCAAGGAAAGGGCTTCTAATATACACACCTAAGCATAAATGGTGGGGAAGGGAGGGATCAAGAGAAAGAACATGGCAGGGAAATTGTAGCCATTCCTTTTCAAGTGTTTGAGTGGAAATAAAAGGCTTATGTTGCTTTATGTCTAAGTGGAAACTCTCTGTGGATTTAGGCTGCTAATTTACAGAACTTCAGGCACACGGAGCCTGTGGGTAAGCCTCTCTAGGCTTGTCCCAGCATGCTGCATTGTTCCCTATCGCTCCTTGACCTAAAGATAAGGTGTAACTACTGCCAGCACTCTAAAAACAAAGAACTACAATTAGTGATATTGACTAATAACGACATTATTCTGAGATGATTGATTTATTGCCCTAGTAAGCCCTTTGAGTTTTGTTTTGAAATGTAGCATCACAATAGAGTATTCTTTTTCCCTTCTCCCCACCCCCCACCATGTTAAACTGAGCAATTTGTTGAAATGATAGAGAACCTTCCTCCCAAGCAGCATACTTTCTGCTTTTGTATTACCCTAGATATCTGGCCAGATTTTATGAATGCATGACATGACTAAGTCTAATAAAACTTAATGTACACTGAAGACAAACTATTAGACTTCTATTTATATATGCAAATATATTTATTTCCTTAATGATGTCATGTCACTGCCAAAGGTCAAACAACCCAAAATGAATAATACAAACAGTATTTTATGCTGTGGTTATAATCACTGAAGCTTAAGATGTTTTGCTAGATTAAAAACAACAAACCACCAACATGTTTGGCTTGTAACGTAGCTGTTTGTATCCCACACACGACACAAGTTCATCTCGGGGGTTGGCTAAGCCTGACTTCATTCATTTCAAATATTTGGTTAGACTCTGAAATTTTTCTACATCCATTATCTGAGGCCCAGGACCTGGTTTCATATTTGCCATTAAATAATGCACAATTCCCTAGAGATAAGAGAAGAGGCTGCTCCTAAGTGTTGTATTCACATTGCTTCCGCAAAAGGGAAAACATGGTCAATTCTTCTGGTAGCAAAGGGGTTTATAAAAGAAGTAACAGAGGATGTGATGCTTGTACTGAATCCTGGCAGATAAGTGGGGGTTCCTTCATACATTAGAAAGTAAGGAAGAGGAGCAAGGGGGAAATGGAGAGGGCACTCCAAACAGAGAAATGTGAAAACAATAACAGTGAGATTATGAGGAGTTGGTATCGATCACTATACAGTATGACCCTCAACACCTAGGCAGTGAGGTGGGGAAGGATGATTTCAAGGCAATGACAGATTCGAGTTCACATTTTACAAAGATGACAATCACTATAGAAACAGGATTGGATTGGGGAGAGAAAGAAAAAAAACTTAACAAAATAAAATGTGAAATAATAAAAAAATAAACCTGAGCCTAAATTTAATACTATTCTATGGTATTCATGTCTAAACTGAAAGATCATATTAACTGGAAAATATATAATAAATATTTTCTTATTTTTTTGCTCACCTTTCAGGATATATCTCACTGACACCAGCATTTCATGCTGGAATTGGTGTTCTGGAAGCATAGGTTTCCAAAGTATATTATAATATTCACCAAACTCATTGAGAGATTTCTTGTTCTTCTGTTTCCTTAAAACCTAGGAATGACTGTAACATAAAAGAAAGCAGAACGATCTGTTGTAATAAACATGATTCTGAAGTCCAAGTAAACTTTCTCTTTTACTCTGTATGGTTGGGATAGAACATGCAATGTAGAGAAGTCTTGGAGACAGGGAATGGTCCGGGCTATTTGAAGGGACATAGGACATAAAAGGGGTAACTGTGACATCAACCAGAACCAAGAAGAAAAAGAGTGTGTGTGGGGGAATATAAAAAAAAATAATAATAACCATGAAACACATATACTTTCAGGGAACACATATGAAGGCCAAGAATAGTAAAAGAACAAGGTAAAAAAAGAACAATGCCAGAGAGAAAGTAAGACCAGAGAAATGACCGCTATGCCCAGTGAGTCTGTCAAGCTGAATACCAGGGGCAAAGAGAGGGTCCTGAGAGCTAAGACTTGGAGCATGATGGAAAATGGAAATCTGTGCCTATTTGAATGCAACTAGGATCCCCCGTGGAAAGAGTTTAAAAGGTACGGGAATTGGTATAAGAATTTGGGATCACATCAGGAGAAAGATCTAGAAAGTGCAAGAGGAATTGGTGAATACACATAGGAAAGCCATTAACAAGAGGTGGAATGGTGGGAACTAGGGACCAAGAGAGGCAAATGTCATCGCAAGAAAAGGGTCACTCACATTTGCACATTTGGGAGCACCATATGCTTTGGTGTGTGGGTCACTGAGAATTCCATACGTGAACTTGGACAAATCCCTTTACCTTGTTTGCTTCTGCACAAAGGAATGAGTGTCCTCGCATCTTCTACAGCAGGGCTGTTGTGTTGTTACCTCTATTCGAACACTGGCAAGAGGCACTGAGGCCGTAGATGCAAAGCTCTATAGCAGCATCACTTGTAAAATCAGGAGGAGGATGTGTGATCCCCAGCTGCAACCATTAAACAAACCCTGTTCCCAGCGCTGGGCCGAGGTCAACGCATGAAGCTGGTACACAAAGGGCTTTGGCAGCATCGGGAGCTGCACAAATCAAAGTGGCGAAACAAAACGACCATCAGCTGCACTCAGGCCCCATTGTGCAAGGGAATCAATATTTGACAAACATTTTGTAAAGGACACCAATTAGAAAGGCAAAACATTTAAAAATATTTCATAGGAGCCAGACAAACAGCAGGAAGCAAGTACACAAGGATATGGTTTTTCAGCATCTCTGAAGACATTGCTTGGCACAAACATCCAAATACTTGCACTCTATGAGTAAGAACAGAAACCTTGCTGCGAGGGTGCCCTGAGATTTGTGATAGATTTGGGATCACCAAATCAATAAAAACTCCACCTTATGAGAAGCAAATTCTATCCAATAGGCAGACCAGGCAAATCCCCATGGTTCCCAGATGTTTCTTCAATAAACAGGTTTAATAAGTGATTCTAATCAGTAGGAAGCAACTGCACGTAGGAACTCAATGATTTTGTGATGGACTGTATGGCAAGAATAAATAGGACTCTGTAATTCATTGAAGAATAAAAATAACTTACATCTTAGTAGGTTATTCGGATGCTTGATGTACCCTAACACCACGACACATTTTCTTCTTACAGCAGGGAGTCAGCACATTTTTTTCTGTAAAAGACCACAGAGGAAATATTTTAGGCTTGCAGGCTCTCATCCACTCACCTCTGCAGATGTGGAACAACAGCCACAGACAGTATGTTAATAAATTGGTGTGGCTGTGTCCCCATAAAACTTTATTGACACAGACCAATGGCAGGTTCCATTTGGCTCCCTGTGGTTTGCTGACCACTCTGTGTAAGCCTAACTATCCCCAAAGCCTCTGCAAATCAAGTGCATTTCGAACAGTTGGTAGCTCTGTCCTCTCTTCCGCTGCTTGCCCCACGCCCTCCACATGAATTATCCAGTCACCTGATAAGCCCCATTTTAACTCTGCATGGCTAACATGGATATGAATCTGTTCCTTTCCTGTTTGGTTTCTGTTTTCTATACCTTCCCCCTACTCTCCAAGAAGAATGTAAGCTCAATGAAAGCAAAGACCTGGTCTTCATCCTCAGTACCTACAACTGTGTCTGGCCCTTAGTAGGACCAGTAAACAATGATTGTTGAATAAACCTATTCTAGGATGTTGAGGGAGATTTTCTTGTTGTCTCAGATTTTTAGCTAAAGCTCTGGACAATAGGCAATTGATATGCCCAGATCCTAAAGAAAAGTTACTAGATGTATTCTCATAGGATTTATTATAATGTGGATTCACTTCACCCCCCTACTATCCTTATCCTACATAGAGAGAAGACTAGATAGTCAATGAGAAGTCACAGAATCAAGAAACCATAGGCCTGGCAGGGAAAGTGTTTTTGCTCTATTTCTGTCCTACCTCCTTCCAAACCAAGTGACAGTGGCTCCACAAGGGACCTCTCCTTCAAGATAATGGGGGTGTCTGAAAGAAAAGAGAACAGACACCTCATTTCCCACCTGGCTGCTTACTGAGCTTCGAAACCTCCCAGGCCTAAGCCCACACCCTGTGAGAGTGGTACACCTGCCATTAATACTCGAGGATGAAGGATATCATAGAGACCAGTGTCTATTTCTAGCCTGGAGTCGTCTGAGAGGAGGCAGCTTCTGGGGCAGGCTGATGGCAAAGCAAGAAGAAGGGGCAAGCACCTGATGTGCACTCTGCTATATGGAACAATAGATGCACGGGGTCAGACTCAGCACATCTTAAACACACCTTGTAAGGATGTGGGTTGGCAATGGTGAGAACAAAGGGAACATGGGCTGGACCTTGGCTCGCTTTTGGTGCAGCTTTGCTTTGCTTGGGAAGGACTTCAGTGGGATGGACACTGTATCCAGTCAGAGGGTGTATCTGCCATGTGATAAAACTGTTCAGAGGAGCCATCTTTGAAAAGAGCTGGTTATAGAACCCTTCAAAATGTGTTCAGAAGACAGCCATTTGAATGCTTGCTATACACATAATTACGCAAAACATCAGTCAGGGAAGACATTAGTTTCTTTTCCTATTAATGGATCTGTCCTTCTACCCCAATGCTGATGATCTCACAGACTTGGGGACCAGGCAGTGAGTGGAAGAGTGAAAGATGAGAAAACGTAAGGGAACAGATTATATCCCTTCCCCACGCATCACTGGGGGTCAGAAGAGGTGAGAAGTACACAGTGTGATCTGAATAGGAGATTCCTCTTTGAAGTCCTATAGGATTTGATTTTAGTACCAACAAGAATTTGAATGATCAAAAATGAGGCTGTTCTAATAGCCAAAGAGATTAGGAAACCATGGAATCTGTAGTAAGATGTCATCCAAAGACATGGAAATGAGATCCAGAGAATGTTTAACTATGGTGATTGGAAAAAATAAAACCATTTTATGTATGCCAAAGTTCAATCCATTGGATAAACTTATTAAAACCACGTGCCTCTCCCCACCCCACCCCCGCCTTACTAGCCATTCAAAACTAGTGTTTGCAGTGTGCCCGGCAACATGCTCGGCCCAGGGAACACAGAACGAAAGCTTCCCTCCATGTATAACCTCCTTCCACACAGCACTCGTCAGACAGGACTTGTTTACCTGGGTGCTGCTAGGATCTCTTTCACAGTGTTCAAAATCAAGCTTTTTCTCCCTCCCAAATACAGTATCTTTTCCAATTCATTTAAGAATTCTCTATGCGCAAGGATTAAAAATTTTGTCATTTTTTTTAATGCCTCTCTTCCTTGCTTCCTGTAATCAATCACTGTCTTTCAATTAGCACTTTTTAACATGTTTCCTGCTTTCAGCCATCATGGCTGCCATCTTGATCCAGGTGGACCAGACTACCATGCCGACCTACACTGGTTTCCCTCCCCAGTCAATGCCCATCTGAAGAGGTGGTATATGTTGCTACTGAGTGATCATCCTAAATTACTGAACGCTACTCAAACTTGACCCACACGCTATTTCCTACTGCTAACACCTTGGCCTCACCTGGAAAGCTCTCCGCAGCTGATAAAATGGTACATTTCCTCTTTCCTACCTGACGCCTCTCACTACTTTATGTAAACTGACCTCAGTTACCTATTTACCTTTTGCAGAATGTTCCTTTCCTTCTCATGTTCTGTTCTAACTTTTACCATTGTGTCTCCCTCTGCCTCTGAAACGCATTGTGAGGAAAACAAAGCACAGCCGTGAGACAGGGGTGCCCATAAAAAGCAGTCACATGAGCTCAGGCATTCCCTAGGATTCCTCTAGACTTTAGAATCACAGAAAAAAAAGGAAGTTCAAGTCTAAAAATAATTCCTCAAGATCAGTGATTTCCATCCATGCTGTGATTCTGATTTAGAAGCTGAAGAGAACTATATATCTGAAGTTTAACAAGATTACTAATTGATTCTGTTGATCAGACAGGTATGGGAACTTTCATCCTCCTTGCAAAGGTGCTTGGCCTGGGAGCCTAAGCGTTGGTGATGAGAGAACCAAATATAGCATACCACCACCACTGCTATTGCCCCTGATTATTGTCATAACATAAAATCATACTGTTTCCCCTCAGCCCATATACTGTATCTCCCAAGAATTACATAGCATCCCAACTGGCTTGCATTCTAGGCTTTCTTTAAAAAGCAGATTACTTGTCCTTGGTGCTATTCCTTACAAGGCACCAGCACCTAATCGAAAGGAATGAAGTCCCTTTGCATGGTTATGAAGTCCTTATCTCAGTAAATTATTATTCCCCATTTTATTCTATTAAAAAAAAGATTCCCCTAGAAGGGGGAGGGGATTAAAGGACTTTATGAGCCCAAATTTCGCCCAGTTGGGGGAACAGTCCTTGGCTAGACAATGCTCACCACATGGGTTGAGACACTGAGTCATGGAGTCATGGGCTGTTTGACAGGACCTGTGAAGAGGCATCTCTAGAGCTAACAGGTGTCTTTGCCCTATAGTTTCAAGTAGATGCTTTGGAACAGGAAAGAAAAACATGCTGAGCCTCCCTTTGACCTCCCCATCCCCCATTTGTCAGGTAGGACAGAAAGTTCAGAACCAGTTCAACCAAAAGCCTCTGGGTTTTTCTCTCCAGAGAGCGATTTGTATTTCAGTGGGGCTATATTGTCCTAGCACCATCATAATATTATGGTAATTGCCACAGCACTTGAGTTAAAAAAAAAAAATCAATTAGGCAATTTTTCTGGAGGCTGTGAACCAGGGGAGACTAACAGAGGCTTAAGAAAGCCAGAGGAGCCCCACTGTCCTCAGTGAGTCTGGGCCATAAGTCATTCATCTGCATCCCTAGCAAAACAAAGGCTGAGTTTTACTCCTTGGGGGAAGCAAAGGCAACACTCCACAACAAACTTGGAAAATAAGTGGCCAAGGCTTCTCCTGGTTAACCTGACATACCTTTCATTAGTGACCAGTTCGAAGTTAGTCAAATCCAATTTTTTCCATGTCTCTTTGGAAATTTTTGTTGGCATTCCTAAATCAGAAACTGCAGATGGAGCCTAGCCATCTGAGATTTAGCAGCATTCCAAATGATTTTTCTTTTTTTTTTTTTAAGATTTTATTGGGGAATTGGGGGAGGGGAACAGACAAGTTGCTGTGTTTTTGTTCTTCAGTCTAGTTGCGGAGGACATTGCTTCACTGGCCCATGTTGGTATCGTCATTGCGCTCTTCCCGGTTGAGGCAGATCTGTTGGTTGCTGGCCTCTGGATAGTCGCTCATCATGGCTATTGGCAGCTTACGCTGGCTGCCAGCCACTCACTGTAGCCTATGGCAGCCCACTGCAGCAGGGGCTGCAGCCTACACCGTTGCGGGGGCTCACACAGCCCAGCTCCAGGTGGAGCTGTTGTTAGCTGTAGAGGGCAGTGTCACTGGCCCTCATATGTGGGACCCGAACCGGGGCCACTGGCTTCCCAAGCCAGCGCTTAACCACCGCGCCCCTCGGCCAGGCCCCAAATGATTTTTCTAATGCTTGCTAATATTTTAGAGCTACCGCCAAAGCTTCCAGTATTTTAATCTATTCTCCAAAACCAGAATTAGAAAGTTGAGCTGATTTGTTTGGTCTCAGTTTTTTATTTCTTTTTTCGTTCTAATTTCTGGCCACACAACCTGTTCCTAATGGATATTTCTATGTACTAAGCTGCTTTCGCAGTGACCTATCACTGTATCAGTGGGCTGAATCTACAGATGAACTCGACTTAAAAAAGTAATGCTTTTACATTAAAAGTAGAGCTTACTGTTCTACTCCAAGGAATCACGAAGATACCAAATCTAGAAATGATCAATGCAAACTAGATAACACAATAAGCCCTGTCACCTAAAAGTGACTTTCCCAGTTCAGCAGAAACAAATGAATTTGTCTTTCCCGTACTTTCTTTATAAGATTGTTTAAGAAACTTATGTCTAGCTATCCTGTTTCTTCAAAGAATTCTTATGTGCATTCTTGGCCATGCTATAGAAGGGGATCTATGTTTATCTCCTTTCCCCAGGAAAGCATAAACCAAGGCTATTATCAGAGCCAGATTGATGCTATTAGCCAAAAGACTCACCTCCCAATAATGCCTAAAGATAAGGCTAGTTAGCTAAAGTAAGTACTCATGTGTAACAAAGCTTAATTTTCCCTTCTCAGAACTAGGATTTGAAAAGGCTTTCAACTTCCCCACTACTCGAATATAAAATGCGCCTCTAAAAGTAAGAAAAAATGTCAGCATTGTTTCTTTGTCATCGGCCCAATTGTGCTACTTAACTATTTGTTTTGAGAGATAGCTCTGGATGTGGCAGATACAGATGGTATATAGGAAAAGTTCTTTAAATGATTTTGATGCCCTGTCTTCTATCACTTCCTATTTCTCTACTCCTTCTTCCCTCACCCATTTGTTATCCTATACCTACTAGACCAGGATCTCTGCATAAACAAATGGTATTCTGAGAAACCCAGGCCCCAGGACTGTGCTAGGAAGCAATGCAGAGCCAAGATGATGAAGCCCATCCAAAATTAAAATTCAGGAATCAAAGATCACATCTTTTCTAATCTAAGGAATTTAAAGACAACATCTTGTGTAAAAAAAAAACCAAAAACCAAAATCCATCACATCCTTACATAGCCCTAAAGCTCTAGGAGGCAGGTAAGAAGAGCTAAAAGAGCTTGGAGGGTGGGAATAGGGATGGGGAGAGAACTAAGACCCAGGGGTTTCTACCAGGAACAAGCTGACTGTATGTATGACCAACGTGATGGGAGAGGGAGGGATGGGGATGGAATACCCAGAGATAATGTATCACTCTAGCTAAAATGTGAATTATTAAAGCTATGATTGCAGATGGATTATGCTACAGTCTTGAACTGTTCTGATCTGTTATGGTTTCTCTTCTAGTTTTTAGAAGTCTTAAATACTGAGACAGAACTGCCACTGATTATATACATCAGTGTATTAGGATAGTGATACAACTATTTCAAGTGGATTTCTTCAGTCTTCTATATGGTGAAGCTGTAAAGAAAGCAGCAAGAATGATACTTGAATGAACAGAGTCTCATTTATCCCCAAATGTAAAGATGGCCGGAGTTCAAGAGAATTCCAAGCACTCTGCATGTTACTTACAACCTGAACTTCTTCTAAACTAAATAAAACTCTAGATGCGCTATACACGTGGCCAACATAAGACAATGAGCTGTTGCTGGGCTCAGTACTTAACAAAGAGGAGGACAGAAAACTGAGTTCAAACCAGAAATGTATGTTTTTCTCCCTGAATAAGCTATAGTAGAAATAGGAAAACTTTCCAAGATAAGTTTAAGAAAGCATATCTTAGAGTCTATTCCTCATATTCACTGTTCTGTCCCCATTACAGCTAACACTCATCTCTTACTCTAATCTCTTACTAAGTTGATCTTTTTTTCACACCTACAAGGCAACTTTTTCAGAGAAATTACTGAAGCCGAACTCTGAGCACCAAGGAAACAAAACTTGATAAGTTTTAAGTAGCTTGTAATAAGGTTAATTTGGAACTAAGTTACTGAAGCCACCTGTAATACAGGTGTCACGTGTCACCTATAATATGACAGATTTATGTATTGAGAAGGTATACGAACAGGCTTTGATTGTTATTTTAAAACTTAGTATTAGTGAAGAAGGTAAATAAAATATGATTTAGTGGACAGAAGTATATATTAGTTTAGTTTTTCTTTAAACTACTTGTTAATAGTATATATTCCAGGCCAGAGTCTGTCAACATTAGATACACACTGAAATCACCTGGGAACTTTCAGAATTATTAAGATCTGGGTTCTACCCCCTAGAATTTATGATGTAATTGTGGGTTAGTGCCTGTATATTAGAATTTGAGAGCTTCCCAGATCTATAATGCAGCCAAAGTTGAAAACGCTCCTAGATTCTTTAATTAGGAAAGAATACGGCTTGCGAGACATGGACATTGATTAAAGAGCTAATTTGCCAGTTGTCTTAGTCATTATTAATAGCAGACAATTGCCTCACTTTAAAAAAAAAAAAGACCTACCTCGTATTCAAATTGTAATGCAGAGTGCTTAGTTCCTTGACACAGATGTTAAACAGTTAAACGCATGGTTGCCAGCTATACTTTCTTCCTTCCCTGCCTGTCCTCTAACAGCTGGGAGAAATCTAAGTTTGTTAATGCTGCTTCAAAGGGCTGTTGCTCTTCCTAACAGCTCTCTGCAGTTTTACTGACTTTGTCTCTACTTGGTCACAGTGGTTTACATCTAAAGGCATCTCGAGCCACAAGCATTCTGTTCAACACCTACAGATGCTCCTGCAGCCAGACTCACACACTGCCTGATTTATTGAAAGATTTATTTATCTGTTTTTAGAACCTGGCCCAGCAGATGCTTCAGTAGCCTTCAGATGGCAGGTAATATTGATCTACAGAATAATTTGTAGTTGAACTTAGACTGGACTTGAACATTTAGAATGTTAGCCCTAGATAACCATAGAGGAGCAGGAAAACTCACTCACTGGATTTCAAATGCCACCAGAAAAGCTAGAAGCATCAACTCGGAACTGAAGAGTTTGAGCCTTGGTGCCACGAATGTGGAGGCGGCATCTTCTGGTTGGCCACCCACCAGGCAACCAGCTGTTTAAAGAGCACTGGTTAGTGAGCTGCTTTGTATTAATAGATGGGGATTGACAGGGGAGCTTCATGTTAATATTCATTGACCTTGACAAGGACATGTTGAGGAGTAGAGTCTGTGTTTGGAGTTAGTGAGGCTACAGAAGAGTCAATGAAAAGGCTTAAAGGAATGCAATTCCCAGTGTGGGCATCACTTGAATGGAAATAACATCCCCAAGTCAGAAGCTAGTAGAATTCCTCTCAGCAACCCAAGAACCTGTATAGAGATAACACCCATAGAGCAACTGGAAGGGAACAGTAGCCCCTAATTTTCTCATGCCTTTCCACCTCCCAGTCATCAGTCTCCTGGTAAACTTGAGTCTCTGCTGAGAGGACAGAACCAAATAGAATGCATTTATTGGGTTGCTGGAAACGTCATGATGCATTTTTGCAATGAAAAACACAGAAAAAATATGTCATGACTTTTGCAACAACCCAATAGTTCTAACCTAATTGGGTGGCTTTGCTGCTCCTTCCGAATGAGATATGAGAAGTAAACCAGCTGAGGGAGGTGAAGGGGAGTCATGGCTGGGCAGCAGCAGCTATCACCTCACCTGGGATAATATTTTATTGGAATGACAATTAGATTAATTCTCAGGGTGTCAGAGCTGTTGGAAGGCGAAGGATAGTAGTATAGAATTATGGCATATATCAACATGTCGGGATTCATCTAGAAGCAATCAGACGAATACTGTCACCTTAGTCGGATACTTTCTTGGAAGGGAATCTAATACACTGTGGCAATACTGTTTGGGGCATTTTCCCCAACTCTTAAATTGAAGATGTTTTACAAAAAGCCAGCTGGTATCTATATGTTAATGCCATATGAAACTTATATTCCAGACTGGTTTTTCCAGAAACTCATGGAAAATAACTGTGGCACAGATCCAAGGTTCAGGATATAAATTAAGGCAAATCTAAGTTTTAATCCTAACACTGCTAATATTAACTTTGTGGCCTCCAGTTAATCAAACTCTCTCAACTTCAGTTTCTTCACCGATACCATGGTGAAAGGCTGAGGAAAACCCATTGTTAGCACACTATATTCCATACTATTCAATGGGCAATTTATCCTCATAATCAGATTGTTAAACTTATAGAAAAATCTCCTTCTCATAGCTTGATCTATCAAAAGAAAATTCACTTTTTTTCAAGAATAGAAAACATAAAAATGAAGCAAATTGAATTTTATCCACAAGTTCTCCACCATTTAATTAAAATTATAGATACTGTACATTAATTGGAACATCTAAAATTATGTTGGCAGAGGCAGAGAAAGAATTTAGGTCTTTTCTACTTTGGCTAAAATATCATTAATATAGGTCAAAATAGCATGACTTGTGTTTTCACACAAACATGGCTTATTATGTTGGTTAAATCTAGTCAATTCTCAAGTGAAGTCTGTATGCTTCCCCTATGGCAAAAGAGGGTCTCTAAACCTCATGATATCATTTCACTCTGTCACTTGTTTCAATAGCATATGCCCTCTCACCTCAAAACATACCAAGAATTCTAGTATCAATGAATGTCAGTCATGCATTTTATATTACCTTTTGCACAAAGATAAAAACGTTGATTTCATAGATAATGAGAGGAAGGCAGTTAGGTAGCTTGACCAGCCTCTCAAAATGAGTCTAGAAGCAACTAGTAAAAGCCACGAATTTTAAACAAAAGCATGTTACACTTCCCACTGTACATTCCCCCTCCTATTAACTTTTTGACAAACCCTCAATGAGGAGTCTTACCTATATTGTACTGCCATATTCACAGATTCCAACTTCAAAGAGCTGTGTTGTCTGCTGAGTCTAAATAGTTGTATCGGCACCCAGCTGGACCAAGACCCAATTGGGACAAGTTTACCAGCTGCTCTTTCCTGAACAACTCTCTCTGAACAGTTAACACCATCTTCTCTTCCTGACCCTGCACTTTAACAGGCAGCCATGAGGAGGAAGCCCTAAGAACAACATTCTCCAGAGGGGTCTCATAAAGAGAAGTGACAGGAGAGGACCCAGATGTGGTTTTTCTTTCTTTACTCAAGGACTTGGTGGGAACAGGACCCGACACAGGAAAACTGCCAAGAGCAACGGATCCTGAAGGATGCACTGCCCACCGGAAGCTGCACCAGGCACCACTGGCCCATCTCACCTGCTCACTACAACTGGCTTCCTAACAATCTAGAGGCTGCAGCCTTTATATCCATCCTTAAATCACTCAGCAGCTATTGCAGGCCCTGAACTCAGGTTGTGAATGACAGACGCAAGAAGGATAGCCAACACCTGGAATTCAGCTAGCCTCGCCATGATTTCAGGAAGAGCCCACCAGGAGGAAGGAATCAAATGTTGAAAATTTTCAGCTTTTCTTAAAGAGGAGGCACGTTTTCTGTTCCTTTTGGGAAGGTTGATGAGGACTTGAAGGGGGTTATAATTCACCAAGATTCAAGGTATGCTTTCCCTGTAATCAACAACTGCCTTCAGTTGGTGAATAATTTGATTAAACGGAGTTTTAAATCAAAGACACAAGGGTTTAATTAGGAACTATTCTTGTTCTACTGAAGTTAACAGGCAGCTGTGCTGATGTTTTAACCCTGCCAGGATTTTCACAAACTCACTAGGGAGAGAGACTTTGAAACAAGCATTGAGCTAAATGTGTAAAGGGAACAAAAGTTACCACATCAATAGGCCGCTAAGCTGTTTTCCACACCAGCTGTGAGGACTGATCGGGTAGAGGAGTCCAGCAGGAGAAAGCATGGGCCCTGAAGGGGGGTAAAAACTGCCCCTAATAAGCAGAGCTGCAGGACACCCCCTTCCGTGTTTTGCTTGCCTTATTTTTAATACTCTGTGTATCCTCTTAAGTACCATTTTCCTGCTTCCCAGTATTTTAATTCTCTGATTCTTGAACTTCTAGCCTGATAATTCTCAAATATCAATGTGCATAAGATACATTTGGCAAAGTTGTTGAAAATGCAGATTGTCCTCACTCCGACGCCCAGCCCTGCTCGCTAGGTCTGGGTTGGGCTCCAGGATTCCATGTTGGTAAATCTATCAGGTGATTTGATGCAGTGCAGATATTTCCAAGTCCCAGTGTTTCTGTTCTCTCCATTCTCACCCTCTTACATCTCACACACCTCAATCCATCTCTTGCCTGCCTTTCCCATCCCCCTGCTTCGGGGCTACATGATAAACTAGGAACCTTTGATCAAAATGAACTCCGAGGTGGGCCGGCCGAGTGGCGCGGTGGTTAAGCTCTGGCTTGGGAAGCCAGCGGCCCCGGTTTAGGTCCCATATATGAAGGCCAATGACACTGCCCTCAAAAAATATATATAAAAATAAAATTAAAATAAGAGGAATTTATTTGGGCCAGCCGAATGGTGCGGTGGTTAAGTGCTGTCTTGGGAAGCCAGCGGCCCCGGTTCAGTCCCACATAAGAGGGCTAGTGACACTGCCCTAAAAAAAAAAAAAAAAAGTGAACTCTGAGGCATATTAATAACCAGAAGGGAAGGCAGAACCTGTGTAGATGTGGCATTCCCTAAAGGGACGTTAGCATTTTTACCAAGGAGGGTTATGTCCAAGTCATTCCAGATCCTGGGAAGCCACAATTCTGGGGACCCTTGCAATACTTTCTAGGAAGTCTTTATGGTCCCAGGAATTTAAAAATGGGCTTTTGAGATAGCTTAAAACTTACAGGGAGAAAAACAAAACCAAGAGAGAAATGAAGTAATAGAATCATGGTAAACGCATTAGCGGTTACTTACATTCTGAGAATACAATTTGGCTGGCTGGCTAGCTGGCTGGCGTGTGTGTGTGTGTGTGTGTGTGTGTGTGTGTGTGTGTGTGTATGGTGGGGTGGGACCTCTGAAGAATGTTATTGATCCTTGAATGAATCTAGCTTTCCTGGGGTTGAAGCCAATTTGTCTTGTTGGGTCCACTGCAGTCCCAATCACCAGAGGCCTGCAGAGAGCCACACTTGCCACCAAAGACAAACAAAGGGTTGTAGACAGCGTTAGGCCTATTAGATAAATTTGCTATGGTTTTGCCTGAAAACAGCTATAGTCTGCCTAACAACATACCCTATGACAAGCTTGGGGCTGGGGTGGAATGAGAGTCATCAAAATCAGAATTATATGGAAGGCCCCAGTTTCAAACGTTTTGATGCCTGAGTAGTGCTGC
The DNA here is from genome assembly GCA_033961575.1 of Aselliscus stoliczkanus. Classification (NCBI taxonomy): domain Eukaryota; kingdom Metazoa; phylum Chordata; class Mammalia; order Chiroptera; family Hipposideridae; genus Aselliscus; species Aselliscus stoliczkanus. The sequence goes on along the minus strand of CM066740.1, from coordinate 81,349,425 downwards.
CTCACCTGTCAAACAGAGTTATGGTCATTTTTTGATGAATATTCCTGATAGTTTAGATATTTTGAGAAGGTTTTTTTTCTAATAAAAATATATGTAAGAATGAAGAAATTTTTTAAAATAATAAAACTAGTACTATTCAAAGATATGCCTCGGCTGTGAAATCGTATTTTGACATTTGCTCTTCTGGCCCTTGAAGTAAACAATATATACACCATGGAATATTATTCTGCCGTAAGAAAAGATGAAATAGTGCCATTTGCGACAATATGGATGGATCTTGAGATTATTATGCTAAGCGAAGGAAGTCAGGCAGAAAAAGTTGAGAACCATATGATTTCACTGATAGGTGGGATATGAAACTGAAAACAACAAAAGAACAAGACAAACGAAGAAACAAAAACTCACAGACACAGACAATAGTTTAGTGGTTACCAGAGGATAAAGGGGGAGGGGGATGGTAGATGAGGGTAAAAGGGATCAAATATATGATGATGGACAGAGAACTGATTCTGGGTGGTGAACACACAATGTGATACATAGATGATGTATTACAGAACTGTACACCTGAAACCTATGTAACTTTACTAACAATTGTCACCCCAATAACTTTAAGGGAAAAAAAAAAGACAATACTTTAGAAATAGTCCTCTAGCTCCAACCTCCTCCTCTAAAAGACCAATTTTCTTGTCAAAAGTATGAATACTGCCATATGCACCAGGCCAGATAAAAGCAGTAAATTCAGCCTTTGTCTTGTATATCTGTAGTGTGTGTATCTCTCTCTGCTTGTGCGTGTGTATGAGAGAGAGAGATTGAGTCAACTTTGAGTGTCTTTTTTATATTTATTAAATTTATTGGAGCAACATTGTTTGATGAAATTATACAGGTTTTAAGTGTACATTTCTATATACATCATCAATATATTGCATTGTGTGCTCACCACCCTGAGTCAGTTTGCCTTCCATTACCATATATTTGACCCCCTTTACCCTCTTCTACCAACCACCTCCTTCTCCTCTGGTAACCACTAAACTGTTGTCTCTGTCTGAGTGTTTGTTTGTCTTGTTTGTGTGTTGCTTTCAGTTTTATATCCTACACATGAGTAAAGTCATGTTTGTTTTTAATTGAGGCCCTTTAAGAGTGAACAAATATAACATTATTAGTAGTAATAACACTGTAATTATCAAAATACATGAAAATAATCACAGTACAAAGCAAAAGCACTGACAGAACCAAGGATGTCTTGGGTGGAACACTTTTTCCCCACTCTTCACTTCCAAGAGGAATAATTTTTCCTAGCCCCACTCTTGGCCCCTTTACTCACTCCTGCGGAGGTGGAGAGATTTATTAAGCTACTAAACCTGAGAATGAAACCTGAGCAAGCTTGTAGCCCCCATGCTTTGACCACCCAGGAGTGTCTGTACTGAGGAATTTCACTGTTTCTACATGGTGCAAGCCTTCCTGGGTATCAGTAGGCAACTCCGATTAATTCTACAGTCTAGTACCAGTAAGTCATTTAGGAAACAGACCTCAACATTAATCTTTTTATTTGTTCCTTTTTTTACGTTTCCAGTTACACTGGGATTTTTTTTTAGATATATCTCATATGGAGTATAGAAAACCTCCAGAAAGCTTGTGAGAGGGGAACAGGGACAGTGACACACAGCTCTTGGCTCATCTGAGTGGGACAGAGTCCCTGATGCTTGGTTCAGTGGCAGCTACTCCAAGCTTGTTCCTGGCTTAGTGACTCTTGTTTCCTTATTCTAAGTCAAATTCTTGAGCCTGGCCTAGGATCTACATACTCAATATTGGTGGTGGGGCCCAGGAATGCACATATTTAACAGGCTTCTCAGGCTATTCTTTTTTATACAAAAGCTTGAGAACTACAACAGAAATACTTCCTTTGCTCCACCATACTGTCCTCACATAACAGCACTTGAGATCTCACAGGGACGTTTCAAACCCTCATCAAATAAACATACGCCTCTTCCTGAAAATGTGTCCTGATTTTAAAACTTTCCATTTTCTCTCTCAACAGTGTTTCTTAGTTGGAAGTCCAAGTGTAGACGAATAGGGGTCTGGGAAACCCCCCAAATCTGTTACATTTTACATGCATGTGAGTATGCACATTTTTCTAGAAAGAGTGCCCATAGATTTCAAGATTCCCACAGGGTTCTACAACCCAAACCATTCTTGAAGGGGCAAAATTGGAAGATGACTTCTATCCCAGAAGACTGATGTGTTCTCAACAACTCTTTTGGGTGCCTAAAGCATAATAAAGTACAGGGTTTAGCACTTAAACTTTCGTTAAATGGCCTTATTTGTCTGCATGTCAGTGCATTATATTAAGCATTCTTGGACTAATTTGAATTAAGTATGGCTGCCTTCTCAACTCCCCATGCTGTTTGCGTTATACAAACAGAGAACAAAAGCACAGAAATGTCTGACCTCCTTTCTCAGTGTTAGTTACCTTTCAAGAGCATAGGTCTCTTTGCTTTTCTGTGGAATAAATTAACTCTAACATTTTCTCTGATGAGAGTCACAGATTCATCCACTACCAGGTGCAGAAGGAAATCTTTGACATTCTAGACAGATGAAGGATAAAGGAGGACCCCAGGGCACAAAGCAGATGTTGTAAGTAATCATGGAGGCAGAAATTTTAATCAGTTCTTTTGTTTAGCAGAGACAATTCTGTTTCCTAGATTAATAGGAAGCTGTTGCGATGTTAAAATGCCCAGGTGTGGCAAGATATTGTCCTACACTCCCAACCCTGGGAAGCTTAGAAGCCCTGCAATAGATTCTTTCTAAAATTTAAAGTCATCTAGAAAAAAACTACTTGTTTTTTTGTGTGTGTGTTTTTTTAAATAATAGTCCCATTAACATATAACCTGTGAGTCTCTGGAGTTTAAACCAGAGGTTTGGGGGTTATTTGTGAAGTGGGAGGGTGGAGAGGGTTACATTAATTCTTCGCAACTTTCAATATGATAGAAATATTTAATACATAAAGTTGATGAGTGTTATATGTAAACATATATAAACAATTTTCATTTGCTATGTTATTTGGTGTCACTTCCCTTCCCCTTCCCCAGTTGAAATGAAAGGCTGAGTACTTTGAGTGATCTGAATTCCATGCCAGTGGCATAGCAGGCATATTCTAAGATAGCAACCAATCATCCTCATCTCCTAGAATCCATGACATTGAATCCCTACCCTTGAGATTGGGCTGAAACTAATAACTTCCTTCTAATTAACAGAATAAAGAAAAAGGGATGGGAAGTCACTTCTAAGATTAGGTAATGAAGACTAATCTCTCTCTCTCTCTCTCTCTCTCTCTCTCTCTCTCTCTCTCTCTCTCTCTCTCTCTCTCTCTCTCTTTCTCTCTCCGTCTCTCCCCACTCTCCCCCCATGCTCTGGAAGAAGCAAACTGCCCTGTTGCGAGTAATACTATGCAGACGCACATATGTCAAGAAACTGATCTCCAGCCAACCATCAGTAATGACCTGAGGCCTGTTAACAGCCATGAGCTTGGACAGAGGACCCACCCTGAGCGTGGAAGTGACTTTAGCCCCTACCACTTTTTGCTTACAGCCTTATGAGAGACTCAAAACCATACAGCTCAGTTCAGCTGCATCCAGATTCTAGACCAACAGAAACTGGGAGGGAAAAGTTGTTTCTTGCTTTAGGACACAAAGGTTTGGGGTATTTTGTTACGCAGCAGTAGATAACTAAAACAAATGAAAAGACTGCATAATTCTCCCTCATGAGGAAAAAAAAGTTCTGTTTCTCTGGACAGTTGGTAACCCATTCAAACTCATCCTATAAATCTATGGTTTTGACAATAAAAGCTATTTAAACTTTAAACAAGTTGAAAGGATTAGATGAACATACAAAATCATCTAGCAGCTTTTTCAAACATCACTTGCAGCATTATTCCAGCTTCTAGAAAATGAAATGATAGTTTAATATTTATGAAAGGGTTAATGTGTACCTGACTCTATGTGAAGTGCTTTATAGGGATCATTCCACTGAATCCTCATATCACTCCTCCCACCTCCCCAGCCTCCCCACAACAGTGTCAGTACTGTGGACATTTTACAGCTGAGAAAAACTGAGGTAAAGAGAGGCTGAATATCTTCCCCAGTCTACACAGCTAGCATTTTAATCCGGATCCCCCAGAAACAAAGACTCATATTTTGAAGCCCAGCATCCTGAAGAGTCTTAACATGTCCTGGCATCAAGTGAATATATGGCTGACTTTGTCAAGTCCATTCAATGATTAATAGGAAAAATCATTTTCCAATCCCTCCATAATTTCATTTACGTACAATTAAAAAAGAAGCAAAAGTGGTTCTAGAAATAGAATCACTGGTTACCTTTTAGGGAGAATGGCTGAGAAGGGCCATAAAGGGGCCTTCTGAGGTGGGAGAAATATTTATATCTTGGTCTGAGTATTGGTTACATGAATGTGTTTATTGCCTTGTAAAAATGGATCAAGGTGTACACTCAGATTTGTGCATTTACTGTGTATATGGCTAGACTTCCAAACAAATCTTATCCAAATCTCTTTGAATTATTTTTAATTCCCCACACAAAGCATCAACTATTTCTGATTCTTATCTCTTTGTTAAGACTTTCCCATCTTAGACTTCTTTTCAGGAAAAAATGAACAACAGATTTTGTGAATGGCTAAGCTATGATTTGAGAGAAACAAAAAGAAAAGAGCACCTGGTTACCAGCTTCTCTTCCATGTGGCACTGGCTCCATTATTTCAGGTTTTCTCTTGTTTTATAACTGTTATTCTCATGGTTTGAAGAGCACAGGACCCAATGGTTAGATTCTATTAGCTGGCTGTTCAACAAAGTGATCATTCAACCACACTGTGACTAGGCTTCCTGAGAGCAATGTCACCAAAGAACAACAACAAAATCTGCACTTCACAGATGAATGGAGAGAGAGCCACTAAGTGTTTTCATGGAAACATGAATTAAATACAGCAAGTGATTAAGGAAAGAAACATGTGAGATAAAGAATACAAAGAAAGGCTACTCAAAGGAAGAATTCAAGCAAACTGGTATTCCAGGATGAGTGGGAGATTCCCTGAATGAAATTGTCCCACAGCAAGTGACATCTCAATGTCTACTACTTGCTGGGTACTATTCCAAAAGCTTTGTATATACCAGGGGTGCCAAAAAAATGTATACAAGTGGACACTTTGGTCAGCGTTGCTCAAGCAGTAATCAGGAGTGTCTGGATGCTGATGGTAACCACTTTGAGCACCTCTTGTCATTGTAGAAGTCAAACATAACTTGTATTCATCTTTTGTTATCGGGCATATATTGAGTATTACAATTTTAACGCAGTTTTCCTTTCTTAAAATGTGTATACATTTTTTGGCACCCTCTATATTAATGTATTTAATCTTCGCATCATCCTAAAAAGTAAAACTATGTTATCAGCTCTACTTTACAGATGAGGAAACAAAGAAGCAAAAATCACTTTCCCAAGATCTCAAGCTGGAAGTGGAAATGTATAAGTTTGAATAGGAATTCTGGAAGGCTGTCATTCCAACTGCTTCACAGTGGCAGTAATGAAAGCACTGCCCTCTGGGAGAGGCCAGTCTCCTCTCCAGGCAAGCATCACAACATGGCTGAGCAGTGAGAGAGGAGGCTGCTAGGAAAACCCAGACCAGAATGTCATTCCACCAATGGTTCTTGGACTTAATTCGTGGAGATCCATTGCAACACTTTGAGGTCCTGAGTCAAGTGATTTTTATTTATAAAGATCACTTCAGTAGCAGTTGGGCTAGGAGTTCATGACACACGATGGGAATGTAAAGTTATGAAATGATGAAGAGCTCCTGAAACTCAGCAGTGAGGATGGAGTGAAGGGGAGTGTGGGTAGGACAGTGGTATCAGCAGCACCTGGAACCTGTTAGAAATGAGTATTTTCACGCCCTTCTCCAGACATATGACTCAAATGCCATAGGAGGAAGGCCCAGAAATCTGTTTTACTGAAACTTTCAGGTCATTTTGATTCACACACAAATTTAAGAACCACGGGCCTAGGCCATTGGTTTTTAACCCAGGGTACATGTTGGACTCACCTGGAAGGTTTGCAAGACTCATTACTGCTCCACCCGCCCCTTCTAATTAAGTCTGGAATGGTGCTTCAGCATGAATATTTTTTAAAAGCTCCCCGTGTCATGCTGGTAACACTCCCTAAGAACAACTGCAACAGAAAATGGAACCTGATCTGCTTTCTTACTCCTCCTTAAACAGAGACAGGCCCACCTTGCCCACCAATTTCCCTGCTTCAGAAAACCCTGAAATAGTAACTTGAGATGTCTGCACCTGAGGCTGTTCCTAAGTCTAAATCTTTAGCTGGGGATGCCCTTTCACTCCTGCTTATGCATATAGGGACGTGCCTTCCCGCTAACTCCTATGTCATGTGCCCTTTGGACGTTTGTATTCCATCCAGCAAATACAAACAAGAAAAGTGGCAATCTACTAAACGTTTATTTCTGAAATGTATCAGATAATGGTTTCAGAGTGAATGACTCAGTCCCTAAAAATAACACTGTATTAGCTACTGAATTCAATTTAATCTGAATTTGTGGGAATACCCAAACAGTTTTATACTTGTCAGTCCTGAAATTTAGAAAGCAAACCAACTGGCCAGAGAAGAGAGGCCGGCAGCTGTACAAAGCTTAGCTCAAAGCTGGCCTCATTTCATACCTGTCTCCTTCCATCACTAGACTCATTTCTCAGTGCTTCCTTAGACCACCTGAATCTCCCAGGCTTATACCATGATCTGCTGTAGAAACACGCAGATGTAACTACCCATGCAGACACTTCCTGTGGTTGGTGAGGATTTCAGAAACCATGCTGCCCCTGGGGTCTATTCTTTTCCCTCACCAGCTCCCCACAAGTTTTAGCATAAAATCCAAACTCCTCAGCATGGCTTATAATAAGGTGACCCTGTAATTTATCATCCAATTCGAATGATCTGAGAATGAAAAGGGTGCTAATAATAATTACAGCGGATTTATGGGTAAATTGGTACAGACACGTCAAACAGGGATACCCATCAGCCTCCACACGTGGCTGTTCATGATCTGGCCCTTAGTTACACACCCAGCACTTCGTTATATATATAGTCAACCCTTGAACAGGGGTTTGAACTGCATGGGCCCACTTATAGGCAGATTTTTTTAAATAAATAATATCCATATATGTTTTTTTCTTCCTTATGATTTTCTTAACATTTTCTTTTCTCTGGCTTACTTTAGTATCAGCATGCAGTATATAATACCTATAACATACAAAATATGCATTTATCAATTGTTTCTATAATTGGTAAGGCTTCCAGTTAACAGTAGGCTATTAGTAGTTAACTTTGTGGGGAGTCAAAAGTTATGCATTCCGGCTATGCGGGAGTTGGTGCCCCTAACCCCTGCATTGTTTAATGGTCAACTGTATTATTTCTAATTAATACAAGCATTTTGCAGTCTTTTATTATTACTTTTATTTTATATATGAGGAAATACAAAGAAATTCAATAGCTTCCAGGACCTTGTGCAAAAAGGAAGAGGCAGAATCAGAAGTCAAACCCTGATCTGTTTGGTTATCACTGAAAAGTCAAACTTTTCAGATGGGTGCTTTTCTTAACAACTAATAACTTCCGAAAGTGGAATAAATGAGGAGTTATTAAAATCCCCATGTATACTAAAACCTGTTTTATAAACGTGCCTACATAGCTCTCTTCCTGATGAACAAATCATTTATAACATAACTCAAAGAAAACTTAGAAATATATGAAGTCAAAAATAAAAGTCCCCCTGTCCCTATCTCAGTTAATCCAGGCCCCTTCCCAGAGGTAAATGCTGTTGACAAAATCCTATTTATACTTCCTCAAATTTTTAAGATGAAAACAAAAATGTGGGTTTCTCTTCTCCCCCTCCAACTTGGAATATACTATACGAAGAACTTTCTTAACACTTCATTAAGAAATCCAGACAAGTTTTAAACCACAGATGCAAAGCACTTTCACATATAAATCTTCTAACAAACAAAAAGAAGTTCACATTAATTATTTAATTGAAGACTAAGAGACACTCAGCAATAAACTCATGAGAGTGGAAGGAACAAAACGTATTTCATGCTTAGTAAATTTCATTCCTGTGGTTGGCAGGGTGATTGAAGACTGAGCCTGTTACGTGCAAGCTGAAATACACATACATCTTTACCTCCTGGGAGTGGGTTATCATGAAGCTCAAACTCTGCCACGAATAAGCTGGATCACCACACTATTACTCACTTGAGTCTCAGCTTTCTAGAACAAAGTCAAAGAGTTAGCCTTCAGAAGTCTAAAACCCCATGTATCTAGATCTCCTTCAATCTCCCTCCTTTTCTGCAGGAGTACAGCAAACAAACATCACCACCCTTTCTTGTCTACCAACTGAGCCATTTTCTCCAGGACAGAAAGAAAACAAACATTCAAAAGAAAAATTTGCTGCAAAATTACTGAACTGTGGAAGAGAGATCACGGCTCCCCTCATGCACCCACTAACCACTGCACTTGCTCCCACAGAGAATCACATCAAGAGGGAGAAGAATCATACAACTTTAATAATAGATGCATCTTTTCCACTCCTAAGTTTCCATCTTGTGAAAGGATGTCAAAATATAACCCTTGTGTATTCTTTGCCTGTTTACTCGTTAGGGGGTTCTTACATGGTTGGTAAGTCTGGAAGAATAACTGGTTATGGGTATTAGTCAGCTCACGCTGCAGTAACAACATACCACAGACTGGGTGGATTAAACAACAGATGTTTATTTCTCACAGTTCTGGAGGCTGAGAAGTCCAAGGTCAAGGTATCCACCTATTTGGTTCCTGGAGAGGGCGAGTTCTTCCTGACTTACAGATAACTACTTTCTCACTATATCCTTACATGGCAGCCATAGTGGGGACAAGGGTTGGGGGCGGACTCTCTCTGTCTCTTCCTAGAAGAGAAGGCCCTCCCTGGTCATGACCTCATCTAAACCTAATTATTTCTCAAAGGCCCCATCTTCAAATGCCATCACACCAAAGAGGTACACAATTCATCCATAGCAGCAGCTCAGCCCTCTTTCTGATCTTGGGGATGAATTTGCCCACTAGAACTATGAGTCCTCTTTTGCTCATACATGCTGCAAGCCTCACTGGGCCAAGGCAGGTAAGTTACCTGATTCTTGTGTTTGGTATTAACAGTTCCATTTAGTTCATAAACCTAAGACCAGGTCCTGTCCGGGTCTTTATCTATAATAAAGGTGATATTCTGGACATATTGTACTTTTTGTGGTCCAGTTTACCACTACCACCAATTCTCCCTCCTTCCCACACATACAGGATTGTGAACGTCTTTAGCCATTTGCTCCCATTGAGCGTGTAAGCATGTGCGCATGTGTGCGAGTGTGCATGCATGCGTTTTGGAGGGGGAAGTGGTGGTACTGGTCCATCCCTAAGTTCATCTGTACTATATATTTGGTTAGTATTCTCCACACACCACTGGCACTCCTCGGCAGCAATCTGACAGTGTGGCACGAGCCTGCCTTTCATGTAACACATCCTCCACAACACATGCTTCCTTAGAAATCAGAGACTCTGTTCATGACTCACCAATATTCAAGGGGAAGGTCATTGGTAGAAAAACGGAGTAAATAAGGCACACATCCTTCAAGGAAAGGACAGAGCCACTGACAAGAATTCAAAGGGTCAATCATATCAGGAAGGATACACTAAGGCAAGAACCACGAAAAAACCGTGACTCAACAGGTTAAGACATCGGGAAACATTTTTATCTCAAATAGTGAGATAGAGGGGGCATTTTCAGGACTCACGTGGTTCATTTATATATCAAGAATTCAGGATCTTTTTACTCTAATGTCAACAATATGTCAATTATTCAAGGTGGCTTCCCTCATGGTCTCTAAGTGATCACCACTGCTCCAAGCATCTCACCCATTGAGACGTGACCAGATTCAGTGGGAAAAGAGGGGCATGTCTCTTCCTATGTCTTTTTTTAAAAACAATAAATCCTTCACCCCAAATTCTCAGCCAACTTCATATATTTCAGGAGCCAGGACCTACTTACATTCCCTTCTTAAACCTATCAGTGAAGGAAGGTAATGGAATTACCAATAAGTGACTAAGTATGAGTCATTTAGGTGAATCAGGTTTGATACCTAGGAAGGAGGAAAGCCTATTATTGGGTTGGTGACCAGTAGTGTCTGTGACACTTACCAGTCAGAACTGATGGATAATGCAAGAATATGTTGTTCTTGCTAGAATGTAGGCTCACTTCTCATATTCAGCTAAACCCACACCTACCTCCCACTGTGTGAGCCTGGGGACGCCAAGGTAGATAGGAGACAAGGACTAAAAAACATTTGGATGGTATCGGCTGCATCAGTAGATTCAGATAGAAAGGCAGTGATCACATTTAATTAAATTATGTAAATCCTTTCCCAAATGGCTGGTGCTCTTGTTTCCTTTCATAAATGGATGAAATGAACAAACAAATTATAGGACTACTCAGATTTGGTTCCTTGGGAATGGTCACATGGCCCTTGGCAATGAACCCAGAGGGGCAGATAAGAACCTTGACCTTAATAGGATTTTAGCAAGACAGTAACCCAGCCAGCCTATACTGAGGTTTAAATTAGATGCGCTTCTGCCAACACAAGAGAGAATCATTTTGCTGTTCTGACAATCCCTTTGCTGCAACCTTTTATGTAGAATATACAGAATTATTCAAGAAATGTTGGCAGTGATATTCTTCATATTAATTCGATAAGAACCATCTGAGAATGCTAAAATATATCCTATTTTCAGCTAACAATTAAAGACTGTTACATGATAATCAGGCTATTGAAATATTTTCTTTAAACATTTCAATATGCATTGACCATATTAATTACATTTTATTATAGTTAAAAATCTATGATGTTTGTGGGTTTTTTTTAGCTATGATATTAAAAGCCTCCACAAATAAGGGAGACTGAGTTTCCATGTAGTGTTGACAGCATTTGGAAGGCAGAGCAACATGGTGTGGAAGTGAGAGATGTTATGACTTTAAGCTTCACCTCTCCACTTAACTCTGCGTCTCATACAGGTCAGTCAATTACTTTCTAACTGTCTGATCATCTACGATATGATGGTAATATTATCTGTTGTGAAGGTTTGTTGCATAAAACACTCAGTGCAGTGCCTGGCACATGGTAGGCACTTGGGCTGATAGATATTAGCATTTATAATGAATTTGAAATAACTTTCTGTGATTAGGCTAAGTGATCTAAACCTAAACCACAAGTAGCATTAATGTTATTTTTATAGCCATGTAAATTAAGACTTTTAAATGGGAAAAAATTCAGGTCACTACATCCAAAAGATTACATGCAGAATCTCCTGTGATAGCTGATTTTCTGTGTCAGCCTGGCTAAGCCACAGTGCCTAGATAGGTGGTCAACCATTATTCTGGATGTTTCTGTGAGGATGTTTTGAGATGACATTAACATTTAAATCAGTGGACTTTGAGTCAAGCAGACTGTCCTCATTCAATCAGTTAAAGGTGTGACTAGAACAAAAAAAATTGAGCTCCCCTGAGCAAGAAGGAATTCTGCCAATGGACAGTTTTCAGATTTGAAGGGTCTCCAGCTTACTGGCCTACCCTGTGGATTTTGGACTTGCCAGCCTCCATAATCACCTGGGCCAGACCCTTAAGTCTATTCTACCTAAGTGCAAATCCTATTGGCTCTGTTTCTCTAGAACCCTAATTACTATGCTTCCTCAGACAGAAAAAGCATGTGTTAGACCTTGACAACAGTTGGCAGGTGTGATGTCAGCATCATGCCCTTTATACTAGCAGGTTCAGCTCTCACCAGGTGTGTTCCTGGCCCATGGATACAGGGCAAAGTAAATTCTGTGTACCTTCCCAGACAGCCACAGCCATAACCTACTACTCTCATTAGATCCTTTAAGAAGGACACTTTAGTCTTTCCATCCCAGACCTTAAAGTCTTCTTTGCTAATTTCCCCAAAATCTATATCTAAGTTAATAATACCCACTTATTTTATCTCCATTTTGCAATTCATTCAACCTTCCCTGTCAAAATGTATTGTCCAGTCTCTTAGGATCTCCATTATCTCCTACCCTTAATATATTAATCTATCCACCTCTCTCTGCTTTATTGCCTGGTGTTGCCTCTCTATTTAGTTTTTTTTTTTTTACCCTAAGGAAGAAAGCAACTAGTTAGAGGCATGTAGCTATAATTTCTGATGGCAAAGTTGGGTCCACTTTTTAGCTAATTTGTGGGAATATCTAGCCCTTAAAGAGAGTAATAGTTTTGTTAGACATGGTCTATGGCAGGTCAAGATAAAGGTTATAAAGTCAAATTAAGTTATTTTATTGAAAAGAAGGACAAGAAAAACAATGAGAATTTTTCCTTCTTACTCCCGGGAAGAAGGTTAGCGAGAGGACTTAATGTTTACTAGTCCTGGGAGTTTATGTCTTTGAACCTAGTTTATGTCCATAAAAAACAAACTCATAATAAAACTGTATATCCCAGCCAGAGTAAAGGTGATGACTATAGCTAGAATTCAGACGAATGCATAGAATTGAGACATAACAGTTGAGCTGTACTTTGAATGGAAAGCAGACCATGAAATATAAGCCTGTGTAATAACCAGGTCACTTGTATATTAATAAGGTCCTGTGACCTTGGTCTTTATCCCTCAGTCCAGCACAAGTATACTCTCAGTGGCATAGTGTGTTATCTGGGAATAGCATGTTTGTATTCCATTTCATCAGCAAGGATGAAAAAAACACTCACGTGAGACTTCAAAAAAATCTACTTTGAAATATAATATGTGTAGACAAAACTATTCAAGGTGTGGATTAAGGGGGAATAGCCCTCTGAATACCTGAAATGTGACAAATGTTTAGGCATAAGCATTGAAGGTTATCGGTACAATAGTAACCTTTTAAAAAGAGTGTGAATATTTCTATCCCCAATTTTGAGGGGGAAAAAAGTTGTTACAGGCAGAATTCTAAAGATGTTCCCCCAAGATCCGATCTCCTGGGCATTCAAACACTATCTAGGCAGGGCTGTAATTGAGGTTATGGACCTTGAATTAGGGAACATACCCTGTATTATCCAAGAGGGCCCGATCTAATCACTTGATCGCTGTAAAGCAGAGAAATTTTTCTAGATGGAGTCAGAGAAGAGGTGAGGCAGAGCCTGGAAGGGAGCTAGTCAACATATAAAAGCGGAGAATGACCTCCGGCGAACAGCCAGCAAGACAACCGAGACCTCAGTTCTACAACCAGGAAGAACGAAATTCTGTCAACAACCTGAACAAGTCTGGAAGTATTTTCTCCCAAAGTCTCTTCCTAAAATCCTAGGGTGACCAGAACCTTGATTTCAGCCTTGCGGGACACAAAGCAGAGATCTTCTGGCCTCGGGGTTCCTGATCCCCAGAACTGTGAGATAATAAATCTGCATGATTTTAAGCCTCTGAATGTGGGATAATTTGTCATAGCCACAATGCAACACCAATCTGTACTTAAAAAATTATAATCCCTTATCCTTTCTGCTCCCTTTATTTCCTCCCCCTCTAAAGTACAAAAAGCAGTTTTCTAAGGACCCACAAGAGGGAAAATCTATGCTTTGCAGATTGATCTTACAAACTTAAATTTGCCAATGGCAAATTATTCAAATCAGCATTTTTCCTGAAAAATCAGACAGGTAAAAGATTTATATTGAGACAACATGGCTCCAACTTCTCACTCTACCCTTTCAAATCCAGGTGAATTTGGACAAATCTTTAATCTCATGTAATACAGCTCACACACGGGTAAATAGGGGAAAATATACCTATATATCACAGTGTCATTGTGAGGATTAAAATGTTTTTTAAAAAATGTGTCCCTTACTTATGAATTTTCAATAATTTTTAAAGATACAGAAGGATAAAAAAGAGTATTACCTGAATTCATCACTTTGTTAGTACAGAAGATTATATATATATATATGAAAAACCAAATGAGATAATTTTTTTTAAAAAAAGGAAGAAAAAAGATAAACACATAACTTGAAATTTTAGAATAATTCCTGTGAATATTTTGCTGTATATATCCTTCAAGACATTCAATTTTTGCACCACATAATGCACACATAATAAACTGTGCATATGCAGTATAGCATGGAAACTTACTGCTGTTTTTCTTTGTTTTCATGACTGTACAGAGATCAGAAAGAAGGAGAATGGATTCACTTTTTCTTTCCCAGGGAAACTAGAAATTGAGTTTCACAAAGTCAATTTGCCACACCTGGAGTTGTTCTTCCAAGCCCCTAAGGGGAGACATTTCCCTTGACTGGGAAGAGAGGGTCACCTAGGTCCCATGGGACAGGGGTCTTCAGGGGCAGTCCAAGAGGACCAGGCAGGGCATCCAAGAAGCATGGCTGCAACAAGTTCTCAGAAGGCCTACATCAGGCTCAGCAAAGGTTCTATGCCCAAACAAACCCATGGTTGATAAGGCCAGATTACGTGCCACCTACATATATATCATAGTGAGATTTTAAAATATGGCATTTCTTGTATGTGAAGGAAAAGATCTTACTCATATAATAGTTTCACAAAAATTCTATAACCTGGTTTATTCACTGGATATCTTAACCTTTTTTCACATCAATAATTGTAGAGTACAGAGTCATTTTAATAGCTATGTAATAGTCTTTTGGATAAATGTTCCATAAATCTTTATTAGTAATGTATTTTTGGATGTTTCAGTTAAATCCAAATTTTCACTGTTGTAAATAATTGTGCTGTCAAGCTCCATTATCTTTAACATAATGAAAGAATAAGTCAAGGTCACTTGTGCCTTATAAGGCCCAGTGCCAGGAAGTTGAGACAAAGGTCATATCTAGGACACTTATTTGTATCCCACTGAGGAATAGAAGGTAGCTCATTGCAGACATAAGGTTTGCCATGAGCATATGATGTCTTATATAGCTTTGTGACATCTCACTCTCTGGTTCCTTATTTTTCAGGACTTATTAATTTGGTTTCCTCAAAGAGAGGTTTGAGAGCAAGTCAACAAATGTATTGCTTTTCATAGTCACAGCCTTTCTCCAATGTTAACACAGACTAAGTGCATAAAACTTACTGAATGATGACTACAATTATACTCGTTTTGTTGGCTAAACACATATGAAGGTGAAAGATTTTTTTAATATGAAATAGACTTACCTTTAAAATTATTTTGTGACTTGGCCTCTCCCGAGACCATAATCCCGTAATGGTTCAGTGCTCTTTCTAATATCTAAGATTTGATTTTGTAACGTGTTAGCCAATTGCGATTTATCACAGCAGCTGGACTACGAACGCAACTTCTAAACCAACAAAGATGGACAATTTTGCTAGGGAGGCTGTATGGCTGGGGTTTTGCAATTCTTCTCCTTCGTGATTCAATAAACACATGTGATATAACTTGATACCTCATGTTTCACTATATTTTAAGGCTCAAACTTTTTCTTTTATCATCTGTTTCTAGGGGTTGAATTTGCTTGAAATGAAATTATGTCTCCAAGCATAAACTTCAAATACATTTAAGTAAGTCTAAATATTGAATGAAAAACATTTGGAGAGGGACATCTCATGTGTTGGATCTGGGCAACAGTGTCTTGGTATCATGTCAGAACAACTCAATGAAATATTTCATCAAATTGTTCCTTGGACAGATGTGGTCCCATTCTTCCCTGGCTGGTGTGCTTTCTAGTCCAAATAGCTTGTTGGCTAGAAAACTTTGGACAGACAGCTGGTGTGACCTATGGCCTGGCTCCTGGCCTTCTCCCCACTGAACACCACAAGCAAGTAGCCATGAATAAGCCATTTAGTGTAGACTCTAACTGTATCATTACATAAAAATGTGGTCCTTGTATATAGCTGTTACAATTCAGTAGACCCTCTTCCCTACGCTGGCCCTGTTCTATGTGCTTAGAAACATTTAATCATTTATGTCAATAGTTTCTGATACTGAAAAAAAATTTAACAAAACTATACATTGGTGAGGAAAAAAAAAAGTGGTCCTGTTAAAATGCCTTAAAATTCCATGTAACTAGGAAAAAGCTGAAGTATCCAGGAGAAAATCAATAGTCTCAAAAGGCTAGTCTTATAAAACTAAAAAGAAGAATTAACAGTAAGAGACTAGAGCATTCCCAAGTCTTGTGTCTGATGAAAGGGGTGAGATCTGTGATCCCAGGGTTCTCCCAAAAAAGTGTCTGTCCAAACTTCACCTGGTTTTTAATTCCTTTAACAGGGACTCCGAAGTCTATCTTTATACACATTCTTTAGTTGATGAAGAACCCAGGAAAAATCACAGTGTTCTTTTCCCACCCTCAACACGTTACAGGTGCTTTTCTAGTTTCTAACTAAAGATAGCTTTGAAAGGGAGAACATATTACAAAACAGAAGCAATTCAAAGTGATGCATATTACAAAGGAGAGAGGCTTGACAATTTTGCTTCAGTTCCTGCTGGGATAAGTAATAGAGAAAAAAAATCACCCTTATACATACACACACTGTACATATTTTGTGTTGTTTTTTAACCTCCAATTTCATAAAAGCCCCAGTTGATGAAACTGCCTGTTCCTGGGGACACATCCATGAGTCACTGTAAGCCACCAGTAGCTTAAAGGCCCCCAATGTGATCTTCCTGATTTGTCCATATCCCAAAGAGGCAAAATTCAATAAATATTAATATAAAGGCCAGCCTGGAGGGTAATTAAAAGATCAGTCATCCTTTTAAGTAACTTACCAGGAGAATCAGAGGAGGGGGAGAAAGAAGATATTGCATGCACACCAGGAATGCCATGGCCATTGCTCATTTTGCTTTTGACTTCTTTATGTTTTTCACACCTTTGGAGTTGAATACACTAAAGACCCAGTGCATTCTGTAAGGATATTCTCTAATGAGCTCAAGATTGGGCCCTATGGCATGATTAACAAAAGGTGCACAATGAATGATTGTGAAATAAATGAGGAACAAGAAAAATCCATCTTTTTTTTAAAAAAGATTTTATTGGGGAATTGGGGGAGGAGAACAGCGTTCTGGAAGGGGAACAGACAAGTTGCTGTCTTTTTGTTCTTCAGTCTAGTTGTGGAGGACATCGCTTCACTGGCCCATGTTGGTATCGTCATTGCATTCTTTCCGGATGAGGCAGATCGGTCGCCGGCCTCTGGATGGTCGCTCACCGCGGCTATTGGCAGCTCACACTGGCTGCCAGCCACTCACGCTGGCTGCGAGCCACTCACTGTAGCCTATGGCAGCCCACTGCAGCAGGGACTGCAGCCTACACCGTCGCCGGGACTCGCAGCCCAGCTCCAGGTGGAGCTGTTGTTAGCTGTAGAGGGCAGTGTCACTGGCCCTCATATGTGGGATCCGAACCAGGGCCGCTGGCATCCCAAAACCAGCTCTTAACCAGTGCGCTACTTGGCCGGCCCAAAATCCATCTTAACTATTTAATTTTCTGGTCTGTCAGCATAGAAAAATAAAGCGTTGCTGGGAAAACTTACTTGAGTCCAAATGAAGTCTTAGCCTTCTAAAGGAGGAAGTGGCCATAATAAATTTCATGTTAGTAACACAGACAATATGTGTACGAACTTGAATGACACTTTTACTTAGAAAAGTCCCAGTTTCTATATTACACACAAGAGTGAGATATCTTGCAAGCTCTCAGACAAAACAAAATGATTTATGATGTGCTAGACTCTCTTCTGTGAATCCTTTAGTATCACTGTCACTAAGCATGACAAACAGAAAGACACTGTCATTCTTTATATTGTTTTCTTTGTAGATGAAACCTTTGATTCACACAAAACTAAGAGACCTGTCCTTGAGATTCTGAAAAAATGGTCTTTGGAGTTTATCATACAAAGTGCAATCTCAGTAGGAGATTCTTCCTGTGCGGCTTTTTTTTGTTTGTTTTTTTTTTCAAACTTTTTTTTTTGAGGGCAGTGTCACTGGCCCTCATATGTTTGACACGAACTGGGGCTGCTGGCTTCCCAAGCCAGCGCTTAACCACCGCGCCACTCGGCGGACCTTTCCTGTGCTGTTTTGGTGAGATGTATGCAGGCCTCTCTCTTCAGGATGCCAGGGCAGCATTGGGGCACCATCCTGGTGTATGAAAGAATGAATAGCTGAATCATTTTGCCCTACAGTCTTTGGGATAAGAAGAAAGCTCTAATTTCAAACAAATAAAACTGCATGATGATTTAATTTCTAATGCTGAGACCATCATTCAGAAACCAACATGAAAATCTACCCATGCTCTGAATTAAATCATCTGTGCCAAGGATTAAGCCACTCAATGCAAATTCATGAACAATTTGGCAATCCCTAGCTATCCGTTTTTCACAAAGATAAGCACTCTGCTTAAGAAAGGTTACTGGGAATAGCAAGTCTATTTCATTTCTGCTACTCAATGTTATTGGTCCAAAATATTAGATATGGTTTTAAGAGTATTTGTTGTCAGTGGTACAACCCAAGTCCAGCTTTAAATATAGCATTTCTATTTATATATTTGATTTCCTAGTCCACAGATTAGATGTCAAGTTGGCGTAAATGAAAGAAAAACCTTTTGTGGTTTTACATCTAAATATGAGATTTACCTATACTACTCTCCAATTCAGGAATTACGGATACATATAAAGCTACTATTTTTAGAGTGCTTAAGCATGTCAGGTATTGTGCTATTTTCCGTGAATTATTAATTCTCACAGGAATTCTATGAAGTAGGTAGTATCATCTACATTTTGTAGTAATCTACCCAAGTTCAGTGGCAAATGGTGAACTTGCAGCCGCACTATTTTTCTGATTTGAAAGCCATCTTATTTTCCTTTTAATATTTCACTATAGAGTGCTGTTTCTTTAACTTTTTTCCTGATTTAAGTAGGTTTTTGAAAACCTAATGAGCAAATGATGAGAAAGCCTCAGTTACAGAAACAACAGAGTAGAATTAGAGCCTAAAATACCAAATTTATTACAACTGTCAGAACATCATACAAAATATAATTTTTTAAAAGAATTTAATGTGTTTAAAGAAATGAAATTAGCAGTAAAAAATATGAACCATTATAGCTAGATGAAACCACAAAAATTTATCATATTTTTTTTCTTTTGTGGTCCACAGTAGTTTTATTCTTATCTCTATTCAAAATTCAACTTCATCAGGAAAACTATTTTCTCTTTCTCAGCATCACTGTTTTAAAAAATCAAAATCTAAGAATATGTACCAAGTGAGATAATAATATATTTCTTTTTACTCATCAATAAGATTCAGCAGTGGTCAACTAGTAAACACTCTTGTTTATCCATAGCTCCTCTCCCCGACAATCCCAACTGGACTTCGAACTAAATCCCAGACATCATTTTATTTACTCTGTAAACATTTCTGTATTTCTCTCTAAAAGCTGCTCTTTAACAACATATAACCACCATACCTCTATACCCCTTGAAATGACTCCTATTGTCTTTAATTTTCTCATGTCATTTTACAATTTGTTTTCACCAGGATTCAAATGAGATCCACACGTTGTGATTGCTATTATGCTCCTTAAGTGTTTTTTTAATCAATAGACTGCCCCTCCATCTTTTTTTCTCCTTTCCTTATCATCTATTTGTTGAAGCATCTAGGCCATTTATCTTACATAGTTTACTACAAACTGAATTTTATTGATGGTCTCTCCATGGTGTCATTTAAGATGCTCCTCTCTTATATATGCTATAAATTAGTAATTACATCTAAAGCCTTGATTCATAGTTTTGTTGTTTTTATTTTTTGGCAATCATGTTTTATGAGTGGTTTGCACACTTCCATCAAGAGACATGTAATGTCTGTTTGTGCTTCTTTTTTGATGTTAATAATTCATAGTTACTGCCAAGATCCATTATGTCAGTAGGGATGGCAGGAATAGTAATATTCAGTTCTGTCATTCTCTCTTCATTCCTTTGCTGAAATGGATCTATGAATATAAAGAGAACTTTCTCTTAACAATGTTTGATTACCATGAGGCATAATCCATAAAGGAAAAACAGGATAAAACTAGAAAATAATTAAAAGTAAATAACAATGAAAATATTGCATATTAAAAATGTATTAGTGTAAAGTTATCCTTAAAAGAAAAATTTAGTCTTCAGATTTGTATTTGAAAATTTTTTAAAATTGAAAAATAGTTAAAAACAAACAAACAAACAAAAAATGAAAAAAACCTGAAAAATAGTAAAGTATGCATCCAATTTAAAAAGTTAAAAAGAAAAAAACAGTATAAATCCCAAATATAGTAGAAAGTTACTGCTCTAATTGAATATTTGTGTCCCCCCCAAAAAAATTTATGTTAAAATCCTAACTCCCAAAGGTGATGTTATTAGTAGGTGAGACCTTTGAGAGAAAATTAGGTCGTGGGGGTGAAACCCTCATGAATGCATCAGTGTCTTTATAAAAGAGACTCCTAAAAGAGACTCCAGGGGAATCCCCTTTTTTTCCCCAAGATGTGAGGACACAGCAAGGAGACACCAGCTACGAACCAGGAAGCAAGCCTTTGTTAGAAGGCTGCTATGCTGATGCCTTGATCTTGGACTTCAGGCCTCCAGAATGTGAGAAATAGGTTTCTGCTGTTTATAAACCACCATGTATGTGGTATGGTTATAAGAAGCCAAATGGATTAAGACAGAGGTTTGTTTGTTTTTTAAGCAGAAATTAATGAAATAGACAAAAATATAAAGATACAAACTGCTGACCCAAACTAATACAAACATGCAGACAGTTCATTGTCATATATATGGAACATAAGGCAGGGAATTTTCTTATATTTTATTCTATTTTATTTATTTATTTATTTTTAGCTGAGCCCTCCTGCCACCTGTTGGCAGCTCAGCGGCTGCTCAGCTTGGGCCGGGAATCCAACTGGCGACCCTGTTGCTCAGAGCTTGCACTCTTTTTCTTAATTTTTAAAATATATATATATATATTTTTTTTTTTAATTGGGGAATTGGGGGAAGGGAACAGCATTGGGGAATCGGGGAAGGGAAACGGACAAGTTGTTGTCCTTTTGTTCTTCGGTCTAGTTGTGGAGGACATTGCTTCACTGACCCATGTAGGTATCACCATTGCGCTCTTCTTGGGTGAGGCAGATTGGTCGCCGGCCTCTGGACAGCCGCTCACAGCGGCTCTTCGCAGCTCACACCAGCTGCTGGCTGCTCATGCTGGCTGCCGGCCACTCACTGTAGCCTATGGCAACCCACTGCAGCAGGGGCTGCAGCTATGCCGTCCCAGGGACTCACAGCAGCCCAGCTCCAGGTGGAGCTGCTGTTCACCATCCTAGCTGTAGAGGGCAGTGTCACTGGCCCCCACATGTGGGATCCAAACCAGGGCCACTGGCATCCCAAGCCAGCTCTCAACCACCGCCATCACTTGGCCAGCCCAGAGCTTGCACTCTTGAGCGAGCTCTTAACCAACTGAGCCACTCAGCCAGCCCTCTTATATTTTAAATAAAAAATAATAATAAATTGAGAAAAAACTGAGCTCACATAGTTTAATGAATTTGAAACCTCGTGAAAGAAAGACTGGTATTTGCCTCCTTACCCCTAAATCTGGAAATGCACTGATTCAGACCAGAATCACTAAAAGTGCAGCCCTAGATGGGAATCACATTGTTGTAGGAACCCTAGATATTCAGAAGGAAAGTGAAGACACGGATCATGATGGAGCAGCAGGGCTCCAGATAGGGGAGCCACTGAAGGGAATATGCTAACCACAGACTTTCTGCAACCCCTGGAGAAGATGTGGTCATTGCACCGTGTTACATGGTGGGCAGTTTGCTATTCTGTGGTCTAACAAGCTTATGCAGGTGGACAGCCGTGTTATGATGTTTCACTAACCATTTTCCTCACTCGTCAACCACCCTCTTTTTCTTCTAGGCTTTAAAACGTTGCAAATCCCAAGAAAAAGGTTTTTTCAAATTGTTCCAAGAAGTTGAGATAGTTGGCAAAACCAATCTCTAAGAAATTGGAAGTTCCTAATCTGATCAAAGACAATGCTGAATATGGCTGACTGTCAAGATGAGTTACAGCGTTTAGGAACTAAAAGAAGAATTCATGAAGACATGATGAAAATCTTCTCCACAAATGGTATTTTATTAACAAATTCAATGTAATCAGCTCAGGAAACCACAGGAGAGATTTGTTTCTTAATTCAGCTTTATTGACCTCCTTTGATTTAAAGCACCAATATTGATGTGGCAGAAATTTCCAATTGCCTCTTAAAAATTGGTTTATTTCATATGAGAGATCAGCCAGAAAGATAGTTCAGGGAGCAAGCATCTTCCACACACTTCTAAAAGTGTTTCCTCTCTCCCAATGGTCACCCAGTGCAATCCCTAACTTGGCCTTACTGTTGTGGGAACAGTAGGACAATTCTCATGCCCAAAGATGTTTCTGAACAGATTATCCCATTCTAAACAAACAAAAATAAATAAATAGGGGTTATAAGACAAATACGTTCTGAGAATCTAATGTACAGCATGGTGACTCTGGCTACTAATACTGTATTGTAAACACTGTATTTTATCATTAAAATGTGCTGAGAATAGAAAAATAAATAAATAGGGATTAGGAGAAAGATGGAATAGCGAGAGAGGTGGCGGGGGGAGGTGGAGAGAGACACACTGTGCCTGGGAAGAGATTTGAACAGGCACTTCACAGAAGATATATGGCTGGCAAAAAAAAAAAAGTAAAAGATGCTTACCATCATTCATCATGGGAATGCTAATATAAGCCACAATGAATTACTACTGCGTAGCCATAGAATGGCTAAAAGGAAAACTAAAGGTTGGCAAGCATGTGGAACAAATAGATCTCTCATCCACTGCTGGTAGGAATGTCAAATGGTGCAGTCACTTTGAAAAACACTTTGTTTCTTATGAAAGTAAAGCTATGACTCAGTAATTCCACTTCTAGGTATGTACCCAAGAGGAATAAAAGGGACCTCCATAGAAAGACTTGTTCATAGCAACTTTATTCATAATAGCTTAGAGTTGGAAACAGCTTGAAGGGCCATGAACAGATGAATGAATAAACATATTCATTCAATGGAATGCTGCTCATTAATAAAAAGGAATGAAATACTGGTACAGGCAACATCACGGATCTATCTCAAAAACATTCTGGAAGCCAGATATGAAGAATACATACTGCATGGTTCCATTCATACAAAACTCTAGAAAATGCAAACCAATCTAGAGACATAAAGTAGATCAGTGGTTGCGTGGGATGGAGGTAGCGAGGTACCGAATACAAAGGAGCATCAGGGAACTTGTGGGGTGATTGGAGTAATAGTTACATAAATGTTTACATCTTTCAAAACTCACAAAGTTTCACTTTAAATGGGTGAATTTTGTTACATGTGAATTATATCTCATTAAATTCAAAAAGGTTTTATACACGTACACACAGAGAAGAGGTCCTGGGGAAGAATGAAGAAGATGGTGATGAATTAGAAGAGAATGAGCTTTGTCTTTGAAAATATGTAGGAGTTAGTGGCAGATCCAATAATTGCCACAGCATTTTTAGGTAAGGTAGAAAGGGAAGGAGGAAACCAGTCCTTGGCTCTAAATCCAGGTGATAGGACATACCCAGCGCCTAGCGCAAGATTTGCTCCTTAGTTTTTTGGATCGACTATTTTATTCATGAGTTAGGTTCTGTCAGTGCTAATATTTTGATTCTGTGTTTTGCAATAATGTATTGAAATCTGTTTGTCAAAGCTAGAGAAAGCTTATAGCTAGAGAGGATAGCTAGCTAATACTCAAGATGACAGATTCAGGATTCAAAATCATTTTGACATAGACCAACACTGGACTGAAACCAACAAGGTGAAATTTCAAATGACAAATCACTTGAAGTTAGGTTTAAAAATTCAATTGTACAAAAATAGTTTTGAGATAATCTGGTTTCTTTTAAGAAAAAAAAAAACATTTTTCCAAAGGAGCAAATCCATTGTAATAGATTATACATGTGTGTATGATTACATTTACCTAAAACTGTAGAAAGTGCCAACTAATCTATAGTGACATAAAGTAGATAATGGTTGCCTGGAGTCAGAGGTACAGAGGCTGTTGAGGGAAAAGGAATCTTAGGGATCTTTGGGGGTCGTGAACATATACATATATATAATTGATTGCGAAGTGAGTAAGCCAGATAGTCAAATAATTACTAAAAATTCCTTGAAATATTAGACTACATGAAGAGAACTAAACATCCAGAACTAAACATTGTAAATCATAGCATCATTGAGTTCTGTGCCAGTCAGACCACACCTGAAATATCATGTCCAATTATCAACAGCAGATTATAAGGAATCAGATATCTACAAAAGGTCACGAGACAGACCTCATGAGAGATTCTCCAAAACATGTCATGGTTTAGAAAACTAAAATGAAGAGAGTCACAGCAGTTTCCAAATATTTGCAGCACCGCAACCTACATGAGAAAGAGACACAGAAAGTGTACTGTTTTAAAAATTAGGATCAATGTAAAGTACAAAGAGGTAGAAATACCCTAAAATAAGAAAGAAGTTGAATATATCAGTTTGTTCATAATAGAATGAATTATGTCTTGATGTACTACATAACCTGTCATTGGAAGTAATTGTGCAAAGGATACAGGATCAAATGACAGAGATAACATAAAAGGAATTATGCCATTAGGTGAGACATGGGACTAGGTATCACTGATTAGAAAATTGGAAAGGTAGGATTTGATCCAGTCTTAATGGTGGAAACTATATGAAAAGATAAATAAAAGGGGGAGGGGGAGGGGCATGGTGGGAGAAGAGACAGCACACGTAATGAAGAAAAAGTTGAAAAAAGAAGAGTTAAATATGTGTAGCATTGCACAAGACACCAACTTGCCTAAAATGTAGGGTTCTTATTAAGGACTCGTACCCAAACTTGCCCAGATAAGTAAGAAAAGCCCAGATTAGGACAGGTGATTTAATACTGGACTATGCTGAGCCAAAAGCTAGGAGGTGATGTTTTCAAATACATTTTAGAGTCAATGCCTCACTTCTTTGTTCACCAATAAAGGAATTTAAAAGAAGACATCCACGGAATTTGCCCATGAGATTAAGAGGGGAAACAGTTCCACCAAGAAGGAAGGGAAAGAGGGGAGAGTGTTGAGAAAGAAAGAAAAGTCTGGAATGATTAAGTAGAATTATCAGCAAACCCAAATCCTAACTTGGGTTTGATAAATTTAATGCTAAACTCTAATTTGTATGTGCAAGGGGAAACTAAGAGAGGGAGGTAACTGACAGCCTAATAAAGAATCCACGGGCAATAGAATAACATCAGCAATCATAGCAGCAGCTAGAGGAGAGAAAGAAGGGCTGGGTTTTGGAGCTGATTCTATGTGTCCAAGTAGCCTGTAAAATGGACTGTATACACGTAAGAAATTCATTTCAAGCTGATGTTTGTTCTGAGAGAAGAGAACACAAGCATGTCTGAAGTTCTTTATTTGGTCTATTTGTGTTTCTCTGTATTTCTTAAGATGGATGGATTCTCTGCTTCATTGAACACAATAGTTAAAGCAAGTGAAAATTAAATGTTGACTCAGTTTGATTAAAGTATAAATCTACATGCTGCATTGGGAGAGAGAATCAGAGAGTGAGAAGGAAGATTCATTAGACATTTTTATATACGGAAAATGTTTGGCTTCTTAATACCCTTGGATGGGCTGGAAGTCATAAAGTCATAGACATGACAATTTTACTTTAATCTGTGTATTACACCCTATGCATTTAAAATTCCAGGTGCTAGACTTACCTACCAAGACCAAAGAAAATTAAACCCCTGAAGACTAAAGCAAGAAACAAAAAAGAAAAATGTGGAGGTTGTAGTGAAACACTAGTATTTTCAAATGGTCAATGCATGTATGAAAATATGTAAAACTTCAGCACTAATCAAATAAATGTAAATTAATTCAATGAGATAGTATCTATCTAACAGATTGGTAAAAATTAAGATAAATAATATTTATTGGTAATGGGGGGGTGAAATGGGTACACTGTAGAATAAAATTTTCAGCTTTCTGAAGTGCAATCTAATAGACTGTAGATATTTTTTGATCCAGTAATTTTACTTCTACAAAAGTATTCGTAGGAAATTAGGAAATAGAACTGAGAAGTAAATACAAAAGTATCTAAAGAAGCATTTATTGTTTCAATACTACAGACAATTTAAATGCCAACTAAGAGGAAATTATATTAAATAAATTACAGCTCATTAGTAAAATGAAATACTAGGTAACTGCTTAAAAGGATGAATTTATCATTATGTATTAATATGCTATTATATATTATTAAATGAAAATGAGACTGAAATGTATTTACAAAATGCTATGCTATACTATACATTTACTATGTTTCAATTTACATAAATAAATAATCTATTTTAAAAAGTCTGTGTTTTGTTTTTGTTTTTTTTTTGAGGGCAGTGTCACTGGCCCTCATATGTGGGACCCGAACCGGGGCCACTGGTGTCCCAAGCCAGCTCTTAACCACTGCGCCACTCAGCCGGCCCAAAAAGTCTGTGTTTTTAAATGTTAATTATATCTAGCTACAATTATGCAGTTTTCACTTTCTAATCCAGAAACATGGGCTCTTACTTTATGAATTATGAGCTTCTATTATTTTGTAATCAGCAAAATCAATTAAAAGATTCAACATAGTAGACTCCAGCGTTCCCTAAGTGAAGTTGTGGCTATTCAAACAGGTGCCTGAAGAATACAGGTGACGGTCGTTGGGGTTGAGGAGTTTAATCATCTTTGAGGCTAGATAATTGTGTCACCCACATGTGTGATGATGGCAAGAGATTGAGTAGAAGAAAGACAGTGAATCTACCATGACTTTAACCATCCAGAAAGTGATGGACAAGACGGAGCAGGGGGCATGAATCACAAATGACCGAGGCTTTCGGGGTGAGGGTAGAAAAGTGATAGTCAGGAAGGAGCAGGAAAGAGCTGGGAGAATCTCCACATCACTAACCTTCTATTTGGTGAATGCGTGGTCTCTGAGATCATGGCCTCCAGGGAGGCCCTGCTCAGTCAAAGGGCTATACAAAGAAGATGCTTCAATTCATATAAATACTTATTGAGCCTCTATCGCATGCCAGCTGCAGCACCTGTTCTTGAATAGTCACTTAATGCTTACAGAAAGCACAAGAGAAAAGGTCTGGACTGGATGAAAAAAATATATGGCACAAAAAGCAGATAGTAAAGTGGGGGTAAAAGTTCATGACAGATACCTTGTCTGGGTCTTTTCTTCTGGATAGTGACTAAGGATGGTGATGATAATAAGATTCCTATCCTACGCGCTGCCCAGCAAGATGCAGGGACAAATGCAACAATGAACAATGGTTTCGAAAATGCAAAAACATTGAATATACAGAGATGGAAATGTCAAGATGTAAACATATCCTAAGAGACAGAGAGGTGAGATTATGTATATGGCCTTATCCTCTAGGGCCTTGACACTCAGGGTGTGGTCCATGGACCATAAGCATTGGCATCACCTGGTAACTTGCTAGAAATGCAAGCTCTTAAACCTCATCCCTGATCTACATCAGAATATGCATTTTAATAAGTCCCCTAGGTGATCTATAATCATGTTAAAGTCGGGGGAATACAGAACATAGAATCCCAACTACTCAACCACAACAGGTGGAATTGGAGGTGGAATTACAACTAGGATGTTAGGAACTGTGTATGAACCTGCATCCTGTTGTGTCTACACAGCATGCTGTTGAGTTCTTGATTGGTGGGAGTGTGTGAGGAGGTGGAACTCATTTCCTCTGTGTCTCTTTAGAAACAAAATGGGGGGGCGGTGCAAGTAGTTGTAAAATAAGACTTCAGAAAAATAGAACTGCAAGTTTATGCTTGGGGACGATTTGTGCGTGAGTGATATGAGGTTACTGAGGGAGCCATGAGGACTCATATCCCATGTAAGAGAGAATTCTGTTTTACAGAGGATCAGTGATGTGTACTTAGACTTATGCATGAGTTTGATTGGGCAGACCAGCCTCTGCCACAGCCAGAGAACCCTTAGAGACCAGGGCACCCAGAGCCACAGGATGAGGAAATGTGCTAGTCCAGGAATTTGGAGAGCACTGGGGAAGGGGGTTGTTCGACTGCCCTAGGGTGAACGCGATGCCTCTAGCCATAAAAGTCCACTCCACACTCCCTCAGGCTCAGGCCAAGACACAATTAAGAAGCATGTTACTAAATAAGACATCACCCTCATCGATGAGATCGATGGCCAACAGGCAGTTTCCCGGAAGTCCACAAGAGTCTGTGGGAGAGCCAAGCTCAGCCTGCAGGAAGCCGTTCCATCTTCAGGACAGGCAGGACGGAGCAGAAACCTGCCCTTGGAGGAGCTGGCATAGGATTAAGGTTCCTCTCCTGTGTGTGGCGGGGGGGAGGGGGAGTCATTGGGGAGCTAATATTTTGGCAGTTGCAACAGGAAGCAGAAATCCCGCAGTTCAAAGCAAGATCTTTTTCCCACCTCTATTAAGGCATGCCCTTCATAGACAAATGTTTGGGAGAATGTCTGTCTTCTGGGGACAGTGAAAATGTTGAGCTGAGAGGAAACACATAACCTCTTTACTCCTTTTAAAAACTCCCCTGCAGGGCTGGCTGAGTGGCACGTTGGTTAAGAGCTGGCTTGAGACACCAGTGGCCACGGTTTGGATCCCACATAGGAGGGCCAGTGACACTGCCCTCTACAGCTAAGATAGTGAACAACAGCTCCACCTGGAGCTGGGCTGCTGTGAGTCCCTGGGACGGCATAGCTGCAGCCTCTGCTCCAGTGGGCTGCCATAAGCTACAGTGAGTGGCTGGCAGCCAGTGTGAGCTGCCAATAGCCGCAGTGAGCGACCATCCAGAGACCGGCGACCGATCCACCTCATCTGGGAAGAGCACAATGACGATACCAACATGGGTCAGTGAAGCAATGTCCTCCACAACTAGACTGAAGAACAAAAGGACAGCAACTTGTCTGTTCCCCTTCCCCGGTTCCCCAAGGCTGTTCCCCTCCTCCAATTCCCCAATAAAAATCTTAAAAAAGAAACAAAAATCTCCCCTGCAGTGTGCTGTGTCGACAGCCATTCCATGCCTGTATGGAAAACTTGATCAGAGAACTTACCCTACACCTCTTCCTTCGCTTTTCCTCCCTTGCCCTCCTCTACCCCACGTTTAGAAATTGAATCAGTTTGGGCATTCCTCCCCTGGACATGGATGTGGAAACGAATTTAAAGAAGATAGACCACCATATAGAGTAGTAGATTAACACCCATTAAACTACATAGGAGTCAGCCCAGCTAAACAAGTAGGGATATTATTTTTTACTCTACTAGGTAACTATTTTTGTGCTTCTCCCCTTGGAGAGACACAGTGACTATATATGTGTGGCTATATCACTGTAAATTGATTTATTGAAGATACTGCCAGGATATTTGAGAGAACTTCATCTTTCTCCAAACAATATCTATTTCAGGAGAACACAATTAGAAATGAAAAGGGTGGAAAGGAAAACTATCCTTAGATTATCAGTTTTTTATTACATGTTCAAAAGGGAATGGTAACTTGATTATTCTAGTCAGCTGTCAATCCCTTTGGAGAAAATGTCCTTGTTCAGTAACCAAAATGGTTCCACAGAGATGAGTTGGCTGGCAAGTTCTGAAACGCCTGAAGCCCTGAGTTGGGGCCATGAATGAGATGTCTGCAGAGACTTTTTCACTCCACTGACTTCCTTGGTGTTCACTTGGATTTCATTACTCACAATGGGCAGACATCTTAGCATTCTTTAAAGCTTCCAGATTCCGGCAAAGAGCAAAGTAAAAACCACTACCCCCTGTGTCTAATGGGGGCCAATGGGCATCAGCAGCATCCGAAGTAACAGAACCTGCATTGGATCTTTCTCTGAATCTTCTACATTTCCTCTTAATCATACTTGTCTTCTCTTTGATTTCATGACAATCTACCAAAGGACGGATAAATGATACTACAATGATAGGTAAAGAGTGACAGCCCTGAGCACAGTCAATTCATTTTCTTGACTGAAATAATCACAGATCCTTGCAACATCCAATGGATTGAAATATGGAGGCCTTGATTTGTTCTTGGAGGCTACTGAAATAACTACAACCATGACATATCTGAGAGAATTCTTCCTGTCACTATAAAAACAGATTCAGATAAACTAGGCAGGCATCTGCTTCATTATTCTGCCATTGTCTGTCATCATATCTAAAATAAAAACTAATAAGAGAACTGTTGATTTAGATGTGTTATACAGATGAAGCCTAAATGTATCTTCCATGGACATATGTTATTTTGTCATCTTTTATAAACAATGGATCAATTTGCTGGCAAATGTCTCTATAGGGCAACCATTTATCAGCTTACAAACCATTCTACCAAGAGGGAGGGAAGGAAGGAAGGAAGGAGGGAGGGAGGGAGGGAAGGACGGAGGGAGGGAGGGAAGGAAGGAGGGAGGGAGGGAGGGAGGGAGGGAGGGAGAGAGAGAGGTTGTTTTCCCTACGCAATGTTGATTCACATAGGTGCAAATATTATGTCCACACAACAAATGAACCAGTTGGCAAATTGTAAACTGTAATCACCCTTTTCATACTTCCATCCTGAAAAACGTGTAGTTGTGGTCACTTTTAGGGCAATGATTAACTGCTGTCATCCAACAATAGACAAAATCAGAATCTCTCTAAAATATAAACATTTATAATGATTTAGAGTTGTTATCAAATGTTATTTTATGAATTCTATCATTTTAATAATTTAAATGTTAATTCTCCTAATGTCAAGCATTTATATTTCAGCTGTATCATAAAAATTACCAGTAGCACAAAATTATATGAGGAAGAAAATAGTGAAATAAGAGGAAGTTATTTAGAGGCATTCAAAGATTCAATCAGACATAATGCTGGAAAAGCATTAGTAAAATCACTTTGTATTTGTATAAAACTATAGCTTCTAAGGTGCTTTAAACAAATTAAATTTCTGATATTTTAAATCTGTCTAGAAGTAAATATCTATATAATATCATATTTTAAGCAAAGAAATAAGAAACCAGCTTTAAAAAAATGTAACTGATATGGATCTAGCCTTAAGTGTCAATAGCCAAGGAATATTATGAGTAGAAGAGGGAGGGAAGAAGGGTAAGTGTCTCCCAACAATATTTAGAAAGACAATAGAAATCTTGCAAGCCAATTCATACACTGTATCACAAAACAATGTGCTTTGTTGGTAGATGGGTGGCTGGGTGAGTGGCTGGGTGGATGGATGCATCAATCTGAAAAATGTAATCCCAATAAATGTAAGTAAAAAAGAAAAGAATCAACATGAAGCATTTCATAACCATCAAAAGTTTCATTTGATACTGACACTTGAAAAACACCTCATCGTAAAATTGTCTTTTGACATGCATGTTGGGGCAGCTCTAAGGAAAGGATTAGCAGAGATATTTGGGATTTCCAGGATTCTAAGGTTGGACGGGTATAAAATGCAAAAGCATGTAAGAAGGGCCAGTGTTTCACAAAGAGTACAATACACGCTCCTGAATGTTTCCCAAACCGTTTCAAATAGCACACAGACACTGAAAAGCGTCGATTCACATAGTCAGAGCAATTTCCTTTTTGATCAATACAGTTAAGACAAGGAGCAGGTCTCATTAAGGTGCTATTGCATCTTCAATACTCTCTAGTGTGTGGTAAGCTACCTTTTGTAAACAAGCAAACAGAACAAAAAACCATAAGCAAACTTCCATTTGACAGGTGCCCAAATACACTTTTACTTCTTCCTCCATTGCAAGTCACAAGCTGACTTGCACTATATGTCACCAGTGGTTCTCCCAAAGTGTGTGTCTTCCTCTGCTTGCACAAGAGACACACAAATTTTAGGGAGCTTCAATACCGACATGTTTTCAGAACTGACTGCTGTCAGGAGGGGTGTTCTTTGCTTTCTTGGCCTTGTACTTCTGTGGTTAAGATCCTGACCACATGAGAAACACTTCAGTTTTGGTGTTTCATCACAGCTGAGGACGAAAGGAAAGTCAAGGGATCGTTAAGCTTCACTGGGCTTTCTTTGCTTTCATATTTCTACCTTCACTCGGGCCAGATGTTACACAAAGCAGATTCCATTTCTGTCAAATGGAAAGTGGTCTGGATGGCACACCAAGGATATGACAATGATATATTACCAGACCAGATGGTGGTATCCTCTGCCATTTCAGTTATAATTCAGATGAAATAAGATTTTAATTAGAGGCTACTAAATAGTTTTCAAAGGGGATATGACAAAGATAAAGTGAATTTTTGTTTATCTGCTTGGTCAACCTCCTAATGTCCATCAGTGGTTCATGGCCCCAAATCCCCCCTTGAGAAACCACAGCCCATCAGAGCCTCACATTACTGCACATGCCATACTTGAAGAAGCTCGCATGTTGCTGATGCTGCCCCCTCTTCCTGAGTGACATCTCCTGCCTCCTTGCATTTGATCATCCTCTTCCCCAGGAATTCTTCTACACGTCCTGTCTGAAGCGTTGTTTTCTCTCACTCTGCTCCCATAGTGCTTTACATGTGTTTCTATTATAGCATATAACACACCATCGCATATTTGTTTATATGTCAGTTTCCCCAAAAACACCCTCCCCTCAATGTGAGGAGACAGAGGACAAGACTGCATGGCTCATTATCTGTCTATCTCCAGCCACAAAACCTGGCAGGATACTGGCCTCCAGGAGCTTTGCAATAAATACAAATTGAATGAATATATCACTGAATGAGCTCCTGAATTTGCTGCACATTTCTGTCCTATGGGAAAAAATCAGAAAAATCCCCTCACCACCTTTTATCTATCATGGGGGCAGGGGTGGGGAAAGCCTTGTGTATGGGTTCAAACATGTAACTGAATGAATCTCCAGGGTGTATTTGTGAGGAATCTGAGACGGAATGAAGCCCCAGTTTCTTCTGCGTTAAATATCCTTAGTATTGAATATCTCCTACTTTCAATTTTTAGCTGAGGATGCGCTATTTACAGAGAACTTGCTTGTACTAACAGACTTGCATTTATCATTTAAATAAGACCCTCTATCATTTTTCCCTTAGTTTGTTAGTAGCTGTCATGTATAAAATTACCACAAATACAAGGAGGAGGTGGAATACAAATGTTCCGAGGCAACACAGCATGGCCAGCCGGGGTGAGAAAGAAGATTGCATGATGCTTCCATGGTTCCCCAGGGGACAAGAATGTAGGGCAAGTCACATCAGGATCCTAATGATTGTTTATCCTAGATACAGAGGGTGCCAAAAAATGTATACACATTTTAAGAAAGGAACAAAACTATTAAAATTATAGAAATATATACAGACAACAAAAGATGACTACAAGTCACGTTTGACTTCTGCAATGACAAGAGGTGCTCAAAGTGGTTCCCATCAGCGTCCAGACACTTCTGACGACGGCAAACTGCTGCTTGAGCAACGCTGACCAAAGTGTCCACTTGTATCCATTTTTTTGGCCTCCCTGGTATACATGTATGTATATATATTTTTCTTGGAGACGTAACCTTCCAGAATCTTTCCGATTCACTACGCTGCGCAGGCCTCTGTTGCTTATAACGTCACTCCTGAAAAGTCCTCCTCAGCTCCAGTCTGTCACCACAGAGAACTGTAATGTCAGCAGGCAAGCAAGGACAAAACAGAGAGGGAGACTCTCAGGTGGGAAAGCAAATGAGGGGAGGAAGGGAGCAGGACATATTTGGGCTTCATGTATAGAATTGTTCCCCTCTAAAGTGCAGGTACACAGCTACCAGTATGGACAGTGGGAGCTAATCGAGGCTT
This sequence comes from Aselliscus stoliczkanus, assembly GCA_033961575.1. Classification (NCBI taxonomy): domain Eukaryota; kingdom Metazoa; phylum Chordata; class Mammalia; order Chiroptera; family Hipposideridae; genus Aselliscus; species Aselliscus stoliczkanus. The sequence goes on along the minus strand of CM066740.1, from coordinate 81,315,433 downwards.
TTAGTCAGGGGAGAGGTGCGATCACATTTGCTTCTGGGGTGGGACTAGCTGACTAGAATACCGGGGGTGAGTTGGAGGGTGCGAGGCACATCTGGATGAAAAAGGCATAAGACAGGGATAGAGAGGTGAAGGCATAAGACAGGGATAGAGAGGGGAGAGTTTTAGGGGAACACGTTGAGGAGATATGTAGACAATACTTAGGGAGAAGTAGAGAGACATTGGAAGAAGGAAAAGTGTCCAGGTGACTCTCAGGCCTGAGAAACCACTTATATCATGGAGTCATTACTAATAGTATGTGTGACTGCAAGTCTAATGCAGCTTCTGTTGCACCATGTAATGCCTGTTGTGACATCTGACTTGAAAGCCTTCAGTGAACCACATAGTCCTCCTGCATTTCTTCATCATCAGATGACAAAAGAGCAGCAACCCTCAATTACTCCCCCTACCTCCAACCCCATTTCCCAAGCTATCCCAGCTCCCTCAAACAAAGCAAGGTGGAATCACTTAATGACTATTACATAATCAGCAGGATTAGATAATTTCATAACTGAGCTCTCCATTTCTGGAGATCTCAGCAGGAGGAAGCATGGGTGTCAGGGATGCTCCTGGGAGTTGTCTGCAATGAGATCTAAAGGGCATGGGCATCAGAAGGCCCTCTGGGATTTTCTGGCTGTGGGTCAGCTGGTGCAACAATAGTATTTTCTGATGGAAATGGATGGAATTACAATATGCAATATCAAGACTCTCTAATCGGGCCACCAAAGGGTTCTGTGACCAGTGTCACTGAAATACGTGAACACAGGCTGGTGTGTTGGGACCATGCAAACATATGAGCTGGGTTCTAAGGCAACCTCTGGTTCAGGTTAGCTGGACAATTAAGGGCAAGCCATTTCCCCCTCTGAGACTTTGTTTTATTACCTATAAAGTGAGGACTTTGGACCCTGAAGTCCTTTCCGGGTTTGGTGCTCTGTGCCTCAGGGAATTTCTATAAAATGTTGTTTGATGCTCTAATTTTCATCAAGTCTAGAAAAGGGGAACCATCCATTCATTCAAAGTATAATTACCGGGAATCTGTTAGGTCAATAAAAATACAGTAGTTTAAAAATAGACCTGATATTTCCATTCTTCTTGCCAACGCAGCAAACACCAGAGACAAGAAAAGGCTTTGCTTAATAGGGAAACAGCATGTTCCAACGGGTGCCACGGTTTACAACATACATCATAGGGAAAGCATTACCAACCAGGGAAAAGTGACCCTTTTACTTTTTCCCTTTGGAATTAAACGTGTGTTTCATTGCATTCTATGCCCAGGGCTTTAGAGTTTCAAGCAGGTGTTATAAAGCCGATGAAAGAGCATAGAGCTCCTGAAGACGGTTTATAGCCCCTCCTGCTCGCCTCCAGAATGGTGAATTCAGAACTGTGCCCTCTAGTGAAGAAACAGTCTGATTGCAAGTTTCTTTTCTGGAGAGCGCACAAGATCCGCAACCATTTGGGATCATTTATGTGTGTGTGTGACAGGGGCACTATTTCAAACAATTGGTGTCTTTCATGCTGTGTTTCTTATCTGTGATATAGTATAAAAAGCACAAGACTTGGAGTTAAGGAGTCCCACATCTAAGGGAGTCTTAGGTTGGCCATCATGCAACTTTGTAAATTTGAGAATTAATCTCTGAAAGTCCCAAGGTTTCCACCAATTGTGTAACTGTCACCTTCCACGCTGGGCTGTTTTATTAATAAAGTGAAGTAAAACATCTACATGTGCTTTGCAAAATGTGAAGTATCATTTTCGATTATTAGTAAAATTTAAAAATGTTTAGACCCTTCAATGCCTAAACCGATATTAAGAAACTACATCTCTGAATAATGGGTAAATTTACATAGATTTAATTTTAAAAGCTTCTTTCACATTTCTCCACTTTATAAATATTCTCTCACATTTATCCAGCATCTTCTCTGAACTCACAACTGCACTACAAGTAAAAAAAATCTTCGCTGAAGTGTGAATCATTTACTTAAGATTTATCTCAAATCAGCTGAATAGTTAGTAAGAGATCTGCCAAGTTCCTGGACTTAAATAAAAACAAAAATCACAAGAGTTAACAAAATCAAATAACTTAAGGAAAAAGCCATGTATAGGAAACTCACTTTAAATGTAAAGATATAAAGGAAATGGGAAGTAAAAGCATGGAAAAGATACCCCATTTTAACATGAGTCCAACTGAAGATGGAATTCTTTCCCAAAAAGTTTCTCTACAAATTACTTAAGTTCTCCGTGGAAAATTACCTGAAGTATATGAATGACTATGGATGATGGGATTATGCATCCTTTTATTTTCTACTTTGTATTGTTCTATATGTTAACAATATATCACCAAAGTTATCTTTATTAACACACCAGCATTATCTCAAAACAATTCAAAAGTAATGGGTGACTCTGTGTGCAGCGAAAAAGTCGTGGCATAGATGTTTGTCACTTTAATGGCCTCCCCTAAGGTATGAACTTGCCCTCTCTCCCCAGTACTCTGTCCAAGAAGCACACACACCTTGTTGCACACAGGTAGTAGCGGACTGTGATTGCCAAGCATCCCGCCCATTCCCCCAGTTGTTGTTTTTTTATAACATCCCAGTCTACACCCTTCCCCTACCCATCCTCCCTCTCTCCATTCCATGTTTTTGAGAGTAAGGGTCTTTGAAATAAAAGCACTGTCGGTAGTTATGTAACGGAATATTTTTTTTCTGTTTGCAGCTAATCAATTAACAGTCTAGTATAACCAGTCACTGATCCCTCCAGGTTGGCCTCTACAAGGTTAGCAGGGACAAAGGATGAGGGGGCAGGGCAGTGACACTGAGGATGGAAAGGGTAAGATGGGGCTGGCCTGAGGGTCTGAAACAGATAGCTGAAGCAGGGTGTGCATAGGTGGGAGTGGGAGGAATCAGGGGTCAACCCAGCCCTTCCAAGCGCCTGGTGTCCTCACAGGCTCTGATGCCACCATAAGCCTGCAGGAAACCCTGAAGATCACAGAACTGCTTTATTCTGAGCCACGGCAAAGTTCTAGCTTCCCAGAGACACTGGACTGTCTTCCTGAAACCCCCACCAGCCAAAAATTAAGGCTCCTTCTACTCTTACAGTACCCTGAACGTGCCTTCCCAGGACTTATTACAATGAAGGAAAAATTTATTTACGTGATTATTTGTTCAATATCTGTGTCCTTTACGAGACTATAAAGTCTGTGTGGGGAAAGTTTATTGTGTGTTTGCAACTATATAATCGGTGCCTGGGACTACGTAAAAACTCAGTTAGTGTTTGATGAATGAATAAGTGAGTGTTCCAGGTGATAAGACCACCCCTGTAGGTCTGCAAGGGACGTCTTCTGCGTGGCTTTGTCTTTTCTCTCCTGTCCAACTGGCCTCGTATGTGAATAGTGAATCCAGTAATCAAGGGATTGCTGATAGAAGAGTTAAAATGGTCCCAATTTACACACTATTGCACGAAACTCAGGACTCTATGCACAGACCCCTAAAACTGCTCTCCTGGTTTGCATTTCCAAACATCTCAATCAATACAGTCCCAGACAAGGTAAGGCTGCACAAAACCTCACAGATTTCAGTTAAAATGACTCAGGCTCAGAATTATTGTAAATTATCCCATTTGACTGCTTACCTTTGTATAATAGATTTTATCATGTGTGTCCTAAATTTTGTGAATCACAAGAAACAAAATAGAGAAGAAGAGAGAAAATATTTATATTTCTCTTTATTGGATACCTTTGATTACAAATCTAAAACAACTCCATAAACAAACAAACAAATGAAATTATTTGCAGGAGTGGATTGAGCCCTGCAAATCCAAATCCACTTTTGCACGGCTCACTCCACACAGTTTCATACAATCTGTGGACTGGAAACTGCATAATTACAAAGGGGGCTGCTTTAGCCCTTTATTCTCACAGCATTAACCAAAGGGGCTGCTCAACACACACAGTTTCACCCAAAATGAAGACTATAAAGCAACAGGACTCATAAAACTGTGTGCTCCTTCTTAATTTGCTCTCTCTCCCCAAAGACCTGAACTTACTTCTTGATGGTCCATCTGAGTTCAACTTCCAGCAACCAACATAGCGGGACAGAAATCTCCCAACCAACCTAATTGCGACTTAAAGAAAAAAAAATTAATTTAACCTCCTGGATGTGTGTTACATGCCATTGCATCTGCTCTGATTCCTGGCAACCTTTTTAGGAGCCCAGAAAATAGGATTTCTCTCTAAAGATGGCAAATGGATTTTTGAATTTTGCTAACACATCCCTTCGAATGGACTTCGGAGGTGTTTCTATCAGAGAACAGTGTGCAGGGGGTTGTGACCAATTGCTCGTTTGGTTTAGTTTGTCTTCACAGCCCTCTGCTGTTCTCCAAGAACCTTTTCTCCTTGTCATGGGGCTTTTGGTCCTAGAAACTAATGGAAGTTATGCTCCTTCTCTTAGGAGAAAATTTATTTTAAGTCATGGCTGTATCAGCTGCCGTTTACAAAGAACTCTGAACAATAGTATAATGATGGATACAAAGAACTCTGAACGATAGTATAATGATGGATACATGTTCTTATACATTTGTCCAAACCCAAAGAATGTACAACACCAGGAGTGAAGCTTAATGTAAACTATGGACTTTGAGTGATTAAGATGTGTCAATATAGGTTCATCCGTTGTACCAAATATGTACCTTCCTTTCAATGTTGCATGAAACCTAAAAATGCTCTAAAAATTAAAATAGTTAAAAAATAATAAGTAACATACTACAGAAATGATACCTGAAAGTATAGCCATTTGGGACAACATGAATGGATGTTGAGACTATTATGCTAAGCAAAATAAGTCAGACAGAAAGAGTCAAGAACCATATGATTTCACTGATATATGGTATATAACACTGAAAACAAGAAACGATCAAGAAAAACAAATGAAGAAACAAAACTCATAGACACAGACAATAGTTTGGTGGTTCCCAGAGGGTAAGGGGAGGGGCTGGGTGGTAGATGAGGATAAAGGGGATCAAATATTTGGTGATGGAAGGAGAACTGACTCTGGATGATGAACACACAATGTGATATACAGGTGATGTATTACAGAATTGTACATTTGAATTCTATGTAACTTTGTTAACAATTATCACCCCAATAAACTTTAGTAAAATAATAGTAATAATAATAATAATAAGTAAAAAAAAAATGCTTACCAAAAAGTAGTTTACTTATTCAGAATGGTTATCATAGGGCACTGATTTTTTTTTTTTTTTTGGTCATCATTGTCAGCAAAGCAATCTGCAGTGGGGAAATGAGTTTCAAGGTCTCCCTGAAGTAAGACCTGGCACAGAAAGCCTGTTTGCTCTGCCTCCCTTCATAGGGAAACTTAACCACCTGTCTCTTTGAAAGCTTCTGCCCACAGACATTTCATTTCCTATCCCACTGTTTATCTTTATCCCCACTGTTGAGTGCTATAGAGATCGATACCATTAGTGGGTTATGAGGCTGAAATCTTGTGCTGAAAATGTTTCTTTATGAAGAGAATCCGCTTTCCATATCAGGAGTAAAACAACCACCACCCCTTCTTATTAGTGACAAAGAAGACAGGCTAAAAGGTCCTTTGCAGTATATACACTTTAGGTGTCTGTTCACTCACGATGATTCCTCTTTTTTTGGGATATTTTTTTGAGAGAATGTTTTGGGTTTTCCCCCTGGGATGACGTCAGCATCATAGGGTTGTGATGTGGCGACACCTGATTGGTCAGCAGTAGGTATCTGTACCAAGTTAGAGCAAACAAGGGCTCATTTTGGAAACTTGGGTTGGGTTTAAGAGCCTTCCAGAAGGTCTCTGGATTGCAATAGTGGCAAAATGTGGAATCATTTCAATGGCCACACTTCAGAAGGGAGGCCCCCAAACCTCTCCTGTGGAAACCCACAAGGTATCCCCAGTTGCCACCCATCTCAACCCATAGCTCTTCATCTCCTCCCACAAAGTTCTTCCTTTTTTCTATCAGTGACCTCCCTTCATTTCTGTAATAAATAATTATTCATTTGAATGCATCATTTTTCTGAATGCACAAAGTAAACCAAATTATTTATACTTAGTCTTCTTTCTGACACGATTAAACACCATTGCTGGTGTTATCAAGGGGGGTAAAAATGTGCAATCCTCCTCACACTTCATTATAAAGGAACACTTTCTGCTCTCTGTCCAATCTCGTTCAGTGTTCCTCCAAGACAGGTTAAGTTCCTCATCTGATGGGCAGACTCTGAAACTATAATTGAGCCTTTCTATATGGTAGGCTGGGATACTACCCCTTAAAAGGCATAGAGACTTGGATGTCCTTGCTCTCAGGCATCTAGGCCCATTAACGCTGGGCTCTCGTGCCCTCTCACGGTCTGTCTTCATGCCTGCCTTGGCCAGGCCCAGACATGGCTTCCTCTCTGATCCTGCATGTCTGCTCTGGTTTGGATTTGCGAAACCAGCTGTCCAAATCTTGACCATAACACAGTCTGGGTAAGTGGACTGGCATTCTGCTCTTCAGACCAGCCATTTTTATATATGTAGAAGTTTGGACTACTGGTAAAGAGGAGCCCCTACTTAGGTTGCCTAAGTAGGCATACCTAACATACCTAAAGGATGTTCCAGCATCTTCTAATAGAGAAGCAATGCACTGAGTTGGGATATTGGGCATTTGACCATTTATTTTAAAAATGGCATTTTACTTCCCATTTCCCCTTATGTCAGAGCTCCTGAATTCAAAACTAGAGAGACATAATGGTAAGAGTAGAATTTAGGCACTAAAGCTCACCTCAAAGCCCTTTGGGACATGAGTCATTCTTGATGTACTGTATACGGGTAATCTTGTACACAGTTCAGTCGTTCTCAATTTGGGCTGCTAATTAGAATATCCTGGGAAGCTTTTAAAAGTCTCAGCACACAGCACCCATGTCAAATTAAATCAGAATTTCTCTGGGTATAAACCAGACATCAGTGAATTTGCAGGGAACACTGAGAACCATTTTTGTGTCTCCTACTCTTTCAATAACCTTCACAGCTGTCCTTTTTCTTCCTTTTGACAACAGGGATCTCCTAATTAACTAATGAGCACAGAGCCCAAACAGTAGCACGGAAGGGCCAAGGGAGTAGAAAGACCAAAATGTTGGGTTGGTGAGAAGCAAGCACAATGGGTTGTAGCTGTGTGAGAAAGTCTTGTGCAAGATAATTTATTATAAAAGAGAACTGACTGCTTTGATTGGAATTGTACTTATCTTACTAGACAAAATTTAACAAGAAAAAAGATACAGTTCTGAAATTAGGTGAGAAAAACAACTTACATATATGGGATGAGGTGACTAAACATGAATAATCCAAGTTGAGAAAATACAGGTGTGTGTTAGTCAGCTCACGCTGCTGTAACAAAATACCACGGACCGGGGAAGTGTATTTGCTCACATTACTGGAGGCTGGGAGCCCTAGGTCAGGATGCCAGCATGTCCATTTCAGGGGAAGGCTCTCTTCCTGGCTTGCAGATGGTCGCTTTTTCAGTGCGTGCTCACGTGACCTTTTCTTGGTGAGTGTGCACAGAGCAAAAGAACTCTGGTGACTCTTACTCTTCTTACAGGGGCCACCAGTGCAACTGAATTAGGGTCCCATGCTTATGACCTTATTTTTTTATAATTCCCTCATAGGCCCTATCTTCAACATACGAAATCCACCATGTAATAAGGTATAGCACATCAAATACACAAACTTTTATATACATTTTCTCATTCAATGGATGGAGAGAGGCAAACCGGATGCACAGAGAAAGGCTCTGGGAGCTCATGATGACTGAGAAAGGGGATTCCTAAGAGGTAATTGTGTCCACATCAATCACCACAATACCTCAGGGTCCCACATCCTCCGGGAGCCTGGAATCAATTTCTCAGAAAGTCACCAGATACCAGCAGCTAGTTCTCAGACAAGTCTGTGTGGCTGGTGTCCAAACGCTGATCATTTATTCTCCAGAAGCAAACTGGTTCTCATATTTGCATGATCTGAAGGTAGCTGAGGACACAGAATTCCTCCCAGGGACACAGGCCCATCCAGTTTCTCCCAGATGCCTGTAGGTGCCTCTGTGAAATGGGACAGCGGGGCACTGTCTTGAATTGTGATCTGAATCCCAGCTCACCCATCAATTCACTATCTTTCCTAGACCTAAGCAGCCATAATTTAGTGGATGGCAGCTAGGAATGACTTCAGAAACAGCTAGGAGGCCACCAGCTTGGTACTGCTGTAACTTTTTATGCTTTTCTTTATTCTTGTTTTTCACAAACTCCTTAGTACCTAGTGCATAAAAGAATGGGTAAAAAAATTAATAAATGTATATAGATAAGTAAATGAGATTCCCATGTTAGATTCAAAGGTTGAATAATGTTATATTCCTCTAGTAAAAACAATGGGTGGATGGATGGATGGATGGATGGATAGATAGATAGATGACAGACATATACATACATACACACATATATATGAGTACATACATAGGTAATATATGATACAAACATACACACACATATGCATATATATGTATACACACATACAGATAAGTTTTTATTTTTCAGTATCATATATACTGAGGTTTAAATTTATGTAAAATGTACATAGAGACCAATATGTATATATCACAGAAAATACACATAAAGAAGCAAATATTTTTACCCCTCATGCAAATCCTTAGAATGGACTAATCAGCAGCACTTCAAAATGATAGGAAACCACATGATTTAAAAGAGAGATAAATTAAATTCATGAGCTGGTCTGTATTCTGCCCATTTAAAATAATTTAACATGAGTTGCAAAGTGATATTGTAACCAGGTTCATTTCCCTGAATCTACTTGCATATTCATCTGAATGCAAACCACAAGATTAAAGTGAATAGCTGTTTTGCTTTCCTCTCTGGAGTTCCCTACAGGGTCCACCTCTTGCTGATAGACACCCGAAGCCCCCAGGGGAACATTTGCAAAATGAGTTTACACATTAGTTGGTGTGTAATATCCTCCTCACCAAAACAACAAAATTCACCATGATCATGCAACTAAAGCAACTCTTCCCATTTAATCAGCTGCTCCTACTCCTGTTTTACTCTAATCTTATTGTGTGCCCTTTGAATTTGAATGTATCATTATCCCATTTAACTTTTTGAAAGTTATTTCCTATGCAGAGCCAGATGTTGACTATCCATTACGTACCTCTTACTTGCTTAGCTCTGCGTTAGGCACTGAATAGACCCAGATAAAACTTTTGAGTTGTTTTCTTATTATTGGAAGAAGAAACCATACACATATTACAATTTCAAATAATATAAAAGGATCTTAACTTGACTCAGTTCACCCCACTTTCAATACCTCTGCTGGATTTTGACCACTTTTAATGATTTTTTCTGTATCCTCCCCAAAAAGTATGTGTTTGGATGTGTGTGGCTGACCATATGTAATATACCCTTAAGCTCCATACGCATCTCTCTGCATTTCCCAAGTATATTTAATCATTCCCAAACAAGAAATATAATGTCTACTTTTTTGGTGTTATCCTCAAAAGAGTACATAACACTGATTCTTGAATGCAAGTGTCTGGCAATGTACTTGTTAACCCACTGGCCCTTGATATTCTTATTCCCATTAATCCATTCTAGCTTGGATATTTAACTCTGTGTAGGACCTTTCCCTTTAATTCTTACTACATTAAACAACAGCGGGTCAAGTTACAACATGAACATATTTCTGAAACATTAGGCCCTTCTTGAAAAGGATTATTCAGTAATTTGTCTATTTCATAAATCTAAGATGTATCACTGGGGTTTTGAAAGGAAAAGCAATTGATAGAACCAGAATAGGCTTAACCAATGATTCGAACATTGGATCTGAAATGCTGTAATATTTTTTTAAAACCCACTTATACCCCGTTTGTGCTTTGATTCATTGATTTGAAAACAGTTACAGAATATACTCCAGATTCAGAGAGCCACAGTAATGGGAGAAGTGCTTGCTTAGAAACATATAAAATATTAAAATAAGGAAGCATCTGTGCTACAGACCTCATCTGAGCTTCATAACATGTCAAATTGAAAAATAAGAGGCAGGAGGCACGTAGAAGACAGTCACTATGAAAAAATAGGCTGTGAGTCGAGTTCCATTGGATGGAGAGAATCAGGCTGGTGGGAGGAGACTTTAGAGATAAAAACTCTATGCCACAACCAGTAAACTCAAATGTCTTATAGGACCAGACACATAAGGTCAATATGTCGATGACTGAAGCCAACCAGACTACAGGGAATGATGGGTAAGATGAGGTACACAGAGTGCTCAGCCACCTAGCGACAGTAGTGGCTGCTCCAACTCAGCAGTTGGTTTCACTAAGGATTTGGGGCCTGTTGTTGCCATATTGTTTGATTTTTTCCAAGAAAAGCTAGCAAAATTTTGCATGAAAAAATTAGACTGCTATGTTAGCAAACAACTTTTTTAATTTTTAAAATTCTATCTAGGCTGATCAAAACATGCCCCCAGGCCCCCAGTTTGTATCTCTGTAATTGTCCTCCAGCTACTGGCCTAAGAAAGCTGTTTATTCCCACTGGGCCCTACCATTCCCTGCTCCCAAGAGGAATGAGAGATGATACTTACAAGGAAAAGCCTTTTTTAATTTTTTTTAGGGCAATATATAGCTCTTATTTACATTAAATTACACAAGCTCTGCTACCTCCTAAGTGAACGATGTTAGCTCAAAATGCACTTCAAATATCTTTTACTTTTCTGAAAACGATAAAATTAAAATAGGACTATATAACTTGCCAAATTTCAAACTGGTTCACAGTTGTGCAGTTCAAGTTTTTTTTAATCTTGCTAATGAAAATGGCACACTGACTGGGCATTTCATGCATCCAAAATGCTGATGCAGTCCTCTGAAAATAAAGGACCCATCCCCCACAATAATCAGTTGATTAATCTTCCCACTGAGATGACCAGATATTTTGGTGCTGCATAGATGCAAGACATTACTTGCAAGGTCAGCCTGGTGAGCTTTGAGAGCACAGATTGGACTTGATATTTTATAGCTCCCAGTATAGTATTAAATGTATTTCTATCCCTTTTCAAAGTTAATAGCTCTTTTTAATCTGAAAGAACTTTTTATACATGAAATATCACCCTGCCTATCACCACCCCATTTCCATAATCTCTTTTTTTTTTTTTTAGATGAGGGAATTTATTATTGAAAAACACATTAGAGGTCATCCTGCTGGAATCTCTCATTCAGGGGAAAATGCATGCTATAGAACCCCCAACAAATGACTAGTCGCTGCTTAAATAACTGGTGAATTTTAACCAGTCTCAAACTTGAGGCTAGTAGGGAGAACCGTCAAAAACGTGACTTTGAATTCTTCCCTCCCCCCACCTCTAGTCCACACATCAGAAATCCTGCTATTAGCTCTCACCTCCCATGTGCTGCTCTCTCCTTAGTAACCCTCAGCACCAACAAACACCCAACAGGCTGGCGTCCTAAGCACCATCCGTGACTCACAAGTATCTGATTATTTAAAGCGGTAAAATATCACACTTGGCACCTTTCTTGAGAGGCAGCTGCTCTGTTTAGCTAGTGTGTGAGCAGTTGGTGGGTCCTGCCCACTGGCAGGCCACGTCAAAAATAGTTAGTGCCCACGTCCACAGACGAAACCACATGGTGTAGCTGAAATCCCAAAATGGATAGGGCTACCTCAGCCAAAATGAGAAGTTGAAATCTGTATGAACGTCAAGCAAAGAATCGTCTTAGCTGCTGGCCTATCTGTCCTAAGAATACGTCACTGGCATTGCAGAATTGGTCTGAATGGCCTGAGCCTGTGATGAAGATATATTAGCATCATAAATCAAATGAATTAGTTATGGACAAATCATCCCAAAATCAAAATAATCAAAACATTTTTTCAATTTTGTACAGAAAAGTCTATTTGCTATGGAATATGGGCCCACGTTTAAGTAAATATTGGATTTAATATGGGATAGGAATGTCCAATAGTAAGGGTGACTGTGGCTTCCAGAGCTCTTAAAATAATGTTCTCGAAGCTAGCTGTCTTCATTTTCCCTATTTGTGCCCATGACACAGCTATTAATCTTTGGTAAGTTATATATTATTAAAATATCTTCCAATTAATGTCTTGTCTTTTCACTTTCTTTCTGGTAAATTTTTTTTTTTTTTAAGCTGAGCCATCCTGCCACCTATTGGCAGCTCAACGGCAACTCAGCTCGGGCTGGCCTCGAACCGCTGTTGCTCAGAGCTCAGCTTGCACGCTTGAGCGTCTTTCTGGTAAATTTACATGAAAAAGAAGTACTTAATTTGATGCAGTCAGTATTATTAATCTTTTTTTGTATATTTCATTTCTCATGCATTTTGTTTAAGAAATATTTCCCATTATAAAGTTTAAATGGTCTTCTATATTTTTCTCTTACGAGGTTTATAGTTTTTCCCTTTAGAAATAAGTCAAAATTGTTTTATGTGCATGGTATGATGTAAGAATCGAATTTAATTTTTTCCCTAGATGATAAATTGTTAGCACTTATTTTCCCACTGATTTATAATGTCATCTCTGTTGCATATCAAGGTGTCACAAATGTAAGTCTGTTTTTGGGGATCTTGATATATATATTCATGAGTCAATTTGTCTACCAAGCTTAAAAATCACTGCATGAAATATTGTAAATGTAGAATATCTTATAAGACAAGTTCTCATACCAGATTTTTCTTTAGGAAAGTTTTGGCCATTTTCCTTCCTCTCAAATGTTAAAAATCAGCTCATCATGTCTCTTAAAAATCTCTACTGATATTTTTTGTTAAAAGTGCATTGGATTTCTAGCACAATTTATAGAGAATAGGAATCTTATGATATTAAATTTCCCAATTCATCAGCATATTACAGCTTTTCATTAATTCAATTCCTCATTAGTGTCTTCCAAAAAGTTGTATAATTTTCTTGATACCACTCCACATTTTTGTTAGATTTGTTCTTATGTCCTTTTACTTTACAGCTATTGCAAAGATTATCGTTTTTGAATTATATATATGTTTGTTAATGATGTATAAAAATCCAATGAATTTTTTGTACCTTATAGCCAGTCTCATTGTTAAAATCTCTTATTACTTCTAATACTAAGTCTGAAAACATTTTGGATTATTCTAATTGGGCTATCATTGTCTTCAAACAATGAAACTCTTTTTCTTCTTTCTTTATATATTTTATTATTTTTCTTTTTTACAATCTTGGCTGCACTCAACACACTAATAAAAACATTGAATGGTGGCACTTTGTTGGCCATTTGTGTCTTCTAATTTTACAGAGACTAGTTCTATTTGTCATTAATGATGTTTTTAAAAACATTTTAGTGGATAGCTTTTTTTCAGGTTAAGTTTCCTTCTATTCCTAGTTTGAAAAATACATGTAATAAATAGGTATTGAATTTTATCAATTTTTTCAAACTTTTGAGAATAACGTGTTTGTTTCTCTTTTGATCTGTTAATGTAATAGATTTACAACAATTTATAGACTGCTTAAAAAAATTTCCGGGGGGAAAAGCCCACTATTTATTAAGGCTATATGATCTTGCTATATACATAGCTACACTTAGTTTGCTGATATTTTGCTTAGCATTTGCACATCCATGGTTCTGAGTAAGATGGTCTATTATTTTTCTTTTCTCATGGTGCTCTTGTCTGGTTTTGGAAATAAGGTTATACCAGCTTCCTTAAATATGTTGAGGGATTATTCTTTTATTTTCCCATTATTTTGAAGATGGATAATATTATAACTATCCCTTGAATGTTTGGTAGAATTTTTTGTGACAAACTCTGCAACTCATTTTTTTCTTGGTGGGAAGAATTTAGATTGCTCAGTTTATTTAATGGTACAGAAGTTTTCATGTTTTCTATTTTTTCTGGAATCAGTTTGGATAAATTATGTGTTTTTAAAAATTTGTATATTTCATTAAAGTTTTCAAACCTCTTGACATAAACTTGTCCATAGTATTTTTTTATTGCCTTTTGAATCTCTTCAGTATCTGTAATTATCGTACTTTTCTATATCTAATATTGGATATTTTTGTCTTCTCCTTTAACTTTGATCGAACTCACCAGATATCTACTTTATTAATCTTTTCAAAAGACAGCTTCCAATTTTGTCTTTCTCATTCTTTTTTCTTAAAATTTTAAAAAATTAATATATGTTCCTAGTGTAATTATAGCCTTTCTTCTATATTTTCTTGGGTATAGTCCATGGTTCTTTGACTCTCCTCTTAAAATGAGTAATTAGCTAATTAATTTTAAATTCTTTCACACTAGGAAATGAAGCCAAACTAGTACTTGTGTCCAATAACAATTACAGGTATTTCCATATTATATTTATAAAGTTGCAGAAATCTCAAACTATCACTTACATTTATATCTCCTTTAAAATTACAGTTATTAGAGCTGCCACTAGATCTTATTACTTAACAAATTAATAAAGTAACATCTATTACTGCCACAAATAATAAAAATACTTTGTCAACTCTATTTCTATGTAATTGGTTGTCTTTATACTTACATATATTTTATTTTATACATGAAGGATCACCATTACATGAAGGAACATAGATGCTTCTTCATTCACCAGATTTTCATAGAGAAAAAAAAGTCTGAAATCCCTTTGCTAGAGATGAAGGCAAGAGTCTCAGGTTTAGCTTCCTCACTTTGCCTGGGGCCAAAGTCTTGAGACACCAGGGCCTTTATAGGTGTTTTCCTTACTGTAACCATACATTTATTCTCCAGTTTGCTTTCTTTTTTTACAGTTTTCTTCTCTCTAATGCATTTTCATTTCACTAGGTATAATTTTTGTTAATTTTTGCCCTTGGATATTTCTCTTACATTATAGCCAATCCGCAAATCCAATAACGCATTAAATATTATATTTTGGGTAATTTATCATGGATCTTATTATATTTTTAGCAAATGAAGCACTCAGGCTATGTAGCCCATTATCCTACTGGAAATAGAGTCCTGTCCAGGATTTTCCAACTTTCACTTAGGCAGGATTGGGCGAGAGATCTACCATAATTTATTAAACATTCTAAGCTTCAGATTTATATTCAAGAAAGGTTCTATCCCTTAAAGAGCCATTTTTTTCCTGTGAGACCTTATATTTCTTACACTTCTAGCCCTGAAACATTCTTTTTTAATTTAAAATTCAAATATGGAAAGCTAGTCCTCAGGTTTTAAACATCTACTGATGCCACCTATTTTGATAGGGATGGTTGTATGTACAACCTTCTCTTTAGTGAAATGGAATTCATATGAACATCACAGACATTTCTGAAACTCTGTGTCTTGACCCTCCATTAAAATATAGGAGTTAGGGGCATGGCCTCCAGTGCAGTTGAAAATCTGTATATAACTTTTAATCCCCCAAAAACTAAACTACTAAAAGCCTATTGTTGTCTGAAAGCCTTGCCAATAATATAAATAGCCAATGAACACATGTTGTATGTTGTATGTATCATACACTGTATTCTTAAAATAAAGTGAGCTAGAGAAAAGAAAATGTTATTAAGAAAAACATAAAAGACAAAATACATTTACAGTATTATTGAAAAAAATCTATGTGTAAGTGGATCCAAGCACATCAAACCTGTTATTTAAGAATCAACCGTGTGTGTGTGTGTGTGTGTGTGTGTACATGCATGCATGGGATAATATATATTACACACATGCACATATATATTATACATATGTGCAAAGGGGAGCACCTCTTTTGCTCACTTATATTAAAGCTATACTCTGAATACTATTGAAGCTAATGAGGACGGCAATATTTGAGCCATAATTTATTTTGCTTTGTTTTCAAAAATTCTGCATCTGCTTTCTCTAATTTATATTTCCACACCTCACTACACCTTCATCAGCATGAGTTATTTTTGTTCTATTTAGACTTTTCAAATCTGATTAACCAAAAAATTTCTTGTTTTAACTTACATTTCTATGACTAGGATGTTGAATCTTTTATCTGTATTCTTAGAAGAGTTGGCTAAGTTATTCCCAGATGAACTCATGCTCCTCTCAAAATGCACCTTATTTTCAAATGTAGACCAGATTGTGGTTGCTGTAATTATTAAGTTCCTGTTTTTATATAATCTTTTTGTACGAACTCTAGAAAATGATTATTTCAGAGGTGATTAGATACCATCCTTACTGCCTTACGGTTCAAATTCATATATTGTTTCTAACTCATTTGCTTCAATCTAGGGATTAAATTAAATTAACTAAATGATTTGAAGTACCTGAATAATGGCATCAGCTCTTTTGGGGTATAACTACAGCCTTAGGAGAGTCTTATTATAAGAGTTCAAAACAGTCATTTGATTCAGCTGTAGCTTGAAACATTTATAGATATTTGGAGAAGGGAGTTCCTTAGAGAGAGTCAAATCCAGCCATCTTATTTGGTAAATCTGGCCGCTAAGATCCAGACAGGAAGGCTGATTTACCAATGTAACAGAAAAACTTACTGATAAATCTAGGATTAGAAACTAGACATCCTGGTTCTTTGTCTATTGATTTATAGCCATTTTACCACCATACAAATCTTTCCAAATTGGGAAAGAGAATTATGACAAATATGACATTTTTCATATTCAGATAGATATCTGTATGCAGACTTCAGAGAATATCAGACTTTTTCTAACCAAGATTATTAACCCATTGGGGTGGGAGGGTCATTTTAACCCACATCCAACTTGGTTTCTATTTGATCATTTCAAACAATTCAAAAACAATTAGGTTATATCTCATTTCAGAAGTGTGTTAGATTGCCAACAACAAATTGGGCCTGAAAGAATGATGTTTCTGTTATCTTTTAAAAACAATAATATTTCAATGCTACTTCAAGAAAATAAATTTAACTAGAGTCACTGACTTAACGAGTGGTATTTTTCTGCACAGCATCAAGATAAACACTGAACTTTCCCCAAACCCAACCCACACCCAGAATTTGGGTATAGAGTCAATTTCGTTGAAAAGCTGAAGTCTCGACTTCCGGTAAAATGGCGCAATAGACAGATGCTGTGCTAACTGCCTCCCAGGATCACACCAAAATTACAAGCAAATTTACAGCATTCAACCCTGGCGGTCCCCGGAACACTGGAGGAACAGAACCACTAAACGAAGAATTTAAAGAGGAAGCCACATCAGGTCTGGTAGGATGGGCGGAGACGAGAGAGGGCGAGCCTCGTGAGGGAGGTCCCAGCTGTGGAGAGGCTTCTCCGGTTGGGGGAGAGACCCTCCAGCCGCACCCCAAGCTCACCAGCCAGAGCTCCTTTGCCAGGAAGAGGAGTTCTAAGATAGCTGGCAGTAAATTAGTGAGGACTCTCGCTGCCCAGCTCTGTGAGGCTAAGAGCGGCTGGAGAATCAGTGGGACCGGCACCCGGGCTTGCTCGCCAGTGAGCACTTACCTGGTTCCCGGTGGAGGGAGTGACTGTGTGAGCCGGGAGCCTGTGGGGATGGACTGAACTGAGCACTTTTGGTGCAAAGGCTGGAGGTTTTTGGACTGTTATTCCCGTGGTGTGGGGCCTGCACGCGAGTGGTGTAGGGAGGTCGCCATTTTGTCAAGCTTGGGCCCGCCCACAAAGGATCAGGTCCGAGACCTAATTGGTCTGGGGGAATTGGCGCAGAAGTGCGTGTGTGCGTACGCGTGCGCTTGCGGCCTTGGATCCCCATCCTCCGCCTGGCTTATACTGTGTTGCCAGGGAAACGCAGGGCGGGTGCCCTCCGGCTCCAACAGGCTGCTCACTGAGACGCGGGAGCGCACAAGCCGCCTCGGGTCTCTGCTCTCCGCACTCCGCTTGCAGAGTTGCCAGGCTGGTGATTGGTTGTCGGGCTGCTTGGCCTGATCTGGGAGCAGCTGATTGGGACAGGCTGAGACTGGAAGTTTTCCTGGGAGTGTTGGGCTGTGAGCTGTGTGCCTGCGTGATCCAGCCAGGGCTCTCCTGGTGATCTATCTAATACATCAAAGCAATCCCAGAGCGACAGCCAGAATGGGGAAACAAAGAAACATGTCACAAGTAAAAGATCAGAAGAAACCTCCAGAAATGGAACCAAATGAAACAGAGGGATCCAACCTTTCAGAGACACAGTTTAGAACACTGATGATAAGAATGTTTTAGGAACTTAGCGAGGACATAAAGAAGGATAGGGAAACCATAAAAAACAACCTGTTAGAACTAAAGAATACAATAACTGAAATGAAGAACACACTCAAAGGAATCACCAGTAGAGTACATGAAGCAGAGGAGCGGATCAGCGATTTGGAAGATAAAATAGCAGAACTCACCCAGTTGGCACAGCAAAAAGACCAAAGAATAAAAAACAATGAAAATAGTTTAAGAGCCCTATGGGACAAGGTGAAGCGCAACCACCTTCGAATCATAGGGATACCAGAAGGAGAAGAGAAGAAGCAAGGGGTCGAGAACGTATTTGAAAAAATAATGACTGAAAACTTCCCTACCCTGGTGAAGGAAATCAACATACATGCCCAGGAAGTGCAGAGGGTTCCAAACAAGCTGAACCCAAACAGGTCCACACCAAGACACATCATAGTTAAAATGGCAAAGGTTAAAGACAGAGACAGAATCCTAGAGGCTGCAAGAGAAAGACAGCAGGTTACATACAAAGGAACTCCTGTTAGACTAACAGCGGACTTGTCTACAGAAACTCTGCAGGCCAGAAGGGAATGGCAGGAGATACTCAAAGTGACACAAAATAAAGGCCTACAACCAAGATTGCTCTATCCAGCACGGCTATCACTTAAAATTGAAGGAGAAATAAAGAGCTTCTCAGAAAAGAATAAGCTTAAGGAATTCATTACCACCAAGCCAGCATTGCAAGAAATGTTAAAAGGGCTTTTTTAAACAAAAGAAAGGGGCAAACAAGCTAACCCAGGGAGACAATTTAAGAAGATTGAAGTCGTATCAAGCAGATATAAAGGAAAAACTGATGGTTGCTGGCTGGGAGGGAGTGGGGAAGAGGGAGAGGGGGAAGGTTTTGGACAGTGTAGGTGGGACTACAATGTTGCCGCAGGGATATGGGGGCAGTTCTGGGAATGTAATTGATAATGTTGTGAAGAGACTATTATGTTGCGAGAAATAAGTCAGTCAGAGAAGGACAGGTACCATGTGATCTCACTTGTGTGTGGAGTCTGAAGAGCTGAGTGAACGATCAAAGTAAACAGACTCGTAGATGTAGAGGAAAAACTGAGGGTTGCTAGTTGGGAGGAGGGTGGGTATGGGGGGGAAGGGGAAGAGATTAGACAGCATAAATAGACAACTACAATATTGCCACAGGGATATGAAACACAGCTCGGGGAATATAATAATGTTGTAAAAATTTTGTGGCATGTCAGATAGTCACATGTCTTGTTAGGGAGACCACTTCATAGATGGAGTAGAGGCTTGATCACTGTACTGTACACCTGAAGCTGATGTTGTATAGTATTGTATGCCAACTGCAACTGAATATGTGGATGGCCACGGGATGTGGAGTATACTGTGGAGGGGAGTCAGGGGAGTTGTGATGGATATGTATGATATGGGGGGGAGTGGGGTGGCGAACTGGGGGAGGGGGTTTTCACTTTGGGGGGTAAAGAGTATAACTATTGCATTGTGTTGTACACCTGAAACTAATTAAATAAAATAAAATTTAAAAAAAAAAGAAAAAAAAGAAAAGCTGAAGTCTCCAGCAGCTCCTAGTTTCCACATAGGAGGAGATTATGACAGCAATCAGGTTGGAAGGAGACCTAGGTAAGGGACATATTTTGAAGATGTTTTTGCATACAAACTCACTATTTTGGCTGAGATTATGGTTTTCTTTGAGGGATTAGGTAGCTATTTGAATCCAAGAAATTTCTTTACACAAAAGAACCCTATGGTCAAGGCTGTTATCAAAGGTTATCTAGATCTTTCCTGAGAAAGTATCCAGAATATATCATCGTATGACTTCTTTCTCTTCTCCTTTTCTCTCTTCTCTGTCCCCTCAGCTCTCTTCTCTTTATGAAGAGAAAAAAATCTTTTCCACTCCTAGTCCATCTGCCCTTTTCTCTGCTGCCTTGGTACCAGCATGACTCCTGCAGACTCTTTGATAAAATCTGAGCCAAAGACAGTTCCCTCCGTATGAGCAATTTTAATGCCAGCTGTTTACATAATAACCTTTTTTATTCTTACCACATTATACAATAAGCAGAGTCAGCTATGAGGGTTTAATGTAGACATAGAGTTTACTGTAGCACTTAGCAATCTCTAAACTCTAAAAGAAATCTCTAAACCATAGTACTTAACAATCTTTAAACTTTGGTTATCTTTCCCTATTTCCCTAATTTCATTCCATTCCTGACAAAGTGCTTCAATTCCTATGAAATTGGATATTCTCTTGCTTGCTAGTTGTACCCACGGCTCATTTTATTCTTATGCAAAGTTGTTTCTCAGCCCTCCTCTCCACAGAAGAGGCCAAATCCCTTTCTTCCAATTTTCTATATGGTCCAAAATGGCTGCCACACCTTGCTTAGCTCTCCCAAATAAAGGAAGAGTTAATCTACTAATACCCAACTTTTACAGAATTCCAAAAACATAGTCTTCTCTTCTTTTTATTTGTGGTTCTCAATTTTCGACCCAAGCACCCAGATATCTATTATTGTTCTATTCTAGAGCTTTTGAGTGAAAATAGTTTCCCTTGTACACAGTGGCAGTTATTTAAAATTTGCATTGAAAATGGCCCTAGTGAAACTTTTCTTTTTCCACCAACAAGATGCCAAATAACTAATAAGGGTAGAGAATGTTCTTCAAAAAATGTCCATGTCTTTGTAATTGTTTTATACTGTTTCTCCCAAAATCAAGATGACAGATTTCATTATCGTGTCAGACCCTGATTTTTAAAAGGAAATACTTAGGATTCTCCCACCTATGATATCAGATTCCAGTCTCATTCCCCTCTGCTCTTCAGCCTCTAGTAGAAGTAGCCATTCAATCCATAGGTAAAACGATTGGGTTGTCGGAAAAGTCATGATGCATTTTTGCAATGAAAAACATAGAAAAAATATGTCATGACTTTTCTGACGACCCAATATCTTGTAATAAGGGGATCAAATGTCACTAGAGAAGGACTTCGGTTGTGCTTAGTTGAGTGGCATGGTTTAAGTTCAATGGTATTTCCATGGCTCTTATGAGGCCTCTGCTTCAGTACTTCCTAGTAAATTGCTTCTGGAATCGTCAGACCTATCACATTGTTTGATTATGACCCTCAGTTGTAAAAAGGACTTTCATTTATGGATGTCAAATTATGCACTGTCCTCATGAAATAGTCTTTCTCTATGGCACATATTTCTTCTTTCTGCCTTTTAAAATATAACTATTTGTCTAGCAAAGAAGGAATTTAATTCCAAGGGAAGGGGAGGCAGGCAGGAGAGAGGATGGATAAAAGCTCAGAAGTGTATACACTTAATTTTGAGGTGCTACGCAACCTAACAAGCATCAGCACAGAAGGCAGCATTATGCTTGATAAATGGGCATTTTATAGGAAATGTCACTTAGTTTTGATAAGGCTGAAGCTACTGGTCAGTTGAGTATGGCATGGGATGACCAGTGAGGCATAAGGTGAGGTTGGGTGCAAAAGAACCCCACGTATCTACACCTCATGGGACTGTATGGGTTAGAGTTTCTGTGGTTCTCAAATGATTGAAAATAACATTGGCCCTCTCTTTCTGAAGAAAACATGAGTCTTTTACTTTAAAAAAAAACAAAATCTGGGAAACACGTTTCTGGCCATTTAATGTTTTTCATGGTTGCCCGCCATTCCTTCAGTATAACCTGTATCTTCAAATTGCCACATAAACACCTAATACCTAGCTGCTAGTCCTCACAAATTGGAGCATTTCAGCTCAAAATATGCTTGATAGCACTAAACTTGCTGCTACACATAATTTTTGTTGTTTTTCAATGTTAGGATCACTCATTAGCCAGCGGCTAAGAAGGACAAGAACAGATGCATTATCTTGAAAAGACAAGAACATGATTGACAAGCAAGAACTGGCCCCAAGCTAGTTCCAGTCAATTTCCTGAGCAAAAGATTCATTCTCAGTCTTTCTTCCCACATGCAACAGACCTAATTGACCTAACCCAAATCTGCAGGACCATTGTAAATCAAAATTAAGATGTTAACTCCATCAGATAAAGGATGAGTCTAAAAGTCCTCCACTTAGATCGTAAAGGAAATTAGAGATTTGAAAGAAAATCTTCAAAATACCATCAATTCTGACATGTTATCATTCTCAAGTTCATCACTATGTTAAGTTTTCTATGGTTCTTCATATCTTCAGGAATCCTCACCTTTTTTGCCTTTATTACCAATATTCCTTCCCCATCCTTTAGTGTGTGTGTGTGTGTGTGTGTGTGTGTGTGTGTGTGTATGTGTGTTGTAACTATAACATTTCAGCCTTATCAAGTATAATTAGAAACAACCAAACCTGTCTTCAGACACTGAGAAAACTCTACATCCATTTTTTTATAAGTTAAATAATCCCCTCCTAGCCTTTTTGTACAGGATATTATTTTCTAGCTAAATACCCTGATTGGGTCTCAGGGTATCTTAAAAATGTCTACACATATTTAACCTAATGAAACCCAAAATAAGTTTCTAACAAATCTCTGACTAGTGAATATGTATGTAAGGCATGTACCTTATTTTCCTGAACATTCAAATGTAGAAATGTTCAGTCAGACGAATCTTTCTTATCTTCTAATGATTTCCTTCCTATCCCATAGGTACAAAAGTAGGCTGGTAGCAACGCTTTTGTGAATTTCAACCATGTGGAGAAAAAAAATCCCATAAACTCCCACAGCTACCTCCCTCCATCTCTGTGGGAGCAAACTCACAGCCCTCCTTCTCCCCAGTCCGTGAGTTACCAAGGAAACTCTGTGTCCCATAAATATACTTGGTATTTGAGAGGTATTCCCTGAAGACTTACTCTTCCATTTGGTTTTAAACAAGTCTTTTTACTGATGCATAGCTAAGTAACATGGCGAACTCTAATCAATGTTTCTTGAATTCACAGAAGAATCTTGCAATGAGGGACTGTACGATGCGAAAGTCAGGGCCCAGGGCAGGCCACCCAGAAATATTCCACAGTGGCCTATTGATCACTTTTAATTAAAGTTACTTGACAAGAGTGGGTGCCGAAAGGTCACTTTGACCCTCCCTTGTCTCCCTGAATGCAGGAAATAAATTTACTCACTTATCACTAGCATTAAGGAATCCACAGCCAAAAGCCTCACATACACCTTGTTACTCCTTGACTAATTTACCACCCAAGCCCAAACTTTGTTTAGATGCCTCACTAATGAGCGCTCCAACCTAAAGTGTCTTTCTCCTGTCATTTCTTCATAAACTTATTGTTTCTTTGTCTAAAAAGTACAAAAGCTGGCTGGTTCATCATTTCTGAGAGTAGCATCTATGATCTCCCATGTGCACATATTAAATTGTTTGGGGGTTTTTCTGTTAATCTAGTCTTGTGTCAGTTGTATTATTGTCCAATTTTAATATTAGTCCAGTCAGTCATAAGAACTCAAGAAAGGTAAACGGGGCATTCTTCCCTCTCCCGAACACCAACAACATGAGGTTGTCCAGGGGTCAGTTGATGCTTCTATGCTGCAGGTCTTAGGAAAGCCTCCTGAGAGATCAATCATTCTGAGAAAGTGGAACAGAGGAAAGCTGTTCTCCATTAATAGGGCTTCAGTGCTCTCTTCACCCTTATGGGTCTTCCCTTCCCTCCACTTCCTCCCATGCCAAAGCCCCAACTCCATGCATGCCTCCATCTGACTCCACACTGCACAGAGGGAGGCAGAGTTTTAGATCCTGAAATTAGAGTAGGGAGAGGATGGAAGACAGACAGTGGTCTGGGCTGCAAGTTGGATATTTGAACACCAATCAGAATTTATGTACTGCAAAAGTGAATCTACCTGGGCCGGCCGAGTGGCTCAGTTGGTTAAGAGCTCGCTCAAGAGTGCGAGCTGAGCTCTGAGCAATGGCGGTTCGATGCCCAGCCTGAGCTGAGTTGCCGTTGAGCTGCCAACAGGTGGCAGGATGGCTCGGCTAAAAATAAAAAAAATTTTAAAAAAGTGAATCTACCACCAAAACATCTCCTATATCTTATCTTCAAAGAGTGTCTGTATCCTTCCTAGCTGAAAGCTCATTTGAAAAACACTTCTATGATAGCTAGGCTTTTGGAAGAGAAGAGAGGTAGAGGTGGAAATGAGGAAAATCATGCCAGTATAAGTTAAATGGTAAACTATAATATTCATTTACCTATATCCAGAAACATTGTCATTTTTATCATAGATAATTTTGAACATACTCGTACACAGGAGTTGAGAAAATAGTGCAATTTCTATATGCCCATCACCCAGCTTCAACAATTATCAAGTTCCAATTATTTTAAAGCAAATTCCAATTATTATATCATTTCATCCATAGATATGTCAACATGTACCTCTAAAAACATGACATTGTTGGGCCGACCAAGTGGTGTGATGGTTAAGCACTGGCTTGGGAAGCCAGCGACCCTGGTTCGGGTCCCACATATGAGGGCCAGTGACACAACCCACAAAAACAAACAAACAAGCAAAAAAAACATGACATCATGAATCTTTTTTTTAAAACATAACTATGAAAACATTCTCCAAAAAAATAGCAATAATTTCTTAGTATCATCAAACATCTAATTAGCCTTCAAATTTTCCCAATTGTCTTAATTTTTTATAATATATCTACTCAAATTAGGATCAAAATGCACTGTACTTGGCTGATACATTTTTTAAGTTCTCTTGAATTTGTAAGTTCTCCTCTCTTTTTTCTTTATGATTTATTTGTTGAACAAATGAGCCCGTTTATCCTGTATATTCAGCCCAGTCTAGATTTTGCTGACCCTTTGCTCAATTAGCATGTTCCTCTGTCCCCATTATATTGATGGTCTAACTAGAGGCTTGATTAGATTCAGGTTTTTGGGGTTTTGTTTTTTTTCAAGAATGCCTTGGGGGACCCTGCTGCACTGTTGGTGGGATTGCAGATTGGTGCAGCCACTATGGAAGTCAGTATGGAGGTATCTCAAAGAACTGGAAATAGAGCTACCGTTTGACCCAGCAATTCCACTCCTAGGTATTTATCCTGAAAAAACCAAGACACTTATTCAAAAAAAAGTTATGCACCCCTATGTTCATAGCAGCACAATTTACAATAGCTAAGACTTGGAAACAACCAAAATGCCCATCGGTAGATGACTGGATTAAGAAACTGTGGTATATTTATACAATGGAGTATTACTCTGCTATAAAGAAGAATGAAATCGTACCATTTGCAATGATATGGATGGACCTAGAGACTATTATGTTAAGTGAAATAAGTCAGTCAGAGAAAGACAAATACCATATGATCTCACTCATATGTGGAATCTGAAAAACTGTATGAATGAGCAAAGTAAACAGAAACTGTCTCATAGATATAGAGGAAAAATCAGGGTTGCTAATTGGGAGGGGGATGGAGATGAGGGAGAAGGGGAAGGGATTAGACAGCAAAAATAGGCAACTACAATATTGCCACTGGGATATGAAAAACAGTTTGGGGAATATAATTAATAATGTTGTAAATATTTTGTGGGATGTCAGATGGTCATAGGTCTTGTTAGGGAGACCATTTCATGGATGGAGTAGAGGTTTTATCACTGCACTGTATAACTGAAGCGGAGATTGTATACCTACTATAATTGAATATATATAGATAGTCACGGGATGTGGATTATACTGTGGAAGAGAGTCAGAGGAAGAGTAATAGATATATATGATATGGGGGGAAGTGGGGGGCGAATTGGGGGTGTGGGGTTGTCACTTTGAGGGGTAAAATGTATAACTATTGCACTGTGTTGTACACCTGAAACTAATTAAAAATAAATAAATTATAAAAATAAATTTAAAAAAAAGAATGCCTTGGAAGTGGTGTGTATACCTTGACTAGAAGGCACTTAATGGCTGAATGTCTCTGTTTCGTAAGGTTAGACTCCAGTATGATAATTGTCTAGATTCTTTAACTCATTGGGGAAAATTAAAAATGATTCAGGCAAGTTATAATGTATAGACTAGAAATAGGAACAGAGGACTCAGAGATGAATAAGACATTGCTCAAAAAATAACTTATAGCAAGAACCAAGCAGGAAACAAGCTTTTATGATGCCATGCTGACTCTGGTCTATACCAGGTAAGTCTTATTGAACAAGGGAGACAAGCTAAGTAGCAAAAGTAGGCATCCCAGATAAAATCAACATCAGAAGGAAGCAACTGATCAGAAGATTACTGGGAATATATAAAGAAACCCCACCTCTCTGGTCATCAATTTTCTTTTTTCAGCTATACAATGAGAAGACTGAGCTAAAAGTTCTCTAAATCCCTTCTACCTCTAAAGTTCTAACAATCCATGTGTTTAACCTATAATATGGCAAAAATACTCACATACATGTAACAAAAGTCACAATCAGCAAAGCAAACGATAACACAATTTAACATGAAAGGTTGGTTAAGCATGGTCGAATTCAGCTTCTTCCATAAGAAGTTTCCATTGGAGGAAGATAAGTCAGTAGTTAGGATATTTGATGCCCATCTACAAAGACTGTCAGGCTAATTCAGAAGGCTTTGAAGTGTGATCACTGCAGCTCTTAACTGAGTTAAGTATAGTATCAAAACGTGATTTTCTAAGCACTCAGTGGATTCCAGGCAAAAGTATAAATTACAATAATGGTCTTTTGAGGAGAAAATTTGGAAATATCTGATAATAGCATAAATTTACATACAGTTTGCCCAGGCAATGTGGTTTAAGAAATAAATTCTAAACAAATACACAAATGTACAAAGCTGCTGATTATAGCCTTGCTTGTCATAGTGGTAAATTGAAAACAGTTACACCCATCAACAGGGGATTGATTTTTAAAATAATGATTTGTTGCCAAAAAGAATGAGCTTGATCCCTACATACTTATATGACTATCACTCGACAATTTTAAGAGAAATTGTTAATGTACTAAGCGTACTATTTAATTCTAATAAAAAGTATCTTCCTACCTCTATATTTGTATGCATATCTGTACAATATATTCAAATTTACAATTGAAAAAATGTCTGGAAGTATGGAAGTATAAAATTAAACAAAATTTTTACCAGCATTTACTTTTAGAAAGTATAATCACAGGAAATTTTCACATACCGTATTGTTTCTGTATTGTTTGAGTGCTTTACCTGTATAGAATGCTTTCCAAATTAGTAAAAGGGCAATAAATTTTTTCACCAAGGCTTTTCTTCCCCCTGATACATTCCCCTCATCCCCTCTCCCCCTCTTCTGATTTCAGTAAGACAGCATGTGCTGTCTTACCACACCCTCTAAACAAGGAAATAATAAAATACTGGCTTCTGGCCTGGCTTCCTCCTTCCCCTCACAAACACGTCCAGTTATGAGGCCACACTAACTGCTGTACTTCTTACAGCTCCCCATCACTGTGCAACCCAAGGTGACTGGGTTTCTATCCCCATCACTGTACTAAAACTTCCTTGATCAAAGCCAGCAAAGGCCTTCTGGATTGCCAAAAAGTATTGGCTCTGTGGAAACTTCATCTTGGACTTCCCTTTCCCCGCAACTACCCCCAACATTTTTCAGCACTGTATTCCCAAGATTTTCATGAATTTCCTCCTTGAGAGCCTGTGATACAATCTCCACATCTGTGGGGAGCACATTCATCTCCTTCCACGAATCCTTGAATTGGGGTTGCTCTCTGAATGTTCTTCCCTTTGCCCTTTTTCCTGTTGGTTCCATCCTCTCCCAAACGCTCCGGTACTTTGTTATACCTTTATGTTCTCATTTGGATCTCGCACACCTCACTGCCCATCACCTCAAGTCATGTCATCACCAGGCTCATGTCACTCCACATCTCACACACATACACACACTCCTCCTCCTATGGCCTCTGCTCTCTGCCTCCACACAGTGACTTCAATTTTTCTTTTTTCCTTCAAATCCAGTGTTCTTGAAGGAGAAACCAACATTTGCTATCTCATTATCATCCATTCATTCTTCAGTCCAGAAATGAATTTGTTAAAAAGCAAATGAAGGGCCGGCCGAGTGGCTCAGTTAGTTAAAAACTCCCTCAACAGTGTGAGCTGAGCTTTGAGCAACAGCAGTTCAATGCCCAGCCCGAGCTGAGCTGCTGCTGAGCTGCCAACAGGTGGCAGGATGGCTCAGCTAAAAAAAAAAAAAAAAAAAGAAAAAAAAAGCAAATGAAGTTGTATGTCAGGGCTCCTCATTTCATGAATCCCTTCCATGGCCTTACACATGGTTTTGAATTCATAATTACATATTTTTAACATTTTAAAAATGTTCTTATAAAGCAGCTCCGAATTGTACAGCTGAAGACCACCTATAATTTGAATCCATTCCTGCCTCAGCACACTGAAAACTGGCTTCCACTCTAACCATTCCTTTGAAACTTCTGTGACAAAGATCATGATTTAATTTTTAATTGATAAATCCACTGGTAATTCTTAGTCTGTTTGACCTCGTTGTGACTTTTGTCACAGTTAACCATCTTCTTCTTAAAACTCTCCCTTCATTTTAACTTCCATCCTTCACTGGATCTTTATACATCACTTGCTTCTTCTCATTGTCATTCTCTTTTTGCTTGTCCAACCCTGCATTTAATTAATCATCTTGTCAACTGTACCTCTAAAATCTCTCTGCTGGGTTCACTGTCACCTTCATTCAGGCTTATTCTTGGCTTCTCACATAATCCAATCTCCATGATAACCTCATCTTTCTACCTTTACCCACCCCTGCCATTACAGTTTTTAAAGGTGACCCATAACTTGATGAAATCAAAACTCCTTACAATGATGTACAAAGCCTTGCATGGTGTGTTCTCTCCTTTTCCAGCCTCGTCTCAAAATGTGACTCAATAACTACTCTAAGCTCCAGCCAAAATACTTATTGTTCCCATAAGGCACATCTGCGCTATCTATCTGCTGCTTCCTGTGCCTCAAAAACAATTTCACATCCTTTCCTTTCCCCTGCCCATCATTCTATCTAACTCCTACTCAACATTTAATATTCAGCTTAAGAATCTCTTACTCCCTGGCTACCCTCTTTTCAACTGAGTTGGTACTACCATCTATGTTCCAGCAATATCCTGCCTGTTATCTCATTACAGTATTTATCATACTGCTTTGTAATTGCTGATTTAGTTATTTGCATCCCCTACTGGGCATAATTCCTTAAAAGCAGGGATTATGCTTAACACATCTTGTACACATAGTACCAAAAATAGGCTTGGGACATAGCAGGCTCTTGAAAAATGTTTGTGAAACAAATGAGTAAATAAATTAATGAAATTTCAATATGCTTGAAAAGATTTCATTTGGGAGTCTTTTTCCCTTATGTTTTTCTGCCTAAAGCTTTTAAAATTTAATCCTAAATTGAATAGTCTGTTCTCTATCCTAAATGAAGCTACTAGTCTGATTCTTTTTGAATATTTTATGTTCATAATATGAACATTTATTCAGTGTGTTTGGGGTTCCCACACTATAAAAAACCAGCCAATGGAAGATATTTTTACCAATCAGGATGATATCCACTGTGATTATCAGCCACACTCTCAGTTTAGAGAGAATTCATTCATATGAAAGAAATCAGAGATAGCACAGGTAAGTGAAACATCCACGGAGATCTAGTTTCAACAAATAATATAACAAAGATTGACAGTGGATAACAAAATTAGTGTATTGGAGTAAGAGATCTGAAAGCCTGAATTCATGGCCCCCTGAACCTCAGCTTTTCTTATCTAGAAATTTAAAAGATACTTCTTTAGCCTGCTGTTGATATCACACCCCTCCACCTGATGGTAAAGACCTAGCTAGAACACCCTGAAAAGTATCACATACAGGAGATGTGACAGGAAAAAAAGGGAAGGAGAGACAGGCAAAGGAGAAGACATGACACATTGATGATACCTGGATATTACAAAGTATATATGATAAATATGAAAAATCGCTGGGATAAGGTCCATATAAATCATGCTCCAAAATGAAGCAAAATGATGGACAGTCTCTCCCTCTCTACCACCATGAAGTGAAGTTCTTATATTCATATGCCTATGAAGATTCAAGGGAGAGGGGCTTTGGAGTGTTTCTAACACTCACTTTCATTCCCTTTTTTTTCAGGGATGCCTTTGGCTTATGAAGAATCTGTGTCTCTAAAGAACACAGATTGGTCCTGGTTGAAGTTCAAAAGAAAAGGAAAAGGAGCAAGTGACAGTGTACTAGAATTTAATCTCCATTCTTCTAGGTTCTAGCCTCAAAGAGTAACATTAAGGGCATTCGTCAATTTTCTTCTAGGTTGGCCTAATTCATTTGGATAGGAAAATAGCCAAGAATTCAGGGGTGCCATTCTGACCTAGAGTAAATATTATTCATTTTTATAAAAGTCTACTAAAATATGTTAAACACATATGCATTCATGCCTTCAACAAATACTGAATGCTTACTATGAACTGGGCACTGTCCTCAGCACTGGGAATACTGGGAATAAAAAAATGGGCAAAATATATAAAAGTCCTGTCTTCCTTGAGCTTGATTCTCATGCAAGGAGCCTGGAAGTCAACTAAATAAGTAAAATGTATAACGTGCCAGAGGAGATAAATGCTATGGAGAAAATGATGCAGACAAAGGGGACAGGGAGTGCTGGGCAGAGATGGTCATTGAAAATAGGTTGGTTATGGAAGGCCTCCCTGAGGAGGTGACATGTGACTAAGACCGTACGGAGATGAGGACATATCTGGGGGAAGAGGGAATGAGCCATGGGGGTATCTGGGAGATGCATTTTCCAGGAAAAGAGAACACCAGTGTCAAGTTCCTGAGAAAGGAGACTGGCTAGTGTTTTAAAAAAACAAGGATGTGGAGCAACTGGCGGGAGCCCAGTGCATGAAGAATGAAATAAGAGAAGGCTAGAGAGCTAGTCTAAGGATAAACAATGTAGGGCCTTGTAGACCAGACAAAGCTGATAGCTTTTACTCTGAGTGAAATGGGGAACTATTGAAAAGCTTCCAGCAGGGTAGAGGCATGATCTGACTTAACTTTTAAAGAGTCTGTAAGTTGTGTGTATCCATACTATGGAACACATTTGAAGCAATAAATGTGTTACTCCAAAAACTCAAGTTCCATTTTTTAAAATCAAATAATATTTACATTAATTAGAGGATAGCTATTGGGTTGTCAGAAAAGTCATGACGTATATTTTTCTGTTTTTCATTGCAAAAATGAGTCACAACTTTTCTGACAACCCAATATTTAAATTAAGCCATTTCACTATGGGTTGTAAAATTCAGAAAGTGGGACGTTTCCAGGGCAAATGTCCAGGTTTCCTTAACAACAACACATGCAGAAACTATGTATTAACTTTTAAAAATTTATGAGACAATGGTGATATCTGAACACTGATGGACATTGGTGATATTAAAAAACTATTGTTCATTTTCAGCATGTAGTTCTTAAAAAGTCCTTATTTTTTAGGTATAAATACTACAGTGTTGACAAATTAAATGATGGAGTATCTGAGACTTGCTGCAAAATAATCCAGATGGTGAGGGTGAGAGACTGAGTGAGGGAATAGATGAAATTAGAGGGACCACATGTTAATGGTTGAGGCTGAGTGACACAGCGGTTCACTTTACTATTATCTTGACTTTTATACATGTTTGAAAAGTTTTGTAGTATAAATATTTAAAATAGGATCAACTGAATCATTTCATAAAATGAAAAACAACTTAAAAGTTCAAAAGAAATAAATGCTGGATAATTTAAATTTGACATAAAGAACAATGACTTTGGAAGATAACTCCATCAATTAATACCTGTGATGACCCAGGCATTCTATGTATATTTTTAAGATGTTCAGTGTAATGTAGTAGAAACAGCAGTAAACTGGGAGGCCAGAAGGAGGAACATTACAATAGGTTTCTCTTTGTCACTGACTTTGTGACCCTTAACTAATGACAAGAACTGTGAAATTCCATTTCCCCCTCTAAAATAATTAAGGAGTTAGACCAAATGACCACTAAGGTTTCTTCCAAATCTATGTCATAATCTGTTTTGTTTTGTTTTGTTTTTTGTTTTGTTTTGTTTTGTTTTGTTTGAGGGCAGTGTCACTGGCCCTCATATGTGGGATCTGAACCAGGGTTGCTGGCATCCCAAGCCAGCTCCTAACCACCACACCACTCAGCCAGCCCTCTGAGTCATAATCTTTATGATGGTTGATTTGTATTAATTTTTATTTTAGGGACTACTTTATATGCTACTAAAGGGTGAGGAAAAAGTGGAACCTAGCTAGCTAGAATCCTGAGCGGTTTCAACAGCTGCCTGACAATTAGGTAATCCCATTATTTCAAGTCCAGATTCTTCTTACAACAAGCTAAATAGTAAAATGGAAAGAATAATTCTCTTTATCAAGGGCCTGAAAACTTTTTCTGCAAAGGGCCAGACAGAAAATATTTTAGGCTTTGCGGCCCAGAAGGTCTTTGTTACAACATCTCAATTCCACTCATGTTACATAAAAGCAGCCATATGGAATACATACGAAATGAATGAAGGTGCTTATGTTTCACAAAACTTTATTTATGAAACAGGCATAAAGCAGTATTGGCCCACAGGCTGTAGTTTGCTGATCTCCTTCATGGCTTCTGAGACCCCTAACCATGGCCTCTAATGCCCTCTATGGTCTGTATCTTCCTTCACCACCTCCTCCCCCAGTGACTCCTCCTTTGATTCTCAATGCTCTAAGCATTCTTTCTGCATCTTGAACACACTACGCTCATTCCTCTCTCATGGTGTCTTCCTTTCCCATAGGCTCTGCCTGGAATGCCTAATGTACAGGTGATTGTATGGTTGCTCCTTGCTCAACATTTATGTTTCACTTCAAATATCACCTCCCCCACAACGAGGCCTTCTCTAACCACCATACCCTTCCCCTCATCATTTCACAAACTATTCCACCTTTATATTTCTTCCTAAAACTCACCACCATTTGGATTGATATTACTTATGTACCTGCTTCCACATTTATTGTCTGTTAATCCCACTACATCGTGAGTTCTTTCAAGGCAATGATTTTATCTCATTTACTCCTATATCCCCAGTACTGATGACAGAACTTGGCATTTGATAGGCACTCAGCAACTATGTGTTGAATCAATGAATAAATGATCCTTCAATATTTTGTATTTTGAAAGCCCATGTTTTCCCTTCAAATGTACTACTTGTGATATATTTTTGTATTAGTTAGTGTTCACACACTGTTGTAACAAATGATCCCCAAATGGCATCATGGTTCTGACGCAGGAAGTTATCTTCTTGCTCATATAACAATATTGGATAGATGGACAGGTCTGTAGCTCCCTTTAGCCAGCTATTCAGGAACCCAAACTGGTACAGGCTCTGCCATCTTCAATAGGTGGCTTCCCATTTTGTCCCGAGGCATCTGCAGTTTAGCCAGCTTGAAGATAAATGAGTATGAAAACAAAAAGTCCAGGCAATATTTGGAGGAAACAAACTTGGAGGCACATGTCACCCCAGCTCACATTTTATTGGCTTGAACTCAAGCCATATGGCTACACCTAGATGAAAGGAATGCTGGGAAATATAGGTGTTGCCTGGGCAAACCTTTCCCAGGGACAAGGACTCTGCTAGAGTGGGCACACAGATTTTGTCTGGATAGCTAACCATCTCTACCAGAGCAGCCATTCTTTCTTTTCTTTTTTTTTTGAGGGCAGTGTCATTGGCCCTCGTATGTGGGACCCAAAACGGGGCCGCTGGCCTTCCACCAGTGCTTAACCACCATGCCACTCAGCCGGCCCCAGAGCAGCCATTCTTAACCACAGCATCTCCACATTGACCAGCCAGCCAGCTTCAAATGTGGTAGCTATGGAGCTAGTGCCATACAGTAAGGACACCCATAGAAATTCAAGCTTAATAAAGTAAGTTGAAAATGTCAGATACAAATCTTTATTATCACTACTAATTCTCACATTTTTACCTTTTCTATATCTGAACCCAGGAGCTTCCTATGTCCTATCAATGATAACTCACCTGACTTTGCATAAAATCCCTTACTTGCTACATCCCAAACCCCAAATTTTTCTCCTCCTTGTTTCGTTTTTCCCTGACCAGCTAGGAAGTCATCCATGCGGCTCTCTAGATTCATTCTTTATCTCCCCTCCCCAACATGCTTTCCTAAAACTTCCTTAAGATTTAATCTGGAAAAGTCACAATATGTACTGAAAATATTCACCAAATAACAATTATAGATGTGTATAAATTACCAAAATGTTAAAAATGTCTATCTTTGAATGCTGGGAAAATGTATAATTTTGTGATTTATTTTTATCTGCATTTTTCAACATTCTACATATATTCCTGTTTCTGCTATCGTTTTAAAGATACTTCACTTCCTGAGAGAGAGGAATGTAGCTTCTGAAATTCTGCATATCACATCTTTTCCTTTAATCATGTAACAGGCTTGCCTGTAAAGGGCTTTAATATAAAGAAAGATAAATTTTTATTGCTATGAAATTCAACATAAAATGGAACATTGAACAAGATTTTAGCTTGTCTTGATATCACTAACAGGGTTTTATTTATACATGAACAATTCAGGGACTTTAAGTAGGAGCTTCAAACCCCCCCCACCCCCCCACCCCCCACCCCCCCGCTCTCTAGTTTTCTCAGAACTGCAAAAAAAAAAAAAAAAAAAGACTAAAAAAGTTGAGTTATCATTTCCCTTCCCCTTCACTAAAGGGATTATGGCTATGACCAAACTTTGGGCAATAGAGAGAATGGAAAAGTCAAAGGATACATAATCTAACAAATAATGGACAACTGGTCTCTGAATGATGGACAATGTACACTATGCGGCATTTGATGTCACACAGGTCTTCAGGCTGAACAACTAATTATTGAACTGCCGGAAGCCATTTCTCTCTGTCTCTTCCCAGGCCTTATCAACAGCAGGCAAATGAGTTCCCCAATTCAAAAATGCATTGGTCTTATCTCATCCTCCAAAAATAGGCTTTTGTTACCCTTCCTAAATTGAAGAATCTCAATGGGTAAACAACATTGAAAGTCAGCCTGATAGTTCTATAGATGATCCTATCCAGACTTTGATCCCTCCGAATGGTCCAAACCCATGCTGTCGAGGGCCCCTTCCACACTCACACTTTAGTGTGATAGAGACAAGTACTAGTCCTACTCCTAACATTTCCCCCATATATGTACAGCTATCCAAACCAAGTCAAAGTCCTTCTACACAGAAGTTTTACACACACACACACACACACACACACACACACACACACAGTCCACGGACTTGATCACATAGCATAACATGGCTGGAGTGATTTGTGGGCACAGAACACTGGATTTGAGTGCACTGTCAGCATCCCATCTATCAACATGGAGACACAGTGATGCCCGATGAAACCTTTTATTCAGAGTTTACCCTGTTCAAGATCATGGATCCTTTGAAAATCTGATAAAAGATGTGGACTCTGTCCTCATAACAGATCTGTAGTTATACACATTCACATGATAAATGTGACATACAATTTCAGGGTGTTCACAGCACTCCCCGAGGCCCTAGACCGTCACCCCCATGTTTAGAATTTTTAATCCCAAGCAATAGCTCCAATATGAAGAAATCACTATCAGGCCATAATCTGGTTTCTTCCTCAAAGAACCAACAAACATCGTTTTTTCTTGAATTTTATTTTAGACAGTAGGTAGTTAGGCACTCTCTTTTATCTTATTCTTCCTCTCTTCTGTGTCTCTCAATACCCACATATTGTTCCCTTCGTTCTTCTCACTGACTCTCTCTCTCTCTCCTGTTTCTCTCTGCTCTCAGCATCTTAATCTCTTTCACAGAGTTTGTTTCTCTCTGTTCTCTCTCTCTCTCTCTCGCTCTCTCTCTCTCTCTCTCTCTGTTCTCTCTCTCTCTCTCTCTCTCTCTCTCTCTCTCTCACACACACACACACACACACACACACACACACATGTCATTTACTGCTTCTATTATAAGTCTGTTTTAAGAATTTGATATTTGTTTAAACACCACAGCCTACATTTCCAAAATTGCTCTGCTCTGTACTCATTCAATTGATTCTCATTTTTTTCAGATCATTTACATTTTCTATTCTCTCATTCTTGCTGAACAGCAATCACTCCATCTGCACTGTCATAGTTTTCTGTCAGAGCATAAAAAGTTCCTCACTAACAAACAGTATTTGTCTTTTCAGTCTTCACATTGTGACACAGCACAGAATGCTCCACTGCACTGACTGCTGTTTGAATCCCCAGCCATATGTAAACATGTCTAATGATGATAAGTGACATGTACAGTAACATTTTCTCTATTGAATCCGATTTCCTACACAGACTTCTTTTTCTTTCTGCAGCAATGAAACATCATTGCATTGTCATGTATGTGGAAAAATACACCTTGCATATTTCTATGTAAATTATAAAAAGAACTGGCATATGTGCATACATATATTCTCTCTCTCTCTCTCTCTCTCTCTCTCTCTCTCTCTCTCTCTCTCTCTCATCGATACTTGTAATGAGGTAAGTTTGTGGTAGGACAGGATTTGAAGGAGTTGAATGACCATAGAAAATAATGATTCTAGGTAACTAAGTGAACAAGAAGCATGGAAACGCGACTTATACCCAAGTCAAACTCCACCATGAAGAATAATGCCACCCTGTGGTGCCCTCCCTGACACTCCTATTTTCTGTTTCTCTCTTCCCTCACTATGTACACCCACATGGGCACGCTTCCCCTCATCCATAATCTGCACATCTAATCACCCCGTGGAAACTGTGATTTGTTACAAAGCTAGGATAGTTCTATTTCTCATTTCCATGTACTAATTGCAACCACACTATCACAGAGTTACTATGTTCCTAGGTGAGTGATGGTGGTGAAGACAGAGGGCTGCACCATCTACCCGTGGCCACAGCTCCAAAGCAGCCCTCCTCCTTTGGATCCAGCCCACATCCTCCTGGTGACCATTCCTTCCAGTTGCCCCATCAGCCTAAGGGACATTAGAGAGCTTGACTTCCGCTGGTCCTAGATGCTTCCTCATTACCTGTCCAATCTCTTAACTTGGACTGTTCCTCTTCATTAACAAAAAGCCCTTTCATCAACTCTCCTCATTACCCAAGTCTAAGAAGCAGAGGCTTATTCAACAGCACAAATGTAAACACTAAAGATGATACAATCAACTGAAAGATGGGTAGAAAAGATGGAGGGGGAGAAGGGAAAAAGAGAAAGTACCCCAATTTTATCATGGATAAACAATAACAGTTTTCAAATGGCAGAGAACGTGGTATCAACACAGAGGTCAAGCACAGACTCTACTCCCACACTCTGAAGTCACATAGGCTCTAAGTTCAAGTACAAGAAGTGTGACCAATTGTTTGACAATGGTATATTGAGTCAATTCAGTCAGTCTTAATAGTTGGCCCAAATTTGTTTTCAAAATTAGTTGGCAAGAGCTGCAATAGAATGAGTCATACTGACCAGATATTTTGGCCTTTCATACGGTCAGCTGGAAAGCAAGGTTATATACAGAAGAGGTTGTTATTTTACACCAGAAACCAGGGTGACCGTTACAATAGGTGCCTGGCTGTGTCCATCTGGTCATATGGGGAAGAGTGACATCAGGTGTTCACATTTACACTTCTTTTCTCCAAATGCATAATCGTATCTCAACTCATTCTAATTACTTCTTGCTCTCCCAGCCCATACACTTTATAACTGTCTGATGTAAGCTTCACATGTCTTCCTTTTTTCCTAATTGTATTTATCTCTGATAATATAGCATCTTGGGCAGGGAAATGGTTAAGACTTAAGACTTCCAGCGGTGGTTAAGCGCTGGCTTGGGAAGCCAGCGGCCCCCGGTTCAGGTCCCACATATGAGGGCCAGTGACACTGCCCTCAAAAAAAACAACTTCCATTCCCCTCCATGGTTGCCATAGTGCTGGTTACAGAGTTCCAGAGAGAGGCAGTCACACATTTTAGCCCCTTTTCACCTCTCACACTGCATTTGAGTCCATTCCTTTTTCTTTTGTCCTCCCTGAGTTTTATTCCCTTTATAACAGGTTGCAAGTCCACAATGAAAATCATTTCATTCAAAGGTGAATGAAAGTAATTATTCAATCAAAATAGCCTGCTCCGTGGTCTGTTACCCTTCAGCTTGTGCCTGTCATTCTTGTCCTTTACACCAAAATCTTCAAGTTTTTCCTCATAAAAACGTCTACGTCTCATACTCCAAGTTTCATTTTTGCATTAGCAGCTCACCTTTCCATTATCTTTCAACTGAATACTTTCGTTAATTGGCCAGTGCTTTTCATATTAACAACCTGACAGCTCCTTCTGCATGGAATAGCTTGCTGACATGAATACAACTTTTACTGGATGTTGATGGACAAACCTTTACCACTGGTGGATTTCCAAATGTACTTTTATCTGAGAACATCACTCAAAGATAGCCATGAAGTTATCTCTGTGATTGAGTTTGTGTCAGTAAAATTTGGCCATAGACTTGGGCAGGAATTTAGGATACTTGATGATTATCAACTATTTAATGGAAATATATAACATTTACATGCCACTCACAGCATATAGTCATACCTTATTCTTTCTTTCAAATGACCCTGAGATTTGAGGTATGGTTTTTGCTAATAGCATATGAGAGCTAAAGATCCTGAGGTTGAAATAGGTTGGGTAGTTGATCTCCAAAGTTCGTTAACAAATGGTGGAAAAGACATTATTGCTCAATCAAATTCTTATCATCATGGATGGGCAGTAACACCTGCTCCCATAAAGGACATCTATCAAATTTTAATAACAACAACATCATCCTGTTATTGTATTTATGCTGAAGCAAGACTACTGATTGGTCTACCATTAACATTTTTTATTCATTCTTTCAATCTATCTTGTATACGTGTTGTGTAGGCACAGTTGAGATTAAACTATATGCACATATGATTATCTATTTCTTTCTCATTTAAATTATAACTAGTTCCTTTTGGAAACATCATTTTAAATGTCTCCACAATCGTTCATCCAATTCATTTAACCATCTCTTTACTGTTAATCATTTAAACCTTTCTCATATGCACGCGTGCGTGTCTCCCAAATCATTCTGATGCATGAAGCATTTCACTTTATTTACTTAGATAAATTTATTTCCTTAGATAAATTTCAATCGGTGAATGGGAAAGTAATATTTTTAGGTCTCAATAAACTTTGCAAAATTGCTTTCCATAGGGCTGTGTGATTTACATTCCCACAGCAGTGTATGAGAAAACACTCTTGCCAACATTGTTATTCCCATTTTAAAAATTTAGATAAGTTCATAGTCAAATATATTATCTTGATGTTTTAATTGACATTTTTATTTACTTGACAACATTTTCCCATATGTTTTTGGCCATTTTTCATTTGTATTTCCACTATTATAAATTGCTGACCATTTATTTTTTGGAACCTTAGTGTATCTTAATTGAAGTGTGCAACTTATACAAGTGTGTCTTTTATAAGTTTTGTATATTAAACATTTTAGCCCTTTATGTGTATCATGTATTATAAATATTCTCCAAATTTGTAGGCTGCTTAATAAATTTGTCTTTTAATTTTGAGCCACAGATTTTTTTTGTGTTTTTTGTTTTGTTTTGTTTTGTTTTGAGAGCAGTATCACTGGCCCCCACATGTGGGACCCGAACTGGGGCCGCCAGCTTCCCAAGCCAGCACCCAACCACACGCCACTCGACCGGCCCAGAGCCACAGATTTTTTTTAAAAAGGTTTCATTGTAGTTAAATCTACTATCGTTGCCAAGGTAATTTCTTTCATTACTTTTCAAAGTACAAGATGCCCATGCAGAGGTTTGTAAGTATGTATTTATATTCCTCTAGTCTTTTATGGTTTGAAGTTTTATTAAACCTATTATTTTAAAATTTTCATTGAATATATTATAATGCTATTGAAAAAACACTTGTATTGACTAATCATTTATTATTTGATATTGATCTATCAAGTCTTAGTATGATTTATTAAATGATCCATATCTCATTGATTTATGATGTTTAATCATCATAGAATCATCCTTTATATGATTTATATGTCTCTTTATTTTGTAATTTTTGCATGTCCTTCTCACATGCAAAATACATTTAATCCATCTCAACAACCCAAAATTCTTAACTCGTTCCAGTATGAATTCTA
The DNA here is from genome assembly GCA_033961575.1 of Aselliscus stoliczkanus. Lineage (NCBI taxonomy): Eukaryota > Metazoa > Chordata > Mammalia > Chiroptera > Hipposideridae > Aselliscus > Aselliscus stoliczkanus. The sequence continues at coordinate 81,274,967 of CM066740.1, read as the reverse complement.
AAATCTACTGCCTGAGATGTCATCTAAATATCTCCATCAAATATGGGTGAGACAAAAGGTACAACTGATCCTGAGGCAAAATTCATATCCAGCTGTGAACCTCTGAAAGCAAACAAGTTATGTGTCTCTAAAATGCAATGGGGAGACAGGCATAGAATAAACACTCCTATTCAAAAAGGGAGAAATCAGAAGGAAGAAAGAGGTGACACATCCCAAGCAAGTTTCAAAACGTTGTAAGGCAAATTCCACTAGATCTAAAGTTTGAGAATAATTTTCTTTGGCTCCATGTCCTGCTTTCCAGGCCCACTGGGGTGACAGTGTCGTCCCCACGGCCCCTGGCACCAAATCTGTTTTAGTCAAGTTCCCCAGAACCAATTGGACGAGTATTCAACAAGCTGGAGACCCAGGAGAGCTGATGGTTAGTTACAGTCTGAGTCCCAAGGCCTGAGAACCAGGAGAGCCAGTGATATCAGTCTGAAAGCTGTCAGGCTCAAGACCCAAGAAGAGTCCATTTTTAAGTTCCAGTCTGAAGGCAGGAAAAGACCAGCATCCCAGCTCAAGCAGTCAGGCAGCTTTTTATTCAGACTTTTACTTCAATTCAGGTCTTCAACTGATTGGATGAGGCCCACCCACCTTGGGAAGAGCAATCTGTTTTACTCAGTCTACCCATTCACATATTAATCTCATCTAGAAACACCCTCACAAACACACTCAAAATAATGTTCCACTAAACATCTAGAAACCCCATGGCCCAGTCAAGTTCACACATAAAATTAACCATCACAACATTCGTCTTGATTTGTAAATTTCCTTTGACCACAGAGAGTAAACAGAGACAAATACAACCCACAGCTTTGTGTCTGTTTGATGAAATTCATCTTAGAAATGCCTGGCTGTGTCTCAGACCTTCTGTCTTTATGAAACCATAATCTGCCTGCCGGGGGCTAAAATACTCAACATATGGATGTCTGAAAATCTCTAGACGGAAAGCAAAATGTTTTTACATCATCAGAAATAGCTGTAGTTTGTTAGTGTATAGCAGTGTTATGGGAAAATGTTACATGAATTAATATTTCAGGTAAGCATTCACATCTTTTTATTGACTTTCTAAGGTAATATTTCTCTTCTACTTTCTTTGGATCTCCAGTTGGGCCTAATTAACAGACCTAAGACATAGATGCACAGGATAAAAACATACAGCTTTTATTCAGTAATTTTCACATATGCATCAGAGCCTTCACAAAAAAAGTAAAAACCCAAAGAAGCAGTTAGAACCAAATGCTTACACACCAGGTTGGAAAAAGACTACTAAAATGTGAAAAGGTGACAAGCCAGGGGGAGTTGGGCTAGGACAGTTCATTGTGAAGCGGTAACTAGGATGATAAGGGTTAGCTCAACAAGGTCTGTTTGTAAAGATTTATCTTGTCCTCAAAGCCCTGTCTCTTGTGATAAATGTTTTCCTTCCAGGTACAGGGAGGACCCCTTTCACATGGGAGTGTTATCGCCTGCTGTCAGGAAGAAAAAGGAATGTGAGAGTGCCTTTCTTGCATCTGTTGTTTCTGAAATGCCTTTAACTCAAAATAATGTGCTAGAATGGGATATTTTGGGGTTGGGGTGGCATGCTCTACACCTCTACAACCTCTATTAGTATCTTCCCATCAACAAAAAAGTTAAACTTCAAAACATCATTAATGTCGGGCCGGCCGAGTGGCGCGTTGGTTAAGAGCTGGCTTGGACGCGAGTGGCCCCGGTTGGGATCCCACATATGAGGGCCAGTGACACTGCCCTCTACAACTAACAACAGCTCCACCCAGAGCTGGGCTGTAAGCCCAGCGATGGTGTAGGCTGCAGCCCCTGCTGCAGTGGGCTACAGTGAGTGGCCAGCAGCCAGCATCAGCTGCCAATAGCCGCAATGAGCGACCATCCAGAGGCCGGCGGCCGATCTGCCTCACCCAGGAAGAACGCAGTGACGATGCCAACATGGGCCAGTGGAGCGATGTCCTCCGCAACTAGACTGAAGAACAAAAAGACAGCAACTTATCTGTTCCCCTTCCCTGATTCTCCAACGCCGCTCCCCTCCCCCAATTCCCCAATAAAATCTTAAAAAAAAAAAAAATCATTGACGTCAAAATTTAACCATTTTATAGGAATGAAAAAAAGTACATAAAATATGATGGGTAATGCTCATTAAACAAAATAATAAAATGAGAACCTGACCTTGTTTTATACTAGAAATGGCAGCAGTTTGTGTGGTGGAAAAAGATCTATCCTAGCAGTCACGATATTCTGGGTTCAAATGTTGCTCATGAAAAAGTTTATCTCACCTTGTCTCACCTTCCTCATCTCTGAAATAGAGATAGGGATGTTCTGAGAATTAAATGAGATAACATATTAGGAAAGTCTTTTGTATATTCAGTTTTTGAAAATGCATTATTATATAGCATTAGGGATAGTTTATTTCAGAGAAGTTTTAAAATTATCTTTTAAAGTTATTATTTGTGTTACTAATGTCTATATTTGTCATTTGTTGTCCTTCCTGTATACAGATTAGATAATTTCCTAATGCAATTGCAAATTTCTGTAATGAATTTTCATGTCCATTCATTCATCCATCAATTCATTAAATACGCCGACACACACACACACACACACACACACACACACACATACACATACACACACAGTGTGGAGGAGGTGGGGGAGAATGTATTAAAAGGTATTATGAACAAAAACATACATGTTTTGGGCTGGCCGAGTGGCGTGGTGGTTAAGTGCTGGCTTGGGAAGCCCCAGTTCGGGTCCCACATATGAGGGCCAGTGACATTGCCCGCAAAAACAAAACAACAACAACAAAAAACAGACATGTTTTCTGCCTTTGAGCAGTTTATAATCTAGTGGAAAAGGCAGGTATTAACCAAATAATCAAACAGATGTGAAATTGGAATGCAGAGATGACACGGTAAGAGGATTTCACTTCACCAGAAATGTCAGGAAGATCTCTTGGAAAGGGACACTTGAACCAAGGTTTATGGGGCAGGTGAATAGGAATTAACAAAGGAAAAACTGGAGAGAAGAATTATTTGATCTCCGGCAAAAGCCCAAGGCTGGAGCATGCCCAGTACACAGGACTGAGAGATGGCCAGTAGATTGGGGATGAAGGAAGCTTGGATGAGGAAATGGAATCAGGTTAAGAGGTCATTAAAGGAGTATGTTAAAATTCATAAGGGAAAGGATAGGAAGGATTCAGAGAATGAATTCCATTCATCATGAGGCATTTGAAACGCACTGATGTTAAAAGAAAAGTCAGGCTTATATCCAGAGAAATCACGTGGCAAAGATGAGCAATTAGGATGATAGAGGTGAAAAGCTGACATGCAAACACAGCCCTGGAGGTTGGGGAGTCTCAGAAACATTGCTGAAGAAGAGAGTTATCCTAGCAGGGTTGCCTGTGTGTTTTCTGTTCTCCTTGGTGTTGCCAATTGAACATAGGATTTCCTTGGCCCAGGAGTTGATCAGAGACACAGGAGGTAAGAGAGCTGCCAAAAAACCCTGCTGCTGCTACAACTGCTTTGCCATTGACCTTGGACAGGCACACACACCATATCCAGAGACAGAACCTCATCCCCAAATGCACAAGTCTGGACAAGGTCCTACAGGCTCCTCAGGTGTCTCACTTCCTACTGCATTATGTTTCTTTCAAGGGTCACACTCCCTGCTCAAATGTTCAGGCAATAAGTTAACTCATTTGTTTAAACCTTTACTAGAATATTGCCTCTCAGTGAATGGCGATTTTTTTTTCAAAGAGAAACTAAGATTATATATGTTTTTTTAAACGATTGCTTTTCACAAGCAATACAAGCAAAAATCAACAAATGGGACCTAGATCAAACCCAAAAGCTTCTGCACAGCAAGAGAGAGTTAACAAAATGAAGAGGCAGCCTACAGAGGGGATAATAACTTTGTAAGCCATGCATACCAGATAAGGGGTTCATATTTAAAATGAAAAACTAACACAACTTAAAAATAATAAGTCAAACAATTAAAATTTAAAATGAGCAGAATAGACATTTTTCCAAAGAAAACATCAAAATGTGCAACAGGAAGATGCTCACCATTACTAATCATCAAGGAAATACAAATCAGAACCACAATGAGATACTACCTCACACCTGTTAGAATGACTGTCGCTAAAAAGAGACACAAGGCACTTGCAAGAATGTGGTAAAATGGGACCCTCATACCTTGTGGGTAGAAATGTAAACAGGTGCAGTCACTACAAAAAACAATATGGAGGATCCTCAAAAAATTAAAAATAGATACGTATGATCCTTCAATTCCAACTGTGAGAATATACTCAATGCAGCTGAAATAGGAATCCAACAAAATATCTGCATTCCCAGCTTTATTGCAGCACTATTCACAACAGCCAAGATATGGAAACAACCCAAATGCCCATTGATGCATGAATGGATAAAAAAAAAATGGTATGGCACAATGGAATATTATTCAGCCATGAGAAAGGAGGATATCTTGCATTTGGGATAATATGGATGGACCTTGAGTACATTATGCTAAGGGACATAAACCAGACAGAGAAAGACAGTATCATTTATGTGTACGATCTAAAAAACACAAACATGTAAAAGAAAACAAACAGCAGAATGGTGGTTTCCCGTGGAAGGGGGTGGGGGGATAAGATCCATGGTTTTTAAGAGTACAAAATTGTAACAAGTACTAAAATAGCCATAGAGATTTAATGTACAGTTTATTGAGCATAGAAAATAGTGTTGTATTATAAGTACGCAATGTGATACAGTTACAACAGCAACCATATTACACATATATAAATGTATCAAAGTAACCTTAAATTTACACAATGTCACATATCAAGTTTATCTAATAAATAAAGACATGACTGTTTTTACAAGACGAGGACAGAGTATCCCCGAGAGGCAGCTACTGAGGGGTCAGCCAGTGTTCTCACAATCTTGGAGCACAGGCAAGTCACACTCCTGCTTCAGCCAAATTACTGGTGACCCTCCTCTTGGATATTTAGGAGTGCTAAGCAAGGCCAAGAGTGTATCTTGTTGTCCCTTTATAAGGACATGACTAGGCAAGGGGTGTCTGCAAAACTGAGGTGTTTTTGTTCCCTCTATTCTTTCTAGAAGCTATCAGAATATTCTTCAAGTATTTGATTGTCTTTTTTGCCTGTCAGAGAGGTAGTTTTAAATTGCCCATTACCAGTCCTACCTAACTGACTTCTATGTTTAACCTAGAAAATACCACCTCAACAAAATGAAGTAATCAGAATCAAGAACGAAACACTGAAGCCAAAGAAAAGGGAAGGAAGTAAAGACCAAAGTAACATACCACAACAGCAACAAAAAAAGTTTTCAGATCAAAGTCTCAGAGGGTAAGATTTACTTGCAGCCTGAGATAGCTAGTGAGAAGAAACTATTTCAAGTGGACAAATTAAATCACCTAACATGTAAGTGAAGTCACAAGCCATAATTAATGTCTAAATTAAAACTGTACAAACCAACCATGTGCTAATTATGACCAGTACAGTCATTCTATTCCAGGTAGACAATCTGTGATTTTACTTGTAAATTGAAACACAACATAACTGGGCATAAAAACCATCAGAAAGAATAACATGATAATTATACAGGTACACTTTTTTATTTGAAATAGGCTATTGATCGCTGGGATGATGTGTATTTGTTATGCACTAACGTGTTTTAGCATACATCACAGATGATAGATCTGGAATAATTATATGGAAATTGACAGCACATTTATCACTGTTTGTGGTTATTTCACAGTGTTGGCATTTCCGTGAATTATGGCATGTCATCCCAAGTGTATACAAATGTTAAATCATTTATGGCAACCATTGGTCATTAATGGTAGCATATGCTGAAGCGGGGCACCTATAAGACATTCAATTTAAAGGAATAAATTTGGTGTTTAGATTGTGCAATTAATTTGACAGGCATGCTGCAAGTTTTAAAGGTGACTCATATTTCATTCATTTTGTTGTTTCCATCTATAAGATGTTACTGAAATGAGATAAATAAGCATGCTGAGACTGTATTTTTCAATCCAGAAATAGCCTGCGTTGCAATACCTGTGGAGGGGAATACCAACTACCTGAGGTCTGGGAGGAAGACACCTTATCACCCCATCTGCCAAGAGGTTTTGTTCTCCAAGTTTCTGAGGAGCTAGTGAAATTGGTTTCTAATTACTCTAGGACTGAAGTCAGGAAAACAGAATGATGGGGGTAAAAAAGAGCAACATGAGAAACAGAAATAGGTATATGCAAAGAATGGTCAAAGGGAATAAAGAAAGATCTAGGACAGAACAGAGGAAAAGAAAAAGAACAAAAGTTTCATTCAAATTCTATTTAATTCAAGAAATATTTAAAGGGCATCTACTAAGAGTCAATCACTTTGACCTTCTTTGCCAAAATCAAGGTCTTTGTTAAAAGGTTCTTTGATTCATTTCTTCCTTTTTATTTGTACCACCACCATTCAAGTTCAAACACTTAATTCCTTGTTCCTGGATTATTTTAGGGGGCTCATAACTGTTTCCTGGCTACTTAAGTCTCTCAACACTTGCATTTCCTATGTATCAATGCCAGCTTAATATTCATAAAACTATCTTTGAAAGCATTACTTCTCATTTCAAAAGCTCTCAGTTGCTACAGAAAAAGTTCAACTCAATTTAACTCTTGGTACCTCACACTATTAATGGGGAACAGTAGTTTAAGTAGGGACACTAGTTCACTCTTAAAAAAATTTCTAATTTTTAAATTTGCTGATTTTTATGATCTAAATACTCCCACCATAGCTAATATTAAGCTACCATTTGATGTCACTGAACCAGCTGGACATCTGAGACGAGGTAGGGACAGTGCAGTCCTGTCGACAAAAGTAAATTATTCCTTTAATTCTACAAATTACAATGTGATAAATACACCAATTACTTCCCAAAAGATCATTAGGTTCCAAACAACTGCACATAATAAATGCATATCATAAATGAAACAAAAAATATAAATCAATTAAATAAAACACAAAATCTTATTGTGAAATAAAGGCAGTTAACAACGTTTACTAGTCCCCACTAAGTACTGAACACATAGTTGGAAAACAAAGGTAAAGAACCGCCTGGATGCCCCTATGTCTCCATGGTGTCCTTACTCATAGGCCGAAAAGATTTGCATAGTCAACCCCTCTGCAGAAACTCCTGCCCCTCCTCCATAGGTCTCTCCCAGGTGACTCTGGAAGTTGTGAGCAGGGTTTCCAGTGTGCTCTGTGAATCAGCCCCCAGCCTGACACACAGTAGAGGCCATTTCATCCCTCCCTTGGCCCTGCTGTCTATGGATCCAGTCCCAGTTCTGGCAAGACCGGAAGCAGGAAATCTACAGCTGGCGCCCTCTAAAAGCACAGCCTCCACACATGTCCTCCCAGGGTACTGCTGCAAGCTCCGGCGCCTGCCAACATTCCCACCAGGCTGCCGGTGCCCCTTGTCAAGGACTGACATTTGAGCAGAAGGCAACTGTGCCTGATGTCATGAGTCTTATTACGTGTGCCAACTGAGTTCCCATTCTTGTCCTATTCAAAGCTGCTGCCATTGTTTTCTCTTGCTATGGGGTTTGTTTGTTTTTTTTTTGGCCTAAATGCTGCTGATGCTTTCATTCTCAGGGGGCCAACCCCATTCATATTTTCTTGGTCCTCCATGGTTGCTCTGTCCAGTAGGCTTTTGACACAAGTTGTGAGACTAGCCAGGAGATGCCTTTGGAGGAAGCCATGTTTTCCTCCAAACAGAGTCACCCATGCCATCAACAAATGTGGCTGTGCCCTTTCGATTGCTCTTAGGTGGAGGTTTGTCCAACCAAGGCACACAGGTGCTCAAGACTCTGCCGTGGACTCAGGATGGGGACTGGCTAGGGTTTCCGGGCTGCCAAGAGCTGCAGACAGAGATATTCAGGGTTCCCTGGCACTGAGCTGTCTTCCTCCCCTCTGTGGGGGTCGCCATGCAGCCATGCAGATACTAGGTAAGTACAGCCAAATTATGGTCAGTTCTCCCTTATGACTGTTAGTGCCAAATTTGGGGAATGGAAACAGGCAAGGGTAGAAACATTTGACTTCTTTTTGAATTCTGCTGCACTCTTCCTGTACTAACAGTATCATTATCCCAGAGGAAACTACGGATGAAGTAAACATCATATACATACATATTGCTTTGAATCCTGCTTCCACCAGTATCACTGGGAAAATAAGTCAGGGGCTCAAAGCCTGTTTGTATGTGGCCTCTTCCCACCACTCTGACCCATGGGAGCTCGCATGAAGGCAAGGCAAAGCTTCCCAAGCAAAGGCAGAATAAGGGGACGCTCCAAGGATGCAAGCACAGGATACCCAGGTCCAAAGGAACAGCTTTGTAACCAGCCAGTGGGGTAGCTAGCTTTGGCCCTAACCTCTATCATTGCAATTATCCTTCAAACTGTATGGCAGAGACATGTGCTGCTCATTCATCTTCACGCACTTTCTCCCACCCTGTGCAAAGGGAACCCATTTCACTAACTCTGGCCAGTGGACAGTGATGGATAAGACTGGAGTCCTATATGAGGGGACTATGTGGGGCCCAGCCCACCACCAACAATGGCTGGATTGAGGTGATTAAAACACAAGCTTTGTTGTGTTAAGTCATTCGAAGACTCATTTGCAGCATTAGATCCTACTTCTAGCACATCTACTTCTATCTTGTCAGTCTCTGTCCAATGAACCCATTTCCCTGGCATGTCTGTTCTTTACTTAAGATCCCATTCCTACTTTCTAGTTGATCTTTTGTATCTTCCCTTATTTCTTGGGCCACCTATATTTATCCAGGGTACGAACTTGACTCCCCTTGATGGAACCAAGGGAATCAGAGAGGACAAAGAGGATGACCAGGAGAAATCCCCAAGGCATCGTGAGCAGAGGCAGAGAACATTGTTTAGGGAGCACAGTGCCTCTTCCAGACCAAACACACCTGGAGTGAACTCTGTTTCATCTCAAACCGGGACTTTCATTAAATATTTGAAAAGACAGCGCCTTAGTTCTGTGTTAAAATGCAATCACAATGACCGCTTTTCCTGAGATAGAACCTCAGATAGAACACCATGTAACCCTTATCTCTGTGTAATCACTACTAGAATCAACATTATCATAATACACACATCTAGCTGCCACTGTTAATGCCCTCGTGTTTAGGAACAGGAAATGGAAATGTTCCCACTTCTATCTAAATGTCATGTACAAATTACACTGGATAGATACCTGGGATGCGAAGAAAATAATTACGGGTAAAAAAATGCCCCGTGCTATTCTCTCACCATATGAAAGGCATATAAAATATATTTATGAGATACATGAAAGAGCTTATTTTGCTACTGTCCAACTTTAAATAGCCATTTCCAGGGTCCTCTTGGGTATATTTTTATAACAGTATCAATTTATTATAAAGGTCAATATTTTTTTTTTCTCTTTCAGATTCTTTCAAGTGGATTTTTAAAGTCCATTTTCTGAACTATTTAAGATTCTAATAAACTGCTGCAAAATTACCAGGATAGTCCTATGGGATTTTTTTAATACACACTATTTGGTGCAACATGAACCTGGGTTACAGTAAAATATCATTAAGAAAAGGTCAACTCTGAGAAACAAAGAACAAAGGCAAAACACATCAGGCATCCTGGAAACAGGAGTCAGTGGGGTTTATTCAATGCAATGTTTCAGAGGAGGAAGCCTGAGCTTCTTAACTGTTCGTTTTCCAAGGAAATGAGAACACTCATCTGCACAAAGGCTGATCTGACATTCTCTTTCTCCAGTCATTTTGAACAATCATCACTTGGTTTTATTTCTTCCTCCGATACGGTCTCTCAAAGGGGAAAGGAGTGTTTCATTGTCAAGACCATTTCTGAGTGATCTTTACAACCACAAATGCTATTCTGGTATGTAGTGTTCAAATACAGATATGTGTGGGATGAATATGGATGAATAAGTGAGTATTTTCTGGGTCCTGAGACAAGTATAAAAGTAAAAAAAATTCAGGCTGGCCGAGTGGCACAGTGGTTAAGCACTGGCTTGGGAAGCCAGCAGCCCCGGTTCGGGTCTCACATATGAGGGCCAGTGACACTGCCCTCCAAAAAAAAAAAAAGTAAAAAAATTTTGTCGATTGGGTCACTTGTCTGCCAGGCACCACTAATTGGTTTGACTTTTTCCAGTGAGTTTTCCAGACCAGCTATTTCATTAATGAGCAGGCATGGGTGGAGTTTTCACCCCACCTTAACTCTACCAAGAATGGGTCAAGATCAAAGGAAAGAACACAGTCATGCTTGGCCATCACTGAGGGTAGAGCTCTCGCTGCAACGAGCCTGGATCACTGTTGTCTTTCATCCTAGCAAGCCTTCTCTGATGCCAGGCTTGGGAGGTGCTCTTGATGGCGGCCTGCTCAGACCAGCAGAACTCAAGATTTTGAGGTCATTGCTTTCTTATGCTTCTCATTGGCTTACTTGTTTTCCTATAGCAGGGTGGGATTGTTGGGTACACTTAGGAAGGAACGGGCAACGCACACATGTTTTGAGAACACAGGTCTATTTCTAACCTAAATTAGAGCCGCCCTGGCTGGAATCCAGCCAAAATCACCACTCATGGTACAGTTGGGGGCCCAAAGCCCCAGTAATGAATCAGTATTCCTTGTCCTGGCCTGTCTTTCATGCATTTTTTCCCTCAGAATCCTCACAGAAATACTGGCTGCTATATAATAAGGCTGTACATACCTCTAGAGTTCTGTTATCTCTCTCTTATTTAGAAAAGTCTCTTTCCACAATATCACCCTTAACATAGCTTAGATCTGCTGGATTTCTGACGACTTGGCAGCGTTGTGTCATATCTACACAAACCAACAAAAATTAATTTATAAAGAAGAAGCACAACAATTAAAATCCTCATCCACCACTTTGACTGAGGCCATCACATCCTGTTCTATCCACTTGTTAAAAGGAAAAAGACTATTAGAAAAAATTTTAAATGATAATTTTAGTATTAACACATTATAAGTTTTACAATGGATGAGACAACCTTGAAATTGGCATCTAGTTTAAAACTATAACAAATGCTGCTTGTCATTTTATATATATATATATATATATATATATATTAGAGATAGGTGTGTGTGTGTGTGTGTGTGTGTGTATAAGTCAACTTTGTCTATGACAAAAGATCAGCCTGTTGGAGATGACTGTCACCTATCTCAGCCAGGGGAAATGTAGATTTTTTTTTTTTTTATCAACCTCTGCTTAGGGTACCTTCTGAATGGCCATGATAGCGTTTCAATATCCTGCTTCTGAATGAATACCACCTGGAAAGCTGCCTGTTAGGAGTGCATGAAAGGCCATCACTAAATCACCATGGCCACATAAACCTGTGCAGAAAGGTCCTCTTGGGCATTTGCACTGCCAAGACCCTCTTAGCACTAGAAACCAGATTTGTGTAGAAGGGCTCCAGAACCCACTTTTGCCCAGTGTGGGGTCAACATAAAACACACCTGAGCAATGCTGAAAAGAGCAGCAGATTCCTGAAGGGAAACAATGGCGGCAAAACTCTGTGTTTTCTGTCTGTAGAAGAAAACAGCAATCGTCCCTTCCATCTGCAGTTTCAAATCCACTTCCCTGCCCCATTGTGTACATACTGTATATGGAACCAATCCCAATTCCATATACAGAGAGAGCTGGGAGAGTGAAGTTGGTCTAGTACATGGGAATTGGATCCGAATATGGACTCCAAGCCAGAGTCTGCCACTGACCATCTGTGTGACCACAGGCAAACCGCCTGAGCCCCTCAGTTTATGTCCTTTCACATACAAAACGGGTACATTACGGACTTCCTGACTAGCGTCCAGAGCTGCTATAAGGATTAAACCAGTGATTGTCAAGTTTTGACATGCATCAAAACCACCTTGGATGAGGGCTTGCTACAACACAGATGGCTGGGCCCCAGAGTTTCTGATTTAGTAGGTCTGGGTTGGGGAAGCGAGAATTTGCATTTCTAAGAAGTTTCCAGATGCAGCTGATGCTGCTGGTGCAAAGACCACAGGCTGAGAACCACTGAATTAAAAGAAAGCAGACCTTCTTCTCTATAAGGCAAACCCCAGTACTGGTCAAGTTCCCCTATGCCCTGTCTTCCCAAATTTCTATCATCTTAAAAACAAATCCTCATTTCCTTCCCAGTTACTCTTATCTTGATGAACATGTGGTTCATCACTGTATCCTCAGAGCCTAGAGTAAGGGCTGACCACACATTAGGCATTCAATTTGAAGAAAAAAAAAATCAGTAGGACAAAGTGATATATTTTGAAGTGTTTAGCTACAATAAAACAATACTTGTACATACAACAGGGACTTGTGTTAATCATGGAATAATAGACTATTACGTAACAGAGATACCCCAAAATAAAGGGAGCCATCTAGAGCTAGCAAGGCAACTGTGTCCCATGATATCATTCAAGAATCGAAGTGTCTTTTAATTTGTTGCTCTGCCATCTTTTAATTTGTTTCTCCACCATCTTCTCCATCACACCCATAAAAACAGTTCAAAACCATGACCACATACCAGGCCCACGAGAAAAAGAAGAGGAATTCAGGAAAGGGGACATACTCCATCCCCTCAGACATCCACTGCCCTACACTTTGATGCATTATCATGTACAGGCTGCAAGGGAAATGTAGTTTCCATGTGGCCATTCACATGTCCAACTAAAATTTAAGGATTTTATGATTAAAAGATAAAAGGGAAAATGCATACGGGGGGTGCAACTCCCCCCCCCCCGATAGATAAAAAAAAAGAAATATCTATCAGGGAAGATCATTTCTAGCCATCCAAGTATTCAGGTGACCCCATTTCCTCATACACAGAACACAGAACACTCTACCCCTCCTCCGCAACGATTATACCCTGAAGACCCAACCTGTTCCTGCCTCAAGTTCAAAGGCCAGGATCTCTGACTTGTGCACAACAAGATGAAAAAGGGATTCCAGGGACGACAGTTCATATTTAAGAATTCCTTAAAGGTACACCTTCTACTTTTGACTTTTCACATCTACTGGCCTGAGTTTAGTCAAGCTCTCTGCAAAGAAGGCCGGAAATACAGTTTTCAGCTGGGGCAGGAGGTCATGTATTCAGCTAACTACTAGGCTTTTTTTTTTTTTTTTTGAGGGCAGTGTCACTGGCCCTCGTATGTGGGACCCGAACCAGGGCCGCTGGCTTCCCAAGCCAGCACTTAACCACCGCGCCACTCAGCCGGCCCTTAGGCTTTTGATTGAGTTCTTCTTATAAAGCAATTTAATCTCAATTTCTATACAGATATGTGACATTCATCTTTTTATCTCCAGAATTGCCTTGCTCACTGTAAATGTTCAATAAGTCTTTGCTGAATTGTTTCCTAAATAGAAAAATTAATAGCAGCACAAAACACTGGATGTGAAGTGTGTAGACCAGAACAGTTGCACACTTTTGAAATAATTCACCAATGAGTTTAATACACCAATATATCATATTATTTCTTGAGCATAAATAAAACAACTAGCTGAGTTAAATTTATATAACATGGTCAGATTTTTAGTGAGTGCAACTGTGAACAGGGTCTTTTATGATATAAGGTGAAAAGAAGATGTTTTAATACCATTTACTATAAAGCCACTTTTTGTAATTCAAATTTAAAAACAGAAGAGCCAGGATTTATTTTTCTTATGATCTTCAACATAAATATACAGACGATATCTACAAATAGGCAGGAATAGTTATCACCTATTAAGCATCCACAAAGCATACACTAGCTGATTGACATGCGTTCTTCTCTATGCTTCTCAACAATTCTACAAAGGAGGTAACTTTGTCCTGTTCTTAAAAAATTAAAACTCAGATAGGTTAAGTAATTTCTTTTTTGACACTGAAATCCCAGATATCAAAAATTTCTTTGTTGAGTGTTTAATAAAGGGTATATCATACATATATAGGTGCAATCTCACCTAGTCAAATATTTGGCGCAATAAAGACTTGAAGTGTAAAATCAGTCCTTTTCTCATATTAAAGTGTGAGATGCACAGGCCTGATTAGTGATGATTACTGAGAAGGGTTTCTGTCAAGGCATTATGCTTCCCAGATTTAATTCTATTTTTCTTTGTAACTGGGCATTTACATGAAAATAAGACTCTGTTTCCAAAGAATCTAGCTGTTTATGTACTGCCTGAAGTCACGATTCTCCCTCTGAGGATGACAATTACTTCCATCATCATCAATTGAGAAATGAAATATAGAAGCAAAATTGTTTCTAAATTAACAGCTTTTAAAAGTTTCCTGGGGAGTTGTCGGACAACTCAAAACATTTTTATGTTCCCTATCAGCTTCCAGCTTGGGAAAATGGCAAAGCTACCCTAGAAGGAAAGTAAAGGGAACCATTGTAAGTACATTACGTTTTGCCACCTAGACAAGAAATAAATTTCTAAGTTATAGAAAAGAATTTAAAGTCAGATTTATGCTAATAAATGGAGCAGCTATCGTTTTACAAAAAGCATGGGTTTGTTTCCAAACTGGTGAGCTCCCCCATCTGAGATGTCCTTTCTTGCAATGTCATTATCATGAGGGCCACCGCTACCATCACTAAGTTGATGTGAGGTAGATTTACACATGCAGCCCTCTGAGGAATCACAACATACATGTGCACATGCACACATGCATGCACACCCTTTGGGAACTAGGTTGGCTTCTCTATCTCGCAAGTGTAGAGAATTGAGTGTTCTCTGCCTTCTGTAAAATACCTAATGTTCAGAGTGGGTGGCATTTAAGAGTTCTCAATTGATATTACTTAGAGAACAGAGTTGTTTTTGAACCATTTACAATCATCATGGTTGAAAGCGTATGTACACATCGTCCCCAAGCTCACATTTCAGATGTCACTTTGTCATGGCTGGCCCCTACCCCAACATGTAAGCATGTGTGAGCCTTCACATTTTGTTGATGTTACTATAGATAATAATCCTATTCAGATAATGAGTAGGGAATTGTGAATGTTAATGCTGTAAAGAGCCAGGTATTCAGTAAAGAAAACAGATTCATCAATAGAGTATAAATACAGAGTGGGTGTTGAGTGAAAGAAACTAGAAGGGAATGGGGTTCATCGAGATGATGCTTCAGGAAATAGACCCTGTCCTAGATCTTGGATCAGAAGAGTCCCCAAGACTCCAACGTGAAGGCACACACGTATAGCAGCCATTGTGACAAGGCATAAAGTGAATGGTAATTATTAAATCAATGGTGGTATAGGCAATTAATATTTTATGTTTAATAATTATACTAGCAATTATCATCTTTATGAGTTAATGATTAGTAGTAACAAGTTAAAGAATGATTTATGGTGATAAATAAATTATATAAAAATTGGAACAGGATTCTGAAACACTGACTGACATGTATAAAACTAAAAAAAAGGGCAGTCGATTTCAAGCCCTGAACCTCAGCCATAAACTATGACTAAGCGAGTTGGTGTTCTCCGTGCTTGGAGCAGTCTTTGACTCATACTGAATATCACATAATCTTGGTGAAATACACTCTATCTAGCAGGATAAGTATGTGATCACGTGAATGAATGATGAGATATAGGGTCACCTAACCAAGTGGAGAAACCAGAATAAGCTCCCATTTTCTTGAAAGTGGAAGCTGACAGGCCATCAGTGAAAATGGGAAAGCAACAAAAGCAACCTTAGGGTTTTTAGGTCATCTATTGGCCCAACTCAAAATTCTCAACTGGGGATAGGCCCTAGGAGACATCTGGCATTGTCACGCAGGGAGAGGGGAGTGGGGTGCTCTGGAATCTAGTGGGTACAGATCAGGGCCGCTACTCAATATTCTACAATGCACAGGACAGGCCCCCCACAACAAAGAACTATCAAGCCCAAAATGGCAGCAGTGCCAGATTTGGGAAACCCTGGTTTAACTGAATGAACCCCTCTGCTCTTTCTGGCAAACTCCTACCCATCCTTTAAAGTCCATTTCAACTGTTATCTTTTCTCTACATCTCAGCCAAACCACTCTCCACCATACCTCTCAAGAGAGTCAAGGGCCTCTTCACCTGGGACTTGTGTTCCCAAAACACATTTCACCCATCGCTAGCACCAAATGCATCACATATCACTGTTATTTGTAATTGTGTTTATAGCTGTGTATCACTGAACTAAAAGAACTAATTAAGGGGCCGGCCAAGTGGCGCATTGGTTAAGCGCTGGTTTTGGGATGCCAGCGGCCCTGGTTCGGATCCCACATGAGGGCCAGTGACACTGCCCTCTATAGCTAACAACAGCTCCACCTGGAGCTGGGCTGTGCGAGCCTCGGCGATGGTGTAGGCTGCAGCCCCTGCTGCAGTGGGCTGCCATAGGCTACAGTGAGTGGCCCGCAGCCAGCGTGAGCGGCTGGCAGCCAAGCATGAGCTGCCAATAGCCGCAGTGAGCAACATCCAGAGGCCAGCGACCGATCTGCCTCATCCGGGAAGAGCACAATGACGATACCAACAGTGAAGCAACGTCCTCCACAACTAGACTGAAGAACAAAAACACAGCAACTTGTCTGTTCCCCTTCCCCGATTCCCCAACGCTGTTCCCCTCCGCCAATTCCCCAATAAATTCTTTAAAAAAAAACAAAAAAAAAAACTAATTAACTAAATGAACTAACAGTTGTCATGAATGAAGCATATAATATTTGTAAGACACTTGGTGAAAGACCTTAGATCATCTAATTTAGTCCATGCACAAGAAAATATGAGGTAGATATTATTAGTCTCATTTTGTAAATGAGGAAAATGAATGTTAGAGGGGTTAAGACAAAGATACAAGGTCACTTAACCAGAAAGTAGCAGAACTAAGACCCAAACCAGAGGTCAATCCCTCTGTGATATGTGTCACAGAGTTAAGAAGTATTATTAAAGAATAACCATTTTTTTTGTTTTTGGCTGAGCCATCCTGCCACCTGTTGGCAGCTCAACAGCAACTCAGCTGAAGCTGGGCATCGAACTGCTGTTGCTCAGAGCTCAGTCCGCAATCTTAACCAACTAAGCCACTCGGCCGGCCCCTAGAATAACCATTTTTGAACCAAGAAGGTGAAAAGTTCACGGCCAGTCTATAGTAGACTTACCCATGAAGGTAAGCAGGGCTAGGGGAAACAGGCCTATGAGGCTGACAGTGGATGCCTCAAGCAGAGCATCCAAATGATATAGAAAGAATTGATTAAAATCAGAGCAAATCAGAACAGGTAAGCTTAAACGATGTAGTGATTAAATGAATGGATGAAATGAAAGGATGAGTATGCACACGGTTGTGGTCAAGTATTGCAGCAACAGGTCATCTGGGGGCGGGGGTGGGTGGAGGTATGCACAGTCTAAAGTGCAGTGAGATAGAATATCTGGGACTAGGAAGCCTGCCCACAGGAACAGACTCTGGAAGAGGCTCAGACAAAAGTGATGCAAGGCCCTGGACCAGGAGCAGGCAGGAGTGCATTCATGCGCAGGCTTAACAATGTGAGCTGAGGGATAGGCAGGCGCTGAGTCTGGGAACCAATGGAGGGCTGGCAAAAATTTTGGCTGACATGTCAGGGAGAAAACGTAATCACGAATGGCCTGATCATTAAGCTGAAGAATGTTGTGCTAGAGCTGCCTTGATTCATGTGAGGTCATGCAATGGGGACCAGGAGCAGAGTTGAGCTCGCCGGGGCTCTAGCTACGCAAGTCAGAAGGAACGGTACAGCCCGGAGCCAGGTCTGGTTGATGAGAATCTCTGAATTGAAAGTGGAGGGATTCATGGTGGGCTCCAAGTCAGAGTCCTTAGATCATTTAGAAAGAAAGTAGATAGATATAGATTATATTATAGACATAAAAAAAAAACCAATGATAGAGCCTGAGAGGGGAAAAAAATTAATTAAATGTGGGAAGATGTTAACACTTCCCCAAATGTAATAAAAATTCTTTATTTTTATAAAGAATTTGGTGCTACTTGGGTACCATTTCTCAAAATTTGAAGTTACTTTTGTAAAGAAAGTCAAAGTCCTCTCTCACCTCCTTCTATGTGGGGGATGAAAGATGCTGATTTGTAAGTTTCGGCCAGGGAGAGCACTTACTGAGTATCTCACCCAGTGGCCAGATGGCGTGGTGGCCCAGAGTTGGCCCCACCATCAGAGAGGACCCCAAACTCTCTCCCTGTCTGCCCAGCAACCCAGGACCATGCAAGGAACAGGCTCCCATTTCTGTTACAACAGAGGTTGATCCCATCAAAGTGCACGACAGACACTGCATTCCCCCAGAAGGCTAGTTATCTAAGGAAAAATAAAACCCTCCAGTGGTCAATCCCCACCAAATATTCTATTCCTTAACCTCCCAGCAGGAGTCTCCCTCAAAATCTTTTTGTAAAATTTCCTACTGCGAATTAGCAACATGTGCTTGAAAATACAGAAGCATATACTCACATTCCATTCCCTGTCCACACATTTCTAAGCACCAGGGAATAAGCCAGCCTCCTACACAGAGGATTGAATCTGCCTGTTTTCATGTGGCCTGGAAACCACAGTGTCTTATGACATTCGAGGCAGTTATGGAGGCTCTTAACCAATGCACTTTCTAATTTGTTCATCCCATGCATTTCCAGCCAACTCTAAGTAGAAAGGAGGAAAAGCTGATTACGCATAGCCAGTTGCTAGAATCATTTAAGCTAAATGAATAGGGTATAAATAACTTAGCCTCTCTTTTTAAAAAAAGAGAGAGACAGAGATGGTAAGGTTTATGAATAATCAGAGGAATGGCCTATTTCCTTCACCAGGTTGTCAGAACCTGAAGAAATCTCAAATTAGTGTCAGGGAAAACGTAACAACCCAGCACATGTGCTGCACATAGAGTGGATGCAATTAGGCCCATTAGCTCAAATTCCAACATAACCCATTTACCAACACACTTGTCAGTCTTTCTTCCTATCGTTACTAACATTGCATTATTTCGTCTTAATGTGATTTTTTTTACTAGTGGATTAGATTATAAGCTTTGTGCATTGAAGCCACTGATCTTTCTACTTTGAATAATTTGTAAATCCTAAAATAAAGAGGATTTCAAGATTTCTCATAAGACTTTATTTATTTATTTATTTATTTTAGCTGAGCCATCCTGCCACCTGTTGGCAGCTCAACAGCAGCTCAGCTCAGGCTGGGCATTGAACTGCTGTTGCTCAGAGCTCAGCTCGCACTCTTGAGCAAGCTCTTAACCAACTGAGCCACTCAGACAGCCCCTCTCATGGAACTTTTAGAAGACTATATCAGATGTCCTTGAATCTCACACCACATATTGATTTTAAGAGACCTGTTTATTTTATGTAGTAACCAGAAAAAAAGATGCTGCCAATAAAACTATGCCACAATGTGTTCTTATCACTTTGAATTTTATCATATCAAAATTGATATGATATTTTAGGTATTTAACTCTTGTAGGTATTTAACACAGACTTTTATCCTATATTGCTATTGTACATACATGAAATGTATTGGTTAGTGGATATTCCAAATATTTCTTCATGTTCAGAATGTGACACTTTTGTGATTATTTTTGACCTCAGAGTTGTTAATGTCCATACAGCATTGCTGATGCAATATTTCTTAAAATAATCTACAAAAGAGCTCAAGTCCTTTGGTGCTGAAACTTAAGCAATCACAAAGAGCTACAGTACCCTCTTTTTCTGCAACCACTTGGTTCCTAGGGGTCAAAAGAGTGCCCCACTATTTTCTCTGGTACTTTCTTCCAAGCAGCTGTCAATCATTCTGTAACATTTGATGATGATGCTTTTGCTGTTTTCATAGATTAGGCAATGAAAAACGTATCAACTGTGGCTTGGCCATCAGCAATTGTTGGATGCTATTGATTATAAAATATAACCTAATGCAAAGACATTAAAATTTGCACCTTAGAACCAATCAAACACAGTATGTGATCACTGAACTATATGAGCTAGAAATTTATTTCCTAAATTGAGAACACTCTCTCTCCTCAATTTTCACCTCAGCTGAGAATTGAAACCCAGAGATTTCCTATATTGGCTTCTTGGAAGACATCTTGAATTGGGTCTGGGTTCTTCTCAGGGAGCTTCCACCCCCTGTATTTGTCATCTGACATTCAAAGAAGATATTCATTCTTTGGGTAAGGCTTAGGTTACCTGTGGCTAGTGTACCATGTAGTAGAATGTAATGTATTAAGATATCTTTCCAGAGCTTGATAAGGTATAGAGGAAGGAATAAGTTTGATAGTGTGAGTGAATGGCCAGAATGAGTCTGGATCTTGACTTCTAAGCCCACCCACCCCCAAAAGATGGGGTGCCTCTATGAGATGTTCAATGGAGGTGCAATGAACAACAAATGCAATGGAGGAAGGAGACGTGGAAGAAACTGGACAGCATGCCCAACAAAACCTGCTTCATTTACCCTTCGGCCGGTCAATCAGACAACAAATATTTATAAAACCTCTAAAAATGCAAAATGTAAGCTTTGGTATTTCTTCCACTTTTGACCCACATCCACCCTGCATCAAAGACACAGATGGCTGCCCCATAATTCCATAACTATTCTTCCAAATCTTACTCCTTGATGTTTGAAGGATAATAAGGCTAAAATAGCATACGATCAAGTATTTTCCCCCATCCCTTACTTATAATAACAAAACATTTCTTAGGGTAAATTATTACAGCAGAATACACAGTATACCCATTTTTACCCAGCTCTAGCTTTAAAAGTCTTTAAGATTAGGATTTTGAGAATTTTCATGACATTTCGAGCTTCCCACCATATTTAATTTGCATCACAATACACTGCACACCCTCCACTACAGGATGCATGCGGCTTATATTAATGGGAATTAAGGTTGTTCAACCAAACAGCTGAAAATTACCCTGGTTTAACTCTGAAAAACTTTGATGGGTATCTTTTTTTTTTTTTGAGGGCAGTGTCACTGGCCCTCATAAGTGGGACCCGAACCAAGGCCGCTGGAGTCCCAAGCCAGCGCTTAACTGCCGCGCCACTCGGCCGGCCCAGGGTATCCTTTTATTTAGTTATATCTCCTAGAAATGAACCAACAATGAAAAGATGAGGCACTCTGTTATTTTTCATTTGCCAGCTCAGAAACTAGGTTACGGCTTCATAAAATCCAAATCAGAAATACCCACAGATTTTTATTTATTTATTTATTTTTTAAGAACAGCTTCCCTTCACTGTCCTTGGGTAAGACACTGGTGCTGTACTGGATACAGGGTCCACTCCACAGCCTGCTAAACAAGTGATTAGACACAGCACAGGGTGTGCTGAGTTTGCTGTGAAGCAATTCCCCTGCTCACTGTGCTGGTCAAGAGCCTGTGATTCATCTGTTCTGTTTTCCTGAACTCTGGCCACCTGATGTTAACTTGTCAAGGCCTGTGTGCATGTCATTTCATTGTGTTTTGGTCCTGGCCAGACTCTCACTGGCTACCTGCTTGACTCACCAGTGGTTGACAAACAGGCCCTTCTCAGCCCCAGATCTTTGAAGTGACCTCCATGCAGCTTCTCACAACATCATTTTTTTCCTTAAAGTCCTGCATGTTTTGTTCTGTGATGCTGCAGGAGCCTAAAATAGTTAAATCGGCTCTCGGTCTGTGTATTTGTCTTTGAAGCAATCTTGAATAACTCTATCTGTACGTTCAACGTGAAATTTTAAACTAACCCATGAGCAGTCATTGGTTTTTATTTATTTAGCTTTCTTATTTCACCTGTAGTAAAGATAGAAACTGGAAGATGGAATCTCCGCTTGGCAGAGGAGCCTGAGCCTACAGCAAGACTATGATGGTACCACTGAGAGGCAGTCACTGGACATGCACTTGGTCATTCCATACTCAGGGAGGGTGCTAGCTTGGAGGCCACTCAGGTGCCAACTCACATTGACCTTGGGAAGCTGGGATTGACCCTTCAGTGAGTTGATGGAATCCCAAAAATGTAATTGATACAAGTACTCAATCATGCCAAACATTTTTAGGGCAAAGATAAAGACAGAGAATATTTCCCAAACTATTTAAAAATTAGCAAATGAACAAAGGCACCTTTGACCAATATCCCTATATACAAAGTAATTTAGAGGTACATTAATTATGATCCCATCAACTTAGGGATCTGTTAAATAAGATTATAGAGTTTGGGGCAAGCATTTTTCACCCAGTAATTTTTTGTTTGTTTTTTGCTTTTCCAGCAATCATCCTATTCATTGGATACCAGAGAGATGGCTGGACAAAGATACTTGAAACGACATCCTAAGGATTATTTGCCAAATGCTGGCTTCTGTGTGCAAAGGCTTATAGTCAAGAAATTAAATTCTTCTGACAAAAGCAAAGAAATAAAACTGCTCCTACAGTAACATTAATGCTCCGAGAGCTCTTATCTAAATCCTGCAAGGCTGGCTAAGTTCTAATTTTATCCTCTTCTACTACCTACACTGTTCTTTAAAGTGGAGTTGGGGGTATTTATTATTTAGTTTATGTGCAAACTAATTCCAATATGAAATCAAATGAAGCCATTTAAAAATCAAAGTTAATGTTAACAAGACGATTCTATTTCATCCCCCCAATAGGAGCTAATGAACCATTGTGAATTTATTGTGGTAGAAAGACAGTGGCTGCTGGCAATTATACTGATGAGCAGAAATCCTCACAAGTGGTACTTTAAAGCAATTATTTTCCATTTGGTTCTAAAAAAGCCTCTGAGTACAACTAAGCTTTGATTACCTGGCATCTGAAAATATACATTCTCAGAGGGGTATTCGCAATAATTATTTTAGTGGGAAGAAAGTAAACAGCTACTGTTGGTGAACACTCAGTTGTGAACCTCTTTAAAGTTTACAATATGAAGTGTGCAAAAGATTGGATTCTGACTTAATGGACTAGCACGTTACTATATTATGTTCCCAAATGGAAAGAATCAGGAACTTACTGGGTTCCTGAGAATCAAAAGTTGTTTTAACGGCATTCTTTCCAGAACAAACTTCTTCCAACTCAAAAGCCAGCATCCTTTTTGTTAACAAGCTCTCCAGCCCCTAAGCCTAAACCTATTCCTCCATTTCTTCTCCTTGGCCCCAGGTTTATGAAGAGTGCTGGATCAAAGAATGACAGAGCACTAAGCTAACCCGGTACAATCACTGATTCCTTCAAGAGAGGGAAACCAGAGGTCATACAAAGAGGAAATTGGGTGGAGAGAATGTCTGATTTATTATTATTATTATTATTATTATTATTATTATTATTATTTGAGGGCAGTGTCACTGGCCCTCATATGTGTGACCCAAACCAGGGCCGCTGGCTTCCAAAGCCAGCACTTAACCACCACACCACTTGGCCGGCCCTGATTTATTTTTGAAGTACAGAAAAGTCATGGGTTCTTATAAAGGAAGACTGTGCTTTCTAATTAAACTTTACTGGTGCTCAGTGGAAGTCAAAAGGCCATGTTTTAAAAGGGGCAAGAAATGTGGATCAACCCCAAAGTTAAAGGTTACAAGCAACAAGGTTCAAATTTGTAATCCCAGTTCACAACTCTTGAGTCTGCAGATGGTGGGCAGAAATACAGGTGGGCAAAATCAACTTTCTCACTTGTCGTGGGCATAATTTTTTCCAAAATGGGGGAAATATTAAAGAAAATGCAGTTGACACACTTCAAAAAGCTGAGACAAAGACGACAAAAAGGAGGTGTACTGAATTGTGTAACCTGCAGTTACCACAACTAGAATCATCATTTTCATAACCATTTCTATTTGTTAGGCCCATTGCCCAAGTTCTCTCAACTAACAAATCATGGAGCTTGGACTAGCGGCTGTGTGTTTGTCTGTGTTTTGTTCTCAATATAAAATTAATACATGTCCATTTTGGAGAAAACAGAAGGTAGAAGAAATATTCAAACTATTTAAAAACCATAACCCCAATTCCTAGAGAAATTATTAAAATATTATAATTTCCTGATTTTTCTACATATTGCTTTGCATGCTTTTATACTATTTTGTGTTCTGCTTTAAAAATTTTTCATAAGTATATTCCATATCCTTAAAAAACTACACATGAATATCATATTTTATGACTGCACATTATTTCAAATATATTATTTCTTAATTTGCAGTCCCTTGTGGTTGAGCATTTAGAAAGTCTTGACTTTTTTACTGTTATACATTTTCTTACAAAAACATAAGAAATTAAGTTTCTGGCCCTAAAGATATAAAAATCTCCAAAACTCTTTACTCATATTCCCAGATTACCATCTCAAAGGGTTAAAACAGTTGGCACTTTCAGCACTGTCTGGGGTGTCCACTTCATGACAGTTGCCAACTTTGGGGTAGTCCCTTTAAAAACATCTCTGTATATTTAATTAATACAATTTACATCTCATTTTCATTTGCAAGCTGTGGTTATGAAATATGCCAACTATTTTTTCCAATGTTGACTAGTTATCTGAATTGTCTCTTCAGTGCAGTAAGCATTCATGGTCCTTGTCCATTTATTTGTTGGTGTCTCAGGGTTTTTCTCATTGATTTTTAAGACATTGTCTGTTATGTTTAGTACTGAAACCCTAGCACTGGATGGGACCAAACAAAAATGAATTGAGTTACTTCTTTATAAATCAATATGATTCATCATTTTCATATTTGTTGAAATGATTTTTCTTTACCATCTTTTAATTTAATGTGCATAGTTTATGTTCCTGAAAATAACTGACTGTCTTTTTCTTTTGCAAATTCTTCCATTTGGTCCTCCCAATGTAGAGCTCAGACACACAAACTCTCAGATTCCTTCTAGGCATCTTATGGCTTAATATTTATAAGTAAGTAATGACCTTGAATTTACTTTAATATGGGATAACAGTTAAAGACAACATTTTTGTCTAAAAGTAAATGACCTAAACACACATACTAAGTAATCCCTTCCTCTCCCAAAGATTTTTTCATAGAATATTTTCATATATTTCATTCATATATGGACCAAAAGATCTTTTTTGGTATTTTTCTGTTCCTTTCATCTTTCTGCAGATGCCTATGATTGGATCACATTGAGTACTATGTTATACAGCTTTATACTGAGTTGATATTTTGCAGCAATAATTTAACTCATTAACTTTTTTCACATAAAAAATATATATTTACCTATATATATATGCTCACATAATTTTTTTCTTAAGATTTTATTGGGGAATCGGGGGGAGGGGAACAGACAAGCTGCTGTCCTTTTGTTCTTCAGTCTAGTTGCAGAGGACGTTGCTTCACTGGCCCATGTTGATATCGTCATTGCACTCTTCCCGGATGAGGGAAATCAGTCCCTGGCCTCTGGATGGTCGCTCACCACTGCTATTGGCAGCTCACGCTGGCTGCGGGCCACTCACACTGGCTGCCGGCCACTCACTGTAGCCTATGGCAGCCCACTGCAGCAGGGGCTGCAGCTATGCCATCCTGGGGACTCACAGCAGCCCAGCTCCAAGTGGAGCTGCTGTTCACCATCTTAGCTGTAGAGGGCAGTGTCACTGGCCCTCATATGTGGGATCCGATCCGGGGCCACTGGCGTCCCAAGTCAGCTCTTAACCAATGTGCTACTCAGCTGGCCCTTACATAATTTTTAAAATACATTTTAAAAATAAAGTTTAAATTTTTAGGAAATGAATACATATATATATATATATATATATATATATATATATATATATATTTTTTTTTTTTTTTAAGTAGGAACAAGGAATATTCACAATGATCCCCAATTCATCCTTTCCACTCCTATTCTTGGCCCCACAATAAAGTAGGTTTCACTCTTCTCACAGTTTTTGTTTTGTAACTCATCTGGTAACTACCTCCAAGACTCTAAATAACATACTTATGCTAATACAGTTTTAAATGTACCTAGTTCAAACATTACCAACTTCCAATAAGATAGGATTCAACTACACAGCCCTGTTCTTTCTACTGCAGTTAAACCACTGTTACAATTCACCTCTGTTACCTTTGTAATTTTAAATCATATAGTTTAATATTTATTTCTTATTCAAACAACTAGAGATTTTCTCTGCATTTCTTACTTTACACAGTAAAGAGTTTAGCTTCCCTATCTATTTCATCACCCCCTACATCCCAACTTCTTTCATCTGCACCTTCATATTATATTGCCTAATCTGATCAAATTTGTGTTCTTGTCCTGCAGCCATAGCTGCAGAGACTCTGATTAATTTAAGAGTGTGATTCCGTTAATAATGTTGTAAATATTCTGTGGAATGTCAGATGGTCATAGGTCTTGTTAGGGAGACCATTTCATAGATGGAGTAGAGGTTGGATCACTGCACTGTATAACTAAAGCGGAAGTGGTATACCTACTGTAATTGGACATATATATAGATAGTCACGGGATATGGATTATACTGTGGAAGAGAGTCAGAGGAAGAGTAATAAATATATATGATATGGGTGGGGAGTGGGGTGGTGAATTGGGGGTGGGGTGTTGTCACTTTGAGGGGTAAAATGTATAACTATTGCACTGTGTTGTACACCTGAAACTAATTAAAAATAAATAAATAAATAATTTTAAAAAAAGTGTGATTCCGAAAGACTCAGAAACGACTACGGTTCCAATAGTTCTTCCCCTCCCCCAGATAAAAAGGCAAGTGGGGTGTTTCACTCTAAAGCTTTCACTCGGTAAAACGTTTCACCCTTAAGTTTTCACTCACTAGGGAAAGTGACCCAACAGGACCGCTCGGACAGCTAATGCATGTACCTCGTGTTTAGGGAGACCAAAGGGACTGGTGTCCGACTTCTGCTTAGAAATTCTAAAACTAAAGAGATGAGGTTGCTGGCTGCTTTGATGAGAGCTGGCTCTGCTGGGGTGGGTTAGCATTCTCAGAGTTCCCTGGGACAGGAGTACATCCTATGGCAAAGAAGGAGAGAAAAGGAGAGACTGGGAGAGAGAGAAAATGAATTAGGTATTGTTTCATGCATAGGGTCCAAGGAAGAATCTAGTAACCAACAGAAATGGAGATGCACTATCCATTCTCCGGAGAACCTCAGCCAAGTGATCCCCAGGGATGGAGAGAATCTCTGAAGAACCCATTAAGAAGTATCACCCAAGAAAAAAAAAAGTGAGCTGTTCACCACCTGCCAAGTCTAGAGAGCATGAAATCTAGATCACAGCCTCACCAGAAGGAAGATTCCTGCCCCTTTCCTGTTCTCCCTCCCATTTTCTGATATTTGAGAGGTAGAAGCCAGCCATCAAGATAAGGGAGAAAAACTATATTTTGAGAAGAGAAAAAACTATATTTTGAGAGGTAGAAGCCAGCCATCAAGATAAGGGAGAAAAACTATATTTTGAGATGAGAAGAAGCCTTAGAATTTAATGAAAAACAAAATTTTGAATATTATATGAGATTGCACCTATAAATACTGAGTCTATGTCTTATGATGTATAGTAACAGAAACGCCCTCTGGATTCCACAAAAGTAGCCACAGCCTGTCAGACTTTTCATCCAAGAAGGGAAAGAACTAGCTCTAAAGAGCAGTTTCAATAGAAAGACAAAAATGCAGTCAATTTATGATTAGTTTCTATAAATTCTGTTTACAATCAAGCAATGATTGTATAAGGATTAAAACTTCAGATGAGAAATTAGAGCAAATGATTTTTCAAGCCTATTTCAACCCTACAGTTCTCTTTCCTATTTTTAAATTTATCCTTTATTGGTATCTACATTATTTCAAGAGTACAGACAGAAGTGTACATAAGAAATAAATGTAATTTTGAAAGGTTGCATACAAATTTATTCTACTTGAATCATAATTTCTTCCTCAGTTTCCATTAAAATTACCTTAGCTCGATGTCTAACATTTTTCAGATGACCAAGGATTCCAAGCTTATATATTCTTTGAAATATTTTTAGTTCATATAAAAACCACTATAGGAACTTTACTAGAGAAGTTAACTTTTTTTTTTAATCCTCATTGTGATTCTATTTTGGTACAAATATTTAGAACTATTTATTTCTTTCATAATCTTTTATAAAAGAATCCTATATAAAGACTTTTAAATCCACAAATAGTCATTTATGTCCAATCAATAGAGTCTACAGGAAGGTATATTATATGGTGTGACCATGACTTGATTAAATATCACTAGTGAATAAATGACCATTTGTTGGCTGGGGTCGTGGTGGCAGTAAAATGATAATTGAAAATCCCATTTCCCGTTTATGTTTCTGTAGTTTATAGAAGCATTATCTTCTGGCTCTGGACAGCTCTTTCCTGCCCTGCCTTTAACAATTTGCTTACACTTTCTGCTTTTCAAAAGGGATTTAAGGCACCTTAAAATAAAATGCATATACACAACAAAGCTCTGGGGGAAAATAACATATCAAAGATATATGAAGGAGTCGGAGAAAGCAAAAACGCTAAGTATGAGGTTTGATATAATTATTTTGATTGCCTATTCAATTTTGCTCTGAGTTTCCTCAGAGGCAGAAAAAGAAAAACACCATTATGTTGAATACTTCTAGTTATTTGTTTGACGAAAGCAAACCAATTTTAAGAGGAAAAAATAAAAGATAGAGACAGAAAGTCAGAGAAAGAGATATAAGGGAAATAGGCACATGCATTTCTTCCCTGGTTATACATTCTAAATGAACTTAGCAAATGAGACTAGAGACAGAGAATAATAGGCAATGTGTCTTTGACCAAAATTATCTACCAAATACAGACAAAATCAAAGACACAGCATATAAATTTAATACAGTGAAGGTGGTTGTTCAGGGAATGCGTTATAATGTGAAAGTTAGGTAATTTTCTAGTGCTCTGCCTGATTCAAGGATACAGGTGTAGACTACCTAGAGGAGTGAGTAGATGCCATGTTTCTCAGGCTGCCTTACTTACAAGGCACTGATCTCAGCAGGGTTTGAAGCTGAAGTTGGTTGGCAGATGGTTTTAGGTCAAGCACTTCAGCAAGAGTCTAGCGGAGCAGCAATATGGGTTATATGATAGCCATGTGTTCCATGCCACATCAGTGGAGGATGGAATGTAACTTAGTCCACGGACCGTGCTTGAGAAGCACATTGTGGGTAGTAAGGATCCGCCATATTCGTAAATGGAAATTCTACCATCTTCCATGTGTCTCCGAAAATATATTGATTCTTTCTAAACTTTAAGTCAATAAAGTTGCATTAGTCTGACAACAAGGACATGTTTCTAACGCTATCTTGTGAAAAGGCTTCTAATTTGAACTCCCTCAAAATGAAAAGCCTTCTTTCTAGAAGCAAGTTTATGTCTATTCAAACTTTGGAAGCACAAGCATAAATCATAAATATTTTTCAAGTGTGCTGTTCTTTCTCTGAGTTAAAATTTAAAAAAAAAAACCTCCTTAGCTCCTTGGTATTTCATTATTTCAAAGCTGTTTTTCAAAGCGTTTGAAGTCAAACCCCCAATATAACATGATTTAAAAAAAAAAAATAGTTCATTTGTTTCAAAGTGTTGTGATCATGCTAATGTATTTGAAAAATCAATTAAATTTAATCTAAACATCTCAAGAGAGAGGAAGGTTTACTCCTTGTTCATCTAAAACCACAGACACAAAGCCCTTGGTAAATACATTTTCATGCTGTGCAGGGACTATGTAATGTACAGGGAAACCACTTAAATGTTCTCCGGCAAAGTGCAAATGCAGCATATGGTTTGGAGGAACAAATGTTTGAAAGCCTAATACATCCAGATTAATGGTGACCCGTGGTTACATACAATAATGTTATTATGACAAGAAAGGATGCTATCCAGATGAACTTGAACAATAACATGGAAAACTTGATTGAAGAGATTCTTGGCTACAATGGAATGTATAACCTCTTAGGACTCTCTTAAAATAATTAATCAAAGTCCAGAAAAGTGTTTTACACTAAACTCTGAAAGGAGGTCGAGATCCTCTTTTGACAGCTGAGTAAGAAGCAGATAAAACCAAATTGTTTATTAGCGCCAATACACACTCTGCTGTTTAAAGAGTCCCAATAAGGCCCGGAAAGTAAAAAATGCAAGCTCACCAAATGGAGTCATCCTATCAGATGAAGACAACGGAACAAATGAAATCTATCAAGCATTTAATTCTATTAAAGTCAAAATCTCCTGATAGTCAAAAAGTCACTTCCACCCCCAATAAATCTCTTCTCTGTCCATCTTTGCTGGTACAACGTGACTTAAATATCTGAGCCCTCTCTCACACATCTGTCTCCCACTTAATCAATTCTCAAGCAGATGCCGAATCCTTATTCAATGCACTGCACTGTATACTAAGAAAGGATCAAAATTCATTACAAGACACATTTGTACACCAAACAGTAACCTGGGTGAATAACAGCAAAATTCAGGAATTTCACTGTGTGAACAAATGCATAGCATTTGAAGAAAATATACAGACTGAAATTAGACACACACACAAAAAAACAGTTGTTATAATCTAGGATCATAGATTATCATTTCATAGTTTCCCAAAAATTCTACAATGAGAATTTATTGATCTTGTAATAAATAGACTATCTTAAAGATTATAATGCAGTTGAGGAAAGAAAAACAAAAATCCACAAAATGAGTCAAGAAAAAATTCAAAAGTAGTGTATCAACATGTGAAAAAAAAACATGCAGTAAAATACATTCAAAACTACTGAGTAAGAAAGAGCCAAAGGGCTGACGTTGGTTCAGTGAGGTGGCCTCCTGAAGGAAGTGACTTCCGGACTCTGGGAAACAGTTAGCCTGCAGGACAGCGTGACACATTTACAGGGACCAGAAAAGTTGAAGCAGATGTAACAGGAGTTTGCAAATGCCGAGTCTGCAGGAGACAAGACAACCCAACCGCCTACACGCTGCAAGAGTGCGCAGGAATAAAGGACATTTTTTCAAAAGCTGCTGGGTGACAGGAAACACTTTCTAATAGGTATTAAATGACCTGGTTTTTTTGCTGGTCCTGTCGCTTTCTTGACTTTGAGTAATTCAGATGCCTTCTCAGTCTTGATTTCCACATCTGCAAAATGATAATGAAAATCATACAGAGCCATCCGCCTTCCTGCTTTATCAGAAAGATTAAATGATGTATCGTGGTTCTGAATATGAAAATGTAAAGTGCTATTTGTGTGAAAAGCATTTTTTATAAAGAACATGGTAATACTCATCTGCCAAGATTTCCCTATGACCCTGTCTTCACTTCTACACTCTCATAAATGAACCTCCTTCACACACATGGCTTCAACCACCATCCACATCCTGAGGACTCTCAAATCAATATTTCTAAGTCATATATGACTACATGTATGATATTTCCACAGAATGATCCAAGTGTATTTAAAATTAATAGACCCCAAATTGAACTTACCATGCTTCCTCTAAAATCTGCTCCATACCTGGTATCATAAAGAGCTTTGGATAATGTGGGCTATCACTCCTACTATTCACTGTATTCAAAATTAAAACAGATATTTATTTAATTTTATGTTACATGTCAAGCTGGCAGCCTTCTTTGGCACAAAACTCACCAACACCCTGCTCTAAAGATACAGGAAAGGCTGTCCCTAGATCCACCTCCACTGGAAATGGGCTTCTCAACCCCCAGACCTCCACGGGGGCAAAGCTATATGGCATTCCTCTTTCCTTTCCCTCTTCCTGGCACGAGCGTGCAGATCTGGGAGCCGACATACTTCCCAAAGCACACAGGCTGTATCAAGGCCTCCACACCAATCACAACTCCACAGGTCTCTTCCAGTTCATGACCCCTGAATCAACACATGACATTCTTTGGCTTAATTATACCTCGACTCAGAGTCATATCACCCCATCATCTCTTCTTAGGTGTCATTCCTCTTCCTTCAATGTCCAATCTGACTTATATCAGCATTCCCCCTGTCCATCCCCACCTCAGAGACTCTACTGGAAAGAACATAAGCATTGAAAGCTTGATTTGACATCTGGGTCTTCTATTTAAAAACTACATAATACAGGACACATTTTTTAAATGAAGTTATTTTTTTTTTCAAAAATATGTCAAAATTATAAGTAAACCTCTTAAGTTGTGAAACTTGATATTATATAAATAACAGCTATCACACTGCCTGACACCTAAGATGTTATACTTATTTGTTCACTCACTATTTGTTTGCCCTATTTCATTTTTTGCAATTTCTTTGATGTCAGCATGTTTTGGAACTGGGATTACAGAGTCAGTAGAGAATACTATTAGAAACTGGTACCTATACCATAAATGACAAATAATGAGTGTCTTTCAGAAATATCTGACAGTGTATTTGTACGAACGCAAATAAGGGGCTCTGCTAAATTATGAGCAGCCGTATGCCTCCCTCCTTTATTATATATTTTCACCTTTTCTTTCTCCCCCTCATAAGACCATATTCCATTTCCAATTGGACCATCAATTATTCTTTGAGGGGAAGACCCTAGCTACTTCAAGGAAACAGCAGAGCTGTACTTTCAGACACTAAGAAGGAAGAGAGAAGTAATATTTACTTTTTTTATTGGTTTGTTGCTTTTTATCACCTAAAGTGAAGAATGATGTTCTACAAAGCACTGAAAGGAGCACGCCAATCCCCCAACACAATCTTCCCATCACACTCCCACAGGCTCTGTCTGGCCCCTTGTAAACCACCTATAATTGGTCATCCTTACCACATGTCAACAATAGAAATAACCCATAGGGGTATAAAATCATGTTGTCTGTCCTCTTCCAACTCTCATTTTCTCTCCCTCATTCTATCTTCTCTTACCCACTCATTTATTCTCTCATAGCCACCAAAATAGCTACCTATCCACTATCAAGTGATTGAATTTCTGATACATACAAATGTACACATGTCCTCATGTATTTCAGTATCTGAGAATGAGGATATATATCCTAAAAAGTGATTCAATTTTTTAAATCTTTCTATCAATAGACGTGGAGATAGGCTGCTTTCCTTGATCACGTTTTGAACCAAACTCTTTCTCATTACCAATTCCTTTCTGAAGTTCTGACTTTCTCAAATATCATTTGCATGTCAAGATCTTCAGAGAGAGGAAACACATCATTTTCCAATACAGAATACACAGATTCCCTCCTGTGTCCCCAGAAAGACTGCACAGGGAATGATCTTTGCCTGGCATTATTTTTACCAAATAATTTAATGGTATCAACAGTTGAGCTTTTGAAGGCAGCCATCGCCTTCCTAGATTGCTGGATGCTTAGGCAGGTGAGTTGTATAACTAATGCCGATGTGTCCATAAAAACCATGACTTTGGACATCAAACACTATACACATGCCATGCCTATAAACCATGAATAGTTATCACCAAATTCAAGAACAGTCTTGTTTGTCAAAGGTATGGTGATATATGAAGGTAAGTAACTCCCCAAGTCTTACTTAAAGAATATTTATTCTCTGCAACACGTCATGCTTGAGAGATTCTCACTTATAAAATTCATGTACCAATATCTATTACTAACTGAAAGAAATAAAGCTTGCAATGACTACGAAGACTTCAATTTAGTAAATTACTTTAGTTTCTAACAGAAGTTTAATAGTGATTTTAATCATTTGACCAGTGCTCGTTTCCTATTTATTTAGTGTAAGTTAGATCTTTAGTGGCACATAATTACATAGAAGATACAAGCATTCCCCATATTTAAATGATATGAATTTAAAAGAAAGGACAGAAAAAAATATTTTGTAGTTATTATGCCAAAAACAGAAGAGGCAAGGACATCTTAGATGAGAATATTAATGTCACAGTACTTTAAGATATATAGATAGATCTTTCCTTATGACACTCAGTAGGTCTAGGATTTGAGAATGTCTTGTGTTTATCTGACTTTTCAAATCAACTGTGCCTTCAAATCTCTTTCAGAGTGATTATACAAAATCCAATTTGAAGACATTCCTGGGAATAGAGAGCAGTTAGCATAAAAAATAACCCTATGACTTAAATTTTAAGTGTTCTAAGTCTAATCTCATCACTAAATTGAAAGAGACCTATAGAAAAATTATCTTTCTATAGAAGTAAATTATGTATAAGGTTCCATTTGGGGGGGGGGTCCTCCTTACCATTTCCCAAAAAGATTAAACAAAGGATGAAGAAATAGTTATTCCGTGTTTACAAAATGAATACACACTTGACTGGCAGATTAAGTTGGATGGTTTCCAACTGGTTATTTTGTTGCCAGTGAAGAAGCCTATGCTAGACCTGAGGCTATCTATCCTAAAAAGTGGTTCAATCTTTTTAAATCTTTAAGATTTAATAATTATGTACATAAAAAATATCTCAAGTGATTTGTACATGTAACTAAAAGTAAACAGAAGAACCAAAACCAGAAATGAGACAGGAAATAACAGTGTAGATTAGGAATCAGGTGGGAGACTTTCCCTTTTCACTGGAAGGCCTGAGATTGCTCCCATGTTTTACAACAATGTTCATGGAATTCTTTCATAAAAATAATCCATAATCATACAAAATTAAATGATAAACAAATACAATAGAGAAGGAAGCATTCTTTGATGGAAGAACTCACAGGCTAGAAGTCTCCTTGTCTGGCTGAGACTTCTACGTGGTGATGGAAACTCTTCCCTGCCCCTGATGGCATCATGGCCAACAGCCTTCCCTGTCCACTAGCTATAACCACCTCAGCAACTTTTAGGTTCAATTATGCTGGCTATCTGAAAAATTCCTATTCTGAAGAAAGGAAATCTGGGCTGGACGTAAGTGGAGTAGTGTCTGATTGCCACTCTTGGCTAGACTGTCATCACCAAGTGTCCCCTGGAAGTCCATTTCTCCTGCGTGACTACCTTCCAAGTTGTTTCATCCCTCTCTGGCTTGAAAGAGGATTCTTTGAGATGACGATTACCTTCAATTTTGCTCATCACTTCCTTTTTCTGAAATGCAGCAGGTCCTCGAATAACATTGTTGCATTCGATGTCATTTCACTTAAAATTGCAGAACCTATCAATGACGTCAGGTGGGGACTTACTGTACTGAGTGACCAGGGCAGCTGAAGCTACTTCTCATCCACTGCTAGAGTACCACCTGCACTTCAGTGATTATACGGAAATGTAGACAAGTTCAAAGACCCTGTCCAAACATACAGTAAAACCTTGGATTGCAAGTAATGTGGTTTGCAAGTGTTCCACAAGATGAGCAAACGTTTCTAATACACTTTAACGTGGTAAACAAATGATGCCTTACAATATGAGCAGTTTGGTTTCCGGAATGAATTATGCTCTGAAACCAAGGTATTACTGTAATTCTAACAAGGAGGAAAAGAGAAATAGTCTGTGACCATAACCTGGAGTTTGTGAAGGTCTAGAGCAGGGGTTGGCAAACTGCGGCTCATGAGCCACATGTGGCTCTCTGGGTATGTACATGTAGCTCTGAAGTAAAATTGAAAATGAAAATAAAACTGTCATAGTTTCATTTATAAAAATTTTAAAGAATATTAATCCCATAATGGTACTTTCATTTGTTTTATGGCTCCCGAATCATTTTTAAATTATTGTGAGGGACAGAATTGGTTCTCCCATCTCAAAAGTTAGGCAATCCCTATTCTAGAGTATGGGATGATCTGAATCAGAGAGGATCCCTAGAGCCCATTCAAGAGCAGATGGAAATCCTGAGTCATGGCATTGGATTAGAGCCCAACTCTCTCATCTCTGGGAGATCATGCTTGGACTCAGACAGTCTCTTCCAGCTTCAAATGATAGTCTGGAAGCTGGAGAAACTGGGGCAGATGGTTGACTTCATGCATCATTGAAAGGCCTGTCATCCTCTCACCTACCTGGCAATGCTGTGAAGCAAAGAGGACTGACCCTACTTCACCTGCGGACTCTTTCACAACAGATCACATTGCAATGTGGAGAAACAAGAGGCAACCAGGCCATCAGACATCTTCTGTAAGTTGTCAGACAATAAGCAGTGTAGGCTTTTCAGGACACATATACTCTCCATTGAGTATTTTTCTGTATTTGCCTGTTTACAACTCTTTAAAAATGTGAAAATGATTCTAAGCTAATAGGAAGTACAAAATAGTCCACAGACCATAGTTTGCCAACCCTTGCTCTAAGCACATTAGTTAAAAGACAAAGATGATCAGATTGGATGGATAAAACAGACCCAATATATCATGTCTATAAGAAATCCACTTTAAATGTAATGATATAGGTAGATTAGAAGTAAGATAACTTTAAAACATATGCTATGTAAATACAAAGCAAAAAAAACCCAAAAAAACTGGAGTGTCAACAGTAAGATTCAAAAAAACTAGACTTATAAACCATGAAAATTACCAGGGTTAAAAATGGGTATTACAAAATTGTCAAAGGGTCAATTCCACAAGAATGCATAACAATGTGGAGTAGAGTGTGGGTGTGGAGTCAATGGAATTGTAATAGATATGTATGATATGGGGGGGGTGGAGTGGAGGAGGGGGTTGTCACTTTGTGAGGGGTGAAAAGTATAACTATTGCATTGTTTTGTATACTTGAAACTAATTTTTTAAAAACTTTAAAAAGAATGTATAATAAATTTTAATGTGAATGAACCTAAACAGAGAGCATTCAAATATATGAAGCAAAAACCTGATAGAACTGAAAGGAGAAAATGATAAATCCAAGATTACAGAACAAGTTGGAAGAAAATCATCAAGATGAAGAAGACACAAACAATTGCAAAAACAAGTTGGCATAATTGACACAGAAGACTCTCCCCATCTCCCCCAAAAGAATACACATTTTTCTCAAGTACACATGAAATACTCACCAAAGTAGACCATGCATTTTAAATTAAACAAATTTAAAACAACTGAAATCATTCAACGTATATTCCCTAACCCCAAAACTAGAAATTAATCCCAGAAAGGTATCAAGGAAGTCTTCATATATTTGGAAATGAAACATTACACTTCCATATAATTCATGGGTCAAACAGGAATTCTAAAGAGAAGTGTATTTGCCTGCTCAGGCTGCTGTAACAAAATACCATAGATTGGATGACTTAAACAGCAGACATTTAGTTCTCATAGATCCAGAAGTTGAGAAGTCCAATATCAAGATGCCAGCAGATTTAGTTCATGGTAAAGCTGTCTTCCTTGTCTGCAGGAGGCGCCTTCTCATTGTGTCTTCATATGGTGGTGGGGGCGGGGGGGGAGGGAGGGACGGGTAGAGAGGGAGAGTGAGTGAGGGAGGGAGGGAGGGAAGGAGGGAGGGAGGGGGAGAGGGAGGGGGAGAGAGAGGGTGAGGGAGGGAGAGAGAGGGAGAAAGGAAGAGAGGGAGAGAGGGAGAGAGGGGGAGAGAGAGAGAGAGAGAGAGAGAGAGAGAGAGAGAGAGAGAGAGAGAGAGAGAAAACAAACTCTGGTCTCTCTTCCTCTCCTTAGAAGAACACTAATCTATCTTAAAATCCCCATACTCATGACCTCCATCTAAATCTAATTACTGCCCAAAGGCCCCATCTCCAAATACCACTACATTGGGATTAGGGCTTCAGCATATGAATTTGGGGGAGTACAAACATTCAGTCCATAAGAGAAAGTCAGAAAATATTTAGAACTGAATAAAAATGGAAATATATCAAAATTTGTGAAAATAGCTAAAACAGTATTTAAAAGAGTATTTGTAACATTATATGTATACATTAGTGAAGAAGAAA
Organism: Aselliscus stoliczkanus; assembly: GCA_033961575.1. Lineage (NCBI taxonomy): Eukaryota > Metazoa > Chordata > Mammalia > Chiroptera > Hipposideridae > Aselliscus > Aselliscus stoliczkanus. Next base: position 81,237,185 of record CM066740.1, on the reverse strand, counting down.
TTTCTGAAATCAGTAAGAGAAGCTTCTACATTAAGGAACTAGAAAAATAAGAACACAATCAAATCAAGGAACCAGAAAAAAAGAAATTTAAAGACAAGAGCAGAAGGGGCCGGCCAAGTAGCGCAGTTGGTTAAGAGCTTGCTCAAGAGTGCAAGCTGAGCTCTGAGCAACAGCAGTTCGATGCCCAGCCCGACATGAGCTGCCACTGAGCTGCCAACAGGTGGCAGGATGGCTCAGCTAAAAAAAAATGCTGCAAAAGACAAGAGCAGAAATAAACAAAACTGAAAAGAGAAAAATAAAGAAAACCAATGAAACCAAAAACGGGTTATTTGGAAAAAAACAATCGATAAATCTGATAAACCTCTAATCAGACTGATCATGCAAATATAAATTCATCTCATTTTCTGACTTATAGGAGGAGTCAATAGGTCTTTAGACTTTGTGACCTTAGATCTTCGGAATTTATGTCTATAACTCCCTACTTCCATCTAATGTCAGAGTATACATAATGCAGAAAGTTTTCTTTAGAAAAAGGAATTTCACCTTCAAAACGCTCAAATTTCAATATAGCTTTGTGGCTGCTATGACACACATACAAGGAAGTCTTCAGTAACTTTCTTTTTTTAAGATAAAGAGCTGAATCACAAGTTAACCATATGCATGTGAAGGGTGATCTGATGATAACCACACTTAATTCTGGTTGGTCTCTGCATTGGAGTTTTTGCCAGCTTCTGACTCTTCCTGGCCTCCTTCCAAAATTTACTATAGCTTTGCCTCCCAAAACATGATCTCAACAACTGCACTGCAATAAGGTCAACCTGAAAAACAAAAATTATTTGGCCAAGACTCTTTTACTTTAGAAGAAGCTTTCCAACTCCCACTGATATGTTTTTCAACTTGTCCTTCTTACAGCTAATCCAAAGATATTGCTATCTGATGTAGAATCTTGAGTCATTCAGCAGCTATTTAGACTTATGCCCTCAAGAAGTTTGCAGTTAAGTGGGAGGGACTAAAAAATGAATACCTATAAGAGAGTAGGCAATCTAGGACTATAAGTGATGCCAAGATTCCTGTGGTGCCAACTATGACTACAGAATTTTAGACAAAGAGGAGAACAGTGAGAATCAGAATGGCCTTCATGTGTCAGGTTGAACCTCTAGGAAAATATGAGGTGCTGAGAAAATAGGAACCACATGGACAGATGCACAGAAAGAAAAATATCCAAGGAGAAGGAAAGAGACTAGCACGACTGGAATACAGAATGCATATTTGAAATTAAATATGGTTTGAGAGACTTGAAACCCAACGAAGAGCTCAGACAGAAAGCTATAGGAAATAGGTTCAAGGAAGTGATAGATATTAGGAATGTGGTCTTTGGGGGAGTAAATGGGACAGAAATGCACATAGGGCTTGTGTGACACCAGGCAGCCCACCAAGAGTTTTACCTGGATGGCAACAGTGGAAAGAGAAAGTAAGAGACAGAGAACATTTTCAAAGATGGAACTGACTGTACTTAGTGAGTGGGTGTAAAGAGATAAAGAAGCATTTGAGTTTCTGGGAGAATGTGATGAGATAAATTAAGAAAGCAGCACAACAGGGAAAACAGGAACAAGTTCTGGAAACAGATGATAATAGGATGAAAGCCTTGAAAACGTTAAGTATGAGGTAACCGCCACATGCCTGAGTAGTAACGTGGGCATGAATGGCCCTGGAATACAACCTACTTCTACTTGACATAACTATTTGCTTCCAGCAATAGCTAAACAGAATTCATACCTGGGCTTCCTCGTTCCACAGTCCCAGGAATAGCTCTTCTACCTACTTGTCATCAGCTGTCATTAGTCTCAGTCAACCACCCCTGGTGTCATCTTCCTTACAGACTACTCCTGACACCTTTCAGTCTGTTCTAGCCCATACCAGGAACAACTTTTAATAAAAAAATAAAAAAAATTCATTGATTGCTAGGTATTAGAGAACAAAGATAAAGGAAATCGTGTTTATCCTAAAGGAACACATGGAATTATAAGAATTCAAACAACTCAGCAAATAATAATAATTGATGTTCTTGGAACCCATTCAGCCATGTGAATAAGCCCAGAAGGGTCTGATGGATGATAAGAAACACCTGGCCCATTTGCCCCCAACCCTCCAGCCAATTGCAAATCGAGCCTTGGAAACAGGACCAACTGATGTGAATGTTATTTACCTGAGTGAGCCCAGCCAAGATGAGCACAAGAATCTCAGAGCTGAACTCAACTCAGACTACCAACCCATGAGACATGAGCTCAATGAGTGGTTACTGTGTTAAGCAATTAAGTTTTGAGACAGTTTGTTACACAGCAAAAACTACGGAACACAATGAAAACCTCAGAACCTACTTCAACACCAACGAATAGAATTAACATTTGAATTAACATTTGACAGCACCAAAAACAGAGTTGGTAAACATCTTCAGAGACTACAAAAAGCCTCCGAAAGTCAACTGACACCATATTAAATAGAATACATGACGGCAAAGGTATTAGCCGTGCCACAAGCAGAAAATATCATCAAAATGATGTCAGAATAACTAGGAAAAAGAATACTACGGCAGATGAAGTCAAATCACAGCTGCTACAGTGAAACTTCACTCCATGCTGAAGGGTTCCCTTGTGAAATGAGGTAAATTAAAATTAATTTGGGTCAAGACTAATATAGTTCAGTGGTAGGAATCTGAATTATAGACTATTTAAAAGTATACCATAGCACTTTAAGTCGTACAAATCGATGGCTAACAAATTGTGGCTATGAAGAGATTTTGCTAACCCAAACATAATCAATGAATAGAATGATGTGCTATTGATTCATGAAGACTATGCCAGTGAGTTACAAGCAGGCTAAAGAAAACAAAATAAGACCAAAAAAAGGAAGAACGAAAGAAAAAGAGACAAAAATGTTCATTTCAGTGTGACAGTCTGTTAAACAGCAAGCAATTTACTTGTCAGGAGAGGACGAGGTAGAGAGAAATGAGACGTTTTTGAATATTGAAGGCAGCGGGCTCTTAGCTGATGACTCAGCCATCTGAGGCAGGCAATTCCCTGTGAGAAGCCTAGCTCAGCAACTCGAAGGAGGCTAATTGCTCACTGCTAATTCATCTCCCCCAGATAAATGAGTCTGTCTGCCCTGCTATGAGAAGACAGTGGCTGCAAACCCCACAGTGAAGTTCAGTGGCCAGATGTAACAGTTCATAATGAGGGCTCCCTGGGGAATCCACTAAGAGTGTAATGCCACCTGAGACCTCTCACTGGGAGGAACAAAACCTGGGAGAACAGGGGTTCAATGACAAAAGAGCAGGAATGGCTGAACATAGGCTTGTCAGTCAGGGTGACTATATACTGGGTTGTCGGAAAAGTCATGACGTATTTTTTCTATGCTTTTCATTGCAAAAATGCGTCATGACTTTTCTGATAACCCAATATTATCCAAACTAAGATAAATTTGACAATAAAAGTGGGTGCCATTAATAATTATGCTGAAACCACAGATGTGAACTGGAATCACCCCAGTTGGAGTCAATAGTTCACAGATTCTTTACCATATATAAGTGTGCATCACAATCAAAGAAAATCCGAAAGGAAAACGCTCTAAAAAAGTACAAAAGGACGAAGAGGAAATCAGAGAAGATTGAGAAAAGAAAAGGCAGTGTACAGCACCCTCTCAAGAAGAGACAGTCTACACTGTCTGTATCTAGAAAGATCCAGACACCAATCAAATGCCACAGAAAGAAGAGATGCCTCGTAGGAGTTGGTGACTCACTGCTATGACATATGACTGCTTGTGAAACCAACAAAGCTTAGTATAGTAAACAGTATTCCTGGTACAGATATTTAAAAGAGAAAAGAAGCTTTTCGAGGTATATAATCCTTTCATTTTCAAGTGTTTACTAAGAAGCAACTTTCTGCTAACCACACTCTAGTTGATACAGAGGGCAACTAGAGACAAGGTCCCTGATATCAGGATCTTCCTTTCCAGTGGGAGACACACAATAGATATATAAACCTATGCCCTTATAATCACGGTGAGTGTTACGAGGAAAATAAGAACAACGGTGTCATAGACAGTGTCTATGAGTGCTGAATGATCAACAGTTGATAAGGAAAGGCCTGAGAAGATGACGTTTGTACTGATGCCCAGCAATGGAATTGGTCATGCAAAGATCTGGGAAGGAAGACCATTTCCCACAGAATAAACAGCTGGTACAATGAGTTCTACAACCAGAACAAGCCAATGCAGCTGGAGCAAAGGAAATGAGGGAGAAAGAGACAGAAGATGAGATTGGAGTGTCTGGGAGGGGCGAAATAACGTGAAGAACTCTGGGTTTTCTTTGAGTCTACCAAAGAGTCAAGGTGAACTTGAAACTTAACGAAGTAGATCAATTTTGCCTCATAAATATCACTGAGACTGGGTGGGATAGAATCTATTATGAAGACAGTGATCAAACAGGTGTAACAGGTATAACTTGTTCAAAAGCAATCAGTCAGATAAGAACGGGAACACATGAAATTGCAGGTTAAAGCATTTGTAACTGAATGTAAATCTATAAATGTGAAGATGTCAGTGCCTGGAAACCACTTGGGTGAAAAGAGAAAAGAGAATTGCAGGCAGACTACCATGGTGCGAATGTGGGATGCTGCCCCATGAGAATATATTTAATCTACTTCAGAAATGACCACAGAACTGAACTTGAGTTATGAAGACACCATAAAGGGTATTAGAAGGGACTCTACTCTCCTGCCTTCATGTTTCCATGAAATAACTTTCACTCCAGGAAGAGACAGCAGGTCCAACGAGGGAGCAGGTTTTAGAAAGCATGATTGTGGCTGCAGGTCCACGCCTCCTGCCCCAGTGTAGACCTAGCAATAAGAACAGTGATCCATCCAGGTATACTGACCTCATTTATCTGCCTGTGTGTCTATTTCTCACTGGGACCTCTCAAATTCTAAAATAGGTACTTGAGTTATTTCCACTTTAGAAAGATTTAGATAATCCAAAACACAGTTCTATTCAAAACTAACAACTGTTAACATTTTGTCATATTTGTTTTTGCATCTTTTTCAATGAAAGAGTCATGAAATTATATGTAAAGTAGAAGACTCCTCAGTGTATTAACTTTTTGCGCTAACATTAGACTCCAGTGTATATGTCTTTTAATCTCAATTATAGAGAATTCACTGTTGTTCTATTTCCAAAAGAAAGACAATAACTTAAAATTCAGGTGGTAATAAGTGGCTCTTCTAAAAGAGTTCAGAAGGCAAATAAGTTAGAAAAATACTATGTTCAACAAAGTGAAACTTTATGGTCAATTTTCTCTGAGCTAACGCATGTTGCAAACCACTAAGCATAGTGCATAGTGCATAGCAGTCCCCAAACTTAGCTGACCTTGGAACAGTATCCTAGAACACCTCATGGGACTACTGTTCTCTGCAACTCATTCTGGGGCAAACAAATATGGGCTATTTCCATATTTCTGATGGAAAAACTTAGGCACAAAAAGTCATCCTTTGAAAGAGTGGATCAGTACCTTATCTCTTTTGTTCCCCAAACAACATGCATATTCTCTCCCTCCCCGTACTGAGCCTGGATTTCGTATCTACCTTTCCATTACACTCGCCTTAAGTCACACCAGCCATATCCTCCGTTATTTACATGTTGATGCAAACATAAAAGGGAATAAAACAGCAGAACAGGCTGAAGAGGCGATTCAGAACCTGGAGATAGAAAAGGCAATTGCTTTCAAGAGGATTCGCTCAGCACACAGAGCTTTCTTTCATGATTAAATTCTTTTTGAAATCCTAAATCAAAGGTGCAGCCTATCAGAGAGCTGGGAAATCCATAATAAGAAAAAGAATGTCATTGATGAGAGCTGTTTTGTTCTATACTGAGTGCCTTTAACAGCATTCACTGGCTAAGCACATGCAGGAAACTGTAACACATGCTCAACATTTCCTTTATGTACAAAATGCTACAATGAAGTGCCCAGTGAGAGAGAAAAAAGAAGTAAAACACAGTTGGCAAAGTCAAAGCAAGCAGAATTAATACCGCTGCACAGCCCAGGTGTCTCCAGCTCCCCAAGGGGATTGGTCGGAAACTATATCTTTCATTCAGTCCTCTCTAAATGCTATTAATTTTTTTCTGCTTGACTGGGCTAGGACTCTATAGGGGACAGGCCAGGGGCAGGACAAATCCATTTTTAAAACTCTTCAATCAAATCCTGCATAGGGACCAGTAATGTTAAAGAACAACCATGCAGAATGTGACCCAGAAACATTTTCTAATCAAGGACCCATGATTCCCAAACTGGGTGGGCCCAGCACATGTAAGCTGAGTTCATCATCTATGCAGGTTCCACTGATCAATATGGCTTCCATTCTGTGGTATTTCTACTTCTCACTTTCACTTTGGAGTAGCTGAAGTCAAAAGACATGTAGGAAATGGAGGGAGGAAGTGAGAGGCAGAGTGATATGTCCTGAGATCTGCCAGAGTTGGGCAGGCAAAAAAAGTAGGCTGATAAGGCAAGGAAGCCTTTTTAATGTGGAAATTTGGAAGAGCATCCCACATGAGCAAAGGGATCAGGCGAAAAGCAGCACACACACTGGCCACAAGATTTGTTGTGGACTGAGCACTTATCCTTTTCTTTTCTTTTTAAAAACTGAAAATAATAATTTAATGATTGTCACAGAAGTGTCTTCCCACTTATGTAATTAGACCAGCAAGGTATAATGAAGAAAGTAAAAATCACCCCAAATTCCACTACGCATATATTAGTACTGTATTAACACTTTACTTCATACTCATCTAGATTTCCATAATACATAAATCACACACTGTGAATATGTTATAGACATGGATTCCTCCTTTGCATGCTGTTTTATAACTATTGGGTTGTCAAAAAATCATGACGTATTTTTTCTATGTTTTTCGTTGCAAAAATGCATGATGACTTTTCCGACAACCCAATATATTTTACTTTACATATCATGAGCAACTTTCTGTAGCAGTAACTACATCATCATTTTGAATAACTATGAAGTATTTCCTTAATTGGATATATCACAATTCGTTTGTCTTAGCTTATTGTTGAATATTTAATTTTTCACTATTATAAACATGCTTCTACATCTTTTCATTCCTTCACTAGTTACTTAGGAAAACAACTAGATGTGTAACTGCTGGGGCAAAGAACATAAATGAGCACAGCTGAAATTTGTACACATTTTGCTCTGGGGATAAAAGTGTATCAGTTTTACACTGGCAAAGGTATATGTGAGTCAGCACTTAGCTTCAGTACTTGGAGCCTGAGATACTTCTGACCCAAATTGGGGCATAGCCATACTACGGAGTCTAAACTCACTGAGGGCAGACTGTCGGTCTAATTCATCTCTATATTCCCCAAGACACTGAAAGTGGCATTGGTTCTACGGTGAGTACCAAAAACATTATGATAAATAGGCAGAGCTCTTATCACGACCTCTAGGCCCTACAGTCTGCCCATTCCCGTTACCCTGCTGGTCTCTCTCTCCCACAAATCCCCCGCTTAGCCTGCTCCAGACACACTGATACCCTTGCTGTTCCCCCAGCACGCTCAGCACACCCCCAATTCCTTTCCCCTGGAACTTTCTTCCCCTGGTATCTACAGGGTTCTCAGGATGCTGCTGAATGGCCACATTATCATGAGTCTTCCTATTTTAAATTGCAACTCCCTCGACATTCTCTATTCTGCCATTACAGCGGTTTTCTCAAATACCTTTATTACCGGGCCAGCCGAGTGGCGCAGTGGTTATGCGTTGGCTTGGGAAGCCAGCGGCCCCGGTTCGGGTCCCACATATGAGGGCCAGTGACACTGCCCTCAAAAATAAATAAATAAATAAAATAAAACAGTCCTCAAATACCTTTATTACCATGGATCACTAGATATTTTACTTGTGTATCTTGATTTCTTTCTGCCTCCATCCAGGAGGGCAGGAACTTTTGTCTATTTTGTTCCAGCACCTAGAAGAGGTGCCTATTAAATACACACAGAATGAATAAATTAATTTATTAAAATAAAGAATGAATGAAGACATCTGCAAGCAGAAAATTAATTGCTGGAACCATAAATATGAGGGCAAGATGGAGAGGAAGTATACACGTAGGTGAAAAGAATAAGGCCTATGTTAGCATCTTCGGAGCGGTACAGCCACTCAGTGTCTATTTGAAGTTAGAAGTGGGAGAACACAGGTGGCTTTGAAAAGTTTGCAGCCCATCGGGGAACACAAAACTCGTATGATATTTTTACAAAATATATATTACAAAGTAAAAATAAATTAGCCAGTAGAAATCGATATATCAATATTGAGGAGGTACAACTGGAGGCACAATTTACAAATAGAGAAGGCAGTTTAGAAAAGGACAAAAGGATTCTGAATGGATCTAAAGTTGTGAGTATGAGAACGGGTGTGTTCAGTGTGTGGGACAGCAAGGGGGGACACTGTTTTTGTTTACTCATAACCATTAGTTAAGCATTTTTGATAGGCCAGACATTAAACTGGGAACTGTGAAACCAAGCACAGACTCTGCCCGAGGAAACATACAACCCAGTTGGGGAGAAATATATGTAAATGACCATTGTAGCACCATGTAGAGGGTGCTATTTGAGGGACTCTTAACCCAGATGAGTATGTGAGGGAGGAGGGGGCCATTGCCAGGTAAGGTGGTCTCTGAGCTCAGTTGTGATGGACATATGAGCATAAGAATTAGCCAGCAAATATGAAGGAAGTGTTTACAAGGAGGACAGAGCAACCTGCGCAAAAGCGCTGAGGCAGAGAGAAAGCCTGTGAGGCTGCAGGGAGGGGAATGCAGGAAGGCATGGAGGCTGGAAACAGTGATGAGACAAACGGCTGGAGAGGTGAATAAGCCCAGGGGATGGGGCATCTTCTCTCCTGGATTCGTTTCTACCCTGGAGACATTGGGCTCCACGGAAGGACATAAAAGGGCAGTCAGTCCTAATCTTTTATTAAATTCATTTCAAAACATTTCAGACATATAGATAGAACAGACTAAAAGAGAACAAAAACCCACTTAATAGGACCTGAAGTCTGTGCCAGAATCAAGGCACTAAAGTGAAAAGATGAAAGGTGAAATGCAGACCTCAGGCCCCTGACAGGGCTGCAGCCATGGGTCCCCCTAGGGAAACAGGGGTGGCAGCAAAGCGCATTTTGTAGGGGAGGTGCCTCCATTCTGGACAGAAATCAGAACACACACAGAGGGCGATTTGACTTATTTCCTGGTCATCGCCTTTCTGTGTGGTAGTTTCGTTATTTTACCATCACTAGTGATTCATATGATGTTTATCTGATCAAAATTGACTTTCATTACATAAATAACTGAATCTATGACACACCACAAAAGCCTTTGTACTTGGTGTCATCATTTTTCTCCACGGTGACAAATAGTTGGGGCTATGAAAACAACTGACCTCTAGCCTGAGAATGTGTACTAAAAAGTCTCATTACAGTGGCCCTTCTGCATACCAGAGTCACGTAGAAAACTTTAAGAAACAGGGATGCCTGAGTCCCACCCCCAGAGAGTTTCATTAAATGGGTAAGGGGTAGTGCCTGGGAATCAGTGATTATAATATACCTATTAAGCTTCTAAGAAATCCAGTTACAAAGCTCAAGTTTGACAATGTATCATCCAGAATTTCCTAAATTGGTTTCACAGTGGGACCAACCATTGTTTGGCAGAACACTTATCAACATCTAACAAAACGCTCGTCTTCTGCAAAATATAATTTGAGAAATGCTAGCCTTTCTTTTTAAAGAAATAAATGCCCAGGAACAGTTGTGCACCTTCACTGCTGTTTCATATTTACCACCCATCACATTTGAATGAGACCTTACAAAGCCTGGATTTCCATTAATCCTCCTCCTTTAGGTATAAGATTTTAAGAAAATGATAAGCAAATGAACAAGCATGAAAATTTCCCTTTTTTACTAGAGACTGCCTTTTAAACAGTAAGTAGCCAACTGCCATGATTCTGTCTTTTGCTCAGCCAGCTGTCCTACAATAAATACTTGCTCCAGCATAGCAAATAATATTTCTTCAAAGCACATGTTTTAATAATTTACAACGTCCCCTCATTTTTCTCATGACTTGTGGGTACAGGTCTGTGGCCCACAAAATCACCAGTCCATGTCAGTAGCTTAATACATATTAAATAAACGCTATGGAGGCAGTGCAAGGTAATGAAAACAGCACACCCTTCTGAAACAGCCAGGCCTAAGTTTAAATCACATCTCCCATCTCCACTACTCATTAGTTTGGTATCCTGGGGCAAATTTACCTCTCTGATACCAAGTTTGACTAATAAAGTGAAGATGCATGAACTATCTAATTTTGAGGACTTTGGGGAGTTAAAGGTATATGTAAACCACTTGACTTAAATATGGCGCCCAACAAATATTTGTTGATGGAATGATTTCTGAAGCAATTGATAGAGCTATGTTTTAAAATCAGAAATTGCTTTAAAATTTAGGCAAAATATGAGGCAAGGTTTCAAATAAAGGTATTTTCCTCTGTTCACAGATCATTTTTGAAAGAGTGTGCATTTTGCTGGAATCTCAAACATCTCTAGGCCTGTGGTGTCCTTAAGGTCACAGCCATACTCAGGAACCCTCAATTTTCTGTTCCTGAACAGAAATTAACAACGAGCTTCTTTATAGATCTGTCTACACAAGCATATTAATACCAAAGGACAGGTTTATGGCAGCCATCTGGAGCTTTCGATGAAAACTAACGTACTATATATGCTCTCAGGGCACACTTTTGAGGAAAAATATTGAAACACCAAAGAAATGTGTGTGGGACGGGGCAAGGGTGGCTACAAATACATGTTCCAATTCGGATCTAATACTCAGAACCATCCAATCCCAGAAGCTCATTTCTTTGTGTAGATGGCAATGCTGTTTAATTCATGTTCTTAGAGGCCAAATGTAAAGTAATCTGAGGTGTAAATTTAATGAGTAAAGAGTTCTATCTCACAAGGGAATTTTCATTACTATTTATTAAAGATTTCGTCAACTGTGACCATCACATCTTTCAATATGGATCCCCACTCTAGCCCACTTTATAAAGGAATTGAGAAGAGATGGTTGTCTTCTTATTCAAAGCTTCCTGACATTGAAAAAATCCTTCAATTGCTTCCCTTTGGGTTACAGGTTAAAGTTGAAAAATCCTGTGTGTGTGTCTGTGTGTGTGTGTGTGTGTGTGTGCGTGTGTGTTATTTGTACTGCTCTATTGAGATATGATTGATATACAAAAAGCTGTAGATATTTAACAGACACAACTTCATGAGTTTGGAGAAAAGTATACACCCATGAAACCATCATCATCAATGCCATAAACTTAACCATCACCTCCAAAAGTTTCTACTTTCCCCCTTTGGTTTTTTATTTTAGAGCTTGTGTGTGTGTGTGTGTGTGTGTGTGTGTGTGTGTGTGTGTGTGTAGTAAGAGCACTTGAGTATTTAACATAAGCTCTACTCTCTTACCAAATTTTTAAGTATACAATACAGAATTGTTTATCAAAAGCCCTATGATGTACAGTAGGTGTCCAGAAATTCTTTATTTTGCAAAATGGAAACTTTATACCCTGTGACTGACACTTCCGCATTTTCCCCTCCCCCAGTAAAACACCATTTTACCCTCTGTTTCCATGGGTTTGGCTATTTCAGATTCCACGTACAAGCGAAGTCACTCTGTATTTGTCCTTCTGTGTCTGGCTTATTTCATTTAGCATAATGTCCTCCAAGCCCATCACTGTTGTCACAAAGGGCAGGATTTCCTTCTTATTAAAGGCTGAATGAAATCCCATTATGTGTACACACCCCATTTTCTGTATCCATTATTCATCTGTTGATGGACACAGGCTGCTTCCATGTCTTGGCTGTTGTCATGGGCTTGCACATATCTCTTTGGGATTCCCCTTTCAATGCATTTGCATATATACCCAGAAGTGGGATTGCTGAAAATTCTTCACACAACCTACAGGACCAATTTGCCTGCCTTACCGACTAAAACTCTTGCCACTCACCCTCCATTCACTCCTAAGTCTACATACTCAGGTCACATTGTACTATCTTTTCCTCAAATTCTTCTGCTCACCTTAGGCGTCCATACCCTTTGCCAGGAATATTCTACCCACCTCTCCTGACATCTGACTAGCACATATTCAGGCCCTCCTCGATTTTCTCTTGCCCGTATCCAGCTGGGTTGATTCCACTGTCAGTAATTGCCCATGAAACCCTTTATGGCACTCATCTTTACTTCATAAACTCTAAGCCCCCTGAGGGCTGGGATCTTCCTGTCTCATTCTACATTATTACCAGTGCCAATATATTTTTAACAAATAAACGAACATGATGAATGAAGAGTGTGTTAGGGAAAAAGTTGAACTGTGAACCTGATTTCAGCTTTCTTTGACCTTGCTATTTACCTTACAGAAAGAAAAGTGAAATGCACTATTTGCAGCACTGTCTTATGTGAGCTGTGTCTTAATGTACAAGTCATTTTATAGGCGTTAGAGGCTTTTACTTCAAGTAGCTATTTCAAGAAAGGCTTTAATTTTTAATATGCTACTTCTTCAAATAATAAGAAATGTAATTAGCATCACACATTTGTTCAATAAAAACTAGGTAATATGTAATTATTAACGATGGCAGTAGAGACTGGAAATAATGTATTCAGCAAATACAGTTAAGTGACTTACCATACATACCTTTTCGTTAAAGAGCCTGATTTTATAAATCAGCTGTCAGTTAATTCTTTTGCTAATTTTCTTTTGCAGATGTGCTTTATCTGCGTTTTAAATTTTAAACGAATAAAATAAAAACAAAAGTAAAATGAATTCCTGTTCATCCTTTACTTCTGTAGAATGGTAAAAACCCGATGGTGAGAATGGACCCTGTATCAGCAGTCATTTTTAGTTTTAGCCATTAAAACCCACACTTTAAAATGATCGTAAAAGACCAACCCAATTTCCTGTGAAAGGAAAGTCAACCAGTGCCATTAACCTTAATTTTTATGAGCATCCCTGTTTATTTCTCAGTAGACATATAAAATGCAAACAAGTCAGATTTGGCTACTACTAAATCAAAGCTATAAAGTCTCACCTTGGGGGAGCCAACTAACATACAGCTAGCTTCTCTAGATAGAAAACCCTGTGAATCCCAAGGAGACAAATTTTGTCCTGTTAAACGAAACTCAAACCACCTGCTCATAATTGTTTGTTACAACCTTTTGAGCATTCATCCTTGCATTCGTGAGGCCTTATCCTTTGACTCTCCATGTCAATCCTGGGGTCAACTCTTTTTTTTTTTTTTAACTTAATTACCTATACTTTTTCACGCCCATTTGTTTCAACTAAGAGAATTTTTAATTATGTGACACCCCAGGTTGACAATAAAGGGTAAAATGGGAGTTTCACAGACTCCACCATGCAGAAATAATTTCATATGGGCTATAAATATGCATATGCAGTATGGTATGATGGGAAGTACCCAGACTCATAGTCACAGGCAAATTTTGACTTAAATCTCAGGTTTGCTATTAAGTGACTCTGCTCTGTGACCTTAAATAATTAAGTTGAACCTGCAGGTGACTCCTTTTACTCAGTGCTGTTGTGAGAGCTAAATGAGGCAATGTACATAATATGATTATTGTGTTGCCCAGCAAAAGGTAAATACTCAAGGTATTTTAGTTATAACTTATTATCTGTAAAGTAATGAAATTATCTGCTAGAATACTCAAGACTCCTCACAGGTCTTAACATATTTAAGTCTATCAGTACTATTTATAAATGTATGTAACCAAAGCTAATGATATGCTACAGTACATACTTCAGGCTGGGATCATGGTCATTAACAGTGACTCATGGGAGTTTTCAACTTTTATATTAAAAATTCAATAAATAATGTGTGATTTTTTTGGTAACAAATACATAAGACTGGCTTTTATCATAAAGTTGATAATTTAATACTTGATTTTAATACTTGAATTTAAGGCCCATATTAATCCTACTTTTGATCTAACCATCTGGATGAACTTATAGAAGGGATGTAGTCTGACAGTTCAATACTATACCCATTATTTGGAATTTTTTAAATTGATCCAATGAATATTAACTGAGCTTAAAGTACTGTGCTAATTGGAAGTAAGCAATGTTAATTATGTTTATTACATTTTGGATAATTAAATTTTCAGGAGAGCCCACAAAACCCTATGCAATACAAATAGAAATTTTCAATAAAAGAATAAAATGTAATACTTTTATAATGCTTGTAATTGTATGTTTCTAAGGACTTATCCAATATGGAAACAACTGAGCCATGAGTGATAATTAAGAGGATAAACAAACCACGCGTGTACAACCCCACTGAAAAATAAACAGTAGATGGTAAGATGGAAGAGATCAAATGTTTCATCAATAAGTCGTCAGCCCCACCCACCAAGCAGACTCATTAACTCAGGACAGGCTATTTGCTCTCTGGGAAATAACAGCTGTCATAGAAGTCAGAGACCACCTTGTATGCTCCTCATTTCAGCCCAGACAGAATTCGGCAATGGCTGACTGGTGATGTTTTCAGAAAGAGAAATATCCCTTGAAAAGAAATCTTCCATAGTTCATCTTCTCTAGAACTTTAATCTTAGTGGAAAACACTGGCAAATAATCTCTTTTTCCATGGCCAGCTCTTCATCTGAGATTTTTCTCAGGATTTGTATTTTTTTAATTAAGCTTATTTTTAAACTGAAATTTCCATAAATATCAACTGCTCCATGAACTGCGAGGAAATCTCCTACTCTTGGACATGAAGTCTTTTTTATCTTTGGCAATGGGATGTAATGCTATTGTTTCAGATATTGATTAGTTTTTATTTTGGACCCATTTAAGCCAGTTTAGCTTGTGAGCTGTTCATTACTCCAGAGAAAGAAAGAAAGCAAAGAAGGATGGGGGGGCAGGGGGGAATGGAAGAGGGAAGGGGGGGCAATGAATTAATAGGAGGGAGGAAGACAGACTAAGGAGAGAGGGAGGAAGGGGTGATCTCGATTTCTGGCAATACTATCGAAAAAAGTGGAGTGTTCCTGTATATCCACAGATCAGATATTTTTTCCCAAGGCATATCAATTGTTTCTTTTTCCTCAGGTTATAGAATAATCGCTCTATAGTCCACATCCTCAACATGAACACAGGAAAACTGGAGTAAGTCTGAAGAGACTCTCGGTGGGCTGTATATTTAGAAGTCAGTCACTTAAAAGAACATGCCTCTCTCTGCATTTTGTCAGTTGTTAGAATAAAGGAATTTAAAGTTGCTTCAAGTGGCTAACAAGTTCTATAAGGAAATATAAAACACACTATTGAAAGAATAGGGAAGTTCATTCTAATGGAAAACTTGCTACTTGTAATCTACAAGAACTTGACTCCTTGGGGAAAATTTAGAGAGGGGTCACTCTGTCTAATGCATCTACATTTAGGAAGAAGTGCATATCAGGAAGCGTTCACATACAACTAAATCTCTCTCAAGAGAAAAATCACTAAAGCTGGTATGCTTCACTGTTAATTATGCTGGTAGGCAGAGCAGAAATTGGGACAATAAATGAAAATCATTAGTATTTCAGGTGCAGAAACCAATGAATACCAACTACAAAATTATACAATATCAAGTTTTGTGTGGACACGAGTCCCATTCTATCAAAGCCCACTAACAAAGGCTGTTAGAAAAACTAGTAAATTATTCCAAACATTAGAAAGAGATAATGGGTTTAACTCCTTTGTTCTAAAACTCTTGTTTGTTTATTTATTTATTTATTTATGCACAAAAGAGAGTACACACTTAATACAGTCTTCTAAACACATGATTCAAAATGTCAGATTACATAGGAGGTAACAGACAGCATACCCAAAAGAAGAAAAAGAAATGCTGGAAAAAGCCACTTCACCTTTTTAGTGAATTTTATTGGCATTTAGAATCACTCCTGGAATGACCACTTGTTGGGTGTGCCCACAATCTCTTCCCCCAATTTTGTGAAGAGTACCCCACTTTTCTTTATTCTACTCCACATGGTCCATGGGACAGCCAATCTTGATGTTCAGTCCCACCTGCCAAAGGAGTGAAGTATCACTCACGTTTACCATCAGAGGGCATTATTTTCTCAACTATGGTAATTTGTTCAAGGATGTACATATTGTACCAACATGGGCAGTTAAAATCTATCTTGAGGGCCGGCCGAGTGGCTCAGTTGGTTAAGAGCTCGCTGAGTGCAAGCTGAGCTCTGAGCAACAGCTGTTCCAGGCCAGCCCCAGCTGAGTTGCCGTTGAGCTGCCAACAGGTGGCAGGATGGCTCAGCTAAAAAAAAAAAAAAAAAAAAATCTATCTTGAGATTGGATACCGAGGGAAAGAGGAAGTCTCTTTTTTGCAGGGGAGGGGTCACAAGCAATTACATATACTTGGGGCTACCTTGTCCATCTTTTCTAACACGTGGCTAGAGGCTGTATGAAAAAGAAAAAAAAAAGTCACACATAAAAAGAACAGAGCCATGAAATGGAGGTTAAAATAGAAATGTGATGACGTTATTCAAGCCCCTGGATCCAGCTGTACCCAAAACTATTCGGACTTTCCCATAACATGTACCCATGCATTCCTCTTGTTGTTTAAATCATTTGTGATGAGTTCCTGTCACTTTTACCTAAACAAGTCCTGACTAAGAAACACAAACAAGTGTCCCTGGTTCTGGGCACACAATACATGTTAAATCAAGACTACAGGCTGAAGGGCCAGCCGAGTGGCTCAGTTGGTTAAGAGCTCGCTCAAGAGTGAGAGCTGAGCTCTGAGCAACAGCAGTTTGATGCCAGTCCGAGCTGAGCTGCCAACAGGTGGCCGGATGGCTCCACTGAAAAAAAAAAAAAGAAAAAGAAAACTATAGGCTGAAAAGCTAGAAAGACCCAGACTTGATGATTTTTCAGTTTCTACAATAAATGTCATAGAAACGAAATGATTGAAACCTGAAGTGAAGCTTTATCAGAATTGCCCTATCTAGTGTCATAGCATCACATGGTGTCTTGAGACTTTCTTTATGATTCAGTATTACGACAATTGTAATACAGGTTAGCAAACAGCAAGTTCTGAGTCCTAATGGCCATGGCAACCATGATGACATCCTCTAGAGATGGTTTTGTTTGGCTTTCCCAAAACGGTAGATGGAATCCCTGGTCCTAGCTAGCTTCCAGAACGAACATTCCTTTATAGCTGGGAATAGAGAGCTAATACAGATACAATGGAACTATTTATGGGAAAACTGAGGTTTCAAAGTGTGAGCACATCTTACAGTAGGTCAATAGTGCCACCCTCCTACACGAAGGACACGGCCTCTGAAAGAACTGTGTGAATTGTAATGCCTGCTTTTTTTTTCTTTCAGTATGATGGGAAAAAAATATCTCTGTCACTTTAGTTACTGACCGTCTCTGTGTGATGAGGAGGATATGGGAGAAGCCCAGACATGACTTCAAATGTTGTGAAAAATCCCCCAAATGGCACACATCCCAAAAAGAAACATGCTTCTGTCCTAAAATCTGCTCCATAGCTTTCATACATGGCCTTCACATGGCCTTAACTTTCAGCTAAAGTCTACATGTGGTGGTCATAGCTGTTGTTTTCATAGCCTTGTACTATTTAAGGGATCTTAAATCCAACCAAATAAACATCAGCATTTTGACTCTCTGAATTACAGTAATTGTATAATTATGCAAATTAGCCAATTCACCCTTTTTAAACAAAGTTTGCCTTTTTCTATTCAATTCTGAAGGATTCAAAAGGAATCCTGCTCCATGTCTTACCTAACAATGCCTGATTTGCCTTAACGCAGAGCCCATTAGAGCCATATAGCAAGTTGCACAGAGCCAAGAAAGCTAGAACAGTAGCGACAAGGCCCGAACTGCAACTTCCAGGGAGAAGTATAGTAACTAAGCAGCAGCAGCAATGCATTTTACCTGTTTTCCCATCTTCCTAAACCATGCCTCCCATGACATACACATCCCAGAAAATGGAGAAGACAAGTACTGTGCAGTGGCTAACACACTGTCCTGTCCTACAGAATCTTCAAGGAGAAGCTCCCACTGAAATTTTACTGGAGCCCTTCTTATGGCAACTCATACCAAGGACTACACATACACATTCTCTTTGATCCCCAAATTCCACTCCTGGGAATGTTTCCTAAGGAAAGACTTCAGCAGAAGGAAAAATTAAATGTACAATGTTATCTGCAGCTCCATCTAAAATAGCAAAGCATCAGAAGCAATCTAAGTGTATAACAATAAAAAATGTTCAGATAAAGTATTGTGTATAACTCAATGGACTATTACACAGCCATAAAATTATAATTATGCTGTCTTGATATAATAGTCAGTGGAAACATATAAAATGTTGCATTCGTTATTATGATTGCAACTATGAACACTAAGAATGTGTATAAACATTAGGATACAATTTAAAAAATAATTATATTAGGACTATGAGGTCATCAGTGATCTTTCTTTTGTCAAAATTAATTTATGTTGTTATTATCAACAGCAGCAATGACAAGAACCTGCCCTCTCCTCAGGGGAGAAAAATCCACCTTAGTTATCCACTCCTTCCCCAAAGAGGCTCATACTGAAAAGCTCCTAGATGCCAGAGTTCATTCAGAGTTAGGAATATATTCACCTCCAGTCAAATATGCTCTGACCAACCTTTCTTCCCCTTTGTTCCATGGGATTAGAAAGTATTATGGGGCTTGTCACCTCTTATTTCTGTAATTACCATATTTCATCAAAAGCTGGATGCCTCTCTCCCCTTACATATTCAAAACCTCTGAAGTTGAGTGACATTTTCTAACTGATGGTATCTTAAAATCACCGTCACCCAGGTGGCAGTTGTGATGAAGTTGTAACCACCTGCACATGTGCAAACGTGGTCATAGATCTTCATATGGTTGTCACTTTAGTTGAGTTATTTGCATTGTCAGGAGTACAAATGATGGGTTTCATTGCTGTCTTTAAAAATGTGTACTATTATCTGGCATTAAATAAAAAGTGATTGCACATGTGGAAGGTATGGATCCTGAACGATGGGGTTATAAATCTAACCGCAGTGGAGCAAATGTCTTTGTTAAAGAAATGGCTGCAATTCTACATCTTCCTGCAACAACCACCGATTTATTTTATTTGTATTTTCCTTATTATATATGCACAAAGATGGTAAATAAGAAAAGAAAAATATAAGTCTAAAATAGTCTTTGATAATGTAAATTTAAAAATTTGAGGTGTAAGGAAGATGGTATCTCAGTTTAATTGGGAAACATTGTTCTCAGTGTTATACAAAATGATGATACCACTTAAAAATCAATTGCTATCACAGATTCGATAAATACAGTAGCTGAAAACTCTATCCACTGATGACCTGACTTCCTTTTGTCTTTAACTATTTCTCCTTTCCCCTAGTTAATATGAGGATTTCTGCAGTTTGCCATACTTCTGACCCATGTTGGAGAATTCAAGTGCTAAGTAGGGTAGGAAGAAAGCAAGATTCTGAAAAATGTTCTGTACCATGGGCCACTGTTCAGGTCAGTGCTGCCAATTGTTGAAAGGAAAAGGACAGATCTGAGGAAACTACCCTCCTATTTGAAAAAGGCCAGATGTACAATTAGCAAATACAATCAGATCTTCTAGTTGATTAGTGTAGTGCTCAATATGACTGATTCCTCCAGGATATTCTCTCAGTTAGGAGATTATAACATTATTACCCAAGTTTATCAAATCCGCCATGAGAATAATTTGTTGTTTCTAGAACATTTTTCCTACAGATTGTCATTTACCATAGAACTGCCCAAAGAGTTTCCCATCTAGAGAACTGATGTTCAGGCTGGAGAGTATAAGTCTGTTGGTGAGTGCTTGTTTTTTTGTTTGTTTGTTGAGCAATCAACAATGCACTATTTCACTAATACCTCTTAGTACCTTATTCACATTTATGACTGATGCTGAGGGCATAAAATGATCAAGCTCTCATTCTCACCTTGTCTTTGAAGTTGCCTTTTTGTTGACAGTTAATGTCCACATTTGAGGGCAAAGAATGAAGGTTGGGGGCCTTTGTCACTCGTTCCATTATATGCCCTCTAACAATGGGCTCTGCTGTCAGGGGTTCATGTTGCCTCAGTGAGAAAACCTATAGAGCCTAGGGCCTATTTTCCTTTCACTTTCCTTTAACTTTCATAAAGATGTTATTTCTGCAGAAGATAAAACAGTCTCAGATAACCACACACTAACTCGCATTCCTACGTCAAAAACTGGAAAAAGGGATGTGAAAACAAGAAGTGTTTGTTTAGTTTTAGTCTTTTGGCTCCATCCCCTAATACTTATATTACCCACCAACAAAGGTCATGTAACCTACTGAAAATGATCGAGTCATAAACAGAACGGGGAATTTGTGTCACCTTTCTTTCAATATGTCCTTTCTGTTACCTCCCTTCATTTTCAAGCTCTTCCTGTGCTTAAGAGGGTTGAGCAATCTATTCTTTAATCCAAAACAGGATTTAAAGTAGCTCTGTTTCTAAACTTCTAGATTTTATACTTCTCAAAGGTGTCTTCTATTTTGAAGTATCTGTCCTAGAATCTAATAGGTGCTCCAAAAAAGTAGCAACAATTAATCTGTCAATAAGTCAGTCAATGTGAGAAAAGATGAAGAATTAATTTTACTTTGCCCTAACCTCTAACTTTTCTAACTTCAAGCCTAATTTCTATTGATCAGACAATCATCAATAACAAAATATTAGCTAACAATCATTCAACGCTAAGTATATGAAATATTTGATTCTTACAACCACCCTATCAGACGCATACCACTTTTAATCCCATTTTACTTATTAACAAACAAGCCAGAAATTGAACACATAACTTTGTGACTCTAAAGTTGGTCTACCAATGTGATTCCTTGGACCTGGGATTCCATTCATTCTTCTCCTTATTCTTAATTCTACCTAGAAATTCTCCTTTTGCAATTTTTTTCACCACAGCATATATCATTGGTGTGTTTCATACCTTTTTTTCCTTCTTTCTTCAGCAGTTCTCTTTTCTCACCCCGTTCCACAGCAGTATGCTTTGATTTTCAGGAAGAGATTCAGAAGTTTTGTGTCAAGCACTGGCTACAAGGAGACAAACAAGGAGACAGACTCTTAACGGAAGGAAATGATGTTAGGAAAAGGCAAAAAACAATGAGCTAGCATTAGGATTGATCACAGACAAGCAAGCTCAGTTATACTTCATGATATGTCTGTATGCAGCTGATGAGGCTCAGATGAACCCAGGAAGGAAACTGGTTCATCTCCACAATAACAGTCTGCCTTAAATCTTGATCTGCAGAGAAATCCTAATGAGAGTTCAGCAGGAACGAGGACTTGGGGACACACTCCTGCTCTCCACTGCAGTCCGAGGACACTGCTTTTCCTGCCTCTGTGTGTCACCTGGCCCACATTGTACATCCAGATGACCAGAGCCTGGGTCAGCTTACCTCTCCTTTTTCTCTTCCTGCTTTGCACGCATCCTGGCTTTTCTCCAAAGAGCTTGTGTAGAGGTGCATGGCATAACGATGTTTGCATTTTGGGAGGTATTTATGGCAGCAGCGAGGAGACTATACTGGAATACAATAAACCTTAAGGCACATGTTCCAGTTAGAAAGATAAAAGGCGGTTTGAATACACAGCATGAAACTTGATCAATGGCAGTGGAGGTAAAGAGGCGGGTTTGGTTTTAAGTGATAGTAGACTCTGCCTGGTCAGCAACACATCGGACTAACACAAGCTTCATTCCTAACCTTGATATGTTGGAAGTGGGTTTCACCTTTCGTTCTTCCTACTGCTGTATCCTTCCTCCCTTCCATTCTCACAGACACGTGCATTAACTCTTATTCTTAACTCAGCTCCCTCTTCTTAACACCTGCCCTCAAGCCCTTGTGGGGTATCCTGAGCACAGGAGGGACAAATGGCTAAGATTTCCGCCAGGGTCTATAATCCACAATTCAGATGAATCAAAACAATGATCATTTTGCACACTGAGTTGCTTGAATCTAATTAAACCTTGCTCTGAATTATATCTACTTAAAAATCTATGTACCTGCTAGTAATCACAGACTCATGAATAGTTACGGTTTTCTTAGGAACAGGTTTTTATTGAAAACTATGTTATCTTTGAACAGTGTGGACTCCCAAGTTGAGTCAAACAGGAATACACTCTCAACTCCTCACCTGGTGGTGGCCAGTGGAAAACAGAAATACAAGCATTGCGTTTCTCCACAAAGTCAGTTCTCGGAAGTTCCTGCCGATAAAAAAATAAAGAAAAAATAAAGTTCTCGATCAAATACATTTAGGAATTGTCACATGCCCTAATCCCTTCTGGCTGTTCACATTTACATCTCAAAGGCTCTGGGAAGTCCTACTTTAAATAAAGCTATGTAATGGGCGTTTCCCAAATGTTGGAACCATTAAAGCACTGTATAAACTTGGAAAAATCTATTCAGCCTCACTGTGCTTCACTGCTTCTCTACAATGGAAGTACTGCGCCTTACTTCCTACAAAAAAAAAAAAAAAAGTGCTAAAAAGGGCTGATGTGCACAACTCAGTCACTTAGCAAATGGGAAGCTGCTGCCCCTTCAAACATGGAAAATGCCAAGTCTGTGCCATATATAGATCATTGTTCCACTGTTCCGTGGCCCTCCTTTCCCAAAATAAGCCAGTGCTGTCTCTCACACTGAAAGGATGAAATCATGCTCTAGCAGAGTAAGCTTACTGCTCATCGCAGAGTATACATAAGAGGAAAAAGGGAAAGAGAGAGAGAGAGAGAGAGACAGACCCATCCCAGAATGAGGATCACTGTAAAGCTAATGGGGCTTGCATCTTACAGGCCCCCAAGAGAAGACCTAGCCACATATGATAGCATCATATATGTTCATAAAATGTACAAACGTGAGCTAGTTAAACTGCAATAGTTTAGACTGCTATTTCTTTCCACTCTGATTACCCATCTCCTACATTTTCCCTTGTGTTGGGGGATGCTGCTGTAATCATGAATCATTTTGGTTTTGGGTTAAGAAGAAGATGAGTTAGGGACACACTGAGTTTGGGTTAAATAAGACCTGTTTATGCGCCTTTCAGTCATTTATGTTAAGTTGTGCTCAACCATCCCCATGCGGGAATGAGTTGCAAAAATATCCCTACAGTCCACTGTGCCAACCTACCCAGCATCCTGATCTCAAATGCAGGACCAGAAGTTATGCCATGAGGTTGGCATGTGCTGTGGTTGGCCTACCACCGGAACTATGTGGATTGTCAAAGAGAAACAAAGTTTGACATGTAGAAAACTAATTTGTGTGATATTTTACACAGGAGATTCCATTCTCCTTACTGCATGATCAAAACTGAAGTTTTCTCCTGTCAGGAATATATTTAATGATGCAGCCTATACAAATATAAATGCACCATGTATTTTTCCCTTTTCTGATGAGAATTTTTTTGGTGGAATTTACCAGAATTTCTGGGTTTGTAGGGCACAAACCTATAGCTGTTACATGTTTTATGCATCCTAAGATATTAGATTATATCTTAGATTATCTCTCACATGTTATCCTGATGAAGCCTACTGGTTCTACATGAAATAGTACAAATACAGTCACCAAAACAGTGAAATAAATGAAGAAACAAGAGTAAATATTCACTCATAAGTCACTGCATATAAGATTCATTTGATTACAAAACTTTTAGCTCAACAGAATAGAGCAATGATTTAAAAATCTCAACTACTCATTTACGCTAAATTAATTTTGGATTCATTTTATATTTTTTCAGGATTATGGATAATACTAAAATTCAAATGGGTTAAAAAGAAGAAGCCAAAATATAAACTGAAAGAAAATATAGGCAGAAGCTTCAATACCAACAGAGTTCTTATTGTATCACCATGGAAACTAAAACTTACAGATCAGTAGCATGAACATAAAGAAAAGAATTTCACCAGGACAGTCTCAAACCAGAAACAGAAAAGCTAAAGACAGATGAACGTTGTAAAAAAGAAAAACCACTGTTTGCACTGTTTAATGAATGTTGTCAGATCAAATAATATTCCAGATTAGATATTGCCTAAGATGACTTCAAATGTCTAAAACTGTAAGGTTTACATACAAAGCAAAGCTTAAAGAGATTTTTCCTAATTTGACAAAAATCATAAACATTTGCATGACATTATCAACAGAGCATTGCTAAGAGGAAACAAATGTTTCTAAACTATCAGTAATACAAATCAATTTTGAATCAGCCATGCTAATGGAAAAAAATGCTATTATCTTTCTACTCTCTCTATAGAAAATGATATTTAAAATTCTATTGTCATTTGAAGAGGCAAAGAGAATGCAACAAAAAAATGTAGCAATTATAAAAGCACATTAGGAAGTTGAATAAAATCATTGTGTTACTTGGGGGACTTTGTGATGATTTAGGTATCTGTGTACTTTTTAAATGCGTAACTTGTAATTTCTCATTCTAAATAAATATTTATTTTCATGACTAATTTAAAGTTGCATTTGTAACTTTGTATTTTTTTCTTAAAGAAAGCTCCTAAAATCGTGAAAGTCTCAGACCCCACACAATCTGGACCCATTCATCCCTGATTCATCATTTATTAGACTTTGGTGAGCTGATTCATTCAAACAGATCTACCAATTGGTTATTTAATAACATTTATATATTGACTCATCTACCAATGAATTAAATCAAAAATGTATGCCACACCTAGACTCCTAAGATAAGCGTCTCTGAACCCAAATGATATCCTCATGTTGAAACAATTTCCTAGTGAGGAGAAAGCTGGTAGAAGTAGAAGTAAATATAGCTCTCTATTCTGAACGTTTCAAGTTCTGTCCCTTAGGGATGATTTCATAGCATGATGCAGACATCGGATGTTTAAAGGTATATTTAAAAAAGTTAAAGTGCATCTAACTATGATCTACTGGTTATAGAAGCCAGTTTCATGAAAGAAGACTTCTAGCACTTACGATGATGTTCATAAGCAAGGTGATATAAAACTGATATTTGCCTTGTGGCTTTGCTATGACACCACCAATGGATTCACAGAGGAGGATGAAGGCACTGCAAATTATCATAGGTCTTTCTTGCTTAGAGCAATTTTGCAGACAGAGAAGGCCCTGGAATTATACTGCCCTCCCTCCTTCCAACGACTACACACATAGATCAAACACCCACTTTCTATGCAGTATTAAATAAAGTGTGTGGGGTTTTGGAGATCAAAAAGATCTTTCCTAGGGACTCTCTAAGTTTTAAATAGTCTGGGCTGTGACTCTCAGAAAAATGTAATTGTTTGCTTCTGTTGCTATCCCCAATCTCTCCCTTACCATAACAAAAAAAAAAAAAACTAAGGAAAATTAAGGAAAGTAGGCAGGTTGAGGGGGAGCAAACTAAATACCCAACAGTTCGATAGGGATAAAAAGGTAAATGGGGTGAAATATATTTAAGCAAGATTAAGATTTTTATGATTTCAACCTGGCATCCTCCATCAATGCTTATAGATTATTAAAAATAGGTCACACATCCCATCTATAATCTCTGTAATCAGCTGGTAATACATGCAACTCTCACAGAAAGATATAAAAAGAGATGACAACTCAGCAATGTGGTGGTAACCCTTCCATTTTTTCATTGTTATGTTGATAAGCAACTGAAATAGCTATAATTAAAATGAGGATGTAATTCTATTTTTAGTGATGTGTTCACTCTCAAAATTAAATATATATGGCAAGAAAAAGTAACCTGGCATGGCAAATGGCATAAAAAGAAACAAATGATGCTCTCATGATGTTATTCTACACTCATGTAAAAGAATCACTGCAAAGTGTATGATAGGGTCCATTTTCCAACAAAGTGGTTGACATTGCCTACTCCATATAATATCAATTATTTTTTAACTTCTCTGAATTCCTCAGATGTTACCATCATTAGCCCTGCAAGTACTCCTTCTTGACTTGGCAGTAAAATTAGGTTAGCCAGGAGCCAGCAGGCTGACTTGACTCTCTGTGGCAGTATAGGCTGTGAGCCCTGTGGTTCAAAGGGATGGTGATGGGAAGAGTGGAGACTGGTATGATTTTGAGGAGACGGAACAGGCAATCCCCTGTCTCCAATTAGACAGAAGTAACTGATAGCCCAGCAGGGCAATATCTGCTGTCCAAAGTACGCAGAAGAAATGACCCTTAGCATCACAGAGTTTATCACTCATTCCAGGAAGGGACGCTGGACTTAGGACCCAAGATTCATCATCTATTCCGGAGTCCCCACCTCCAGATGGGTGAACCTCTAAGCCATCCAACACATACAAGTATAACTGTCTACAGTGGAACCAGGAACCACTTGAGACAGATGAAACAGAGTCACATAACAGGACTGGCATCAATAGGAAGCAAAGAGGGCAGCCGGGTGGCTCAGTTGGTTAGAATGTGCTCTCTGAACAACAAAGTTGCCAGTTCAATCCCCACATGGGCCAGTGAGCTGCGCCTTCTTTAAAAAAAAAAAAGAGGAAGCAAAGATTCCCCAGTAGAAGCTAGTGTTCCTATTACAGGAGAGATTGTATAAGAACACATTCTGATCATGGCAATAATCACTATTACAATTACACTCGTGCCAACTCATGTCACAACACTTATCTATCAATGTCAGCTTGTCTCCAACAGAGCAGGAGACAATCACAGCATTGACGTCTACAATGGCAGTTATTTTCTTTCTGTAGTAAGATAGGGAGAAATGATGACCTTGGAGCCTCTGTGAGGTATAATCTCTCCCTCCTTCAATTTTCTCTCTGAGGGGCTACCCCACATTATCACTTTTCAAAGCTATTTTGTCAAGTCCATCTATATAAATGTATGATGTTATTATAACCACTCATATTAGCTCTCAGTCCAAATTCTTAGATTTTCTTTAGATAGGTTCATATTATCCCAAGAGAAAACTTGGTAAAATTCTTGAAGCCTAATATTGACTTAATCTTAGGAAATCCCAATTTCTACTCCTTTAATCTATAGTCAGTTGAATGAAAAGCTAATACACGAGACCATAGCTTTCACAGATTCTACCTTTAAAGGACTCATAAGCCAGTAAATTATGACTGCAATATGATGGTTTTACCTATAAACATATGTTCCAGGTGCCATGCCAGTTGAGAAAAGGAAGTTTCTTCCTTCCTTGGGGTCTTTGCCTATATTATTCCTTTTATTAGGAGGGCATTTAGCCCACTCTCTGCTTGGAGGACCCCTGTCCATCCTTCACATCTTGACTTAAATGGCACCTCTTCAGGGAGGCTTCCTCACTTCCATTATTTCAGGTAGGTCCACTTGTTGGCCACTCCCTTTCACAGTACTTAAAATAATAAAAATAATTTATGATTATTTGTTTGATGAATATGTCTGCTAGATTGTGACTGCCTGCCTCGCTGTTATATGCCTAGCATGTAGGAGAAGCGGAAAGCTATATTTGGGATGTAGTGAAGGATAAGCGGACATCAGACATCAGCAAATGGGCATAGAAGCCAAAGTAGGACTGGAATTCCAGAAAAAGGAAAAAGCAAGTGGAATTTCACATCCATGTGGAAAAGCATGATGCATTCAGGAAACTGATTAACTCAAAAGGGATACGTGATAAAATCGGAAAACAAGGCAGGAACCCGATTATGAAGACATGATGTGACAAGGAATTTAAACATAATCCTGTTTATGTTTGGGGCTATCCCTGAAGACTTAAATAAGAAAGTGATATGATACATACTTTAGAAATATGGCTCTGGCAATAGGAGGGAAAGAAGAGATTTGGTGCAAAGAATTCAATGAGAAAGCTGTTGAGAAATACTAAGTGTCTGAATTAAGGTAGGACCTGAACATGTAAAAGAAGGGATGGATTTGAGGGACATTAGGGAATCAGAATTACTAGTTATTTGTAATAATGTGGATGCAGTTGGGAAGGGAATGGAGGGGTTATGGATGACACCTGAGATCTTGGATTGGGTGACTTGTGACTGTGAGTACACTGAGACACTGCTAAACAATATTGCAAACAGGAGGTGTAGGTTTGAGTCAAAAGACTTAATTTTGCATTTATTGAGGCCATAGTGCCAGTAAGGAGCTCAATAATCAACGAAAAGATTGAAAGCTCAGGAGAGAGGCATGAGCTATTACTGGAGATTTGGGAGCTGTCAAAGAAACAGTGAGGACTGATGCCATGAGAGCAGGTAAAAACAACAGGAAGAGGATATAGAATGAAAAAAAAAAAAAGAGGCTGAGTGTGGAGTCTTACAGAGCACCAGCCCTTAAACTCTCTGGCCCCTTCCTTCCAGCTCAACACTCACCATCCTTTGCCAGCTCTGCCCTCCTTTCCTGCAACACTCCTCATCAGGCTGACCGAGAACCTGGCTATCCCTACCAACAACCCAGCCTCATAGCACCATAAGGAAATAAAACTCCTGGTTCAAATGCGTCCAGAGGAAACTGGGGAAAAAGAAGGGTTGTGGGCCAGCCGAGTGGCACAGTTGGTTAAGAGCTCGCTCAAGAGTGCGAGCTGAGCTCTGAGCAACGGCAGTTCGATGCCCAGCCCGAGCCGAGCTGCCACTAAGCTGCCATCAGGCAGCAGGATGGCTCAGCTAAAAAAAAAAAAAAATGTCTTTCTTGGGCCGGCTGGCTTGGGACACCAGCGGCCTCGGTTTGGGTCCCACATATGAGGGCCAGTGACACTGCCCTTCAAAAAAAAAGGGTTGTACTTCTCAAGACGGTGGCACAATACAACATGGATGCTATGATGACTGCCATATGAGTCTGCTAGGGCTGCCAGAACAAAAATACCACAAACTGAGTAGGTTAAACAACAGAAATTTTGTGCCACAGTTGTGTCACACTTCTAGAGGCCAGAAGTCCAAGATCAAGGCGTTGGCAGGGTTGGTTTCTCCTGAAGTACAATCCGCTCTATGTCTCTCCCCTAGCTCCCGGTGGGCTGGTGGCAATCTTTGCTGTCCCTTGGCTTGTAGACATATCACCCTGATCTCTGCTTTCATGTTCCTATTTCCCTGTGTGTGCTTGTGTCCAAATCTCCCGTTTTTATAAAAACACCAATCATACTGAATTAGGTTCTACCCTAAAGACATCATCTTAAATTAACTAATTACATCTGCAACAACCCTACTTCTAAATAAGGTCATATTCCGAGGTATTAGGAGTTAAGATTTCAAAATAAGAATGTGGGAGGGGGACAATTCGACCCATGACAACTGCTGAACACCACGCATTTGTTTTCTGGTTCAGAGAAGCTAGGTCTTTCATAAAGTAATATATGAGAAAGGGCTCTATGAACTGCAAATTGTCAAAGGCACTACAGTTATTCCTTTTGAGAAAACATTAGTAAATTATATAAATATGCTATCTCGATATTACTAAGGGTGAGGCAAAGGGCCCTTAATAATACAAATGCTGAGTGGATATGGACCTCATGATACGATATGATCACCAGGCCAAAATTTAGTCCTTTCTATGCAGCAAAAACATGGGATCAGACTTTTGGTAGATGTCCTGATCACTATTTTTAGGCCTTATGACTGTCTACACTGTCACCCTCCTGGATTTTGTAATGGCTTTGTGTGAAATGAGCTCATTCATTTCTGATGATGTTAAGACTCAACTGTTAGGATTGCAGTCATCAGTCCCTGACTAATCACTGAGACATCAGATTGGTCCCCTGTTCCCAGAATCATGAAGTTATTGACACCCTGTCCCCAGCCAGTGACTGCATTGCAATGGCAGTCATCTCAGAGTTAGTGGCATGGCTGGGTGCAGGGGCAGCTCAGGGTACACTTACAATTCCGTGCTTCAGCACCCTCCTGCTTTAGCCCCTTCCACACCATTGCTCTATGTTCCTAAAAAACTGCTTTTAATGAAATCCTCCCTTATGCTTTTTATTGGCTTCAAAGCTTCTTCTCAGCATCTTAGAGCTGAATTTCTCAATACTGACATACCTCTAAATCCCATTCCCCACCTGAGAAAAAGGATCAAAAGCTTAGGCTTCCTTTTGATCCATAGGGCTCAGTGTTATATGCAAGTCGACGGTATTTTGCTCTAGTTTCTTTAAAGGTATTTTCATTCAGAAGAGGTTTTGCCAAACAGAATCACAGCACACCTTTTACACCTTCCTGTACCTTTGCACTTTTTCCTGCTCCAAAACCTATACCTACACCTCTAATTTCTCCTTCACAAAGTAATTATAAATATTTGCATAAGTTTACATATTCTTACACAGGGTTATAACCTCCTTATCCCATGGGGCAGCTACAGCCCCTGTGAGCCTCCATCCAACTGGCTGGAGGGCCACAAAGAGGCCCCCAATACTGGGGTGCTTTATTTATTGTCTATCATATTTGGAGAGCTACAAATTAGTTAACTGGTTAGCCTCAATATAACTGGGATGGAAAACATGATTCTTTAAACAGAAGATTGCTTTAATTTTAAATTCCTTCACTCTCTGCCTTCTTAAGCAAATTCTAAAGTTCATTCAGACTCTCCCAATAGTCTCTATAAGATAGCCTTATATCAGAATTCCCACCTTGCTAGTCACAAAATAGGAACAATAAGTGTTTTGGCATAATACCCATTCCCTGACTCAGAGCCAGTGATGCCATTTGAACTTTTAAGTGCAGAATTCTTAAAATTAAGTTGCTGCCAAATCAGGGAAGACATATATTGTGAATCACTGAAGAGAAAAATTACAAAGGGTCTGGGTTGGCTGCATTCAACTGGGTTGATAGTAAGGGGGCAGAGTGAGAAACGCAAGGAAGTTGAGTGATAAAACGTGAAAATCTACTTTTCTTATAATTAGTTGGTGAGGGCATGGTTGAGAGGTAGCAGGAGACCCCACCATGTCCAGGATGACCTAATGGAGCGAGCCAAGTCTCAGGCACAAAGAAATGAACTAGGCAGGAGAATAAAAAGATATCTAGGGGCACAGTGGCCTACTTGTGAGGACTGTCATCATGTCCTCCAACCCAAAGCCAACCGAAAATAACTAAGTTCCAAAGGCTGACTGGAGGCAACAAGGTCAATACCACAGAAAAAGGGGCCTGCAGAAAGAGCAATGACAGGGAGCCTCTGCAGGGGACTGTGTAGTGTGTCAAAACCAGCCACGATTGGAAGAAATTGGGAGAACTCTGTCTCTCTCTCCTGGGAGGTGGTACCTCACTGCTTTCACCTCTCCCTGTCGGCACGGCTGCCCACTCCAAGCCTCCCACACCTCGAGTGACATCCAAGGTCACTACTGTGATGGAGCACCTTTCTGTTTGGGTATCTAGCCAGTTTTTGTTTCATCTTCATAGAAAATCAGATTTTTCTATGGATGAGGTCAACATGTAAATAATAGACTTTTACTCCATAAGATTCTTGCAATGGGCTATTTACGAGCTCTATTTGTACTCCTGACCGTATTTTCGTCCCTTCACTCTGGCTGGAACCTGTTGGAATCCCTATTCATCCACTGTGGGAGGGAACTCAGTAGGGTCAGCTGCTGCTCGCTGGAACCCTTCTCATAAGATGAATCAAACCAGCAAGTGAGGAACACTTAGTAATGTGAACATCTGCTTAGTGCTCACACCAGGTCTCCATCGCATGCATCCTCAATCCACAGTGAGAGTCTACTTTAGACTCTAAGCAATGCCTAGATTTGCACTTGGCTCATCTAAATGTGCTTATCTGCACAAGAAGGGGTTAGTAGGGGCTATTTCCAAACAACAAGAACCCAGAGGTAAAAATGTTGACTTTGAAAGTCTGACTCACAGCAACTCTTTATATTCTTTTTTATTCATGGGATAATGGCAGCGAATCATCAATCCAAGATCTACTAAAAATGGGACAGGAGTCTTATATTTTATTTGGTTTTGAAAAGATTAAAGTTGAAATGAAATCAGAAAATATCAGACAGTAACAGCATTCTAACAGAGCTTTCCTTTTTTCTAAATAAAAAGGTGCACAAGGGTTGAAAGCTTGAGCTATGTGTTGCAATATAAATGCTACGGCCCAATGAATCAAAAAGGTGAAGGATGTCTAGAAAATGCAAACACAAGCAATTTGACCGGATCCAGATGAAATGCTGCCAAAGGTGCTGTCAGGAATGGCCTGGCTTCCTGCTCAGTCTGCTGCTTCTCCTATTTTCTCTGTCCACGTGTTTGTACTGCCTACCTGCTGGCCTCATCCTGGTCCCGAGCGCAGAGCATATAAGGAAGAGTCCTTATAAGGCTCATGATATGTGCTAGCAAAGTTATATTGTGCTACGTATTTTCTAACTGAATCTGCTGTCTGGACATTGAATCTGGGCATTATTTCTTTTATCTGACCCTCTGAACCAGTTTTCTGATCTGTGTCACTCAACTTGCGTATGTAGGTATTTCCTGGGCGCTAGCATCCTTACGGCTGCTGCTCCAGACTAACATGGTTGAACTCTTTTGCCTTTATTTCTTCTATGCTCCTCCATGCCCTCGCTAAGGTCCTAAATCTAACGTGCTGTCCTGGTTCATGGACTTCCTGACTTCTTAGGCCTCTGTCTGTCAGAGCTTCTCTCATAGATAACTTCCAGGCCCTACTCTAATGCTACCCTGAACCCTATACTGATAATCAAAAAGAAAAGGACTTAGGGGGTCAAATGTACTCCAAACAATGAAACATTCCACGATATGGACAGAGGTTTCAATAATGGACAGAGGTTTGCAAAAATTTAACTAAGTAGATAAATGTAAATCTTTGGGGGAATGACTCTAGAATAAAATCCATGTAAAAGATACACAAAAACTCCTCCCTGGCAGTATGGCCAGTCATGACTAGTAAGCCGGGTGGTTCCTTTTCTAACCCAATACCACTGTCATTAGGCAAAGGACAGTTAAGAGAGTCTACTCAATTGTACTTTGTCTCCAACCTAATCCCCTTTCTTTTCCTGTTTTTAATCTCTGCTGGGTTCTTCCCAGGAACTCAGGGCTTAGAGGAATGGGCAGTGATCCCACTGGAGAATAAATTCAGAGCCAGTGACTTATCAGCTCAGAAGTTTTTGCCAGGCTGATGGAAATCGTGTTTCTGTCACAGACTGACAAATTAGCATAAAAGGGATTATGTAGCTGCGCTCAAGAAGCTATCAGAGCACCTGAAAGCTGTATCAAACTATGCTTCCTGTCATCAATAAAGCTCTTCCAGGCAGGAAACTACATCGGTATCAAAAGTCCTAATGATAACCACGGTCAGCTAGAGGTGGGCATGCACTGAAAGCTGTGTTCTTGAACCCGATCCTGGAAAATCAGTGACATTCAAATAGTTATAAACTACTTTGCAAATCAACAAATGCAACAGACTTTAAAAAAGGAAAAAGCTAAAAATGCCATATCCTTAAACAAATCAAATAAAATGCCATATCCTCGCCTTACATTCCTTGGAAAGTCCAGCAGGTCTGTATTGGGACTCTGTCTGACCCTTACCTAAAAGAACTTCACGTGCAGCTTTAAATACCATGAGGAATAGCACATTTTAACTTCAATTATTTGTGAATGCCCCAAAAGTTCTCATAAAGATGGCTAAAAAGGAAAATACAGGGAAGGAAAGAGAAACACAGGGGCAGTAGAAGCCAGAGAAGGCACAGATTCTTAAAATGGGAGGTGATGTGGTGTGGAGGGGACACTTTCAACTGTAGTTTTCAAGGGGGTGGGGGAAAGGTGACCATGTCACTTAGTGACCTGGGGCATTTTACAACAGACAACAGCTGTCAAATCACTGGTCAAGATGAGAGAAGTGTGGGGGGGGTAAAGAAGACACATCTGGAGCGCTTTTTTTTAAGAATCTGTGCCTTCTCTGGCTTCTACTGCCCCTGTGTTTCTCTTTCCTTCCCTGTATTTTCCTTTTTAGCCATCTTTATGAGAACTTTTGGGGCATTCACAAATAATTGAAGTTAAAATGTGCTATTCCTCATGGTATTTAAAGCTGCACGTGAAGTTCTTTTAGGTAAGGATCAGACAGAGTCCCAATACAGACCTGCTGGACTTTCCAAGAAATGTAAGGCGAGGGTATGGCATTTTATTTGATTTGTTTAAGGATATGGCATTTTTAGCTTTTTCTATTTTACCATTTTACTATTATCTTTCTATTCTCTTTGATACCCCTCTTAATCCATGTAGTCATTTAGCTGCATCTCTTTCCAGTCTCTCATATACACTTTACCTGCAAACGATGTTTCCAAAAGACAGCCACACAGGCAAACAAAACGCCACCCAGTAGGAGGAACAGGACGCTCATGACTGCTCTCTGCCCTCTTGGATCTTCACTCTTCTGGGGCACAAAGGCACTGGGTGGGCAGGGGGCTTCTAGCCACCCGAACTCGGGAAGCCCCGGGGCAGAACGTTAAGTGTCCCGCACTGCCTGATGCAACTGGGATGGGCTTCAGTGTGCAGCTTTATATACTAGAAGAGGCCCTGTGACCTCACAATGGAGCACGCACGTAGGGGGCGCTGCGTCATAATATGAGGAGGGAAAATCCAGCCTGCAGGAAACCAGCCGCACTTGGTTAGGAGTGTCAGGTTGCTAGGAGAGTAAGAAAAGATGGTCAAGTTTGGGATTTCCAGGAAGCTGAAGTGTGGTAAAGTAAGGACTCCAAATTGGCTGGTTAAATGAAAGATTTTAAAGAAGCCGGCGGCCCCGGTTCGGTCCCACATATGAGGGCCAGTGACACTGCCCACAAATAAATAAATAAATAATAAATGAATGAATAAATAAATAAATAAATAAATAGGAAAAAGCTAAAACCGCAAACGCAAATATATTTGCCAGCTTGCAGGAGAGAAATCCTAAATACACATGACTTACACCTGTAATTCAGACCTGAAGAGAGTCTCTGATGTTGATTGTCTATGTTAAAAAAAAAAAAAAAAAGTCACTGGTGTTTTTATTAAGAGAAAAGTGAAAAGTTACCTCTGAGTCCTCAAGATTCCTTTGGGAAGATGAGGGTTGATCATGCACCAAATCAACTATTAGTAATATGAGAGGAGAAGCATCAGCCTGGGACCAGCAACAGTAATCAGGCTTATTCAGAGCTCTTCCCACTGTTATCCAGGGAATATTTTACATATTGACAGGTTTTTATGGCTGGGCTCCCCTACTAGCTGACCTTCTAAAACTGCAATTAAAAAAAAAAATTAAGAAATATTTTTTGTTCAGTAATCCCTTTGAAAATCTGTGAATTCTTGGCCTTCTCCCTGGAGAAGAAAAATGCACAGAAGGTACAAACTTTACAAAAAAAATTCTAGGGATTTTGTAGACCAATGCCTAACTCATGAATTCACAAGTCATATGTTAAAAACTCCTGCATTAGATTAGTTTTTTTGTACAATGATGGGTGTAAAGAAAATAATCTGTTGATGAACATTTCAAAGAACGTAAATAAGAATAGGGAATGATGTCCTGACAGTCACAGAGCAATTGCCAAAAGACAGTGGGCCCAAGTGCTATCACATGTCACGTATAATCATTGACATGTTCTTGGTGAATTATCCCATTACAGCAAAACCTACCAGGAGAACTTCTCTATGTTACTCTGTATTTGTTACTGCTTTGTTTTTGTTTGTTTTTGTTTTGTTTTGTTTTTTTACCTCTCCATCTCTTCTTTGCTCTCTTTTATATATTCCTCTCTCCTCTGTTATTTCCATCAGCTGATTGGTCTCATTCTTTGACTTTTTTTTCGTTTTCTTTCTGACCACCAGTGACTCTATTCCTGACCCAAGAAGTGTAATCCAGGAACATGTTTCTATACAGCTATAGGGAACCTAAATGCACCAAGCGACCGATATATTAGGCTTCTTGAAAAGTTTCCTCAATGTCACAAATGAAAGTTGTTGAACTTGAAGTTGAAAGACAGCATCACCCATAAAATATATGGGAATGAGACTGAACTACTGGATGCTGAAACAAGTCCTTCATTCAACTGACAATGGAAGATTTCTTTCAGTGTCACTGGATCATCCATATACTGAGGATGGATGACTGCTATATGATCATATGTAAAAACGGATAATTGGAAAGAGAAATGAACAGGCCAGACAGCAGAGAGAGTAATCAGAGATAAGATGGCTTTCTGGGACAAACACATCATTTAGATTATGTTTAAAACAGCAGATGATTCTAGAAATAGCAGCGGCAGCCAGGATCTGAAGCACAGTGTTCTGATATACACAATGTGGAGTAGACATTTGTCACACATCAGTCTTCCCAGCCAAATCCAGCACTCCCAGATGGTGACCACAGTCAACAGGTCATTTCTACCATGAAGGACTCATGCAAATTTTAAAAAGCACCATCAGGGCCGGCTCAGTGGTGCGGTGGTTAAGAGCTGGATTGGGACACCAGCAGCCCCAGTTCGGATCCCACATATGAGAGCCAGTGACACTGCCCTCTACAGCTAAGATGGTGAACAACAGCTCCACCTGGAGCTGGGCTGCTGTGAGTCCCCAGGGATGGCATAGCTGCAGCCCCTGCTGCAGTGGGCTGCCATAGGCTACAGTGAGTGGCCGGCAGCCAGCGTGAACAGCTGGCAGCTAGTGTGGACTGCCAATAGCAGTGGTGAGCGGCCATCCAGAGGCCGGTGACCGATCTGCCTCATCTGGGAAAAGCACAATGACGATACCAACATGGGCCAGTGAAGCAACGTCCTCCGCAACTAGACTGAAGAACAAAAGGACAGCAACTTGTCTGTTCCCCTTCCCCAATTCCCCAATGCTGTTCCCCTCCCCCAATTCCCCAATTTAAAAAAAAAGTCTTTAAAAAGCACCATCAGGGGTGGCAGTTAGTTCAGTTGTTTAGAGTGCAGTGCTCATAACACCAAGGTCGCTGGTTCAATCCCCACATGGGCCACTGAGCTGCGCCCTCCACAACTAGATTGAAACAACTACTTCACTTGGAGCTGATGAGTCCTGGAAAAACACACTGTTCCCCAATAAAATTTAAAAAAAAAAACTTTAAAAAAAAAAAGCACTATCAGATTTTTCAAGGAGTTTTGAAACGGCAGTGAAAAGTCTTGGCTATTTATTATGATTGTGCACAAAAACAGAAAGAATGCACCTGGTCTGGGTTTTGTCAGGTATGTGGTGAAGCCTGGTAAAGCAAACAAAAAAGGAAAACGTGAAGTGAGCAAGCTGGACTCCAGGCAATGTCACTTTCCTCCGTGATTGAGACTTCAAGATAAACATCCCAAGCACTTACTAAACGCGAGGCAGGGTGCCATGCTGTATGCCAGTGATTTTCAATTGCAATTATCCATAAAAATTACCTGGGTGAGCCTTAAAAACACATCAGATTCTTAGACCTCTCCTTACAACTTTTAAATCCAAACCCCTGAGCTGGGGCCCTAGACTAAATTTTTTAAAGGGCCCTTCGGGGGGGGAGTCTGGTATATCTAAGTTGGAAACTGCTGCTGGAGGACATATTGAATTAATAAGACATAGTTCCTGTCCTCATGTACTTGACAGGACCATTTTTGAGAAAATGAGTAAGTGTAGATAAAATGTGAATGCATCACGTGTTAAATAACAGTACCGTAATGCAAGGGATATCACGATTCAACAGTAACGTTATCCATTTTCTCTGTCCTTTGACTAAGCAATGAGAAGTAAAGGTTATGATACAAACATACAACTCTTTACTTTACTAAATTATTTCAGGTTCAAATCAAAGTTTATGAGGTTGTAAAAGGCAAAAACAGTGTGAGGAAAAAAAAAATCCAAGTAAATAAAAAGATTTATCTATAGCCAAAACGATTTTGCCCACAGTTTTGGACATCTAAAATCATTCCCCAAACTAACAATTAGCACTGAGCTAAAGATGACACATTTACAATCAAAATAAAGGCACATTAGAAGAATATGTTAGTGTCTTTCAAATTTTAACAGCCCCTAAAAACATAATTTTTATTTTAATTTGCCTAATTAAATTGACGACATTTGTCTGGCAGTAATCTAAAAATCTGGCTATAAATTCTAAATACATCACTGTCTGAAAATAAAAATGGGAAGAAGAAATAGAAGAGCATAAAATTTACAACACATTAACCAAGTTCTTCATAAGTCGTATCAGTTTCATGTTCAAAACCCTAGTTCTGGTCATTGATTGGTCTTTGTACTGAATCTGCTCAGGCAGCTACCATATTACCCCCAAGTGTGGGGTGGGCCCTGGCCATCCACCAGCAGAGCTCCCTGATGTCATCTTCCAAAAAGTCTTGACTGGCTTCTCTAGAATTCCCATGAACCCAGTTAGAACTCCCTGCCTCTTTATCTTGGGCCCCCCAAAGGTAACTCTCTCTGGGCTATGATCTGCTCATGCTGCACCCTTCTTATGCCCTACAGCTCAGGCTCATTTTTACGTAACATGGATTTCCCAGTGGGAATGATATTTCTAATAAGAACTGCGCTTGCACTTGAACTGTTGTAACTAGTGCCAAGTGGATTATTTTGAGATATTAATAAACTAATCATCAACTATTTTTGCCCTCTTATTATTAACTCATCATTGAGCTAGTTACCTTCAGAAATACAGAGGAAGTTTTAAGATTCATTACCTAGTCTTTGGAAATTCACAATATAAGAAAATACAATATTTATGCATAAGAAACAATGCGAAGCCGTGTAAAATATAGAACGTGCCTTCCAAATAGTGGAGATTTTTCAGAAAAAGCAAGCTGCCTATAAGCCAATAGAAGGAACACTGAACCTGGAGTTTTTAAGAACTGAGTCCTAGGTCTGACTCTGTTTACCAACTAAATAAAAGCCCTACTGGCTTTATGTCTCAGAAGCCCTATTGTCAAAAGAGAGATTGAATTAAATCAATTATTTTAACTGAGGGAGGGAAATAGAACCACCATTAAGAATTTCCAAACTCACGCCATCCACCTCATTGCCTAGAAGATTCAGACCACCTACTCTCTGGTCCTCATATGAAAACATAGCAGAATATGGGAGAGCTGGGCAGATGTAATTTGAAAAAGTCCTCGAGGCAGTTCTGTTATCCATGCTCACTCTCCATTTGAAAGCCATTGAACTGATGATCTCCTCGGACTTTTCCATTTCTCACATTCTCTTCCCAGAGAAATCTGATTTTCCAAATTATATTTGAAAATCTGCATCTGTAGTATTTGATATATGAGAAGACACTAAACAGCAGAGGCAATTCTCAAGTCTTTGTGTGCATAAAAATTCAATTTAGTGCGTATTCATTAAGCACCTACTTTGTGCCAAGGCATTCCTAGGGAATGAATGGTAGGCAAGTAAACCCAAGCACGAGTGACACAAAACCAGAGTCCCTCCTTGGGGCAGGGAAGATGCAAGTCACCAACACCAAGGGATTTTGATGTGCTGCTGAGAAGTTGGGATTTTATCTCAGGCTGATGAGGATCAACTTGGAGTTTGGCAAGCCAGCTCTGGTCCTAATGGGAGGTTAAACTGGCACAAGAAGGCTTAAGGAGAACCCACAGAACAGTCAAGAGTCTACGGCCCGGGTCCAGGCAAGAGATGGCAAAACAAAACAGAGGGCCATGACATGACTCTGAAGACCGCCGCCTTGGAGCTGCAAGGAGGGAGGGGGTACCAGCACCATTCCCCTGGGGCCAGCTCTATCCCCGCCAGGAAAGCACTCATTCTCTATTTTCCTACCACCTTCATGAGGTAATCACACATCCCAAGTCCTCAAGGGTCACGGTTCCATTCCAGCTTTACCCCCTTCCCTGCCTGCCAAGTCTTGTCCAGCTTGGAGAAAAGGTTGGGATCAAAGAACTTCAAGGACTCTATGAGAAGGTAGGGCCTAACTGGGTATCCTCCCGTGCCCAGCTACCTGGTGATTTGCAGTATGACCAATGTCTAGTACCAAATGGATTGCATCATCTGGGGCTGAACTTCTTCCATGTTTTAACAATATAAAACAATCTAAGCATCTCCAAACTTCAATGCCCGCCTTAGCCCAGCCTGTCTGTGTTTCTTCCTCCATCTCAGACTCCCCCCAGGTAATTTCCTGTCATAGGCAAGCTTCAGAGCTCCCTTAACATATCTACGCATACATGTTAGAACTTCCTCGTCTGTCTGTTTAATTTCCCAAGGAGACAGAGCAGCTTGTCTCAGAACCATCCCACTTCAGATCAAGAGCTAAAAAAGGCCCATCTACAATAGATCACAGAAGATCTGGGCACCAGATGGGACATTTTCTGTAGGGCACAGGTTAGTGTAAAAAATAAATAATAATAAGTTACACCCATCTGGCTGTACCTGCCTGCCATACAAGTTTTTCACAGCTGCTAGGAGGATGGGGAAGAAGGATGGTATTTTCTGATAAAAGAAAAAAGTTGTTTTCCTATAACATTTTCACAAAAAAAGTGAAATCCCTGTACTCTTTGTTCTGGAAAAATTTTATTGATAAGTATTCTTTTTCTCTTAACAATGTTCTTCAAAAGAATGAGATGTCTGGGCCGGCCGAGTGTCATGGTGGTTAAGTGCTGGCTTGGGAAGCCAGAGGCCCTGGTTTGGGTCCCACATATGAGGGCCAATGACACTGCCCTCAAAAAAAAAAAAAAAAGAATGAGATGTCTGTGAGATTCTAAAGCCATTTTAAACCTGTATCCTCATTGTAACCCATTACTAGAAAATAAAACAGTGCCACCATGTCATGTCTGGTTCCTTTAAAGATGCTATTAAGGCCCAGAGAGGTTGAGTGACTAACTCGAGATCACACAGCACCTCATCAGGCATAGAACCCTTATCTCATTACGAAACTAGTTTCCTTCTAGCTACACTAAGCTTCTCCCTTACACAATGCAGAGAAATAGGACAGGAAACAGTTATGAATCTGACAGGCTGGGCTTAAACCCCAACTCCTGCTATATGGAATTCCAGACAATTTAACATTTAGAAAATCCTAAATGACTTTCAGGGGTGATTCAACATGCAAACAATTTCCATAATTTTAAGGTTGATGCCTGAATGCATGTACTTCCTCTGTTCCTTTGGATGAACTTTTCTGGTTTCTCCTTAAATTGACCTTAAGATGCAAGCTTCCCCATGACGTTTCTGGAACAGGCAGGTACAAAACTTATTTAAGGATCACTACATTAAAGCTGCTTCAACAAATACTCCATGCCTTACTCCTCATATTATTTTCCTGGATTTTACTATATTAGACTCTATGTGGCTTCTGTACTTGAACCTGGCCAAATATAACCACTGATCTCCGCTACACAACAATATTCTTCTTTCCCTTTTCCCACCAGCCTTCTCAGAATATAGTAACAGAGTCTCCAAACCATAATATGGTCCTTCCTCTTAACTTTTACTTTTGAATGACAGGATCTTACTCTAGGACAGTGGTTTTCAAACTTGCCTGCATACTGGAATCACATGGAGAACTTCAGAAAGTACCTACACCTGGGTCCCATCCCCAGAAAGCATGACTTAGTCTGGGCTCAGCCTGGACATTGGGGGTTTTCAGAACTTCCCAGGTGATTTTAAAGTGCAGCCAATATTGAGAACCTCTGATAGGGGGATGTCACATGGCTGCAGAGACTTAGAAGATGGGGTCTGGAGGAAGTCTGCTCAAGCATCACTCCTCTGGGAAGCCTCCCTGAGCTCTCCAAAGTCGTGTTGACCACATCTCCGTCTGTTCTCTAGAATTATTTCCTTTCTACCATGTTTCCCTGAAAATAAGACCAGGTCTTATATTAATTTTTGCTCCAACTATCGACATTCATTCATTTATTCATGTACAAAAATTTATATTTATTCAAATAGTCATGTCTGGCTGATGATCTTAACTGGGGTTTATGTCTGGGGTTGGGCTTATATTTTGAGCACCCTG
This sequence comes from Aselliscus stoliczkanus, assembly GCA_033961575.1. Classification (NCBI taxonomy): domain Eukaryota; kingdom Metazoa; phylum Chordata; class Mammalia; order Chiroptera; family Hipposideridae; genus Aselliscus; species Aselliscus stoliczkanus. The sequence goes on along the minus strand of CM066740.1, from coordinate 81,195,160 downwards.
GAAAAAGTCATGCTCCGGCTTACTTTCCGGTTAGGTCTTATTTGGGGGGAAACACGGAAGCACTTGTCATGCTGATTTGCATTGATTTGTTTCTACAATCTTCTTCCATTTTCTTCACTGTGAGCTCCTAAAGGCAAGAAAGGTTTTTCTCTCATCCCCCACACCTCAAATAGAAGCTTGCACACAGAAGATGCTCCATGAATGCTGACTGCATCAAACTGAAAATGACGATCCCTTCCACCTCCCTGATCAAAGCAACCAGGCTAGGGCAACTCCTTCCAGAAAGCCAGGTCTAAGATGCTGCAAATAGCACCTGAAGGTACACCCAAAGGCATCCCCAGATCAAACCTGCCCCTCACCAGGAAATCAGAGGGCTGTGGTGAAAGCTCTGGCACGGACAGCTTCTAACTTGCAAAAGGTTCTTTCTGGAGGCTTCTCAAGTGTAAACATAATTAAAACCTCTGCATATTACCTCTTCCATTGTGCCTGGTGCTGGCCCCCGTTGGCTGTTCAGATAAGAATGATGAATGCAAATGTGTCTGAAGTTAAAGCAGGCAGGAGATAATGAAAACGGCTGATTGGAAAGCGCTTATCAACTAAAGAGAGTTCTGAGATAGAGAGCTTGGGGACTACGAACACACCTATCTCCCAAAGCCAAGACAGGATCTGCACTTGCTGCCAACTCGACAGGCATCTCTCCACGGACACAAACAAGTCAGCAGGGCCACTTATGTCCAACTTGGGAGAATAATCTTCTCTGGGGATGGTGCCCTCTGGAGCTGTTCGACTCAGCAGTCCCCAAATTGCCAGTGGTGGGAAGATTCACAACACACGTAATACATGATTGCTTTCACTATTGATAAGACTCAAATCAACCCAAACCACATATTGGAATACTACTCTCACTTGCAGATCTCGACTCTCTATTCAGAGCAAATTGTCAGTTGCTGAGAATCTCTGGTTTGAAGTTTTGCTCCAAGCTCCCCTCTCCTCTCAACTCAGAGCTCTGCCTGTTACTCTAGCATCATGGAGACTGGTAAAACCACTGGAAATTTCAGTGGCATTCTACATTGCAAATACTGACTGTTGTCTGTCTTCTTCTTTGTTGCTGTTACTTTGCTATGATGAAACAAGGTTTGAGCCTCAACGTATTGTTGCCATGACAGCGGACGCTGTCTTTAATGTATCAGTCCATTCTTAGAACAACCCATCATCACTCCCCATAGTCCAATGGAGACTCTTCCCAAGGCAGTAAAGTATAGGGATGAAGGCTACTGACCTTGGTGCTGAATAATCTGGGTTCAAATCGTACATTTACTACTTACAAGCGTTGACACCTTTGGCAAGTAGCCATGCTTCAATATTCTCACCTGTGATATGGGGGTGATAATAATAGTATCTACCTCATAAGATTGTTATGAGATAAAACATTTATCCTGTAGACCAGTGCCTAACAGGTACATATCAATATTATTCCCAGGCTTAGTTTTGGTATGAGATTGACCTAGCCAAAATTATACCCATAGGAAAAGCGAGCATCTAGTCACCCCTCTTTAATTCCCCAGATGGGTAAAGTCTTCCTCGTCTCATTTTTTTTCTAACCTATAACACAACATTCTAGATAATGCCTTTGTTGTCACCCTACCTTGTTGATTAGATTTACTTAAAATTGAGATTATTTCTCAATATTATCTTTTTTTCTGTTGTTAAAAGTTGTCCAGGGCCGGCTGAGTGGCTCAGTTGGTTAAGAGTTGGCTTATAGCGCCAACTCTGAGCAACAGGGATGCCGGTTTGAATCCCACATGGGCCAGTGAATGCTGTACCCAAGCTGAGCTGTCTCTGAGCTGCCAACTGGTGGCAGGATGGCTCAGTTGGTGTTACAGCAAGATTGCCTGTTCAATGGTGGGCTACACCCACCCGCAACTAAGACTGAACTCAGCACCTTGAGTTGAGCTAACGCCCAGGTGGCTCAGTGGATAGAGTGTGTGCTCTTAACAACAAGGCTGCTGGGTTCAACTCCCACATAGGACGGTGGCTACGCCCACCCGCAACTAAGATTGTAACAGCACCTTGAGCTTAGAGGCCACGAGCTGCCAAAGGGAAGCCAGATGGTGACTGGCGCCCTCCACAATGAAGACTGAAGAACAACAACTTGGCCGGTCCCCTCCCCCAATTCCCCACTAAAATCTTTTAAAAAAAAATTGTCCATGGTATTCCTCTGGGGATCTAGGTCTCTGGATACTTTTTCTGCTGCAAGCTTTCTAGTGCACCCTCTCAGCTTCCACTATTTCCTCACTGGCTCCTTTTCTTAGTTACAACCTGCCTACCCCTACCCCAGCCATAGGTTCTCAACTAGTATTATACCATGCCAGGAAATTGTTTCCCTTTTAAGATTTTATTCATGATTTTGAAATATAGAACTGACTTTTTAAAAGCCATCATTACCATACTTTTAAAAATTCTTGGAACCACACATTTATATTTCAACAGAGGACTCCAGGTAGTGTTCAGCATTTTTTTTTTTTGAGGGCAATGTCATTGGCCCTCGTATGTGGGACCCGAACCGGGGCCTCTGGCTTCCCAAGCCAGCGCTTAACCACCGCACCACTCTGCCGGCCCATTAGTTTTCACACTTAAAATCACTTCTTAGGGACAGGAGTTATTTTCCCAAACTGGAACTAAGAAGACAAAACGTAGGTAAAGTCAACTATGGAAATAAAAAAACTGAACAGAATACTGCAAGACAAGGACAGGAAGAAGGGGGCTGCACCCTGAATCCCCTGTAATACATGGCAGAAGAGTGACATGGGCCACGTTAAGCTGAACATGTCAATGAATGCGACCTCCAAGGGTCTTGGGGACTCAGATTCTGTGTTTCTCCCACCAGCACATTCTTGGAAGTTATTTCCTGCTTAGTTGTAACTTGAAATAACTTGTTCCTTTGTGTGGAGAAGATGCACTTTGTGGAGAATACATTCATTATTTCTAAGAGCTTTACAGTTCAATGAGCTACTTTGTTTCATCCACAAATGAGTTATCAGAAAGGTTATTAGATCCCAGGAGGGTCAAGTCGATGGTCTGAAAAATGCTCCCAAATAACTTTTTTCTCTTGTTGCTTCCTATCACTTGAACTTTAACCCACATGTCTCCCAGCAGTTTCTCAGGGCTTCAAAGGAATCAGGCACGTTTGCTCCCAATGAGCACACCTCATCACCAGGCCCTGGTAAACCACAACTGAAACGGCAGGGATTGGGGAATAGTGGAAGCCGAGTGGGAAACAGTCACTTGGATACAGGCTCCCAGCAGCTAACTGTGCCCTTGAATTCAGTTTGGAAATGTGTTTATACTTGACCAATACTTGCCCTTGTCCGTTCTCCTCCGACCTCTACCATTACTTTGCAAGGAATGTTTCCAGTCTGTGGTAGACCAGGCATAACTTCGGACCCTGAGCTAATCACCCAGTTCCACGAATAGATGCTTCCAATGTACCACTTTATATTTCAGCTGCTAGAACCTGTTAAAAAGAATGAGATTTGGGTATATTGTAAGAAAGGTTAGTGCATTTGAAGGGAAGGGAGATTGGCAAGAGACAATGTATAGAATAATTGGAGATGGAGGTCTGATAGCAAACTTGAAAACAAATATGAAAAACTATAAACGTGAAATGCTGAATGTTACTTTGTGTTGAAACAGCATGAGAGAGAAATTAAGCAAAGATTCCTTCATTAACAAATGAATCTGCAGTGCTGAACGAACAGTCTCAATGCCCTGATGGAATGATCAAAGTTATGAAGGAGGGAAGCTTTCTGAAATCATGGGACAGAATGGAGGGTGCACACTATAAAAACGAGAATAACTGAAGATCGTTTAATAGCTGCATTAGTTTCCTATCACCGCTGTAACAAATTACCACTGACTGCATGACTTAAAAACCTAACAAATTTATTACCTTATACTCTTGGAGGTCCGAAGGCCAAACTGGGTTTCAATGGGCTAAAATCAGGCGTTGGCCATGCTGCATTCTTTCTGGAGGCTCTGGGGCCTCGTTTCCAACTCATTTTATTGCCCTTTGCAACTTCTAGAGGCTTGCGGTCCCCTGGCCTTTTCCAGCATTCCTTGGCTGGCGGTCTCTTCTTCCATCTTCAGGGTTAGCAATGGCCACTTAAGGCTTTATCACATCCTCTCACTGTCTTCTGCCTCCGTCTTCCACATACAGTAACACTTGTAATTACACTGGGCCCACCCAGATAATTCAGGACAATCTCCTTATTTTAAGGTCAGATAATTAGCAGCTTAATTCCATCTGCTACTACAAGTCCCCTTTTCCTTATAAGGTAACCTATGCATAGGTTCTGGGAATTAAGATGTGGACAGACATCTTTGGGAGACTGTTATTCTGCCTATCACACAATTCTTTTTAAAAGCATCACGATGAAACTAATATAAAATATTATTGAATGTCAACTGTAACTGAAAAAAATAAATAGAATTTTTAAAAGGCATTATAAGAATGATGATCAAGTGAAAGAAGAAAACCCATATGTGGACAGTGAAGAAATGGGAAGCTCACGAGTTAAATGAGGAATTACAAATTGAGATGCCTCTAGGGACCAACTCTCCAGGGGAGCCGTATCAGGCCACACATTATGTTCTAACTCAGGATCATTTGTAACGTTCCCTACTGAAGGAGTGGTGGGGAGTTTTGCCGCCCTTGATTGTGTCTCCATATGAACTGGAATGAAATTCTTGAACAGAGAGTGTTAATCCACTCATCATTCAGGGAATAACTCAAGCACTGCCTTTCTATGACTTCACCCCCCTCCACAGGAAAAATTGGTTTCTCTTCCTTGTATCACTGTGCCTTGTGCCCTCCTTTCCAAGAGGACTTCTCATTCTGTAATGTAATTTCCTGTGTTGGTGCCTGTCTCCCTACTGGATGACAAGGTCCTTTTGAGGACAGGGACCATGACTTATACATCTTTGTATTCTAAGCACCTGGCCAAGGTGGCTAGCATAAGGAAGGCCTTCAACACCTTGACTGAATAGAAACCTATGGGGTGAATTAAGAAAATTCTAAACTACTTTCAGTTTTAGGGGAAGATGTAAGGATGGTATCTGGGAACTGGAAGCTAGATGATAACAGCTTTAAAAAATTGAAATAATGGGCACTAAATCGCTAAGTCCTGAGGATGTGTCTCTGAGAGAGGGAGGCAGGCAACTGACAGGAATTAAGAAATGAAGAAATTTTCCTCTGACAGAATGCAGATGGAAAAAGCAAGGTCAAAACATAGACAAGAATATTTACCTGCTATGACTTTATACATTCTGGACCACATTTAGCATACAAATGAGTGTTGAAAAAAAAATTCAAAACACTAAAAATACAGTTCCAGGAAGGAGAGGAGGGTGTTATATAATGTTTAAGCATTCAAAACTTTCAGTCAACTGATATATGTTAGAAAAATGTTCCCCATAAGCCATTTTTTTCCATAATACCTTATGGAAGATGTTAACAGTAGCTGCCTAGGAAGAAAAGCACATTTCTGAACAGCTTCCATACTCCCTAGAAATACAAGACTGATTTTGAAGTTTCATGAATTCTAAGCTGAATTTGAAAGAAAAGGGAAACTAAAATTCTGACCAGCCCTCTGCGAGAAGAAGAAAAGGGAGGAAAGCGCCAAGTCCAAAAAGAAGATGGATTATAACAGAATGAGTTGTCAAAGGTGCTTTCTCTCACACTACTTCACCACAATCTTTCTCTTCCCTCCACCCCTGTCAAGCACATGGTTCTTTTATTCTGTGTGCACTAGTCATCAAAAAGAAAAAAACAAATTAGATAACAGGTAAAGAAATCTAAAACTCAACCTTGATAAAGACTGATATACTTTGGCAATACCATCCTTTCTCAATATAATTTGTTTTGGTAAGTTCATTTCTGATTTGCAATTATGAACCAAGGAAGTCAGAGTAGAAAATTAGTAGATTTCCATTTTTCTCCTCAAATCTAATGAGCAACAGCCAATTAGGAAGAACAAGTGAACAGGGGGACCAGGAAAAACAGGTTGGGGTTCCACGAACATACAGATGGTGAAACCATGTGTGAATGAGAATAGTACGCAAAATAGGGAAGATTAAAGCAGATCATAAGAATAGTGTCCAAAGAGGGCAGGCCAAGTGGTGCAGTGGTTAAGCACTGGCTTGGGAAGCCTGCGGCCCCGGTTCAGGTCTTACATATGAGGGCCAGTGACACTGCCCTCAAAAAAAAAAAAAAAAAAAGAATAGTGTCCAAGAAATTCCAGTATCTTCAGGAAAAGAAAGAGGAGTCCACTAAAGTACTTGACAAAGATTAACTGAAGAGGTGGGAGAATTGTGAGGACAACGTCTGGGAAATCGTAAAGAAGAATGCTTCAAGTAGCCAGTCAACAATAGCACCAAATACTGCAAACTAAAAATCACATGCTAAACAAGGTAAGAGATAGGCCTAACTAACAAAAGAAAGAATCAGCTTCTAGAACTATTAGAATTTTCCTTCAGAAAATTTATTTATTTTTAGCATCAAGTCTTCTCTAATACTCCATCCTTACCCCAAACACACAAATTCAAACACACACAGACACACACACACACACACACACACACACACACTGATGCCTCACTAAAAATGAACTAGAGGCAATTTTGACAAATGTTCAATTAGGTAAGAGGATAAAACAAAATACAACTCTCCTTGTTGTTCGTGTTTCCATTTTCATAAAGGTCAGTTGACCAACTGGCTCCATCGATTTGGAAAGAAAAGCAACTAAAGCATTCAACCACAAAGCTGAAGGTTAGGGCCAGGTTAACTGACAGCACTCCTGTCATTTTTCAAGCCAGACAAGCCAGCTAACCAAAGCGAACTGTATTCATCAGGTAAATCTCATTCAATTCAATCCAATGCAGAATATGACTTTCACTAAGTTTCAAGAACCAGGGCTATGGATTAGAAAGTATTGTACCCAAGGAAAACAGAGAATAATGTGTGCAAGCGATTAATGGTTATTTGTAAAACACTTTGTATTCAATGCATCATGAGATAGGAGAGGTGGGTATTATTATTCCAGCTTCCACATAAGAAGTAAGTCTCAGAAGTCCTCAGAAGTCAGAAACCAGGGCTGCAGTCATTTAAAGATTTGCCTGGGGCTTGGGGCTCTGATTCTGATGTGCTTGCCCTCATGGCAGATTGATGCTGGCCTTTGGCAGGAGGCTTCAGTTTTTCTCCCTATGGTCCCTCCATGGGGCTGCCTGAGTTTCCGTGCAGCATGGTAACTGACTTACCCCCGAGTGAGCGACCAGGGCAACTGGGCAGAAGCTGAATATCTTTTGTGACATCGCTTGGAAGTCACATAGCAACATCATCGCCACACTCTCTTTGTTGGAAGTGAGTCCCTAAGCCTGGCCCCTATTCAAGGGGAAGGGAATTCAACTCCACTCCTTGGAGGAAGAAGCATCCAGGAATTTGTAAGCCACCACTCTCAGAACTCTATAATAAACTGATGCTAATAAAATTGTACTTCTTATATGCTTTTATCAGAAGAAACAGTTCATACTCCTTCAAGAACCCAGAAGATGGAATTATGGAGTCAGAAGAATCAGGCGAAATGTCCACATCTTATTGGCTGAGCGTCTCTGTGCCCATGTTCTTATGGAGAGAAGAAAATAACCCAGAGAAGGATGAGCAGCCCCACAAGCACAAAAGGCCAAGCTGTCAATCATACACAGAAAAATAAATCTGACCCAACACCGAGCTTTGCTAATGATTAATTAGCAAAGAGCCAAACAGCAGCACTACATCTAACACAGAGATACTTAGGAAACCCTACGCCCCTGTTTCCGCACTAGGATGTGATGGACCAGTGTGGGGTATAAGTTTAGTTGGTTTTGAGACCTCACTACCATAGCTACTTCCATCTTGAGGTGTGGCTGCATCCCATTAATCCACAAAGTACAGGTTTGCTTATAAAAAAAATACCCATACACTCCCCCTAAAAAAAAAATATTACTCAGTTTAGTGACCAGCTCATGAAAACTCTTAGAAGACCCACTTTTATCTTCAAGTTTATACTTGTTACCAGACAATGTTCACAGATTGCCTGCAGGGTCTTGGAGGAAGGGGACCCACCCTTAACCCTTTCTTTCTTAGCACCATTCAAGGAAATCCACAAAGGAGTAAGTTGTCAGATGCCCATCTTCCCACTTTTTCTCCTTGCACGTTCCCATTTAGCCATCTAATCCCATATTCTAAATGAACACTCATCTAAAATTCCTTCCAATTTATCTTGCCTTCCCTGCAAGGATTTTTACAGGTAAATTTTATTAGTATTATGTTATTATGGAAATATATGTCATAGGACAGCTTCACTGAGGAACTCAGGTTTTTCTTTGGGTGCTTAATCCCACATACAATATAATTGTGAGGGATAATTCCCTTCTTCACAGGCACTTTATGTGAAGAGATGATAGATAGATAGATAGATAGATAGATAGATAGATAGATAGATAGATAGATATTGGGTTGTTGGAAAAGTCATGACATATTTTTTCTATGTTTTTCGTTGCAAAAATGAGTCATGACTTTTCTGACAACCAGAGAGATTAGATAGATAGATAGATAGATAGATAGATAGATAGATAGATAGATAGATAGATAGATAATGTAGACAGGTAGAAAGAGTTTTAATCACTGATGCTATCCAAAATTCAGTAGCATCTCAGGGGCATATAGGGCTCAGAAAAAAGTGTGGCACTAACATGTAAAACTTGCCTGAATTACCTCAAATACATTATTTAACTTTGATAATTTTTTGCCTTCTTCACCTTCACTTGTTCCCAAATGCTTCACTGTTGCTCATTCTCCCGACTCTTTCAAATTTTCTTTTCTGCTATACCTCCATCACTCTGTAAATCACTTTCTGTGCCCTTAAACTGTCATCTCTGCTTTAAACACCCAAAAGATCAGTTTCAAACTATTAAAATATTCATGGCAACAGAAGTATAATCTCTTCAATACCAAGTCAGTTCTCTAAGAATGGCCATAATTAAGAAGTCACCTAAAGGAGTTTCTAAGGAAATTAGTTTTAAATTGATGGAAGTAATGAATCAGGAAAAACAATGCCCAATGGAAAAAGAGAGGTTTCTCTGGTGATTAGAAAAGAACAATTAAAGCAGGATTCGGGGCAGTGACCTGTGTGCATACTGTAAGCTTTGCTTTCTGGCCTGTGAGGAGCTAAATGGAGCATAAAGTAACCTTTTCATGATTCAGATACATACGGAGTAAGCTGAATAGAGGGTAGAAATCAGACTTTCAGTTAGAGGAAAACTGTAGGAGCTTTAACACCTTGTCGGGGTTGCTAGGGGGTCTCAGAGCCATGAATAACCTTCAGACATGCAAGGAAATATAAAGGGTACACTGTTAAACTCAAATACACATACAGGACTAGGGTTGGAGTACATAAACTTTGGAAAGAGTAAAAAAATAGTAAAATAAGTACTAATGTGTGTCCTGTGTATGTGTTTCTTTAAAAAGTGGTGTTTTTTGTTTGTTTGTTTGTTTGTTTATTTGTTTTAAAGATTTTTTTATTGGGGAACTTGGGGAGGAGAACAGACAAGTTGTTGTCCTTTTGTTCTTCAGTCTAGTTGTGGAGGACATTGCTTCACTGGCCCATGTTGGTATCATCATTGCACTATTCTTGGGTGAGGCAGATCAGTCACCAGCCTCTGGACAGCCGCTTACAGGGGATCTTGGCAGCTCACACTGGCTGCCAGCTGCTCACGCTGGCTGCCGGCCACTCACTGTAGCCTATGGTAGCCCACTGCAGCAGGGGCTGCTGCTATGCCATCCTGGGGGCTCACAGCAGCCCAGCTCCAGGTGGAGCTGTTGTTCACCATCTTAGCTGTAGAGGGCAGTGTAATTGGCCCTCATATGTGGGATTCAAACCAGGGTCACTGGTGTCCCAAGCCAGTTCTTAACTGACGCGCCATTCAGCCGGCCCTAAAAAGTGTTGTAACCTCTATCATATTCATGTAAATAAATGGGTATTTTAATAGTGAGTGAAAATAGTGAGTGAAACCAGTTACCCATGCCGTTGAGAAGCCCAACTATTCAGATGCCACTAACATAATAGAGGCCATAAACTTTGCTGGGAACGATTCATCTGCACTGCAGCTGCAACCATCCTCTAGTTATCTTATCCATATTATTTCCTAACATATGACATGACTCATCACTTACCCTTGACCTTTCGCTACTTCCTTTCCAAATGTTAAGGGAAGATTTTACTTACTTTATTCACTATTCCTCGTACCTGGAACATTGCTTGCATGTCAAAGGTGTACAGTAAATATAAGTTGAACGAATGGACTGTCAGCATAGTCCATAGGATAGTAAGAATATTCTTATGTATCGCAGGTGTTGCAATCCTAAACACTTAAAGCAATGGCACCATTCAACCTCAACTTCCCAATGCTCCATGACCGCTGTACCTCACCTTGTTCTCCATTTCCATCTTGAGTTGACTTGTACCCTTCCTCAGACTTATTCTCACTCCAAATTCAAGTAGTTTTTTTCTACTACTTGTCGCATAATCAAAAATCATTTGAATAGCCAGGAAAGCCATTGGCTATGTATTAATAATACACGGGTGAAGTTTCCTTGTAATCACATTAAAGAACATCTTCTCATTTCCTGTCTACCACCAATCAATTTAGAAGGTTTTGTGAAGCATCGATTAAGTGTGAGTATCATGTAAGACATTTGGGGATACAGGAAGAAGGAAGTAACCACATTTACCAAGATCAAAGTAACGTGAGCAGTGAGGTTTATGTTTCCCTGACAAAGGAAAGTGCTATAAAAGCTCATACTCCAACAGCAAATTACAATTCTAACCATGATCTTGAATTCTAACCTTGAAAATTCCCTGCTTTGTGATTTTGAATTCTTTTGCTTTCTTTCTCATACATTTTTCATTTAATAGCTACATTGCATGATGCTAACTTGCCTACTTATTTCTTTGCATATGACTACCAACCCCACTTATTTTTATTATGGAAACAGAATAGTAGGCTCAGATTCTCACCTAACTTCCAATATACATGCCTATAATGATGTAGACTTGGATATCTGTATCCCCTCAAAATTTGTATGTTGAAACTTATTCCCCCAATGGCATGGTATTTGGAGGTAGGGCCTTTGGGAGGTGATTAGGTCATGAAGGCAGAGACCTCATGAATTTAATCAGGGATTTATGCCCTGATTAAAGAAAAAAAGGCCCCAGAGAACTTTCTTCACCCTTCCACCATGTGAGGACACAGAGAGAAAACAGCTATCTATGAACCAGGAAGCAAGTTCTCACCAGACATGGAAACTGCTAGAGCTTTGGTCTTGGACTTGCCAACCTCCAGAACTGTGAGAAATTAAAAAAAAAATTACTGTTATAAGCCACCCTGTCTTTAGTATTTTTGTTATAGCAATCCAAATGAACTAAAACATTTAAAGATGTAGAAAAAGGGAAAGTCCTACAGATAATATCTGAAATATCAGAGTAATGTCTACTAATTACAATTTTTATATTTAATTTAAAGAAATACTTCTTGAGGTTTAAGACTCAAGGACTGCTTCACAACACTCTAAGCTGTAAGTGTTCTGACCTCCAAGGATCTGTGTTCTGAGCCAGAAAGAGTCACATCACTTTGTCTCTCTTCAGACCTTTGGACAATACAATGCAGAACATAAAATTCGGACAAGAGGGCCGGCCCAGTGGCACGGTGGTTAAGCACTGGCTTGGGAAGCCAGCGGCCCCGGTTCGGGTCCCACATGTGAGGGCCAGTGACACTGCCCTCAAAAAAAAAAAAAATTCTGACAAGAGAAGGTGAGTGTTGATACACTGTAGCCTTCACTCTAATGACACAACAAGAATAGAAGCAATAAAGAGAAAATGAAGAACGCTTTGAGGGGCATCTGGTGGCAGGGGAAGGAAGAGGGTTGGTACAGAAAGCGTGAAGAAAAGTGGTGTGCTCCATCCGACGGCTACACAAAGATTTTGACAGATACTGCAACTAGCCTGGGTGGATTCAACAGACTTGTACCAGATTAATGCTTTCTGGGCCCTAAAAACTGGGATACATTTCCAGTGAGTATTTGGGAAAGAATAAATTCAAGAACCAATATAGACAATGAGAGGAGCTAAAGTATTCCAGAAACATTATTTAGGGTCAAGCTTGAGTTGATTTCTCCTTTCAATTAAAAAAATGAGGAGGGCTGTCAAATTTGGAAAAGTCTGTGCCTAGTATAAGCACAGATGTACTCACAACACATTTTTTAAAGTGAACAACTGTGTCAGGTGAAGAGCATCCTTTCCTGCCCCCTGCACATGCCAATCTAGCCCACCTCCCAGAACCAAAAGCTATTATTAATTAAGAATGTATTTTCCTAGACTTTTTTCAATATTACACAAATATTTCTTACTGTGGATAAGCAACGTATTTTTTTTTAATTTTACTCTAAAGTAATTATAGATTCACAGGAAGCTACAAAGGAATGTGCAGGGAGGTCCCACTGTGTACCCTTAATACAGCCTCCCCACCACAGGTAACATCATGCATAATTATAGTATTCTATCAAAACAGGAAATGGGACATTGGGATAAAGCACAGAGCTTATGTAGATTTCACCAGTTATATGTTGACTCAGGTGTGTTCACTCTACACAATTTTATCACATATGCAGATTTGCTTAACCACCCTCAACTTTATCACATTCGTAAATTGGTTTAACCACCATCAAAACTAAGAAATTTAAGTCTTCCATCGCCACAGGCTCCCTCTTTCTAACCTTTCATAGTCACACCCAATCCTCGTCCCCTCCTTTGTAACCCCTAGTGACCACTAATCTCTTCTCCATCTCATAATTATGATAATTCATGAATGTTTTATAAATGGAATCATGTAATATGTGTCCTCTTGAGGCTAGTTTTTTATCACTCAACATGGTTTCCTTGAGAGTAATCCAAGTTACTGTGTGTATCAGTAGTTATTTCCTTTTTATTGCTGAGTACTGTTCCATGGCATGGATGGACAATGGTTCATTTGATCATTCACTCATTAAAAGAAATCTGGATAGTTTCCAGTTTTCAGACATTGAGAACAAAGCTTCTATGAACATGCGTGTACAACTGAAAATGTTTTTATTTCTCTGGGATAAACTCCTAAGAGTGCAATTGATGGGTTACATAGTAGTTGCATTTTTAATTTTTAAGAAATTGCTACACTTTTTCTTCCAGAAAGGGTGTATCATTTTTCCTCCCCACCAGAAATCTGTGAGAGATCTCCTCTCCCTGCATCTTCGCCTGCATTTGGCGTTGTCACTATTTTTGATTTTAACCATTCTGATAGGTGTGCAGTGATAACTCATTATGGTTTTCACTTGCATTTCCCTGATGGCTCATGATGTTGAACATCTTTTCATGTACTTATTTGCTATCTGTATATCCTCTTAGATGATACGTCTGTTCATATCTTCTGCTCACTTTTGAATTGGGTTGTTTGATTTTTATTGTTGAATTGTTTTGATGTATGGGTTGCATATATTTTCCCCCAAGAGCAAAAGGTTTTTTGGTTTTTTGAGGGTTTTGTTGTAGTTTTGAGGAGGTAAATTTATCAATTTTCCTTTTATGGATTGTATTTTGGGGTGAAGTCTAAAAATTCTTTGCCTAGTTCTAGGCCCCAAAGATTTCTCCTAAATGTGTTTATAGAAGTCTTATAATTTTGTGCTCCACACGTATGTCCATTATTCATTTTGCATTATTTTTATATAACTTTGTAAGATGTAAGATTTAGTTCAGGATTTCATTTCTGTATTTTATTATCTTATTTTATTTTATTTCCTGCCTATGGGTGTCCAATCGCTCCAGCACCGTTTGTGGAAAGGCTTCTTCACTCCCATTCCCTCTCCCGTTGAGTTGCTTTTGCTTCCCTGTCCCAAATTGATTGGACATAATTGTGTAAGCTTGTTTTTGATTTCTCTATTTTGTTCCATTGATCTATCTTCTGATCCTCCACCAATACCACACTGCCTTCATTACTATAATTGAACAGCAAGCCTTCACAATGGGAAGAGTGATTTCTCCTCATTTCTACCTCTTTTTCAAAACTGTTATGGCTATTTTAGGGCCTTTCCCTTATAATATAAATTTTAGAATATGCTTGTCTATCGCCATAAGAAATCTTGCTGAGATTTTGATAGAAATTCTGTTTAACCTATTAATCAATTTATGGAAAATCTTTACTATGTTCCACCTGAATGCATGCACTTTTAAAGCATCAACTCAGGAATTCATTAATTCAAAGGTACCTAATATTATTAACAAAATGACAGCTAAAACCTAATATTCTTAATAAATAAAACATTCATACAAATCAACATTATTATTCTAATATACTAAAAAAACCTGAATCGGACAATCAAAAGAAAAAATTTTAAAAGCCCAACCACACCAATAATCAAAGAAATGGAAGTTGAATCTAAAATAATATAATTATACCCACTAAATTGGCAGATATTTTAAAAAAAATACTCAGGGCTGAGTGATAAAAATGAAGAGAGGCAAGTTTTCAATCACTGTTAGTAAGAGTATAATTGATATAAATTTTCTGTAAAGCCATATTAGAATATCTATCAGGAACCTTAAAAAGATATTCCCTTTATCCCAGTGTTTTCATTTATAGAAAACTATGTTAATGAAAATAATCAGAAATGCAATCAACATTTGACATACAAAAATGCACACAACATTAACTAAAATAGTGAAAAGGAGGGGGAAAACTAAAATGTTCAATGATAGGAAATCATTAAATAAACTATGGTATAGCCATATGATACATACAGTATTATGCAGCTGTTAATAAATTATGTATCTGAACAATTAAGTGGCACAATTTTGCACCATATGGTACTGAGCAAAAAAATGCTATATACAAATATGTTAACATAATAGAATTCCAAAAATATTTTAAAGTATATTTTTGTATGGGAAATTACCAAAATAATAACATTTGTCAACATTATAAAATTTGAATCCTTCTTCCCTTTTACACTTCTCTGTATCATCCGCCTTTTCTACAATAAACATGTATCAGTTTTCTAATCAGAAAAGTAGTCATTAATAAAGTACAACCAATTTTAGTCATAGGCCTAATTTTCCTAACTCAGGTTCTGAGCTGATGCAGCAGTGGCCTACTTATGAAGTCCTTCCGAGGATTGGTTGTGTGGGAGTAAGAGCATTTGAGTCCCTCAATAAGTAGAAATATTTTTTTCCTCAAGGACAGTTTTAGGAATGAATTGTCCCACTAAAATTGCAAAGAAAGACTAAAATGAATAATAATAAAAATAACACTACTGTTAAGTTTTCCCCAGTAGAGAATAAAGCCCTTTTTTAGAGTACTGGCGGTCTGTATTCTCTCGATTCTCTGTACTATTTCCAGAATGGCGTCCCTGCAATCATCCCCCTGCTGGAGAGAACTGAAGTGGGGTGAGACATACACGAAGCCACACCTGTACTCTAAGTGGAAACTGAGTCATGCAAAGATTGGTGGCCTGTTCCATAAATGTTTTATAGCTCTGCCAGATATAGTTGACTAATAGTTGTCTTTAAAAAACAAAATCATTCATATGCAAATTACACCAAGAAGAAAGCTCAAAGCACATTTCAAAGCATTAAAAATTTAATCCGAGTGGCACAGTGGTTAAGCGCTGGCTTGGGAAGCCAGCGGCCCCAGTTCAGTCCCACATATGAGGGCCAGTGACACTGCCCTCAAAAAAAAAAAAAATTTAGTCGTCATCAACAATTACTTTAGTTTAGCAATTTAAAACAACTTTTTAAATTTAAAACAAATTTTTTTAAACAGGCCGTATCAAATTATTGCCTTTGAATGATACTTATGATTAGCTTGGCCATATAATTTAAGCCAGGACACTTTTGAGTGTGAAATGGATTCCATCAATAGTTAGGCTGCAACAATATATGTAAACTAGAACTGGCTGGGTAAATCGGGATATATATCGATGAAGAAACTTTCATCCCACCACATTCCACTCCTGGTTCGACTCCATATAGAATTGGGTCTGCATTAAATTGATAAAGGTCTATCAGTTCAATCTATAGAATTGACAGAGCAATTCTTAACAGTAATAAGAGAGTACTCAATTACCATATAAACATTACCACATATATATTTTTTTGTTCTGGTAAGCATGATTTTGAACTAGAGTACACACACAAAGATAAGCAAGCACCTTCACATCAAGCTTAAGGCAATATTTCAAAACCTATTAAATATGATGTCATATATGTCCTTGATTATGTTGAGGGTCTCTCATATATGTACTTTATTATATTCCTTCTATACCCATTGATTAAGTGTTTTAATCATAAATGGATGTTATATCTTGAAAAACAACAATCAACAGTTTTTAGAAATAGCACCCCCTGCATGGTTCCATGGAGACACTTTACCAATCATGGGCCTTCTCAACTCGCATGCCCTTCACCACATTTCCCCCAACACTCAGTTCTAATGGTCAGACCCTGAAATCCCTCAATCTCCAAAATATTGCATTACAACACTTTCTGACAATAAACACCTCTCCTTCAGGCCTGTTTATCCCTTAAAACCTACCCTTCTGCCTAATTGAAACCTTCAAAGCTTTGAGCATATTCTTTCCTTCAAGTCATTAGTTCCTCTTGATTTCTCTCATCCACCCCTGGACCCTATGGTATACGTGCTAGGTGAGTAATTAATAGTAGCCACTGTAACAGACAATTCCAAGATCGCAGAGGCTTAATACAATACAAGGGTTTTCCTTGCTCATTCAAGGTCAGATGTGGGTTGGACCAGTCTCTGGCGGAAACACTAGGATCCAGAGGTTTTCCATTCTAAATACATGACCACTGATATTCTGCAGAAAGATAAATTGGAAAACCATAAGTGGGGAGAGGGGTGGTAGAGGAGGGTAAACGGGATCAAATATATAGTGGTGGATGGAGAGCTGACTCTGGGTGGTGAACGCACAATGTGGTATATAGATGATGTATTACAGAATTGTATACTTGAAACCTATGTAACTTTACTAACTACTGTTGCCCCAATAAACTTTAATTAGAAAAGGAGGAGGAGGAGGAGGAGGAGGAGAAAAAAAATTGGAAAACCAAAGTTTTGCTAGAGATATTTTTAAGGGCCTGGCCAAAAGTGGATTACATCACTTGTAGCCATGTTTCATTGGCCAGCCCTGAGTCACATGACCCTTGTCTAATTTCAAGTAATGTTGGGAAACATACATTTCCTATGTGTCCAGTAAGAGGTAATGAGATTGGGGAGCATGTAGCCAAGTCTCTGTCATTGTATAACTTTAACTTTCAATATAATTAACTTTCTCACCATTTGTCTTTCTCCTACAACTATTCAGGACACGTCTTTGGGGGGACATGATTCATCCCACAAAACCAAGAGACTAGGAGCTTAGGGTAAAGGTATGTTGTGGTCCCTTCTCACCACTCTGAACAGACTTGAAAACTTTAGACATGAGTAGGCAACGCACAAGAGAATGGGGTCAGATAAACAGATGAAAGTAATGGTAGCCTCACTAGTATCCAATGAAATACAAATGTTAAAAACAAGACACTATTTTCATTTATAATATTAACAAAGACTAAAAGATAAATACCAAATAAGTAAGGGGATGCAGTTAAATTCAGCCCCTGAGGGAGGCAGTAGCAGGATTGAAGGCACTTGCGCAGATGTACAATCATTCTAAAGAACAATTCAGGAATAAGTAACAAAAATGTTCATTTAAATCATTCAATAAATATTTACTGAATATTTATTAATCATCTGGCACTGTTCTAAATCCTCTAATCTAGTAATTCCACTTTGGGAAATGTATCCAAAGAAAATTAGTGAAAATGGAGATATATTTATATACAGCGAAGCCACTGCAATGTGAAAACAGCCTAACAATAGGGAAGTGATTAAATAATTTACGCTACATCTATATTTAAAAAGATATGGAATGATAAAAGAAAAATTTGAAGATTAGTTAAGGTCTAGGAAAATTCTAGTAATGTAATTTTACAAAAGCAAAAGGATAATAAAAAAATGGATTTATATTATGATCTCAATTTCTGTATAAATATCTATTTATAAATATATATTTGCATATATACATATTTATTTATACATATATACATAGCCAACATATATTTACTATAAATATGTGCCAGGATTTATAAAGAGAGAATCTATAAGATTTCTGGGTAAGACTAAAGGTTATTTTTTTTTCCATTACTGTTTCTCTATTTCACAGAAATTGCTGAAGAAAAGGCCAGCATATAGCAGAGTACTTTGTACTTTAGTCATGAATAAAAATGTTCCCTAAGATATAATGGAAGAATAGAAGCGAGCAAAAAAAAAAAGTGTAATTTCAGTTTCAAGTACTTTCTGTTTAACAAGAGGTAGAAATTTGGATTTGAATTCACATTTGAATTCACCTGTGAGGGCAGACAGGTCCCTTCAGAGAAAAAGAAAGGCTATTGTGAGTCTTTTGAATTATACACAGGTAAAGAGAAAACTCTGCTCAAGTGGAGAAGTCTGAAAAATCTGAGGCTGAAGGTATGAAAAGACTAAGTGGAAAAAAGAGGAGAGGGAAGAGATTGCTTTTCAGAGGAAAGGACTGAAACTGGAGGAAAGGAGAATGATGAAGGGGATGTTTATTAGTTCCTTGAGTTGTGTTGCACCCTTGGTTAAGGGATGGTGAACATGGTGGATGGCCAGAGGGTGACATGACATTCCCCGAGACTGGAAGCGACTTTGGGCTGGGATGAGCTCCCTGGAGGCGCAGGTGGCCACATACGTAAATATGGCCCAGAGTTGGAGCAAGCCTGCCTCTGGATGGAGCTGGGCAATTCCTGGACCATTCCCTCAGCATAGGTACCAGTGTTCTTATAAGTGGTGGCAGTGAAGGTCTTCTAAGTACCTTGTGACCAATGGGCATGGACACTGGGGACCTGAGGCAGGTAAGATCAAAACAGAGGTGATGGCATCTGGTGTCTGTGCCGAAATAACGAATGAGGGCATTTTGCAGTAGGCCTGACATAAGGAGAGGCTTGAGACTCTATGATTAAGACATAAATATTTTATAGTCAAAGGCTAATAAAGTCAAGGAACATGAGTTTATACAATAGTTCCCCTTAATTTTCAATTTTATCCACATGTTCCAGCATGAATGCGTATTTTTCAGAATCAAGAAAAATAATTTAATGCTCCCTCTACTCTCTCTCGTCTTCCCCAATCAGAGCAAAGACTATTTGAAAGAACCTCACCCCCATTCTCTCCTCAGACACCCCTCCCCATGGAAATGTTCTTAGAAAGGAAGGTCACCAATCCCTTTCTGATGCTCAAACCCAATGGGCACTTTCTGGCCATTTTTTTGTCTTCTTAGTCACATCGGATGCTGTCAACCACCCCATCCTTCCTGAAACTTCTCCATTGATACCCCTGACTCTACCCCCTTACCTCTTCTCCTACCACTGTCTGCTCTTTGTCCATCTTTTGGGGGCATCCTCCTCTAAATTCTATCTCTTCAAAACTGCTGTTTCCCAGAGTTCTGCATGGGATAGTCTTCACTTCTACATATCCTCCCTGAGTCATCTCACCCTCACCAACCCTTCCACTCTCATGGCTTCATTCACTTCTAAGTCGACAGAGCCTAGAACCATTCCTCAGATGTTTGAGGTGTGTAAAAAGCAGTGGCTCCCCTAGCAATTTTGACTTTCAGAGAAGTCCATTTTGTAACACCACTCTCCTCTATACAGCAAAATTATTTTTAGTAATCATCACAAAATAATTGGAAGTAATTATTTGCTTAATTGGCTTTTCAATCTTAAAGCAATGGACAATAAAGAATAAGTTTTTAATTTTTAAACATTATTCAAGTGTAGTAAAAGATGTCATATATGAACTAAAATTCAGACTTTACTGTTTTACACTGAAACACAAATAAAAACTGTAAGTGTCAAATGGTATGACTGAATTGGCATAACCCAAGTTCTGTTTCTTTGTCCTCACAGTTCACTGTGCTAACATTGCTTATTTCTAATCTACTGTTTAAATGCAAAAATATGTAACATCACAGAGGGTGGAAACAAGAACTTCTGTGGAAGCTGAAATGATTACAAACAATTCTAAACTTATTCTTGAAACCAAAGCATGTGGTTCAGTTCCCGCGTGTCTGGAGCTGAATATGAACAAGCAAGTCTCTGGACTACCTTCCCATGTAGGAGATGATGTTTGTGAAAAGATAAGAATAAAAATGTGATAAGAACAAAAATATGAACTTGCAGGTATATTGTTGAAATGCAATATTAACTGCAGCCATTGTTTATAATTTTTACTAACAAAAGACGTTTTCAGGAAGGAGTATTTTATTACTGGCATTGTGGTGCATAAAGATAAGAAAGAAAACCAACTCTTATTAGTTTTATGC
The DNA here is from genome assembly GCA_033961575.1 of Aselliscus stoliczkanus. Lineage (NCBI taxonomy): Eukaryota > Metazoa > Chordata > Mammalia > Chiroptera > Hipposideridae > Aselliscus > Aselliscus stoliczkanus. The sequence continues at coordinate 81,174,591 of CM066740.1, read as the reverse complement.
TGCACAGATGATGCACCATATTATTGCCTGTGCCCTGGGCAGGCTGCTCTCATCACCCACTGTTAGTATGGTATTGACAATAGATATTTGTTGAATGAATGCATACATTTGTTACATGATTCTAAGGCCAGTGCTTCAGTCAGACTTCTTTCCTAACATCTACGCCTCTATTTCTGTCACCTGACTTCACCCAGCTATCCCATAGGAATAGACCTATGGCCCAAAAAGAGCTTATTTTTCTGTCCTATGTTGGTGAATGACTCCAAATTCCACTGAGTGGCTCAAACCAAGAAACTTCAGGTTCCTGTCTTCCCATTCCTCCCAATCAGACACAAATCTGTTTATTCTATATCCTAAACATTTCTAGAATCCATTCTCCACCTCTCCATTCTCACTAACCTGGCCTAATTCAGCACTTGATCACTTTGACCAAGGCCAATATGACACTAACCTATTCAGTCTCTCTACTTCCGTCTTTCCTTGCTCTAATCTCCCTGAACTTCCCCAAACCCCTCATCTTTAAAAGGTGATATTAATCCCAAATGCACGTTATTACTGTGAGGATTCAATAATATGTATGGAGAGCCTAGTACAGTGCCTGGCCCATAGAAGATGTTCAAAAGTAATGTTAGTTTTCCTCCCTAAAATATTGCTTGTCACTCTATTGCCTCCCAAATCTAAATATTTTGAGATAAAGCAATTATATTATGAGACTGAATTAATGAAGAATTTTACATGCATAAAAAGCCAAATTATGTAGATAATTTCAGTTGTATAAATGAGACCTAATTCCCAAACTCATTTTTATTATAGCAACAAACACTTACTGATTATTACGAAGAGACCAAACAAAGTAAGGTCTGAATATATTGACAGAGACATATATTGATACAAGAAAACATCCATGCTCTCAAGGGCTTGATAATTCCATACATATGTATAATTCATAATGATACAAGATAATACATGATAACTGCTAAATAAATATCGAGAGAGAGAGAGAGAGAGAGAGAGAGAGAGAGAGAGAGAGAGAGAGAGAGAGAAGACCACCCAACAAACTGTGGCAATCAGAGTAATATTTAAGGAGGAGAGAAACCAAGATGTGCCTTGAAGGAAAGCTATACAGCTATATCTTTTCAGGTAGGAAAGGAGAAATAAGTACATTTCTAATAAAAAAAATCACAATATTGTGAGATAGGAATGCTAATAGGACACATGACACAATTTAAAAAGGACACAGAATTCAAAAACAGACATAACAAGAGTGAAATTTGGAACGAAGATGGCAGACCAGTGAATAGATGGAATTAAATGCTAATATAAGAGCTTTTCTTTGAAAGTAAAGAAGCATCAGTATAGAAACTGTGAGAGCCACCTATCTGGTAACTCTACATTTGGTGGTTTCCTTGTATAATCCATCCATCTTCCTCTTAACCTGTTGGTGTGACCTTTCCAAAACCTAAATCTGACTATGTCATATTAAAATTTCTTCCATGGTTCTTCAAAGATGATATACAAATGGCCAATAAGCACATGCAAAAATGTGCAACATCACTAATCACTAGGGAAATGCAAATCAAAACTACAATCTCACACCCATTAGTATGGCCACTATCAAAAAAAAAAAAAACAGGGCTGGCTGAGTGGCGCGGTGGTTAAGCGCTGGCTTGGGAAGCCAGTGGCCCCAGTTCGGTCCCACATATGAGGGCCAATGACACTGCCCTCAAAAAAAAGAAAAAGAAAGAAAAAGAAAAAGAAAACAAGAAGTGTTGGAGAAGATGTAGAGAAATTGGAACCCTTGTCCAATGCTAGTGGGAAAGTAAAATGGTATAGCAGTATCGCAGTGGCACCTCAAAAAATTAAAAACAGAATTACCATAAGATCTAGAAATTCCACCTCTTGGTATCCAACCAAACAAGTAGAAAGAAGATCACACACCCATGTTCATAGCAGCATTATTCACAATAGCTAAAAGGTGGAAGCAACCCAAGTGTCCATCCATAAGTGAATGGATAAACAAAATGTGGTCTATTCATACAATGGAATATTATTCAGCCTTATGGAAGGAAATTCTGACATACGATACAATGGATGCAGCTTGAGGACATTATGCTAAGTGAAACAAGCCGGTCACAAAAAGACAAACACACAGTCCAGTCATTATGAGGTACCTCGTCAAATGTATAGAGACAGAAAATAGAATGGTGGTTGGCAGGGGCTGGGAGGATTGGAGAACAGGGAATTGTTGCTTAATGGTTATAGAGTTTTAGATTTGCGAAAGGAAGAGTTCTGGGCCTTGGTCACACACAATGTAAATGTACCTAACACTTCTGAATCACACATATATAAAATGGTTAGGATGATAAATTTTATGTTATATGTGTTTTACCACAATTAAAAATAAAAAAATTTTTAAAATCTCCTTCACGGGCTTCCACCAACAGGATATATTTGAAATCCACATACACAGACCTCCATGGCTGACCCCTTCCCTCTGTGGATGAAGTGAGCATAACCAAAAGCATGAGGTTATGTTTAAGTTTCAGGCGGAAAAAAAGTCAAGTGCCATTTTATTTTCAAATGTATCCTGCAGTCGGAAAGTAAAGAATAGAATGACTCATAATAAGAAAATCACAAATTGAGGTATTTATAATCTTTGAATACAATGCTCCTTTAAGAAACACTTAGTAAAATTAATGTTTATATCAACCGATGAAATTTTTGAACCATCATTAATTTTCAAAATAACCATTGTTTTTATGACTTATATAAGCAATGTTTCACAAGTATTTGGAACTCGGGAATCTTATAAAGCATCTCAATGTGTGTAAAAGGAAAGTAAATTAAGAAGTTTATTAGCACCAGAAGGGTGTTTCTCTTCTCTCTGCATGCCAAAAATTGGACAGAAGTCTTCAATCTGGCTAGTAAACACTTTACTGATTAAAAGCTAATTTCCACTTTTAAAGGGCAAAGTCATATTTCTGATCCTGTATTTCCTTCTAAAAAAGAACGTAAATGCTGTCTTAGTTAGCTTGGGCTGCCATAACACAGTATCACGGACTGGGTAGCTTAAACAACAGAAAGTTATCTTCTCAGTTTTGGAGGTTGAGAAACCCAAGATCAAGAGGCCAGCCAATTCAGGTTCTGGTACAAGTCCTCTGCCTGGCTTGTTGACAGTCACCTTCCTTCTGTCTCTTCACCTAATGTCTTCTCTTATGAGGACACTCATCCTATCAGATCAGTGCCCCATCCCTATGATTTCATTTGACCTCACTTTCTTCCTTAATCCAAATACAGTCACACACATTGGGGGGTTAGGGTTTCAACATACCAATGTTGGGGGGACATAATTCAGTCTACAGCAGATGCTTTTCCTCCAATTTCTGTCCAGCATAACCTCTCCTCACCAGTGAGACGGTCCAAGACCGGGACTTAGTATTCAGAACACCAGATACATTGCCATTCTCCTGTGTACCCAAGGCACCCTGTGCATGCTCATGCAATATCCCTGGCTGGGTTTTATTTAAATGTTGATAGTTTGTGTATTTTCTTCAACATAATATAAGCCACAGGGTGACAAGAACTATTGCTTCTTAATGTCTGTATCACTTACACTTAGCAATGAAGTGGTATTAACAAAGATGGGTTTTATGGATATTAATCTAGCTGAAATCAGAGGTAGTGTCTTCATTTCCTATTGTTGCTGTAACAAATTACCACAAACTGGCTGGCTTTAAAGAATGTATATTTATCTTCTTACAGTCCTAGAGATCAGAAGGATGAAATCAGTTATACACGGCTGAAACCAAGCCACTGGCCGGGCCACACTACCACCACAGGCTCTAGATAAGAACAGCTTCCCTTTTTCAGACTCTAGAGCTGCATTTTCAGCATTCTTTGACTCAGGGCTCCTTCCTCCATCTTCAGAGCCTCCAGGGTAGCATCTGAAAATATCTCCCCTTCCACTGAGATGGGCATATTGCCTTCTGTCTTCTGTGTGGGGTAAAATCTCCCTCTTCTAAGGACCCTGTGATTACAATGGGCCCACCCAGTTAATCCAGGATAACTTCCCCCTTTCAAGATCTTTAACTATTCATATCTGCCAGATCCTGTTACCATATAAAGTCACATTGATTCCTTCTAGAAATTAGGACCCAGTTATATGAGGGACCATTACTCAGCCTACCACAAGTGGCTGAGTGGCAACAGACTAGCTAGGAAGCCACTAGTAACATCCACCATATGCTCCCAAGTTAGCTGGACTTCTAGCCCTGGATTTCATAGCTAGATCTGTATATATCACATAACTCCCATATCCCACTGTAACACCTTAAACCTTTTGACAATATTTGTTCTAATCATCTGTGCTACATAGTTTGAAACACTGATCAACAACTCAGAGAATTTATTCCACAAAGTAATCAGTATCAATTAGATCAATCATTACAAAAATTAAACTACTTTTCTTAAACAAAACTTTCTCAGTTGAATTACATGGTCATTTGGCTTTACCATAGATTATACGAATTTATCATTTTAAGTCAGACGGGAATCAAGCCAATTTCCATGCTGTTCAAGCCTCACACATAATTGATGTAAGTGACAATAAGGATAATGCTGGGTATTCAAGCCTGCAGAAAACTAGTAAGTGGCTTTAGACATTTACCTGTAAGTGATGACATATGGTTCCTGTCACCAGGATACCTCCAGGGTAGAAGTGTTTATCTGCACAATTGACAAACAGATCTTATAGGACCCATATAAAATTGAGTTTCTTAATTATAGTCTACTAAAATTTCTGCTGGCACGGTAGAGCAAGCTTAACTGCTCAGGAGAGGATGCCATTTTTGAGGACATGGGTCTCAAATAGACCATGATAGAAGAGAGAGGAGGGACTTTGAAGGGTTCTTCCCAATAAACAGCAAACTCTGTAAGGCTCATAAATCTGCCTGTCAAGAAAGGACTGTTCCCAGTGTGAACTGTGATCCTCCCATGTCATGCTGAGATACACCTACTCTTTCAAGTTTCCTGCCTTTCAAACAGAAAGCAGAATGAAACCTTCTGAGGGCGCCATATGTTGTCTATGATTAGCCTCGCTTGGTGCTGAATAGCCTATTTATCTGTCGCTTTTAATCAATTCCCAAGTGATGAAAAGATGAACACAAAACATACACACACACACACACACACACACACACACCTCTTATCTAAACGGACAGATGCAAAAACATACAACCCCAGAATAAATTAGAGCAAAATGAGCTCGAGATGACATAAGCCTAAGGGGAAAAAAATTCCAGACACTACAGAACATGTTGTCATTAAAAGTACCAGGACAGGGCCGGCTGAGTGGCGCGGTGGTTAAGTGCTGGCTTGGGAAGCCAGCGGCCCCGGTTCGGGTCCCACATATGAGGGCCAGTGACACTGCCATCAAAAAAATAAAAAAAATAAATAAATAAAATTTTTTAAAAAGTGCCAGGACTCTGCCCTGCTCCCATTTGGAGGGAGACAGGCATTTATGGCCCCTCAAGTTCAGCCAAGGCCTGGGGTCGGGGGTATATGAGTGGCCCAGGCACATGAGCAGCTGAGCCCCCTGGAAAAGGCAGCTCTGCTCCCCTTGCCCTCTCTTACTCTTGATCATGGAAGGAAGGAGGGAAGGAAGGCCCTAAGGAAGAACAACCTCTGGAATACATTTTACCTCAAAGAAAACATGCTTGTCGATTTTTGAAAAGATAACACTAAAAGCAATTGATTTTTTCCCCTCATTGCTCTAAAAACACTTTTTTATCAATCTTATTTGGCGTAGAAATATGATTTCTCATCAACTATCTGCCTGTTAATATCCATAACAATAGCAGGCAAACACAACAAGTGGGGGTGGGGGAGCAAGCCCAACAGTGCAAGGCCTTGGGTTCACACAGTAAGAGCTTGTCTAAAAATTTTCCATGCTCTGCAGAGAAAAATAGGAAAATTCATCGACAACACCTGTGCGTTAAATCACCCTGGTGGCAGAGGACCACTGCGTGTTTGATATGCTGTTGATACTATCGCAGAAAGGAGGAATGGTTCTCAGACTCAAGGAGTAATATAGACTGTGATCCACGATTGTGATTCTTTTTCTAACTCTGCCAGTGGATGCCCTGACACACAATGCCCGTGACAGGATGCTGCTTAGCTTCTTCCACAATCTATACAGACAAGAAGCTCAAATATATTTTCAAAAGACGTTTGTTTTTCCAATGTCACTTAATATTACCTGTTAATGAGTAGAGTATTGCTGTTGACAATATCTTTAAATTTGGTTAATAATATAAACTATGTATCCTGTGGAAGCAGAATGACTAAAGTCAACACATTCTGCCATCCTGTCTTTTTAAAAATTCTCTGCTTCATGTCTTATCACCAAATGACATAAGCCCCTTGAGGAGTTATATTTTTGTGCTTTTTTATTTTTTTCACTGGGTCTAGCACAAAGCAGACACTCAGTTCAAAAGAGACATTAGTAGTGAAATTAATCAAGAGCTCTACTAAGAAATATAATAGGGCAGGCCGAGTGGCGCGGTGGTTAAGTGCTGGCTTGGGAAGCTAGCAGCCCCGGTTCGGGTCCCACATATGAGGGCCAGTGACACTGACCTAAAAAAATAAATAAATAAAAAATATTATTTTGGTACATATGGCTAATATTACATATGTAATTCTAGAGCAAAAAGCAATTCTAGATGGTGTTCAGTTAAACAACTCATTTCATAAATGAGAAGACCGAGGCTGTAGACATGAAGTGCAAAATTTCCTAGGATGACTCAGTGTGACAATGACAATACTGATTCTGGGCTTGTGTTGCTTGTAACAATTCCAGCATATTATACCCTGTTTTAGACACCACACTGAAAAGATTCATCATCTAAACTGTGTCCAGAGGGATAAAGCATCTTGAGATAATCTCTTGCAATAATAATTAGATGACCTGGACTGTAAAATCTAGAAAAGAAGAGATGTGATGTCTGTTTTCAAACATGTGAAAGCTTATCATATCTAAGAGTGATTAGACTTGTTATTGCTGGGAATGCAAACAGGACCAATAATTGATCTATCAATGATAACTGAGTTACAACTGAAAAGGTGTTCTCAAAAACAATGACCTTTGTGTCAATATTTTCAAGTACAAGCTACATGTCAAATGTTAGAACCAAATAAATGACTAACTACTGAAGCCAGGCTCTGTGTTAGATGCTTCAAATATACCATATCCAGCTCTTATCCCAACCCTCAGAGGCAGACATTATCCTCACTTTACAGCTAAGAAACCGAGATTCAGAGGTTCAGTAGCTTAGCCAAGATCACACAACTCAGAAAGCATAAGAACCATAAAGTCTGCAAATTTTCAGAGATTAATAAGCAGTTGACAAGTAGGAGGACCCCAGCAGCCCCTGTCTCATCTGTAACAGTCTCACCAGGATTGGGTTCTTGGGATTAAACCAAAGAAAGCAGCAGGTAAATGCTATCCAAGGCTAAATACTGACTTTGGACCAATACTTAGCTAATCCACAAAGGAACACAGAAAACAAACAGCAAGACCAGCATTCAAACCGAGATCTCTTAAGACTCCAAAATCCAAAGTCTTCCTACTACCTTGGGTGGCTGCAGGAACTCCTGTTGGCTCTAAGATTCTTCAAGTTTGAGATTATGCTTCCAAGATAAAAATATAACATTTCTCTGGAAAAATAGAAAAAAACTGCCCCCAAAACACCCACAACTCTAAAAATCTCTAAATAAAATTATTGGAGTGACTGTGATTCAATGTGTATTATAAAAAGATAACTCTGTCTCCAGCACTTGTCTCGTGCAACATGAGTTTATTTTATGGTACTCCCATCCTACTAACCAGGTTTTCAAATTACACAGAAAAAATACTCAAGAAGTACTTTTGGCTGTGTTTACACAGTGGGGCTTAATCCCCCTTTTAATAATATGTTTTTATTAATCATATTACCAGGTTTCCCTTCCCTGAACTGACAGGGGATGGCAAAATAAACTTCAGTTGCATCAGACCTCATCTACTGTTTGTATGGACTCATCCTCAAGATAGCTCGTGGGACAGAGAAGCTTCAATAGCAATTACTTTTTTCACTGATTCTGCTTTTTCTGGATAAGAAGATTTATTTTAATACTAAAAAGAAGTCATTTACAGATTAACCTTTGATTTTTATCATAATAACCTGAGCCACTTGACTCGTCCAAAGGACTTTCCAAATTCATAGAAAATGCCTTTGTCTCTGGAAATTACAATTTCCAGGTAATCCTTGGATAGAAAATAGAATGGCACTCCCTTGTATCTCCGCTTCAAACATCAGAGAAACGTGGAAATTAACATTTTTTGAGCCACAGCCCTCTGTGAAAATTACTGAACATTATGGGCCTTGTTCCCACCAAAATTACACAAAACATACACACAAAATCTTGGAAACATTTCCTTAGAATTCATCAAAAATTTTCTCCACATAGAATGAATGAAAACAACTTGAGTTGAGTTTCCATTTTCTGACAACTAGCATGGGCGGCTATCTCCACCCTGTTCCCCAAAACCTAACATGAAAAAAAAGCTATAAACATAAAATGCATATATCTAACACATAATCTCAGCTGCTATGGACCACTGTTGGTTCACCACCTGGCCCTGTATATGGATGGCAGGGAGAGATGGAGGAAGACTGGTAGGTGGCAGGGAACTTACATGCCAGGCTTGCCCTGGGCACTGCAGGACAAGTGATCTCCACCATCGCCAGCATCTTAGAGTTCATATAAAGGCCTTAACAGGGCCAGCCGAGTGGCGCGGTGGTTAAGCGCTGGCTTGGGAAGCCAGCGACCCTGGATCGGGTCCCACATGTGAGGACCAGTGACACTGCCCTCAAAAAATAAATAAATAAAGGCCTTAACAGAGTTCAGTCACATATACCATCCAGGTGGTCTCAACAACACCCTCCTCTCTCTAGGCCAAGTTTTTTTAAATGGCTTCCACAGCGTGGATGGTGAGCCAAAAGGTCCATTTCACAGACGGGGCAGGGCTGAGGAGTCTCCAAGTACCTGGATTCAGCTGGTGGGTCAACGTGCGCTATCACATCCACGCCTTGAGCTCCATCGAGAACCACCTGTTGCCATCTTCATATGCAAACAATTGATAGCATGATTTTTCTTCCTATTGTGAGGATCAACTGCCTATGTTTACCTCGTTCATTTCCGTGACTCACATCTTACCATATCACATGCATTACTAAACATAGTGATACATTATTAGCAATCTTTATTATCGGTGATAAGCAATGGCAATAAGTTTAAATATATATACATATATATATACACATATACGCATATATATTTAACCACACTGCATTTTCGCAGACTTTATGTTGTCACAAAAAGAAAATTCTTGCCCTTCTAAGAGCAGTTTTCTTAAAATAGCAATAATAAGTATATCCACATACAAGTCCTATTGTGATTTCTAAATAGGGCAACATTCCTGGTTGTGGGATCCTGGGTACCATTCTGAAGCTAGTTCCTGTTTCCTTGTAAGTGGTTTTGTGGATGGAGCTTAATTTGTTTATCCTTGTTCTGGTTCAAAAATGTCAAAAGGTTTTCATCTGGTATCTATTCTCCCCAGTCCTCTGATTTGCCTCATGATATTTACAATGTAGTATCTGTCCTACCAACTTTACTAAGAGAACCTTGAAAAATACTGCAGACCACATCTCTTGATCATTAGCCATATGACAAAACTTTCTGTATCTAGGAAGAGATGGGCTTGATACACTTTGAAATATCAACCTATTCTGCAGTACTACAATGTCAGTCACTTTCATTGTATAGATAACATAATACACACAAATTACAGAAGAGAAAAGGAATAAAAATATGAAAGTGCTATACTATCACTCTTGTATTGATTGATTAGTCATACTTATGACTTTGTGATGTTCTATTAGAAGATAAACCTTGCCTTTCAAGAAAAAGAAAAAAACGTAGTTAAACATTCTCATGGACAATCACTTCTATTTTAAAAAAAGAGCAAAGGGTGACCATAGGCAAACAGTGGTCAAGACAAAAACAAATATCTGGACCTTGAGAAATTTCTTTTTGGCATTTTTGAACTAAGACCAAGATTTACCATTGCTCAAACTTCGAAAGTAAAGAAAGAAATCTCACCAACAGAGGGCTCAGAAAGCAGTGAGGGGTATCTGATTGTTACTAAATATAATTGATTGTTAAGTACAAAATAAAAGGGACTTCATTGGAAAACAGTTTTGCCTGGAACTTCATATTTTATAAGGTTCATTGCCTTAAAGAAAAAAAAAAAACAGGACCAAGTAATTAACTGCCTAATCTGTAGCCTGACTATCCTAAAAGTCTACCCTAGATCCATAGCAGTTAATCTATAACTAGAATATATTTAATTTTATTATCAAATGTGTTAGCAAACCATCAAGGTAAAGGTATATAGTTTGTAATAAGAGTCCTAAAGATTACAACCTAAATGTGAATTTTTTAAATTTAAACAAAAGTAGTTAAAGCAACTTCATTCGGTGCATTTTTTTTCCCTATAATAGACATTAAAGGAAATAGTCAATGTAAGGACACTTCATTCTAAAAGAACTCAATTCCTGTATTTTTAAAAGGCATTTAATATATTCTGGCAGTAACTCAGTCTAAACATCAATACATTATATATGGACACTTTCCCAACTCAGAAGCAGCTTGCTTTAAAGCTAAATTTTTAAGAAAAACAGATAATAAACAGGCACTTTAGAAATATTTTTAGAGAAGCCCTGAATCAATTAATATATTCTCACTACAGGTACTTATAAGGTGCTTAACCTGGTATGCAGGTATTAAATATAATAATTAAGAGGCAAAATAGCAGGAATGAAAAAGCAGAAACGTGCTAGAGAGAAAAATAAAAAGCAAATATTTTAGAAAGACTCTAAAGCAGCCTCTTTTGAGAATAGGGGTTGGGAGCCAATTGTGTTACATTGTGAACTTTCCAATGGCATTACCGGCCTAAGTTTCTAAGGGTAGTTCTCAAGAAGCTCATTATATTTTCTCAGCAATCGTGACCATAATTAGTATAAGCTGTTTCCAGGAGGATTGCGGTGTCTTGACGAGAGCCTCCTTTTCCAAATTGTTAAAAATATCCACCCACTTACCTGGGTGCTAATCTACTTCTCCACTCAATGTGCTTTTAGAAATATAACGTAACATTATGTTTTAAAACCAGCACCCCTAAAAATAATAAACACACCACTAATTAACATTTATTCATATTTAAGCAACAATGTACAATGAGAGTGGCTTTAAAGAATTTCAAATACCTGAAGAAAATCTGTTTTACCAAATTTCTGAGAGATTGGAAGGGTTGAATTTTGTCTCTTTGTATACAAAAAAATAAAATTAAAAAAAAATGAAGCATTTGTTTTAATAACTAACTAGATTCCTTAGAAAAGCTGATGCAAACTGTGGTTATCAGAGTTCCAGGCTTCTACAGAGCTAACTAAGCAAGGGACCTTCCCAGGTGAGGGAGGTGGAGATACCGAGGGTTAGGGCTCCCTTCTGGCTTCACTTCATCCCACGTTTATCTGTTTTATGTATTGGGTTCCCACATAACATTTTACCTGAAAATAGTGTCCTGCTTTTGAACAAAGGCAGTTTTTAAGAAAGGCATTAAAGTTGTAGATGGCCAGGTGACAATTTTTTAGGATGAAGAGAATTAAATAAAATGATGCTAAGAGGATAAACAGAGTAATGAAAAGATGTAGCATTAACATGTAAACTTGAAAAGGGAACAGAGGGAGTTAGCACAAGTACACAATATAGCCAGCCTCCTTCAGACCTTCGTTAGCTTAAATCTTTTAAAAAGTTACTAGTTGAGGGGCCGCCGAGTGGCGCAGTAGTTAAGCGCTGGCTTGGAAAGCCAACGGCTCCGGTGACACTGCCCTCAAAACAAAACAAAAATTTACTAGTTGAGTTACACGATTCCTTGTTTCCATTACTCTCAACCTGGGGAACACATATAATCATGCACCAGTGTGTGTGTGTGCATAAAGCCACAGGATAAATAAATGTCAGTTATTATTGTTGTTCGTCCTGGAATACCAATCTCCTTTAAAAATGATTATATTAACACAAATTTGAATATGTTATCGAATGAATCTAAAGGTCAAGTAAATCTGAAGATAAAATACCAGTCTTCTTGCATATACTATGGTCAACATTCCCAGGCCTCCAAAGGCAGACAGTTGCTCTCACTACCATTTGGAATACTTTTGTTTTTTAATTAAAATTTATTGGGGGTAACAATGGTTGGTCAAGTTACATAGGATTCAGGTGTACAATTCTGTAATACATCATCTGTATGTATATCACATTGTGTGCTCACCACCCAGAGTCAGTTCTCCTTCCAACACCATAGATTTGATCCCTTTCACCCTCATCTACCATCCCTCTCTCTCCTTACCCTCTGGGAACCACTAAACTATTGTCTGTGTCTATGAGTTTTTGTTTCTTCATTTTTCAGTTCCTTTGTTTTCAGTTTTATATCCCACACATCAGTGAAATCATATGGTTCTCTACTTTTCTCTGTCTGACTCATTTCACTTAGCATAATAATCTCAAGATCCATCCATGTTGTCGCAAATGGCATTATTTCATCTTTTCTTATGGAATACTTTTCATTGAAAAGCACTATATCACAGTAAAGTCCTATCAAAACGTGCCCCATCATCATGCTAACTGGAATACAAGTGGTATCTATTGGCTCCCAACCCTATTCTCAAAAGAGGCAGACTAACATTCTTATCTTCTGCAGAAAGGGGGGGGGCGGCAAGTAGAGAAAGAAATGAATGCTCAATGTACATTTATTTGTAATAATTTATCTATTTTTATATGGCTAATAGACTAAAAGGGTGGTTTTTTCCCCCTTATAGCAACTAGAAGGCTGACTGAAAAATATTGTTTTTCATTACCGCAATAATGAGGCTCTCTACATGTTATGCAATTGAAATTGTTTTGACCTTATTTCTAGCCTTATGGTAGGGTTTACTGTGCTTAATCTCCCTGGACCCTTTATGGGCCAAGACAGCGACCTATCTAGATTGTAATTGTCTCATCTATATAATTAACCTTGAGTATATTAGGGATAACAATTATGAGACAAATTCTTTGCCTCCACCTTGTGACCATGGCAAACATGAGACTGGATATAGTCTCTGAGCCCCTTTTCCTCACTGTTTTCCAAGAAACCAAATCTAATTATTTGGGGACAGATTATAAATTACCAGAGATTTGCCATCTCTGAACTAGATGATCTTTAAGTATTCTACAAACTCTTAAGTTTTTAAATTTTATGATGGACAAGAGTCACAAACACATAGCCCTTCTGAGAAAAGCCAGTCAAAGCTATATTTTCTATATAGAATTTCTTTGGCTTACACCATTAGCAGGGATTGATTCCAAGCAGTCATCCCAGCCACAACTGATCATCAGAATAGTGTATAAATCAAAAGGAATTATATGCAAGCTGGACACCAGAAAGACAACCACCTCTGAGACCTCTTTCTTAGGAATCAGACCTTTCTTGAGAAATATGAACAGGAAGTATATGCCAGAAAAAGACTGTCAAGTTAAGATCAGGCTATATCCCGTATGATACAAAACTAAGCTATCATTCTGCTTCCCCACAGGGCTCCTGTAGATCCTCATCCAAAGGGAAAACCAGGCCTCCCAAATAACAGGGACATTGAGGTCAGAAAGGTTAAGTTACTTTCCCAAAGTTGCACAGCTGAGGCGTTAAGTGAAGCAATGGCTTCTAGTTGTTTCTCAGTGTACGACATGTTCAAAGTGGAAAATGGCAATTAGGAAAACTGGAGTTTAAAGTTTCCTTCTCTAATTATCTCACGCAAGCCACTCAGTTCCATTTTTTTCACGTGTACTTTACCTAGTGGAAGACTGATAACAGGTCTTTTTGAACCTTTGTTGTGAGGATTTGCATTTGGCTGTGCAAAGCAGCATCTGGCATAGAACCTGACATGCGCCCAGCATCTTAAAAGCTGTAGCTATTTAGAGTGGATCCATTCAGTTTGGATGTAGGTGTGGTAAGAGGAGGAGTAATAACAGATTGACTTTAAAATTTGTCAAATGGAGGACTGTGAGGATGGCAATGTTGCTACCCTAGATAGGAAGCATTCATATCCATTGCATAACAACATGTCTCAAAGGAAAACAGCATTAAATGAACTATTAGAGAATAGAAATGTTTAAGCTTCAAGAGACTTTCTGAACCCATTGTCCATGTCTCTGCCTTTATGTCGGTAAACAATTCAGAACAAATAGTTGTCTTTTTTCTTCCTTAAGATCACTGGAGAAATAAATACGTATTCTTCCTCAACACTCCACGTCAGTGCTTGATCAGTTTACAGTCCTGAAGATCTTCCTTCAACCCTACTGGAATTCTCCTGTCTTCCTGTAAACCCTTTTCATCTTATTCTGTCCTTTGCTGACAGAAAGCTTATTCATTTTTTTGTGATTTAAACTCTTCCTACATGGCAGTTACCTTAGACTTCACGTCCAAAAGAAAACCAATCTCCATTACTTCCATGTTTTCTATAGCATCATTTTCCAACTCATTATTCATCATTTTTATTCTTTCCTGAAACTTCTTCCTTTTTGCTACATCTGGTTGTTTTGGGGTTTTTTACAAAAGATGATAATGATGAAAATTAGATTATTACCTTGAAAAATCAACTTTCTTATCATTCAGTTGTTGAATTCTTCTTCTTCCATATCCAAATGGAGCAAAAACCATTATGTAACCCTCAGGTTTTACTCCCTGGAAAGCTTCAATTTTGAATAATTTTAGCTATTAAATCACCTATGGGCAAAAAGATGGAGAATGTTTGGGAATGTCTTCTTACATTTTTCCCCAGGTTTTTCACATGCCAATAAAACTAAGACTCTGAGACACTGAAACAAAACTTGAAGATGTTACAGGTGCATAAAGATTAAGTGCTAAAATAAAATTTTGGTTTTCATTCTGGGAACTTTGCAATAACCCCACATTTTTTATTGTTCCTTTAGAAGTTAGCACTGAGTTGAATACAAAACAAAAGAATTGAAGCTAAAAATATTGAATTACTGGTGGCTGGCAGCTACTACCTTTGGAAGTGAGACACTGACTGCAGGGTCCCCCTGGGTGCAGGCATAGGTTACTCAGCACTGTGACAATAAGAAGAGGTTGGGACCCCTGACGCAAGGGTACCCAACCTTTAGTTGAAGAGCATCTCTGAGTAGATAAGTGAAATCTTCCAGGAACAGTTAGACAACAAAAGGAATATACAGTACTCAATAACTCTGCTCCCCAAAGGCTCACGAAAGGAAAATGGAATAAAAATAAAAAAACCCAGATGTTTCTCAGAACAAGCTTAATTAAAGTTTTTCTCAAAGGCTGATCTGATTTTCTGGGGTGCGTAGTGGAGGAAAAAAGAGTGGTTTTATAAAAACTAAAATTTGTTTCTTTTCTCAATCTTTCACCTGGGGCTTAAAAAAAGGTTGTTTTTTATATATATCCTCCCCTCTCTTAGTTTCTAGCACACATAGTTCTCATTAAATCTTGAAAAAAGAAAACCTCTTCCTCTGATGGCTTTTGCTTAATTCTTAATCTATGTTTTATTTTTTCATAATTCAATAACATTGCCTCCAATACACCCGTCACTGTTCCAGTAAATCATCATTTTCTGCAGCTCCCTAATGCCGTTAAGTGATGTCAGAATTATCTCGGAGGTAGCAGGTTTTCCTTTGGATAATAGAACTGTCTCCAGTGAGAAAAACATCTCAACCATTTTTTCAAGATTCCTCTGCACTATTCAAATAGTTCTGAGTTAAAAAAACGAAAACAAACACACAAACAAAAACTTGGCCCTTTTAAAGAAAAAGAAACAGCTAGAAATCATTAGTGGGGTTAGACTCGAAAACTGCAGGGTTTAGTAATTAGGTGATCTATGGCTGTGTCCTGGTAAGAACCCTTCACAGGGCTCCGAGCTTCTGAGGAGCAAGGCAATCTGTGGAGCTCACTGTGACGCATCCAAGATGCTCTCCTGATTGGAAGCCAGATTTGCTGCAGGAGAAATGGTACTTTGGGGGGAACTTAATTATTTCTTGTTTGCCTTTTCACTATGAAAGTCAAAATGCTTACAGTAGAATCTTTCTGAGGACCATGTCTTTCAAAGCTGCACCCCCATACACACACCGTGACGGAGCTTACCTTCTCATAAGCCTCCACTGCCTTTTTTGTATTATTACATTTATTGGGGCGATGCTGGCTAATGAAATTATATAGGTTTTAAGTGTACTTTTCTATAACACATCGCCTGTACATTGCACTGTGTGTTCACCACCCGAAGTCATATCTCCTTCCATCAGTGTATATTTAAACCCCTTTACCCTTTTCTACCTCCCTGTCTCCCCCTTGTCCCTCTATAGTAACCACTATACTTTGTTTCTGTCTATTAGTTTCTGTTTATTGGTCTTGTTCATTTGTTCCTTTCAGTTTCATATCCCACAGATGAGTGAAATCCTACGGTTCTTGACTTTTTCCATCTGACTTATTTTGCTTAGCATGCGACATAGTTAAAATGCCCATATTACCAATGCAATACGCAGATTTAATGCAATCCTCATCAGAATCCACTGGCCATTAAACAATGAAAAACAACACAGAGCCCTCTCTGGGCAAATAGTGAGGACATCAGGTTTCAGGGTTTTTCTCTTTCTGGTTGCTTCCCTTCTTCTTAAGCTCTTTGAGGTATCCAATGAATATCCTGTGTAACCCCTCTGCAATCAAATTCAGAAAGAACTCGACATCAATCATCCTTAATTTTTAATCCATAAAGGAATTTAGAAGAAAATTAATATCCTGCTGACATCTTCTAGGCATTTATATTTTTAAGTATTTGATACTTAAATATATATTGAAAACTTTTTGTTAGAGGGACCCAAGTTCTTTCCCTGGAATCTCATTGTACTTTCTAATACTGGATTCTGTCCTGGACAAGAAGACAGAAGGGACACCTGTCCAAATGGTACCAGGCTCTCCTAAAAAGATGAAGCTGATCAATGGCTTAACTGGGGCTTCCAAGGTCATCTTTCCCAATCCAGACATTCCTTACAGGCAAGTCATTTGCCCAAGATAAAGGCATCATTCATATTATACCTCCACCTGTAAGAAGTAAGCCCCTGAATCTTATAAAAAGAATTTCCCCTGTAAAAATTAATTTTATTGAGAGATGGCAAATATCACTTACCGTAGGCTCAGTACTAAGCTGACCTTTCATGTATTTGTTTAGCTCTGATGTGTCTCTATTTAGAAAGCCTAAGATATATTTGTCTTGGAACAACAATAAAGATTAAATATATATAATCATGGAATAGTCCCAAGGCCCCATGGTAGGGCAGAAGCTCATCAGATCCAGATAGAGTCTTTTTACCTCCAGCATAGCAATCATCAACTATTTCAGCACTGAGACCCTTATCATTTCCTGCCATGGACCTCGTGGTTTGAAAGGTTTTTGTCTACAAACAGGCACATATTAAGTAATAATTCATTTTCCCTTTTCATTAATCTGAGAAATGCAGCTGCCAATAATCAGATCTCTGGATAGATGGAGATAAATATATTACAAAAATGAATTTATGTAATCCCAGCCCAAAGCAAAGAAACTTGACATTTTAATTAGTCTGTGCAACGTGATTGTGAATAAATGTATCATTTATCTTAGATATTTAGAAACATCAAAAATAGCTCATAGATCCTCATTACCATCTGCGGACCACCTAGACAAGAACAGTGCTCCAAGGCTCTCTCCTCCCTTATCTTATCCCATTTTTTGTCAGTATTTCTCTCTTCTCCAGTGCTACATTCTGAAATACCAATGAAACATACTGGCCCCTCCTACTATTAATGGCTTAAACACTTCATTCCCTATTTTATGTCCTGATTCTTGTTTGACAATGGATGGGTTCCTAGGGTGGTAACACCCCTCATCCCCAGCTTGGCCCTGATGCCCCCATATAACTCTAAACTAGCCTCACAGATAGTGACATCTGTAAACTAGCCTGGCAAGCAGACAGCTTTCCCAAGCATTTCAGTTTGCTTGGAATACATCTTTGAAAAATAAAGCCTTGTTAATTCAGTGGGAGAAATACAGTTGCTTCCAAGAATAAATGGTCAGCTTCAGGATTATTTTCCTTTTCTTTTTTCTTATTTATTTATTTTTTATTCCTTGCAGGGGGCAGAGAAGAGGAGCATTATAAAAGCAAAGCATCACTTAATTAATTGCACCCTGTGCATTTCAAATGGTTGGACCTGAGCTTGTGTTCTCAGTCTTACAAAGCCATCAAACAAAGGGGGAGTAAATAAATACAGTCTGCTGCCCTTCTATAAACTCCAAAAGCTATACTTAAAAACAAAAAAAAGGACTCTTGTCCTATCTCTAGACAAACATTTACAGTAGAGACTTAGCCTGTGTATTCTACTTTCATTAAAATACTACTGTTTACCATAAAATATAGTGGTGGAGTGACACCCACATATCCACCTGCCCAGCAACTGCTTCTAGAATTGCCTCACTCTTTAACAAGGAAGAGGCATTTTAGAAAGAATCCTATTTGCTGTTTTAAGTGAGTGGATTTCAAGGGATATGTCCATGATTATCTAAACCCTATCCAGTAACATTCTGTAGTGAAAATACATCAGTGGCTTGAACTAGACCTTTGTCTCCCCTCTTCCTGGACTCTTATTTGCCTGTCAGTGAGAGGATAGGTTCACTCTTTACCAGGCCATTCTGTAACCTCCCTCGTTAAATTGATGAAATCCTCCTTCCCCAACAAGCCAAAGAGGCCAGGGTGGTGATTACCCATCATGCATGTTCCTGACCAAGATTATACACGTCTCACAGAAATAGGAAATACAAAACCAAACAAATGAATTATTAACACTTAATACAATTCAGAGGAAGAGAAAAGCGTGGTTGAGCCTTTAGGGGAAAAACATCCTGTATCAGCACATCCTTATCAAGACAAGGGTCTTTTCCAATGTTCAATACCCATTACCTTCATCCTTTAAAGCTTATAAATCTAAGGAAGACGTCATTTGTGGTGAAACTCTAGCCAATGCTTTAAAGTAATTGCTTGGCGGTTTGATAACACTGAATCTCCCCTTTAAGACTTTTACACAGATTCATAACAGCAGGCCACGACAGGTAGATTTGTTTCTTCTCCTGACAGAACATGGCGCCAAGAGGCCATTTTTCTTGGGCGACCACTGAACTAAGCACTTCCCGGTAGGTTATCCTGCTCTCAAGTGCAGGCTCTAGACTCCACCCTTGGCTTCCACTGCATATTCACCCTTGTTGGTCAAATGTTGTCATATCACTATTTTGCCTGTGGCACTAAACTGCCCATTCCCTAGAATTCTGGGGAAACTAAAGCAAGTGAGATGCTCCTGGCTGTGCCCGAACACTGATTTTTCTGTCACAGCTTGCTGCCCTTGTCCTGCTATCGCCTCTCCTGGAGGTCTGTCAGTCTCTGTCAACTCCTGAGCCACGAATGACTTCTAACAACCTTCGAAGGAATATTTTCTTACATTGATCCTTGTCTTTGGTGTCATAAGATCCAGCCTGCTCTTCTAGACCCATACCCCTTTGACATCAGGGGCTCTGAAGTGACATCTTGGCTTTCTGATTCACCACCCCGCTGGACCCCAGACCCACATAGAGAATCCTGCTCTCCCTCCTGCATAATTAATCCCACATCTTCTATGTGCTAAATACTTGCCTAAAATAACATAATTCCTCACCCAAAGTTCACCGAAATCATTTAAAAGACTCTTTTTATTTTTTATTTTTTTTTTGCCAAGCAGTATGTTTATGTATGTATCTGTTCTCTCTCAACTTAGAAGTTGCCTGAAGGCAGGTGCCATATCTTTTCAGGAATACTTACCTGGAAGTGCCCCTTCTTGTAGTACGAATTCAAGAAACGCTGGTTGAATTTAATTGAAACAAACTCTTTAGTTTTTAAGTGTAAGAAAAATAACTCTTTACATTGGTCTCGCTGGAGCTGCTTCTGTCTGAGAGAACTCGGTAATGTAGCCCTCCATCCCCACTGTGTGTGTAGGCCAAGGTGGGGAGGCCAGAATGGCCAAATGGCGTTATCAATCTCTTGCAGTCCACTTTCAAGCTCCACAAACCTACCCTCAGGTCCCATGTTTCCTCTCCAAGCCCTTTTGAGAATCACCACAGGAGAGATGTTATTAATGTGGCATGCTGGGCCTGTTAAAGAGGAGAACACATTTAGCAATGGGTGATCTTAAAGAGCTGGCAGCAATAGCCATGTACCAGGAGACATGATGTTGGGTAGCAGCGGAGTTTATAACCAGCCTGTGATGGTTAACATTAAATGGAGCAAAATAGGGCAGGTTGTAAAAAACCAAGGATAACCCACCACGAAAAGCAAGGAGCTCTGAAAATCGGGAGCCACCAGAGCCAGCGGTGCCTGGCTATGGGTAAAATGGTAGCCTTGGGTGCTGTTTAACAGATCATAACTAAGGGAGTAGATCTCTGCAGGACCGATGCTGGAGTTATCTGCCTTAACTGTACATAAGCAAAAATGAAATATTGAGACTGGTTCCCTGACACAGAGGAACAAAGCCTCAACAAACAAGAGAGCCCCCATATCACCCTTGGGCGACATGGAGAGTCCAGTCCAATGAGTGTGATCCTGACTTCCAAAATGCATCATAAAGACTTGCAGAATAAGCCAGGATCCCCTGCCTCACAGTGACTTCCCCAAACCCTTAAAACCTCAGTAGACAGAGCGTAGCCCCTCTAGGAATCTTTCTGACATGTATATGAATATCAGCATGTGCACATGCGCACACACACACACACACACACACACACAGAGGCCTCTGCACACATAGTATGGACCAGATATTTCCTCTCTGTGCGCCCATTGCTTCCTATCGACACCTGTAGTTACCTTGAGGTTACCACAATTAGCTGCCACTGGACATCTGTCAGAATGGCTACAATACAAAATAGTGACAACACCACATGCTGGCACGGATACAGAGAAACTGGATCATTCATACATTGCAGTGGGAACACAGACACTTTGGAAAAGGGTTCAGCAATTGCTGAAAAGGAATAACGAAACATGCACCTATCATAGAACCCAACAATTCTATTCTTGGGCATTTACTCCAGACAAATGAAAACTTGCATTCACACACACACACACACACACACACACACACACACACACACACAAAACCTGCAAATGATTATAGCAGCTTGATAATAGACAAACACTGAAATCAGCACAGTTGTCTATTCACTGGTGAAAGTTACACAGATCATAGAAACATACCAAGGAATATTATTCAGCAAAGGAACAAATCATTAATAAATACAACAATTTGGATCAATCTCCAAGGAATTATGTTGACTCTGATGCTGGATATATGAACCCACACAGTGATACATATGATATACAACTTAACACACACACACACACACACACACACACACACACACACACAAATACAAGTAAAAAAGTAAAATGGGGAAAATCTGAATAAGATCAGTGAATTGCTTCAGTGTCAATATTCTGGTTATAATATTATACTATATATTATACTACAGTTTTGCAAGATATTATAGTTTGGGGAACTGGACAAAGAGTACAAAGATCTCTATTATATTTTCCAACTGCATGTGAATGTACAATTGTCTCAATGAGAAAAATAGAGTGTGAGAAAGAGATGTGAGAAAGAGATGTAAGAGGTGTAACAACAAATTGTAACATGTCACCTTGTTAGGATCTTTTTAAGCTCTGAAGAAAATTTGGAGAAATTGGGCAAGTTTGAGTTGGACAGGATGTTAGTTGATGTTAGGTAAAGATTATTAATTCTTTAGGTGATAACAGTATTGTAGTTTCGTAGAAGAAAGTTTCCATTCTTAGAAGAGAGATGTTGAGGTATTTTGACTTAAAGTGGACTGAGTCTGCTATTTCTTTTCACAAGTGTGTGTGAGCTTAGGTGTATATTCATATGTATTTATAGTATTATTCATTCAACATTTTTGCATTTTTAAGTGTTCATAAGAAAAGTTGGATAAAAATTTAAAATGTTGAAATAATTATGACCAAAGAAATAATTAGGGATGGGGTCAAAGATTGATGTACAAGGATTATTTGTGTTCAGCATTATTTATAATGGCAAAAAGAAAATGGAAACCTTTGGAATGTTAGGTAAATAAAATGTGAGCTCTAGGAAGGCAGGGCTTGTCTTGGTCACTGAAGTATTCCCAAAACCCAGGTCTGTGCCTGGCACAAAGTAGACACTCAAAAAATATTAACTGAATGAATAAATGTACAACATTAAGAAGGTAAATCAACTTGTATATCTATAATATTAGCAAACTCTTTAAAACTACTTTTAGAGAATATATAATGACATGAAATGCCCAACTTAAAACAGTTTAAACAGTTTATTAAATTCTGTTTAACCCCAAATGCTAAAGATAAATGACTGAATGGCAAGACACAAAATAGCAGGTCATATAATACGTTTTTAAGAACAGCTATTCCTTGGTGTAAGGATATGAGGGGGTATGGGTTTATCATTATGCTTCTTCGTATTTTCTAAGTTACAAAACAAACAAACAAATAAAAACGTAATGTATTCTTTTAAATAAGAAAGAAAAAAAACAAGTTAAAATGTTTTTAAAACCTGAGATCTTGTAGGTAGGGATTGGATCCTTGATTTTCCTTTACCATTAAACATGGACACGCTGGTACGTATGTAGCCCTAGATTTGACATAAAATTCTTTTCTCCATGCTATGTTAATCTGGATCAAAAAACTAGGCTTCCATATTAACATCCCTAACACTCCAGTTCTAAAATTCCTAAACCACAAATAACAGAAAGCCCTGGTACCCTGCTGGGTGTCTCTTAGCCATTCTTCCCTTAATAAAAGATCCTGCTTTCCATATCTCCAGTATAACACCTCCACATATGGGAGTAAATGAATGACCTCCCATCACTGACCAGTTTCTGCATCCCTTCCCTACTATGCCCTGCCTTGTTGGATTAGTCCTCTTAGATGCAGCAGGTGCCGCAACCAGCCTGAGCTATATCCTTTTGACCACAGTACTGGACAGACCAGCTTTCCTTTCAGTACCATCTTTTGGGACTAGTTCTCTCCCAGCCTAATTTCCCAAATGGTTCCTGCCAATATTCACTCCCCTTATGACACTAGTTCAAGAGATATATGGCAGTCATATCAGCAGGAACCAAGATAGTTCATCTGTCTCTCCATCTTAGATCCTCCATATTGTTGTTGGGTTTTTTTTTCTTAACCTGGCAACAAGAAGATGTCTCTAAGAATAATATAGATTGTGATTTTCACTCATCTCATGCATGTCAAAAAGACAGCAAGTTGGTCTATTGTCAAGTCAACAACTCTTTAAGAGATATGAGACATGGTCAGTATGTGGAGAATTCCTAGTATCCTTTATTGTTCTTCTTGAGCAACGTATGGCAAGGGGGAAACATTTTAGGGTATAATTAAATCCATCAGACCTAAAGGGAGATGATTTACATGAAACTAAAAGTCCTATTCGATAATTACTTAGCATGATGAGAGAGAGAGAGAGAGAGAGAGAGAGAGAGAGAGAGAGAGAGAGAGAAACTGCTCTAAAATGAATATATGGAGAGAGAAATACTTGGCACTATGGGAGTGAAGAGATGCTGTTCTTTAAAAGTTTATAAAAATGAGTAAATGTTACCTTATAATGAGTTTCAGTGATAAGTGTTGACTAAAGTTATATCTACTTGACTTTCAGACATTATCAGAAGCCTTTTCCTCAGATTAAGGAGAAATCAAAAGTGACAAGTCATTATCTGTTACATAAATTTCCAGGGCCATTTTGGAAGTCAGAAGAAGGGAAAAGTATTAGTAGGAGAGATTAAACATAATTAGTTATTAAGCTGCTGCCAATACATCCAAGATTGTGTGATAAACAAACCTTAAGTTACAAACTAATGTTATTTTGTGCTAGAACATCACTTGATATCAGAGACAGGCAGAAAAATCAACCTTTTTATCCTTGCAAACCCATGTCAAAAAACTTAACTATTTACTCACCCGAGACTGCCCACGTTTACAATAAGGAGTTAGTTCTTTCTTGCTTATGACATGGTGTCCCTTTAAGGTTAATGGGAGGGTTCTGGGCCAAAATCCTTCTAAGAGCCTCCTGTGCTTAGCTCTGCATCCTGTGCTAGGCACGCATCAGAGAAAGACTGAGGAAGCAGAGTTAGGTAGGTGCAGCACCAGTTCTTTATCTTGGTCCCAGAGCCACAGTATTAGGAAGAGTATGCTTTACCTGTACCCCTGACCAGTATCTCTTAGGATAAAATCAATTATGTATGAACTTGCACAATTCACTTGCAATCAATATGGAAAGAGTTCACTATTTTTAAAAAGTAAATCATTTATTTACTCCAGCTGCCAAGATATTGTTTCCAAACAGATGAATGAGTAGCATTTCTGTTACTGATAAGGTAGCAAATGAAGGACTTGTTCTACCTCAGCCCAATGTTTTCACTTATGTCAACTGCCTCTGTGATGGTATTTCTCAGTCAGAGGACTCCATAGGAGCAATGAGGTATGACAGTTTTTTATTATGTGGGACTGTACATTTCAGGACATGTAGCATCTACAGACCCACTGACTAAATGATATAGTATTTTTCTCAGGCATACTGACAAAAGCCCCTGGACATTTCCAAATGCCTCAGAGGTCATTTTGACCCCAATGGACAACAACTGCTGACTAATTGGGCTTATTTAGAGTTTCAAGTCTTATTGCATGAAATAATTTAAAAGGATGTAAATCACAAAATTGGAATGCTCTCAAGATGATGAAAGAATAGGAAAATGAAATAAATACTACATGTACAAGAAATAAAAATAAGCTATTAAAAGATATATTAATATATTTAAATGTAGATGAAAATAAAATGAAAGGAAACTATGTCCCTGCATATCAATTTTCTTTGAAATAATAAAGTTTAAAAATAGTAGTAAATGCTCAACATAAGACAGCTAGACAGAATCTTAATTTCATAATTGATGAAAATGTAAAACAGCACAAGTATTCTGAAAAACAATATGGACATTTACAATATTTATTTATTTATAAATATTTATAAATATTCTTATTTATAAGAGTAACAAAAACAGTTTCCTTTTTAGATGTGATTCCCATGGGAATTATCCTCCCAGAAAGTAAGACAGAATAATAAAAGGCTATTATTATGTATTTCATGTGCTGCAAAATTTTAGTAAATACACATATAGTTTAATAAAATATATTTTTAATAACCATAAAAATACGCTACACTCATCAATATTACCTATGGAAAAAAATGTGATTAGTTACAGCATTTCAGATTTAATGTAATAAAAAAACTGGGAGAAGCATTATGGGAAAAAATTCAATATCCACAAACATTAAATAAAAGAAATTTTTCTCTACCTCCTAATACAAATAGAATCAGAAAAGTAAGAGTAAATAGTTATAAAATCACCAGGCTCATAATAAAACCAATATTATTAAAGGAAATCTTTTGGGCTTCTGAAGTTTAGCAGTACCACTGATTAGAGTTCTTTGAACAATTGAATAGACTGTGTATATTAATATTTCTAATTTTTTATAAAAACTAATTTACATTTTTCAAAGCACATCTTAAGTAAATGGATCTGAAATATGCATATTAGCCTTCAAAACTCCTTTGAAACTATGATCAACCTACGATGCTTAAATGTGTTCATTCTACAAGAGTTACTGATGACCTTCTGTGTTCTAGTGCCTAAGGAGGAGCAGGAGAGAATCCAAGGACAAATGAAGCATTCTGAGATGTTTCTGGAAATTGGATTTGGTAATCCAAGAGGTGAATTAAGTTGAAAAACAAGCTCTGATGTAATTTTTTAGATGTAATGAAAATGACCCTAGTTTCTGAAAAGAGTCCATAAGAAGACAAAAATCAAGGAGGAAAAAAAAAATACAAATATAAATCTCCAAGTGTAAATGTGCCTGGGTATACGAAAATGCAGATAAAAGGTCCAACCACAAAAGGGGAAGGGATTAAGAAGTACAAATTGCCAGTTATAAAAACAGTTACAGAGATGTAAAGTACAGCATAGGGAATATATCAGTAATATTATAATAACTATGTATGGTATTAGATGGGTACTGGACTTACCAGGTGATCATTTCATAAGTTCCATAAATGTTTAATCGCTAAGTTGTACCCTGGAAACTAATATAATAGTATATGTCAACTATAATTTTTAAAAAAATGTTTAATTACAAAAAAGAGTCCAACCACAAAAGAGAAGTGTTTGATGAGAGGAAAAGAGAAAGAGCAATTTCTGTTATCAATCTCAATTATTCCTATCAAATGAGGCTAGATTTAAGGATACCTAGGACAACAGCTCGGCCAAGGTAGCCTGAAGAGAGCTATTGTCCATGTCTGTCCAGGAATGTAAATGTTTTCTCACCATAACTCATAACTGAGCCTCTGCCTTTGAAATAAATTGAATTTTGTCTTATTAGTGTGTTTTTTCCTTAGTGTTCTTTCTTTCTAGTTGTAAAGTGGTTCATGGTCTAAATCATTCTTCATGTTATGTATGGTACCCAGACAAAATTCACTTTTTCATTCACTTATTCATTCATGTACTCATTCAATTATTCATTCATTCAACTATTCATCTGTTCCTTCAATAAAGATCCTTTGAGTGCCTGGCACTGTGCTGGCTTAAGGTATACAATGGTGAAAAAGGGGTCCCTGCTCCCATAGAGATAACAGACAAGAGTTAAATAGAGAAAAGAAAATGAGGCTCCTTCACCATAGGTCTCCAGACATCAAATTTTCATGGCACCATCTCCAGTTTATTGACAGAGAAATGATGGCTGTCTAAGGAAAACAAGACCCAAATTATTCCCGTGGCTGATTCCAAAATCTACAGCACAAATCAGCTGTCCTCAGATTGCTGAGGACAAGAGTAACAGCCATGCTGCTCACATCTTTAATCAAACTGCACCCACTAAAGTTTTGAAGGATAAACAAAGGAAGTTTAAGATAGATACTGTCACTGTTTTCCAGTCAATAAAGAAAAGTTGCTTGACTATAATAACTGACATTGAATCATAGGATTTACCTTCTTGGCTTTACAGCTTAATTAAATCTGGAATAGAAAGCTTTTTTTCTTTTTTTCCAAACAACATAAACATTGCTGCTAAATAGATTATAAATTTAAACAATATTAAAGATAAAAGAGGCTGACTCAGACACAAAGAGCCAAACAAATGCTGAAGATTATAACTCAAGATCACAGAAAGGTTAGATCAGAAACCTGGATTTTCTCCTTCTCCTACGATTCAGCATCCTGTAGTTATTGTGCTGTTGTTTTTCCCACCATAACAAACTTCTTCTAGGGGAGGGCTGATCTTACATAAAGAAAGTAGAGTTTAGAGTTTTTTTCTTACATTCTTATACTTGTCAAAAGCAAATTTCTCATATATAAAAGTCATCACTACATTTACCACTACGCACAAAGGGGAACAAAAAAAAGACAAAGAGACATAAAGATCATACCGCTGCCTTATAAAGAGAAATACAATAATGTATTGTGTTTGTTTGTTTGTTTGTTTGTTTGTTTGTTTGTTTGAGGGCAATGTCACTGGCCCTCATATGTGGGACCTGAACCGGGGCCGCTGGCTTCCCAAGCCAGCGCTTAACCACTGTGCCACTCGGCCGGCCCCTCAATAATGTATTTTCCAAGGTTACAATTTATAATTTAAATTCTCTTTCCATGATAATCAGTCAGGATAGTGGCCTTTTGAAACTGAAGTCTACATTCTATATTCTAAATATACTAAAATTTAATGCCCAGAAGTCTCAAAACAGGTTTATTTTTTTACAGAAAGCCTTGTAGTACATGTTCATATTACTAACTCTATAACAGAATTTTATTTCTGTATGTGTTTTCAATATGCAACTTTCCCCAAAACATTTTTTACAATTGGCCTTTTGCATCTGAGTTTGCAGTGCCTTTCTTTCCTGGAATTGCTCATTATGAAGAACTATAGTTCCAAGGCCTTGCAAGATAATTCACTAGAATTGTATCAAGAAGTGCAAGGTCAAAGAAATATAAACTTCATCTTAAAATATAGACACTATTTATATTTTTATCCATGAAATTAGAGGCCTATAGCTTTCTACTTCAAGAATTGTCTGAGATTTATGGCTATGTAATTTTCAGGAATATTTGAGAAATATGCTGGGAAGACAGAAGAGAAGCAAAGAAGTTATTGGAAAAATTTTAGTATATATGATGACCACAGAGCGACCACTATTCATTCATTTGTTCAACATATATTTATTGAAAACATGCCTGGTAGGGTTCTAGGAGCTTGGGATACATCAGTCAACAAAGATTTCTGCCCTCATGGAATTTCATTGGGGATAAGAGGAAAGACACAATAAACAAAAGAACCTAATAAATTATAATTTATACACACACACACACACACACACACACACACACACAAAGGATGCCCAAAAAGTGTATACACATTTTAAGGAAAAAACTGTATTAAAATTGCAATACTCAATATATACTGATACCAAAAGATGAATACAAGTCATGTGTATACATTTTTTTGGCACCCCCAGTGTGTATGTATGTGTGTGTGTGTGTGTGTGTGTGTGTGTATATATATATATATATACATATATATATATATATAAAAATATATATATATCTCATATGTAGGAAGATGATACATGTTATCAGAAAAAGAAAGAGCCAAGCAAGGTAAATAGCATCAGGAGTGGAGAAGGTCAGAACAGTTTGTAGTATGAAAGAGAGTGCTTAGAATAGGCTCATTGAGAAGGGTAGATACAGGCAAAGACTTGAAGGAGCTGAGTCCTTGAACCAAGAGCGTGCCTGGGGGAAGAGCATTCCAGGTGTGACCCATTAACCATTAACGGGAGAGTACAGATCAAGTCTGAGGCACAGTAGGGTGGCCAGCGTGTTTTGGGGGAATGACAGTTGGAAGAGTAGGAAGAGGGGAAACAGATAACAAGGGCCAGATCATATTGGATCCTGTGACTTTGGCTTTTGTTCCGAGTGAGCTGGGATTTTGAGAGGGCCGACTGTCCTGAACCAACTTGTATTTTGACAGGATCACTCTGCTAGGGGCTGAAAATAGTCTGTAGGAGAATTGAGAGATCATTTAAGAGGCTCGCTCAGTAACCCAGGTGAGAGATGACCATGGCTCAGACGAGGGTGGTTTCAATGGATTGGTAAGAAATGCGTGGATTCCAGATATAATTTAAAGGTTTTCCAATAGATTAAATGTGGGTGTGACAAAGAGAAAAACATCCCAAGATGACAGCACGTTTGGCTGGAGGAATCAAATTGCCATCAGTTGAGTTTGGGAAGGATATAGGTGGAGTAGGTAGAGGGAACAGTTGCATAACAATCAAGAGTTTGGTTTCATACAAGCTGAGTTTGAGACTCCCAAGTAGAAATGCCAAGTAGGTAGGTAAATAGAGAAGTCTAGAATTTAGAAAAGAATTCTGGACTAGAAGCACAAATTTAGGAGCCATCAGCATACAGATGTGGATCTATGAGGATGTTATATGGATCTAAGGAAAATGGATCTAAGAAAAATCAGCAAGCGAGTAAGCAAACAGGAAAGAAGAGGACCAACGCCTGAGCCCTAGGGACAGAGTCAAACAAAGACTCATGTAGTGAATAAGGTGTATCAAGGAGAAGGGAAGGACCAAATGCTGCCAGTGGGAGAAGACTCTGGACTGACCATCAGAAACAAGATGTAGGTCACTGGTGGCCCCGATGGAGTTTGTGGAAATCAAGGCCTGATGAGAAAGGTTTAAGAATGAAGGAGAAGAGAAAAATTGGAAGCAATGAGTTTTGTACAGAAGTGAGTAAATAAAGGCAGTTATCAATAGAGGAAGTGAGGTCAGAGAAGATTTTGCTTTATTTAAGATGAAAGAAATAACACTATGTTTAAATGCCGGTGGGGACAATCTAGTAAGGAATTGGAGGGGGGGCGGGAATGATGCATAGGTGAAAGAATAAAGAATTGCTAGAGCAATATCCTTGAGGAGGCAAAAGAGGTGAGATCTTATGAGCAAGCGGATCAACTCACTTTCAATACAAGCAAAGATGTAAAGAAGTAAAGGAACAGGCAAGAAAGCAGTATACAACTGCAGTGTTGGTAGGGAGGTACATGGCATGGGGGCTTCCAGAAATTCCCTTTTGATTGCTTCACTCTTCTCAGTGAAATAAAGGCTTATCACTGAGAACGAGAAACAGGGAAGCAAAGCACAGAAGGTGGAAGAGTCCTTGTAGGTGAGTGACGGAGGGAGGGAACTGGGACTGGATAGATAGTTCCATGACCTAGCCACATCAAGAACCCACTTGAAGTTTATGATCATAAAGTTAAAGTGAGTCACGACAGCTGGCTTGTGTGTTTTTCTCCAGAGATAGTCACTAGCATGGATTCAGGCTTGGAAAGGCAGAGAGTTTCTATTGGATTGTCAGAAAAGTCATGACGTGTTTTTTTTCTGTTTTTCATGACAAAAATGCGTCATGGCTTTTCCAATAACCCAATATTTGCCCAGGGTTGTGGCTTTGCCAAGCAGCTAAGAAGAAGCCAAAGAGGGAGAGGCAAGGGAATTTATGGCAAACGCACAAGAGTAATTATGATGATAGATCATAAAACTAAAGCCTAAGAATCAAAAGCCATGTACTCTGTCTGCCCCTCTGGTTTTGCCTCCCCTCAGGTTTTGAAGGACAAGACCATATTTTTTACATTCTCTGTATCACTCATTACAGCACCGAGACTTGTATCCATGATGACTACTCAATTAATACGTATTGATTAGTCACTCCTGGGTGTGAAAATGGAGCAGGTTTTCCACCTTCAGAGTTAAGCCCCAGTGGATTTCACAGATGGTCTATATGTTTTATATTTGAAACACCATATGTCATGTATCAAAAGCTCCATACATAGGTAGCTTCAAATTTTCAGGTTTGGGGAATAATGTAGTGGATAGTACCTGTGCTTGAAAATCTGCCATCCAGAAACTTCTGTTTTCTGTTCCCCACACTTTCATTACCTCAACCACATGCTCCCAATTTCCTGCTTCCTCAGAGCCCGGTCTGGCCATCCTGGGATTGAATTGTCTTGGGATTGTTCACCAGGTCTTACATAAGAACCCTAGTCCAGGAGCACAGAGCTGCTATCTGTCGCTTCCCTTTCTTCATTTCTTACAGATCTCTTGATTCGTAACTGCTGTTTCAGAAATATTTGAAGGATGAATTAATTTTCTGCAGTCTCCTAGCATGCTTCATCTCTGCCCTCAGCTGCCTCTGGCCATTATCATCACACATGATTTGGGTTATCTACCGACACACAACTGCTGGAACTGATAGCATATCCCCCTTGTATTCTACATCGCAAGTGCAGACACCACTAATTCTGTTTAATGTGATGTGGAAACTAATGCACCGTGACATTCTTATCCCAGGCGTCTCAATATTGAAGTGATGATGACAGGAAAACTAAAGTTCTTCAGATTCGCATCTCAATTGATTTGAGAAAATTATACTTCTAAGTATGTTTGACTGGAGGATATGGGTCTTCTTTAATTTGAGAATGAGTCATATTGCCAATGATTCAAATAGGAACTTACCCCATTATAGATGCCCCATTACTTAAATTTTATATTTCTTTCAGGCACAGAATTAAACTGTTCCAGCAAGAGTGTTTACCTCATTTCTCTTTGACTTCTACTTTAAAAGCTGAAATACTTTTTCTTATGGATAAAAAACATAGATATGAAAACATAGATATGAACATAGATATAACAAAATCACATTGTAAAATGCAGCAAGGAATTTCATTAAAGGCAGATGTTCTACTTTGTATAGGATTACCCATAATTAATAATATAATACCATTATTATGTTAGGTGTGCACAATGTTTTAATGCTACCACATACACTGTGCTGGGCTCTGAGGGTACAGAGGCAAATGAATAAACACAGTTCTTGCCTTCAAGAATTTACAGTCTAGCAGGGGGACAAATACGTAATTACAATGCAGTTACATTACGAAAGCATTTTTAAGCCAAAACTATGCAAATATTCCCTGGACTTTATTGAACATTGTCACAAATGTCTTTTTTTTTTCCCTAAATTGAAAGAAAAATACAAAACAAAAAAACTACTACCAAATACAAGGTTCAAAGTAATAATTTAGTCCAGAACCAGGGATCTTAGTAATGAATTCATTGGTCTGTTGTTTGACCTGTGGAGGTATAGATCTCTATAAAACATAAGACTTGTCTCAAACACCTTAATTCTTCCAGCTTGATATCCAAGTTTACTCCTTTACAGCACTGGCCTAATTTCTACATTTTCTGATTACTTTTTTCCAAGCACCTGCACTTGTCAATGTCTGGTACCACATTCTTGGCTAAACTCACATTTGTATCTAAATGAAACCACCGGCTTTCACACATACAACCATCAGACATTCAGAATAGTCTTTCCCATACAGGAATGTGGAAATAAACTGAGGCTATACATAGACTCTAAATAGGGTTAATTTTATGTGACGAGTGGGTGGCTACCTACTTTAAATGTGTAGGTTTCATGGAGGATCCTCCTTTTTTCTCATCCATCAATTTTGACATTTCTGAAATTGGGAAGGAAGCCATTTCCTTCCATCGTCAGGGATAAAGCTTTACATGCAAATACTCTTCCTCTTTCAGTCTTGTGTCACGGTTTTGTTTAGGGACTTTCCCAAACAATTGAATTTAATTATTTTAAACACTGACTGAATGCCTACTATGTGTAGGTGTAGGGGTTAACTATGAGCCGCCAAACAAACCAACTGAATGAATATTCAACACCAGTTCCGCAAAGAACTAACAGGAGGGCAAACCAAGTAGCTTCTCTAATGCCATCTGTGATGAGTGTGGCAAGAACAATCTCACGACTCCAGAGTCCAATTCCTGTCATGGAAACAGATGAAAAATGCCCCTGAAAACTATAGAATTTGGTATCTTTTTGTGATCATATATGCTTTTTCAGATTGATGTTTGACGCTCAGAAAATATTTCAGTTTTCATCTAGATTAACTCCTTGAATGGGAAGAAATTCAGATGCCATATAAATGGGCCCAGGAAAAGAGCAACTTGAGAAAATATTCTAAAACATACCAAGTCATAAATATTTGCAGCTCGTTGGTATCCCTAGTTTTAAATATGAACATTCTGGCATTCTGTTTGTAGGAGCCGGATTCCTAGTCTACTGACAATGAAACCACACAGGAAAGTTAGGAAATAAAGGTGTGTACAATGGTCTCTCCCACCTAACACATCCCAGGAGAGCACATTGGTCACTGCAAAATGCAACAGAAGAAATGCATTGTTTCCTGCTGTTGACAAATGGATCTTATAGGCTGCCCTGTCTTCTTTTGAAGCCAATGTCTAGTAATTAACCCTTCCATCTGGCAGTATCTTTTCCACACATCTAGTCAAGAGACATTTTGTCTTCCTAATAGCTGTGACTTTAGTAGTCCTCCGCTAATGATACTTGTTTCCATTCCCACTTGCTAAAATACTTTCATCTCATTTAGTGACCTGAGCAGGGATATTAGGAAAAGTGGAAAACAATCATTCAGAAACTCATTAAAATATCTCAGCACAAAATGAGAGTGGTGCGCATAAAGGGATTGAAAACTCTGGAAAGGAATAATAAAGATCTCAGAGTCATTATCGCTGCTGTCAGCCTGGTTTCAATCAATCACAGACTCTGAAAAAAGGAAAAAAGTCAGCATGGAGTTTCAAAAACAGTAGGAGCTACTAACTATATGCTCTGTCTACCAAGAAATGATCTTTAAGGAGAAATCCATCCTCATCTTTATAAGTGCAAATGCTATTAGCATGAAAATTAAAATTGATTTCTGTTTTTTTGCTGAAAAGAATTCTGATGTAGACTTATATGTATCATATCCCTGAATTGTGTCCACCTGGAGTTTTAATGTCACCTGTTTTCTCTGGTGACAATAAGGGGACTATGAATCAAGAGAGTGGGATTGAGATATCAGATAAACCACTTACAAGTTTGATCTTAAGTCAATCAGTTATCCTACGGGAACTTTTCAGTGTTCCCATCCACAAAGGGTACTCTTAACCACTTAGATTGCTAAGAGGATATTAGGAAGTAATAACTTCTTTTTTTTTTTAACTAAGCAAATGAAGGGTTTTTTTCAGCTTTATTGAGATATAATTGACACGTAAAATTGTAATGTATTGAAAGTATACTTTGTGATGATTTGATATGTATATACATTGTGAAAGAACTTCCACCATCTACTTAGCATATCCATTGCCTGACATATTTATCTTTTATTAGTGAGAACATTTAAATTCTATTTTCTTAGAAGTTTCAATTGTACAAAACAGCATTATCAACTAGAGTCACCATGTTATATATTAGATCTTCAGAACTTATTCATCTCATAACTCAAGGTTTGTGCTCTTTCACCAACCTCTCCCTATTTCCCCCAACTCCTTCAGTATCCTGTTTTCATTTCATCTGGATATATACCCAGAGTAGGAATGCTGGATCATATGGTAAATTCTTTAAAATAAAGGCAGTTGTCCTTATGATCTCAGGTCAGTTGTCATGTCTTCAAAACACACTTCCCTGACTACCAGTTTTCACGCACACTTCATCCCACACCAACCCCAGCTTCCGCCCACAACACATTCTTAAAACATCACACACTTTCCTTCGTAGCACATAGTAGTTGGTAGTTACGATTTGTGTATTGATTGTATCTTTCTAAACTCCATGAGGGCAGACTATGCACTTCATTTAAGGCTGTATCTCATTTGCATTCTCAGCACAATGCCTGGCACATAGTAGGTTATCAAAAAAAGTTTCAAGCCTTGGATCTGGAGGGAAGGACGTATAGTCCTGATAAATGTATGATCAAAGAACCAATTCTTTCTTTTCTTCTTCCCTAGGTTTGTTTCTTTCTTTCTTTTTTTTTTTTTTTGAGGGCAGTGTCACTGGTCCTCATATGTGGGACGCGAACCGGGGCCACTGGCTTCCCAAGCCAGCGCTTAACCACCACGCCACTCGGCCGCCCCCCCTAGATTTTATATTATGGAAACAATGGCCAAAATCCACCAAAATACTGCCCAAGGTCCAACAGATCAACACAACCCTGTCATTATGGACTCCTTGACAAGCAGTGTGACATCTGGGACTCCCAAATTGGCACTGCCTGTCCTATATACTGCAGGGCTTACTATTTATTATTTTTCTTACAAAAACCAAAGCTCATGAATTTTCATTCTAGCAAGGCCTTCCTTTGCTTATCCTAAAATGGAAAAAAGCAGCTCTGCCTCAATCATGCAATTTTGTTTTCAAACTTTTCAATGTTCATTATACGTACCCATTCTAGTCTCTCTCCCTTGTTCCTATAATAGATACACACATCCATAATTTTGTAAACAGTGAGGATTCAATAGATAATGTGTCTAAAAGAACTATTTTTGTAAAATGAGTAAGCTTTATTCTCTCATACATACTGAAACAGCCAACTCATTTTCTCAGCTAATTAAAAACTGAGATGATAAATTGTAAAAATCCTATTTATTTGGTATAAAGAAAAATCCTCAGATTATCAATTGATCTTTTTCTAGAGAATATAAACCAGCTTGATATATTCTCATAATCTTGAAATATTAATAGAACAATTACTCTGGAATTATACAGAAAAAAATGTTGTTCTTTTTTTAACTCAACTTGTGTGATGACGCTAAATATTTTGCTTTTCAGACAACACCGCTTTCAGTCATCACCTTTAAACAGAGGACTCATATTGTTGGTTACTGGTCTTTCGTTTGCTTAATCATTCATTCAGCCAACCTGTCCTTTTCGATTGTCTGCAATAGATTGAGGACAGTGCTAATGTTCCATGGGCCTGGAGAAACCCCTCATGAAAACAGAGTCCCCCGCTTTGACCACAGCACCTCCATTTTTATCCATTTTGTATAGAATCTGAGTGCTTCCAAATCAGCATCATTTATTATTTTAATTTTTCAATTGCAGTTCACATTCGTTATTATTTTATATTAGTTTCAGGTGAACAGCACAGTGGTTAGAATTTATTTGATTTACGAATAATCTAGTCTTTTAAACCTGGCTTTTTTCTTAACATCCAAATAAAAGAAGCCAAACTTCCATCTTATGAACTGGAAAACTAGTCACTTGCCCAATATTTCTGAGGATCCCCTGGAGGTGCTGAGCTGTCTTGGTTGATTCTATTCTCCTTGAATTCCAAATGGCTGGTCCCCTTTCTCCCTGATCACTCCTAGATGCCTCTCTCCTACTTCTCTAAGAGCTGTCCTCTCAGTAAGCAGCCATCCACCTAAGGGGGACACAGTCGGCTGCCTGCATTCCCCAAGGCATTGCAAACAAGACAGGTAATAGACTATGCAGCTTACTGAATCCAAGGATATCCTAAGGGAATGATAATGCATAAAAAGGAAAATAAAACTCAAAAGCAATATTGCTGCTCTTAGCAGGTGTGGGGGTGTTCAGCCTCAGAAACCCATTCCCAGGCCTCAGCCTGTCCCTCTCCACATACGACACCGGAAGAAGCTAAAAAATCAGTTAACATCTTGGGAACCCCTCAAACCCAGGAAACTCCTTTTGCTTCATAATGATTCTCTCTTTCCCCACTCCTTCCCTTCAGGCCATGCTTACACCTTGCTTTCACATAACCTATTGTTTTCTCAAACACACAAAAAAATGCTCCTTCTTCTAAGATGAATTCTGACACAATTCTTAAAATGTATTGTAGAAACACTTGCAGTCAACATGCTGCCACAATGTTTGTTTTTTTCATGCACTCTCTACATCTATCATATTGTACTATGATTTTGTTTTAAACAAAGATTCTTCATCTTAAAAGTAATCATCATCATCATAATTCAACAGGAGTCATTGAAGGTTTCAGAATAAGGAAGTGAGATAAAACTACGTTGGAGAAACGTTAACCTGCCCAAGGGGACTTGCCCTGAAAGAGTTTACTTTTGAGACAACATAACACTCTCATTTCTGGCTGCTTTTAAGTTATCTCTTCATTGATTCTAAGAGACTTGGAGTGCAAACTCTTAGTGGGTTTATTCAAATATAGTATTACTTTAAGGACTTGTGTGCAATAAATACTTATGTGCAGTAAACCTAGGCAAGGTCAACCCTATTTTAGTTGAACTGCTTTGGCCTAAATTAAGTATTCATTTCGTAAGCAGAATTCTGCGGGAAAGACACTTCCTGTTTCTTTCTCAGATAGCTCCCTCCAATTGCTTAGCCCTAATAAGAGGAAAAAAGATGCAGTTCTATTCATATGCCATATTATTTCCTTTAAACTCCTGTCATTATCACACTGCCTACACAATGTCAAAGCCCCTGAACAAAAAGCCAAAACTGCAATTACCTTGATCCGTGGGCTATATACAAGAGATGTAAATGTTGGATGACTGACCACTTTTCAACTTTGCCTGAATGTTTTGAGGCCTTCCAATTACCACACCCAACATGAATTCATCCATTGAGATTGAAACCTAACTGCTCCTATTGGGCCTGCTAAGCTGCCTTGGTTTTCTTAATGTGACTGAGAACAGACCAAGGAATTAATATAAAAGTACTCAGTCATTTTGGACATGTTCTTTGTGTTACGTTGGCATCATTATCTGTCAGCTCCACCTCCATCATTTGCTGGCTGGCTTTATATCACTTATATTTATTCTACTTAAAAAGAAAGTTAATATTTTTGTGACTGAAAAATAAGCATGCTAATTATAAACAAAAGTGAAGAGAAAACATAACATTAAAAAAATATATAAAAATCAGCCGTGATCCTACAACCCCAGAAATAATCACTGTTTCAATTGAGTACATTTCCTTCCTACCTTTAAATTTAAATGTGTATATAAATATGTGTACTAGAATCTAATATTGCTAATGCATCGATGTCATGATTGAAATTTCCTTGACTACCAGTCTTTTATGATATTTTAAAGTCTTGATCTTTCCCCAGCTCACCATTATTTTGAAGAACAAAAAGCTGAAGAAGCTTTATTGAGTCTTATCAAAGTCCTAACGGCTTAAGTCCAGCCTGAGCTTGGGCGATGCTTTCCCTTGGATATGCCTGGACACTGATGACTCTTCAGGAGCTTGAGAGCTCATTTCAAGATGTGAGACACAGAGACGTGGTCCAATAGCGGAGCCATAGGCATGGATGGGGAGATGCCGTTTGACTTCAGCATGGTGTCTATGCCTCAGACTTTCCTTCCAGCTTATCTCTATTAGATTTGTGCTCTGCATCCTAGGAAGCACAGAAGGCTACAGGTCAAAAATGAAAACTACAGCTCACTAATATTTCTGTAAGACATTGGGTGAAAAGTCATTCTGCATGTGAAAAACCTAACAGAAAAGAAAGCAAGATCCTCCACTTTTGCACTTAACCCAGCTTGGCTTCAATTCATTGAGGCCCCCAGAAAATACTCCTGCACTTCGGCATGTGGGAGCCTCCTGTGTACCCCTAGTGGAGGCACCTCAAGCCAATGACAGCTCAAATGGAGGCACTGCAGGTGGGAACTATTCACTAAAACCAATTTTAAAGACAGTGAAGCTCTGTCAATGGTTTCCATCCCCAGGGCCAGGTGAAGAAAGGAAATTAGTACTATTATTACTTTCATTTTATAGAAAGAAGGCATGGAGAGGTTAACAAACTTGTCAGGGTAACGTAGTAAGTGGTAGAGCCAGGTTTTAAACCCAGATATCTGATGTTAAGATTAGCAATATGCCAATATCTAAATCAAAAGTAAACAGTTTAATCTACCACCTTGACACTGCTGATTCTACAGAACTTTGAAGTTCTTTCAATGGATTGAATTTTCTTTTTATCTAAGCAACTTAATCATTATGAATAAAATCATCACATAAAAAGCAAAACATAAAATTTACATAGAGTTTGCAAATTGAACCGCTTTTCATTCCTGGATAACTAAGTTCGGTTAAACAACCATATGAGGGTATGAGATTCAAACATTTGGATTTTGTATAACACAGCTCAATATGTATGGGAATGACACTTGTGTTATGAGTAAGCCCATTTTCCCAAACAAAGAAAAAGGTATAGACTTGAATTAGCCACCCATCAAGTCTTTGGAACATCCATTTTTTATTTTCTTGCAGTTAATGAAATCTGTGTAACGCGAGGAATCATTTCTCCCCCTCCTTCCTATTTCCCATTAGCGCATGGGGTCTTTTAGAAAACGTTCTGCGTGTTTTAACAGCCACACTGCTCACCATCCCAAGATGGTTGGAATGCTTGGAAGCTCACCAACCATTCCAATTTCCACCTTCTCACCCCTCATCTCCTTGAAGACTTTTCTATAGTCATGTCTCTTACACAATTGCATTTTCTGTGAGCAAAAGTAATCAAAATATTCAATCCGCCTGTTTTTCTTTTCTCAATGTATTTTACAAGTAACAATTATCATCAATGATATTATTATAAGTGGACTCAATCTCTCCAACAAACCAAAGCATATGCAGAAGTCATTCTATTCAGAGGACTTGCAGTGGTGGTAGGAATGGCCCCAGAGCATAACCGACTGTGTGTTTCGGGAGGATAGAGGCCATGGTTCTTACCTTGCTCTTCCCAGTATCTGCATATTTGGAGTTCTCAAAAATGTTGCTTGGATTTAATTGACTTGAAATGTGAACCCCAAAGCCAATAAACAGATAAGGCTACCAAACTTGAGTCTGGTTACTAGATGTGCCTGTTATGACTGCTGGTTCTGGGGAAGCTTGATATTTATAACGAGAGAGAGAGAGAGAGAGAGAGAGAGAGAGAGAGAGAGAGAGAGAGAGAGAGAGAGAGAGAGAGAGAGGAGGAAAGCAGAGAGGGAGAGAGGGAGGGAGGGAGGGAGGGGCAGAGGGAGAGGGGAAGAGAGGGAGAAGGGAAGAGAGAGAAGAGGGGTAGGGTGAGATGATTGTGGAACTCTGGGCAGGTGAAAACTATGAAACAAGCTGAAGCAGGAGAGGGAAAAATACAAGATTCAGGGACAATGGAGGAAGTGCCACCAAGAATAAACTTGTGCTAGATGTGACTCTTTTCCTTTCTGTCTCTTTTCCTTTGGGCTGCTTTAACCATAGATCAGTGGCTTAAACAACAGACATTTATTTCTCACAGTTCTGGAGGCTGGACATCCAAGATCAAAGCCCTGGCAGATTCTGTGTCTGGTGAGAGACTCCTCCTGGT
Organism: Aselliscus stoliczkanus; assembly: GCA_033961575.1. Taxonomy (NCBI): domain Eukaryota; kingdom Metazoa; phylum Chordata; class Mammalia; order Chiroptera; family Hipposideridae; genus Aselliscus; species Aselliscus stoliczkanus. The sequence continues at coordinate 81,134,034 of CM066740.1, read as the reverse complement.
TCACAGAGGATGCTTTCTCACCATGTTCTCCCATGAATGAAGGGGTGAGGAGGTTTTCTGAGGTCTCCTTCATAAGGGCACTAATCCTATTCATGAGGGCTCCACCCTCAGGACCCAGTCACGCCCCAAAGGCTCCCACCTCCTTATACCATCACTTTGGGGTTTAGGATTTCAAAATATGAATTGGCAGGGGGTAGGGGAGGGCAGCACCACTCAGTCCATAACAAACCTTAGCCTAGGTTTACTTCCTAGGCTAAGGCAGTAGACACTCTTCCTAGCTGTTTCTTCCTCCACACCTCAGCTCTCTCTCTCTTCTCCTTCTCCAGTCTGAGGTCAGTTGGATTATTATCCCTTGGGTCTTAAAAGTACAGGTTGAAAATTCCCATGCAACCCATTTTCGTTAAGCTATCCCCGTAGAGCAGGTGTCTCAAGAAAGCATCTATCCGTTCCTTATGTAAGCCCCACAATGAATGCACATCTTAGAAGAGAAAAATAAAGCAGTTTGGAGCAAGGAGCAGAGCGGGTTTGTAAATGTGGATTTGACCCACAAACATCGAGCCCACCGTCAGTAAAATGTTATATTAATATTAGTACTGGAGCCGCTTTCCTCTGTGATGTACTTCAAATTGCTCCTCACCACTGCATGATAGAAATTCATTAGCTTCATAAACTGCAAAAACGATCTCAATATAAACAAAATCTTAGAGCATGCATCAGTGTGACAATTCCAAGAACTTGAAGTTCTTGAAATTTTTTATTGCTTCCTTTCTTTTCCTCCCCAACTTAAAACTTAGCATAAAAATATGTAACTAACCCAAACAAGGATGAATTGAGTTACTGCATAAAAATATGTAACTAACCCAAACAAGGATGAATTGAGTTACTGTATGATATGAATTTTGTTTTCCTTCCTGTTCTTAAATATTTCTCCTTCCCTCTCTCCCTTTATTTTGACATTTTTTTACTGTGGAATATAACATACATAAAGAATTATAGGGCACCGGCCAAGTGGTGCGTTGGTTAAGAGCTGGTTTGGGACGCCAGTGGCCCCGGTTCAGATCCCACAATGAGGGCCTGTGACTCTGCCCTCTACAGCTAACAACAGCTCCACCTGGAGCTGGGCTGCTGTGAGTCCCCAGGGACAGCATAGCTGCAGCCCCTGCTGCAGTGGGCTGCCATAGGCTACAGTGAGTGGCCAGCAGACAGTGTGAGCGGCTGGAAGCCAGTGTGAGCTGCCAAGAGCAGCTGTGAGTGGCCGTCCAGAGGCCAGCGACTGATCTGCCTCATCCGGGAAGAGTGCAATGATGATACCAACAAGGGCCAGTGAAGCGATGTCCTCCACAACCAGACTGAAGAACAAAAAGACAACAACTTGTCTGTTCCCCTCCCCCAATTCCCCAATAAAATCTTTTTTAAAAAAGAATTATATATAATATTTATACACATATATACACATACATATAATAAGAATAATAAGAAACACATCTGTGTAATTTATATAGCTCTCCTCCTCTCAATGGAATCTTAACACCTATTGGACTATTTGGGAAATAAAAATAAAAACATTAAGTCCAAAGGAAGAAAAAAATACATTTTGAAGCCACCTGAGAATTAAAGTTAAGAAAAATTCTTAAGATTGGAGACTGTTTCCTTGTTAAGTTGAAAAAGAATTAAAATAGGCCCCAGTTGCCTGCTTTGACTTTACCCCTTTTTTCTTTTCATTCTTCTTTTCCTTCTCCCCTCCCCCATCTGCTCTTTTTTCTTCTTTCCTATCTATTGCCCCTTTCCCTGAATCTTAAGTGGCATTAGACAGTAAACAGACAATCTCCAAGGCAGATGGCTCTCTAAAGAGCAGTTCTGACAATTGCTATCGTTAGACTGGACAAACGATTCCAAGAAAGAAGTATGAAGACGTGAAATCTTCCCCTATGGTTCCAACCACACATTTTATAGCAGTTTCAGTAAAAGGAAACTGCAACCTGAGACAAGCCCACAGTCACATACATACCTGATACTTCTGCCCCTATTAAAACGCCAATCCTGCTTCTGCTAAGGAAGTTACCTAACCACGAGAGACTCTCTCTGCTGCAAGTCAGCTGAATAGAGCCTTTAACCTGTATTTGAGTCGCCTGAATTCTTTCTTCCTTGCCACATTAACGTACAAAGACCCACGTTTCACTACTTCATCTTTACTTTCACCTAGAAGACACTCAGCTTTCCTGCAAGGATGGGACTGCCCTCACAGCCAGGCCAGACACCCCAGGTGGAGAATTTCTCAGCAGCCACTAGGCTTCGCCAGTAGAGGGCAGTGGAGAGGTTGGAAGTAATATCCTGTCATTCCCCACCCCTTCAAACTGTTGACCACTGTGTCTATCATCATTTGCATTTTCCTAACTTCATCTTTGGAAACTTCCTACCCCGAATCCCTCCTCTCTCTCTTCCAACCGACTTTTTCTCTCCCCTGTCTCCCTGTCACCCAGAAAGATATGCAGCCACCCAGGGACCCTCTGGGGCAGGGTAGAGTGCTGGTCTTCCCGCTGTGTTTGTGGAGCCAATTCCGTCCCATGTGAGCTCTGGGTGACCAGTGATGTCGCCTCACTCCCCTGGGAGAAGAGCAGAATTGGAGAATGTACGTAATTTCCTACATTCATAGAGTATTAGAATTCATGGTGCTCTGAAGATTATTTAGCCAAATTCCTGCACTCTATCCATAAACACTCAGATCGCTGAATGGACCTGCCCAAGGCCGCAGACTTAGTGTCAAGGCTGAAATTAGAATCTGATATCTGTCCCAGGCACTTATACTGAATATTGACTAGTCATGATAATAATAATGTAAATATAACAACAACAGTGATAATGTCTAGCGAGCGTTCACTACTTACCAAAACCTCATGAGACAGAGATCGTTATTATTTCTACTTTACGGAGGAAGAAACTGAAACTCAGAGTAATTAAGGAACAGTTAGTGAGTGGAAGAGCCAGTATTTGATTCCAGGAAGTCTTATTTCAGACCTGGAACTTATAAAACCACTGACATTTTCGCTGCTTTGTGGGAAAATGAAAGAAATAAGGACAGCATGGGGCATTTTTCTTAAAGCTAGATTTATTCCATTTACAATACTATCCTTTATAATATTCTGTACTTCCTACCTTAGAATATTAAACAAGCCGCTTCTTTTATGAGAAAATCGTGCAAGTACATGGCAGTTGTTGCTGTTTTATGATCTTTATTTTTTAATAAAAATATATTTTGGAAGTTGTTTATGTATATGAAATTGCAAAGTCTGGAAAGCACTTCCTTGCATTATCTGTCTCCTGTAGTGATGCTGGGAGAATGCTCAATTGCTTTCATTCCTCCCCTGCAGGGTTCTCCTGGAAAAAAGGGTGGAGTGTGGAGAGGTCGGGAATAAGTCAAATTTATCATGTACCTTGCATGCCAGGACTTGTTTGATTGCAAGTAAATCACTTAAGGAAAAATGAGTCTATACTGGTTAATTGAGCTGAAACATTTGGGTATCAGTAATTTAAATTGTCTTAAATTGTATCTCCTGGTTTTCCTGTCTACCATATACTGGCTTAATTCTGAGTCTTCCTGGAGGCAAAATGGCTGCCAACAACTTCAGTCTTTCTCTATGTTCAAGTTCAGAGGGGGAAAAGGCATCTCTCCCCCAGTAGCTCCCACATTGGATTGTGCTTTGATTGGACTACCTTATGTCCTTCCCTGAAGGTGTCACTACATCTGGGGGTAGATTTAAGCTACTCATCCAGTTTTGAGTGACATACTATACTCCTGAAGCTATACTGGCGGCATTTCCTCTGAGGTAGGAAGAAGATGGTTCCCAAAAAGGAAAGTTAGATACTGTTGCCAAAAGAATGGATGCTTGGTGATCGAACCAGCAAATCTTTATTATTCAATGAATATATGTCTTCACAGGGCTGGGTGCTAGTCATTCATTACTTCATTTAACTCCCCTAACAACCCTACTAGGCAAATAAGAATTTAACAATGAGGAGGGGGCAGGCCAAGTGGCTCAGTTGGTTAAGAGCTTGCTCAAGAGTGCGAGCTGAGCTCTTAGCAACAGCAGTTCGATGCCCAGCCCAAGCTGAGCTGCCGTTGAGCTGCCAACAGGTGGCAGGATGGCTCAGCTGAAAAAAAAAAAAGAAAAAATAACAATGAGGAAATGGAGGCTAAGAGAAGCCAAGAAACACATAAAAGGTCAGACTGATAGTAACTGAAAGATACAGGAATCAACCTCTATTTTGACCAACTCCAAAGCCTTAATTTTTTATTTTATAATTTGCATGTCCTACCCATCCCTTTACCATTAAAACTTAAGATAAAGTAAGCCACCCTGTGTATTTCAACTATGGCTTGGTCCAGGGACTCAATAGCTATCCTTCCTGGGCATGCTTCTGCAGAGGGGTGAAGCGCTGACTGCTCCCTTTTCCCATTGCACCAAGAATAACAATCCTTTAAATATTTGTTCCTGTTCTCACCACAGGTGAAAGGACTATGATAAGAGATACTGATTATGTCTCACCTCGGGGTTAATGAAAAAATAGAATCCAGAACAATTCTAAAGGGATGTTCCTCAAATAAGAGAACAACGTTTCTTCTAAATTTTAGTTAGGATTTAACAGTCTGAAGCAGCCACACCTCACAGAATATGTCCTTTAGGAAAGAAACTTACCTACCTAAGTGTCCAACAAATACATGGGAAGCAAAGAATTTCACCCCTAATATGTTCAAGAGCAGTTTTCTGATTTGCTCTAGAGCAAATAGAGTAATTATCATCACTCGCTACAGTTCCAGGAAACCCTTCTCTGAAAGAGTAAATCTGTCCAATCAAAATGAAGTGTTTGGAGTGTTAAAGAGTATGTAATGTTTTATGCAAAACAAAAAGCAAAACCATCATCTGCAGTTCCAGACACCACAAGGCACACAGACTCGGGTCACAAATAAGATTGCTTTCCTAGAGGACACGGCCATGGCTGCATCTCATATGGAAGCGATCTGCAATCATTCATCTCCAGATTTGCTCAATATTAAAGAACAATCTGCATTATTTTTCAAGGAAAATATTCAGAATTGAAGGAAAAAGATACTAGTCATAAGATAAAAATAATTGGAGGTTTTGATATTAATATAAAAGCAAACAAGCCAGGTTAAATCTCAGCTGTCACCTAATATCAGGCAGCATAGTACACAGCCTACCATGGACCAAGTCCTGTCTGCTCAGCCATCATCAGGCCACACCAATTGCTTGTGATTCCAGAAAGTAGGCTTTGGCTCATGTCTTCCTCCTTCTCACTCCTTCTCTGAACACCCCGTGCCTCTAAGCAGATAGAAACTATGCTCACTGGACATTTTAGTTCTAGTCACATGCGTCACATGGCTCCAGGTTCACGTTTCCATGAAGAAATGAAAATTTCTTGAGCCTAACCTATGTTCACCATTGAATTCAGATAGGTGTGGCCATGTCTGGTAAACTAATGGGCCACTTGCCAAAAAATAATTGAGGAAAGAAAGACTGAGCACTTTTTTCGGGAGAGAGCACATCCCAAGAGAACAAGAGGCAGCCAGTCATAACAACCTTGATCCAGTTTTAAAAAGTCTTGGCTCCCAGAAAGCCCCTGGGTACGGGCAGGATGGGCATACAGCAGGAGTGATGGCAGTTCCCAATAGCAGGGGTCAAGGTGCCTGGTGGAAACTGGGTGTGGTGCTCAGGGCACTTTCAATACCTTCTAGTTTCAACTTTGGACAATTACATGAGTCTAACTAGTTAATGGTAAGGAGAAGAAGCCTTGCCTTGCCCTGCCCCCAAACCTCTGCCCTCAATCCTCACCAGTAGCAAGTGAAGACTCCACAGGCAGAAACACATACACTCACTGCTCAATAGGACACACTTCTCTCCTCCTCAGAGGCTCAGGGTGCTACTGCTGCTCAGCCTGCCTTCCTGCTCAAATTCCTCCCACCCCTGTAAGGTGGCCTCTTCCCCAGTTTGGCTCCTCCCATACCCCTTACCTCCCAACCCTGTCATTGACATGCCAGCCATTCCTGAGGACCCCGGAAAAAGAGGCATCCTTACTCTTATCTGTGCCATTGGCCGCACACGCCTCCAGCCCTTTCTCTGGCTTGAGTGATGCCTTGCTTGGCCCAGTGGCCACCTGGGCGGAGCTATGCTCCTGCCCCTTCCCTTCTCTCTGTGAGGTCCCTTCTGTGCCCTCAGAGGGTCACAGGGGACTAGGGTGAGTTTGCCCCCACTCTGTTCTTCTTCAGCACCTTTTACCTTATGCTGCTGGAAACAGCTACTCCTACAAGCGTCCCTGCTCAGAAATCTCCAGCCTAGTGGTGGCCAAGTCCCTGTGTCCCATACACTTAAGAAAGCAGGTGTCAGCCTCACCTGGAACTTTCTTGCCCTGCTCTGTACCACTCCAAGATCAGTAGAGTGACCCTGCAGGTTCTGGAGCTCAGTACACATACGTCAAGGAGAAGACACAGGGCATTCCTCTTAGATGTCCCCAACGCCATGACTGATTCCTCTTGGAGAAACTTCACTTGGCTTCCTGGGAAGAAAGAACCTCCTATAGTAAAGAGAGGGGAAAACCTCTTACCTGGGCCCACATGACACCCTCCATCTCAAACTCTCTTAAGGACAGGCATAGCACAGGGGAGTTATGAGGCGGGTTTAACCACCTCTTAGTAAACAAACCGGAAGGACCCCAGGGGTGACAACTCTTTGGTAACTTCAAGATGGCGATACCTTGGTTGTTCTTGACTTCAGCTCTATGTTTTTGCTATAACTCCAGCACAAAACCATTCTCAATATCCTGTTACAAATTTCAATGGGTTGATAAGAACAGCGTGAAAAAAATCTAGCACGGTGCCACTCCTCTCTGCACCGTCAATCACATCCCAACCCTTTACCTATAAGGACCTTCGCACTTAGGGATAAACCCATAGTCAATTGGCACAAGTACAATGAGACCTCCAACCATTTAGGGAGGGAGACAGCGTCATTCGTTTGTAAGCAAACATAACAATATATTGGGTTGTCGGAAAGGTCATGACACGATTTTGCCACGAAAAACAGAAAAATACGTCATGACTTTCCCGACAACCCAATATTTTATATGGCAACTTAACATCTAGAGACAATTATAATAACATGTACACAGATAGCAGCATGACTTAACAACACTAGCCCATATCCTTATAACCCTATTTTTCAGACTGGGAAATTGAGAACCATAAATTCCCAAATTGCACAGAACAGTCAATCACTTAAGACCTCCAGTAACTTAAAGTGACTCCAGAGCTCAGTAAAGAGCCATGTTTTTCTATATCTAACGAAAGTTGTAAAATACTTTCCCAATGACATTTCTTGCTCATTTTCACTAAAGGCTGTTGGAAGCCATCCAAACTCGATCTATAAGCCAGAAAGAAATTTCACGTTAATGGTAAGCCCCATACATTCTGGGTATAACTATAACTGACCATTTGTTACGTTTCAGTTCATCACACAGGGGATGGCATTCTTCCCTGAAAGGTTCTTTCATTTTCCATGTATCACCTTATGGAATTTTATAGTCTGGCATAATCCAGCACCCAGAATAGTGTGTGAGTGCCTAAAATATTTCAGACTCCACGTTGGTTACAAGTACAAAGTAGGCTTGTTTATCTAAAAATAAGCCCAAAAGATCAGAACCTTTTGTTTGCCTGTAGCAAATAATTTTCTAAACTTGTCTAACACACTTGTAGCCATTCTGTTGATCATCTACAATTAGAACATGATTCATTTGCCCATGACAGTAACATGAGGGCCTCTATTTGTTCTCTTAGCGACCTCCTAAGGAGATGGAAACATGCAGCTTCCAAATTAGAATATAAAACACCCCTTCGGAGGATGCTTTTAGAAGCCTAGAATTTTTTTTGTCTTCAAATTGTGTGCTCATGAAGGCAGTTTCCAGTAAGATCCCTGGCCGACAACCTAGCAAGGTTAGCCTAACACCAGGTCACTCCCTAAATGGCAGCACACAAGTGGCCAACGAATCTTTCATGAACTTGTTTGTGCTGTTGCTGTTGTTATTGCTGCTCTTTGTCTTATATCACAACACTGGCAAGCTTGGTGCCCAGCATCCGATAACTTCAGGACACCGACCCCCTCCTCTAAAGCAGCTATGCTTGGCTCTGCAGAGAGATGAGATGTAAAGGCAGGAAACGTTGACTCCTCAATGTGAACATTTCAAAGTTGTTATCAAGAACAATTCACAATCACATTGTACACTTATAGACAGTAGCCCTGAGTTTACCTGCCTGTGAGGTGAGGTTGAGAAGGTGGATCGGGGCCATGGAATGACAGACAGCGAATGCTGAGTAGGATGATGGATGGATGGATTCCACCCTTTAGTCACTAGGGAATCATGGAAGGGTTGGGTGCACAGTGATGTGACATGATTAAGGGAGTCTCTTAGGAAGACCAGTCTGCCACCAATAATAGGGTGAATAAAGAAGGAGAAAATAGAGTGAGGGAAGACCAATTAAGAAGCAATTAGGGTAGTCCAGAATTGAGATGGCAAGAGTGTATGTACTGAGGGCAGCAATCCCTAAAATGGAAAATAACGGTAACTCCTGAAGACCGACAAGTTTTGGAAAGAGAAAGGGCAGAGGACTGAACATTGAGGTTTCAAGGCAGGTCAGGGAGAAATAGGGAAGTTGGAGGAGAAAGAGCTTGAAAATTAGAGAAGACAGTTTTGCGATGTTTAATGTGAGGTTCTGGTGAGACAGTTGGGGAAACGGTTCACTAGGCAGCCGGAAATACAAGCCTGGGACTCAGTGGGGATCTTTCCTGTTCTCAAATTGGAGAGGATTTACAAACAAGTCGGTAGTCATCAGACTCAGGCCCTGAAAGCAAGAGCTATATCTCAATCATTCTTGGCAAGAATGTCCCAGAAGGGAGGCTCTTGTTACTATTGCATTGTTTTTCAGTTGGCACATGATTTTGATAGGTCTCAGTTCTGATGATGTCCACTTGATGAGATTGTGTCTACTTCATTCTAATGTGCCTCTTTGTTTTTGTCCTATAACTAATAAATGTTTTTGTGGGGATTTTGAAATTATGTAAATTACCCATCTCTCATTACATTTTCAAGTTGTTCATTGGGTACCCGCTAAAGTACACACATGTTGTGTTGTAAACTGTTACTATCACTAGCTGATGTGACTGTAATGCACAAATTGTCCTCTACTTGGCCTCTAGGCCATCTCAGTGGAGTGAGCTAAGAAATATATGTGTGCACGCAATACACACCTACATTTAAATCCGTATTGATTTCTATGTATGTCGATGCTGAGCACCTCCAATTCCAGTTCAGCCACTACAGGATTCTTCATAGTTTTGTCCCTTTCTACTTTGTAATCCTCTCCCTCACTCTGACAGTGGGATGTCTAGCTCCCAAATATCCTTAATTTTTTTTTTTAATCCAGAGCTCAGACCAGGTGAGATGACTTCCTCTCCCTGCAGTGGTGGACTATTTTCTAGACACCTCTTATATTAAGGGTACAGTTCTTTGAGCGTTTTTACTATATGCAAGGGACTCATTTACAAACCATGATGTCACTTCCAGCCTAAAGTCACCAAGACAGAAACTCTCACCCCAACCTACACCTGCATCAAGGACAGATACATCAGTACCTAATAACACTCTGATTTTAGTGCTTTCTTCATTTCTGATACCTGATACATTTTTCTTGTGACCAGAACTATGTATTCAAAATTATTTTGTCTAGTATTTCTATGTATTTGTAATGGGAGGTTTTGGACATTGCCTTAGTCCACCCCTTGTCAAATTGCAATTCCCAGCTAGAGCAGGCACCTCTTATGTGCCACCTAAGATGGTCTCAACTGCACCTGCCTCTCCTGACCCCTGCAGTACAGATAGTGCTGCTTGGATTCTGACCCACTTCATCAGGCACAGCTTGGCAGATTTTCTGACATTCCTCCCATCTTCTTCTAAACAAGGAAAACAGATCGGGCAATTGCTCTTCAATAATGGCAATGATATTAATAACAATCTAGGGTTTTTCACACATTTCCATGTTCTTTTTTGTTTTTAAAGATTTTATTAGGGAATTGAGGGAGGGGAACAACGTTGGGGAATCAGGGAAGGGGAACAGACAAGTTGCTTCCTTTTGTTCTTCAGTCTAGTTATGGAGGACGTTGCTTCACTGGCCCATGTTGGTATCATCATTGTGCTCTTCTCAGGTGAGGCAGTCACTCACCGGCCTTTGGACAGCCCGCTCATGATGGCTCTTAGCAGTTCACACCGGCTGCCAGCCGCTCACACTGGCTGCTGGCCACTCACTGTAGCCTATGGCAGCCCACTGTAGCAGGGGCTGCAGCTATGCTGTCCCGGGGACTCACAGCAGCCCAGCTCCAGGTGGAGCTGTTGTTCATCATCTTAGCTGTAGAGGGCACAGTGTCACTGGCCCTCATATGTGGGATCCGAACCGGGGCCCTGCTTCTCAGAGCTGGTGTCCCAACCCATCTCTTAATCAACCCACCACTCGGCCGGCCCTCCATGTTCTTTTGTGTGCACATCTTATTCAGCATCCATAACAACAGCAGCTCTCATTCACTGGCCCTTGCTTGTGCCCTCCAGCTCACGTCAGAGCTCTCAAAACCAACACTGATCCAGACGTCCTTGCCACACAACTCTATCACCACCCCACTTTCCTGTCTGGACACCAGACCATCTCATTGTTTCCTGTTTTAGTCTGCACTCCAGATTATAACCTGACCTTCTTCTAAATAATTATATTATCCTCATTCAACCTGCAGATATGACAAGGAAAGATGTTTCCTGCCTTTGAAGGAAACTTGACAGAAGCCAGGCCCCACCAATGGCAGAATCAATTGGAATTTTTTTTTTAATCAATGGGAATTTTTTTTAAATGTATTCTTGACTAAAACAAATTTAGATCTCTGAAACAGAACCCCCAGACAACATCAAGTAAATTAGAAAAAATTTTACTCACCCTTAAATTCTGTTCCAGTGCTAGCATACAGCCATTTCAATGACCAGAAAGTCAAGCAGTGGACTACCCCATCCACACACACAGGTTCTCTCTCTCTCTCTCTCTCTCTCTCTCTCTCTCTCTCTCTCTCACACACACACACACACACACACACACACACACACACACTGCCCAACAACTATTTTCTGACCAGGCCTCATGACTCCCATCTTTTCTCCACCTCTAAGTCACTTTTCTTTCACTTGTATTGAGAAACTGAAGGTCTCAGATCCCCACACAGCAACAGGTGGCAGGTCTGGCTGTACCATATTGTATCGTGGATGTGTAGGTATCTTTGGACATGCTCCCCAGACAAAAGTAGAGTTAGAGTTTCTGGGAGCAAAAAATCACTATACCTTTACATTAGACTGGATATCAAACTAGTCCAAGACATCATCACAAAGTAGGGACGCGAAATATGCAGAGTATGTCTGAAGGTAGTGATCTGAGGGAAATAAAGCTTTCTTAATTGCATCTCAAACATTTTACTGATTTCAACAATCCAGTATCTACTATGTGAATTAAAAAAAAAAATACCAAAAGGCGAGAGAAGGAAAGAGGAAGAAACAAGGAAGAAAAGGAGAGAGAGGGAATGATAAAAGACACAAGAAAGCAGGTGAACCAATATAATTACCAAAACAGAAAGAAGGCAAAAAGTCATTAAATTAGACTATGGATCATTTTACATTAATTGAAGTGTAACTCACAATAACATTATATCAGCTGTGAACCTAATAAATTAAATAGCACAGTATCATAGATATAAGGAAAAAATGGAGATAGGGAAAATATAATCTTCCAAAATTTATTCTAAAAATATTAGCCTGAAGAGGTAAATAACAGAAGAAATGGAAAGTTATCAAATAATCATTTTCCATAACAGGCCTAAGTTAAAATATTTTACAGTTACATATCCAAATTCTTGAAAGAACAGATAATTCTCAGGCTACATTTTTTTTTTTTTAGAACATAGAAAAAGATTAAAAGTGACCCAATTTATTTTGTGAATGCAGCATAACCAACCCTGACCCCGGCATAACAAACCCTGACCCCAAAACCTAACAAAAATAATTTTAAAAAAGAAAATTATGCATTCGTTTCATTTTTAGTATGCTAGTTTTAAATAAAATACTAGTAAATTCAATCCAATTGAACTTTAAAACAAATAATCCACATGATCAAATAAAATGTATCCCAAAAATGCAAAAATGATTCAACATTAGGAAATAAAAAGTATCAAACCAATAAGCCAGTAAGAAATAAACCATAAAACCATGATAATACATGCAGAATAGGCATTCAATAAAATCTCAAGTTCATCCCTAAAACAGTACACTTAACAATGAGATATTAAAAATATTACCATTAAAATAAGAAGCAAAGTATATGATACCTTATATCATCATCATTTGACATTCTGGAAGCTTTAACTAGTATGAGGCATAGAAACAGAAATAAAAGCCATAAATCTTAAAAAAGAGGAATCTCTCTTTGCAAATAAGAAATAGTAATATACCTAAAAATTCCTAGGGAATCAATTGAAAATCTAGTGAAATATAAATGTGTAAAAATCTACCACCTTTATGTATGGCAATAATAACCAGTTAAAAAATATAACCAAAGAAAATTTCCATTTGCAGTTACAGCAACAAAAACAAAAATCTAATACCTAGGAACGAACTTTAAAAAGATAGGACTTACATGAAAAAGAACTAAGCTTAATTAAAAGACTTTGTTGTACAAAAAGCACATAAAAAAATCATTAAAAACACCCCTAGACATATTAGTGAACCAAACACACAATCCTTCATTAAAGAGAAAAAGCAAACTCTTGAAAATAGTTTTTAGAAAATAAACCTCATTAGAAATCAAAGAAATGCAGATTAAAGTAAAAATGACACCATTTTTTACCTAGCAAATTAAATGAGGTTTTTCTGTTTGTCAAAGTAATTCTGTTTTTAACGGTGCTACTCAACACTGGCAACACTGAGATAAAAGAATACCTGGTTAGGTGCTTTCTCACACTGCTGGTGCCAGTATAATTGAAACAGTGTTTCTGCAAAGCAATTTGTACATAGATATCATTTGTTTTAGTTGTGATACACATTTGCACCTACTAACCCTCCTAGAAATCCCTAGGAAATTTTTGGATGTATCAACAAAGGTTTTGTTTCAAGAGGTTTACAGCAACTTTATAGTAAATAAAAGGGGGTGTGGAGAATATCTTATTTATACATTAGAAAAATGCTTAAAAGCATTATATTTTACACATCATTTTTAATGGTTGTATAACATTTCAGTGTATATATTTACCATTAAAAATAATGTATACAAAGAGTTTTTAATTCCACTGGGAACTTCTTACTATATATTGTTGAACAAAACAATCAGAATATAAAATTGGATCAATAATGGAAGCTCAACACAGTTTTAAAAATAAAACACAAGGATCAAAGATAAATGTGTCCAAATGTTGTGAAAAAATGCTGTCTCTTGGTATTGCAGTTAAAGGTAATTTTTCAGTTTGTCTCTGCTTTTGGCTGTTAAAATTTTAAGAACATGTAATATTATTTAAAAAGAAAAATATATAACAAGCATTCATAACCTGGGGTTGGTTGACGGATAGGCATTGGTGTGTCCATGACTCCTGTAAAATTGCACATAATTTTTTGTGTGACTGAGTTTGCCTGGAGAGAGAATAGTAGTTTTCAAAGGGTTCCATCATCCCAAAATTACTAAAACTCACTGATTGAAAACTTTTAGACAGTGGTTTAGAAGAGTCATAAATACATATCAGTCATGTTCCAGAGTTGTTCCACAAATTCACGGTAAAAAGTATATAATTTAAATGTCATTTAAAAACCTAAACCAGCAAAAATTTTCTTGTTCGATATTGAAATGGAAAACCTTTTAAAATATTCAAGAACATCTTTCTCATTTTAATTATCACTGCTACTAAAACTGTTATTCCTTAAATATTTATTGACCACCTATATATAAGCAAGGTGCCAAGAAGCATGAAAAGTTTTTTTCAGATAAGAACTCCAGGTCCAAAAACACAGTGAGCTAAGGAAGATATACCACATCCTCACATGATGATTTGTTTATTTATTATATATACGTATATGTGTGTACATATGCAAGTATTGGGGTGTTTATTGTTATTCACGCCTTCCCTTTGTTCAAAAACATACTGAAGGATGCTTACCCAACTAAATATAACAATATAAAATGAAATTTTAAATAAGTAGGTGAGTCAATTGGGACAAAGGCTGAAATGCAATAGAAAAAAAGTAAGACAAAGCCAAGAGTAAGGTCAGCACTCCCAGTTCATGCCAAAGGTTTAAGTTTCCTTGTAGCCAAAACAAAGAGGTAAACATGATCTGTTACATGATTCTCGTTGCCCTGCGATAAAAAGAAACCAGTTACTCAGGAGAAGCCCAACGATTGCTAGTTCTACCACGAAAGGAAAGGTTCTCCCATGGGTCCCCATAAAGAGGACACAGTGTAACACAATGAACAACATCTTCACAGGATTACATCATGAGCGACATCCTGATGTAAAATGTTCTGCAAAACAGGCGAGCTCCACAAGGCATTATTGGAGAAGCCTTCAATGGTCACCTATTTAAAAATCACAACTCCCCATCCTCCCTTCCTAGCTTTAATTGTGCCCGTATCGATTATCATCAACCTGCATTTTATCTTTTTTTCATCTGTCTTCACCCCACTCATTTAAATATAAGTTCAATGAAGGCAGAGATTTTGTCTATTCCACTCATCAGCCTTCCCAGAATTTAAAAGAATATCTGGCATGTAGAAATTGCTCAATATATATTTATTGAAGGAATGATCACATAATAAATAATAAGTACTATCATTATTTTTATTACCAACATATCATTACTAGCAGGATTCACAGAACTCTTTTGTATAATATTCTTCAAGGTAAACAGAGGATAAAAATTAAAACAATGTATTAAAGGCACTTCTATGAAAGTCAAAAAACTGTGGTATAAAAACATGGCTTTCAGTAGTCATGACATAAATTTCATAACATCTAAAGGAATTGATAAACTGCATATTTTTGGACAAACCTTCCTAAGTATAGATTTGATAATTATAAAAAGCCTCAAGTTGGGGTTATATATACTAAAAGCACTTTGGAAGAGGTATTCTATGTTCTTATGAAATGTACAGCTCTATGGCTTTCTTCAGCTAAGCTGGGTTAGAAATTAGAACAAGGCATCTAAAAACTGACATATGCCTGAAAAGAAGTTTTGCTACCTGCAGAAACAGGCCAAGGGATAACCTCCTGCTAGAGCCAAGATACTTCTCAAAAGATTTGGTGTCCGTGTTAACATAAAGACAATTAGATGATGATGGCCCCAAATGTTTATGCTATAGTTTAATAGCCATTAAGATTTTAGCCTAGAAAAAATTTAAAGCAGTATACCCAGACAACATCTTCATAAGACTCCTATAAAGTAGCATAATCTTTTAGTGTATTATAATTGGAGAATATACACTTAAATAAGCAAATACATTTATTTGCTGGAAAGGGATATTTACCATAAAACACTTAAATATCAAATAGGAGAGCTTCAGTTTGATAACAATTGTTCTATGGCTATTCTTTCTGGAATTATTACATCACGAATTCGATTGTCAAGTCAGTCCTGGTTGCTGACAATTAAACCATATACTTGTCATCTAGGAGAATCTCTTTTTTTTTTCTCTTGGGGGTTGGGGAAGGGGAGGTCATTCAGCTAGGTCATCTTGAAGTGGTATCATTTTTTTTTTAAGCGAAAGAAAAGCAGCACAGAACCTCCCAGTTTTCTCTCCACCAAACACTATTATTTGATTCATAAAGCCCATGATCATCTACCTGACTCCCACGTGGACAACTAATGGTGATGCAAACTGGGAAGTGATTTTTAAAAAGGTAAAATGCTGTCATGTGCAGTACAGATCTCCCTCCTCACCTCTACTTGGGACAACTCTGAAGGGTCATCTGAGTTTCAGAGCTCCCCTTGGATTCAACCAAGATTTATCACTGATTCTGCATCTCAGCCTAACTTCTCCCTCTGCCCAAGATGGCTTCCTTCTTGTTGTCATTAATGACACCAATCACTCCCTAATAAACTACCAGCACATAACTTCCCTCTTAGTCCACTTCCCTGGAAACCCAACCTGGGACAGTGCCCTACGAATGGATAAAGGGCAGTTTGGCTGTCACACAAGGTGAATGACAGAGAAGTGGGAGGTAGTCTACAGAGAAAGGTTCAGGTCAAGTTATATACATACTACAGTTAAAAGGCATAAGGCAGACTAGTTCATAAAACACACTTTGGGTTATAATTTACAAGTGAATATCTAGAAAATCCCAGTCATTTGTCACTCCCTGTGAAAGGGAGGTGGAGGTGGAAGTTAAGGGTGATGGGTTATTCACTACTTGCCTTACAGCACTGCTTTCTAACCCTTTGTCTTTCTAAGAGCAGAGGGAACCTTTTTAGACTGTGGCAACATGACATTCCTCTGAGGTCTTTAAAAAAAAAAAAAAGCTTTTATTGGGGAATTGGGGCAGGCAAACAGGGTTGGGAAATTGGGGAAGGGGAACAGCCAAGTTGCTGTTCTTCAGTCTTAGTTGTAGAGGGCACAGCTAGTTCAGCTCCAAGTCCAGTCGCCATCCGGCCGCCCGTCGGCAGCTTGCAGCTGCTCAGCTCAAGGTGTCATGTTAATCTTAGTTGTGGGTGGGCATAGCCCACCATCCCAAGCGGGAGTCAAACCAGCAACCTTGTTGTTAGGAGCACATGCTCTCACCACCTGAGTCATTTGGCCACCTGTTGGCAGCTCAGCGGCAGCTCAGCTGGGCGCAGCTCACTGGCCCATGTGGGAATCGAACCAGCGACCCTGTTGCTCAGAGCTCACGCTCTTAACCAACTAAGCCACTCGCCAGCCCCGAGGTCTTTACTTTGAATGCTGGTACAAAGAATGTCTTCTCTCTCCATAATTCATTACTTCACTTTTTTTTTTAAAGTGGGGTTTTTTATTTTATTTCTTTTTTTTTTTTTGAGGACAGTGTCACTGGCCCTCATATGTGGGACCCAAACCGGGGCCGCTGGCTTCCCAAGCCAGCGCTTAACCACCGCGCTACTCGGCCGGCCCTAAAAAGTGGGTTTTTTTCCCCAAAATGATTCCATTGGTTGACTTCCAGGGAGCTGTCCCTCAGTGTTCCTGTGGCTTGATATACGTCACGGAATCAGTCACTCTCTCCTAAGCACATTCTTATCCCAGGCTGAGTAGCACAGCCCAGCCTTTAAGGGATCTATTTCCCTCCTTTCTTTCTCAGTGTTGATTCTAAAGCGAGTCTTGTCAGCCTCTTCTTGAGTCCAGGATCGCTTTCTCCCTCTAGCTATTTCCTAGCTAAAAGTTTCTGCTTATATGAAGAAAAAAAAAAGATACTGTGCTCACAGGGCATCTTAATTCTCCACTGCTATTCTACACCAATTGCAGACATGTTGAATAGGCATGCAATGCCTGAAGTCAATGTGAAAGTCTCTTATCTAGGTTGCCCTAGCAACACTTGGAAACTAGATTCAAACATTATATTGATAACAGATCAGAAGCTGAAACAGCCCATAAGGCAGGGCATTGAATGCTATTGTTACTGCCTAACTCGGGTCACTTCCCCTCAAGTTATTGTCTGTCATTTGCCCACACACAGAAGTTTATCTTGACTTTTGTGAAGTTCCACATTCCCCAAGCTAGAAAGGAGCACAATTGTGAGGAAGCCTGGAGTTTTACTGTTTAACCCTCCAAGTTATCTATAAAACATCATAATTTAAAAAGGTTCCCTTACGACCCCTTTAAGTTCCTAAATGGTACCACGTCTCCATCTAAAAAAAGGCCCATTCATCCCTGACTCTCATTTTCTCTTACTAAATCAAATCTCTTTTATATTGGTTTTCTACTGCTGCTGTAACAAATTAGCACACATTTAGTGACTTAAAACAACACACATATATTATGTTACAGTTCTGGAGGTCAGAGGTCCAACACGGTCTCACCATGCTAAAACCTAGGTGTCGGCAGGACTGCGGCCCTCCCTTCCATTTCCTTGCCTTTTCCAGCTCTAAAGGCTGTTCACATTTTTGGTTCATGGCCTACTTCCTCTATATTCAAAGGCAGCAACACAGTGTCTCTCTATCCCTTCTTCCATCATCACATCTCTTTCTGATCACAGCCTAGAAAGGTTCTTCTAAGGACATAAGTGATAAGATTGAGCCCTGCACCACACACACACACACACACACACACACACACACATACATGCATACATACAACCCATAATAATCTTCCCATCTCAAGGTCATTACCTTAATGACATGTGAACAATCCTGCTTGCCAAGTAAGATAACATATTCACAAGTTCTGGGTGCAGGGGGTTTTGGGGAAGGCCATTATTCCATATACCACATCTGCCCATAACAAAATATTCTTCTTCATCTCATCCTAGGGTAAATCATTAAAACAGACTCAAATATATTAGAGAGCTTTAAAAATAAACACAGATGTATCAGTTAGGAAAAAAATAAATGAAGTTACAGTGAGCCACACCAAGCTCCCCTTCCTTACATGATTTTCTTCCCTGTGAAAGCTGTTGGTTACATGACCAAGATATAATCTCTCCTTGTAGAAACCCATTCCCAACATTTTGCATGGGTTAATGCAATTTCTAACAGGGCAACAACTAATCCTGAATCATAATAGTACTTCCATGAAGTCTAAATCTATGTAGAATTAACAAATTTTATTCTTACTTGTAGAATTTTCCTGAAGATGAAAATCAAAGCGTGTTCATGGACCATGAAATGAGTCCTGTGTTGATCTGAATGGTACATAATTGTCTCATCTACAGGAAAATCCTTCAAAATATTACGATAATTCTAATTTCAAAGTGTGAGCTATGGAAATGCCTTACTTCACTATGAAATACATTTCTGTCATACCCCTGTCAATGCCATATTTATATTCCTCATCAAGTTGAATTAGTAGATGTATACCTTTCTTCTGAAGCAGATAGAAGAATGCTTATACCTCTGGTAATTTGCAAAATATTAAGATAATCTTCCACTTGGGATATCATGAGAGTCCTAAAAAAATAAATAGCATAATATTAATTTAATGGGAGGAATAATCATCTATCTACTTTTCATGATATAAAAGATACTCTGTTCCAAAGTCACTTGCCAACTCTTTGCCTTTTTCAAATTTCTTGAGAAATCTGTATGCAAATCCTTATTCAGGAGGCAGCTTTTGCAACAAAATACAACCAGGATTTATTAGATCTCCTTCCTCTGTGAAAATTTGTCATGCCTATTTGATTTTCTAAAAGACTTAAAAAAACAAATCTATGTGGGCATTTTGGACATTTTTAATACAAAGTTATGAGCGATCATTTGCAATAGACATAGGACCCCTCCTCCTCTAAAAATGTCAGTGGCACCCTACCCACCACACTCCTGCAAGGATTATCAGGAAGCTAATATAAACAGTCTCAGAGTTTCTGAGAGGAGCTGATAAAGCATCAGAAGAAAGGAAAGTCACCGGGAAAAATGAAGAACATGGATATATCACTCTAAAAACATCGGTGCCTAGAGCAGACCTGGCATGTAGTCCGAACTCAAGAGATAGCTATTGAATAGTGAGGCTCTTTGTTTTGTATTGAACAGTTTTTCTATACCCGTAAGCAACCTACCACACAAAGACAGTGTCCAGAGATGGTAATATCGGTGGGGAAGGGGTTGGTGAGGTGGGTTGCTGGAGACCTGTGTTCTGGTCACAGCTCCGGCACCACTAGATATCTGATTTGGGGAAAGTCACTTAAACATCCAGATCTCCGATTCCTCAGTTGAAAAATTAGGAGACTAGACTACGAAAAATTAGGAGACTAGACTCCGATTCCTCAGTTGAAAAATTAGGAGACTAGACTACTTGAAGGATCCTTCAAGTGCAAATTTTACGATTCTCAGGACACAAGAAAGGATGCAGGTATTAGGACACTGTGTCTTGGTCTTAGCCGGAAGTCAGGGTTGGCCCTTCTTTCCTCACACTCTCTGTGGCTGTGATCTTGGACCCTATCCTACAGCTAGTTCCAGGCCAGCCTTACATTCTCCAATCCCAAGGTCACCACCATCAATAAGATAAGTGACTGGCCTTCACAGGGACCTGTGGAAAACTACTCACCCCTCAACTCATATTCTCAAACGTCTTTTTGATGTGTATTTTGGATTCATGGATTTGTTGGCATTGTTATTTTGGTTTGTTGGTTTGGTTTGGTAGGGAAATGATCCTGCCAGTAGATGCAAAGCTTGTTTTTTTGACGTGGTAATAATGAAATCAAGAACCCAGGCAGGGGTGGCTGGTTAGCTCAGGTGGTTAGAGGGCAGGCTCATAACACCAAGGTTGCAGGCTCAATACCCACATGGGCCAAGGAGCTGCACCCTCCACAACTAGATTGAAGACAACTATTTGACTTAGAACTGATGGGTCCTGGAAAAACACACTGTTTCCCAACAAAATTTCTTTAAAGGAAAGAAAAGAAACCCAGGCAGATTTAGCTTCTCCATGTTATCTAAACAGACACGGAACTCTATGTAGCTACCTATCTCATTAACTGTGGGCCATTCATCATCAGAAGATAAAAGAAGAAAAAAAGATTTCAGGCATAACCCAAAGTCTATACTAGAAAAAAAATGTCCCAAAGAACATTCTCCATTGCTGCAGATAAGTTCTATCAGCTGCACAGAAAAGGAAATGTTTTTCTCTCATTTCTGCTCTTTTACTTAACCCAACAGGTTCCTCACAAACAGACTGAAAAACAAAATCACATGTCAAGATAGGGCCAAATTCAAGAAAAGAATCCATTTATGTAAGCCAGTTCCCCAATATTCAGCTTTTGGTAACAGATAGAAAACCTCCCGAATGTTTTACCCCGGACTCTCTAAGGATCCTAAGACACAAATACACACAAGTCATGTTTAAGAATCCTTACTAATGGCGATTAACCCAGGCCTTCCATCCAGACCTGCCCCTGAGAGACAATCAAGGGAACTCATCACTAACATACCTTCCCCAATGATGCTTTTAACAGAAACCAGACAAGCAGATGTGTGGCAGCACCCAGGTCCACCATTCTGCCTGATTTTTTTCTGATCAGCCAGTAACCATTCTAAACACTCAATAAATTGCATGGTTTCCTTAGGGAGGAAATACAAGGGGAGAAAAACAAGCTCTTATTTTATGGATATGACTCTTTCTACATAAATTCTGGAAGCAAAAACGTTGGTGCATTAGTTTTAAAATCTCCTGAAATGGTCAATTAGTGGCAAAGCACTTTTAAGTTTAATTTATCAATACAGACTCTAAGTGTGTAAATTTAGGAGACCTAAGTCAATAAGGTTGTCTCTCCACTGCATTACCAATCAATGAGTTTTTTCAGAACGCAAAATAACTAAAGTCAAAGCTTTTTCAAGAAAATATCATGATAGATACCAAGTAATCATTGTTGTGCCAACCTAAAGTTTCTTGGGTTCTACCTTCTGCCCAAGCAGAAAACTCATATACCTTTTATCTACATACAACTTTACACAGTCATGAAGCTGAATCTTTCCCATAGATTAAGGTACTAAATCCTAGCTGATGCAATGATTCTCCAAGAAGACTGAGGGATTTAAATCAATGGGTCAGATATCCTGGGACTTTGTTTGCTGGAGCAATGAAAGTAAGATTTTGAAACCATCTCACTTTGATTTTACAAAATGACCTCTTTCAGGTCTTAATTATATTTTAAAGGGAATAATTAACTGAGAGAATGAAATAAATTCCTTCTCATTAGATAATGAAGGGCATTTTGCATCAAACAACAATAAATTGAACCTTGTGTAATGAGTGAAAACAATGATAATAACTTCAAATTAATTTATAGAATAAACCAATGTGAGAGGGGAAGACCCTGAAATAATGCAATACTAAATTGATATTTAGAATCCACAGATTTTATAGAGGGTATGCATCAGTACAGACATCAGGTATTTTCCTGTATCCAGTCACAGCTTACATTTGAGTTCATGGTAACAGAATGGAAAGGGAAGGTCTTAGTACCCTAAACAAACTACTGTATTAAGCCAAATACAAAGCAACTTCAAATTTATGGCAAACAAAAGTACAAATTAATTTCTTTAGTTGCTTTATTTCTTCCCCCAAATCCATCTGAAATAAGGCACAATAGCAATGGGACCTGATGGGAGTGATTCTAAGTGTTAAAAGAGAGGTCAGTTCAAAATGGGGAAGAGCTGGGAAACAGAAGGACTGGGCGGCCAGAAGGCATCATGGGAACTGGGGTTATCATGGGTGCTGAGGGTCATAAAGAAGGTAGATAATAAAGATCAGCTTTCCCCAAATCCTTCCTGGGGCTGGTTCCACATGAAATGTTCCCATATCCTCCTTCTGCTTCACCCCCACTTGCCTCCCTTTCCTAAAGTTTCATTTAGATGTTATTTCCTAGCAGAACTTGTATGAGGAGTAAGGAGGCACACCCTTCTCTTCTTCTATTACGTACCTGATACTCATTTGTGTAGACTAAAGCCTTCGCTGCATCTTGGACCATGAGGAGGAAAAACATAATCTAAGTTTGGTGAAACCTAGAAGCCTGGGTCCCTGAGGGTTTCAGGGAGCCACCTACCAGGTCTGCACTACAGACTTTTTTATTTTACAGAAAAAAGAAATCATTTCTACATTGTTTAAGACTTGTTCATATCAGATTTTAATGTTACGTGAAGCAAAACCTAATCCAAACTGATACATTAAAAAAAATTTGTAAGCACAACACACACACACCCCATCACAAAACAAAACAACAAAAAAAGCCCCTATTCCCTTAGGCTGTTCAGCCAACTTTTCCACTCATCAGTTTCCTGACTTTCCTAAACCCAGATGATACAGTTCTGCTGCATTCAAGTAATGTTTACCACCAGCCGAGCCCCTGAGAAATCATCTTCAATAGCTTTGTCGAAAACAATTTTCCAGCATCTGATTTTGGTGTAAATCATTAAGATTTTTGCCTTGGCATGCTGCAATTACAGCTAGGCAGGGCTGCAGCTTAGAAACCAGGTCAACTTCAAAGGGCTTAGTTCCAGCAGGAAATGATGGCAAGGACAGCGAGGGACACCAAAACTTAACCAACAGGTAAAGAGTTGATATTTTCCCTAAGCAGGTAGAGTAACATCTAACTAACGTCAACCCTGGATCCAAAAGGACAATTGTGCAGCAAGATGAAACCCTGATATTTATTTGCAAAGCAAAGTCTGTAAGTCTTCTGAATAAGTGCAGGAAAGAAGGTCCTGTGGTAGGAGCTCCATGAAATATAAAAATAAATGAACTGAGATACACAGTCGCAGACAAAATGGAGTTTGGGAAAGGGTGCTGGTGATTAAGAACATCATTACAGCAATTAACCAATAAGTGAGCAATTCAGCAGGTCCCATCTGATTAATCATCTAGTCCCCTCCTCCCCAAGGACCTGAGTGGCCCCAGAAGTTATGTCCATATTTGCCAGTGACTTCAAAAGTCTCTTTTGAAAATGAGGGACAAGGAGTGAGAGGAAGGCAGCATTGCCTTCTAACGGCGATACCCCACCCGGCACTCCCCATTGAACACTGACTCAGTCGATGCTGAAAACTAAGGCCCAGCCTCACCTTCTCACTTGTTCCTTATCCACTCCCTCCATTATCAAAAACTTCAAAATAAAACCCACATGTTTGTTATAGCTACAAAGCTACTCCATGTAGATCATTTGATGCTAATAACAATACCGATGAGTCCCAGAGTTCCATTTAATTCACAACTGTGATTGAGTTCCATTTAATTCACAATCATTATTGAGTTCCATTTAATTCACAATCATTATTGAGTGATTGGGGTTTTTTTTTGCCTAGAGTCTGTTCCAGGTGCTGGGGTGCAGGACAAGTTTGCTGATAGAAAGTGAGAAGGAAGGTGGGGTGGGGAGGAGAGAGGAGGCTGCATGAACAATGACAGAAGCCAAAGAGTATAAGGTACACTTGACAAGAGTTGTTTGGTTTGGGTAAGTGTTGTTCACCTTGAGGAGAGGTCAGGATGGAAAGGTAAGGGGGGTCCATATTATAGAAGAATGCCTCGAATGCCAGGCAGAGAAGTTGTGTATTGATTCCATGGCACTGTGAGATCAGTGAATTTATCTGTGCAGCTATTTCCACGCTTTTAGAACTGGCTTTAAGAAAACTGCTCTGGGGCCAGCCGAGTGGCACAGTTGGTTAAGAGCGCAAGCTCAGAGCAACAGGGTCACTGGTTCGATTCCCACATGGGCCAGTGAGCTGCGCTCAAGCTGAGCTGCTGCTGAGCTGCCAACAGGTGGCAGGATGGCTCAGCTGGTGAGAGCACGTACTCCTAACAAAAAGGTTGCCGGTTAGACACCTGCATGGGATGGTGGGCTATGCATCCCTCTTCCCACCCTCTCACCCCCACCCTGCAACTAAGACTGAACACAGCACCTTGTGCTGAGTGGCTGCAAACTGCTGATGGGTGGCCGGATGGCAACTGGACTTGGAGGTGAGCTAGCTGCGCCCTCCACAACTAAGACTGAAGAACAGCAAGTTGGCTGTTTCCCTTCCCCAATTCCCCAACACTGTTCCCCTTCCACAACTCCCCAATAAAATCAGGAAAGAAGGAAGGAAGGAAGGAAGGAAGGAAGGAAGGAAGGAAGGAAAGAAAGAAAGAAAGAAAGAAAGAAAGAAAGAAAGAAAGAAAGAAAGAAAGAAAGAAAGAAAGAAAGAAAGAAAGAAAGAAAGAAAGAAACTGCTCTGATCATGATATGGAGGTTATATGCCAGTGGAGAAGCATGAAACTAGGCAGAAACTTTGGGGGAGAGGTTATGGGGTGACAAGTATAATTTTTCTTTCACACATATATGTTATATATCCACAATTTTTTGTTCACAAGCAAAGCTATTTCTACACTGAGGTTTCCTTTCCTTTTGAATGAAAATCATGCCAGGCTCTGTTCCTGCATGCAAAGCCTACGCCAAGCCTGACCGTTTGACAAGGCCATGTGCACATCACTTAAGGGACCCTAATCCTTCTCTAGCAGCTGCCCAGCATCACCAAAAAACAATATGTATGACTGTTGACAGAAAGCAATATCCCTTCCTACAGCTGTTGGATAAATTGCCTATTAGCAGTCCCACACCATAATTCATGTCAGATCATGTAGATTCAGCCCTTATAAACGACTGGAAAAATCTTATCATTAAATGAAGTTCTATACCAAATCCCTAAGCTTTTTCCTGTTATTTCCTAAAGCTGTTCCTCCTTCCTGCTCATCCCTGAACTTTCTGAGAGCTGGCAGAATCAAAGATAAGCAAAAAGTTCATACTGTGTCTACCGTTCCTGGGGGAAAGGCCTCCTGGCTCCTTAGGATTTATATATTAGAGCCACAATTTAAATGCAGATTTTTAACTTCCCTGTTAAGCAACCATGAAGGAGGTTTGACTTGATTAAAATACTGATGCATAAGTTTACTACTTAACCTTTTTTCTTCTATAGCATGAACCCCACTAAGTGGGATGATATTGAAGGGATAATTTTTTTTAAAATTAGTTTCAGGTGTACAACACAGTGCAATAGTATACATTTTACCCCTCAAAGTGACAACCCCTCACCCCCAATTCGCCACCCCACTCCCCCCTCATATCATATATATCTATTACTCTTCCTCTGACTCTCTTCCACAGTATAATTCACATCCTGTGACTATCTATTTATATTCAATTACAGTAGGTATACCACCTCCGCTTTAGTAATACAGTGCAGTGATCAAACCTCTACTCCATCCATGAAATGGTCTCCCCAACAAGACCCATGATCATCTGACATTTCACAGAATATTTACAACATTATTAATTATATTCCCCAAACTGTCTTTCACATCCCAGTGGCAATATTGTAGTTGCCCATTTTTGCTGTCTAATCCCTTCCCCTTCTCCCCCATCCCCATTCCCCTCCCAATTAATGAGGGGATATTTTTAACGAACTTTCAGGTCATGAATGAGGTCTCCAAGAAAGTTTAGATTTCATAGATCAGTTTTCTAAGCCTTCAAGGAACAGAATTCAGCCATGTTTTAAGTAGTATTTTTAACCACATGAGCTTTAACCAGTATAAGCCCATAAACGGATGGGGCATATCACTACTTGATCTTGTAGGGCTGGGGAACCAGGAGTGCAGATAAGGGATGAAATGTAGAGTCAAGCTGACCAGTGTTCCGCAATTTGGGGTTGGGAAGATGTTGTAAGCATTTTGGGCCTCAATCTCATCATTTATGAGTATAAAGTGGGGTTGTTGCCCTGATATGAAATGAGATAGCAGTTGGAGAGCACTTGAAACATGAAATTCTTGCACACAGTGGACATGGCTTCCTCCCTCCTGCCCTGAGGGCATCTCAGTTTGCCATTTGTCTTTTGAACTTGTACAAATCACTTCACCAGTCTGGTCCTCCATGTGTTTCCTTGTAAAAATGAGAAGGGTTAAATTAGGGGATCTAGGGCCCCTCTAGTCCTACAAACAATGTCTTCCTGGTCCTACTCGAAGCATCACAGCCACTAGCCAATATAGATAAAAGTGCTATAAATGGTGGATCAACAGTAATAGGTGGTTCAATATACAAAAAAAAAAGTAGCTAGCAGACATTATGAGAAGTAAAAGAACCTGAGAGAAGGGGGAAAAGCAAGCAGAATTGAGCTACTCCTTCTTTCTTTCTCCTACCTACACGTAGGCTATCACTTCAAGGAAAAGAGAGAAAACAAGATGGATGTCATGGTGCTGTGGTGAGAAATAGAAAAAAATCAAGAAGGAAATTAAACAGAAGATACACTATGTATACCTTACATACCAAATCAAGTGCACCCTATAACACAGAATATATACAAAAATTCTACATTAGAGGCAGCACACCCACCTCGTGGCCACCCCAAAAGGCGAACACTTTTTTTTCTCTTTCACACTTAAAGCCCTTTGTAGTCATGAATGCCAGCTCCGGATTTGAGCGCAAATAACTCTCTCAAACAAATGCAGTTCGAATATAGTTGAGCTCATCATAATAACTAGGCAATCTAGCGGACAAAGAGGATGGATGTCATTTGGGTTCCCCAGCTGCCAGAGGCAGACTGTTGGTGAAAGACTTTAAAAATCACAAAGGAGGGCCGGCCAAGGGGCTCAGTGGGTGAAAAGCTCGCTCAAGAGTGTGAGCTGAGCTCTGAGCAACAGCAGTTCGATGCCCAGCCCGAGCTGAACTGCTGCTGAGCTGCCAACAGGTGGCAGGATGGCTCAGCTGAAAAAAAAAAAAGAAAAATATGAGTCATCTAATCTTTTTAAAAGCAAACAATTCATCCTAAATATAAAATATAAATTTTCTTTATTGTAGAATATTATTCTAAAATAGTAACAGAAATAAAATATTTAAATTTATAAAAGTTGAAACTATTTTTTTGAATATTATTTTGAAACAAGTTAACAATGTGTACTTATTGTTTGTATTTCCACATAGGCACAAGAAAATCTTTGGGATTTAAAAAGAACAATTTATGGGCTGGCCGAGTGGCTCAGTGGGTTAAGAGCTCGCTCAAGAGTGCGAGCTGAGCTCTGAGCAACGACAGTTCAATGCCCAGCCCGAGCTGCCCTGCCGCTGAGCTGCCAACAGGTGGCAGGATGGCTCAGCTGAAAAAAAAAAAAATCACAAAGGCCATCCATCCATCCCCACTTCCTAAGAAGCAGGTCTTCCTTCACTATGCACAGCAATGTTCCTGGGAATTTAGCAAGAGGAAGCCTTAACCCCAGGCAGCATTCAAACAAAATATGCATGGTATCCCCCAAGAAATTTCACCAAAGCCATTCTTGGCATGTTATTGCTCTAATGCAGACAATTCAAAAGGGAACGTGTTAGTTACACAGAACTCAAGTATAACAATTATACTACTGCCAAGTGACCAAAGGAGACAAGCGTTACTCTTACCTTCAACCCAACCAGGAAAAGGCTAAAAGTGCTTCTAGAACTTATGCCAAAAAATTTATGAAACTTGGTGGCTTAAAAAAAAAAAAATCCCTAAAAATTACATGTCTAGTAATATTACAGAGGTATTTCGTCATCCTCTGCCTCCTGCCAATATTTCCATAGCTCTCTTTACCAAGTAGATGTGTCGGTAGTTGGTCTTTGCTTTGCTTTAGTTTTATATAAACTTGCATAGTCTGCTACTTTTGTTTCTGCCTTTTGCCATTTGAGAGTTTGAAACTCAAGCCTGTCATCCTGCCTCTGACTGCAAGCTGATTCTGCCATAGACCTCTCCCTGCAGATAACAGACTTTTCCCAGTTCCCTGTCTATTAATAGTAGGACTGGAGCCCAAGGATTTTCAGGTGTCTGCACTCTGCCACGTGGAGAGGCCTAGCTTCGATGCACTGGGGGGGCAGTGTGGGAGAGTCTGCAAGGTCAAACCTACATTCCTAATACTTCTTAGGACTTTCTCACTATTGACACGTGCACTGATGATACAAAGGCGATGAAACTGCTGCCTTAGCACAAAACAAGGCCAGGGCGCCAAATTTACTACTAGTTGTTGTATTCTTTGCCGCCTTGTACTGACAGAGTTTTGAAGGGTTTTTTTTTAACATAAATTTTCATTTTTAAATGTTCCTAATGAGTATAACAATTGATTTCATTACATCTCAACTCTGAGTACATGTCTCTTGCACATTCGATGTGACAAATGGGAAGTACATAGAAAGCCCTTCGCTAAGTAGAGGAGCGCCCTGTTGTCTCCAAGAAAAGCACTCGTGTAAATGAGTTTTGAGCCGAACTAGCCACTTTGCCCATGGAATGCCATTTTCACTTGGGACAACGCCGAGATAAACTATCGTTATGCAAACGTGGCAGACATTTTCTGAAAATTGAACAAACGGAGCCTATCACTTCAAAAAAACCCATAGGCAGTGTTGATCGCCAGTGATAACATTGGAGCTTTCAGGCAAAAATTGGGATTTCAGGGAGGCCTGGTGGGCAAGGCGTGGGGCGCGCGGGATTGGGGCCCGCCTGGCGGAGTGTCCGGGGGGAGCCCAAGGGCCAGAGCGCAGCTGCCTGGGAGCTGCACCTGTGTTGGCCCGGCAGCCCGAGAGACTGACACTTTTTTACCACCTGTGAAAACTTCACTGTAATTCATTTTTCCTCACTCCTGTATTAAGAATTATGTCAAATTGAAAAGATATGAAAGAATATCCTAAAAAAAAGAAAAAGGAAGGGCCGGCCAAGTGGAGCATTGGTTAAGAGCTGGTTTGGGGATGCCAGTGGCCCTGGTTCAGATCCCACTTATGAGGGCCAGTGACACTGCCCTCTACAGCTAAGATGGTGAACAACAGCTCCACCTGGAGCTGGGCTGTGCGAGCCCCAGTGATGGTGTGGGCTGCAGCGCCTGCTGCAGTGGGCTGCCATAGGCTACAGTGAGTGGCCAGCAGCCAGCGTGAACTGCCAATAGCCACGGTGAGTGACATCCAGAGGCCGGGGACCAATCTGCCTCATCTGGGAAGAGCGCAATGATGATACCAACATGGGCCAGTGAAGCAACGTCCTCTGCAACTAGACTGGGGAACAAAAAGAGAGCAACTTGTCTGTTCCCCTTCCCCGATTCCCCAACGTTGTTCCTCTCCCCCAATTCCCCAATAAAATCTTTTTTAAAAAAAAAAGAAAAAGAAAAAGGAAGACTTTACACCCTTCTCATTATTCAGATTCCTCTAGAAAAAGCAGAATTGCAGAGGGAGTTAATGGAATTTTTTCTGATCATTGTTATAGTGTCTGTTCTATGAGACAACCAGACTTAAAATATTTTGACAACAAAGATGATGATTCTGATACAGAGACATCAAATGACTTGTCAAAATTTACAGATGGAATCAAGACCAGAAACAGAAATCAACATGAAGTTATAAAATCATGCATGTGTAAAAGAGCCAAAGTGCAAGACAGGCCAATAGATTTTAATGTCATCGAGTAGGAAACACTCACTAATGGGGTTTTTAGACTTCACATTGTAAATTACCTTTAAGGAAGCACAGCTAGTCCAGTTTGGGGGTAGTATCAAAGAAAAATATCCACAATCATCTGAAAAAGTCCTAAACATTACTTGTCTCATTTTCAACTACTTATCAGTGTGATGCCATATTTCTTCATATACATTGATCGAAACATGTAACCTCAACAGTTTGAATGCAGAGACTGTGCCTTCAACAGCTGGCCAGACTCCCCAGCTCCCAGCTCACCCACTCTTCCGCCAGGGGCCTCCTCACTTGTGTTTGCTGTAAAGGTACTCTATATCATCTATATATATAGTGCTTTCCAATGATCATTTAATCATCCAGCAACACGTGGCGTTAAGTATTGTCATTATTGCCATTAACCTGAGACACAGGTAATTCCCATTAACCTGGCTAGTGAGTGGCAGCAGAGACCCAAACCAAGGTAGGCCAGCTCCAGGATCCAGCCACCCATGACCACATGTCACTGTTTCTTGCTGGAACACTCGGCAGTTGAGGGACATGGTGGACCTTCAGTCTAGAGCTGGTCATTTTGTTTTGGGGTAAACCATCTCCTCCAAATCAGCTGAAAAGACCTCTTGCCTCTCTGTTAGTTCCTTGAAACTGAAATTTATCCTTCTAATCTTGCCAATAAACTACACTGTGGGCTGAATTGCGATTCCCCCCATATTCATATATTGGAGCCCTAAACCCCAATGTGATGGTATTTGAGAGTGGAGCCTTTGGGCGGTAATTAGGTTAAGATGAGGACATGAGGGTGGGATCAGTGCTTTTATAAAGACCCCAGAGAGTTTGTTTCTTCTCTCTTGCCCCTCACATGCACAGAGGAAGGGCCATCAGCAACCCAAAGAGGGAGCCTCACCAGGCACAAATCCTGCCGGCACCTTGATCTTGGACTTCTAGTAGAACCTTGAGAAATAATTTCTTACCGTTTAAGCTACCTCGCCTGTGGTATTCTATTCTGTTAGTGCAGCCTGAGCTGACTAAGACATGAGCACAGTTTGATTTTTTTATTAATTCTTTACCTTGCTCGACCTGCAGGGAAGGTGTCTCATGGTTCAGTTTTTCTCAGTAACGTATGACTAAACAATGCTCCCCTGAACATGGATAAGAGCTGATAGGGAACAATGCCCTGATATCTCCATAGAGTGGCCATCCTTCTAGGCTCTGGAAGAGCCACAGCCCTGGTTCTAATCCCAGAAAGCCAGGAGAAATTCACCCTTAGCGCTCTTATGTGCATATCACTTTCCGGCTGCTTTTAATCTGTTTTTTAACCTCCATATTCTCCTAAACTTCTTGGGAGACACATAAGGATATTTCATTTTAATTCCATGGCAACAATGGATTTTGCTGATTAGAAATGGAAGGCTTTGATGCAGTACCTTAATCCTCTTTCAAAACAGCCCCAGAGGCTCTTTGCAGCTATCAATGATCAAAACAAAAGCAGGACTTAAAAAATGCACCTGCACTGTGAATAATTATCTAAAATGTAACATATCAGGTTTAAACAGTAACATGAATGCATCCTTGGGATAAATGAGGCATTAGCGGTGTAAGTCTCGGTTATGGGTTACTCTTCTCCCATGTTACAATGTAGAGACAATATAAATCACTCTAAAGGGAAAAATTAACCTGTACCTATCTCTTCTTGGGCCAGGAGATAGGCAGAGATAACAGACACAAGGAACCTTCTACTTTTGTTACAAAAAGCAACATACCCATGTCTCCATGGCTCCTATGTTACCTGCACTTAGAACATTCTTTTCTTTCTCTTCTCAAAATGAATAACCACACATGCAGTATTGACCACTATACTGTCAGCTCTGTGAAGGGATGCCTCCTGTTTATTTTTGCCACAATCATGCTCCTAGCCTAGGGTGATGGGTGATCCCAGTTTGCTTGTGATTGGCCCCTAATTCATATGTGGAAGCCCTAAACCCCAATGTGACGTGTATTTAGAGGCAGGGCCTCTGGGTGGTAATTAGGTTCAGATGAGGCTCCCAATTTCAGCATTAGAAGTCCTGCATCCCAGAAACCCCTTCAGTTGGTCCCCATACTCAACACCTAGTTCCATAAACAGTTTGTGAATGAAGGGACAGCCATAAGATGTTGCACATGTCATTCCCAAAATAAATAACAACATGTATGAAAGATAGAAGAGTGCAGCTGTAAAGAGTGTGACTGTGGGGCTAGATAACCTGGATTCAAATCCAGGCACTGCCATGTACCAGCTATGTGACCTTAGGTTACTTAACTTTTCTGTGTCTCTGTCTCCTTATCTGTAAAATGGAAATTAATGGTAGCAACCACTAAAGGCTGTTTGAAAATCCAGGTCATTCATAGATGTAACACATTTAGAACAGTGTCCAGTGCATGTGGTTAAAGATTATGAAAACATAGTAATTGGCCCATAGATGTCAGTTTACTTAAATTAGTATAGGCAGGAACAACCCTAGGCCAAATGGCAAACTAGTTAAAATTGTTCTTCAATTTCTTTCACCTCTTTTTCTAGGCTTGCCAAAAACCAGACCAGATGCCTCCCTCCTTGGGTATTCAATATAAGCTCTTGCTAACTGAGACCCCACTGTAAAGCATGCTACTCTTCCTCTATAATAGGGCAGCACATTGCCTCTGGACTTGTCCTTTCTTTGGTCCTCAACATGCCAGCTGCATCTGCCACTTCCTTTGCCCTATACAGAACTGAGTTGTTGGTTACTTATGAATTCATTTGCGATGCAATAGCTGTTCTGCACCCTATCTCACCTCCCATCCATAGGGATTTAATATTCAAAGGGAAATCCGAGAAATCTTCTCTTTTAATCTAGGAGAACTAATCTCTAATGATGGGGAGTTGAGGCTATGTGGGAGGGAGGAGAGAATGTGGGAACAGGGTAATTTCAAGGGCACCTCACAAATCACTGTGAAAACAACTGCCCTGCTCCATGGAGAATTTGTTTCCCTGGATGCTCTCACCACAGATGTTTGCTTTGAAACACCTATTCATCACTAGTTATCTATGTACCTATGCTGATTACATTGGAAAGCTGAAAACAGGGGAAAACTACTCTTACGCTTCAGTAAAGGTGCAAGGGGAAGAAGCCCAAAGAGATATTTGGAGAGAATTGAAACTATCAACACACCACCCATTCATTAGGGTGAATTTCTGGAGGTGGACAAGGCCTTAAGAGAGATGATTGCAGGTGAGACTCAGGATAAGGGACGAACACCTCTACTTTGACCTTCACCTTTACCTGGGAAAGGAGTCTTAGAAACAGCCAGCCAGACACAAAATTATGAAATGACCAAAGATTAATTTATTATTTCCCTTTCATTGTTGACTCCCTCTCCTTTCATAGCCTGGTCTGAGGCATTAGATGCCAGCTAAACCCACCAAGATGACCCTCTTAAGTCCATCCTCCTATATGGTATCTCCAACTTCCAACAGTTAGTCAACTAACTGTTTGCCAGGGTGAGCAAGGTGACTTAGCCATATGTCTCCTGTCGCCTAGAAGACAAGACCCAGCTTCACATGGCAGCTGAAGTCCCCAAGAGCAAAAGGACAGCAAGGCCTAATGCACAGGCATTTTGCAAATCTCTGCTTGTGTCATTTTTGCTACTGTCCCTTTGACCGTGGCAAGTCCCATAGCCTAGCCCAGATGTAAGGAGTAGAGAAAGATTCTACTTCTTGATGGGACTAGCTACAAAGTGATACTGCAGGGGGTGGAGGGCTGGGGATGGATATATGGAGCACAGGAATTTGTGGCCATCTTTGCAATCGACCACAGAGAAAATGCCTTATACATCTGAGGAGCTTCCAAAAGATGCCTGAGGACCACCAAAGTCAGAGATGGGATCTGCCTGTGTGAAGTAGCTTGCTAGATAATCAAATGACAGACTGGCTGTCATGGAACACAAGGTAATTCGTAAGTTTTGCTTGCTAAGTGCATTTAGGAAGCAAAATATATGGCTTTTACCTTCGAGCAAAGTTAGAAATTTTTGTTGGAAGATGATAAAAGGAAAAGGTTTTTAAAAAATCCAGAAATGTATTTGTTATCCGAAAGTGTTCAGCTGTGTTATCATTTTTTTCCTTGCCATCATTGATGTACTTGTATTAATCACTAAAATGGATGTCTTATACTTCTGAGTACAAGTTTTCACACAAACACATTCTTCAAGTTTCAGTCTAGAGATGTAACTATAATCAATCCAGAAACCATTTTAAACTAAGCTGCCGCTTCCTTCCACCAAAGACCGATTAATTGCCAGCCTGAAGACTACACAAGGAAAATAGCAATAATTGCTGCTTCCTTGTGAAAGCAAACCATTTTTCTAAGTTGGTTATGGGTCAAAATTACTCATTTTAATTTCAGTAATAATTCATAAAATTCCTTGTAAAATACCATTTATTAAACTCTATAAAAAAAAATTTTTTCTAATAAAGGCAGGAATTATAAATAACCTCAGGGGGAAAACAGTTTCTTTAAATCATTAAATTGAGAGCTGCTGGATAAAATTTGGCCTGTTCAGTAAAGCCAAGAGAGGCTTGGGGGACATAGCCATGAGATTGAAATAATTCTTGTGCTATTGTAATTGCATTTATTTCTTATTAAACTGCTATATACTTCTGAAATTTTGTTAGACCCTGTGTATAATTAGGATCAAAGAATTAAAATTTGAAACTCTGCCTTCTGGGAGGCAATTAAGGGGACCTACAGTGGTGGTGACAATACATAGCCCATATATAAAAGTAGATACAATCAGCTTACGCAAGACTCAGAAATTTCCTATAAGAAAAGCAGTCAGGATCTCAGGACTCAGGGCAGAGGCTGAGACAAATAAAAATAACCCTCTAGTATGCATACACAGGAGAACAATTCCGTTCCTTGCCAGCCACAGTACAACTCTGAGCTCCTCTGGAGAGACGCGTCTCTAAGGCAGGGCTCCAGTTTTAGGCATCCTCTCTGAACATGGAATCCAAGAGGACAACTCTTTTTTGGGCTGAGCATAGAGGAAATTCCAGGCATAAGAGAACTTTGGGTTCAGCTCCCCATGTCCAGAGGCAGATTAACTGTACAGTGAGACAGCACAGAGCTAAAGGGAGGGTGACCAGGTCATTTATCATCCAAAGCAGGATATTTTTGCTTATGCCAGGACAACAGGCATAAACCAGGGCTGCCCCCAGTTCGGGCACCTTCTGTATGGGAGAGCTAATAATTTACCTGATGACTTAGGAAGATTTATTTTTTCTGGGTTTGTGAGAGAAACTGATCAGTCAGAAATGACAGAACAGAAGTAGGGCTAACCTATCACAGGGCCTCTTTCAGCCATTAGCATCCCCACAGGACAGGACTGTCATGAGTTCCTCATACAATACTGACCCTCTGTTTCAAGTATGCAAGTGCAGCTCCCAGGGCCAAACAGGCATCGTCTCTGTGAGTTTGGGGGAGAATGAGAAAAACATATGGGAGGTTCTTTATTTCCATCCATGGTTCTTCTACTCACATTGTAAGGCACTAAGTGGGGAAGGGTGATTTGTTGTGTTCCCATCTCACACCAGTGCTCCCTGGGGCCATAACAGTGACTTGGCGGAAGTACTCAGATACTAAAATGCTCTCTGAGGATTCTTAAGAATTCTGACCCTCCCTCCACACCGTACCGACCTAGGGCCTCTTTTCAAGGTTTTGTCTTCCTGTTCATGTCATGGCTCCTTCCCTGTCCCCTTTAGAAAGATCTGAAAGCATTTATCTGCATCTTGTGAGGTCAGCTCTTGACATCATAGGCACAGAACAGCCCTGTTAAATTAATTATTCCCAAAGCTTACCTCCAGCCTTTGCGTGTTGACCTCAAAGGGCTCAGATGACAGACAAGGCTGCACTATGGTTTTACACCTCTCTCCCTTTCAAGACAAGAGAAGGATTAGAATCATAGGCTTTTTATTATTATATTATTATTATTATTACTATTATTATTGAACTTCTTTTGATCTAGGCACTTACAGGGTGGAGAATGACGCCCTCTCCGGCCCTAAGTGAAGGCTTACACCACAGATGACAGTTGGAAGATCTTAGAGAGATTCAACATGTATTAAAGTATTAGTTTTATCTCAGTTGAAACAGAACTGACTCATGTCTTCTGCATGCTGAGTTTCTTTTCTATTGCAAAGGTACCAGATATTACTGTACAAAAACAGGTTTACAACATGACGCAAATGCCATGAAATCTCTGTGGGTGACAGTCTGACCCTATCCCTCATACTAACACCAGTCATTTGAGACAATGCTTTCTTTACCCCTTTCCTCTCCTTCACTTCCACATCCAGTTGCCTTAAATTCTTAAGGGTCAGCCCCTTCCTTTCATTTCCACTTACCCCACCCCAGCTTCTAAGCTCTTGACCTCATGCCAGCATTAGAGCAACAGCCCTCTAACTGGGCTCCCAGTCTTCAGTCTCCCCCATCTCCACTCAGTGCTGCTCATCAGTCAGACTAACCTTCTCAAAACAGCCTCCTGAAACATCCCATCAATCTGGTTACAATCTTTAGAGGTTCTCTCTTGCCTGGGAGAGAGTGTCCAAATGCACTAAATCTGCCAAAATCTGATGTTAATCCAATTCCCTCTCATTACCTTTACTAGTCACTCCCCTCCCCTAAAACAGGCCATGGAGATCCCTACTTTCTCACTGTGGGTTTAGACTACTGCCCACCAGGAATGCTCGCTACTTTCCCAATGTTTTTCCCAACTAGGTTAGAGGTCAAAGTGGTGGCAATTGCTGGTTTTGAAGATGACAGGGGCGCATAAGCCAAGGAATGTGGACAGCTTCTATTGTAGAAGCTGGGAAAGGCAATAGATGGAACCTCTCCTGGAGCCTCTAGAAGGAACACAGCTCGGCCATACCTTGATTTTAGCCCAGGAACACCCATTCCAAACTTATGACCTCCAGAACATAAGATAATGAGGTATTGGGTTAAGCCCCCAGTTTGTCAGAATTTGTTCAAGCAGCACATCCTAGTTATACTTACAATGAGACAGCTTAACCTCTGCTAAGAGCTTACCCTTCATTATTCACTCTGTCCCACAGCTTTATGGGGTATTGACTATTATTACTACTAGTTTACTGGTAAGGACATGGGCCCTTAGGAAAGGTACCCAAGTGTGCGTGCGCGTGCGCACGCGCGCGCGCGCGCGCGCACACACACACACACACACACACACACACACAGCTTGTAAGTCGTGGAGCTACATATCAAATTCAGGACCCTTATGCCAAATCCTATGCAATGAATTAATCTTTTCCAACTTTTCTCAAATGTGAATGAAGAAAGAAAGGCTCGTGAGATAACAATGAGAGAAGGAGAGAAAGCAGCAGCATTGCCACCTCTTGGCTGGCAGACTCATAGGATAGGAAGAGGTGGTCGCTCTTTTCAATAGAGCTTACATAAAAAGAACAGGCTACACCCCACCTCCGCAACCCAGGGCCTGGGCAATAAGGCAGCGTCTGGGAACTCAGCTCGCACAGTTTCTCCTTTTTTGTTCTTGCACTTTCTTTTAAAAAAAAAATCTCTTTTATCTTTCTGTAGGCTATGGGAATAAGGGAAGGGGAGGTTCCTCTGGACGGGAATTTGGCTCTTTTCTTTGCTTAACAACCTCCCCCAGGTCAGACAGAGGACCCCAGGTCTGAGGAAATGGGATGTTCCCTCCAAGTATTGCTGCAAATTTAGATTTTAGTCCAAAACAAGCCTTCCCTGATCTTCCTCACCCAATTGCATCACATCTTTCAACTTCTCACAGCACTAAAAAATCGTTTCTTCAAAACACTGTCACTGTTACACTAGTAATTATGGGGTTATTTAACTAAAACGTCTCCCAGCCTCTGCGAAGTTAGGGGTTATGTCTACCTTGGTTTCCACTCTACCCTCCAGGAGTCATCCTTGAGTTCTTGCTTCCCTACAATCCCTACTTAGTTTCTTATCAGCCAATCCAATCAATTCTACCTCCTAATGTATGTCCTGAGTCTTTCTACACTCTATCTTCATTGTTATCATCAGTGGCCAACCCTTCATCACCTCTCCTTTGGGTCATTATCACAGCATCCTGCTTCTATACCTGCTTTCTTTTTTTTTTTTTTGAGGGCAGTGTCACTGGCCCTCATAAGTGGGACCCGAACCGGGGCCGCTGGCTTTCCAAGCCAGCGCTTAACCACCGCGCCACTCGGCCGGCCCTACTCCTGCTTCTAACATGCCTGTCTTCACAGTAGCCACAGAGCACAATTACAATAAAACGCACATTTGTAATCTGATTTCCAAACTCCTGCAAAATCTGGCCCCTGCCTTCCTTTCCAAACTTGTGCCACGCCACCCTCATGTTAAGGACTTCTTTCTGCCCATATGAGAGGTCAAGTTTATCCCAGGCTTAGGGCCTTTGTCCTCATATTCTCTACCTGGAATGCAGTGTCCCCTGCCCCCACCACCACCACCATCACTGATTCCTTCTCAGCATTCAATTATCAGCAAATGTTTCCTCCTCTGATGTCATAATCTCAAGTAGCCACCTGGTCACTCCCTGTCACATTCCCCTTTATAAAGTGTCTGCATGGAACTTACTACTATATGATATTTTTCTTATTGATTTGTTTCTTTGTTGATTGACTTTCACTTAAATTAAGCTTCATGAGAGCAGTGACATGGTCTTTCTTGTCCCCACTGTATCCCAGGGATGAGAACAAGGTGCTCATTA
This sequence comes from Aselliscus stoliczkanus, assembly GCA_033961575.1. Lineage (NCBI taxonomy): Eukaryota > Metazoa > Chordata > Mammalia > Chiroptera > Hipposideridae > Aselliscus > Aselliscus stoliczkanus. The sequence continues at coordinate 81,095,056 of CM066740.1, read as the reverse complement.
AATTTGAATAAACTTGAATGAGGACTTCCTGGCCCTTTACCTGATGCTGTTGTGTTTTCAGCAAGTATTTGTCGAATGAATGAATGCATAGCAATTTGGTTCTAAATTATTAAAAGCTTATGCATTTTCTATTCATTTGATGACACTTAACAGCTTCAATATTTTTGAACTCTAATTTCAAAACATCAACTTGACATAGTGAAACAACTTCAGTGTGAGCAAGAAAACGAAAGCTAGCTGGTTTTGGTTCCCTATATTACATGTTCTGTGGTTTACTTAGCAGATGGAAACACAACTGTATTTGCAAAATGTCTTTATAATGATCCCTTACTTTTATATATCTACCTAGCAAATATCACCCAAGTTTCCTAGGCATGCAGGGATAAAAATAGGATTACAGTAAAAGTCATAAAATGGCAAAATTGTAGGGGTCGGGGTGGAGCTCTGCTCCCTGTTTCTGTGAGAGGACTGTCTGACTAACTCCGGTCCTCACCTTCAAATTTGTCACCAAAGTTGTTCTATGGCGATGTCTTCCACATGCTACACAACTAACCTTCTTTTTAGTCACAGAGAAACATATTTTTTTTCCTTTCCCACTTTTATTCACTCTGGTAAAAATCTGCAGTAGCTGCTGCTAATAGGACCCCATCCTAGTTACTGCTGATGCAGCCCAATGGGGTAGCTGCCTCTCCACAGGCCCACTCTTTTCTGCGATATGGCTGCCAGTGCTACTGTGTGGAGGGTGTCTTTGAAGTGCTCTGAGAAACCCCAAAGATCATTTCACATTGCTGCTGAAATTGCTGCCACCAACCTGCTGAGACCTTCCTTGTCTCAATATTTCCCAGACATTTGAGAAAAACTATGGTTTTTAGTATTGGCTTCTTATTTCTTGAAAATTGCCCTCAGCCCATCCCACCCCTGGGACAGACAGAAGATGTATGAGGCTCTGAATCACAACGCCTTCCTTATAAGGGCCACTATTCTCAAACCAAATGTGCTTTTTCTGCATCTATTGAGATGATCATATGATTTGTATCCTACAATTCGTAATGTGGTATATTACATGGATTGGTTTGCAGGTGTTGAACCCTCCTTGAATCTCTGGAATAAATGCCATTGGATCATGGTGTATGATCCTTTCAATGTTTTGTTGAATTTGGTTTGCTGGTATTTTGTTGAGGATTTTTGTATCTATGTTCATCAGGGCTATTGGCCTGTAATTTTTTCTTTATATGGCATCCTTTTCTGATTCTGTGATCAGAGTTATACTGGCCTCATAAAATGGCTTTGGATGCATTCCCTCTTCTATATTTTGAAAAAGTTTGAGAAAGACTGGTATTAATTCTTCTGGGAATGTTTGGTAGAATTCACTAGTAAAGCCATCTGGCCCTGGACTTTTGCTTGTTGGGAATTTTTTGATTACTGATTCAATCTCCTTACAAGTAATTAGGTTGTTCAGATTTTCTAAGTTGCTTTTTAAGTTACTTTTTTTGATATTTTGGAGTTTGGCAAACTTGAGCCTGACTCTTTATTGTATTGGGTTTTTATTTTATTTTGCTTTTTTTATTTGTTTTTCCCAACTTTTTATGGTAAAAAATTTCAAACTTTATAAATTTTAAAAGAATAGAAAAATGAACCCTCATATACCCTCTATCTAGACTCAACAATTATTAATATTTTGCCATATTTTATTTATTTTTATCTCTGTACACACACATACACACACACACACACACACACATTGCCAGGACTTTTTTTTTTTTTTTTTTTTTGCGGGCCCTCACATGTGGGATCTGAACCGGTGCCGCTGGCATCCCAAGCCAGCTCTTAATCACCGCGCCATTCAGCCAGCCCCACGACAGGACCATTTAAAAGAAGGTTCAGGCATTATGGTACTTCATCCCAAAATATTTCAGCAGGGATCTCCTAAGAGGAAAGATATTCTCCTAACCTAACCACAATACCATAATCACAACAATGAAAGTAACAAAAATATTTCATTATGTCACCTAATATACAATCTGTATCCAATTTTCCCTATCTACTCAGTCACTTATAGGTGTGTGACTAGTCTCTTCATCTCTTAGAGCTTCAGTTACCCCCATTAATAAGATGAGGGTTCACAAAACGACTGTGAACAGTCTTTGTGAAGATATAATGTTATTCATTTAATACATATCTACAGAGAACCTGCTATGTGAGCCAGCCACTATTCCAGGGATTGAGGATAGAGGCAGACATGGTCCCTGCCATGACTCTAATCAAGGGGAACTCAGTGACAATCTTAAAAAGGAAATTGATAGAACCCCCATTATTTCTCATAATTCAGACCAGCAGTTGGGTGGTTAATCAGAAAAATCAGTTGAAAGCTATATGTATTTCTCACATATTTTATGTTAACCCAAAACATAAATTCATATTTATTCACTAGTCTTTTGATTCCAAAGCCTCTCTTTGAGCATAAGCTTGCTGACGGAAGCTCAGCATCAACTTGCTTGCATAGACCATGCCCACGATGTATTATCTTGCATTTCAAGTTTCCATTTTTTAAAAGATTCTCACAGGGAATCCTGATTTAAATGCGCAGATTGATCACATGAATATCAAACGGCAATTTTGTTGTTCATTTTCTATATTCCAAATTCCACCAAAATGCAACAAAAGAATAATTCAAGGGTAAAAAAGAACAGAGAACAGGAGATAGCAGCTGATTAAAGATTCCAACAGATCTTTTGAGGATAGAAAGTGGAAGGAAGGGTGGTAACAGACTTATCAGAGTACAGGGAGTTATGTGCTGAATGGCTGCAGACAGGGAAACCAATGATAAAACATTTTCCCCTGCAACCCAGGAAATCCAAACATGGTAGTAGAGGGTAGCCCAAAGGTCAGATCCAGGGACAGAAGAGGCCAGGATTAAGACACCAGGCTGAACCCCAAAGAACTAAGTATACATACCAATCATGAGAATGTCAGCCTCCTGCCCATGCTCCCCTCTCCCCCCAGAACATAGCAGGTAAAAGACACTACTTCCTCCATCACCTTCACCATCCATGAGGCAGGAGACTAAAGGAGTCTCACCTTGAAAAGCTAAACCATGCCCCCCCCCCCCAAAAAAAAAAAACTGGCTTCTTTATCTTGTATTTATTTATTTATTTATTTATTTATTTATTTATTTATTTATTTATTTTGTTTAGCTGAGCCATCCTGCCATCTATTGGCAGCTCAGCAGCTGCTCAGCTTGGGCTGGGCATCAAACTGCTGTTGCTCAGAGCTCAGCTCGCACTCTTGAGCGAGCTCTTAACCAACTGAGCCATTCAGCCAGCCCTAAAACTGGCTTCTTTAAATTTGGGGATCTCTTGATGAAGAGGCCTGATGGTTTGCTTGGTAGTAAAGCCCATTATTAAGGACACGGACACACACACACATACACACACACACACACCCTCTGGTCAGTTTTCAATCTAGAGTCTTACTCTTATATATGAATAGACAATTTAGGATCATGGGTGCTTGCAATTAAAACCTTCAACATTAGGGCCGGCCGAGTGGCTCAGTTGGTTAAGAGCTCGCTCAAGAGTGCGAGCTGAGCTCTGAGCAACAGCCGTTCAAGGCCAGCCCGAGCTGAGTTGCTGTTGAGCTGCCAACAGGTGGCAGGATGGCTCAGCTAAAATAATAAATAAATAAATAAAAATAAATAAATAAATAAATAAATAAATTAAAAAAATAAAAATAAAAGGGCCGGCCGAGTGGTGCGGTGGTTAAGAGCTGGCTTGGGACGCCAGTGGCCCCGGTTCGGATCCCACATATGGGGGCCAGTGACACTGCCCTCTAAAAAGAAAAATAAAATAAAACCTTCAACATGACAAAGTGAGTTCAAAACCAATAACCCAGAAGCTACGACAATTGGTTAAAACTCAAAACAAAACAAAACAATTACAATTAATGGAGAGCTTAGATAATGCATCTGTAAACTAAAAGAATAGTATTTTTTTAAGTCAAACAACAAGCACAAGTTCTTAAAAATTAAAATTATAACTGGGATAAATTACTTAATAAAAAGAATGAAAACTGAGCTCAAAGAAATCTCCTAAAAAGTAGGACTAAAAAAGTAAACAGAAAAAAACATAAATATTTAAAAACTAGAGGACCAATCAAAGAGGTTCACCCGATAGCTGACTATTGGAGTTCTAAAAATAAAAGAACAAAGAAATAGATGACTGGAAATTATGAGGGAAATAATATTAAAAGAAGGTTTACAAAATGAAAAGTCTTAAGATTAAAAAGGCCCACCAAATACCCACCTCAATAATTTAAAAAAAAAGAATTCATAAGTCATGTAATCATGACATTAATTAGGCTCAAGATGTAAAGAGTTAAGTCATAATTGCTTTCACCAAAAAAGCATCTGACTTCCCCTAAGTAACACTGGACACTGGGAGAAAGTGGAGCCCTGCTTATAGAATTCTGCAGGGAAAGGATTTTTAACCTATAATTCTCCCGCCAAATAAACTGAGTATGCTTGTATAAACAGGTAACAACAACATATATATGGCTATGCAAGGATTAAAAAATATGCCTTCCCTTGAACCCTTTCAAAGGAAGCTACTTGGTTATATGCTTTAATAGAGGGAAAATCAAGAAAGAAAGGCTTGGCATCCAAAAAATAGGTTTTCCTATATAAGTCATCAGTGAAAGGAAGTCCCTAACAGCAGCTCAGCACCAGTCTAGAGAAACAAGATGGAGGCTATGGGGAGGAGGCATGACAGAGTGGAAATGACAATTTTCAATGTTGGAAAAGTTTTTTTTCTGGGTGGTTGACAGATACATTAAAGCATTTAGGAAAAATACATACCAATTGGTACATAGAGAACTAAGAGATGCAAAAGCAGGACAATTATTACTTAAGAGATACATTTTTTTTCAATGTACAGAGTAAACACATAATCAGACACCCATGCTTGGTTTCACTGTAAATAACCTTTACAAAGTCAGGATAATGTAGCTTCTAACTAGTGACTTAACCAAACATTATAAAACTATGGAGAAAATAGGAGTGAAGAGGGAGAAAGGGAGAGGGAGGAGGAAATTCATCACCATAACAGGAAATCAATCACGGCTGACTAAAATCAACCAATCAAGGAAGAACAGCAAAGGCATATTGTTCAGATCTGTGGAGATAAATATGAAAACAAACAGCTAAATTTGTTGGAAGTGGATGCCTCTGGGAAGCACCTACAACAGTGCCCAGCATATTGCGTATTAATCAGAACAAATTCAGTTGCCAGTGACAGAAATTCACATTAAAATAGCTTTAGCAAAAAAAAAAGAGACATGTGTTATCTTATATAAATTTTATTTTAAAAAAATCCATGAATCAAGAAAGCTGAAGTCAGATTTTCAAATAATGTTCCTAAAAAGCCTGCAAGAGATTCTCTTGTTCTCCATCTCTCAGCCTGCTTTCTTTCCCCTGGTTTGGCTTAATTTTCAAGCAAGTTTTTCCCATGTGGGAGCAAAGATGGCTCCCTGAAACTCCTGACTTATGGGCCCTTAGCACCCAGACTCTAAAAATGAGAAAAAACCTCATTCCTAGTAGTTCTAGCAGAAATCCCAGGAAAGGCTCTCATTGATCTTGGTGGGTGGTGTGCCCATCCTTGAAACAATCTCTTTGGCCAGGGTAATTAGATGCTATGATTGGCTGCACTTGTGTCACATGCTCATCCTTCGAGCAGAAAATGAGGTTAGTCCCACCTGGAGCACGTGGCCTATGGGTGAGAAGGGCAGTTCTCCAAAAGGAAGTTGGAATATGTGATGGGTACTGTTATGTGTGTCAACTTGGCTAGGCCACGGTACCCAGATATTTGGTCAAACACTAGGCTAGATGTTACTATGAAGGCCTTTTTAAGGTAACATTAACATTTAAATCAGCAGACTTTGAGTAAAGCAGATTAACCTCTGTAAAATGGGTGGGCCTCGTCCAATCAGTTGAAGTCTTTCAAAGTAGGAAAAAAGAAACTGACCTCTCCCTAACCCCAACTCCCTGCTCCCAAGAAAGAGGGAATTCTGCTTGTAGACTGTCTTCTGACACAAGCTGGAATGTCAAGTCTTCCCCTGGGCCTCCATCTGCTAGTCTACTTGCCTTGCAGAATTGAGACTTGCCAACCTCCAACAACCTCAAGCCAATTCTTTCAAATCTCTCTTGAGACAGAGCTAGAGAGAGAACTAGAGATAGAAATATTCTATTGGTTCTGTTTCTCTGGGGAACCTAACAAATACAGGGCATTTTTTACCCGAAGAAGGAAATAAAGATGCTGGGTGGAAAAGAAAGAATGAAAGGTAAAGATAGGAAAAAGAAAACCACACCTACTCATTGACAGGTTGGTTGTTGTTACAGGAGTCAGACTGGCAGATTTTACCAGAAAGTCTATCATTTCTACCTTACGTCGGAGAAAAGGGCACGTGAGTGTCCAAAAATTCTCAGTAACAAACACCCATGCAAAGATCAAAACATGATTCATCCAAAGTGAATACAAAAATACTGGTCTTTAAAAATCCAGCTTCCTATTTTATTTCAGATAAGAAAGATAAAATCAGGTGAGAGATTTCGCCAGACCAGAAAATGAACAGAAGTGCATTCAAAGTGCCTCCTGATGACCCTGAGACATATAAACCACAAAAGGCAGGTGCCGACACCATAGAAGCTGAGGTAGCTGATCGGGCTCCCAGCCAGGCCAGGCTGAGGGCTTCGGGGTGACCCCTTAGGGCAGTGAACTTCCAGGGATGCTCACACAGGCTTTGTGGAGCTTTCGACTGCTCTGATCTTCCCTACTCTCTAAAATCTAGTTATTGTTTGGGTTTCTTTGCTTAAAAACAGGATTCTTTTACTAAACTATAGCCAGCATCCTTGCAAGTGAGAGAATTGGTGTCAACATTTTCATTACCGTGGGAACAGATGTTTTTCCAGCTCTTTGGACAGGGACCCAAACTATTCAAGTGAAACAATCTTAAAAATTAATTCAGGTCATTTCAGACTATGAGACAAGAGTTACACAATGTATAGCTTCTCCCCCAAGGCAGCTAGGAAGATAACGGTCCTCACCTGACAATAATAATAATAACAATAACAATAACGATCATTTTAATACTACATACAGTCTGTCTTTTACTGAGGCACACAAATTGTTTTAAATAAAAATGACAACCTCAGGAATTTTAAGTTACTGGCTTTCTGGTCACACCACCCTGTAGTCCATTCCATACTGAAAATACCTGCCCTGTCAGCGCCATGCCAACACCCACTAACCAGAACTAGCTAGCGTCTCATAAAGCTTCGCCGAGGGCAGCATAGAGGGAACATTTTGGATTTCAAACAACTCTGCAGTGAGACATGCTCTTTATAAAGAAAGTAGAAATAGGGGGCTGAGATGATGACAAAGTGAGTCATAAAAACTGGCACAATAACTCTTAACTTGAAAGTAAATTTCTTATACTACACAAAAATGCAAAGGATTCACCCCAAATTCAATTTCACTGTTTACAAAAAGCCACAGCTAGGAAATGATAGCATTAAGTTTTACTAAAACTTAAAAAGTGAGCAATAAAAATAGAATGGTAGAAAATGAAGCATGGTTAAATAGAAATAGTAAACAAAAAGACAACAATATAATGGTAAACTAAAGGTATTAAAAAACAATGCCAATGGATGATAGGTGAAAGAATATTCCAGAAGAGTTAAGTCGTAGGAGAATAGTTTAAAAATAAAAGTCTGGGCCGGCCAAGTGGCGCAGTGGTTAAGTGCTGGCTTGGGAGGCCAGCGGCCCCGGTTTGGGTCCCTTATGTGAGGGCCAGTGGCACTGCCCTCAAAAATAAATAAATAAATAAATAAATAAATAAATAAATAAATGTCGATTAAGGGAATACCAGATAGACAATAAAATTACAAACGGTTCTAGAAACTCACAAGTCCGGTGATTAATACCTCATTGAGAAATATTATGTTGGTGCAATCGTAATTGGGGTTTTTACCATTATTTGCAATACTTTTGCACCAACCTAATAAATCCTAAATAGGGTCCGGTGTAGCTAGATGATCAAAGGTGGTTCTCCCCAAATTAGAGATTGCTGCTGCAGTTTCATGAGGCTTGATAACCCCAAACAAATAGCCCTGAACAGATAGGTATAGGTGATGCATAGAGTGTCTCAAAGCAAGGTCTGTGGAACATATTTCCAACGACTAATCAAAACCAAAAAATGACATCATGGACAACACAACTTCACTAGCCAGCCAGCTTCTTGGCAGACTACTTGGGGAGGAGGGAACACAAGGCTTTAACAGGCATCTCTCTAAAACCCTACGCTCTTAGAGGTCTGCATCCCCCCTGAGAGTAACTCTCTGTCGAACTTGATGGCGCTGAATCACACCATAGACTTCCAGCCTTACGAAACACACATGCTAACAATATAATTAGGCTGTCCCTTTAATCTCAAAACACCTCCCTGGCTTGATTTTCTTCCCTGGCGTACATGATGGAAGTCGTCTTATCTCAAGTTGGAGAAGCTCTGTTCCTTCATGTTCAGTACCTAAGGGAGAGGAGTGAGCCAGAAATTGGAGGTGTACCAAGGCCACACACTGAAGCTTAAGTGGGCCACAGGGCGTCATGCTTGGCTGTTGGGTTTCAAAGTTAAGGTCTGGGGGCCACCTTCCTCAGAATCTAGGGGTGATACTTCAAAGGGATGTTCCTGGGCCCCATTACAGACCTCACCAGAATCTCCAAGGTGCAGCCCAGAAGTCTGCACCCTCCCCACCCTCAAGTGATGGGGACACTCACACTAGAGATATACTGACTTCAAAGGAAAATGGAATCAAGGGGAAATGAGAGTGAATAAGCCAAAAATGCTTACTCTGGGCAGGAGCAAGGACGTAAAGCAGAGATTGTTGGAAATCTAGCAGGGACTCAGGAGACAAAGCCACAGACCAGAAAGGTAATGTGAGGGCCTTGGTACATTTTCTGGACCTGGTGGCACCTTGTTGGAAGAGCTGCAGTCCCCTTTTCCCTGTCGGCAGGCCTCTGCAGCTATTAGAGGCATGGCAGTGCTGACAGATTACAGCTCCTTACTAATTCAATTGTAAATCTTGTTTCAACTGTTTAAAAAAACCAAAGACACTAAAATGCAAGCATCTCTCAACTAGAGCAGAGTGGCTGTCTTCATCTTGAAAGAACACAGCACCCCAACCAAATCTACATCAGAGGGAAAGCAAAGAGTCCTTGTGAGCTGGACAGGGGAGCTGTTAGCCTGACGGAGTGCAGTTAAATGTTACCAGAACAAACGGTACTGAACAGAGCCTGAAGTCTCAACAACAACCTGAGAACCTCCTTTCCCAATTTAGAGCCTACCCAAAAGTTCTCACTGCCACATATCTCTAATCTTGTGCTCAAGTCTAGATTTCTTCCAAAGACCCGGGTCTCTCACACTTCTTGAACCCTGTCAATGTTTCTTAAATCCATTAATTTCAATAGAGTACAATTAACTAGAATCACAGATCTAAGAGTTTCCAAGGAAGTCAACACCATATGGCTGTACTTAAAGAAGAATGCAGCTACCAACCCTGTGTTTGCAAAAAAGCATCTCTGCTTGCCACACCAGCTCATGCTAGGGATGCAAATAAAAGTGGTCCCAACACCCCCTTTCACACAAACTTCTCACTCAGGTGTCTGTTTCTTACAGGGAGGAAGAGGGATGAGAAATGTTAGACTTGGATTTGGTGGGGGCTGTCTTAACTGGTTTCAGGTTTTCATAGGACGTCATCAGTATAGCACTGGTGACATTTCCCCACAAACTCACTTATTTTTTCCTATAGTGGCTCGAATGATTTATATGACTAGTGGGTACTTCAGCCTTGTTTCTTATGCTTCCACCTGCCCTCAGAGAGCTCTGGTCTGATCCTCCATGTCCTCAGGGTTGCAGAGAAGTCCCCTGTTTGCCAATCCTTCCTATAACTGGGTTGGTGAGTCTCCCTGGTTCTGGGGTAAGGCATTGGGGAGTTCAATACTGCTATTGGATTGTCAGGGAAGTCATGATGCATTTTTACAACGAAAAACACAGAAAAAAACACGTCATGACTTTTCCGACAACTCCATATATGCCTCAGCCACATTCCCCAAACCAGCCTCAATTATCGCTAACAGGGATAATTGTAATTCCAATCTCCTTGTTCTTCGCTACCTCTTAATTGTTTCAAAACTCTGTGCATAGACATGAAAGTAGAATCTTACATGTTGGTTGTTCTCAACTCTCCAATATTTGGTCTCTACTTCCAGTTCAAGAAAGAACACAGACCCCCTGGACAGAGAAATGGAGGGCTCCTCTCCACCTAACCCCATTGGTTCAAACTCGAGGGGGGACATCTTGCCAACATGGCTACGTTACATATATTCAGAGTGGTTACTGGGAGAAAAAGAGAAACAAAGCCCCGCTGTACCAGTTGCAGAGGATTTAGGTAGCATGTACGTAAGGATTGCTCTTGGATTGTAGGTGCTATTACTCCATGAGCCACCCTCCATTTCTGGTTCTGAATGGGCCAAATATAGGTGCCCTGTTTGCCCTTTCCACAGTGTTTGGTATTTTCTCACCTCGGCATCATTGTATATGCTGTCCCTGCTAGAATGGCCTCTCTCCTGGCCCCAACGGAGGCCCCTGGAAAACTCCTGCTTATGCTTAAAGACTTAGTTTAAACTTCACTTCGACTTGATCTTTTCAAACAGAGTTAAATACTTCTTTGTGCTACTGTAACATCTTGCACATACCTCTATTAAGTGCTACGGTTACTTTTTCCATGTCATTTCCTTTCTCTCAATTCCTACCCTATAAGACTGAGTACTCTGGAAAGCATAAACTGTCTTCTCTGTAGTCTTTATAATCTTCAACCCCTAATCCAGTGCGTGGCATGTAGTAAGAAGCAATAAACATGTGAAGAGACAGGCAGTTGAAAAAAAGGAAGAGATTGGAGACAGAGAGAGACACAGACACAGTCAGACAGAAGAGACGAGGAGTGAAATAGGAACAAAGATCCACACAGAGAGACCAGAAAAGGGAGGCGAAGCCATGAAGGGGGAAAATGGAAGAAAAGAAAGATTATATCATAAACAGAACTGCATAGCACTCCTGATCCTACAAAACTATTTGCTAAAATAAATTCTTACTGAATGTGGAAGGTAGCTATCAAGGGGAGAAAACGAGACAGCACAACCAGGAGCCGTGACAAGTGCAAGTGACTACAAAGCAAAGCACTTGTTTTGAGACCTATCTAGGATTTGAGAAGAGCTGTGTTCTTATTGGTAGTCAAAGTGCAGGAGGAAGAGAGAGTTTACTTGCCGAAAGTATTCATGACCTTCCCATTCGTGCAAACTTTCTAGTTCAACTGTGTTGTGAATAAATAACTTACCTGCTCACAAATAGCATTTCCCAAGCCTTCTTAACTGCTCTCATTGTTTAAGTAAAAGACAGAGTTCAAATGGATTCCTTTTTAATGTTGACCTCTAAACCACATGGCCTGGCTGTGGGAGTTTTAGGAGATCATTTAAAGCTTAATGTCTGCATCATAAGGTTTTTGTTTTTGTTTTTTTTGTAGTCACACTCTAAATCTGCAGGATGAACTATGATTCACTCCTGTAGGTGTTAATATGCGATTATATAAGCTTTGCCCATAATGAAAAAAATTCCTAGAAATGATGACAAAGAACAAATAAATGTAGTCATATTATTTTTTCAATTACAGTTGACATTCAATATTATCTTAGTTTCAGGGGTACAGCATAAGGTACAAATGTGGTTAGACGTTTATATTAAAAAAGCAACTATATCTTTAAAACTATTGTATCTCGATATGAAAAAAAGATGGTCTGTGTAGAGAGGAATAATTTATAACAGCTAGTAAGCAAATCAACATTTTTAGATGATGACCAGCCAGTTAAATAATCATGTACCAAACAGGAAAAAACACAAAACAAAACATAGCCACATAAATAACTAGAATTTCTCCTTTTTACACTATTTCCTCCAAAGAGTTAGATTATTTCTTTGCATAGTAAGGAGACCCATGATACATACAAAGCATTTCCTATGTCTACTTCAGCGTGTCCATACTAAGCAGTCAAGTCCTAGAGGTCAAGGACCAATGGAATTTCCTGGTTAGCATTTAGGACAACAGCATATGTAAATAGGCTTTTATGTTCCTTTCTTGGTGATAGTGGTGGTGGTTGTTTGGGGGTGGGAGGTGCTTTGTTGTGCTGGGTTTTTTTGGTTTTGTTTATCTGTTGTTTGTTTGTTTCCAACTCCATCAACCAACATTTACTGAGTATTTCTGCTTTGGCAAATGCTGTGCTAAGCCCTGAAGAAATGTTTTGAAAAAATAAGACTTGGGCCCTATTTCTAGGATATCACAGGTCAGTGGATTTGGATGGTGCTACAAGTGTATGGATACAGATATTCTGTCTTCTACTCACTAGCCTAGGTCCCCATAAGGCCTCCAGGGGACTTAGAGAGTTGAATAGGGATCCCATCTGCCATCCTCTATCTTTCACTTTCCCATGAAGCCTATCTCACTGGGTTCATACCACTCTTCCAACACTTCTTTCATTTGCCTTTGTGTCAGTGCCATATGTCTATCTCAATATCCTCTAAGTAGATCACAGGTGTCTTGAGTACATAGGTGTCTTATTTTGGTGTCATCCAGAACAAGGAGCCCAGGGCCTAGATTAATAAACTGTTTTGTCTCATTTTCCCAATGTACCATGACTACTTTGAAGACATGAACTATGTCAGATATTTTTGGTGGTAGCCAAATATTCCAGCACAATACAAATTCCAATGCCTACTCTTAGGAGAGATTTGTTGAATGAACTAATAAAAACATCAGCCACCCAGTAAGGAAGTACTGTCTCTTTGCCTAATCACTTTCTCTTCTGACTATGGAATTTCGTTCTGCTATTTTGTTTATTCCTCTATAAATTGGAATGGTTTTATCTATCTCAAAGTGTATTATAAAAATGAAATACTTTGAAATGCTCTGTACAGTTCTTGACACTCAGAGAGCACTTCAGTGTGGTAGATGTTATATAATGTAACTCCAAACTAGAGAAGTAATCTCAGGATGAAAGAAGACCCTTAACTCTTACTTCAAGGGGTGAGAGCAATGAAACCCTCATGCTGTGGAGCTACATGTGTATTCTCTATCAAAAGTGCTTGATGGGTCAAATTTATCTGTGGAAACTAAAGGAATTTCCCAGGGTCTATATGAGAGCATTGCCAGACAGTGGTTTGGAGCTTAGGGTTCATGAATGGGCTTCAACCAGTCCATCGACTCATAAATGTACATCCAAAATGTACATGTATGCATGTATGTGCATTTTTCTATCAAATGATTACACAGCATTGATTATATGTTCAAGGAATAGGTGGCTCAAAATAAAATTGAGGACTCCTGCTATTGAATAATTTAGGATAAGTTTTGCTTTTTCCCTGAAAGTCATTGGAGAGAATATTCTCCTGTGAATTGAAGTATCCAGGAAGATCTTTGCACCTAGAGTGAATACCAGACTTCATAAAACCAAAGAATTAATGATTTTTTTTAAAAAAGAGAGACCTGAGATAGAAGAGGAATATCTTATACCCAGAGGCACAAAATAGCAATGTGCCTTATGAAACCAACAAGTGCCAATGATTAAAACCTGACACATACTCACTTTAACACCTGGGCTTGAAATATATTAGAAAGAAATGCCATAGCAATTAATAAGCTTTTCCTCCTGCCCATATTCATTAGGGGAAAAATAAACAGAAGTTTAGCAATTACAAAAATCAGAGAGCAGAGTTTTGTTAGTTCTGCAAGAAATTCCAAGAAAAAGATATTTCTTTTTTAATGAAATATGCACCAGCAGCCAAATGATAATGTGAGGAAAATTTTGTGGCAATTGAAGAATATTGTTTCAGTGGGGGCAGCTCCATAAGTCTGATTTCAACCATCTCAGGTTTCAGAGGCTCCTAAAACACCACATTTACAGATAGTTCTCTGTTAGCTTTACTATTTATAAACTACTCAACTATATTCTTAAGTAAAAATGTACCACTGCTTTTTCTGCCATCAGAGAATATCTTAGCTACAGAAAGGAAAAGATTGCTGATCAACTACCTTTCTATAAGCTGATGTCTCCAAATGGCTTATTCATTCATAAAGCCAATTGAGCCAGGCACTGAAATAGAAGCAGAAGAGTAAGTGAGATAGATGTTGACTCTGACATCAGGGAGATTGCAATCTGGAAGAGAAAAAAGATAAGGAATGGGGGAGAAGTCAAATAAACAAAACAGTTTAATAGTTGTATGTTACGTTGAATGTTATCATGGAAATAAGCAAGAGGCTTAAGTATAGAGTAACAAAGAGGACCTCATATTAGCTAGTCAAGAAAGACCTCTGTTAAGAAATGTCACTTAAGTTGAGTCTGAAAGACTCTTTGAGAAAAAGAGAATTCAAGGTTGAGAAAACAGCGTGTGTGACAACTAAGAAGCAGGAAAGACCATGGCATTTTTGAGAATGGGAAAAAGTATGGTGAATTCCCTCCATTGAAGGGGAGAAGGGCAAGACATAAGGTTGGGGAAAAATGAGCGGGATCATTCATGCAAGTCCTGGAGGCTGTGGTTAGGAGCTCAGGTTTTATTCTGTTACTGAAATAAGAGTTCATTTGCCTGTGGCATCAAAGCGTAATGAGAGTATGAACATGGCTTTGCAGCAAAGAAAGTGATGATTTAAGGAAATGGTGCCAAGCTTGAAGACACAGGTGAGCTAGTGCTCAGAGGCCTGGCTCCCTGACGGCCTCTAGGGGTGGTTAACGCAGGGGAAAGATGGTCAATCATGGTAGCTAACGGAGCTGGGGTCATGGACTCTACTGATTGGTCAGGGCTGGGGAGGGAGGCAGTTGATCATGGCATCAGGTCCGGCTGTCAATCATGGTGTCTTTCTGTCTGCTTCAGAGGGCATGTGGCCAGGAGGGTCTTTGTACCTTCATGGGTCTGGATCTGAAGCAAGATGTTATCTTTAGTTTGACCGAAACTCTGTTTCTGTGATCAACAGATATGAGGCTTTTTTCCCCAAGGCTATTTGATGCGGACCAGAATCTGACATCCTAAGGGCTTAGTGCTTTAAAGGAGTGTTTGTACAGTACCTACAAGGGTAGAAGGATAAAGAAAGAAAAGAAGCCAATGAGTCACGGTGCTGTTAGACCAGACAAGAACAGTTCGAATCAAGGAGAAAGAAAAAAAGGAAAATTCATTTTAAAGAAGTGAAGTTTTTATATGGTTACTGTTCTAGTTGTAATGACAAGTCACCGAGGGTTTTAAGCAGGGGGTGTGACCTGATACAATTTCTATTTTAAGAGTGTCACCTGGAATAATAGTGAATTGATATAGGCAGACTAGAAGATGTTGACCTAGAATAAGTGGTAGCATTGGAGTTGGAGAAAAAAAAGGATCTTGAGACATATTTAATATATAGAATTAACAGAATTTGCTGCGAGACTAGACATGGGGGAAAGAAAAAAGTCAAGTATTAGGATTTTGTTGAAGAAACTGAGAAGATGGCAAGCCATTTACTGAGATTAAGATTTGCAGAAGGTGTCAAGACTCCATTTGGAATTTGTTAATCTTGCTATGTCTGTGTTACATTCAGGTGGAAATGTCAAGTGGGCAGCTTAATCTACAATACAAACCTGAAGTTTAGATGAGAGATTAGGGCTAGAAGCATAAATTTGGTTTTCAACATCTGTAAAGACAAAAGGGAGGGGAACCCTTAAGAACCTCCGCCCCTCCCCCCCAGAAAACAATCAGAGGACTAGTTGAGGAGGGGGAGCAAGCAAGAGAGTCTAAGAAGGGATGACTGGTGAAACCGGATGAAAGCTAGGGAAGTGAGAACCTCGAAAAAAGGCCAGTGCTCTTTCTTCTAGTTCTAAATGTTATGCTCTAAGAAGCCTTGGATAGAAGTCCATTTGTTGATTTGATTTAAAACATACCTTAAACCAGTGTGTTCCTATCTTACATCAAGGCCTTGCAGCAAATAACATGTTTTATGGCATAGTGGACAAAATAGAGAGTATTTGGAGCCCTGCTGCTCAGTTGCTGGGGTTTCCAACTGTGGAATCCCAAAGCCCAGCAATGTAATGCTGTTCGTTCTTCTGGTTAAAAATTGTAGACAACAACTTGAGTTAACTTAAGCAAATATGTGAAGAATTTATTTGAACACTATAGGGGTAACTTAAGAAACAGGACTGGAAGGGCCGACCGAGTGGCTCAGTTGGTTAAGAGCTCACTCAAGAGTGCGAGCTGAGCTCTGAATGAGAGCAGTTCGATGCCCAGCCTGAGCTGAGCTGCCGCTGAGCTGCCAACAGGTGGCAGGAGGGCTCAGCTAAAAAAAGAAAAAAAAAAAAAAAAAGAAACAGGACTAGAATCAATCAGGTCTGAGAAAGGACTGGAACAGAAATGAAAAGTCATTGAGCAACAAGGGTTTTTCGCTCTACATGACTCATTGCTGCTTCTCTTGGTAGCCTGCCTGCTTGGTTATTTTTATCTTGACATAATAGCCAAGATATTGGCTCTGATAGTCTATGCTGTCATCCCTCCCAAGTTCAGAGAGTCTGTCTCTATGTCCCAATTCCAGGTTCCTGGGGAAGGGACTTCAGCCCAACTTGAACCAGGGGTGCCTGTCTGGTCTGATCAACTGGGGCCAGAGGAATGGTGTTACATTGTAAAAAATGGCTGGCAGAAAGGCACTATGAGCTGGGCACACACTCCAAAAAAGACATTGCTATATTCCACATGAAATTTTTAGCCATCTTGATTATTATATTATATTATAAGACATCATCCATTCTAAAAAACATCAATTTACTGGCAACTCTTCCAGAAAAAGCAAACACCATATTAAATATACATACAGTAAAATCTTGGATTGCAAGTAACGTGGTTTGCGTGTTCCTCAGGACAAGCACACATTTCTAATACATTTTAACATGGTAAACGAGTGATGCCTTGCAATATGAGTAGTTTGTTTCTGGAATGAATTATGCTCACAAACGAAAGTATTACTGTATATGATTTAAGAGCCTACAAAGTTTATATTTGTCCATACCATCACATACCACTTTCTGATCCAGTATCAATATGACCATCAAAACTTGACTCTATGCAGGGCCGGCCGAGTGGCGCAGTGGTTAAGCGCTGGCTTAGGAAGCCAGCGGCCCCGGTTCAGTCCCACATATGAGGGCCAGTAACACTGCCCTCAAAAAAAAAAAAAAAAACTTGACTCTATGCTTATTTTACAAAGTATAAATATAATTCTGAAATACTTTTGGATCATAAAGATATTCTAATTTTCATTGCCCATGCCCATTGTCTTGACAGGCATAGCAATTTTGGGATTGGTAATGTAATTCAAAAGCATAGCAAAAAATCTGGAATTTTGTCTACATTCCTGCTTTGATTATACTTATAGGATTCTTTAACAGAATTACCTGTCACTGGAATTTAAATCACTTTTCTTGAAAGTCAGCTAAAAGCTTTAATCTGACGTTCAGAGCTTGAGTGCTAGACCTTCCCTAATTGGTTATAGTCACCTTTCTCCTAGCTTTGAAAATTCTATGATGCATCCTGAAAAACATGGCCGTCTCTGATGTCTTTAACTGCATTGTCTGATGCGTGAAAGGCAGTCTCCTGCATACACAATAAGTTTTTGTTTTGTTGCTTTAGTGTGGTATAAACTTGTTTAAAAATACTTTTATGGACTTTCACAATTACACTTCCAAATTTCATTTACATGGTCTGCACCTGTGGTACTACCAATGGCAGTAACTCAACTGAGGTGAACACATACCTTCTGTGCCTGGCAAAGTTGGCACAGACACTTAGGCAGTGGTAGCTAGTCCTGTTCTTGGGCTGGCGCCTGGATGGCTATCTCTTTGGAAAGATTTTTAAAACATGTCCCAATTGCAGAAATGTCAAAATGTGGAAAACATAGATATTGCCATCAAGTAAATATAGAGTAGTCTTTTATTGAGACAATATGATAGAGCTTTTTTAACTAAGTGCTTCACATGGCTTAATTTATTTAATCCTCATAACAATCCCGCAAGCTACAGCTCTTATGCCCATTGGATAAATGAAGAAACAGAGGTTGTACGATTAGGTCATTTCCCCACAACCATTGAGCTTGCAAATCACTGAACCAGGAGTCAAGGCCAGCCCATCTGAGTTCACATCCCTGGGGTTTAATCGGTGTATCAAAATACTTCCTAATTCATGGTGTAGTAGCAAAAGTCATTAGATAAGATTAATTAATAAGATAAATGATTAATTTCTCTTATGAGTAATTAATAATATGAATTAATCCATCTCACTATTATTCAATTAGCTGAGCTATCTATCTATCGCTGTTTCTCCAGGAAATGTGGACAAGGCTAATAAGTACGTATTGTATATGTCAATATCACTTCCACTACCAAATTGGATAAATCACGACTCACATGTGCTTAATTTTCTCATCTTTAAATTCATGAAACTGTTTCAAGTGACAATACTAATGAATGGGAAACAACTTGTGGCGAGGATTTTAGGAGGTGCTGAGCTGCTAGTCCAGGTGACCAATGCAGAGCATGGCTGAGCAGCTGCCCAAGCAGTTACAGGACAATGCCATCCTCACGATCACACTCACAGGGCAGATAAATGTGAAAAGTGTCCTGTTAGGTTAGGCCCCTGCTCCTTTCACATTAGGATTCTGCCTCTGGGACTGGTACCAAAAGGTAGATAGTATAGGACAGCAAGGTGTCACTCAGGATATTAAAAGACAGCCCCAACCCCTGCAGCTTTCTCTAATATCAGCTAGGAGCCTATGTCCCTTATTAGGAAACAGTGACGCTCTCACATCCGAACCTGCCAGGATTTGGGGAGGAGGCCCTTATTCTAGCTGCAGCCACTAGCAAACTTCTTGCTCATTGAGTAAGAGTAGATAAATTAAGCTCACAATTAATATTATAATTACAGTACGAGGAAAACTTGTAATCCGAGTGAGGTAGCTATTTGGGGCCCCAACGGGCTGACAGGACTTCCTTCTCTGATGCTGGGAAACCCACCCTGAAAAGCCTCATTGACTTTCCAAACGCTGTGGTTGGCTTTGCTAAAAAGATTATTTAATGAACTGAAGACAAGAAATGCATTATTATCATTCAGAGAACTAAATAGAAGACACACAAACCTTCACAATGTGAGTTTTTCATGTGTTTGCCTTGCTTCTCACTTCCTTCTATTACTTTCAGGCTCAGACATTGCTCTAATTCACCATCTTCATATTTTCATATTTTCTTCCCCATTGACCTTATTTTCATTGCCCTGCTGCTAGTCAGGCTCGTCTGTGTGGCTTTTGGGTTAAAAGCTGCCACCTTCCGGTTGCTTATCCTTTTCACTCATTCATTTTTTTTTCCATTCATTTGTGCAACAAATGAATTAGTGCTACTTCAAACAGACACTAGCTCTATTTAACAACAACAACAAAAAAATTCAGCTCTGCTCATCCCCACAACCACAGGTGGTTTCTGAGTTCCTCTTGGGGTACCTTTAGAAAAGAATCTAAATCTGTCCCTTCTTATGTCATCATGGCTGCCGTTCAAAGAGAACCTCAGTAGTTGGAGGATTGTGCATTTGGCCATGGGTCAACTCTGGTCCAAATTCTATTCACTTAGCAGGTATGAGACCAGAAATAAGTCTGATCCATTTTCCAAGTCTCAGTTTCCTCATTTACTAAACAGGACAATCACATCTATCTTCAGGGTAGGTTACAGGTAGTTTGAAACTAGTTGTTGTAAGTAAAGAAATGCAAGAGAGTCTGTCAGTAAATATTACTTCTCCAAGGCCACACCCCTCTTCTACTTACATATTCATCTTATTTACATTCTGTTACATAGTCAGCCTGTCTAGTGAGTACCTATAATATCCCAGGCAGCCACCCGTTCTTCATTTGTTATTGGTGACAAAACCTCTCTTTTATTTTCCTTGTGTTGAATTTTCCAATTTGGGAGTAAACAATTGCATGGGTATATAATACCCATTTAGTGTTTTTCAGGCCACATTTCACATACATTATGTCATTTACCTTTTCCAAGAACCTTGAGATATAGGTGTTATTACTCCTATTTTGAAGATCAAGAAATCAAATCTTAGATTAACACGTAGGAAGGGGCTTCAACTCCCTATGCTCTTCCCATTATCCCAATATTGAAGAATTACTACAAATATTTTGCAAATCAATTTGCAAACATACTAGGATATAAAACAGTATGTGCAATTGCCGACTGATGCATGCACTGAAGTTGCCTTTATTTTTAATTTGTTAGATATTCAGTCTTATGTACTTGGGGATCTTCTACGGGGGTAGTTGAGTCTAAATTTTGAAAAGCAAGGTCTCAACTAATTCATCGCTTTCAAGGGATTCTTTAGCAGGATATTTTCTTAAGCATCAGCAGGCCAGAGGACTTTATAAAAGTAATAGAGTACAATTATTACCATATACATCAATTCATTGTGTCTGCATTGTGTTTATTTACTGGCAAAGCCTTTTTCCCCAGTGTCAGCACTATATCTTTAATGTAGTTTTAGAAGAGAAATTGTATTCTCCTCTGACTCATACATCACTAACAAATGACTAGCAAAGATTCAATTCTCAATGACAAGCCCAAAACAGTCCTAGATGTTAGCATATATCAAGCCCATCTAGCTCAAAAACTATGCTGACAGTGATGTATTTCATTACAATGGGCCAAGTCATTAGAAGACCTTGTAAGTTCCCCCGATATCATGTTACCAGGTTTTATATTTCTTTTAGAGGTTCAACTTTTGCCTTCACATCGTAAAATCAAGTGACCAGTTTTAAAGCCAATTTTCTAAGGCAAGTGCGACTTGGAAATTAATACTTCGCTATCAAAGTGGCAAGCCTTCACAACCTTGGCCAAAAAAGGTCCCCTCATTTCATCAGTCAGGTTTCCTGGGACAACCAGCCTTCTGCTTTATTCTCTTCTACCCTAGTCAATAGTCAACAATACAGCATATCCTAAACACAATATAAAGTCCTGTCTTAGTCTGCTCAGGCTACTGTAACAAAATTTCATAGACTGGGTGGATGAAATAACAGACATTGAGAGGTCCAAAATCAGGTGCTGATATGGTCAGGCTCTGGTAAGAGTTCTTGTGACCTACAGATGGCCACCTTCTTTTTGTGTCCTCACATAGCACAGGGTCAGTGTGTACATGTTTTGGTCTCTTCTTATAAGGGCATCAATTTCATCATGAGGACTCCACCCTCATGATATCGTATAAACCTCATTATCTCCTAAAGGCCCCATCTCCAAACCCATCACACTGTGGGGTTAGGACTTCAACATATGAATTGGGGGTGGGAAGGACATGAACACCCAGTCCATAACAGTGCCTTTATCATATATGATGTAATCTGACTATAAGGCTTTACAGTGCTGCTCATCTCACTGGCTTGCATGTAATCCTAACCATAACTAAGTATCATTTTGTTCATCATAATAGCAACACAAAGCCAGGGTATGAATAGGGAAGGAGAGTAGAAGAAGAAGAAAGGAATAAGTTAGGATAATAAAAAGAGTAAGCAATTACGAGTCCAGGGACCTGGGATCTTGTAGAAGCGCTGCCACTAATCCTATGATCTTAAATAGCATCATTTCCTTGGGCTGCATCTTGCTTACCAGAAAAAATTAGGGAGGGAGAACAGTCTCCAAAGTATCACAGGCTTGAATAAGAAAAGAATGTATGATGTATGAGTAATGTACATCCTGCCATCATTAAGGAAACACGCCATAAACATCATTGAGAAAAACTTTACAAAGAACGAATATGAACAAAACAGGTAGGTGAAATGGTCATTTTGCTAGCTTATGTCTTTAATTCTAAAGGGAATGAACCTAAGTGAGATCGACAAAACTTTCCTACTTAGAAATTAACTCTTTATAGTATTATAACCTATAATACTATACAAATACCATTTGTCATTTGTTGGGTGGCTGTTCTGTGCTGGACACTTCATATCCTTAGCTCATGTCATCCTTCAATACCCATGCAAAGCAGATCTCTTCCTCCTTCTTTGCATTCTAGTCACTAGTTTTCTGAGCATTCCTCTGGTACAACAAGTTCATTCCCACATCTCCTGGCTCATCATGCATCTTGGCTTATTCTCATTATTTGGGTCTCAGCTCAAAGGTCACATATACTCTGAGATTTTCCCTTGGTCACCCTGGCTAAAGTGCCACCCACCCTGTCACTTTCAATCCTATTGCCCTGCATGCTTTATACCACTTATTATGATGTGAAATTACTTTATGTGTGTTCTCTCTCTCCTCCTTCCCTCCCTCCCTCTCTCCCTCCCTGACTCCCTCCCTCTCTGCCTCTCCTTCTCTCTCTCCATCTCCATGTCCCAGCCTGACTGCAGTGTGAGCTATATGAAGGCAGGTACTTAGCTTGCTCACAACTGGATCCTCAGCAGTTGGAACAGTGCCAGCTTAGTTAATAGATGTTGAATAAATGAATGTCATCCCCACTTTAAAAATACAGAACTTGGGGCCCAGATAGATTTGATGACTTTCCCAAGGCCACACACTAAATTGGTAGATCTCAGATTCAAGTCCAAGGTTGCCTAACCCCAACGTCCTTGATCTTTCCAGTATTTATCAAATTGGCAGATGTCTGACTACTCTCTACAAGAATTGTTTTTAGTTTTGTGTTTTTGGTTTTATGATAGTCTAAAGGTAAGAATGTTCAGGATAATATTGAGTATCACCTTATCACTTCATAAATGGGTGATACAATTATAAATGAATTATAATTATAAATGAAGCTCCACAATTCTAGGGTCTGCATTTGCTTTTGGATTTGCTACTAGATTAACGCTATCTAAGCAAATACATAAATGAGGTTTCTCCCCAAGTGAAGACTAAATGATATCACGATGTACTGCAGGAAATAAATGTTTTACAAGAGTTCAAAGGGGGAAAAAAAATGGTGGGAAAATTGAATCACCACTTAGCTTGTGATGACTTAAACATACCAAATTCAAATGAACCTATATCGTAGCACATAGCACTGTGACACAACAAGCAGATTCATCTGAAAATGATCCTAAAAACTCAGTCTGGGTCACGAGCCAGTTGGATCTGCACCAAACAGAGTTTGGTGGCAACCTACCCTCCCAGGCAGGAAAATCTGTGTCCAAACCTAACTCCCTATGAGCTTCGATGTCCCAAGTAGCTGGATTTCCCAGACAACTCTTTTAACACTAGAATATAAATCCAGATATCCCAAGAGTTTAAGTTATCCATTTGTCTCCCTTCTAACATGGCCATTTTGTTGTGTTCATACTATGAAAATGTGAAGCAATAGGGGACAAAGAACCTTCACTCAAACGTACATCCACACCATATGTAACTAAGCTTCCTAGTTCCAACCCATTTCCCTCCATAGGCAACCATATGTCCTTCTTCCTGCTGCCTGTGACCTTGTAAATGTCCCCCAATAAATCCTATTCCCTATTTATTCTGGCTGGCATTGTGAAATTATTTTTGAGCCCTAGTGCAAGTCAGATAGTGATCATAAAAGGATCCATCTTGAATAACGTGATAGCCACAAAGAGATTTACTCTAAACAAATGCTATATTCACAAGATGAAAGGTGATTTTGTTTATAAGAAACCAGTATTAAATAAATGTAAATTTGAGTTCTATTGGCGTTCTGGGTCATATATATTTAGTTTGTGAATTTGATTTGGATTGTAGTTATACTACACGAGCTATAAGCATGCAATATTTCTATCTGGTTCTATAGTCATATTTAATCAACATTTTAACAAAATAATTTAAATCAACACTTGGGGTTAAAAGACATTATTGTGTTTGTGAGTTCTAGGCTCTGCTCAAGGCCAGGTCAGTAACTCCAAGACTTTGAGAAGCACATTTTTGTTTTCCCATGGGGAGAACTACTTAAGAGGGGACATCAGGGTAAAACTAAGTTTGTGTTGTCCTACAGTAGCTATTACCTAAGTAGCATTCTGAACATTTAGGTTTGAGAAAACCTGACAAAGGAGGATGTTACTCACCTTCCAGTATTAGAAAATGTACTTTGGGCTGCTGTCTTTCCCTGTACAGTCATGAGTTCTACCGAATCACACATGCTCAGTTGGTTCTCCTAGAGATTAATGGGAGAATCCCTGGATATAGAACTTTCCTTAACCCTAAACTGCTTAGACAAAGTCTGAACTTATCACAATTAAAGACTCACCTGGAGTATGGGAAGGGAATAGACATACTATGATACTTGTCCTTACTGGAGGACTCAAAATATTCCCGTTTCCTTTAGAGTCAAGCAGTCCCAGGCCTACTCTATGGCATCAACATTGAATTCACCTAAGAACCTTATAACAGTGAGAGTTACATCAGACACCAGAACCAAACCAAGTAGTAGTATAAAGAGGGAGGATAAAGTCCCTGGACACTCTGTTTTCTCTCCTTCTTTGGAGTTTGTCAAATCTACAATCCCTAGTCCCATTTTCACTTCTCCCTCTGCCTTTAGGGCGCTCTTGAAAAATGTGTGATCACTTGGAAATTAAGCCATAATAACTGCATCTGTAGACAAGTTAAATTGGGTTCTTCTCTCATGTGTTTTCCATAAACCATTTGAGCTTTTATGTTTTCCAACAAGCATAATTCATAAATTTATTTGCTATTGAGGTTCTCAATCAAATTTAAATTCTATGGTTTAATGAATTGGCTTATAGCAACGTCTGGAAGCTATCAAATCTCACTATTGATGATCTCTTGGCATACTGTGTTCACCTTACTTTCTACCTAGGTTCATTCTTCCAGAAAATTACTAATGAAGTCAAAGTTCCAGGAGAGAACAATATTTCATCCCACTATTGTTTGTAACTTGAAATAAATACAGTAATTGTTTTTTTTACAAAGAAGCAGCCAACTATAATCTTAATATACAACATTACCAAAATGTATATGTCAAATGCAATTTTAATATGCTGATTAAATTCCCAATATTATCAAATATGTTACTGTTTACATATATTTTAAATCAAGCAACCATTTTGCACTCTTTGAGGAAAAGGTTTGTATAATTGATTTCCTGTTTTGTATTGAATTAGACAAAACAAACCAGGAGAAGTCTCATAGGAACTGTTCAGACACCTGAGGTAAGAGCTAAAAAAAATAGAACTATACTTTTCAGTGTTTATTAGAAAACATTTCCCATTAGGTTTTGAAGAGAATCATTTGAAGAGCAATAGCAGTTTAGTTGTTATGGAAATGAGGTTTCATTAAAGTGAGAGAAAAAAAACCAAGATGTACCAAAGACATGGGATTTAAAAGGCACTTTGAATTTAAATTTAAATTTAACTTTATGTCACAGTTCATGGGATTCTTAACACTTCCTCTCAAGTTTTAGTCATGGCAGAAAATATGATAACAGTATTCTGATGACCAACCATACACTTCTCCCCTCAGTGACCCATCACAAGTTTCCCTCCCCGCTTATACCCTTCATTTGCAAAGGCCCATGGGAGAAGACTGTCTTCATACCTTCTTTCAGGATGTGGACATGTCAAGAAACACCAAAGTATGTTTGTGAGGATTTTATTTCTGTGTAGCCAATGAGCTTCAGGAAAGAAATAAAGATGTAACATGTTACAGTTAGGGAAGGGGGAAAAGACAAAGGTTCTAGTACCAAACAGGAAAAAAAAAAACCTTACCCAGAGATAAATTTAAATATTTCTGAAAAGGGATATATGTGTGTATGTATATACTATGTATAAGAATGTGGGGGGTGGGTGCTGGCCAAGTGGCTCAGTTGGTTAAGAGCTCGCTCAAGAGTGCGAGCTGAGCTCTGAGCAACAGCAGTTCGATGCCCAGCCAGAGCTGAGCTGCTGTTGAGCTGCCAACAGGTGGCAGGATGGCTCAGCTAAAAAAACGAATGTGTGTGTGTGTGTGTGTATATATATATATGTATCATAATCTATATATCTATAGGTATTATATACCCATTGAGAGAGAGTGTGTAATTTCTTCAGAAAGATTCTGCTCATTTCTCTTGATTCTGGTGTTTACATATCCAGTTTTTTCAATGTAAGAAAATTACATTCTAAGAGACTGCTTTATTTTACCCAGTCCTTTGCCACTTATTGATTTATAGCTAGTACTGTATTGAAACAATTCTTGTCTTTTGCACTTAATCTCAACTCCTTCTATGGCATCTATTCAACATTTCTTCACCCCATCGAATGCACAAAAAATGTTATTGAAATGATCTTATATTTAGTAAAACAAGAAAACAAACAAAAAAACAAAATGTTGAATGAGAGTGTAGTTATTTGTACAAACCAACATTCCTGCTAAATTCTATGCAGGTGCAGCTATGCTTGGAGGAACATGCATGTGCATGGCCTCTGATTGTTGACAAACAACTGAAGATAGCAGGGAGGCAAGATAGTTAGCAGGGAGGCAGTGGAAATTTGTTTGGGGTTCCCTGGCTTCCCTTTTCTTATTTCTTTCCTTACTCCCTGCCTCACAGTCATTCATATTTCCATTTCTCCTGCTCTTGAGTAACCCTCCATCCTACCCCCTCCCCCCACCACCACCAAACCAGAAGCCACTTGGTGGCACTCGCTTACTCCCATCTGGTATGCATTAGTGAACGTGAGCCTCAGCTCATGCTGCAAGCTTTTGCAATATAAAAATTCATCAGAGAAAGGCTTTGTTTCCTAATAAATGTTTTGGGAAGCTTAGGAAAAGCCTCCATAGTCACAGTAGGTTATTTTCCTTTAGGTAAAACATATATGGTATTCTGTAAGGATACGTACTTGCATATCCAGGTATATACAGTAAACACAGTGACTACTTATGATGGTAGAAGAGGCAAGTGTAGAAATAGGGGGTTGTTGATTGTATTCATTTCCTATTTACTGCTATAACAAATAACCACAGATTTAGTAGCTGAAAACAACACAAATGTATTCTCTTATCGTTCTGGAGGTCAAAAAGCCAAAATGGGTCTCACTTGGCTAAACCCAGGTGTCAGCAGGGCTGTGTTCTTTCTGGAGGTTCTAGAGGGGAATCCATTCCTTGTCCTTCTCTGTACTGTTCCCTCCATGCCCTAGTAAAAGGCATCCTGTCCTATTCACGCTCTCCAAGTTCTGTCGTATTCTTCGGAGCTGAGTCTCCAAGCTACCAGGAACCAGTACACCATCTGTCTCACTGAGTTCTTACCCCTACCTCATGATAGAAGCTGCTGCCTAAGTCTCTTCCCAAAGTGTAATGACAGTGCTCTCACTTTCTGGAAAGATCATTTCCGCTTACTTGACCCGGTCTCTCTTTTAGCCCTCCAACACGCAGAATACCCAGAGCAGAGCAGTTGAAGAAACACTCATGTCAGTTACAGACCCCTGGATGGAAGTGAGGACATGGAATGAAACACAGCAAGAGGTGCACAGGAACTGTAAGAACTGAGAGAGAGAGAGAGTGTGTTAAACTGCATGTGTCAGAAGTATTAGTGTTTTCCGTTTTGAATAACGAATGCAAAGAAAAGCTGTAACGTTTTGTCTTGATGCCATAAAAACTAATACCAAGTAATTTTCATAAACTGCTTACATTTGCATAATTATGTAGCATGAAGGTTATATATGGGTGTATGGGTGTGTGTGTGTGTGTGTGTGTGTATAAAC
Organism: Aselliscus stoliczkanus; assembly: GCA_033961575.1. NCBI lineage: Eukaryota > Metazoa > Chordata > Mammalia > Chiroptera > Hipposideridae > Aselliscus > Aselliscus stoliczkanus. The sequence goes on along the minus strand of CM066740.1, from coordinate 81,067,230 downwards.
ATATAATTTTGGTGCTGCAAGAATATATGTGTGTATATATCAGATTAATTTATAAATTTCACTTGAAAATGATACTTCCTGCTGCTTTTATTGCTCATATTACAGGTTTTAGGTTTGTAACATCATATCAGAAATTTGGGGTTAGTTTGGAAGTTCACTGTTTGATCTATAACATATCCAATTAGTGCAAACTCAGTCCTGTCCTAGAAGAATCCAGTGATTCTTCACAGAGCTTGTTACAATATTCTGTCCAATAAGGTACCACCCTTTCCCTGTGACCTGGTCTAGAAACAGAAGTGATTAACTGAAATATTTTCAGTACATTATGCATAGCCCCAGAGTGCATATAATATCCATTTTTCCAGCAGGGGGCTCTCTCACCATTAGAAGCATTGATGGGGAAAGTTTATAAAAAATTCTCCACTCAGTTGTTCGTTCATTCATTTACTCATTCACCTAAATAGCGTTGAGTTCCTACTAATTGCCAAATTCTGTTACTTTCCAGGGAGAGAACAGGGAGGCCTTTGTGCTCATGTTAGAATCTGATATCCAATTTTTAGCTACCTCTACTAGACATAATCATTGTTTCCTAAGTAAAGGCTGTTGTTACTAGGACATTCATTTTGGGAAGGGGTGTTCTGATTGCTGAGAATGTAAGTACTTTGGAAAAGACTTTGAGGACACATTAAATTTGATTTTATTCTCCGAAGTGGAAGAGAAATTGCCTCTGTCTCTTCAATAGTCTCTCCTGAGATGCAGCAAGTGCTGGATTCTGAGGAGTAGAAGCCTCCTATGCCAATAATTTCAAACCCCTCATTTTAGAATCCATTATTCTAAAAGTGATAAGGGAATTAGAAAGCAATATTCAAGATGTAGACACCATAAATATCATCTAGAGCAATGATCGTCAACTGGTTTTGTACAAGGACAGGTTCCAAGTCAAAATTTTTCCAATTACATTTTTGTTTTCCTTCCCTCCAAATGAAAGTGATGACATTGCATCTTATGGGTTAAAACCATCCTTACAACTTGGATTATCCACATTAATGAATTTTTCAAGTGTGAGGGAGAAGATGGGTACTGTTTTAAGAACCACTGAATCATTAACAGCTAGGCATATATGAGAGGTAAAACACACATGGCAGCTTCTAATGTTTCTTCCTGACATTTCAGGCAGGATGCAGCCCAAAGGCCGAGGGATGTACATCAATGATCTGGTGTCCAACCATCTCATTTTGCAGATGAAGCACCTAGAACCCCAGAGATGAACCTGGACTTGTCCATGTCACACAGTGAGTTCTCAGGGCTTTGTTTTTTTCAGGATTAGCTCTTAAAGATGGTGAAATCATAGCATCTTACAGTTAAAATGAATCTTAGGAAGTCAACCAATCCAACCTTCTGCCCAAAGTGGAAGCCATTTGGATAGCACCCCTGAAAAGGCATCATCCAAGCATTCACAGATTGCTACTTGCGTTCTACCCCTGAATGGGGCCACTCCATCCTGGGAATTCTCATCCTATAAAAGTTGTACATCAGCTCAAAGATAATTTCTCATTGTTTCTAGTGGTGTTGTCTGCATCTATTGAGAGGGTAACACTGCAGTTATTCAAGAACTGTTGATCTCTTTTACAAGCTCAACATCTTCAATTTTTTTTCAGCCATTTTCCATTGGCTATAGTTTCTCCTGACATCCTCTGATCCCATTTGAATCCTAAAATGTAATGTCAAATGTGGAGCTATTTCAGACGAACCTGGCAAGCAGTGAATACAACAGGATGTGCAAAGATACAAAAATGTTCATGTCCCAGAAAATGTATTTTATCTGTGGATGAAAGAATAAAGAGTACTCACTCTGAGCCACTAAAAGAAAAACTGACTTTTCTGCCATTTCAACCTATAAAAGGTTTTTCCATTTAGCCAGTTCTCCGATCTAAAGAATGAGTTGATTTAGAAAAGCAAAATCAAGGCATTTCATTCATATGATAGCAATACAAGTTGACCCAGAAATTCCAAGCACTGCTCCCTCTACCCCAAAGTCCCAATGTCTGGGCTCAGGGTGAACTGGTTCCAGGCGCATCGATGAATGGCTAGAGGTCCAGTATTCTCTTGGCGATATCATATTGTCATGAAGCACATATTCTCCAGTATCCAGAGATGTAACTATCAGGGCTCTTTGAGTTCAAATAATAAGCATACCAAGAAACCGACCAAGGAATCAACAATACATATTGCTTCTATTAATAAATAATACATGAATATATGTATGCACACCAATGACTAAAAACTAGGCACTGCAACAATTGTGCAATAACGTCCAGTTCCTAAAACTAGTTTTAGCTAATTAACCATAGTAAAAACTAACCCACTATCCTCAGTCCTGTTGAAACTCTTTATGCTACCTTAAGCAGCTCAGCCGTCACTGAAAACAGTCTCAGAGTGAAGCCAGAAAGTCAATATCGGCAGATGCTCAGAATTTCATATTAGCCCCCAACTTACAGGTATTGTCCTCTGCATCTTTTCATCCAGAAACTAGTCACATGCTCTCATTATTACCAGTGTGTCACAGGAGTGTTTCGGATGCTTAGAGTGGCCATATTTACTGGGTCAGAAATAAGTTGTGTGAACCATGGCACAAAATATTTGAATTAGAATCTTCAGAAAATTTAGAAGTCACATTACTAATAGTTGTCCCCATTTGGACATGCTCCATGTTCTGTGTACAGAGGCCGTGTCTTAATGTGTAAGCTATCAAAATATTTCACAGACACACAGACACAGACACACACACACACCCCACTTAGTTTCTTTGGAGGCATTTTAGTCCCCCAAATGGGATATTGAGATAATAGGTAATAATACACCTGATGCAATTTGTTGGGTACATTTACATAAACTATTTCATTCTGCATTCATAAAAATAAATCTCCTCACATCGGTACTTCATTAGTCCACATTCTGCAGATGAGGAAATTGAGTTTTAGAAGAGTGAACTCACTTGTCCATGTTTGCTTAGCTAGGAGGTGACTGAACTGGGAATGGATCCCACGTCTGCCTCCAGAGTTTATGTAAAGTGTCACACTTCTCAGCATATGCTTATTAAGGAAGAAAGGACCTGAATCATGGCATCTGTATCTTCTAACTGGAAAAAGTAAAATGTATCTGGGCTGCAAAGGACTCAGTTCACTGTTGGCAATTTTCTTAAACACCAAACCAAATATCTACACCTGTTTCCTAAACACTTAGTTTTGCAAATCCTAAAACCAATCTTAAAGCCAATGTCAAGATCCAAGTCCATTAGCTTTTCTTAATCTATTATCTTTTTTACCCCCATTAGTTCTTCTCTGTGAAGGCAGCTTCATGTAATGAAAATTGTACAGATTTGGAAGTCAGAAAACTGGATTCAAATTCCAGTCCCACCATCTACTGTTGTGGGTAAGTTTATCCTTGGAATCTTTTCCCTCAACCCTAAAATGAAAATAATGATTTTATCACCTTCCTAGAAATTTTACAAGTATTAAGTAAGAAGAATATATTTGAAAAATATTTCTCAATATCCTATGCAAGCATTATAATTATTATAATGCTTTGTGTTTATTGATATAATTTTCCACTGTAGTCATAAGATGTAGCCATCTGAAATATTTTCATATTTCCATGTTTATTACAGCTGAACGATAACAAGATATCAGCAGAATGAAGGAATTTTCAAATGTTAATTTTCATAGTTTGCCAAACATATGAAAAAAAAATGCATAAATTCTAATGTTTTCATCATTTTATTTTCCTTGTTCTAACAAGTACCGAGAAGAATGAATTGAGCTAAGAATGACTTTATATTAACTTCTCAAACATAAAGCACTTAACTTCTATAATATACGTGGAGACAGTAATAAGCCCTGAAATACGTAATTGCTTTTAAAGAAATATTTGTTTTTAATTTAGGTTTCAGGGTAATGTGGAGAACTAATTTATATTATTTTAAATGGCCTTGGTAAAACCCTCAGTATCAGTAATAGATTAGGAAATGGAAGCATAGTCACAGGAAAAAGAAAATGAATTTTTAAAAGCACTGGACCTTAAATGCTATCACTATTTCATAAACCATAATGAAGATCACAACAGCCTATTATTGAAGTAAGATTATCAATCACATTTTTGTAATATTTCCATATATAGTTAGATGCCCTGTTATAACATTTTTAAATGTAGATTTTAATCCAAGGTTTTTTGTAACCAAAAAAATGCATACGTGTTTGTTTTGATGCTAACTTATCACTGAATTTTTTTCACCCTGTATCTTCTTATCTTCATGTCTGAAAACAAAATTATGTTTAGGAAAGACAATTCAATTTATCGCTGCAGGGTCCTTACAAGCCCTACAGTCTGACACCTGTTGGGTACCTCACACTGGTCGCCTCTGCTGAAATATATTCTCAATATGCCCATGCTTGCAATCTGCTGTTATTTGCGGTGTGCCTCTAGCTGTATGCCTTGTGCATCCAGTTTTCTGCAGGCCACAATGCTCCCTTCATGAAACTTACAGAATGTCAGGCTGACAGGATCTCAGCAATCTTCCTCATTAAAAGAAAAACCTGGCTCTAAAAATAGTCATAGAATGCTCCCTGTCCAAAAGCAGACGTGCCAGATGGTCCTTAGAACAATCGTTTGTGCATGTGTTCATTCATGGAAATGTGATGCAGCAAAGTGGTAGAAAGCATGGTCTCTAAAACAACAGTCCATTCCCAAGGTGGCCCCTTATTCACTGATGACCTTGAGTGCCTTAACCTCTCTGAGCCTCAGTTTCCTCATCTATAAAATGCAGGAAATGACGGGCCGGCCGAGTGGCGCGGTGCTTAAGCGCTGGCTTGGGAAGCCAGCGGCCCCGGTTCGGGGCCCACATATGAGGCGCAGTGACACTACCCTCAAAAAAAAAAAAAAGAAGTGCAGGAAATGATTATCCCTATCCCATAGAATTGTTGCAAGAAGTAGTTGAGTTAATATGTGTGAAATACTTCAACAGTGCCTGGTGCATAGCATATGCCCAATGTATTTCCTATTAGTATTACTGCCATTTTTGTCATTATTTATTCATTCAATATTTATTGGTCTCTGCTACTGCTGTTATTTTGGCATTATAATATAACACTGAGCAAAGCAAACCACAAACAACCCTCATGGAGTCCACAGAGCGACAAACATAAACCAAATAATCTCCCAAATAAATAATCGTAAACATGATATACATGCACGAGGGGTAGCTACCCCCTTAAAATCATGGGCCTCCCTACCAGATATCTTCATGTCTGCAGCCCCTCTATTTTTCCCAGGTGTCAGGAAAGAGTCTGCTGGGTTACTGGAGTCAGTGAACCAGGACTGACTTGCTTGTCTGATTCCTTTGTGCCCTGTTTTCAAGAAAAGGCCTGGTTCCCACTCTTCCCCATCTTGTTTTAGAACAACTCAGTTAAATAGCACAACCCATACCTCAAGCTTCCACCATCACTGAGCTGCCCTTTGAAACTCAGCCCAGGCCCTGACTCTATTTGAATCAGTGGTCCTCAAGATCTCTATCACTTTCATGGCCATTAAATCTTGTTTTCAGACATATTACCCTAACTTCTGCTTCTCCACATTGCCCATATTTCTGCCACCTTGTACCCCACTCACTTTAGAATACCTGGATCTGCCTCAACTACTTATTAGCTGGATGAGTGTTACCAACTTACTCAACCCTTTCTCAGCCTTGGTCGTTTCATCTATAAAAAGAGAATAAAAATATACCACAGAGTTGAGTGGCTTAAATAAGATATAACCTCTAAATAACTTTTAGTGTCCAATACTAAATAAGTTCCTCAATAAATAAATTCCTTTATGCAACAAATATCTATCCCCAGGCACTGAGGCTATTTACCCAACAAGTACTTATCCCCAAGCATTGATAATACAAGGATTAAAAAAAAAAAAAGATATAAATTGATTTCTTCATTTGTGAAGATTATAATCAGGAGAGGCAGCTAAAAAGTAAAATAATTTAAATTGTAGTAAGTACTATATAGGAAACAAACAAAAATGCTGAGCTAGGAAAACAAGGCAAACTTATTATAGGTAGAGCGGTCAAGATGGGAGGGAAGAGGCAACCAGAGGAAGAAGGAGTGTGTGCAAATGTCCTGAGGCAGGAAAGATTAGGATGTTCAAGGGCCTGAAAAACCACAGTGGCTGGAGCCTGGTGAGCCAGGGGTGTTGGGCCACAAGGTGAGATTGGAGAGGTGAGCCTTCTGGGCCCCCATGACACATGGTTTAGAACTTTCTTGTAATTTAATTCCTCTTCCTCCTACTACCACCTCTAGCCCCCAGTTTTGCTTTTTAGATAACAGAGAGGTACTGGTATGCAAAAGTCTAGATCTCCATTTTAGGAATTAATCTTCTTAGTACTAACCCAGTTCTTCATGAAATGAAAAGAGGAAAGGGAGAGAAAGACAAGGTGATATGCATAATGTTCTTCTGTTTTCTTCCCCCTCTTCAAATGTCAGCATGCCCTGGAGGCTCGCTCCTGTCTCTGAGCTTCCCCTCCTAACCTGCTGCAGTCCCCTGAATGGAGGGAGTGTCTGTCTGCCAGCAACTCCAGTTTCTATCTCAGGCTCTGGCTTCACAGAACTCCAGATGCATGTCTAAGGGCCTACTTTACCTCCCTACCTTGATGTCCAAAAGACATCTCATATTTAACATGACCAGAAGAGAGCCCTTCATTTTTGCCCTCCAGACCTGGTTTCCCCCGTCTTCCCTATCCCTACCACCATCCAACCTTTTCTTCAAATCTAAATTGTAGATACAATCCCTGCCTCCTCCCTTTCGCATGCCCTCCCCCATGCAATCCATTAGTCCTATCAGCAGTGCCTGTAAAATAGACCCCTTGTCTATTTCTCAGTCTCAACAGCCATCCCTCTCTCCAGGCCCATCGATAATCACCTGGGCTACCTGGGATACTGCAATAGTTTCCTGAGTGGTCTACCTATTTCTCCCAGCAATCAATTGTTGATCGTTACCCCCACCAATCAGTTCTCCACACTCCAGTCAAAGTGGTTTGTTGGGAACATCCACATAAGTCACATCAAGTTACTCCCCTGCTTAAAACCTCTAAAGCTTCCCACTGCACTTAGACTCCAAGCCCCTGACCCTGGACCATGAGACGGTAGCAACCAGCCACACTGCTTCCCTCTCCTATGTCACCTACTCCTCTCCTCCTGTATCAGTAAGATCACACCACATTGTCTTCAAACACACTATAGTTCTCACCTGAGGGGCTGTGTGCCTCTGGTTCTCTCTGCCTCTTGGCCTGCCCCCGCCATTGATGTGGGCCAAGCGAGTACCCCCCACCCCCACTGCACAACTTTTAAATCTCCTCTTCCCTAGTTTCTTAGCCCCTGGCTTTGATTACTCCTCTAATCAGTTTCTGAAACCTAGACTAAGGATTGCCCCTAGACTGAATCACAGAATATCTCTCACCCACCCCTGCTTTGGATAGCTACTTAAAACCTGTGACTTCCCAACATTTCCCAAGCCATTCTGGACCTAACTCTTGGATGATCCCATCCCAGAGACTAAATAGATTTGAACATTTCCCTAAATCAGTATACTTATTGATTGTAAACATAAAAGCCTAATGTTCTTTTCAAACCTGTGGCCACCCTACATCAATAGCTTTGAGCTCTGCTCTTTAAGCAATTTATTAATTCAAATTTATTTTTCCTCATAGGGGCCTTGGGGATGCAGCAGGTACCCCAGCAAGATTGCCAGTTGCCACCAAAGAAGCCAACATGGTCTTCCAGGCAGATCTGGAGAACCCTTCCTCTCTCATCTAAGATCAGCTAAGGTGAGAGTTCTGTGAATCCCCCAAATAGGCAGGGACAGCTCTACGCCCCTGCCCAGCAGGAAGCAGATACAGAAGAAAAGACCTCCTGTCGCTCAACTTCCCATAGAGATTTTATGGGATCACGTCTCTCAAGGGGAAAACAAGGCAGGCAGTTAGAGGCAGGCATTGGGTCTCTGCATTCCTACATGTCCCATAGAATGCGCCGCCTGGGTCACCTCCCCTCTCCACCTAAAACTTCTCTTTTCTTCTAATAAACTCCTTTTCTAATGAGATCAATCAGGTAGTCCCACACCCAGAGAGGAACAGCCTGTTCTAGAGCAAGAAGGGATAAAAACTCCAAGTCCTGGCCAGTAGTGCCTTTTGAGCTTCTTTGCTCAGCCCCCTCCAATCTCTTTGGAGTGTACTTTCTCTTCTAATGGCCCTTGAGCCATTCTCTACTGTTCGGGCCTGCTTCTGTTTCTTTGAAATGTATTTTTTTTCTTCTAATAAACTCCTTTTCTGCAACTTTACCACACTGTCGTGTCTCCATTCTTCGGTTCCATGAGACCATGACCCTGGCACAAGATATATCCTACATCATCATCTTTGCAGGTCTGGTTTTCTCTTGTCCTTCTGGTCATGCCTCAGGTACCTTTTTCTCAGAGAAGCCTTCCCTAGTGTCTCATTTTAAAGTCCTTCATTGCCCCAGTCATTGTCTGCAACAGCACTGCCCAAAAAAGCTTCCTCTGAAGGAAATGTCCTATAATCAGTGCTGTTCCATATGGTAGCCACAAGCCAAGCCACACATGCCAATGTGGCAACTGCAGCTAAACAACCGAATGTTTCATTTCACTTCATTTATGTTCATATAAATAGTCCCACGTGCACTTAAGGGCTACCTAAACGGAACAGCCTACAAACATTTTCTTTTTCTCAGAGCACTAGTAACTACCTGAAGTTACTGTGTTCACTTCTTTCCTAAGTTCCCTGAGGGCAGGGACTTGATCTACCTAGAAAAAGTGCTGGGGGTGGAAAAAAAGGTATTGTACAGGTTATCTAGTGCTGCCTAACAAATTATCACAAATGCAGCAGCTTAAAATAACACACATCTATGGTATCCCAGTTTCTGTGAGTCAGGAATCCTGAACATGGCTTAGCTGGGTGCTTGGCTTCAGTGTCTCTCGCTGGTCTGCAATCAGGGAGTTGCCTAGGGCTGCGGTCTCATCTGAAAGCTTGACTGGGGAAGGATCTACTTCCAAGCTCACATGGTTCTTGGCAGAGTTCAGTTCTTTTAGAATGAAGGCCTCAGTTCCTAGCGCTATGTTGGCTGGCAGCTGTCTTACATTCCTGGCCATGTGGGTCTCCCCAACATGGCAGCTCATTCCATGCCATGCGAGCCAAGAAGGAAATAGAGTTTGCTAGCAAGACAGAAGTTAGAGTTTTATGTAAACTAATCATGGAAGTGATATCTCATCATAGTAAGGGTCATTTTAAGAGTCTGTCTGTCACAGGTGGTTATTAAACGTTTGCTGAAGGAGTGAAGACTGTTCTGGCTGAGTTGTTGTGCCAGTTGTAACTTCTTTATTCCTCGCTGTGGAAGATAAAGCCTCTTGAATTAGATTATCAAGGAAAAAAATAGAGGTTCTTTCCCTGGAGAAATATGAAAAATTGAACTTCTTAGCAAATATGGCAGACCTTTACTTGAGAACTGTTAAGATCGTGGATCTTGGCATCAAATTGCTCACATTCAAAGCTCAGCTCTGCATTTTTACCAGTCATGCATGTCTCTGTGCCTGGGTTTGTGATCCGATTGGTATCAGAATTTAACGAGTCAATAAATGTGGCCAACTTAGAATAGTGCCTGGGAACAGAGTGAGCACTCAAGAAGTTTTAACTATTACTGTTACTACTACTACCACCACACTGAATTTTGTGTTGAAAACAAATTTTCTGCTTATATTGCTGTTAATGGGGTTCGTAGGACTTAATGATTGTATCACTTGGAGGTTCTTAGCTGCAGGCAACAAAAACCAACTCCAGCTGACTTGAGCAAAGAATGGGATTTCTTAAAAAGGCAAGTGTCCACCAAAGAGGTCATTAATATATTCTCCATGATAAGTATAATTTTTGAATCCACGCATTCAAAATTCAGTACGTTCCAGCAAGCAAGCTCTGAAGGATTTGCGTCCCTCATTATAGTCCTTCCTAGGTTGAAATGGTAGTCTTGGAGCTAGAATGAAAAATTGGTTAAAATACTGTTGTTTGATTTATTCACCTTATTTTTTCACTGATGGATTTTCCCCTACCAGAAAATCATTAATTGCATATTTTATTTCTCTACCAAGCCTTGTACTCTTTCAACACTCAGGAGCTATGATATTACAGGCCTCTTGCTCTTTAAAAATTAAGTTGGCAGGAGGTTGTCACTTTGAGGGGTAAAAAGTATAACTATTACAGTGTTGTACACCTGAAACTAATTTAAAAAAAAAATTTAAAGAGATTAATATGAAGTAAAAGTTTTAAACATGAAAAAAATAAAAATAAAAAAGGAAATAGAAATAAAAATTAAGTTGTCTCTGTTTATGATCTCCTTGGAAGAAGTTCAAAATCTTATTGCTTGTGGTATTTTTATTGTATTTGTATATGAGACAGTCATGAAAGCTTCTCATCAGTAGCTTTGCAAAGGACCCTTGCAATTTAGCATCAGTGAGCTTAATGTGAAGTAGAGTCTCTTGCACACACTTGAGATGGAATCCCTGACACCAAGGTCAAGGCCAAATGGTCCTCCAAAAGGATTGTACTATTTTGTATGCCTACCAACAGTTTACATGTAATGGGAGGGAAAAGGAGGCTCAGGAAATTTCTGCTTCAGGTAATAGTCTACTGCCATTATGTCAAGAATCTGGAATTTTTCTCAAGTCCTTTATCATGAGACCTTTTATTTTTCCCTGATAGTACACATCCATAGATGTTTGCTCGATAAGCATACATTCGGCAAGTTGTTAGACATTGCTTTAAATATACTTTACAATGGTGTGAGAAACAAATGTAGAGATGCAATCCGTGTGAAAGTTGGTAAACTTGAGGTATACAATCTTGGTTTCTTAATTCAGCTTGATTCACCTTAAATAATGGTTCCCAACCAGGGATGACTTTGCCCCTTGGAGGACATTTGGCAATGTCTGGAGACATTTTGGTTGTCACCACCAGGGATGGAAAGGGACAATGCTACTGACATCTAGTGGGTAGAAACCAGGGATGTTGCTAAACATCCTACAATGTACAAGACAGCTCCCCACACAGAGAATTATCCCACCCAGGATGTCACCAATGCCAAGGTTAAGAAACCTGATGTGACACAATGACTTTCCTAACATTTCTAGTTCTCCCTCCTCACTCCACAGCTCTCACTCCACTTGCTCTCAGAAAGAAAGCAAGATTCTTTCTGAGGGGTCGCCTCAGATCTCATTCTCAAGCCTGAACTGTGGAAGATGAAGTCACACACTGATCCCCCATTCTGAAAATTCTTTGCACAATTTTACCTTAGTAAGTACTCCTTCGTTTTCACCCTTTTCTGAAACACTTTTACTCAAGTATGTGTATTTGAACCTGGGACTTTAACAAATTCAACTCCTATTCTCACCACATGGTGTATATCTGGCCCCAGTTTTTCTAAATAGTATCAACCTGAAGCCCAGATGGGCAACCAGCTTCTCCAACTACAGCCAATGTGGCCTTGGCAAGTCTCATAACCTCTCCCTGCTTCATTTCCTCATCTGCAAAGTGACATGATAAAACTAACTTCACAGGGTAGTTGGATCAGATGAGATAATATAAAAGCATTTAATAATCTATAAAACAGTAGAATGCTTGTTTTTACCATCATTATTCATCTTCCCCCCAACTCCTTTCCATTTCCTATTCCCGTGTGGTTAATATGTGTAGGCCTCTCTGATAAGGATCTCATACATCATACCAGTTAAGCATTTGTTTTTAGCCACAAAATCAGCATTTCTATAATATGCATTTTTATTACACTTGCTCCTACCCATCCCATAATCACATGTTTTAAAAAGTAGAGAAGGGGTTACACTGCAATTGAACTCTCCCCAAGTTTAGAAAAAAATTACAGATGGTTCAGTATTTTTATTATATGGTGCCTGGAGGTAGAAAATAAAATGAATTATTAAATACCATATTTTCTCATAAGAACAATCTTATGATTTGTGGTTGAAAAAATATATGGCATCAAATAAATGAAAGAAAGAAAAAATAAACATCTATAATCTTTTTAAACAGAAATATATTTCAAGCCATAGAAAATAAACATAAATGTGTTGCATAGATTGATACATAATGTTTTTGTTAACCTTTTTATTGATGACTTGGATAGTTTATGTTTTATGAAAACACAGCTCATGAAAGTTTGAATGGCTGTCTTCTTTTTCCCTTAGTAACTTTCCTTCAATTTAGCAGAAATAATCAACATCTTTCCATCTACCTTGGAGGACCTGGCAATGTTGAGACCATTATTCATAGAGTCACTGCAGGATCTAAGCATTTGAAGTTTTCCCAAAGAAACTGAGTTCCCTCTTGCCTCAACCCTGCAGCATTGGGTGGGAAAACAAACCGCATAAGGACAGCTGTAAAGAAATGAGAGGCATAGGGACAATTACAGTTCTTTGGCTTTGAGCACTGGAAGGCATTAATGAGTGGACTGTTGATGAAGCACAGAGCTTTTTGAGGAGGAGGTCATGGAGACACACTCCTCTCCCCTCCTCATATTGTTCCCCTGAGTTACATACAGCCCAGAGTGAATGGCATGCAACACTGCATCAGAGGCTGTAGAGGGAGTGTGTCTCTTCACAATGGAGTTATAGGTGTTAATTACCCAGTCACACACATTACTATCGTCTACATTTTCTAGGAACCTACTTTTCGATTTCATAACATGTGGTTCCTTCACCCCATGTGTATTCTTTAGTAAGTGTATATGAAGCAAGACATTTCAGTATTATTGTTGGCAGTGTTATACATACAGACGTTTTGATGTGTGAATATTCAATCAAAAATCCATTTCCCTTCAGCTACAAGCATGTTTTCGAAAGTTATTCCCAATGCACATGATCAGACTTTATACTATCTCCATATTGTGACTGTAATCAGCATCAGCAATTTACTAATGCCAGTTCTTGAAGGCGAATTGCTGTTGAACAGTCCAATGAGGTTGTACCTCTTTCCTCTCAGAGGTCTTTAGTTGTGTCACACAATCAACTCAATGTGGCAGACTGTACAAGCTAAGTCTGCTCTTAACCCATCCAGTCTGGTATAGTTCCCTAAAGGTTCATTTCAGCAATTGTTGTCCCTTATGACAGCGTGACATTTGCCTTTTCTATCACAGGTTCAGGATTGCATAATGAACACTTCAAACACTATTCATTTCAAACCAGGGATGGACCCCAAAATTCAGGGACTGCCAAAGGTGAGTAGTGGTGCCTGGCATAGGAGTTGATAGAGGTATGCATTAATACGAAAAACAGCATGCTTTTCCATTGATAGTATTTGGTCAAAACCATATATTTGTTTCCATAATCAAGACAATAATAATTATCCTTGATAACTAAATATAAAAGGGGACATACAATTCAGTACAAAAAAGAAATGCAAATAAGTAGTGTAAGTTCTGCTCACAAATACGTGTCTACAATAAGTCAGGATCTCTCCTTTTCTCTGAACTAAACATCTCTGGTCAAGTTCACTCACCATTTTCCTAAAATGGCTCATCTCCTCTCAGCTAAGCCAGGCAAATGCCCAGTCTGCTGCTGCCATCATGACCCAATCCTTGGACAAAAGTTTCTGAAGGATCGGAGCTGTAATTTCCTCACCCTGATGTTCCTTGCCTTCCCTGGCTGAGGCTGTTTAAGCTCCGCCGCCTCCCATTCTAAAAATGAATCTAGAGCCTTTGAAGTAGACATACCCCGGTAGCTCTCGCACCACACTCCATCACTCCAGTTGTGTGCCCAGCCCAAATGATGTGGCCTCTCAGATTCATGCATGCATGTGCATACACAACATGGCCTGAAGGCTGCCCCAGCTCTGGTCCTGGACTGTTGCTCACTGATTCATCAGCCCGTGCTGTCCAGAACTCAGTGCTGATACCATGCATTAATTTTAGAGGGTTTAATCAGGGCACAGTGAAGAACAGTGTTCTTTGAAACCTCATCTCCAAACTGTTTAGCTCTCAGGGTCTTGGCTGTTCATGACAGTGAATCGAGGCGTATGACCTAAATGAGAACTTGAGAGTTGGAAGAGAAATAAGAAACTGAATTTTATACTCATGTAGACTTTCTGTGTGATGCTAAAGCCATTTTAGCACTGCACTGTTCTGACCACATTTGAAAAGTTTGTCAGTAATCTTCTATAGGTCATACATTCTTCTCCTCGAAGAAAACCCCTATAACACAGTAAGCAAATCTACATTATTGTCATGACTTGCCCTGACTTTTCACTTACACATTCCTACTAGTCCATGATTCTACCAAGCCTATATACCTGCCTTGGTCTTTGCAATTACGGTTCCTTCTGCCTGAAATGCTCTATTTACAGAAGGTTGAGTGGCCCACTCTTTATTCAAGTCTCAACTCAAATATTCTACTGTCAGAGAGGCCGCCTTTGACTGCCCTAACAGCTAATGTTGCCCCCCACCGATAATATTCACTATTATATCAACCTTCTTTAATTTCTTTATAGCACTAAATACTGCTGAAATTATCTTATTATTTGTTTATTATCTGTCTCCCCTATTAGAATATTTATCTTCATGAAAACAAAGATCTTATCTGTCTTAGTTCCCCCTTTCTTGTCAATTCCTAAAATAGTGTCAGGTACTGAATTTATACAGTAAAACCTTGGATTGCGAGTAACATGGTTTGTGAGTGTTCTGCAAGATGAGCAAACATTTCTAATACATTTTAACATAGTAAATGAGTGATGTCTTGCAATACGAGTAATTTGTTTCCAGAATGAATTATGCTTGCACACCAAGGAATTATTGTATTTAGTAAATGAATTATTTCTTATAAATTCATATTATGTTTTAATGTCTGTTAGTACTATGTCTACTTTTTACTCTTTCTTGTCACCTCAGTTTTATAAACTTCTTAGCACAATGACTGAAACTCCTTCAATTAAATTGGACATAAGTTTAGCTCTACATAGATATGATTTAATAGTAATTTTATTTTTCTAATTCTTAAACTAATATTTGTTAAGAGAAAACCTAGAAAATAGAGAATAGTATAGGGAAGAAAGCAAGAAATCAACTATAAGCCCACAACTCAGAGAATGGCATGATTAGTATGTGATTTTTTTCTAGTACTTTTTTCTAAGTTTACATATGTATATAATTAAGGGTTCTGCACCCAATTCCACCAAGTGTGTATTGGAGAGGGGTCCCCATACTAGCAAGCAATGCTCAAACATCAGTTAGATGTTTTGCCATTCAACACAATTCTGACATAAGAACATCTGGGATAATGCAAAGAACTCCCTTAAAAGGTTGAAGGTGGAGCAAAGGATCACAGAATACAATGCAGTGAAGGGGTTACCTACTATGGATCAGAACTGGGGCATAATCAAAGAATATTTTCACCCTAGGGTAGAGACCCTTGCAATGTCTGCCTGGCAGCATTCTAGAGTTGCCACAGACTATTGATTGCTATCTGTATGCCATTCTTCTCCATTTTGAGGGGTGTTTATAGTGATTATAGGTATGGAGGGGGTGGGGCACAGATATTTTGTTTATTTAGTTCACATGTCTCCATATCAAGAGAAGATACAGACCCATACAGACCCAACTACTGTGAGATCATAGACTTTGAACTTGATACTGTGATACAACTTTTGGGGTTATTTCCCTGGAAGAGAATATGCATATATTTTGCATGTGGGAAGGAGGGCTGATGGTGGCAGTCACCAGTCTTGCCTGCTCATGCTTCACCCTCTGGAGCACTCTTGCCCCCTAGTGGTTGGGTGGGGCCATGTGACTCGTTTTAGCAACTGAGTTGTGAACATAGTGATTATAAATTACTTCTAGGCCAGAATGTCTACTTTTAATTGCCATTGTGAGTTCCTCCAATGTACTTTTCTGCAATAGGGTGGCAACCCTCAGCCTGGGTTTTTGAGTAACTATGAGAAGCAAATTCCCCCGCAATCCATGTTAGACAGGTAGCATAAATAAGAAATAAACCTTTTGTTTTAAGCCACTGTGATTTGGGGGGTTATATGTTATTGCAGACTAACCTGTTCTGAATAAAATACCTATTTATTGTCTGCCTCTTGCATTAGAAATTAGACTTAATGAGGATCAGAATCTTGTATATCTTGGTTTATGTTATATGCCAGATATTTATCACTATCCTGGCTCATAATAGGTGCTCAATAAATAGCTCTTGCATTAATAAAGGGGAGAATTCTCGTAGCATCACTAAGGCTTTTGTTCTAGTAATAGCTCCCTTCTGACAAAAATTTCTGTATCAGTCAAGATTCGCTCAGTGTTGCTGCAGTAATAAACCCCCAAATCTCAGTGTCCTGAACCAACAAGTTTAATTATTATTTTACTACATATCCATTACAGGATAACAAGGAAGCTTTGTTCATTCTGGTCCCTCAGAAACCCAGGCTGACTGTAGTCAAGGCTACTGTCTTAAAGTTGATGGTTGCAATAGCAGAAGGATTAAAGAGCTCTGAAGGCTCTTGCATTGGCAAGCCTGGAAGTGATTCATATTACTTCTCATAACTAATAGGCCAAAATTAGTTACATGACGTTACTCAACCACAGGAAGCCAAGAAGAGCAATTCACTCTTGTGCCCTAAAAGGCCAGACACAATAACACCATAAATAACAAAAGAAGTTTAAAAAAAAAAAAACCAGAAATGAAAATATTTGTGATTATTGAAGTGAAGGGGGAACTAAAACTGGGCTATATGATAGAAGTAATTCAGTGGGTGGTCTGGGAGGCTTCTATGAGGAGGTGATGTTTGCATTGAGACCTCAAAGGTGAGAAGGAGTAAGCAAGAATTAAAAGAACAGATTGCCAAAATGTCGCTCTCTAACAAGCTGACTCTGGACAAGCTGGATGTGAAAGGAAAGTGGGTCGTTATGGAGTGGACTTCAATGTTCCTATGAAGAACAACCAGATAACAAACAACCAGAGGATCAAGGCTGCCATTCCAAGCATCAAATTCTGCTTGGACAATGGAGCCAAGTCAGTTGTTCTTATGAGTCACCTGGGCTGGCCTGATGGTGTCCCTATGCCTGGCAAGTACTCCTTGGAGCCAGTTGCTGTAGAACTCAAATCTCTGCTGGGCAGGGATGTTTTGTTCTTGAAGGACTGTGTGGGTCCTGAAGTGGAGAAAGCTTGTGCTGACCCACTGTCTGTCATCCTGCTGGAGAACCTTTGCTTTCATGTGGAGGAAGAAGGGAAGGGAAAAGATGCTTCTAGGAACAAGGTTAAAGCTGAGCCAGCTAAAATAGAAGCCTTCCGAACTTCACTTTCCAAACTAGGAGATGTGTATGTCAATGATGCTTTTGGTACTGCTCACCGGGCCCACAGCTCCATGGTGGGGGTCAATCTGCCACAGAAGGAGCTGAACTACTTTGCTAAGGCCTTGGAGAGCCCAGAGCGACCCTTCCTGGCCATCCTGGGCGGAGCTAAAGTTGCAGACAAGATCCAACTGATCAATAATATGCTAGACAAAGTCAATGAGATGATTATTGGTGGTGGAATGGCTTTTACCTTCCTTAAGGTGCTCAACAACATGGAGATTGGGACTTCTCTGTTTGATGAAGAGGGAGCCAAGATCGTCAAAGACCTGATGTCCAAAGCTGAGAAGAATGGTGTGAAAATTACCTTGCCTATTGACTTTGTCACTGCTGACAAGTTTGATGAGAATGCTAAGACTGGCCAAGCCACCGTTGCCTCAGGCATTCCTGCTGGCTGGATGGGCTTGGACTGTGGTCCTGAGAGCAGCAAGAAGTACGCTGAGGCTGTCACCAGGGCTAAGCAGATTGTGTGGAATGGACCTGTGGGCGTATTTGAATGGGAAGCTTTTGCCCGAGGGACCAAAGCCCTCATGGACGAGGTGGTGAAAGCCACTTCCAGGGGCTGCATCACCATCATAGGTGGTGGAGACACTGCCACTTGCTGTGCCAAATGGAACACGGAGGATAAAGTCAGCCATGTGAGCACTGGCGGTGGTGCCAGTTTAGAGCTCCTGGAAGGTAAAGTCCTTCCTGGGGAGGACACGCTCAGTAATGTTTAGTACTTTCCTGCCTTTTGGTTCCTGTGCACATCCCCTAAGTCAATTTAGTGCTTTCTGTATCTCCACTTGGTATTAGCTAAAATCTTCCCCCATGTCAAGATTCAGCTACTGGCTAAGAGATACAGCACCAGGAACCTTAATCAGTTGCACAGCATCTCAGCTCATCTTAACCACACCCTGGATTTGCTTACATTCTCCAAGATGCCATTTGAATTTCTTAGTGACTAAAACATTGTGCATTCTAGAGTGCATATATGTATATTTGCCTGTTGAAAGAAAGTCAGCTGTTGGCTTAGTTCTCTTTTTGGAGTAGCTTATTCTGATTAGCTTTGTTATTGTTTCACTACTCAGCATGGAAACTAGATGAAGTTCCAATTGTAGGGAAGGAGGGAGATGAAGTTGGTGATCTATGAAATAAATAATAAAAGTATCCATCAAAACTGGAAAAAAAAATTAAAAGAACATTCCAGACATGAAACAATGAGCATAATGGCCCTAGGGTGCAATGAGCTTGGTTTTTTCTGAAACTGGCAGATGATGAGATCTATGGGAATCAAAGAAACAATGGAAGTGGGAAGGGCATGTCATGAGATAGGAGAGAGGGTCAGAATCAGACCACTGAGTATACTGAAGTCCATAACAAATAATCAGGATTTTATCCTAAATGCAATAGGAAGCCACTGAAAGGTCTTAGAAAAGAAGTGCTACTTGATTTATGTTTTAAAAAGGTAACTCTGGCTATATGGGGTATCACTTGGAAAGAAGTAAGAATAAAAATGGGGAGACCAACTAGGCTGGGAAGAGGTATGGCAGGGAGGGGTAAATTGGTAGTGAAGATGGCAAGAAATAAACCAAATAAGTTATTTTGAAGGACTTACTGATGGACTATGAGAGAAAAGTAGTTATTTATGACTCCCATTGTCAAAGATAAAGCAAGATGCTAGTTGAAGTGGTAAGGGCAGGTTTTTATCAGTAATAACTACTGTAATAGGGAAAAGAGTCTGCTGTGAACTGAACTCAGCTTTGCTTGGACAGAAGTGATTGGGTGTTTTAAAGGGAGAATGAGGAAATAGCATGAGTAGGGGCTCAGTAAAGTCAGGAAAGTGAAAAATTTAAAAAGGTTAGTGAGTATAAATGTGATTAGGCCAGCTGTGTCTGCTAGCTGGCACTTAGCTAAGATTCTACCCTCCTACAGAGACTGGGCAAGAGTCCCTATCCTCAAGTGTTGGCTGGGACAAATGGAAAAAAAAATTTTATTTATTTTTGCAGGGGGTGGGGGCAGCTTTGAGTTTTATCAAGCAGGAAATTTGAGGGGGACTAGGGCAATCTTAGGGATGTGATCTTGAGCTGTTAAATATGTTAGTCTTTATAGACCAAGGTTGAGGCCTAGTCAAGACAGGGCTCAAAGGAGCCTGGCTAGAGTTTGGTCAAGGAAGGAATCTCTATCACCATGTTTCTGGTTTTAGTGACAGGGTGATTGGTGGTGATATTCACAGAGGTGGGGAGGTCTAAGGGACAATTAGGTTTAAAAACCTAGAGATTAAACCGTATTTTGGACAGGTTAAGTTTGAGACATTCAAATGGATAAGAAGTTGGGCCGGCCGAGTGGCGCGGTGGTTAAGAGCTGGCTTGGGACGCCAGCGACCCCGGTTCGGATCCCACATATGAGGGCCAGTGACACTGCCCTCAAAAAAAAAAAAAAAATTAAATGGGTAAGAAGTTAAATATAACAATGGGTCCCATAGAACTCTGGACTAGAGCTATAAATCAAGACCTGTCAGCATGATCTACCTCAAAGATCACACAGATAGGAGTAGGAGTTAAAAAAGATGGGGACTCCAGAATTTAACCTAACAAATTCCTCCTTGAGGTTTGTTTCCAAAAGTTCTGGATCATCTGGTGCCTGTGCCTCAAGGTATGACAGCCCAATTCTAGGAAGAGTAGACGGGCTTCACTAGAAAGATCCTGACGCTTCCAACCCTTAAAAACAAATGAACACAGAATTTTAAAAATGCAACTGTACGGGACAATGAGGGTTGCTCTGCCCTATGACATCACCCTGAAGTCCTGGCCCTGGACATCATGAGTTGTCAGGAAAATGAGTAAAAATGTTTCCGCCCCTCGCTGTCATCTTCCCTCCGCGGAACATTGTACGTAGTATTGGCACCCTAAATTCACATTGTTGTCATTAGTATGATAGAGATTCTTGAGCCCGAGGATGTTTTTTTCTGTTTTTCTCCTATACCCTAGATGACTTGTAGGGGCCCACGTGTAGCTTGATAGCAGAGGAAGGGGGTAAAGAGAGAGGGAGAAAGGGAGGAAAAGAAAAGAGGGAAGGAATTCAAATCCAAGAATCCTACTGGCCACTTTTAGGTAAGCAAGATGCCCTCCAAGGTTTTTTTTCTGTCTTTTTTTTTTTTTTGAGGGCAGTGTCACTGGCCCTCACATGTGGGACCCGAACCTGGGCCGGTGGTTTCCCAAGCCAGCGCTTAACCACCGCGCCACTCGGCCTGCCCTAAAAATATTTTTCTTTCTTTCTTTTTGTTTTTTTTGTTTTTGTTAAGTTTTTTTTCCCCCTTGCTGTGTGCAGAAACGTCCTGACTCCATCTAAAACTCAGTTTGCAGCTTCGCTTGCATCCTGCCTTTCCAGCCCTCTGACCCCCTGCACGGGCCTCCCAGCCCCGCCCCATTCCTCCCCTTCCAAGCAGCAGCCCGCCAGCCTCGCCACGGCGCCTGCGCACACCGGTGGCTTCTCGCCCTGCCCCTTCCCCCCGCGGGGCGGGCCTTCGGGGCGGGGCCTGAGAGCTGGGCGGGGAAGCGGAAATTGGGGGCGGGCCCTAGCGGGGCGTGAACCGGAAGTGCAAACGCTCCGCTGCTTCTCGACCAGGCGGAACCTGTTCGGCTGGGCCCGGCGGCCGCCAGAGAACTTTCTCCCGCCCTCACGGTCGCTGCGGCCAACGGCCTCGCCCGCCTGGCAGCCGCAGCCGCCTTCCCTCTTCTCCCCTCAGGCTCGGCGCGCTCCGGTCGCCCTCTCGCCCGGCCCCGGCGGGGATCCTCTTGCTGCCGCCGCCGCCGCCTCCGCGCCGTCTGGCCCGCCCCGCTGCCGTCATGTGCGACAAGGAGTTCATGTGGGCCCTGAAAAACGGCGACTTGGACGAGGTGAAGGACTACGTGGCGAAGGTGAGCGGCGGCGCGGGGGGCAGGCCAGGGCACGGGGGTGGGATGCAGAGGGGGCCGGGGGAGGCGATGGGGGCGGGGCGGGCGGGGTGGGGGCGGGGCGTCGGGGGAGGGGAGTCGGGGGGCCTCTGCGCGGAAAGGGGGGCCCTGAGAGCCCGGGCGCGCGCTGGGGCAGGGGCAGCGGGGCCCCTCTGGCTTCTCTGGCCCCCGGGGGTTGGGGGGGTCCCCGCCTTTGCAGAGCCCCCTCTGCGCCCCGATTGTGTGCAAGTGGCCCACTTTCTGCGCCAGTGCTTAAACTCTGTCTTCGAAGGTGGTAATGCTCCCCATCACTGAATGAAGGGGCCTTTGGCCTAAGCGATTCGAGTCAGAGCAACTTTCTTTTTTTTTTTTTTTTTTTTTTTAATGAACAGGGGGCCAGGTAGTGAAGGTGATGCATTCACGCACCGTGAAAAGGTACCCAAAGTTAACAAGGATGAAACTTGGTTAACGTTTCGCGGCGGGAGCTTTCCCTTTGGGTGTGGCCGTTTTTCCTCCACCACCCCCCCACACACACACACACACACACAACCCAAAAAACAACAAAAACACACACAGATTTGCTTCCAGTGGTTAAGATGGTCAGTTAGCATCTGGGAGTGTGAAAGATATGGGAATAGTTTTCAGACAAGCCTCAAGCGTGTTGACTTGACTCCATTTTTCTCCTTGATTTCCATCTGAAATGCTCACACACGTGTCATCGACAGGAATGCAGTTTTTTGGTTTTTTTTAGTCGCAGGGTGTTTGAGGGTAACGTCGTGGCGAGGACCGCTCATCACAAAACGGAGCTCAGCATAGAAAGCCGAATCCGCATTATGTTAGCGGTTTGCCAACATGCCAAGCTGGCCTGCCCTTGGACCCTGAAACTGCACTTTTTCTTTTTCATTAGGAGGGAACTGAACAGGTGATGTTGATGTGATAAAGAGAAACCTTCCAAAACGAAGGCATAAGTTGATGACAGCCATGGGCGGCGTCTTGCTCGCCTAAAAAGCGTGGAAACCCAGTCTAGATTTTAGGTCTTCGGAGGCTGTGAGCACTAGTCGGGGCAGTGCGTGTGCGCCGCAGATCTGTGTTAGGAAGCAAGTTCTTAAAACCTGTAGGACTGTAGGATGGTGCAAGGCAAACTACAGATAGTTTTTACTCTGTTTAATGCCATTACAATTAAACTGTGTGTGCAAATTATCTGCTTGGTGGTTATCTGCAGTGGATGTTTAGGACACTGGCTAATGGCCGTCTGCAGCCTGACTTACTGGATATTTCAGTATAAAAGGAAAGAAATTACCTGGAACACTCCAATCCATGGGACACTTTCTAATGGTGGGACAGCACAGCACTCTGGAAGAGAGGGAGCTTTTGTTTCTCTGTTATCGTGGAGCCTTGAAATACAAAAAGTTGATAAGTACCAGCCGGAACTTCCAGTTACAAAAATAACACAGTTTATGTAGTGTCTTCCTGATACATTATTTTATATCATTCTTGTGAAGTCAGTCCTTTTATGAATCCCGATTTACAAGTAAGATTATTGGGATGCAGGGTACTTAAGAAAAAAAAGTCCAAAGTTACAGAGATCACAAATGAGAAGCCAGAACTAAACTGCTGACTCCAAAACTCAGATTCTACCTGCTCTATGCAGTCTCTCACAATCTAAAATGTGATCACGAAAGCATGATACCAGGATTTCTAGTATCATGAGTTTTTCATGGTCCACATCCAGGCAGATAAATTATATAAGAAGAGTTCTCAGTCACACAGAAAACGAATGTAAAAATATGTGCCAAAAATGATGGATTAATTTGTTTTCACTTTATTTTTAAATTAGGTCATTATGTTCAGTTTGATTTTGGTTTTTTTTTTCCCTATTACTACCATACTGCCAACTCTCATTAACAACAACCAAAAAGAAGATGTGTATGAAAGGGAAGATAGACATTCCAAGGAAAGTAAAAGGAAAGGAGTAAGGACTGGTTTATCCAAAAAGATTTGACTGTAAACGATTAGATCATTGAGCCTTTTCCTTTCTTGGTTCTTATTGAGTAACTCAGGTTTCTTAAAATATCTTCTGCTTTGTTAATGAAAAATAACAAAAAGCAACCAAAAACGATTACCCCAGTTTTTGCTTACTGAGCTCCCGTATCCACAGCAGCCATCTTCCCTGCTTGTTCATTGACTCAACTTTTTTCATCCACCAATTTATGAACACACATTACACACACACATCCGAGTTTATGTAATGCGCATTTATCTAAGTGTGTACAAAGAAAGTCCATGGAGAAACATGGATTTGTCTAGTGTTCCGTCTAAGGGGTGAGTCTTTAAAATGTTCTCCTCTGTACTCCTGTGAAGGTCTCTCACATTAACATATTAAGTGGACCTGTAGGTGAAGCATTTGAGTATTCTCCCTTTTTAATATTTTTAAAAATCAATAATAATTGTGTTTTTCTACCAGCTTCTGACTTCTGTACAGAAATCTGAAGTGTGGGTAGGCATAAATTGTTAGTTTTGGGGTAGTTCTTGAACTCCAAAAAATCAGTTCCAAGTTCCCAAACCACTGAAAATTGTATGGTTCTAAATGGGAAAAGCAGCACGTAAAGAAAATTTTTGATTACTCAATTATAAATGTTTATCTTTAACATTAAAACAGTATTGGAAACAGTTTGGCTTCTTAACTAACATAGAGACCACATTTAGTTAATTCATCCATTTCTGCTGGGCACCGTCCGGGTCCCAAGCGCTTTGCTAGCTGCGCCTGGCATGACCGTCAACTTGGACAGTGTTCAGGAAACAAGCATGTACATTCCGCAGACCTGTGTGAAAAAGTTTTCATTCTTTTACGTACTATGCAGATTATAAATAACACCTCACAAAATTCAGTTTGTTCAATTTGCAAACAAGTGAAAGCCAGTAAATAAGATATTCATGAGCAGCCATAGTATTCATAGCCCCATTTTCAATCTATGTACTTCATCTGGGTGACATTATTTTTGCCTTTGTCTCCATTTTTGCCTTTATGTTCATTTCTTCCTGCTAGAGTTAATTTAGCCCACACCTGAGCTCCAGACTGCCTGATGGAGCTCTCTTCAGATAAATTCCAAATTGAGCTCGCCTTTTCTTCTTCAGAACTTCCTATTTCTGTTTTCTCCATTTTGACCAATGACATCATGACCCAACCATTTTCCCAAACTAGAAATTGGGGGATTTTCTTCCTTTTTAGTTTCTCTCATTTACTCCCTAACCTTCATTCTTATTGTTACTACTTTAGATTAGTTGTTGCTTCTTTCCCACCTGGACTGTATTTTTCTTGACTACAGGTTTCCTTTCCTGCCTGATTAACTTGCACATTTTAGCTGGAGGGATCACTCTATAATCTGAATCTGAGCTTATCTTTTTTAGCCATCCTTCACTCCTAAAATATTTTTGTGATTCCCATGATTTACTCTAAGGATGGCCAGCCGCTCCTTGGTTTGGCATACTTGGTGTTATGATGGTGGCCCCTGCCTGCCCTGCTAAACTCACCTCTCTACCAGCAGCTCTCTGCTCCGGACCCTGCCATGCTGTTTCTTACTGGTATATCTTTGCATGTGGTTTGTCATCCCCCTGGTCTAAGTCGGGTCACCTCCATCCCCTACCTGGTGAGCTCCTGTTTATCCTCTGAGCTTAAACATCATCTCTTCCAGAAAAACATTTTGAATTAAGCTGACATGCTGTTGCTTGTACTGTTTCACATATCAAATTGCTGTGTTTTGTTTACATGTCTGTTTTGAATTAGGATCTGAGCCTCTGGTGGATAGATGCTCTGTATATTCTTTTTCATCTTTGTATCTCCAGTATAGTGCCAAGGAATTTCACACATTAAATGCATATGTTCCAAGGAAGAAATTCTTTGTATTCTTAACTTAGCGATAGTTACAGCATACTTCAATAGTTATATAATGATAATTATCATTGACAGGATGACTTATATTGCCAGATACAATAAAGCACTCTGCGAGACTTTTACCTAAATTTTCATTTGCTTTTAACCACAGCATTTCAGTACAGGTAATAGTATTTCCCATTTTAAGGATGAGGAAGTGGAAGCTTAGAGAAATAATTTAACAAGGTCACAAAGTAAGGACAACTGGGATTTAAACCCAGAGCTGTCTGAATCTACAGCCCATATATTTTTCACCATATCAGTCTGCCTTGAAATGGTTATCTGGCTTCTTAGCTCACAGTAGGTTAGAATCAGCACATTAAGAAAATGAGAAAGGGGCTTGCAAGAGCAGGCACGAATTATCTCTGACTTGGAGTGAAGAGTAGAAAAATGGCTACAATTTTAAAAACATTAATGTAAATCTGAAAATAGCATAGAGACAACAACTCTGTAAACTTCAAATCTCATCAGAAGCTATCCTTGCTCAAGGCGTGTCCATGAAGAGACTGTTTGACAGCTTGTGGAAACTTTTTCTGTATTTATAGTTGCTTATAATCTTACGTTATAATTTATTTTTTATAAACCTGATCCTGTATAATACAGAAAATATCAAATTGTGTCTATTTGCCTTAGGAAGAAATAAAAGAAACTGAAGTATTTTGATTTCTATTCATAATAATTTAGCACTTTTTTCAAAAAGTATGTTAAAATTTTATATATATTTGAGCACTGTGATGCTGTGTACATTTACCACATAAACCCTTAAGCATACCCCCATTTTAGAGATGTAGAGACTGAGGCAAAGATTAAATAACTTGCCTGAGGTCATAAAGCTCTTGAGTAGTGCAGCTGAGATTTTAACTGAGTCTCTCTGACTTCCAGGCTCCTTGCTATTACACTTCATACCCTTCACCTTCATTTCTCAGTAATGCTAGGTAATCAGGGGATACTGTATCACTGAGTGTATAAGTGTTAGAAATAATCACAGCAGTTGAAAACTATGTAATTTTACTAACCATTGTCACCCCCAATAAATTTTAATTAAAAAAAAACTCATAAAAAAAATAATCACAGGATGGTAACTCTGCATTGAGAGTGTTGAGGTGAACTTTGGGGAAGGTTTTGAGGCTCTTAGAGGCGAGTTCCTGTAAACTGTGTTGGTAGGTAGTCCCATATAATCTCCAGTAGGTCTGATATATGTACGCTTTGTTGACATGCGCTTCCATTTCACTTGCTGTGAAACACTATACACCAGGTCTCTAACTTCCCTTTCTCTGTGGTTTCCTTTCCCTCTCCAACCCCCATTCTAATTACATCTGCCTTTGACACTGATAGGTTTGAAAAGCAACAATTGTGCACCCAGTGAGAGGATAGGATCTCGGGAACCCGAGAAAAGTATCAGCTCTAATCTTGAGAAATTGCAACTTATTGGGATCACTTTTTACTTCCTAATAAAATAGGTAGTTTAAAAGAGGTCCCGATTCAGCCTATTCTTGCAATTATTAGCTTTATGCTGTTTCCTTTTCGTTTTTTTAAACTGTCAGTTTCATATCATAAAAATTTTTCACTGTGTTATGCCCTTCTTACAGCAAGCCTGGTGAGTCAGTCAGAAAGCAAATATATCACCTTGTATAAGGTATGTGTGCTCTCAGTAGATACAGAAAGTTTAGTCTTTCTGTTAGTCTTCAACTCTCCTTTCTTTGACTATTAAATAAAGGAAGATCTTTTTTAGGTTACAAGGCAAGTGTTCACTCAGATGTCTGTAGACTATATACATAGTTTTTTGCTTTGAGATTTTAAATGTTATCCTTTCACTAGTATGGACAATTAAAAGTGTAATAAAGCTGATTTAAATTATAAAATAATACAGGCTTATTATTTAAAAGATAAAGCAGCTTTGAATAGAATGAAGTGAAACAAAGTGTCCCATTGCCTATTTCCCCTACCCAGGTGGTATCTTTAAAATACAAAACTTACTAGGTATTTGTAAGACAGGACAATATAAAAAAGATAAAAATTGGCCCACGATTCTACTATCTAGATAATTACTATTAACTTTAAAAAGTAAAACAAAATTTTTTTTTAAATAAGTGAAATTAAATTTATTCAGGTACAGATTAGAAACAGTAACACCTATGACCCCCTGCCCCAGTCCCTGTGAACAAAGTGAGCCATTCTTAACAAGTTCATGTAACAAATTTCAGGAAAACACTGGAAATGCACTTACTCATCCACGTCCCACTTTTAAAAAAATTCTATGCACACTTCTGCACTTCGCTTTTTTAAATTCTTTAATAATACACCTAGGTTCCATATTAAAATTCATTCATCGGTCCCCGTTTTTTTAAATGGCACATAGTATTCCATTTTATGGACATACCATAATTTAACTAGTGCTCTACGATAAACATTTTCTTTCCAGCTTATTTTTGCAATTAAACAGTGTTATAGTGTTGACCTTTGTGTATATTCCTTGACAACTTTGAGCCTGTATCTGTATTACCCTCTGATGAGTTTCATTGCCTTAGGCGCACATCAGCAGTGCTTGCGACCAGTCATCCCCTCACAGTGTCTACAGCACTGGGCAGCATCAGACTTCAGTTTTTGCTATTTTAATAGGTAGAAAATACGTTGCCTTGATTTGCATTTTTTTTTTTTTTTTTTTGAGGCCAGTGTTACTGGCCCTCATATGTGGGACCTGAACTGGGGCTGCTGGCGTCCCAAGCCAGCTCTTAACCACCGTGCCACTCAGCTGGCCTGATTGGCATTTCTTTAATAAGGAAATCAATGTCTTATTAAAATTTGATTAGCATTTGGATCCTTTTTTTTCTCAGATTTCTTGCTTATATATTTTGTTCATTTTTTCTATTAGGCAGGTGGAGGTTTTATTGATTTTTATGGGTCCTTTACAAAGTAAGGGAGTTAGTTTTTCATCTTGTGTTTTTTGGCAAATATTTTTCCCAGTTTGTCTTTTGACTTCATGTATTTTGTTGTTCTGCAACAAAATACTACTTTTTTCCTCTTTTATGACGTGTATTTTTGTGTCCCATTTACGGAGACCTATTTCTTCTCTGATATTATAAATACTTATGGTCTTCTAGAACTTACATGGTTTTTTTTCATGTTTTGCATTTTAGACATTTGATTCTTCTGTTATTTTAAAGTAAGGCATGAAATAGGAATACAGCTTATTTGTCTGTTTTTGTAATAGTTCCCACACCATTTGTCGTATAATTCCTCTACCTACTAATCTGAACTTAATCATAAACAGAATTCTAGTATATGTTTGGATTTCTTACTCCTTTTCTATCCATATTAAACTGTTCCTGATACTCATAGCATCATAATATGTTTTTATGGAATAGAGCCACTTTCCCTCTTACATTCTCTTTAGAGTTTTTGCAGATGGTTCCTTTAAGGTTTTTTTCCTTTTTCTGTCATCTCAGAAAAAAATAATAAGGATTGTTTGGACCTCACATTTAATCCATATATTTTCATAAGCATTAAATGTTTGGTTTTATTTTCTGGAATGCTGGCATCATGTTATCTAAAGAACATAATGCTTTAGCTTTTAGTTCTTTATGAAATATTTTAGGATAGGAGGATATGGTACAGTGTGGGAATATTCTATATCATAGTATTTGAAATTGTTAAATGTGTTTACATAATTAAATCTTATCAGAATTGATAATTAAGAGTTACTTTATGGTACATCAGAAGCCACCTTGTAACAAGAAATATTGCTGAAAGTAATTTTTTTTGCAACTGTATCTTTATTACAGTTGATCCTTGAACCGTGTGAGGTTTATGGGTGCCAACCCCAGCACATTCGAAAATCCATGTACAACTAACTTTTAATTCCCTCAAAGCTTAACTATTGTCATCCCTCAGTATCCTCAGGAATTGGTTCCAGGAATCCCCAAGATACCAAAATCTGCAGATGTTCCACTCTGTTATATAAAGTGATGTAAGTAAATGCATAGTCGGCCCTCTGCATCAGCAAATTCCCAACCTTGGGTCAAAAATGCTGTTTTTGACCCACGTTGATTGAATCTGTGGATGGGAAACCCAGGGAGACGGAAGGCTGACTGCATATTTATTGAAAAAATTCACGTAAAAGTGGACCTGCAGAGTCAAACCTTGTGTTGTTCAAGGGTCAACTGTATATAGTTCTGATAAGCTTGGAAGCTTGATTTTTTTTTTTTAAGTCCATAAAACATTACAGTGGCGGAAAGGAACTGTGATTCCTGAAATCAATGAGAAGAAATCAAAACATAAGAAGCTGACCCAAGAAAGCGAAGGGGCAAAAAGTCATGTTACCTTAAAGTTCCAGAGGCACATACAATAATTAATATATATAGATGCAACGTCAAGCTTCGAGAAACATTTAGGTTTGGTCTACTTTTCTCTCATTTAAAAAGTCAGAGACGTGATATATTTTGGGTAGATTTCTATTTGACTATATAAGAATGGCACATTTTAATACTTAGGGCAAAACTGTTGGCCATCTGAAAAATTAGATATCAAAAACACAAAAAAAGGTAGATAATAAACTTTTTACCCATAGTGTAACTGAAGCTACAATCCTCCCCTTTGGGGATTTGAAAGTGCATTGTTGGTGAAACCGTAGTGTAGAACTTAAATATATTGGCTTTGGAATTAAAATCCTACAGCTCTGGCCCTTTGACTGATTGGATCCCTTTGGGTGACATAGTTAACTGCTCAGAACTTGAGTTTTCTTAACTGGGAAAAAATGAGGGTCGAAATAGGAATACCTACTTAATATGTGTAGACTACCATTTTCCCTGGCATATGGCGCATGCTAATAAATGTTAGCCATTGGTACCAGTTATAACCATAAATTTGTTTAGAAGCAAACCTATTTAAAAAGTCACTAGTTCACCTCCCCTCATACTGTAGATGAGGAAAAGTTAGCTGTTAAAGGCTTGGCCAGGATCATACTGCTAATTAGGACTTACACTTGCATTCGGGTTTCATGGACCACTGCATTATGGTGCTTCCTGATGAAATGCTTGGCACCAGCTGTTAACTTCTATTGGAATAGTCTTTATTGCCCTGCCCCATCTCCTTGGTAAATTTTTGCTTAGTTTTAGTTTTTGTTCTACTTAGCATTCCTTGACTGTTCAGTAAATCTAACCTCATTTATACACACATGGTTTCTAATGTGGAGCTTTCCCTACTGTGTTTCTGTTCCATTGTATAGTTTCTTCAACTTGAGAGCCATAGGCTCCTGACTTGACTGGCAAGTCACTGGACTGGAATTTGAAAAACAGGCTTAATAAACTCAGATCTTCTGTGGAATATGTCTTTTAAGTTTTGAATGTTCAAGACTTTTGTCTTAATTTTTAATGGCTGCTTTCAAAAAACAAGTGCATGTAACAGGGATCACCTGTTACAGTTTAGATATGTGCATAGTCTCCTCAAACTTGAGTACTCAGAGAGACACCCCCCTCCCCCAATATTTCTGCAGACCTTGATTTAAGATACAGTGTTTGTAGTGGAGCATTTGTCTTTGGATGGGGAGCCCGGGGTTCCCCGCATTTGAAACCCTTTTCCCGTGTTTGAGGAGTCTCTTGGTGTGATTCTTTGTGAAATGGAAAGCCTGGGTCCTACCACAACAAAAGCCAAAAAAGGACAAGTAAATTGCTTTCTCACGCCCACATTTAGGAAATGGGTCTATAACCCAAACACAACTAATTGGATGCTTTTATCAGGAGCTGATACAAAGACTTGGGCACAGTAAAAGATGTGCTAGCAGCAATAAAATATCGTTTCTAAAAACAGAAGTAATGATGTTCCTGTTGTAGCATCTCTTTTGTGCCCAGGTGGTTCTTGTGACAGATTTTCATTTTATTTCTTTCAAACCAAATCGCCTTGGTTCGTGAGCATTTACTGAGCCTAGTTCTTCAACCTTCCCAGCAATTCTGAGAGCTACTTTTAACATCTGTTCAGTGCATTACATTTCTGTTTGTCAGTCTGAATTGGTTTCTGTTCTTGCAATTAAGAACCCCATATTAATTTTCCCTGCCTGTCTCCCCTGTTGTGCTGTGAGCTCTTTGAAGATAGAAGTTAACTATCTATCTTTGTGTAGTTTAGTTAAATTTGAGTTAAGATGGTGTTTCTAGGAATTAACCCATTTGTGGTTTTCAAAGTTGTGTCACCATAAACCTCTTTGTAACATGTTCTTAATATCTTTTCCTTTATTTCCTCTTTTGGAAATAGCTGTAAGTTTTCAAAGTCTTTATTGTTTTAAACTCAGTGAACTTTGTCCAACTTTTCCACATTACTACAATAGTTGTGGAATGTAGTTTTGACAATAATTGTATAAATATTAACATGGCTTTCACTTGTGACCTCTCTGGCCATCATTTTAGAATTTCAGTTAAGGATTTTTAAAACCACAGTCTCATTAAAAGTACAGGTGGTTTTTATTCTTGTTCCTTTGTGAAGAACAAGAATCATCAATGCTTTTTCATCGTTATTAATGAGAAAATATTAAAACCTGTACTTAATGCCACATGTAACAATATAAAAGTATGTGGACCATCAAACAAAATTGAAAGCTCTCTAGCTGCAAACTAAGTCCTTAGAGAACACCTTTATTATTTATTCTTTTAAAGCCTTCTGTAAAAGAGCAATTATATTTTCACTTTAGATTCCAGTAGACCTGGGTCTGAATGCCAGCCTTACCACTTATTAACTATAGTAGAATTATTTAATTTTATCAAACTTCAGCTTTTTCGTCTGCAAATGGAGATTATAATAGCACCCCATTCATGTTCTACCTAATTTTAAAAAGAGATAGTGAATGTAAAATGCACAAAGCAGTGCCTAGCACATTGTGACTAAATATTTGCTGTTTGTGTTTTTATGTAGATCCTTTCCTAAGAGATGAATAGTTGTGATTGGGACTGTATGGCTTTATGAGGCATGTCTGCTTTTGTGCAAAAGCAGACATAGCTGATATGTACGAATGAGGATGACTATGTTCCAATAAAACTTTATTTACAGAAACAGGCAAAGGCTGGATTTGGCCAGTGGGTCATTGTTTGCTCAATTCTGCATAACACTGAAGTTGTAAAAACTGGGTTGTCTCATAAATTAAATTTCATTTCTTTCCCCCTCGAGTTTTTGAAATCTAAAATAATTTAATCAAATAGAAAACTTATTTTGGGGATCAGCATTTCCAAAAATATGATTCAGAAATCTTTATGGTTGAAAGATATTGAACTGTAAGGAAAAACAAAGTATTGAAAGCCATGTGTGGATACGGGAAGAGAAAGCGGTTGAATGAAATTCCCTAAAAGAAAAAGCATAGAATCTCTACGGTAAATTTGAACCTTAGGCATGAGGCTTAGAATATTCTAAAAATCAGGAATTGTTACTTGTAAATATGCAAACAGGAACTAATTTAGATCCTTAAACTGAAAGGGACTTCTACAAAATTTTTTCAGTTATCAAAGGTCATCCTTCATGACCAGAATTCTAACCTCCCCAGCCCTTGTGCCAGTCCTGTGCCCTGGCTTAATTACCAACTCCAGAAGTGAAAGAGAAGGCAGTTAGCACAGTTTTCACTGGTTCATTCATAATTCATTCAGCAAATATCATTGGAGCACCTACAGTGCCTGCCATTGTATTCAGTAGCCATGGAAATACAATAATGAATAATTCTTCTGATAATGAGTTTTCTTTGGTACGTTCAATTAAAAGGGTATATAGGACAAACAAGAAATAAGAAAGTTGTGTGGGTTCTAGATAAATTATTTCCCTATTTAATGCATGACATATGAATAAAACGTAGAAAGCAACTATACAAATGTATTGGGAAAACATGCAACTTGATAAAAAGAATAGACTACTTTAAGAGCCAAGAATAGACTACTTTAAAAGCCAAGAAAAAGTCATATTTGCTTGCAGTATAGAGGAGAATCAACACCAAATTAAATTCAGATGGAAATTTTAACATAAGGGGAATCAACACCTAATCAAATATCATATTCAAAGTGGAAGATAACGAACAGAATGCTTTCTTTTTGAGTACTTAACTCTATGCCAGGCATGGTCCTACATAATAAATTAATATACATACACGTATAGATATGCATATAATTTAATCCTCACAACCAACTACCCAGGTAGGCCTTCTCTCCATTTTACCGTTAGGGAAATGAAAATTAAGTAACTTGCCTGGCATCCTACAGCTGATAAGTAGGACAGGATTGGATCTTACTCATTCCAAAAGAATATTTTCCCCCTCATTTGCACAGAAGTGTTTCAGAACTACTAATGAACTACACGGATGAAAAAAATTTGAAGATTATGTATTATAGTAGATAAAGCGGTGAGATCAAACCAGCCAAAAATAGGGAAGAACATAGAAGTTTGAACTGATAAACAGAAATTGAAGTTTTCTTAACTGAGAAGAAGACCCAAGATTGGAAATAGAGGGTCTCCACGTTTCTATTCAAAATTAATAAACAAACGAGGAGCAAGATACGTCCAAGCTAAAATGGTTAACTACGAAGAGGTTTTTTTTAATCTGTAAATTTCTGGGCAAAATATTCAAGTATTCATTCATATATGATGGCATTAGAGAAACAATCTTAAAATATATATTCCCATTCCCACTCAATAGATTGCTACAGAGATCACGTCTGAGAACTGAGGGATTAAATTTTTCTTTCTCTCTGTTTCTAATTTTGCCCCTCCCTTCCTTTCTTTCTCCCTCTTCCTCCATCATGGGCTTATTTACAGATACAGCCTCTAGGAATGTAAACTATTAGGTTGGAACGTGAGCTATTTCCCAAGCTACATAAGATTTTAGAAATCAGTTCCAACTGTGGAGCCATGAATCAGTTTCTTGAAAATAAAGCTACATTTTGATCATATTAATCTTTTGTCCAAATTGAGATACTACTACAATGTTTTGAATGAATTTTCTTAATTTTGGTAGTTATCCTTTATATAAATACATTTTGTTAAATTTTTAATTTTATACCAATAAAAAATTTTTAAATACTTCACTATTTTCAATTAGAAAATGTGTGACTAAAGAAAAGTATGATTTTAATAAGTAAATCAGTTGCATAAAGCTAAGTCACTAAAGCAGTCACTTTGATAAAAAGCTTAAAGTTCTTTGTAGATGTGTAGATGGGGGAATATACTACAGATTTGGGGCCTTAACTATCACAACTTCCATTTAAAAACTTTTTGTTAGTAAGAAAGAGATGTTTAACCCTTTTTGGTTAAAGTAGTTTATAGAGTTAATGCATTACTTTTACACTTAAATTTTTTTTCTAGCTCACATTTTATTTCTTTTACTTCATTAGTTCTGTGTGACACTGGTAAGTAAATTAATGAAAATGAACCTATAATGTGAATATATAAATTTTCAGAACCTTGATTAGCCCTAGGTTAAGAATTCTACAGACAGAAATGCATAGTTATTTGTCTCTTGGTTTCAGAGACAAATAACCAAGAGACAGGACTTGGTTTTATTTTGTAGTTTTCATTCTTAAACAAGGTATATGTGTTTTGCTGCTTTATTGGGAACAATTTCTTTTTCTTTTGGCCTGTCCGCCATCACTGCCATTCAGATGTGTCATGTAATCTTGTCAGTGAAAATAACCCTCAATTGGGAACATGTTGCCATGATTTTAGAAGGAGATTGCGTTGGTCAGGATCAACCTGGTATAGAGTTTAACTAGTAATAAGAAATTAGTCTTCAAAGCACATGTTTTATGAGGATGCATTATATATTTATTTAATAGGTGCTCATTAAATAAATGATTTGTTATGCATATTGTTATTGTTCGTTACTTTGAAATACATTCATATTTATAACATTGAAAGTTTGATGCATTTGGTGGGACAGACCTTTCATTTAACTTCGTAGAAAATATGTAGAGTAAGAGCAAGTAGATTTTATACTTCTCAGACCTTCTACCTTGTGCCGCCCATCAGTTTTCTCCTGTATTGTACAGTTCCAGATAAAACAGTCAAGTGTTATCACCTTTATGTTGCTTTGCCTCCGTGGTGGATTACACGTTAGAATCCATTGCTATGTCATAAGTTAGAATTCTGGTACTGTTGTACTCACTCGTGTCACCAGTACAGTAATACAGGATTCTTTGGGCAAAGTTAGATCCTAAGGTAAAGGCTTTTAACCTTGAGGGCCAGGGCAGAGAGCAGGAGGATGGTTGGAAAGGAGGGCCCAGAGCCTCAGGATCTGTCATTTAAAAAATGGTAAACACCGCAGTCAAGGAATTCTGAATTCTAAGTGGGGAATTGTAATACTTAGTGGTAACTGATTTAGTAGGGACATTGACTCAATTATATAGGATTTGTTCAATTTAATAGTTTTGCTGCATTCTACTATCAGGTGTCTAGTGTTAATTTACATTCTGTGCTACAAAATGGTCACACATATGCTAATTTAGTCTACTGTTAAGTAGCTTTTGAGGCCACGGGTTTCTTATGACAGTACAGTATGTACTCATGCCTTAGAACTCAGTTACTGCAATGTGTACATATCTTGAAGATCAATGGAGGAGAATTATTTGTTTCTTTTCACCTGAAGAAATCTGAAAAAGAGCTCTGTGTAGGAGTCAGGTGACCGTTTCATTTAAAAATAGTATAAATGCTATCCTGTCTGAATGTTTATTATTCAAATGAACCAGTGCTGTGTAACAGAGTCCTGTAAACAGTACTGGATCTAGTAAATATCCTCACCAAATCACACTTTTGAGATGCATATAAAAGATTTTACTGTTCATGGCAGGAAATCTGAAACTATTAAAAATATACCTATTTGTAAATACCTTTTTATTCCATATTAAAACTAGGAGAATAGTTTCAGAAATAAAAAAACGAACGATTGAAAAAAACTGGGAAAAATCTAGTGAAAGGAAGACTGAGACATCTAGAAAAATAGAAATACTAAGTAGACTTTTCCTGACCTCTTCTGTATTTGGGTTGTGGATGCAGAGAACTCTCTTTATCACAGGGCCTGTGCCTAACCGGTTACCACTTGTTTGCCTTGAACTTCCAGAAGCTGTACTTGCAATGAAGAAGTAATAGTGTAGCCCACCAGAATAAAATTTCTCTTTAGACCAAATAAGTGATTTGAATACTAATATCCCTAAAATACTGATAAAGCAAAAGAAAGACCTAATGCTTGCCCTGTTCTATGAAATAAATGTAACAATAATAATGATATTCTAAGGGCCACTATTTAATGTTAGGGTTTTTGCTCAATGCTGTCTACATTTTCTCTTTTAGATGTCATAAAAATTTGATTAAAAAAAAAAAGACACCATGGAAGATTGTTTTTGTAGATGAGGTAAATTAGACTTGAAGAAATTGAAGTAACTTGTCCAGAGTAACGGAGCTAGTAAATGGCAGAGCCAGGATTTGTCTCAAGATCTGTTGTTAGATTCCAGAAACCACTCTCATTCCATTACATGAATATGAGTACTTTTTAAAAGATAGAGAGGGTAGAGGAGAAATGAAGTTGTAATTTTTGTTTGTATGACTTAGCATAAACCTACTGTCAAAAGAGAAACTTTTAGAACCATAGATCCAGCTATGTGGGTTTGCAGCCAGTTACTTGACCTGATAAACTTGTCTTTTTTGTTCGCATCTGTATTTCTACCACTTACACCAGGGGTCAGTAAACTTTTGAGACAGAAGAGCCAATTCTGTCCCTCACAACAATTTAAAAATTATTTGAAAGCCATAAATATATTTTTACAAATAAGGAAAATTTTAAGTAATATTACAAGTAATAGTATTAATTATATCTTTATTTTTTTTTTATTTTTTTTTTTTAGCTGAGCCATCCTGCCAACAATTGGCAGCTCAACGGCAACTCAGCTCGGGCTGGCCTCGAACTGCTGTTGCTCAGAGCTCAGCTTGCACTCTTAAGCGAGCTCTTAACCAACTGAGCCATTCGGCCGGCCCTAATTATATCTTTAATAAAACAAGAAAAGTGCACACATGTATGTACCCAAAGAGCCACATGTGGCTCCCAAGCCGCAGTTTGCCGACCTCTGACTTAGAATAATGCCTGGCTCCTGGTGGGAGCTCATAAATATTTGTTGAGTGGGTGACTGACCAAATAAATGACTAGTGAGTTAAAAACCCTTTCAAGCTTCAATGTCTTATAAAAGATCTAGAGCTGTGTATACCAGGGTAAGAGGAGTTTACATAGAAAGAGCTTGCCGTTATTCTCAATCCAGAAGACAAAATTAAAATCAGATGAAGCAGTATCAGGTCTAGGTGAAAGTCAGTGGGCAAAATTTGGAGTCTAAATGGCAGGAAAAGATGATTATCCAAAGTCTAAATAGGAAAATTAATAGCAGAGACAGTGCAGGGGAACCAGTTCACCTCCCTCTTGGCATTAGCAAACTGCTGAAACGAGATCTGAATCAGGGGAGGAAAAAAGGTAACAGAGTCACAGGACTTAACTTCTGTCACCCAGAGCATTACTGGGGGTTCTGTGTTCTTCGATGCTACTTAGAAGTTACTTCCACAGTGTACAGACGACAGGGAGATCAAATAGATGCTAGGACTCATGTGAAAAAGAGGTGCATCGTTTCAAGCTTCATAATTAAATAGTAATTTACCTTAAGTCATAAGACTGCTTTACCTTTACCACAGAATATTGCTCATTATTTTTTCATAATTTATTATTCAAGAGGAAGCAATCAAATTATTACACTATACTACCAAAGACAGATATTAGGTGGCCAGTTTTGTTTAAAATGAAAGATGAATTCAGCAAGTACTTTGGCTCCTAGACTTTGACCCAAAATATTAAGACTGATTTTTTAAAAATAAGCTTGGAGATTTTCTGTCGTTAGTCCTAAAAGTACTGTATGTTGTTAATTCTTTTGTTTCTGTTCCGAATATTCATTTTTATAGGGATGTACTTGGAACAGTGTTACATTTAGGAATAATTATTCTAAAGGAAATAGTAATGGAGTATGTATGTATATATGTATTGTACATATATGCTGTATGTTTACACTATATATACACACACACACACGCACTACAATGTTTACCCTATAAACATAGGGTTTCTTTTCCTCAAGCATTAAAACCCTGTTAAATGAACTCGTAATACTGATTTTTACAAAATGAGAAAAATAGATATATGAATTAGATGCTCTGAGGTCTTTTTAGGAAGCAAAATAGATTGGATACACAAATATTTTTAATGGATTTTTAAATTTGTAAATTGCCATTACCTTTTGGCTAATATGAAAAGTTATCAGAATTTGTATACTTAATTTTTTTTGCAAAACCTAGGCAAAATTATAAAGGTTTCCAAAGTCTAATGTGAAGTGAAAAAAAACTAGCAGGCTTTAAAAAGCCACGTAATGTCATATTAACACATTGTATGTGGTAAACGAGTAAACTCGTCATACAGCTTTTTATGCCCGCTTACAAAATGTTAATTTAACTGTCTCACAAAAGCTCTCTTGGTTTTTCAGTCAGTCTTGGTTCTATCCATAAGTAATATTCTTACCTTTAATGTAATAATTTAACGTTTTGATCTTTATTTTCAAAATAGTCTGTAATTCTAGTATTGAGTTCCTCTTTGCTCCATGAGTAATTTAGAACATTTAGTATTGGTTGTGTGTGTGTTGGTGTATTGGTGTGTTTTGTTGTTATTTTTATTGTATATACCTTTGGTTTTCTTGTTCTGTGTTGTGCTTTTGATATTTTTAGTTTTACTGCATTGGAATGAGAATAGGTTCTATAAAATTTGAAACTTGGGAATTATTTAGGTATTCTTTGGTCTGTTATAATTAAACTTTGTTAATATGCAGTGGAAGTAGATGTAGTTTCCATAGAGTCCAAAGTTGGGTATATATTAATTTAATCTCATTAATTATTATACCTGCTGTTCCTTTCCTGCCAAAAACTGAGGTTATTATGACAGTCCCTCACCGTAATCCTGTTTTTGTCAGAGTTTTGTGGGGGGGGGGGGGGGTTGTTTGTTTTTTGGGTTTTTTTGCTATTTAGATAAAGATTCATGACGTAAGCATCTTAAAAATGTAAAATTAACACCTTTTTACCATTTACTTTTTTCTACTTCATCATATATTACTATTTATAGTTTTTTAGATAGGCATCTCTGCT
Source organism: Aselliscus stoliczkanus (assembly GCA_033961575.1). Classification (NCBI taxonomy): domain Eukaryota; kingdom Metazoa; phylum Chordata; class Mammalia; order Chiroptera; family Hipposideridae; genus Aselliscus; species Aselliscus stoliczkanus. The sequence continues at coordinate 81,027,763 of CM066740.1, read as the reverse complement.
AATATTTTTGCCCATTCTTTCACATTTTCTCATCTCACTTTGTTTTTAGGTGTGTCTCAATAGCAGCTTCTAGATGGATTTTTGTTCCTTGTTGTTTAACAAAACCCAAAATTCATTTTTTGTTTTTAAATTTGATAGTAAAACCTATTCATGTTTGTCATTAACTGATCAGTTCAAATTTTCTGCTTTTTAGACATTGATTTTACTTGGTTTAAACTTTCATTTTGCCTTTCTTTTTTTAGCTATAAGAATTTGTTTTCTTGACTTCTTTTTTCCATGACTTGAAAGATATTCATCTTTTTTAGGTCAACTAGGACTTGAATTTCATCAGGAAAAAAACTGTTTGAGTTTAAATTTTGCTAAGTGAACCAATAAGCTGTAGTCTTAGGTTAGTTTTTCAAAACAAAAATACCTGTGTTATTTTAATAGATTATAAAAGGAGTGCATTCTCATTTAAAAAAAATATATAATAATGAAATTCAGAAAGTGAGAGTATCATAATCCTGTTCTCTAAAGATGCGTATTAAGAAATTTGTTGTATATATTCTCTGGAATTGCAACCTGAACTGCTTTTTTTATGACACCCTATTAACTGCTTTTTTTATGACACCCTATTTTTATTTGAAAAAAAACTGACTATAAATTCAGTTATTCAGTCTTAGACATTTGGCTGACATTTTCTTAAAAATGAAATGAGTGAGCCCGTCAGTTCATGGAAAACAGTTGATACTTTTTCTTGCCAGTGGTAAAATTGGGAGTTTTCAAGAGAAGTTTTGGAACATTTATTTCTGCCATTTTGAGCCTGACAGCATCCCAGTATTTTTAAAGACTTTTATGATGAGATCAGAAGTGATTATCAATGAATGCAATCATTTTGATATTGTATAATGAAATTTGGAAGATTATGTAACTCAGTAGATCAATATTTTCTAGGTGACCAATGCATGATATTACAAAATCAAGCATGGATAAAGATGCATTCCAAGTACAAATAGACTGATAGATTTTTGATGTAACAGAGTATAAAATTCATCGATAGTTTCAGATTCTACACTGTAAATAACCTTGAACAAACTACCACTTACTGAGTGATGGGGTAATGTCAAAGAAGAATATCCATTATTAACAGAAAAGACTGTTAAAAATGTTTTACTTGTTCAGTTTACATATCTGTAAATGTTCTTTCTATAGTTCAGCCAAAACAGTATATCAAAACAAGTTGAATGGAGAAGCAGGTGTGAGAATCCAGCTGTCTTCTATTAGAAACGTTAAAAAGATTTGCATATAATACAGTACCGTCTTCACCTTTGGGGGGGAGAAATATAGTTTTATTTTTAAAAATCTCAGTTAACATGTAATGTGTTTCTGTTTATTATTTCTAAATGAATTAATAAGTATTTGAAAAGTTTTCTACTTTAATTCCTAATTCGATACATACCCATAGATGTAACCCCTATAAATAAAAAACTCTTTGGGGTTCTATGACCCAAATAAGAATAACTGCACTAGAAGTCTTGAGGTGCTTCTCCCTTGCGTCTCCCACCCTCAAACGAGTATGGGTGGTACATTTTCTGATTTGCCGATACCCAACCCAAGACTTCCTTTTTCACGTTGAATATTGATTTGCTTGTTGTGAAATGGACAAGTCATAATTTTTTCTCTCCAAATTTTAGATCGGAGATTCTCCCCCTTTTGCCTACCTCCAGCGTTTTTAAAGGACACCTCACACATTCTCCAGTTGGTATTAGTGTCAGTAATTCTCCTCTGAGGATGATACTTGATCCCCAAGCCCTTGCCAAATATCACTACTATGGTTTCTCTCATCGTCTGGAATTCGGTGTTGTAAAGGGGTCAAAAATAAGACACCAGGCTCATTTAAGTTTCTTAAGCGTTAATGTGGTTTTTTACTCTTCTTTCCTCCCTTTCTATTTCCCTCCCTTCTTGTAAAACAGAAAATGCAAAGCTGTGTTAATGGAGGGTAAGGGAGGTCTACTTAATTTCCTCTGTAGTAGTGGGCTTTTATGATATGCAGACTCAGGTCTTTGCTGAGCTCAAAAAGTTTATTTTTACAACTATTTCTGTTCCCTTCTGGTTATGTCTTATTTATAGGTTTTAACTTCACACTCGTTATAGTGAACATCTTTTTTTAAATCATTTTTATTTCTTTATTTATTGCCTCAGTATTCAGGGTCAGTTTCTTCAGTTCTCAATTCTTACTGAGTTTTCTTCATTTGAGTTGTGTTACCCAACTCTACTGACTTCGGTGCACATTTTAATTTTGCAACTGCAGTTTCAATTTCCTCACTATATTTCACTTTCTCCGTCAGCTCCCTTTGCCGATCCACCTGCATCTTTGTTCACTTTGTGTATTTGTCTGTTCTCTTCGTAAGATAACTTTTTTCATAGAAACCATGTCTTTTGGATTCCATTTTCATTGTGCTGTAAATGCTTTCTAAAATTACTAAGTTTCTTGAGTTTTCAGTTTAACATTCCTTTTATTTGCTATATGATTCCATTTTTTATATGTATCCTTATTGTTTCTATTCAGCTTTTTTGAGTTGTCTTATTCTGTTTGTTTGCACAGAAATTGGAACAGGCACATCAGGAAATGTTTCCCTGAGAATATGTTACTTATACTGGAGATAGGTTTGCTTTCCTTTTCAAGTTTGTGGACACAATTTAGGTAAAGTCAGAACTTCCCAGACATTTAGGATTAACATTAGGGTTTGATGTGTTCCTGTTGGTTTTAATTTATTTAATACTTCATTATATAGTTGAAAATATGAAATACTCTATTTAATATTTAATTTCCAAACTAAAATTTGTAGCACACTCACCCAGTTTTCATGAGAATAACATTACCAGGTTTTACTTTCAGTTAATTTCTCCATTCTATGTTCTCCACATTTAGTATAATCTAATTCTGTAGTTCACATTCTAGCATCTTAATCCAATCATATATTAGTTTCTGCGGTAAAACTAGGCATAGGCAATGACTATTCATATTTTTACAAACTACATAATCAAATCATAAGTATCCTTCCCCACTCACTAAAGCAAAGTGTTACGATTTCTTTTTTTTTTTTCCATTTTGTGACCTGATTTCTGAAATGTTAAAATACAGGAAAATGTGCGCTTTGGAATCAAGGAAATATGATATTGTTAAGTTCCATAAAACAAGAACTTTAATGTTACAAGTTATTTTGTATTAATCTACATACCCAGAATTAGGAGAAAATTAAAGTATGGAATATCTACTTGACAGAACATTATGTAGCTTTCAAGAATGATAGCAAGCTATCTCATGTTAAATAACAAATAGTGTGATTATAACTTTTTTAAACAACCACTTTCATAGGAAAGAAATTAAACAGACCATAGTAATAATGGTTGTATTTTGGATGGTTGTATTTTTATTTTTTTTATTGTTTTTTTTTGAGGGCAGTGTCCCTGGCCCTCATATGTGGGACCGAACCAGGGCCGCTGGCTTCCGAAGCCAGCGCTTAACCACTGCGCCACTCGGCCAGCCCAGGATAGGTTGTGTTTTTAAATAGAGGTTTTAAAATACCTCTTTGTGAAATGGTAGTTGTTTTGGTTAGCAACAGGTTACCTAGTGTGACAAAGAAGGTATAAATGACTAATTCATTAAATTGGACTGTTAAGCACAAGTCACCCATAGACACTGTAGGTGATATATATGCAGTAAAACCTTGGATTGCGAGTAACGTGATTTGCGAGTGTTCCTCAAGACGAGCTAACATTTTGAATACATTGTACATGGTAAATTAGTGATGTCTTACAATATGAGTACGTAGCTTGTTTCCAGAACAAATCATGCTCGCAAACCAAGGTATTACTGTATATATAAATAAGGAAGGCATTGTCCTTTAATGGAGTTTTCATTGAAGTTATTAAATAACAAATACCAAATTGAATAAAGATAAATGTAAGAGACCTAAAAATAACTATGGGAATTAAAAGGAGGGAATTATATCAAGAGTATAGGGAAACAAAGGGCTCAGGTAAAAGTTATGTAGAGAAAATAGATCTTGATGGGTAAGTAGGATTTCAGTAGATGAAGACATGAGTGGAGAAGTGGGAAAGCCCTGGTGGGTGAGGACCAATGTGTATATAAGAGTAAAAAGGCCAGAATGGGAAACTACTATTGAATTGAAGATGTCTTGAGTGTCACGATGAGGATTTTTCTATTCAACCAAAGGGAGCAGTTAAAATTTTTTTGCACAAGGAAGTAGTATGATCAGTGTTCCACTCTTTAGGAACACTGATTTATTTGATTTATATATGTTGAAATGTTGAAGGTGGAAAAATTGGGTAGAAAAGTATTCAAATGAGAACTATTGAGGCCTCTGATAATATTCATAATAGTGGTTGACATATACTGAGTGCTTACTGTATGCTAGGCATCTTGATGTTATCAGTGGAGCCACATGGCAGTGCTGTGTGCTAGGTACTTTCCAGATCAGCACCTCCTGGGAAGTTTCCAGTTGGCTTATGGGAATTCCATACACCATATTAATTTCTTTAGGCAAGTCTCATGTACACGTGTGTGCATATACCCACACTCTGCAAACCAATACACACCATATTAAATACTGTTATTTCTTATAGGCTATTCATAATATGCTACCATAGTCAGTTAGCAATTACAAAGTACCAGATTTGGCACTGTGAAATGTGATTTTTACTAAGGAAAAAAAAGTGTAAGACATAGTCTCTGACCTCAAGGACTTCTAAATTTTAGTTAACAACACAAAGTACAAATATATGAAAAGCTAAATTGAATAAGAGAAATACTGGCAACAAGTTAAGTTACTGAGGATCTCCCTCGTTGAGGCTCCTCTATCTGCCAAGGAGGCAGCAAATTCCTGGAGACAGAGCCAGGCCTTCCTGTCCTGTGCCCAGCAGGGAGCAAAGCCCAAGGGAGGGGGGCTCAGTAAATGGTCATTACATTAAATCGAATTGTAGATAGTGTGTAAATCTAATGTAGTGTTTCTTCATCTTTTAAAATTCCTACCGACTTTTGTTAGTAAAACCACTCAAAGTAATAATAGGTTGAAAAGAAAACCTTTTGACTTTGAAGTGTGTGTGTGTAATCTTCTTACATTGTTCATGTTATATTAATCTGCCTGCTTGATCCAGCTTGTGTGGAAAGTTTATACTGTAGTGACCATTTTCAGCACCCAGTCTCTTGAACTACTTTGTTTTCATTGCCAGAAGGGCAGAAAAACCCATTTTCTTGATCTAGAATGTAAGAGAGGGAGGGGGAACAATTGTAGATTGACATGATCGCCAGATGCCTTTAACCCGTCACCGTAAACAGCATGAAAGCTAACTGTAAAAGACTTTAGGGGTCATCTACGCTGGCCACTGATTTTTCCGTAAGGAAGCTGTCTGCCAAGCTTGTTTCTCCTCCAGTACGGGCAGGAGCAGAGGTAACCAGAGCCGCGGGCTTCTGTCTGGTGTTAATTCCACTATTTAATACTACTTCTCCTCATGAAAGTAGAACTGAAGTAGGCTGTGAAAGATAGGTAATACTTAGCTAGGAAATGCGCTCTAATAGAGGAAGGGGTTCCTAAAGTGTCAGGGGTCGTGGCCCCCTTTGAAAATATAATGAAAAATGACATGGGCTCTTTACTTAGAAAATCTTATATACATAAGCATTTGTGGGCTCTTTGAACATCTGTTCATAGATTGTCTAGTGGTCTGTAGACCTCAAGGAAATCACAGAATCACTAATTAGCATACCATATCCATGGCATCAGAAATAGATGAGACTGAATTAGATTTTAGAGTATTGTGCTCTTAAATAGTCAGATGTCTTCCAAGGATTTACTCTAAGCCATAGAGTAAACAGGGCTCAGATTCCTGAAGCTTCCAGGGGGAGTGGGGAATAGGTATAGATTTGGGAGTGTGGTTTTTATAGAAAAACAGACATATATGTTCATATGACACATGCATGTTCATGCAGATGTACTTGTATGATTTTTAGTTTGCCTGTTTAGGATTCTGCTTTTAGACTCAGGGAAGCATGTATTTTTTCTCTCCTGGGCTATTTGGAATATTTCAGCGAAAAAGTTTGAGAGGTACTAGGTAGAGAGTTAGTGGGGAAGGCTATTATATTTTGTGAGTGGGTGAGGTATATAGCAATTAATACTTATTTTGTCAAGTTAGTTAATCAGTGAAGAACAAGGCTTTTGTGTGCAGAGACCCTCAATACCACCTTTTTGTTCCCTCAGCATGCCTAGCACAGGGCCAAGAACATGGTCTCTTGGCAAATATTATACTAGTTGATTTATTGATGTGCAAGATAGAACTAGACCATTAGACCAGTGAGTTTCTAGTCAAATCAGAGAATTTATCACCATAGCTAAGGCTTTTGGTTATTTAGAGAAATGAAACACGGCTAGCTTTTTCAAATACCAGTAATGTCATTAAATTTTCAAAAAGTTGAAAAACCCTGTCCAGTGTCCAGCCCTAAAATGTGATGCTTTGGCATTGGAATAAATGATAGTGTAATAATTAGATTCAGCTGCCCACACAGAACTCACCAACTTACTGATGTATACTAGTCTTGCATTATCACCCCTCACCCTTTTTTTTAATTCTAAGAATAATTCCAGGGAAGACTCAGAGAAGCTAAATGTAGAGTTGGTAGAATATGGAGTCATCTTATGACTCATCTTAGCCTCCATTTGATTTAGAATTTCACAGACTTGCTCCTTCTCATCATAATCTAAACCTTCTTCTTACTTGAGAGGCGCCAGGCACGTGGTTCACTATGATGCTTTTGGGTACAGGGTATTTAATTGACACTATTCACCAGAAAATATGAATAATACTGGGTTGTCGGAAAAGTCATGATGTATTTTGTCTATGTTTTTCATTGGAAAAATGCGTCATGAGTTTTATCTAATAAAATTCTGTGTTGTATATTTAACAACCATGGCTTCACGGTGCAATAAAAGGAATGATAGTAAAATGAAACGGATAAACTTGCCAAAAAGGAAAGGTGAAGCCACACAGGCCTGGATGTGATGACAAGCTAGGTTTGTCATCCTGCTTTTACCTCTACTGTATGTGGCACATGGAAGCCGTGTGCCACGCTGTTTGTGACCTGCCTGCTTATTTATACACATATGATAAGAAGGTTATTGCTGCCAAACTCTGTGACAACGTGGTATTACTGCATGACGATGTCTTTAAAAATAAACGTGTAAACTATCCCTATGGAAGTATTATTTCCCCCAAAACTTATATTCAAGGAATTTCTATGTAGGTATTATTACAGGCTGTATGAGGATAATTCTCTATTCAAGGAATTTATGTAGGTATTATTACAGGCTGTATGAGGATAACCAAATTTATCAACTGTTTGAATGATACATGAGACAATCTGAAATCATAACGAAGACTCCAAAAATTTGTTTTAAACATCTTGTAGAAGTGGATGAGTCAGGAGAGGAAACAGCGAAGCAGTAGGCAGAGAGTAGGAGCAGAACTAGGATAACGGGTGTTAGTGAAGCCAGCAGTGTTTAAAAAAGGAAGGAGGCATGATAAGCTTTGTCACTGTTGGGAGGTCTCAGATGACCTTTGCACTTCGCAGCACAGAGGTCATTGACCTCAGCAAAAATGCTGATGGTATGGTGTTGAGGGTAGAAGTTAGGTTAGAATGGAAGGTGAGAAATTGGAGATAGCGGGTATAGACAATGCTGTTTGGAAAGTTTAGCCATAAAAGGAGAGGAGAGAGAACAGGAACTAAAAGGTGGATGTCAGGTCTAAAAGGAAGTGTTTTTGTGATGCTGTTTGCTTTCATAGTGGAGGAGTTATGAATGCCATATTCTGACAAGGAGGAGCCAGGAGAGCAGGAAAGGTTGAAAACACAAGAAAGAAAAGAGCTCAACAAAGGAGTAAGCTTTCTAAGAAAACAAGAGGATAATGCCCACAACACAGGTGAGGGATTGGCGTTAGGTGGAGAGGGTTTATCAGTTGCAGGAAAGTGTTACTGCAAGAAGTTCCTGAGAGTTGTCTGAAGGCAGCCTTTCTGTGCAAAGACAGGTATGAATGCAAGGATAGGAGGAGACAGACGTTTAAGGTTTAGCAAAAGTAGGAGAGACTTAGAATAGTCTCCATGGAAAGTAGAAGAGCAAGATAAAAAGGGCAACATTGTAAGATCGTCATTTAATGGTAAAGAACTTGGAATGTGCAGACAGCTTCTCTCCTCTATCCCCAGAATGTGGGAGACAGGGTTCGACTTTTCTCTTTAACTGGTAGTGTTTCACGTAGAATCAAGATTACAGAACAGGTGTCTAACTTCTTCTCTGGTGATGTCATTAATGCCTAGAATATGGGTGGAGGGTAGGGAGAAAGCTACTGGATAGAGCATTATCATCCTTTTTTATTTCACCATCTATCCAGACTGCTGAAAACCTGGTGAAATTGTCATTCAAACCCCCTACATCGGTAAACATATCATTGATCTCAAGTTGCTGGCATTACTAGATAACTAATGTAGTATCCATGTTGGCTTGAGATGGAAGATGTCACATGTGACTTCCAAGTCAATTGCTTGAACGACTTCACCATTTCCTCAATCAAAAAACTTCTATTATATAAACGCTTACTGTGTGTCAGAAACTATACTAGGCACTAGAGATGCAAAAGTAAGTAATGGAGACATGGTACCTGACCTGTGTTCCTAGAGGATACCGATGCAGGCCGTTGGAGTAGGATGCTATGTGTTATGACACAGGGAGGGAAGTCCAGGTACTGTGCGCACGCCTGTGAGGGTCACATCGCTCAAATTTGAGGGGGTTAGAGATGATTTTCCAGGGGAATTTTAGTAAAGCTTGATTCTGAATGATAAGGAGGAGTTGGCTAAACAAAGGGCAGGTGTGAGGAATGCTGTGAGAGCTGAAGTTGGAAAGATCATGGGCTAGATCCTCCAGATACTTAAACCATGTTAAGTCGTTTAGACTTGATCCTCTAGGAGCAAAGGACAGTCATCTATTTTTTTTTCAAAGTAATGATGCGATCACATTTTGTGTTTGGAAAGATCCCTGTAGCTGCAAAGAACGGAGGTGGCAAAATGGCGCTGGAAGTTGAGATACCAATTGGGAGGGTTTTTTCCATCAATCTGGACAACTGTTTTGATCTCAAAAGCCCACACAACTAATAGGGTTCATACTGACTCTCTCTTATCCCATTTTAAAACCTCTAGTTCCATATAGTTGATGTACAGTATGTAGAAGTCAGGAGTTTTCCTTCAGCACTGATGGTGCAGAAACGTGACCTCAAATGGCCATGGAGGTACGGATGGTCACCCCTGGCTCCATCCTACCTCAAATACGTGTGAGCATCTCATTTTGTAAGGATAGAGCCACAGAGATTTGATTTCAGAAAAATCTATTTTATTGAGGTATAACTGAAATACAAGACTGAAGATACTTAAGGTATACACAGTTTGGTGAGTTTTGCATATACACACCTGTGAAACGGTCACCCTGTCAAGGTAATGATCGTGTGCATTGCCCTCAAGGGCGTCTTCCTGGTTGGTCCCTGCCGTTGCCCTTCCTGCTCCCTTCCCCCAGGCAGCCACTCATCTGCTTTCCGTCACCATCAGTGAGTTTGAATAGTTTATAATTTTATGCCCATACCACACTTTCTTGATTATTGCAGTTTTTAATAATTCTTGAAATCAGGTAGTTTAGCCCTCGAACTTGTTCTTTTGCAAAGTTGTTTTGGCTATTCTAGATTGCTTTTGTTTCCATATGAAATTTAGGGTCACTCTGTTCATCTCTTAAAAAAAAAAATAGCTGCTGGGGACAATTGACATCTTACAATTGACATCTTACAATAGTTTTCAGTGTACAGGTATTTCACATTTTTGTTAGATTTATCACTAAGTATTTCATATATTTGGTTGCTATTGTAAATAATAACTGTTATTAGTTTTGATTTGCAATTATTCATTGCTAGTATATAAAAATGCAGTTGATTTTGTATAGTAAGCTTTTGTCCCGCAGCATGGCTAAAATTACTTAGTAGTTCTAGTAAATTTTGGTAGATTCCTTTGGATTTTCTACGTAGACAATCATGTCATCTACAAATAAAGTTTTACCTCTTACTTTTCAAAATGGAAGATTTCTGTTTCTTGCCTGATTGCACCGGCCAGAACCTCCAGTACATTGTTGAGTAGAAGAGGTAAGAACAGGTGTCTTGTTCCTGATTTTTAAGGGAAAAGCATTCAATCTCACAAATTAAGCATGTTAGTTGTGTTTTTCCTGTAGAAACCCTTTATTAGGCTGAGAAAGTTTCCCTCTACTTCGCTGATTTCCTGCCTTGAATAGATACTGGATTTTGTCAGATGCTTTTTCGTCTACTGAGATGATCGTATAGTTTTTCTTTTTCAGTTTGTTAAAATGGTAGATTATATTGACTGACTTTTCAAATATTTAACAAACCTTGTATTCCTAGGATAATCCTAACTTGGTCATGGTACGTTATCCTTTTTATATATTGTTGGGTTCGGTTTGCTAAATTTTATTTAGAATTTGTGTTCATGAGAGATATTAGCCTCTGGTGTTCTTTTCTTGTAACATCTTTGTCCTGTTCTAGAATCAGAGTAATGCTGACCTCATAGAATGAGTTGGGATGCTTCCCATTTTCTGGGAGAATGTGAAGAATTGGTATTCGTTTTTTCTTAAATGTTTGGTAAAATTTACCAGCATTGCTGTCTGGGGCTTGGGAATTTCTTCGTGTCTTCACTCTTTTTTATTTTTCCTGATTACTCTGGCTAGAGATTTATTAATTGTATTTATTTCAAAGAATTCATTTTTGATTTCTATTTTTCTTTCATTTCAGCCATTCCTGCTGTTTTTTATCCTTTCCTCTTGCTTACTTTGGATTTAATTTGTTTTTAAGTAGACTTTCTTTCCTAGAACATTTTTAGGTTCGCAGCAATATTGGGTAGAAGGTACAGAGATTTCCACTTACCTTTTTTTCTCCTAGCTTCTCAAAGTGAAAGTACAAAGGTCATTAATTTGAGACCTTTCTACTTTTCCTATGCAAGCATTTAGTACTCTAGATTTCTCCATAAAGACCGCTTCTGCTGAGGGCCTGCAGAACAGCCTTTCTTGCCCGTCAGTAACAAAGCTTTTCCAGGATTGTCGTTTTTTGTCTGCTAAAATCAGAATTGTAAAGTCAGTGTCTGCAGTGATAAAGGAGAAAGTTGAAACACAGCAGGTCCATTTCCTATGCATTTTGCAGCTTGTATGAAGTAGGGAAGAAAGCTGTCAGATATTTTGATTCAGGAAAATATCTTTTTGAGAAAGCTATCGTATGGATTACACATGGCAGGTATTTGCTTTGTTTCACTGAAAAGACCTACCTAGTTAATATTAATAATGGAAAGGAAGTCTTAATAATGAAAGGAAAACTACTTTTATTTGTGACTCATTTAAGCAATATCTACCTTTGCCTCAGAGCCTGACCTTTCTGCAGTTGTGAATAAAGACTGATGTGGTACACCAAATTGCCCTATTTCAATTTTCTAAATATAAAGTATATTACATTAAATCACATCTTTCTATGTATTTCAGCTGTCATGCAGAAATCTGCCTTCATTCAAATTTGGATAGTCTTTTAGAACCAGTATAAACCAATGTCAGGGATCCACAGAAATTGTAGTTAACATTTTACGCTGTGTCAGGAGTAAAATGTTAGATACTCTGCATGAATTACCTCCCTTAATGATACACAAAAACCCCGTGAGATGTATTTTGATTCCCAAGATTTGGAAAGTAGCCTAAGATCCCACAAGTGAGTAGCTGAGTGGGAGCACTAACCCTCTCTGCAGTGATCGTAAGTGAGTGACACACCTGCCTTCTCCTCCCATATAGGGTGAGTCTGGAAGAACAGCTGCTAATGGCTGTAAAATGATAGGACTCTAAACACTCAATTCAGGCTTGAGTTCACCAAACCAAGCTAGGTGAATAATAGTTAAGAAAATAAATTCCTTCAGACATTTTGCTGCTCCGTAAAATCCTAAATGTCTGGGCAGATATTGAATTGGAGACAACAGGTATAGAAAGAGAATGGGTTTAGACCTCTACTGTTACTAAGCCACATGAAACAGTTCTTTAACCTTGCTTTCAGCTTTAGACTGTTCATATGTTGAATGGAGATTTTCTCCTTTTAGGATCATTTAAAAATTAAAGATAATACGCGTAGCACAGTGCCAAACCTATAGCAGCTGGTCAGTAGACAAGGTAATTGTATTTGTCATTGTTAGAATATGTTAATCCTTAATAAATGAAAACTACTTTTTGAGGCCTTAAGCTCATTTTCTGATACTATACACCCCCATCCATCACCAAGATGAAGTCATGTTCCTCTGATAAGTATTTGTAAAGCACTGAATTTCTTTCCCTCATAGCAGTTATATTTTGAAATGATACGTTTAATCACGTGATTACACTGGATGGCCAGTGCCACGCCATCAGAAGCCATGTCTGATTTTGCTCCTCTATGTCCCCTCTGTGTACAGTGCCTGCCACACCATAGGGCTTTAGTAAATGTTGAATAAATAGATGAATTCTTAATAGCTAATACTAACTACCTGTGATAATGATGTCTGACTCCATCAAAGTAGCGTGCTTTCTTTGGTGAATTAAAATACGTGTCATACGATCTGTGTAAAATACCACTATTTGGACTCATCAGTCCTGTGTGGACACATCTTAACATTATGCTGACTGAACTTCTTAGCAGTAGAGTACAGTAATATTTGTCATTACGTTTGGCATTATTGCGTATTGTTCTCAGCTTGACTAATCATGATTTGAATTACCCTCGTACTGTATTCTAACTGCTTTCTTGTACAAAATTTCATTACAAGTTTTTGGTTACTGCTATCACTTTGCACAAAATGCAGTTATTTCATGAAACTCGCACAGCTTTAAGAAAGAAGAAATATCGGGTGTCTTCCCTTCTTCACTCTACCATCTACATAGACATTGTTTTCATCTGGCTTTTCTCGTTAAGGGAGAAGATGTCAACCGGACACTAGAAGGCGGAAGGAAACCTCTTCATTATGCAGCCGATTGTGGGCAGCTGGAGATCCTGGAGTTTCTGCTGCTGAAAGGAGCCGACATTAACGTATGTAAAGAACGTTGCCATTGTAGAAAAACTTCCTGGTGTATGCTTCTGGTAGTTACTTTCTGTAGATGTGTCAAATAGTTACTTGTGGAAACCACATTTTATATAAGAATACAGTCTGAAATTATACCGAAATTTGTGGAACTTAGATAGTTGGGATTTTTAAGAACAAGCAGAACAAACTCCTTTTTAAAGCTGAAGGTGAGGGTGTTGCGCCTTGGCTGTTGCTTTTCGAGTTCTAAAGCACCTGGAGAGGCAGCACGGTCTGGAGGTAGCCCTGTGCGGGGCCTCTGCAGTCATGGGATGGACCCAAACTAGATTTGTGGACAAATGTCAGTAGGCAGGTGGTCAGGAGTCCTTGCTCTCGTGCCTTTTGGAGCTTCTGCATTTCAGAGTTTGGGGAAATATTTAACCATGACAGCAAGTAAGATGCACATTTCAGGGGACACCATGTCCATCCGTGACACCTGGCCCAGCTGGGACAATCTTTTCGCTTCTTCATTGTTCTATGTTCTCCTCTCTTCCGCTAGTGGGGAGTAGAGACTGAGAGAGATTAAAGAACTAATAGTTACACGAGGAGTGGCAGAGCCACGATTTGAACTGGGGTCAAAGCCCTCCGTACGTCACTGTGACTCCAAGGAGAATCAGAGCGGGCCTCTGGCAGCTCTCCAGGGGGCTAGGAACAGGTAGCTGTGAAGTGATTTTGTAGAGGAAGGCAGATAAGTCGACACTGACTTGAACATATTCACAAGAACCCTAATTTGACCTGGAAAGGAGGAGGAAGTGAAAAATGGATAAGGCGGTTTATGTCTTTATTTATTATTTCATAGGCTCCAGATAAACATCATATCACTCCTCTTCTGTCTGCCGTCTATGAAGGCCATGTTTCCTGTGTGAAATTGCTGCTCTCAAAGGTGAGGGCCATCGCTAATTTTCATTGATTTTCCCATTACTGTGTGACTGTCTAAGCTAAGTATTTGGTTGTTAATTTATTTACATTTTCTGGGGCATCAGAGACAGAAAACTGGAAGTAGTATCTAGAATTGAGGTCTATAGAACATCATTACCCAAAATAGCTGGTCCACAAACTGTTACCAGTTGGTGATGGGTAAGGAGCTTGGGCTAGAATATACATCAGTACAGTCTCCTTCATCAAGAATAGCTTGCTGTGAGAAAAAAAAACAAGTTAGCTGAACTAAGCATTGTACTTCATATAGAAAATGTGGACTAGTAAGAATTTACAGGGCCAGCCGAGTGGCATGGTGGTTAAGCGCTGGCTTGCGAAGCCAGCAGCCCCGGTTCGGGTCCCACATATGAGGGCCAGTGACACGGCCCTCAAAAAAAAAAAAAAAGGAATTTACAGACGAACCACACTTCGAGTAGCCCTGGTTTGGAATTTTTAACTTCCTTTTTGTAGTACGTACTGAGCAAAATTATTAGAGGCAGTTTGCTGTTATTGAGGGTATCTTGATGTTACTGAGATCAGGGTAAATCTGGGGTGTCCAGTGTTTCGTCCTGGGCATTGTAAGCTTAGAGGGAGTTCAGAATCTAGCCTCAGGGACTAGCAAACCAGTCACATCCATTCTAGCTGTATTAGACAAGACATGGAAAGGCTGGGAGCCAAGCAATCTTAAGGCACCAGTATTAATCCTACGCTTGTTTCATGGCCATACTCGGGGAAGTGTTTATAACATTTCATTTGGTATTTTAAAATAAGCCCTTCTCAAAGAAGAGAGAAATAGAAATTAAATGAGTAAATGTATATAAAGCATTTTGCTACAGTGCCTTTCAAATAAGTGCTCAATAAAAGTAGCTTTTATTATAACTAAGACTGACGAGGATTTTATGCTTCTTAAAGTCATCTTAAGATTTTTTAAAAATTGGGAAAGAAGGTAGCACATTTGTCTCACAATAGAGAGCTTTTAAAAGATACTGTCATGAAAGCAGTTAATTCAGATGCTGTAAATGAGGGTGTTTTACCCATAGCTTCATGGTAAACACAATTACTGGATTTCTTTAAATGTGTGTTTGTTTTGCTAGTTTTGTGGGGAATTTTTGGTATATGTCAACAGTTTTTTTTTTTCAATACTGCACAATACTTATGCTGATATAAGTGATACAGTTCTCCAAAAGCCAACATAAATGGAAATATTTTTGGCCACTGTAGTAGATTCAGAAT
Organism: Aselliscus stoliczkanus; assembly: GCA_033961575.1. Taxonomy (NCBI): domain Eukaryota; kingdom Metazoa; phylum Chordata; class Mammalia; order Chiroptera; family Hipposideridae; genus Aselliscus; species Aselliscus stoliczkanus. Next base: position 81,012,408 of record CM066740.1, on the reverse strand, counting down.
GTGTGGTAGAGTGTGCTCAAAAAGATTTCCAGTCATTGTCTTTTTTTCTTGCTGTCCATTCCTCCCCCACACTCATGAAAAGCTTAAAAACCACCGTTGTAAACTACTGAATAAGTTCATCCCTGGGGGAATGTTTTTGTTTACTGTATTAAAAACTGGTTGTCGCAGGCTACAAATATTGATTTACAGTTCATGAAAAATTTATGTAATTCCAATATTTTATTAGGTAGGACTCTTTGTATTGCAGGTAACTAAACCCAGCTCACATAGGCTTAAAGAGATCTTGTTGACACACATAACCGCAGTTGAGGCACAGCCTGATGCTGGGCTTAAGCCACAGGGCCAGGATCTCATTTCTTTTTGCCTCTCAGCTCTCTTCCTCAGCATGGCCTTAATTCCCCTGGCCTCAACCTGTCTGCTAAGTGTATAGTAAAAGAAATAGTTAAAGAAACAGTTAAAAATACTATATTATATATATGAAAGTTGCTAAGAGTAAATCTTAAAAGCTCCCATCACACACACACAAAAATTCTTATAGGTGATGGATGTTAACCAAACTTATTGTGATAAATCATTTCACAATATATACAAATATTAAATTATTGTGGGGTACGCCTTAACCTATTACAGTGTCACATGTCGATTATATCTCAATTAAAAACAAACTCATAAGTCAGAATAAAATCAAACAGAAATGAATGATTTCTTCCTTCCCGCTCTTTGCCTGACCTTTTCTACCCAGCCAAGGATTTTGTTCTCTGAAAATAAAAACCACTATGGCATCCTTTTTAGCTTAGATTCTTAGGCTCCGGTCATTTACTAAATGAGATGCCCCTACCATGTTCTTTTTCTTAAACTACAGATCTGAACTCTTTTCCTTTCTGATACGCCTCTTTCCTGTAGGACCAACAAAATAGGACATGATTATTCTTGGGCTAGAGAGGGCCTGAGCCATTCTCTATTCCTTATTCCCAAAACATGATGTTTCAGGTCATGGATACCGTGTGGTTATGAGATTCGGTTAAAGAATCTTCTGGCTTGATTTGCATGTACATTAGGCCTTCAAATGTTATCTTAGAAGGGTCTCTATAAGTATGTACTCTTGCTAAATTGAGCTGTGTGACTTTTTTTTTTTTTTTTTTTTTTTTTTAAGAGGGCAGTGTCACTGGCCCTCATATGTGGGATCCGAACCAGGGCCCAAACCAGCCCCCAGTCACTGCGCCACTTGGCCGGCCCAGAGCTGTATAACTTTTAACTAGCTTATTTGTTCTTTTACTTGTGCCTGTAATATTGTTCATTTGTGTCGGAGCCTTGATTTTTGTAGCTAAGCCCATGACATTCAGAGATGGCTCTATTGATGGCAGATCAATTGTAACCGTGTAGAGCTGATATTTATTTTAGATGAAAGATTTTTATAACCTTTAGGAAAGCAGCCTCGTAAAATTTAGTTCTGCTGTTCCAAAATTAATTACTTTGATTTTATTATTGCATAAGCTTCTTTAATGGATACCCTATAGTTTTGTTAGCCACGGTTTTTTTTGTTTGTTTTTTTTTGGAAATTGATTGTGCTCTTTTAAAAATCCAGAGTTGCTAAAATCGGGCTATTCCAGTGCATTTTTTAAAATTACAATCAATTTTGTATTATGACATCTGGTTTGTTATACATTTTATCAAAAGTAGAATTCTTATGTATTATGAATTCATTTTAAAGGTACAGTAATACCTTGGTTTGCGAGCATGATTCATTCCAGAAACAAACTAATTGTATTGCAAGATATTGCTCGTTCACCAAGTTAAAATGTATTAGAAATGTTGGCTCGTCTTGCAGAACACTCGCAAACAGTTACTATTAATTCAAGGTTTTACTGTACTTAGTTTAAGAAGTTTACCAGTTTCATTGACATTCCTAGTATATTATCTAGCTCGTGTATCATTAGCCTAGGAAAAACACCAAAATAATAAACAGAAATTTAAGAACTCAGTTAATAGGGAAAAAAATCACAAAAACAAAAAACATTTGATTTCAAATATTCTAGCCATCTCCTATGTGATATACTGTGTCACTTATGGACAGTATTTTTTGATGTAATGCATTGGAAGATGAAATTTATGATGCACATAGGAATTGAAAACATTTGATTATTTTCCATTAGCAAAAAAGGAAACTAACATCTATGGAAAATATAATATCTACTTCGTGTATAATCATCTTCGTTGTATGTGGATAAGGAAACTATTGCATTGTCAGAAAAGTCATGACGCATTTTTGCAACGAAGAACATAGAAAAAAATACGTCATGACTTTGCCGACAACCCAATATCTCCTGAAGGTAAAGGAGCTACCTGAAGTCAAACAGAATATAATGGACTCAAGGTTTGTGCCAAGATTACGAGTCAGAAGTCCATGTGCTTTCTACTACTTAAGATTGCCTTTCAAAATTACTGCCAGAGACAGTTATGAGAAATGGAACATGTATATTTCTGTAGGAAAAAGCCATTTGGCCTGATTTTTAATTGGAGAGCTAGTTAGTAATGAAACAAATATAGAGGACAGAGGTGGGACTCCCAGTTTAGGATTGAGGTCTGAGCAGACACCACGGCGATCCTCTCCCCACCCCCACGACAGAAAAGATGTGTTTAAAATGAAGCAGCATTTTCTTTGGTCCGTAAAAAGGAGCTCATTAGACAAGAAACTGGAATGAATCCTTGAGATACAGAAATCAGGTCTTCAGCACATTAACATGAGCAACAGGGCCGTTTCTGCAAAAGGTAGCTGACCCAAGGCCGCCCCAAGCCTGGAATGGGCAGCACCCCTGAGCAACAAACAAGTGAAGAGCTGGATGCACTTTAGAAAGAAATACATTAAACCCAAAGGGAAAGACTGAAATGCAAGAAGGAGCCTAAGGAGGAGATTAGTGTTTGTTTAAATTTAGTCACATAGTAAAGTTTTTTGGTTTTTTTTGTAAAGTTTTTTAATAAGCTAAAACTACACATTAAATAATAACTCACAAGATAGAAGGAGGTGAACAAAAGCGCCTGGTACTTTTACCAAATCCAGAGAACATGAAAAACATTAGTAAAACAGGTAAGAGACAAGGGAAAGGAGACAGATGGAACAGGTAAATATGTAGGCTTGAGGAACATGCTGGGAAATTGAGAAGCAGGAAGAAGCCCAAGGCCCAAGTGAGTATAAAACAGATATCCATGATAGAGAAGTGGCAACTGAACAACACAGCAACCAGTAGAAAGGCCAAGCCTAATGACTAGTCTGTTTTTATCAAAGCAGAAACAGACTGTAAGCACGTGTCATTTTGAATTATAATTATCTCAGTCAAATAAGGCTCTTTTTCTTCGCTCTAAAAACTTACAGGAAAATTTTGGAATAAGATACGTAAAAGGCATGAGAAAAATATCCTTTAGTTTAGAGGTCAGCCGACATTTTCTTAAAGAGTCAGGTACGATTTGCAAACCATATGTTCACTGTCATACTTTTGCCACTGTGGCTCTAAAGCTGCCATAGACAGTACAGAAACGAAGGGCATGTCTCAATTCCGGTAAAACTTGACTTCCAGAAACAAGCATCTGGGCCATGGTTTGCTGGCTGCTGTTTGAGCTCATGATTAGATTGGAATTTAAAGTGCGCACCATTTCACAGCTCCAGCCCTCAGTGGTAAAAATGATGCTTCCTAAGTGATACAAGTCGAGTGTGTATTGTTCTGGATCGCTTTCACTAGACTATGCTAGTGCTTATTAGTTGAAAAGTTTTATTATCAGTTAATGTAGCCAAACAAGAACTTCCAGGACATTGATAAGGAATTTTCATTGCTCATTACTGAGCTGGTCTTCACGTTAAAATCGCGAACACCTGAGTGATAGCAGTGTTGCAGGAACACATTAATCATGAAATGATGCTTTTGAACTATGATACTATCAGCCAGTGGACCTTCATAAGTCCAAAACTTATTTTTCACAGATACATATATAACTTGATATCTTAATCTAGTTTCCATGGTTAAAGAAAGAGTTCTGTAAGAGAAATAATAGTAGTTTGCCTGTAGCATTAATGCACAATGTTACACATTGCCTAGTATTACTATGATTATATGTAGTAGTAACATATATCAGAATTTGTATATTAATATTTAAATTCCTTATAGATTATGTAATGCCTTGTGATTTATATAATTTTATGTATATAAGGATATTAAGAAATCAAGTATCTTTGTTCCCTAAACCAAAGGAGAACCATTTCTAAATAATCCACTGTAGCATATTTTGGGGAAAAGGGGACATATTTAAATGTTTACTTCTTTTAAAGATGTTAAGTTTGCTATAATTTAGAATTTAGACAGATAAACTATGTCTTTTACACTAGTATGTGTTCATATTCTGTCCCTTATATGGTAATATAGTGCCTTAAAAACAACCACTCAACTTTCTATATAAAAACAATTCTTTTGAATAAAGTTGTACCCCAAAATGAGGGAATCAAAATCTCATGAATTGGAAATTTAGTTTTAAAACATAATTACTGTTTTATTCTTAGATTATAAAAATAAACTGACAACATATTTAAATTAGTATAAACTGTCATTTGTTATTAATGATGTTTAGCATACTAAGCTGTATCTGAGAGGGAAAGTCCAAAAGGAAGCCCAAAAGAAACTTGGCTTTTGTTTTTCATTCCTTCCCTGCTTCATACTATGTCAAAGAATTTATTTCCTTAGGAAATCCACTGTAACCTTAAAACAAGAAAATATATAACCACTGATTATTATGCAACAGTGACTTTGTGACTCATACCTGTTTGACCACTCTGAAGTTAACTGCTGCTGCTCTGAGTAGGATAAATGAGTGAGATACAGAGCAGGGGTTTACTCAACTGCTTTCCTTTTATAAAAAGTCAAAACATTTAATGTCTTATGTACAGTTGCCATAGGGAGTAAAACATTAGTTTCTAAGAAAATGTAGAAAACCACATCTGACAACAATGATGTTTTTGCTAAATGTATTATCTGTGCTATATTTTAAAAGGGGGTGGAGCAAATAGCTATTTAATGATAAGACATGAATACCTCTCTCAAATACCAGCGTTATCAGATCTTCACTTGTGGTGCAGATTTTGCTGCTTACCTTGAGAATCAAACGTGTAAAATTTCTGATCGAGGTCGTAGAGTAGGAAATGCTGTGCTCCCCTCCTCCCTCAACCACATCAAAATCACAGCTAAATTGTAGAACCACCACATTGAGAACCACCTGAAGATGAGCAGAACAAACACCCTGTAACTAAGGATATAAGGAAGCAGCCATGTCCGAGGGAGACTGAGTGCTGCTGGAGTCCCGGGCAGCGTCTTCTGGAAGGGCCCGCATCCAAACTCGGTAACAGGGTACTGAACAATGGGTGAGTTAACAGTGAGATCAAGGAAGAAATCAAGATTCCTTGAGACGATCGAAAGTGAAAACACGATGACCCAATATCTGTGGGACACAGCCAAAGCCAGTTGTAAGAGGGAAACTCAGCAACACAGCCTTACCTCAAGAAACAGGAAAACTTTCAAATAAACAATCTAACCAAAAGGAACCAGAAAAAGAACAAACAGAGCCCAAAGTTAAAAGGAAATAATAAAGATCAGAGCGGACATAAAATAGTTTAAAAAAAACAGTGCAAAAGATCAATGAAATCAAGAGCTGGTTCTTTGAAAAGATAAACAAAATTGATAAACCTTTAGCCAGACTCCTCAAGAAACAAGAGAGAGGAACCAAATAAAATCAGAAATGAAAGAAATGACAACCAATAACACAGAAATAAAAAGGATTATAAGGAAATATTATGAAGAATTATTGGGTTGTCGGAAAATCATGACGCATTTTTGCAATGAAAAACAGAAAAAATAGGTCATGACTTTCCCGAAAACGCAATATATGCCAACAAAATGGACAACCTGGAAGAACTGATAAATTCCTAGAAACATAAATCTTCCAAGGCTGAATAAGGAAAAAATAAATTCTGAACAGACCGCTAACTGCTAATGAAATCAAATCAGTTATCCAAAAACTCTCAATAAACAAAAACTGGGGACCAAATGGCTTCACAGGTCAATTTTAACAAACAAGAATCAACACCTTTCTTTCTCAAACCATTCCAAAAATTGAAGGTGAGGGAAAGCTTCCAAACTCATTTGACAAGACCAGCATTACCCTGACACCAAAATAAAACAGAGACACTACAAAAAAAAACAACTATAGGCCAGCCCCCTAATGAACATAGACACAAAAATCCTCAACAGAATTTTAGCAAACTGAATTCAACAATACATTAAAAAGATCATATACCATGATCAAGTGTCAGAACAGATATAGCTACAAAATTTACCACCTACATAACTGAAGAAACCAGTTGTTACACTGTCTTGATGTTTCACAAATCTCACACACAAACATGCCCGTTGTTTTTGCGAATTTAGATCTGGAGTGCATCATTAGATAGTGTTTGTTAGTGACGTATACTGTACGCTGTGCTCCCCCACCCTCCAGTTTCTCAGTTCTGCTTAATAGCTTTTTGGCTTTGAGCAAGTTCTGTAACATATAAGCCTTAACTTTCTCTTCTGCCATATGGGGCCAGTGCTAACCACATGGAATTGATAAGAGGATGAAATAGCTCACAGCTAAATAACGTTCTCTATGGACAAGCCCTATTTTAAGTGCTTTGCATTTATTGATTCATTCAGTCATCCCAGTGATCCTCTGAAGTAGGTATGTTCGTATCCCCCATTTTCCCATTGGGGAAACTGATGCATGGAGTGCTTAGGAAACTTGCCTATTATCATACAGCCGCTAGGAAGGAAGTTAGGAATTCAGACCCAATCACTTTGGTTCCAGAGCCTGTGTAACTATAGCCTGTCAGTGTAGTTAAACGCGATAATGTGTACAAGTCCTTTGCCGCAATATCGAACTCATCATAGATACTCAGTAGATACTAAGACCAGTTAGGACTGTAGCAGGTAACTTTGATATAGTTCTTAGAAAATATGGAAGACTTGCTCCAAGAATGGTGGTTCTCTGGAAAATAAGTTTCACAAAAATAACTGTTTCAAATGTAGACAGACTTTTTCATCTAAAACTTATGACATACCACCTCGTAATAATAGCTCGATATATGCATGTTTTTGGAGAGAATTCATTTTAAGGCTCATTTATACTTTATTACTCCCCATATTTCCATGATGAAGTTTTCTCTGAAACCTTGAAATGATGCTTCTATTATATGACTGCAGTAGAGATGTTAAAATTGTATTTTCACAAGAGGTAACATGCAAACAAATCCAAGACCATTACATATGGACCTAAAAATGAACCGTAGTCACCTATGTGCAAATAAGAAATAAAATGAAAAGAAATGCAGATTGTCTCATTGCACATGTGTGGGGGGGGTCTTCATTTGTTAGTTTCTGTTATGTAAGTTGGAGTAGCTACCTGCCTTTTGAAAGTTAATGGGGGTTTTGCAAATTTTTAAGTGGAAGACATTAAAACTACAGCAGCAATACTTAGCCCAACAGGTGAGTAGTTCTCAGCAAATGTCGTTCATAGATCTCTTTCCCTGGTGTCCAGTTAGCATAATGTACAGAGGCAGAGTGAGGCAGAGAAGGGGATGTGACATGGAAGTTAGAAAAGTGAGATTCCAGGCCTGTAACTTAAAGACCCAGTAAATCACTTGACATCTGAGCTCAGTGGGATCAACAGTATTCCCATCTCACGTTTATTCTGAGAATGAAAGAAGATAATGGTCTGTCCCTCTGTGTTTAGAATTTATCACACTATATTTCTTACGTTTGTGTATGTGATCCTTTCCTTTGTGCCTTCTGGAGTGTGACAATATGCAGAGAATCAGCCTCATTCTTCCTGCCCTAGAATAGGAGTTGACAAACATTTTTTGTAAAGGGCCAGATAAATAGTTCGGTTTCACAGGCCATATGGTCTCTGTTACAACCACTCATTATTGGTTGCACAAAACCAGTGCTACACGTGTAAACAAATGAGCATAGCTGTGTTCCGAACACTTTATTTACCAACACTATGTCTGGACTTAATAGAAACATGATATTTGCTGAATTGACTTGTAAATTGGATGTCTGTGAAAATGTTCTTCAGCTTGAAAAATGCCCATCAGAGGACAAGGTTCTTCGGTTTCTAAGAGGCACCAAAAAGTTGAGAAGACCTAAAGGTAATAAATTCTAGAATCTGGGTCTCATCCGAACATTTTAGAGGAAAAGCCATAAGTAATTTGTAACTTAAGGACAGCATAGAACACGAGATTTGGAGTCAGAAACCTCTAGTTTCTACTTGCTGACTGACTTCGGGCAAGTTTCTTAACCTCTCTGAGCTTAAGAATCTCTGTAAAATAGAAATAACAATACCTACTTCACAGGGCCGCTGGGAGAATAAAATGAGATGGCTTACCTGCAGTACTGTTAAAAAGAATTCAAAACTGCTACCAAAATGTACAGGAAATACAACATTCACTGTGTTGAGTATTGTATTAGATGCTATAGGTATCCAAAAATTCTTTACTATGGCTCCTGTATCAATATGTAAATTAAGTATGAAATTAAACATGTTATGAAATCCTGCACTAGTAAATAAAATTATACAGTATGTGTAACTGTAGGTATTTGAATAATTTTAAATTTTACTGTTCTTAGCAGACTCCAAAATTGAATTGTATCAGTAAGTTCTATGGTAGTGGTAATATTTAAGTATATAGTTAAACAGTTGAAACTTGTCAGGCTCTGAACATTTTATACTACCATGAAACTATAAACAGATGCCGTAAATCATGAAATAATAGAGTTTTCTTATGAGCAATTTCTCAAAACTTCTAAAATGCATATGAATTGATTCTAAACATTGGGTTGTCAGGAAAGTCATGAAATGTTTTTCAATGCAAAAATGCGTCATGACTTTCCCAACGACCCAATATTTTGCAGTACTCTTTCTAATAGTGGTACATCTAAATAGTCATTTGCACTGTGACCAAGACGTGAAATTGTTTTTCACCTATTTAACAAATATTTGTTCAGTGTCTGCTGTGCACTAGGCATTATCCTAGGTGTTAAGGGACAGATGAACAGAACAAAGACCCCGCCCCCGGGGAGCTGAGCCTGATTTTAGGGGACAGGTGTGTTAGAGATAATTACAGACTGTGGTTAAGTGCGGTAAGAGAAAGGGAGTTGAGCTGTTACGAAAACTCCTACAGTGATTTAAGCAGGAAAGGCGCGCCATAGGCTCATTCATTTCCCGCCCTCAGCTCTGCCCCGTTTTCCTGGTCCTTATGGTCACAAGTGACTGCCGCACTTCCAGGCACCGTGTCTGTTTGGGGCAGGAAGAAAGGGGAAGTGCCAGGGACTCCCCTCCTGGGCCTCATTGGACGGGAAAGCCCTTCCCAGGAGATGGCCAGCTGTAGCTTTAAGGGAGTCGGGGGATTCAGTTTCTGACTTTCAGCCTTGGTGGTAGAGGAAAGCAGAGACGGGTCGCAATGGACATTGGGTGAGCCAGCTAGGGTCTCCCTTGAAGTGTGATCAATAGCGTGCCGGGAGCATAGCGGAGAAGGGGGAGCCATCTGCCTGGGAGATTCCAGAAGGGTTTCACAGAGAATGTAACAAATAGGAGTCCATCGGGTGGTTAAAGGGAGAGGACAGAGAATTTCTTGGTTGCTTTACATCTGGGGTCTTTAAGAGACATTTAATATCACATAAAAGTACACTATATTCATTTAGGCAATCATTTTATGTTTAATTCTTACCTACATTCTTTCTAAAAGTGAATTGACTATTCTAAACCATGGTTGCAGAATTTTTATTTCCAAGGTGATGGTGCTATTCTAAGGTTGTAAAACAGTGTCTAGCACCAGATGGAGAAATACCCAAGACACTGTATGTGTGTGTACACATATCTGAGTACTAATTGAATTTATAAATTTTGCATTGAAACAAGCTGCTTGGTATACTGACAATTAATTGTTACAAATCAGTATCTTCACCACAAAATAATGAATTCTGTCAAGTTGCAGGATACAAAGTCAATGTACAGAAATCAGTTGTTTGTTAACAAACTATCAGAAAGAGAAATTTTAAAAATAACCCCATTTACAGTTTCATCAAAAAGAATAAAATACCTAGGAATAAATTTAACCAAAGGAACAAGAGACCTGTACTCTGGAAACTATAAGCCGTTGATGAAAGATATTGAAGAAGACACAAGTAAATGGAAAGATAGTCTGTGCTTGTGAATTGGAAGAATATTGTTTACATTGTTGGTGTTGCCCAAAGACAAATTTAATACAATCCCTATCAAAATTCCGTTGGTTTTTTTCCACAGAAATAAGCAGTCCCAAAATTGGCACCAAACCATAAAAGACCTCAATTAGCCAAAGCAGTTCTTGAGAAAGAACAACAAAGCTGGAGGCATCACTTCTTGATTTCAAACTATATTACAAAGCTATAGGAATCAAAACAGTATGGTACTGTCATAAAAGCAGACACATAAGAGCAATGGAATAGAGAGCCCAGAAATGAACCTCACACATACATAGTCAATTAATTTAGGACAAAGCAGCCAAGAATATACAATGGAGAAAGGACAGTCTTTTCAATAAATAGTTTTGGGAAAATTGGCCAGTCACATGGCAAAAGACTAAAACTGAATCACTGTTTTACATTATACACAAAAATCAGCTTAAAGTGGCTTAAAGTCTTGAACCTAAGACCTGAAATGATGATAACCATAGAGGAAGACAGCCAGTAAGCCCTTTGACATTGGTCAAGAGCTATGAAAATCATCAGTAACAAATGATTAAAATATATCTGTGAGGCCAGATATACTTAAGTTCTCCCACAACTGCATCAAGTACCAAAAATTATTTTCGTTTAATATTCTTATCCACATTGACAAAACTAGTTCGTCTGTTTTTTAAGAACTGGTTTGGCTTTGTTAAATTTATTTTTAAATATTTTATTCTTTTGATGCTATAATAAGTGGAATTGTTTTCTTAGTTTTGTTTTTGAAATTTGAATATTAAACCTCTTATTATGAAACATCCCTCTTTGTCTCTTGTAATATAGTTCTTTGTCCTAAAGTTTCTTTTGTGCAACGTATAGTCACTGTAATTTTTTTTATCATTACTCATTTATTTTTAAAATACTCTTTTAGAACAAAAGAGTAGACAAACATTGAAGTGTTAATAGCTGTATCTAGCTTATAGAATTAGGAGTTTTATGTTTTTTCTATGTATTCTGAGTTCTGTGGTGAGTTTGATTTATAATTAGAAAACAAATCACATAAATTTTAAAAATGTTTTATAAGCTAGATTTTGGGGGTTGCAGGTAGCAGAAATTCACTCTTAACAAGTAGAAAGAATGGTGAAGGTAGCGGACCAGTCAGAACCCCCAGAAAGCCCAAGGACCTGGCCCAGGAAAGCCAAAGGAACGGGCCCAGAAGAGGCCAAAGCTATGGCCGCTGCAGGACTCCAGACGCAGAAACTTCCCAAGTGCCTCGTCAGGAGGTGCCACAGAAATAAGCAAATGCGCTCTGACTTCTTGTTCTCTCCTCTGATCAATCAACATTCAAAATCCAAAAGGGAGCATTCTGCTTGTGTCAAATACATCTTTGACACGTGGCAAGGAAAGTACATAGCACTTCGTGTTATAGTCCCAGGACTCCACAGGATGGGGACAAATGAGTGCCCAAAATGAAATTGGGATGCTGTTATCAAAAGAAGGGAAACGAACTCTGGCAGCTAAAAAAAAGCAACAGATATTCACTATGTTTAAGTTTGTGTTAATGCAGAATTATAGTTTACACTGCTAGTCATAAAAGCTGTTACCAAAATAATTCATTTGAATACATCCTTCCCAATTATTGTCACTTAACCTATGTTGGAGGATTTCCCACATGGAAGTTCTCGCAGGTTTCTCACCCAACTTACAGGGTTGTCGGAAAAGTCATGATGCATTTTGCAATGAAAAACATAGAAAAATTGCGTCATGACTTTTCCAGCAACCTAATAATTCCATGTATTCCGTAAAGCAGTTAAATTAAGTTAGAAAATGAGGAAACCCGAGTTATAAGAGGACTTTGTGATCATTTAACCCTTCCTAGAATCGGTCATCTTTTCCTTCCTGGTTTGCCTGATCAGCTTACTTGTCAAGATTCAGCTCAAGCATCGCCTCATCCAGAAAGGCTTTACGTACATACACCTCCTCCCACCTGCCATGCTGCCCTGCAGGCCGCAGCTCCTTGGTGTAGCTACTGCTCCCATCCACTCACTGATTCATGGGGGCCGGTGTGCCTGGCCCCACCCCAGCCAGACTGGCAGACTAGCTTGCTTTTAGTGTCTAGCCCCTTACAGTGTCTACACATCAAACATTCCGTAAATATTTGAATGATTGGATGGACTTGCCAGCGAATGGGGGTCAGGCATTCCATGTGGAACCCAGCATGTACAAAGGCATGGCACATGGCATGTGCAGGCATGATGAGAAATTCCTTAGGAGTGGGGCACAGAAAGATGAGTGGGAAGAGAGCCGGGTGAGTCTGACAAGAGGTGGTCTCTGAAAGAGCACCTGTGCCAAGCTTAGGGCTTCCATAGGCCGTAGGAACAGAAGAATGACTGAGCGTTCGCAAGGCGGGGAAGGCAGGCCCCTAGCGGCTGCTCGGGGACCAAACGCTGGTTGGGCTAGCTGGGGAATACCGCTGTCCCCGAGTTGAGCCCGGGTTTGGGAGCGACGTCACCTCCATGCAGTGGGCACTTGCCTAGGTCATAGGGACGCAGTGGGTCAGCCACACAGACAAGAGTCCTGCTTCTGTGGGGCTTTTATTCTAGTAAGGGACGAGAGATGAAAACGATAGGTGGACACGCGTGTATGTCCACGTCCTCCAACCTAAAACCCCGGGTTGCGAGTGAAACGTTCCAGAACAGCGCTCCAGGTGAGACTGGAGGCGACTTCTCCAGGGTGACGCCCACGGCCCAGTCGCTGCTGCGTGTCCATAAGTATAAGGACCAGCATTATGCATGTTCTTTAGGAATTTGCCTACCAGTTTCGTAAGCTCTGGGATTTAGAAATATGGGTGTAATACTGAGGCACTCGCTAAAAAGTGTTGAAAAGAAGAAAAAATTTTGTCACCTTGCTACTTCTTTCGCAAAGCAATTTTCCTATTTTATACTATACATTGGGATATTTTCAAAAGCTTAATTGGGTAAATTTATGATAGTATGAGTATAGAAAAAAGCCTGCCATTGCCTATGTTATTGGCAAGCTGTGTGTTTCCAGTTGCTAGTGCCTGAGATAATCTGGCGTTTTCATAACTCAGTTCATAACCTTGCCAACTGTTTGGGGGTTTGCTCTTCAACAGAACGGACTCTGTTTTAAGGCCTTTTTCAGCCTCGATGTAAACATGAGCCTGTGCCGGGTAATCTGGGCTTTGGTTCTCTCCTCTCAGTTGTGGGCTCGTTTCATGATAAAGACCTTTCCGCTCCTTTCCAGGGTGCTGACAAGACTGTGAAGGGCCCGGATGGACTGACTGCCTTTGAAGCCACTGACAACCAGGCCATCAAAGCTCTGCTTCAGTGATGGACGGATGGGCTGTCAGCTCCGGAAGAAGGACTCTCCTGTGGCCTCACACTGCTGCCTGTCTGTCTGTCACTCTCTATCTGCCAGCTTCTTCAGCTAAATACTTTACGAGGGGTGAGGGGAGAGAGAAATTCCGAACAAATCAGACTACCCGGAAAAAAAACAATGAGAGGAGAGGAAAAATAGACCATGATCAGGTTTTACTAGTATGCCTGATCAAGTGAGTCTCTTTTCCATTTCCAGTAAAATATACAGTTTATACCCGAGGGAGAGCAAAGACAAACATAGCAGTACCATTTGACCGTTTCAGCTCCCGAGCTCGTTTATTAATTAGATGGTGTCGAGGGTCAGATTATACAAAGGCCAACTCCACACACTTGGTAGCCCTACCTGTGCGAGCCGTAGTGGCTGCTGGGAGGTAACTTAGGGTGCTGAGACAAGCAACTCGCTCTAGCCTTCTGCCTTAAGATGCACTCTGTGGGGGTCTCCTGGTGCAGGTGAGAGCGCCGCCTGGGGCTGGCACCGAACCTTCCGTGGGTGACTTTCAGCTTCACCCGAAAGCTCAGTGAAGGTGACGGGGGCACGCTCCTAAATCCTGGGTGACTGAACTTTGGATTTCCTCTCCCCTTTCACATGCATTTCACACATCTTTAGGTAAAACTGACTAGTTTTATTTATAAAAGCTTCCATTTTGAAAGTCTAAAGGAGAAATCATTCCAGTACACATATTTTTTTTCTCCTCTAGATTCACACATTTATATAACATTGGAACACTGTCCAACTCCTGCTGGTAGTAAAGGGGATTTAAAAATAGAATCATAGCCATAAAGCTGTTAGTATCCCATAAAGAGAGGGCCGTTGTCTTAGTACCTCTGGATTTTCTTCCTTGCTCTTTGAATAGATTGGCCTCAGTTATGTTTGGAGAATCAAGGAACATGGTTTGGAATGACTCTCAGACCCACCTTGGATGCTGATTACTTACTGCACCAAAGCGATCACTCGGGTGAGATTTGCTACTTGGACAAATTTAACCCACCCCTTCAAATATACGCTTCTTACCAGGTTTCCCTGAGTTGATAAACTTCTGCTGGACATATGCCAACCCACCTGCATAGTATGTCTCTGTTTCTTTTCTAAATCATGCGTTGCATAAAGTGTGACACCTTCAAAACAAATTCTGTTTCCTCAAAATATAGTGCCCTAAAATGGTGTTCTTATGACCTGCAGAAAATATTTAGACACATTTTCAAATGTGTATTTCATGAGTAGTATGACTAAAACACATACCCTTAAATTTTGCTATCTTGCTTTAAAAATATTAAGATTCCTTTGACTTGCCATCCATATAAGCTTACTAAAATATTGGGCCTTTTTCCTTAGCCATGTCATGCAATAATTGAATGTACCTCAAATTTTTAAAAGGGGGAGGGTGGGTTTAGGAACTTGTATTCAGATTGTGGATGATAATTAATAATTCTTTTAAGGTAATGTAGCATTCAACAGCAGAGTTAAACTAGTACCATCAGAACAGTCAGCCTGGCTAATAATGAATCTTATTGATCAGTTGCTGATGGGTTGGTTGGTGGGGTGTGTGTGGGTGGGTGGGTGTGTGTGTGTGTGTGTGTTTTCCCATAAACCCTTTTTTTATCCTGTGCTTTTTCACTTACAACTAACCCTGTAATTTTTCTGCATCCAAGAGACCAATTTAAAATGGTAGTTTAAATACTTTGATATATTTGGCTAATTCTGCTGCCTTAGTGCAGCCTGTAGAGTTGGATGAGAAGTCAGTAATCAGTACTTAGTTACATCACTGATCTGAAACTCAGAGCCATCCGCATTGAACCTGGAGGGCGCTCTGTCCGTCTCACTATCAGCGCAGGGACCCGGTGTTTTCATGCCTTTGTCTCCACCTCTTGGCACCTTGCCCTCTGAAAGGCTTGGATTTTACCGCTGCAGGGCTGCCTTTACACCCCGCGTGTTGTGTTGTAGTTGGCTACTGCGGCGAGTGTGCCGCCCTTCCACCCGCTCTGCGTCCACCGGTTTCCTGGCAGAGGCCAGGTGACCTGTTTTGTGCAGTAGTTCAGCCTGATGCGTCCTGTCTCGCAGCAGAGGCCCTTTCGCCATTTTTTAAACCCCATTGTTATGAAGAGGTTGCTTGAGAAAATAACCTGTAAACCTAGAATAGACTGACCAAGATGGTTTACAATTCCTTCTTTTTTTAACTAGTTTATTTATAATGTATTTCTGAACCACTTGGTAGAAAAATTCACAACACTTATATGTTCATATTTTGAGTAAAGGAAGCTAAAACCATGTCTGCTTTTTTGGTACTACATGCATTAGTGAAAGGTTAAGCGTTGTTCTCCACTGAGGTAGTATTTAACATCTCAGCAGCAACCCTGCATGTGCTGTAGTTTTGTATTCAGTCATTTCGTATGCACCATAGCAAGTGAAAACAGGTAAGGTTTGCCTGTTCGCATTAGACTAACCAGTTCCCCCTTGCAGCTTCAGACTGGTATCTGTAGGCCTCTAGTTCAAGTCCAGCACCTGAGTGTACCCAAGTAGCTCTATGGTCGCTCGCCTTCTAAACCCAGTGGGGCCCGAAGGAGAGGTAGGTAGGTAGATAGGTGCAGTGTGTGGAAGCTGCAAGCCAGCGGACCCTTTAGTCATTGATTTCTTTCTCCCAGATAATGGGTTTTAAATCTCTATGTACCTATTTGATTTCTTCCCCCTAAAACTTTAACCGAGCTGCTGTTTTCTTCCATGCAATATTGTATGCTCGATTGTGTCTAGAAGAAGCTGGTGAGAGTGCCCTCCTACATAAGCAATTGCAGTGTTTTGCATGCAAAACTTAAAAAGTTTCAATTGTCCTGATTCTATTTTGTAAATGGAGAAACAATCATATCTTTCTAAGCAGTTAACGGAGGAAGACTAGTGCTTTGTGCATTTTGATATATTTGAGTTCATTTTTTCCACAATGTAATACTTTTGACACAATTGGGTTTCTCATATAATCCTAGTTCATGTACATCCGAATGCTAAATAATACCGTGTTTAAGTTTTGTGTTGCAAGAACAAATGGAATAAACTTGAATTGTGCTACAGCTAACGTGTCAATAGCATTTTTCTCCCTCAGTTACTATCACCTTCCTTTCCTTCAACTGGACCAGTACTTGGAGTGACTCAAACTTTAATATAAATTTTCTCCATTTCCCACTTCCGGGAAAGAAAATAAGACATACAAACGACTTAATTGAAATAAACTAGTACTGATTGGGAGGTGTTCCTTCTGTGTCAGTCTCCTGCTACAAATTGTTTGGCGTTGCATTACTGGGAATGAGGTGTAGTCAGCACTTCCTGGATAATCAGGAGCTAAGTAGGTGTTTAAGAAAACAGGGCCACACGTAGAGCTTTGGTCGTTTCCTGTGGTCATTGAAGTTGCTGCTGGTTCCTTGGAGGGTCACTGTTTTCCAAACCCACTTGACCATGAGCACTTTTTGTTAATGTTAAATCAGATGTTCTGATTTAACATTAAATCACTTTGCACCTCAAAACTCAATAAGATTGTAAAATTAGTTTGATTCTATTGTCAGCTTTTCAACATCCTATGACTGTTGTGTAATTTACTTTTGAAATGGCCCATTCATGATAGAAAAAGTATGTAGAGATGCTAAAATACACCAAAAGCTATCTTTTGGACCGTTCATGTTGCCGACGGAAGTATAAATATGGGCTGTAGGTGGGCGTGTCCACAGAAAAGCTTACAAGCAATGAATTCTCATTTTAAGAATTAGGGTCTATAAAAGTATTGAAGCCTGGCTAATTATGTTTCAAAGCGGAGGACAGAGCCCCACTGTAGTAATAACTGAAGAACAGACTGGCCTGTTGGAATGCACACATCCAGAGGAAGGAAAGATCTCCGGGTGAATTACTGTGAAATTCTGTATTAGAGAGCAGTGATCACAGGGCGTTCACACAGCACACTATCAGAATGTTATGCGATTTTCGTCTGTCTGCAAGACCAGTGATTCCCAAAAAGTGCTCCCTCGACTTGCAACACCACCATAACCCGGGAACTTGATAGAATGCCCAGCCCTGTGGGTACTAGGCTAATGGGGAGGAAAGGGGGGAATCGCTGCATAAATTATATAAATGTCATCACCAACCGTGCTGTACTCCTGAAACTAATATATGGGATGTCAACTGTAACTGAAAAATAGAATCAAAAAGAAAAAAGAAATGCCCAGCCTGGGCCTACTGAATCTAACTTGTGCTGGGCCCAGCAACCTGGCTGTTACAAGCGCCCCAGATGAATATTCAGAGGCACACTCAAGTTCAAGGACCAGTGTATAAGACCATAAAGAGTCTGCAAGCCTGGAGATAGGATGCCATTGAGGCCGGCTTCCTGGAGAGAGATGGAAGTCGACGGAAGCCTTTACCACCAGAGACATGCGAAATCGGCCAAGTCCTGAAGCTCAGGACACCTGAGAAAACCTTAAGATGGTCCTCAAGGTTACGTTCAGGGCCCAGAGGTCAAGGTAAGATGTCACACTGGCGAGGAGGACCATTCTTTCTCCTCACTTGTTACTCAGGTTTTCCCCTGAAGGATGTCCTCTCTCTCGGTTGCTATGGACGGTACATCCATTGTCCCAGCAGCCCAGGGACACGGTCCCCACGGCCAAACTGCTGCTACTTAAGCCTGGTCCAAGTCCTTTCCCGGAACTCTGAAGGACATTTGTCTTCAAGGCTTTTACTTCATTGACATATAATCACTGATGGAGAATTACATGTAGCAGCCACTTCAATAGTACCTGACACATGCTCGACATTCACTGTATGTATTCTGAACCACTAATGTCAACCCATTACAGTCAAATGAGAGAGCAGCTTGCTTTCAGTAATTCCTCGCTAAAGGATTACTGGGGGTTAGAACCGTGGGGCTACACCTGAGTGTCATTATATCCAAGAGCCTCATGAGTACAGATGCTGCAAACCCAAATCAACAAAGGAAAGACAAATAGCAGTCACAGGGATTCATTGAGGAAACGCTGCCTGCTAATGGGGTCAAATGCAGGTCACAGCCCTTGTGGCATCTGCTGAAACAGCTGTCAGCAGGGCAGCACTGTCTGACCACGTGCATGCGTTCCGCAGCTGCAGCAACAAGTCTCCTTTACATGGCTTGGATGGAATGATGGGTCAGGCAACAGTCAGCCACAGCACCTTAGCGCACAAAGGAAAGTAATGCAGACAATTCCTGGATCCGGTTTTGAGGATACTGCTAGATAGCTTCCTTAAAGAGTGACTTTAGTTACCTTTTTCTCAGCTTTTACTAAGGAACCTGAAAATCTGTTAGGTATCTGTAGGTCCCTTTCCGACATCTAATGATTATTCCGTATGTTTCTGCACATCCCCTGTGGCGGGCTTCCAAGCCGAGCTCTGGTGCTGCTGCTTGGGATTTGCTAGTCAGACTTCAGTAGGCTTGAAAGTATTCAGATCTAAGCTTATTTATGTTAATTTCACAACAAAATTGTCTAAATTAACATGGATTATATGACAGGAGTTAGGCATTGTGCTGAGAACGTTTTGACCATATTGCTTTCAATTTTCACAATAACCATATGCCAAAAAGACAGACTTGAGAGGTTAAATAACTTGCTCACAGCCAGCAAACAGCTCATGAAAGGTAAAATTTAGTTTTGTCTCATGTTAGAGCCCACGCCTCCTTCAAATTGAGTGAAAATAAAAGCAGAACGCAGCTTCGATCTATGGGGAGGCTCTGTGGCCTCACTGTTATTAACAGTGGATCTCCAGAACTCATTCACTAGGACTTTGTAACATTTAATCAACACCCCCCCCCCCAATTCCCTGGCTCCCTATCCCTATCATAGAAGCAGAAACTCGCTGCTTCTATGAGTTTGACTACAGCAGTTCCCCCTTATCCGCAAGGGATGCGTCCCAGGACCCCCAGTGGATGCCTGAAACTGCAGATAATGTCGAACCCTCTATATGCGGGGGGGGTTTTTTCCTATACATACATACCTCTGATCAAGTTTACTTTATAAATTAGTAACAGATTAACAGTAATTAATAATAAAGTAATTGGGTTGCCGGAAAAGTCATGACGCAAGTTATATGTCTAACCACTATGTTATACACCTGAAGCAAGTTATATGTCTAACCACTATGTTATACACCTGAAACTAATATAAAATGCATGTCAACTGCAATTGAAAAACAGAATTAAAAAAAGAAATGGGATTGCTGGATCAAATAACTATTTGTAATATTTTGAGGAACCTTCATACTGTTTTCCATAGTGGCTGCACTAATTTGCCTTCCCACCAACACAGCACAAGGGTTCCCTTTTCACCACATCCTTGCCAACACTTGTCCTTTGTTTGATAATAGCCAACCTAACAGGTGATATCTCATTGAGGTTTTGATTTGCATTTCCCTGATGACTAGTGATGTTGAGCAACTTTTCATATACCTGTTTGTCATTTGTATGTCTTCTTTGGGAAAATGCCTGTACCAGGCCCTTTGCCCATTTTTAATGGGATTATTGGGGGTGGGGGGATGTTGCTATTGAGTGATAGGAGTTCCTTGTGTATTTTGAATATTAACCCTTATCAGATATATTGTCTGCAAATACTTTCTCCCATTCAGTAGGATGCCTTCTCATTTTGTTGGTGGTTGGTTTCCTTTGCTGTGCAGAAGCTTTTCAGTTTGATGTAGTCCCGTTTGTCTAGTTTTGCTTGTCACCTGTACTTTTGGTGTCATATCAAAGAAATCATTGTCCAGTTCAACGTTTCAGAAGCTTTTTCCCTATGTTTCCCTCTAAGAGTTTTATTTCAGGATTTAAAATTTAAGTCTTATCCATTTTCAGTTGATTTTTGTGTATCATATGACGTAAAGGTCCAATTTCATTCTTTTGCATGTGGGTATCCAATTTTCCCAACGCCATTTATCAGACAATTTTTTCCCCATTTAGTATCCTTGGCTCCCTTGTCAAATATTAGTTGACCACATATGCAAGTGTTTTTTTCTGGCTCTCTGTTCTGTTCCATTGGTCTATGCACCTGTTTTATGTCTGCACCACACTGTTTTGATTACTGTAGCTTTGTAATATATTTTGAAATCAGAATGTGATACCTCCAGCTTTGCTCTTGGTCAGCAGTGCTTTGGATATTGGGATCTTATGTGGTTCCAACAGAATTTTTGGATTGTTT
The DNA here is from genome assembly GCA_033961575.1 of Aselliscus stoliczkanus. Classification (NCBI taxonomy): domain Eukaryota; kingdom Metazoa; phylum Chordata; class Mammalia; order Chiroptera; family Hipposideridae; genus Aselliscus; species Aselliscus stoliczkanus. Next base: position 80,991,554 of record CM066740.1, on the reverse strand, counting down.
TTCTATTTCTGTAAAAATATTAAAGGGATTTTGTTAGGGATTACATTGAATCTATAGATCACTTTGGGAAGTATGGACATTTTAACTATATTACTTCATCAAATTCGTGAACATTAGATGCCCTTCCATTTATTTATTTATTATTCATTTTCTCAGTGTTTTGTAGTTATTGTACAAGCCTTTCACCTCGTTGGTTAAGTTTATCCTTAAGTATTTTACTCCTTTTGATGCTATTAAAAATGGGGTTGTTTTATTTTCTTTTTGGATAGTTGCTAGTATATAGAAATGCAATTTATTTTTGTAGGTTGATTTTTCTGTCCTGTGACTTTCCTAAATTTATTGATTAGGTCTAACAGTTTAAAGGTAAAATTAAAAGTTCTTGAAACTATCCCGCAACACTATGAACCTGGAAACTATCAGATCAAAAATTTCTATTTATGGGAGTTAGAGTTTTACAATGAATTTTGGTGTTTGTTTCACCATTAACTGAGTATTTACTATAATCTGAGCACTATTCTAAGTATTTATGTGGACTGATTAATTTAATCATAATAACCATCTGAGGATGATTATTGTCATCCCTGTTATCAGATGAGAAAACTAAAGCTCAGAGAAGTTAAGTACCTTGCCTGTGGCCACACAGCCCATTAGTGGTAGAGTCAGGGTTTGAACTCAGGCAGTCTGAATCTAAAGTGTGTGCTCCCTATACCTTATCATATTGCCTCTCCAACTTTACTGAACCATTTATAGCATTTTATTTTATGAACACAGCTTTCACCAAGTTCTTAAAAAAGATACTTAGAAAACATTTTTCTGGATTTATGATTTTAAACAGGTGAAAAATATTCCGTAACAGGCATTTAGCAATCACTTTTCATGATGAAATCAAATCCTACAAAGATGAGACATAGCTAGCTATACTTGATTGTAACGTACATTTTTTTTTTTTAGCAGACTAAAAAATTATGATATCGATCAAGAATCAGCAAACTATCGCCTACAGGCCAAACCTGGCTCACCACTTGTTTTTGTAAATAAAGTTTTATTGGAACACAGCCATTCCACTTTCACTTACATATTGTGTAGGGCTGCTTCCAAACTTCAACAGCAGAGGCGAATAGTTGCAGCAGAAACTGTATGGCTCACCAAGCCTAAAATATCTACCCTCTGGTCCTTCATAGAAGTTTGCCAACTTTTGATATAGATATCTAGATGGGAGAGGCTGAGAAATACCCCCTCGGATTGGCCAGGACCCAGTTATAGAGTGATTAGCAAAATCATGGGAGAAGGTGCTGTTAGCTGAAGCAAATGAAGAGCCACGCCCATGAGTAACACACCTCTCTTTGTAGCTGTGGTAGATCGTTACGGTAATGACCCCTGTGAATCATGCTCCTCCATCCATGCTCTTGTGTAACCCCTGGGGCTGGACCATGTGACTTGCAATGGGACATCACACACAACCAGCAGAAGCTTGAACAAGCGCTCTCCTCTCCTTGGATCAAAGCATGGAAAGAAGTTCAGAGCTCTGCTTCAGGAGAGGCCACACGAAGGTATCCCCGCCGACAGCCCCAGCCAATTGCCAGACATGTGAATGGGGCCATCGTGGTCCGCCCAGCCCCGGTTGAGCCCCCAGATAACCGCAGCCACAGGAGTGACCGCAGGTGAGACCAGCAGAGCCACCAGCTAAACCCAACTGCAGAATCGTGAACCGACGGCAGTTGTTGTAAGCCACTGGGTTTTGGGGTGGTTTTCTATGCGGCAAAAGATAACTGATACAACACCCTAGCTGGAGGACATCTGCTGATGAGGGGTAGCAGCATCAAGCATCATCACCTCGGGACAAGGAAATATGTCTGAGCAGTAAACGCATAAATGTATTTTATACACGCACCTGTGAGATACCAATCAGATACCAGTAAGGGCCCAGGGTTTCCTTTTCTTTCAAACTCTTGCAAGGAAGAAAACTAGAAAGGATTCTAAGGAAACACAAGAGTTTATTGGTTACGGTACCTAACCTTTCCTAGACAGAGGCAAAGGTTTTTTGTTTTCTAATCTGCCCAGGGACACTAAGAGTCTCTCACATCCCTGTAGGTGTTGCATTTTGCCTCCTGGAGGAGTCAAAAGCTAGTGGGGATTTACAGTAGGAGGCAGACCCCTAGACTCGTTAGTGGTTTTAAGGCAAAATATAATGAGAAAAAGCTGTGGTTTAAGTAAAATAGGATGGAGCCAGGGAGGTTGGAAGAAGGGGGCAGCATGGTCTGGGATAAAGGGGAGCCACAGGGCTGAGAAGCTCCCCAGGGATTCCCACGCTAAGCCCTAGGAGAGCCAGTGTTGGCCTTTCTGCCAAAGATAAAGGCAAGGGGACCTCGGCTGTGGCCAGCGCGCTGTGGGCGTGACAGCTGCGTCCAGAGTGGCGGCAGCAGCACGAAGCCCCTCACCCGTAATGTTTTTACTTCATCCCAGTACTTGTTCTCTCAAGGACAAGCCATGATTATGAAGGACTTGACTGGTAAAGGAGCCAAAGTGTCCACTAGACGTCCAGAAAATCCAACTATAAAAGACCATGGGGCCATTTCAGCTAATGATGAGTTAAATGAAGGGAAGTAGTGAGTATAGTCAGCTCTCCACATTGTGAGCTCATTCATGCAGCAGATATTTGTTGTCTAAATGTGTATCAGGCACTGTTGTGGGCACTATAGGTATCACAGTAAATACTACCGACATTATTCCTGCCCAGTAGGGCTTATATTCTAAAAAGAGGGGGAAAAAACAGAAAACCACGTCTACCCCTAAATAAAATCATTACAGGCCCTGATATGTGCTGGAAGTGAGCGAGCTAGACAGGAGAACACACAGCGAGGGGTGGAGAGGGCCTCCTTGCTCGCGGAGAGCAAGCACCTATGTCTTACTCAGGTGTGTGTCTCTCATGGTATTCGTGCATTGGCGTGAAATGTTATGGCCTCAGATAAGCAAAGCTCCATGTGGTGAGACTTCCTCCACTTCTCTGTGTACCGTATTGGGTAATATCATTGCAGGCTGACGCAGCAGGGAGGTGGCAGATGGCAGCAGCACTGAAACCAGCCATGCCACCTGTCCCTGGGGGATGGCTAGGCACCCCGCTAATGACCCTGCCTGTGGACAGCCATGCCCAGCGCCATGTCTCTGTATTACACGTGCTCACTAACCAAGGACCAGCTGCAGGCCGCACCCTGATGGGTTCTGCTCCCAAGCTCTCTACCCAGATTGTCCCAGTGGGACCCCGCAGGAGACAGATGCCCAGTTCTTTCAGTGGGGAACCAATGATGCTTCCAGGTCCAGGGAGAGGACAGCCAGCACTCTGCCTGCTGCATAAAATAGGGACATCCCCGGGCTTAATGTCCCAAGGAGGATATGTTTCCTAATATATCTACTCCTCGCACTAAGCATAGAAGCTCTTTTTCACACCATCCTTTTCCCTTTGAATGTACCATTACATAAATCCTGCAGTTCATTTCATGACAGTAGCTATGAACTGAAATCTTGTTTCATGCCATTATTAGCAATTCTTTTCATAATGATAATAATCAATTAAAAACTCCAATTAAAACCTGGACATCTGCCACCCAGTTGCCACAGGCAACTGAACTGCTCGCTCAGGATATTATTACTGTGGCTTGATGCTGCAAAGGAGAAAAATGAATTCTTCTCTGACAATAACCTAACCACATGCATGTTTTGGTTGTATGACACAAGCTGGTTATCTTTTCAAAGTTTAAACTCCCTCATTTCTGAAGATTAAAAATGTATGACTTTTTTCAAAGATCATATTGCTTAAATATTAGGGATTTTTTAAAAAAATCTAATACCTCTGACCCAGAACATTTTCATTTGATTAAATTTATTTGTTTTCCTGAGATAGTCACTATTTTATTATAAGAATCAAATACATGACTTAACATGCCTACTAAATTATAGATTGTTCAACAAAGGGAAAATCCTTTATTATTATTTTTCTCTTGCCAGAGTTATTTATTTAGGTTAAAGATTGCTTTTTTGCTTCCTGACATATTTTAGGAAAGAATTGTGTTTAGAGCTTTGCCACATTGTCAATCAACTTGACAATCTGTTTGGGTTTTTTTGCAAAAAACATCACATCTGTATTTTTGGCCCCTGTCCTTCTCTTTGAAGTTGCTCTCTGCTTGTTAAGAAGAAATATATGCTTTCATAAACCTCTGGGCTAATTATGTCAAAGGAAAGGGTGTGGAAACAGAATCCAAATATAGGATGATGGGCTGAACTCAAGCTGGCCACCGTGGAGTAGCACTTCTCCTTTCACACTGTGTTATGCTCTGAACACACTGAGACACGCCAGTCCTTGCCCTGCAGATGAATTTGCACATGAACTTGTCCACCTTGCTTGTGCTCACACTTGGTTGAGCTGAAATGTGTCTCCCAGGAACTCCGAAACAATTCTGACACCAACGACCAAGTTCTTTGTATCCATAAGTAGACCCATCCAGTGAAAAGTGAATTACATGGTCCTCATTGCCCAATTCTGCTTTTCCCCCTGATGATGCTTAGCAGGGTCTAAGGTTCCATTAGCACTGCCCAGGCCTCCACCGACTAGCATGAACAGCTGATGAGCAGCACAGGTGAGCCCGATGTAAACTAGATTGACTAATCCAACACGTATGGGTCAGCAAGAGAGAAGTATAGAGTGCCTGCATATTACACCGATTTGCAGCACGAAATGATTATGACATGATTCCAGGTGTTAAAAGACAGACACTGTGTTTTGAGAAAGCAGTTGTGCTAGGTTTTAGAAGATCTAAAAACATCCGTTTCCAATCGCAACAAGGGGGAGATTTGGGAATGTGGAGGCATAAACAAACAATTTTAGGCCAGGTGATACCGTCTTTCTGCATCCTATTAGAACTCCTAAGGCACTTCCATCTCATCCTCAAGGAGACAGTTGTCCCCACAATAAATCTGTCATGCCATTAACACCGAGCCTCTAGCATTCATTTGTCATGATAGGCATCTCAACACTATTGAAGAGAGAAGCTGTGCACAAACTAGACGAGTTCCTAACCAGTGCTTAATATCAAAACAAGAAACAGCAACCCAAAAGCCAGGTCAAGTGTTCAGGAAATCACTCCAGGACTCGAGGAGCCCCCGGGGGAATGACTCCCAAATCTACATCTTTCTTGAAGTCACACCCAAGCTCTGATACCTGATCTCCAAATATCTTCCATATCCAAAACTAAGCTCAGAATCTTTACTGTTCACCCACCCACACAAAAAACACATTTCTTTCCTTCCAAATATAATGTTTATTAAAATCAATTCATTGAGCATGTGTCACAATATTCTTTTTATCATGAATATTGAAGCTTGCTTGATTGCACACGCTTAGTTTTATCTCCAGCTGTCATTTCTTCCATAGAAACCTCCATGGCCAAGCTTAACTCTCTACATGACTTCCCCTTTGCAGGCCCCAAGACTTGTCACAACGCCCAGTGGGAAGGGCCTCCCACTCCAACCCATTAACCTACTCCATTCAGGCTAACCTTATCAATATCCCACTTCCACCAGTTCACCCATGTTGTCAGTTGAATTGTGTCCCCAGAAAATATAGGTGGAAGTCCTAACCCCCAGTACCTGAGTGTGACTTTCTTTGGAAATAGGATTGCAGATGTAGCTAGTTAAGATGAGGTCATACTGGAGAAGGGTGGGCCCTTAATCCAATACATCTGGTGTCCTCATAATAAGATAATGTGAAGATGGAGGCAGAGATTGGAGTGATGCAGCTGTCGGCCAGGGAAATCCAAGGATTGGTGGCCACAGCCTGAAGGTAGGAGGAGGCAAGAAGGATTCTACCCAGAGTCAGAGAAAGCGTGGCGCTGCTGACACCTTGATTCCTGAACTAGGAACTATGCCTCCAGAACTATGAGATGATTCGTTTCTGCTGTGTTAAGTGGTCCAGTTGGTGGTCCTTTGCTATGGCAGTCCTTCCCTTCTACCACCTTCAGTGGCTTGCTATTCCCTGATCACATCAAGTTCAATTCTTTGACCTGGCTCCTAAGTCTCTGCACCTTTCCATCTCATCCTCCCTTTAAAAATGAATCTCCTACTATTTCTTCATGACCTTCTCCAAACTCCAATCCACGCTGACCATTCCCTTCTTCAAAGTCTGGCTATCCATGTTTCTACTAAAATATCCTTTTACTATACCAAGGATGTTTAATTTTGCCTTCCCCATCAGTCCATTAGCCCCTTGAGAAATGGGCTATGATCTTTTGCAAATCTTCCCTGAGCACACAAATACTCCGAAAATACTTATAATCAATCTGGTAACCTCTACACACACTTTGCCCTTGACGTGGAACAGCCGGGTAGGATGTGAGCTACATGTCAAAGACCACTGTTTGAATCTTTGTGTCCTAAGTGCCTCACACAGTTCCTGGCATTTCACAGACTTTCAGTAAATCTTTTCCTTAATTCGCTGGAGAAAATCCATCCTCCAGGTATATCTGTTCTGGATCTATCCCAAGTAAAGCAGTATCTGCCTTCTGATAAAGAACTTGATAATGAAATACCCTGAAGTTCTTCAGACATAGGTGGCTGAAGAGGAGGGGGGAAGCTATTCTTTCTCTCAGTCGCCTCCTAAGAAGCCATTAGAAGGGCCCCAGCCCAGGGAGCCTTATTAGTCCCCCATGACCCACCCCCTCCCAGTTATCTGGCTTCCTCTTTATTAATACATGACAGGGCTTGTTCTTCCGTCCCATTGTTACCCGTGTTTCTAGAGCCCCTTGAAAGCATAAATAAATGATAACCAGCTGGTCTCCTTTCCCCAGGAATTTGTCAATGCTGATAATCCTGACAGCTTTCCCAAACATGACTTGACACTACAAATGCCAAATGAGGGGAAGTTCCTACCCTCCACTATTCATAGGGATGCTTGGTAATTCAAAGTGTTAGCTGGTACCAACAGTCAGACAGACTCGTGTGCTGCAGTGCAGTGGGCTTTTCAAACAGCCCATACCTTTGCAGGTGGAAACCCTTAGCTCCACAGGTAAGCCAGTCAGATCTCCAAGATGCCAGACCGGCGAGCCTGCAGGGACCAAGGTGTGAGTCTGGGGGCCAGAGAGGGAGCCCAGAGGAAGGTTCTTGCTGTTCCAGCTTTGCCATTGCCCCTCCCCGCTCACCTCTTCTACCCACATTCGCTAAAGTGTGTGAATTAACCTCCCTTGATAGGTAGCTATTTCCTTGGCCTTGATGTTGACCCTCAGAATGCAAACCCTCTGACCACCCACCTGATGTTTGGAGAGTTAGGATGCGGGAGGAAAGGTACAGTAGGTGGGGCTGGGGGGAGTCCAAACTTGAAAGGTAGAAGGCAAAGAACAGAGACCTCCGGTTTCCAGTTACACATCTAAGGAACTTGGAAGTCACCACTCCATTCCAACAACAAGTAAAAAGCCGAACAGCCTGAAAAAATCGACAACTCTTCCAGGATCTGTAAGGGCGGGGAGGACGCAAGACTCTGCCCCCAAAGCTGGAGACACAAACCGGTACATACAGGAATCACGGCCTACCTTACTGGAGCAGAGATGTCCGCAGGTACCGCTGCCTCACAGGAAAACCGGAACTGCCGTTGACCAACGGCTGATGGGTAGAAGCACCAGGAGGCCCCAATCATAGGAGAACGCCCACAACACAGGCAGGCCTCGTCTCACTTCGTTTTATTGTGCTTCACAGGTGTTGCTTTTTTTTTTTTTTTCCTTTACAAATGGAAGGCAAGGCTCTCCACCAGCAAAAAGATTATGACCAGATGGACACATGTCTTGTTAGGGAGACCACTTCATGGATGGTGTAGAGGCTTGATCACTGCACTGTACACACCTGAAGCTGATGTCGAATAATATTGTATGTCAACTATAATTTAATGTATATATAGTCACAGGATGTGGAGTATAGTGTGGGGAGTGGAGTCAATGGAATTGTAATAGATATGTATGATATTGGGATTGGGGAGGCAGATGGGGGAAAAGGGGTTATCACTTTGTGAGGAGTGAAACGTATAACTATTGCATTGTTTTGTATGCCTGAAATGAAGAAGGAGAAGAAAAGATTACGACTTGCTTGGTTGCAGTGCTCTAGAACCAAACCTGCAGTTCCTCCAACGTATGCCTACATAGTGAAATTTACCTCCAGGAGCTCAGCCAGATTCCCACAGTAAATATCTGAGAAAAATTCCCATGAGCTTCCAGCAGGGGTAGGAGGGAAGGAGCCATTTTTAAGTATTAATACTGCAGAGCATGCTGATCTTCTCAACAGCGCCTGCCTTCAGGCGAAGCTAATTAACCAGAGGCTAACCGGCTGGGGTATTATCAGAGCCTACCTGACCCGGGGAAGGGAGCTACCCGACTCATGCTTGCTCCAGCCACCCCACCCCACCTAAGAGAAGAGGGGAAAAAATCCCTGAGGAACACTGGTAAAATTTACAGTCCAGAGGCACAGGCTCACTAAAAGACTTGAGCCCTGATCGTAAGACCACAGAATGCTCCCTCTCCCCCCACACACTTCATCATCACATTCCCAAAGACCTATTTACAGCTGTTCCATTTATGTGGTATATCATGTTAAGCTTTCAAGGAAAAAAATTACAAGGTATACCAACAGGCAAAAACAAAAAACCCACCACAATTTGAATAGACAGAGCAAATATCAGACATAGATATGGTGGGGATGTTGGAATTATCAGATTGGGAATTTCAAACAACTATGATTAATATGCCAAGGGCCCTAATGGATAAAGTATGCAGCATGCAAGAACAGATGGGCAATGTAAGCAGAGATGGAAATCCTCAGAAACAACCAAAAAGAAATGCTAGAGATAAAAAACACTATAACAGAAATGAAGCATGGCATTGATGGGCTCATTAGGAGATTGGGCATGACTGAGGAAAGAGTCTCTGAGCTGGAGTATAGATACATCAATAGAATCCTCAAAAACCAAGAAAGCAAAAAGAACAAAGACTGGAAAAAAAGAGAACAGAACAGAATATCCAAGGACTATGAAACAACTACAAAAGGTATAATATACACACAATGGGAATATCAGAAAGAGAGAAAGGAACAGAAGAAATATTGGAAACAATAATGACTAAAAATTTTCCCAAATTAATATCAGACACCAAATCACATATCCAGGAAGCTCAGAGACATCAAGCAGGATCAACACCCCCCCAAAAGTACACACCTAGGCATATCATTTTCAAATGACAGAAAATCAAAGATAAAGAAAAATTCTTGAAAGAAGCCAGAGGGGAAAAAAAAAAGTTTTGCCTATAGAGGAAAAACAATCAGAATTGCGTCTGACTTTTCCTCAGAAACCATGCAGAAGAGAGCAAAGTGAAATATCTGAAGTGTTGAAAGAAAACAATCACCAATCTAGAATTCTGTATTCTGAGAAATTATCCTTCAAAAGTGAAGAAGAAATAAACACTTTCTCAGACAAACAAAAATTGAGGAAATTTGCTGCCAATTGACCTGTCTTTGAAGAAACATTAAAAGTTCTTTAGAAAGAAGGAAAATGATATAGGTCAGAAACTCAGATCAACATAAAGAGGCTCGAAGAAAGAATAAGTGAGGGTAAAATTTAAAAATTTCAGGGCCAGCCGAGTGGTGCGGTGGTTAAGCACTGGCTTGGGAAGCCAGTGACCCTGGTTCGGTCCCACATATGAGGGTCAATGACACTGCCCTCAAAAAAAACGAAAAAAAATTTCATTTTTCTTACTTTTGATTGACCCAACAGATAACAGTTGGTTCAAAATAATTACAGCAACAATGTATTCAATTATGTAAACTTATGTATGTATCTAATGTATATCTATATATGCTTATGTATGCTTATATATAAATTAAATGAATGACAGCAATAATACAAGGGACAGGGGAAAGGAATTCAGGTACTCACACTACATGTAAAGTAGTATAGTGTTATTTGAAGGTGGACTGGGATCATTGTCAATGTGTATTGTAAACTCTAGGGCAACCACTAAAAAGTAAAAAAACAAAAAAGTATAACTGATATGTTAAGAAAGGAGAGAAAACATAAAATGCTCAATTAAAACCAAAAAGGCAGAAAGAGAGTAGAAGACAGAAATAGTCATGGGCAACAAACAGAAGACAGTGGTGAATATGGCAAGTATTCATTCAACTACATCACCAATTGCTTTGAATGTCAGTGGTCTAAATGCATCAATTAAAAACCAGAGCTTCTCAGAGTGGATCAAAAAACAAGACCCAACTATATGTATACAAGAAACCCACTTAAACTATAAAGACACATATTGTAAAAGTAAGTGGATGGAGAAAAACATACCATGCTAACACTAAGAAGAAAGGCAATGTGGATTATCAGTAGAGTTTACAGTTGATCTAACGTACTTGTGAGAGAAGAAAGGAGGCACTATCAATTAAAGGACTGGAATTATATGAGTAGAACAAATAAGGGACAAAAATTTGCAAAGGAACACATTTTAGAATGTGGACATCTAAGTCTGTGGTGGCTTGAAATTCAGTTATTGAAATAAGTTATTGATGGTATTCCCTAGATATTTTTGCCAGTTCTCAGCAACTTTCTGACCCAGAATACTCAAAATACTGTATACATACCCAAAATGGAGGGTGACGGAGGACTACTGTTAGTGTTGGGAATAGGAAAATGTGAGATGAAAGGTAGAGTTGGCCTAAGGGACGTGTGTAAACTCTGAAAGTCACAGGTGAACACCCACTTCCTCTTCGATGTCCCTCCCTGTTGCTGGTGTCATGGCTGTCCTCAGCCACAGGCTGCTCCTGGGCCCCCATCACAAAGAACCTGCTTTCACCTGGTGTTACATCATCACACCATCACCAATGTTTGCGTTTAAACTGGGGACTGAAGAGCCTTCCAGAAGCCAACAGTCTACCTCTAAAGTAGCTGGCATGTAGCAGGATACCTCATTTTCAATCATACAGGTTTCTGGAAGGCTCAGAATTTCAGGCACTATAGCAGATGGGAGCGAAGAAAAAAATATTTTTGGAAGGAATAAAAATGTCCCTCTCTCATGACACCCCAGTAGCAATGAGCCCACAAGCACCCAGGTCCTGTTTCTACAGACCATTCTCCAAGAAGAGGAGCCAGGGCTGAAGGAAGTCATTGATTTCAGGGCTGAGCAAGAAAAACACAAGAAGGAGGCGTCAGGTTAGCTCAGGTGGTTAGAGTGCAGACTAATAACACCAAGGCTGCCGGTTCGATTCCCACATGGGCCAAGGAGCTGCGCCCTCCACAACTAGATTGAAACAACTACTTGACTTGGATCTGATGGGTCCTGGAAAAACACACTGTTCTCCAATAAAATTTCTTTAAAAGAAGAAAAACACAAGATGACCCTGGAGCATTTTTGTCACCCCAGAATGTAAGGAAGTGTCCAGAAAGGATGAAGGAACACAGAAACCAACCTGAGAGTTCCCAATGGCCAAAGCTGAAATAATTTGAGCAATAAAATAATATTTAACTGTAATCCTAGAATAAAATTAACCATACAGGAGTTTATTCTGACATTGAAAAATCACTGAACAAATAAGTAAATTGGCAATAAGGCATAGCTCTTCTTTACAAAAAAAAAATTTAAAAATCCAATTAATAAATGTAGAAGGAAATATAAAATCACCATTAGAACTTCACAGTAATGAGTACTGGGCAAAAACCCACCATGGATGCTCAAATCAATGGTCAAAAGTTTGAGGGAAAACAGAATACTTGCATAATCTAAAAGTATCTCCCCTGAGATATTTATTAATTACAAAAGAAAACAGAGTAACATTACAGTAGAAAAGCCCTTCAGACATACCTTAAGCCAACTATCAAGGAAAAAGTAACCAGTAATAAAACCTGTTGATGTCATGTACCCACCCTTCTGATCACATTTAAATTTAATTACCTCCTGAAAGTTCTTTCACCAAATACAGTCCCATTGGGGTTTAGAGTTTCAACATATGCATCTAGTGGGGGGTGGGGGACTCAATTCAGTCCATAGCATTTGCCAAAAAATGTGTATATATATATATATATATCTCCACAATCTAATCATGGAAAAAACATTAAACCATCCCAAAGTGTCTATAAAACTGACTAGTACTCCTCAAAAGTGTGAAGGTCATAAAAGACAAAGGAAGACTGAGACTCAGATTGAAGGACACTAGGAGACATGACAAATGCAACATGGACCTCAAATTAAATCCTGTAACAGAGAAAAGACATTAATGAGGAAATGCATTAAATCTGAATAAAGTCTGTAGTTTAGCTATTAGTATTGTACTGATGTTAATTTCTTGGTTTTGATCACTGTACTATGGTTACATAAGATATTTACATGATGGCAGCTGGGTGAAGAGTATATTGAAATGCTCTGTGCTATTTATGCTCCTTTTCTCTAAGTCTAAAATTATTTCAAAATAAAAAGCTTTTTCCCAAAAGGTCCCTGCATATCACATCTCTTGCAGTAGTGGTGGGAGTAAAGAAAAACCATTGACCATGTTTTCTTTGGGGAGGAGGAAGACGGTGCAGAAGGGAGTAACTGACAATTTCCCCACCCGACAATAGCTGGGACAGGAGTTGAAAAGATTCAAAGTGAAAGACAGATTTTAAAAGCTGGTTTCATGGAGGCAGATGTGGAACACGGAATCTGCAATGAGGGAAATAGGGGTTGGCAGGTGTCCTGATCAGAGGCAGACCAGGCACCTTTATTTTTTTAATTTTTTTTTTTTTTTGAGGGCAGTGTCACTGGCCCTCACATGTGGGATCCGAACCGGGGCCGCTGGCCTCCCAAGCCAGCGCTCAACCACAACGTCACTCTGCCGGCCCCAGGCACCTTTATTTTTAAAGACATCACCTGTTTGTGTCCACAAAAGAGAGGACTCGGCTTCCATCGGAACAGCCCAGTGGACATCCACCATTGGTGTCTCCCTCCCAGCCAGATGGTTCTGAGGCTCTGACAGCTTTGAGGCTGATTATTGTAGGAATTAGCATCTGACAGTTGGGCAGCCTAGATCATTCCTTTTATTTAGGACAATCCACCATAAAGTGGGTGACCAGTCCCCTTCCACCCCCCACTCTCCCAGCCAGCCTTCCACCTTGTGGTTCTAAGAAGTTTTATTGTTGTTGTTTAGTTTACAATGTTTTGGGTGGTTTTTTTTGAGTGCCTGCCTTGTTTAAGGCATAAATAACTCTTGGATAAGAATGGAGCACTGACACATAGGCGCTTAATCAAGAGCTTGCTGAATTGACTTGAATGCCCTCGATGGATTATATGCAGAAAGCTTCTCTATACTTGAATTATTGTAGCTCTGATTATTCATAATCTCATTCATGCACAGTGGCCACAATATATAATACAAATTGCTGGGCTGAGGAGTAGCTGCAAACCTTTGTAAAGATACAGTCTTTAGTGGAATAACTCCTCTCTATATAAGATGTACCATGAACCCTCAACAAAAAATGAAAATAGAAATAATAATAATAGTCCATTTTTATTGAGTGTTTGCTATGTGCCGTGTATGTAAACCTCCAGACAACCCTATGAAGTAGGAAGTGTTATCCCCAGTGGGCAGATGGCTAGTAGATGGCAGAGCCGAGATGCAACCCAGGTACCAGGGCTGAAGTCCCTGCTCATACCCATTACACTCCTTCTTTTCACATCCCTCAGTTCTGGTCCTGCTTTGCTGTTAGACTTTGGTCGATGAGTCTTTAAAATACTCTGGGCCCCAGATCACGTGCCAGAAATAATGGGAATAACAATCCTAACTTGCCTATTTCAAAGGACAACTACACAAGAAAACACTTATCAACATCGAACATATAAGTAGATCACAAAAGATCCCTCAAATACCATGGACTCTACAAAGAGACCACCTCTTTAACCATAATGCAATGAAATAAAACATCAGCTACAAAAAAAAGATAATTGAAACTTGTTTTAAACTAATGTGCTCATAAATAAGTCATGAGTTAAAGAAAGTCTCATGAAAACAACAAACCGGTTTTTTTAAGATATAAATCTACAAAATGTAATTCGTGAGTTGCAGTGAGGGGGAAAAAAAACTGAAAAGCAACTTATTAATTTTTTTTGACTTTAGGATTCCCAAAGGAGCTAGACATCGTTGGAACCAGGACGCTGTGGAACTGAGGATGGAGAAAGGTCTGAAAACAGGAGGAGTGGGTGAAAATCGGTACAGGAAGGACTCAGACCTCAGGGTGTCTCCCCCTCTTGCAGCCAGCTGACCACCCCTCACCTCTGCTCTCTTCCCGGCAGCCTGGGGGTGCATTCTCTGGAGAGAGTAAGGTTGGGGGTCTCTGGTCCAGGGAACACCGGGCACGGCTGAAGACTTTGACCATCAGGAACAAAGCAGATGCAGTGGAAACTTACACTGAATATTTTTGTATACACATTAGTATTGTTTTTACTCTGAAATAATTATGGATTCGCAGGAAGATAGTGCAGAGAGAGATTCCACCTAATGGTAGCATCTTACATAACTCTCAGAAAATATGAAAACCAGGAAATTGACTGCTACGATCCATAGATGTTACCTAGATTTCACCACTTTCATATGTATTCAGAAAAAAAAAACCCACTCCATTTTAATCCTGAAATTATGATTCCACTCATCTTAAATATGGAGAAAATCAACTTTGGCTCTGAAAATTAACTATGATACTGAATGCTGACACCCTCTCCTTCCAGCCTCCTTCCCCCACTCACTCTCAGAAGCCAGGTTTATATGTTTCAGGTAAGACTTTGAAAGAAGCTTCACTGGGGAATCTCAATCTAAGGATTCTGAAATCCAGGGACCCCCCAGGAACTGGCCCAGCCAGAACCCTTTACAGTGACCCTCTCAGTCCTAAGCCCTACAAATGGGCTCAGGGCTTCTGATTGCCATATTTCCCTATTGTGGCAAAATACAGAGGGTGCCAAAAAAAATGTATGCACGTTTTAAGAAAGGAAAACTGTATTAAAATTGTAATGTTCAATATATACCAAAAGATGAATACAAGTCACGTTTGACTTCTGCAATGACAAGAGGTGCTCAAAGTGGTTACCCTCAGCGTCCAGACATTTATGATGATGGCGAACTACTACTTGAGCAATGGTGACCAAAGTGTCCACTTGCCTACATTCTTTTGGTACCCTGGCATATGTTACCCAGAATACACCATTTTAACTGTGTTTAAGCTTACAGTTCAGTGACATTAAGTACATTTACAATGTTTTGCAATCACCACCACTATTTCCACTTTTCTTCACCCCAAACAGAAACTTTATACTCATTAAGCAATAACGTCCACTCCTCCCTCTCCTCCAGCTCCTGGTAACCTGGAATCTACTTTCTATCTCTATGAATTTGCCTCTTCTGGATATTTCATATAAGTGGAACCATATGACATTTGTCTTTTGTATCTGACCTATTTCATTTTGTATAATACAGAGGGTGCCCAAAAAATATATATAATGTATATACATTTTAAGAAAGGAAAACTGTATTAAAATTATAATACTCAATATATAACAATAACAAAAGATGACTACAAGTCATGTTTGACTTCTACAATGATAAGAGGTGCTCAAAGTGGTTACCATCAGCGTCCAGACACTTCTGATGACAACGAACTACTGCTTGAGCCACATTGACCAAAATATCTACTTGTATACATTTTTTTTGCACCCCCGGTATTTTCAAGATTTATCCATGCTATAGCATGTGTCAGAATTTCATTCCTCTTCTGACTAAATAATATTTCCTTGTACATATATACCACATTTTGTTTACCCATTCACCTGTTGACAGACACTTAGGTTGTTTCCACCTTTTGGCTATTGTGAATCATGGTATCCCTCATATGTAGAACCTAAAAACATTGAAATGGTAAAAGCAGAGAGTAAAATGGTGGTTACCGGAGTCTGGGGGAGGGAGAAATGGGAGAGACAGTGTTTAAGGGTACATACTCGCAACTAGTAGATGAATAAGTCCTAGAAACCTAATACACAGTGCCATGATTATAGATGACAAAACTGTATTACAATCAGTAAACTTGCTAAGTGACTAGATCTAGATCCTAATTATTCTCAACACCAGAAGAAATGAGAATTATGTGATGCATAGAGGCATTAGCTAATATTGCAGTGGCAATCATACTACACTATAAGTGTATCAAATCAGTACATTGCACACCTTAAACAGTGTTGTATGTCAAATATATCTCAATTAAAAAAAAAGAAAAAAAGTAGAGAAAATTTCCCAGAGCTGACACAGGTGAGAAAGGGCCCACCACGTATCTAGCACAAAGAATGAAAATGACCCACACCAAGACCCATCATTATGGAATTTCAGAGCCCTGAGAACTAACAAAAGGTACTACAAGCTTCCAGAGAGAGGAAAACCACAAACCACTTATAAAGGGTCTAGAGTCAGGGTGTCTTCTGACTTCTCTCCAGAAACCCTGGAAGCTAGAAGACTGTGGAGTAATATCTTCAAAATTCTTGGGGACAATGATATCTGACCTAGAAATCTCCACTGTTATTCAAGGCACTTGTACCTCATGTACCCAGATGTGAGATTTTACTGTGGCAGCATTCCCCCCGAATTCAGTCATTCACATATTACTTTTATGATTTTTACCATAACCACAAACGGCTTGTACCCTTTTTTAAATTCTTTTTTTTTCTCAAATTGAGTCACTTTTTTTTTTAAGTTTTTATTGGGGAATTGGGGGAGGGGAACAGCATTGGGGAATCGGGGAAGGGGAACAGAAAAGTTGCTGTCCTTTTGTTCTTCAGTCCAGTTGCGGAGGATGTTGCTTCACTGGCCCATGTTGGTATCGTCATTGTGCTCTTCCCGGATGAGGCAGATTGGTCGCCGGCCTCTGGATGGTCGCTCACCATGGGTATTGGCAGCTCACGCTGGCTGCGGGCCACTCACTGTAGCCTATGGCAGCCCACTGCAGCAGGGGCTGCAGCCCACACCATCACCGGGGCTCGCACAGCCCAGCTCCAGGTGGAGCTGTTGTTAGCTGTAGAGGGCAGTGTCACTGGCCCTCATATGTGGGATCCGAACCGGGGCCACTGGCATCCCAAAACCAGTTCTCAACCACTGCGCCACTCGGCTGGCCCTTGAGTCACCTTTTTTAACTTAAATTATTTATGGAATTCATTATGGGAAACCAGCTATCGCTTGTGATAAATAACAGGCAAATATGACAGTAAAATAAATTTAAAAAATAAAAGCAGTGATTTCAAGTTCAGACTGACTCCTCTTATTGGCTTCCCCAAACTCTGAGCCTGGAGTCTTTCTCTCCATGAAAAAAGATCAGCAAGGAAAAGAGAGGTGTTCAAGACCAGCCCCATGATGTGCCTTGATGTAATCAAAAAGATGGAAAGAGATTTGAAAGAACTAATTGTCTCTATGATTCAATATTATATAATGCTGCCCTGGTACACCGTCTGCACCACCTACACCACCTACCCCACCCCCCACCATTCCACCAGCCCCTTCTCTTGGAAATGCTACCTTGAAAGGACAGGCAGAGGTCTTGTCCCATTCACCAACAAGTGTTAGGAATGACAATGTGACCTGTGCCTACGTACAGAAAAGTGCTAAGGGCCTTTGGATCCCAGCAGGCTGAACAGCTAGTTCCACACAAGAACACTAAACCCTGTTTTGATTTTAAAAACCTCTCTGTGCCTACTCTTCAAAGCCTTGAACCAAAGGGGCCCTTCCTGCAAAAGGTGTGGTTTCCTGGCCAAAACCAGCGCTTGTTTGAACCTTTCTGCATCTCCAGGTTTATCTCAATCACGTCGATGGGCCATTTCGCAGAGTGGCCTGTACAGGCCCTCTCCCTGCAGAGTTGGGCTCCAAGTAAAGGGCAGCTTAGCTTCATGGTCCCCCTCAAGGCCTCTAGCAACCCCTGTGCTTTTCTTCTGTGCTAACACAACCACTGAGGCTGGTCTTCAGAGACATAAAGACTTGCTGGCACCTGACTAAAATGGGCAGCTTCCTCAACCTATGTGCTGAGCACACACTCTGGCAAGGCTCAGCCAAAACTGAGACTCCAAGCTTCTGTGTGGCCTGCACTGTCTGCCCTCATGACCCACTCCAGCCGTGACCTGGGGACAAGCAAGGTCTGTTGGTCAAGAGATCAAGGACAGGTGCTCGAATCTGTCATTATACTCAGTCAACAGGAAACCAAAACAAAACAAAAAATTACTCCTGGTCTGACTCAACCAGAACCCCCTCAGCTAAGACTGTAACTTAGAGACCCCAAAAGAGGTTGTTGCATTCTTCTTCAGTCTGGATTTTCTTTTTCTATAAATGTTAGAGAACCCTGGAGTCCATCCTTAGATAATCTCTCCTTTTCCCCTGACCCTCTCTCCCTTGTCATATTATCCAGTCTCATGGTTCAAATAAAAGCTATATGCTAATGGCTCCCAAACTTCCATCCCCGTGCCGGACCTCTCACCTGACAGCCCGACTTGCATATCACAACTTCACTGAATAGCTCCATTTTTATAGAATTTTTATAGGCATCTCAAACCTAATTCATTTCCCCCCAAAGAACTTTGTCTCCTCCAGTCTTCCCATCTCAACAAATGGCCACTCCTTACTTCCACTTGCCCAGGCCCAAACCCGTGAAACTAGCTTTGACTTTTGTTTTTCTCTCACACTCCCTCCCCCATCTGACCCAGCAGCAAATCTTGTCAGTTCTACCTGCAAATTATCCAGAGTATGACCACTTCTGACCACCCACCCCTGCTACCACCCTGGTCCTCTCCGGTATTGCAGCAGCCTCTGCTTCCACCCTAACCCCACCCCATCTATTCAGTGCAGCAGTCTGAGTGGTCCTGTAAGTTACACCACATTGCGCCTCTCTCTGGCTTCCATCTCCTCTGTAACCTGCAAGGCCCATATAGTCTGCCCTGCTACCTTGCTGGCTTCTTCTCCTAGCTCTCTTTTCCTTTTCACTTGGCTCCAGCCACTCTAGCTTCTTTACTGTTCATAAAATAAGCCAGGCAGGGGCTGGCTGAGTGGCTCAGTTGGTTAAGAGCTCGAGCTCTGAGCAACAAGGTCGCTGGTTCAATTCCCACATGGGCCAGTGAGCTGCACCCAAGCTGAGCTGCCACTGAGCTGCCAACAGGCGGCAGCATGGCTCAGCTGGTGAGAGCACACGCTCCTAGCAACAAGACTGCCGGTGTCACTCCTGCATGGGATGGTGGGCTGTGCGCCCCCACAACTAAGATTGAACATGGCCCCTTGAGCTGAGTGGCTGCAAGCTGCCAACGGGTGGCACGATAGCTACTGGACTTGGAGCTGAGCTAGCTGCGCCCTCCACAACTAAGATAGACGGACAACAACTTGGCTGTTCCTCTTCCCCAATTTCCCAAACCTGTTCCCCTTCCCCAATTCCCCAATAAAAATAAAATAAAATAAAATAAACAAAATAAAATAAAACAATATAAAATAAAATAAAAAGCTAAGCATGTTGTGACCTCTCAGCCTTGGCCCTCTCCCTGGAACACTCTTTCCCCAGAGGATCATATTCTGGCTGCCTCACCTCCTTCAAACCTTTATTCAAAAGTGATATGTCATTGAGGCTTTCTCTTGCCACTTGTTATGAGCTGAATTGTGTCCCCTCCCAAAATTCATATGTTGAAATCCCAACCCCCAGTAGTTCAGAATGTGACTGCATTTGGAGTAAGGGTCTTTAAAGAGGTGATTAAGTTTACATGAGGTCATTAGGGTGGGTCCTAATCCGATATGACTGGTGTCCTTATAAGAAGAGGACATCAGGGTACAGAACGCACACAGACGGATGACCATGTGAGGACACAGGGAGAAGATACTCATCTCCAAGCCAAGGGGAAGACCCAGAAGAAACCACCCTGCCAACACCTTGATCTCAGTCTTCCAGCCTCCAGAATTGTTAGAAAATAAATTCCTGTTGTTTAATCCTATCAGTCTGTGATGCTTTGTTATGGCAGCCCCAAAGCAAGCTAATACATCCCCCCAGCTACAATGTCAAATGCGCCCCCCAGAGAAACACTTCCTATTTCCCTTCCCTGCTTTCTTTTTTCTCCCTAACATTTGTTACTATTAAATATAGATTTTTCTTACTTCATTTGGTTATTATCTGTTTTCACTTTAGAATGTGGTAACTCCAGGAAGGTGGACATTTTTGTCTGGTTTCTTCTTCATCATTGCATCCCCAGAACTAGAACAGAGCCTGGAACGCGGGGAGCACTGGGTAACTGTTAGTTAAGGGAATGAATTTTTCCGTTTCCTGCACCCTGCAAATGTGAGCTCATGCTTGTCCTGCAGATGTCTGTACGTCCAGGAAGTGCTGGGCCAGCCTGGCTGAGTGTGTGTGGTGGGGGCGGGGGGCAGGCAAGGGGGAGCAGGAAACACCTTGGCTATGCATTTTACCAAGTCTGATCAGCATCTACTTTCTAGAAGATGGGCACTTTAAATCGAACATTGAGGTAGAAGGTGGCCACAATTTGGGGGAAAGGATGAGTTGCCATATCAAACAAACAATTATTGCCATAGAAATAAAGAGCTTGGCCTCTGGTTCTGATGGGAACAGATAACCTTGAGGGCTTGCTACAGCGTGCTCCACACTGGACTTCCTCACAAATTCCCTCAGTCACTTGCTGAGGTTGTTATCGTCATCGTCGTCATCATCATCATCATCATCATCATCATCATCATCACTCCTTTTTACACAGGAGAAGCCAGGCCTAGAGAAGAAGGTTAAATACCTCAATTGAGGTCACATATCTAGGTCATGACCAAGTCAACTCCTAAACCGGAGTCCCTTTGGTATGAAAGCCTGTGCTCTTAACCACTGTCCCAGAAAGATGTAACTGACCGTTTGGGGTCTTAAATCAATCTGGGATAGTCAGCTCCTTGTGGGTTCTGCTCTAATGGACTCTTTTGTCCTTCCCAACCCAACAAGGAGAAGATCCAGCTGAGGTTCGGCTCTGGGAACAGTCCGCTACTCTCTCCTGCCCACCAGCCTCCTCGCTCTGGGCTCCTGGGCTGGAGTAAGCAGCACTGATGCTGCCAGTCCTCACCCATCAGCAGGCAAGGGCTGGTGAGCTCTGGCCCCGAAGTCTACAGCGGCCATTTTGGTCCAAGGCTGTGCCGAGTACAAAAAGCCAACACCAAGGCCCGGTGAAGGCTGAGGGCCAGGAACAGATGCAGTCACAGAATTTCACAGTAGCTCTGAGGGAGGAGGCCCCCACAGTTATTTCGAAACAATCTTTGGTAATATCTGTGGCTAAACCGAAATGTCATGGCATGGGGTGCCAGTCACCAAAATAAGTATGCCTTCTCAGAGCTAGGGAGGTCTGTTATTTGACACCTTCTGTGTGTTGGTCAACAGTGAGAATGAGTCATGGCTGGGTACAGGAAGCCAGACAGGAGCACCCCTTGTGGGTTTTATCTGTTGACTTGTAAAATTTTAAAGGGAACTAATGCTTAACAAGGCCCTATTTTACATGCCAGGCACTTGGTCTATGCACTTCATTTCCATAACCTTGTGAGGTGATAGCCCCACTTTGCAAATGAGAAAACTGAGTCTTGCAAGTGGTGGGGCCCAGGTTCCCATAGAGCCTGTCTGTATCCTAAGCTGAATGTCAACTGCCTGCTACACCCAAGTGCCTTATGGGAAGAGATGAGCCCTTTCACTTGAGGAGATCTTTGTATCTCAGGAAAGTAACATCTTTCTGAACAGATAGATTCACAGTACTAGCCAAGTTACCAAAACAATTTTCCTATCTGGAGAAAAGGAGTTTGCAACAGTGAACTTGGAGCAGAAGGACAGCCTGAGTGTAGCCTGTAGTGGCAAGAAAACCCTGTCCCACTCTGGGAAGCTTCTCTTAAAGTCTTTCCCTGCACTCAATTAGTGTTCCTTTGGAGGGTTTAAGATGTTTATGACTGCAAGAGTCTCTGCAAAGTTCTCTGGTTAGGTCGACCCCTGGGCAGGATTGCTTCATCTGGTTTCTAACTGTGGTGGCTGCTGGTAGGACCTAGATTTGATACAGGATTGGGGGAATGCATCTTGAGGAGATCTGAAGGAGCCATCAAAGCTGGTCTTTCCCTACTTTATCAACTGGCCTGCTTACATCTCTGCCAAGTCACACTTGCATTTCAGTCAAAGCTATGTATCCGGACCACTATCTCCAAAGGGGAAACCCCTCCAGCAGCAATCTGGTTCATCCCCTCACTCCAGGGGCCACAACACTCTCCACACGCTGAAGGATGGATCTCATTTTTGAAGTTGATGGCTCAGCTCTCCTAAAAGCATTTCCCAGGGTCTAATCATCCCACAAAGAAATTCTTCCTTATATCTGCCTTCAGTTTCTCCAGGGAAACTCCAGCTCATTTTGTTCTCGGTGAACGTGGAAAACCCTTGTCACCAAAGACTTAGATATATTCAAACAACATTCAAAATCAGGAAAGGAAAGCTTGTAAAATATTCACTTGCCACCCTACCAACCTGCCTTCAATTTCACCTCTCTGTATCCCCTTCCAAATTGTATCCATTTGTCTAAATATTTGCAGTAACAATAATTCTAACATAGGCACCATTTTGTAGGCTCCCCTTCTTAAAATCATCCTTCATATACTAGCTAGTTCTCATCTCTACCTTTCAGACAAATCCTCGTTCATGTGCTATTTTTCCTGCACTGATTGTTCCTGGAGTCCTCATCCATACTCCAGTGAAGGCTGGATGACTGCTTTTGTTTGAAGGGTGCGTGCATGTGTCCATTAAGAAGACGGGACTCATTGAGCCAGCTCACCTAGTCTTGCCAGGTTTCCCTTGAGCCCAACAACATTCATATATAAGATCAGTGGTTGAGGTTATGTCGAAGTTTTTTGGTTTGGGTTTTGGTTTTAAGAATTTATTGGGGAATTTGGGAAAGGAACAGTGTTGGGGAATTAGAGAAGGGGAACATTGTGTTTTTCCAGGACCCATCAGCTCCAAGTCAAGTTGTTATCCTTCAAGCTTAGTTGTGGAGGGCACAAGCTCAGCTCCAATTCCAGTCACCGCTTTCAATCTAGTTGCAGGTGGGCATAGCCCCCCACCCCACGCGGGAGTCAAACCAGCAACCTTGTTGTTAAGAGCATGAACTCTCACCAGCTGAGCCATCCTGCCACCTGTTGGCAGCTCAGCGGCAGCTCAGCTCGGGTGCAGCTCACTGGCCCATCTGGGAATCGAACCGGCAACTCTGTTGCTCAGAGCTCATACTCTAACCAACTGAGCCATCCGGCCAGCCCATGTCAAAGCTTTCTTACCTTTGGGTAAGTGTCCCTGTCCTTTGCTTCGTAATCAACCTATAAATAGACCAGTAATTCACCTGCCTAGTTTCCAGTGATGATAAACCTTAATGCCTGCTCCATGCTGTCCTGGGAAGGGGACAAAGAACTGGAAGGCTATACATTATACCAGATTTTTCTGCCCGGTCTTTACCAAGACAGTCAGTGCTTGGCATCTGCAAACTGAGCTCTATCTTGACATTGCAGGTCTGCTAAGCTCTGGGACTACCGACACTTCAACTTCTCTGAGGACCAGACCCCACCTGACACTGGTGTCCACCTTAGGAGAGAGAATATGTACAGAACACCCTTCTACTTCGAGTTCTTACAGTTAAACAGCATACATCCCATGGCCAGAGGACAAGATTGTACTCAGTATAACTCACTGGCTGCTGCAGAACTGAACCTATGACCTCCCATTATGCTTTCAACTATGGTTAAATAAGAGTGAAATATGAGTCCCTCTCTGAGCATATCCTGCAAACGAATTATTTTTTTTAACAGAAGCAGAAAAAATTAAAGCACTAGCTCTCAGAAACAGCAAGAGATGAACGCGTACCTATAGGAGAGAGATGCTAGCCCAGAATAAAAAGTTGATTTCAGTTAATGAGCATAAAACCTAAAATAAGAGAGCCTCCTCTGAACATAATATTGAACCCCCCTTACTCCCAACCTCTCTTCCATCTGGCACATGGGAAAAGGTTATGTCTCTACTTGGAACAAATCTTATTGGCAATCCAATTTCTGAGTGTCATTGTGTGCCCTTCTGCAAGTATAAAGAAATGATGCCTCTCTGGCAGAAGGCCCTGGGAGAGTTGTCAGACATGCGATAAATAGGAATCATCCTTATTCTCAGTGTTTGGCCGCACATTTCAATGCCAATCTCCTAAAGTTTTCTGATGTCCACATCGACCTTTCCCAATGGCCAGGCATAGAGCCAAGAAAATGAGTGAGCATCTCTGCCCCTGACAGTGTACGCCCTGCTTCTCTCAGAATAATGGACAAGCAGGCTTGTTCACAATAGTGTGCTGGAGCCAGCTCTGAGCAGCTCATAGCTAAATTTTCAGGCATTTTGTCAGTGGGTGGATATCACCTTGGTAGTGGGAAATCAGCCATGGCGAGATTATTTACACCATAGAAATTGGCAAACACGACAGATCAATGCCAATTGTGAAACATTTACCAGCAGACCACAGCTTGTTATTAAACCCCTGGGATTTTGTGGTCATTCAGAAAGGGTCAGAGCTTGAACCATTTCATTTTTTAACTCTCCCCAGAAAAGACCAGGGAAGACGACAAAAAGACAGAGTCCTAAAATGTTGCGATTAGAAGGGATGCTAGAGGATACCTCGTGAAAACACCATGGCCAAGAGAGGTGACAAGATGTCACACTGCCAATTAGGACCAAGAGGGCAAGACCTACATCTGCCATGTCCAAGTCACTGCTCTTTGCAATGTCCCACACACTCTACAAAAACGATAGTGGCAAAGGACAGAAATTGCTTTCCCTCCATTGTTTGGGGAGTAAATCTTCCCGTTTAAAAATGAGACATTTGATTTTCACCATGACTTTCCTCAACCTGAGAAGCAGGTGGATCAAGAAATTTCAAAGCGTTTTATCAGAAAGAGCCACTTGCTGCCTCACTTCAGATTCCCAGGTGGGAGTAAGCTGTTCTGAGTAGGAAACCCCTGAGCAGGTGAGGAATCTGCCTCCAGGCTGGAGCATAGCTTAGCCAGTGAGGCAGCTAGGACCAAGTACCATACACAGTGTGGCTTATGAACAAACAGCAGACATTTATTTCCTACAGTTTTAAAGGTTGGGAATTTGAGATCAGGGTGCTCTAAACTGCAGGCTGCTGACTTCCCGTTGTGTACTCACATGGTGGAAAGGGAGCGAGAGAGCTCTCTGGGGTCCTTTTTATGAGGACACTAATCCCATTCCTGAGGGTTCCACCTTCATGCCCCAATCGCTCCCAAAGGCCAATCTCCACACACCATCACTTTGAAGATTAGGATTTCAATGTATGAATTCTGGGGGGGACACAAACATCAGTCTTTTGCAGAGCTAGTTAAGATTGCTGGAGTCATAGAGTTGATATCAAAGAGACACCTCTGAGTTCAAGCAGCACTGAATTCCCTGCGGAGATACGGTCCCTGGCCTTTCTTCTACTGCAAGCTGGCCTGTCACAGATATCCTCAGGCTCATGCCCGAGGGACACAGAGTGACACCCACAGAGTGTTGGGGCCCTAGGAAGCATATTATTGTAGAATTTCTGCATGTGAGAGCTACATCATCATCACCCTGAGCATTGAGCACTTGGGGGGCTGGGTAGGGAAGGGACTTAGTTCCATTGTGTGGTTTGTCACAGGAGGTACAGCAACTTGTCTGAGTTTATAAGAAAGACGAGGCAAAACTGACTGCTTCTGACCTCATGGATTTATTTAGGCTGAAAAATAACTGAGAGCATCTCAAAGAATAACAGTGAAGTGTTAATGAGCTAATTAGCACTTATGCATTGTTTGCTAATAGTTGGTATGGGAGTCAAGTACCTGCCTGTGGTACTTAGAAGTTTATTCTAGACACTTAATTAAATAGAGTATAACTATTCAAAGGCAAAAGTTAGGTGTTAGACAATATGGGCAACTTTATAAAAAAAATTACAGTGTTCTTTAAGAAAAGTACATTTGAGTCAATCAAGCCCGGAGTGGCTGATACTCTAGTTCCTAAGCTTGATGTAGTGTAACCACTGGTCCTAATGTCACCAGCCATGTGGTGACAGACACTTTCAATGCATCCACAACATCTAGTAGGACTTAATCCACCCCAAAGAAGCTAATTTCATGACTTGGCTCTATTTCAGCAAAAGGGAATCGTGCTCTGAGGGTTCTCAACTGGATTGCTGGTTCTGTCCAGTTCAACATTCAGTGGGCGCCTACTGCAGCCAGAAAACAAGTCAGCCTCTCAAACCATAAGGTGCCCATGAGTCCGCTGGGGGTTAAAATCCAGACTCAAACAAGCTCCCAGTTGATGCTTTGCTGCTGGTCCAAGGACCAAGCTTCAAGTTGCAATGAGCTGGACAATGGAAATAAAACAATCAACAAGACAAAATCCTTGCACCTTAGTTGCTTATAGACATACACTGGCAAATTCAACATACAGTAAATTACCATAAAAAGGAGTCATATCACCATATTAGGAGGAATTTTTGTTACTTGTAAAAGATACTTAATTTTCAGTATTATTAGTATTATTTACAGGATTTAGGAGTAGCAGAAAAGTCCAATGAGAATTTAAACTGTAACTGATACTCATATATATGATTTTATGTGATTGACTGCTGTATTGTCTAGTTTATTTCAGTGATAAGCATTTTAGAAAGCTTTGTGTAGCATTCTGGTAAATAATGTTTTATTAAATATCAATTTAGATCCTTGAAAGGAAGAATTCTGATAAGAGAAATAGGAAAAGAACACACTTGGATATAAAGAGCTTATGAGATATTGCCCATAAAATACATTGGTCTTTAACTTTCTGGATGGGGAAAGACTCCCAAGTGCCTATCAAGTACAGTTTTCCCTCATTTCTTGCTAGTTCATAAAAAATTTAATTTTCAACTCTACAATACTAAAGATTGAGTCAAACTTCCATAAGATCCAAACAACCTTGAAGACCTTATATAAATCTTTCAGGGTAGTTTTCTTTGGGAGAGAGAGATTGCCTGGGGTCAAAAGTAAAAATAATTTGATTCTCAAAGCATTTGAATTGATTCTATCATCGAAATGGCATATCTAGATTTGGCAAGGTGCCTCATAATGTTGTTGGGAACTCAGTCCACAGAGATAAAATAAAAATGATTCATAATATTCATAAGATTCAGAGACCCACAGAGAGTTGCCACTAGAGCAGATCAATGAAATGTCCATTTTCCCATCGTGGGGTTGTTATTTGAGTGTGAGAAATAAAGACCCTGCGCCCTGTACTCACTTCTTTCCTCTCACCTAGCTAACGCCGGCTCTGTTCAGGGCTCAGCCTTGCACTTGTCTCGGGACTATGATATAAATCCCGGGGAGCCTCTCAGCAACACGATATTGAATGGATCTATCCCTTCCCTAAAAGACATCCTTCATGAGATAGCAAGGTAGTTTCTAGACCTACTGTATCTGCTCTTTTCACTGATCCAAATGCATCCCATTATGTCTACATGTTTTGTAAAGCGAGGAGTCCAAGACTATACATAAAAACTCCTGGGGAAGTTCAATCCCCATGAAATCAGACAGATTTGCGCCTCTTTCATGCTTCATATTGTGATCATATTAATACAGCTTTCTGAAGGCCATCATGTCATACCATTTATTCTTTTTACAATTAGTATAGAGCGGACTAATGAAATATATCATTCCATTAAGAAGCAATTCTCTTCACATGCAAATGCCTCTGGAAGAGTTTACAAATAATGCTACAGAGACAACCCTTGATGTGAATTGATTTCTCAGATCTGTTTCCTTGGTGGTAAAGAAAGGTACGTTTTGTGAGAACTGAGGTAAAGAAAGGTACGTTTTGTGAGAACTGAGGAAGTCAGGCCTATTGGGGAAACACAGAGGACAGAATGAAGTGAGAAGGAGGGAGGACACAAAAAGAGGACATGGGATTGTGTCAGGACAGAGTCCAACTTCTCTATGGGTTTTCCAGGGTTTAGAATTGCCTAAAACAGCAAGCCTGCCCTTTCCCTCTTCCCTTCCAGTGAATTCTCTGAGAACAGAAATTCAGTCACTTGGTCAGCCTTCTCACAAGAAGAAGGGATGATCCCCATTACTGTGTTCAGCAATTTCAAGTTTTGCACCCTCTTCTGGTAGGTTCGAGTCCACCCCATTTTCCCTTTAAGCCTTTTAAAAAATGATCCCTAATTTTTCCCTAATCAATGTAGTCAGAAAGAACTGCATGGACCCTTATCCAAGGAATTAATCACAGTGGGGGAGAGTAGACAAGCCAGACAAACCACCTAAAAAGCCAAAACAACTGTTGTTTCACAGTCACAGCATTATGGAAATAGAATGGCCTCAGAGTAGTCAATGCATGAGATTCACATGTCACACTAACACGCAGAAAGACAAGGGGCAGTGGGGTGGGAGGACTATGAAGATAGGGCAGCTAGCTATTGAAGGATTGGGGAGGGAGGGAGGAAAAGCAATGTATTTCGAGCACCTCCAGGCACAGGCTGGGTGCTTCCATTTATTGAACACACACACCAACCTTGGGAGTCAGCATTATATAATACCCACTTTACAGGTGAACTCATAGATGTCAAGGTCACAGACCTTGTCCGAGGCCACATGGCCAATGGATGGATGAATAAGATTTGAGCAATGCAAAAGTCCATATTGTTTCCACCTTACTATACATCCCTCTGGACCTCAAGAGAATTACATCTGAAACCATCATTCCATTTGATCCTTGGTTGTCAAACTTTAATGCCACATGTGGAAAACCACAGATACAACTATATAATCCAGTAGCACTGAGACAAAAAGAAGTTAATGATAATGAAAAACAGGTGAGGGGAAGGGGATGGTAGAACAGGGTAACGGGTCAAATATATGGTGATAAGAGAACTGACTCTGGGTGGTGAGCACACAATGCAATATATAGACAATGTATTATGGAATTGTGCACTTGAAACCTATGTAATTTTACTAACCATTGTCATCCCAATAAATTTAATAGTAAAAAAAAATGACTTCAGTTCTGCTTTAAGGCTATGAGACAGAATCGCAAATGACTATAGAGCTTGTATATAGCAGTTTGCATCTGCAAGCTAAGAAGCCACCAATGGACAAGCAGAGGGAGGGACCAACAGGTACGCATCATGCCCAGGTGTGTCTCCCTTCTGTGGGCAGAACTAATAACTTCAGGTCACACTTCAAAAGCAGTGACATTAAGTAAACACACACGCACACAGAGACATTCACATTCGCAAACAATGCATCACTGTAGCTTAGTGTCCCCACTTGCCTCTCATTCAGGTACATAAAAAAAGTTGCACCTTTGCCATTTATACTTGGGCCTGTGAAACTTGGAGTTGGTGGTAATGTGGGAAGAGAAACACGGACATCTGTGGTTAGAGACATGCCATGATCAGTAGACCAGGGGTTGGAGAAAGAGGAAGGAATGGTTGACTCCCCTCCCCCAGGGCAATCTGGAAAATACTGGTTCATAGTGAACCTCAGAATAATTAGTAACTACGGAGTTGTACCCAGTTGATTTCTAAACACTTGTGCCCACCAGGGAAAAAAAAAAAAGGCAATTTAGTAAGGACAAAATTAAATGACACATCTGTCTCCTTGTGATTCTTTCTTACTAGAAATCACAAAGGATCTTACACGGTATGCTCATACTTTGATGTACTCTCTAGATCACCTCATGGGAGATAAAATATGTAAAAAACAATCAACTGAAAATCATAGTTGGACTCAGAAAGATAAGATAAACATCTATGTGGAGCAATTGCAAAGCAACGTGATCACGACTGAAGACAGGGAATGGGGCTACTGAGCCCCAGAGCAGGGGCAGCCAACGTCTCTGTCAGTTGGGAGGAGAGTATATTAGGCAGCTTGGGCTGCCCACACGTTTTGGTAAGGTCTCTCCCTCACTTGTATACAGTTACCTTCTTCGCCTTTTCCTCTGAGAGAGAGAGAAAACCAAAAAAGGGAGCCCCTCTGTGTTGTTTCTTCCAATAGAAAACCCATCCTTATGACTCATTTAACCTACTTCCTAAAAGACCCTGTCTCCAAACAGCCATATTGGGGGTTCAGCTTCAACATATGAATTTGGAAGGAGACACCAACGTGTTGGAATCTCGGACTGAGTCTACATCTTTCTCTGCTACTGATCCCTAGAAGGCGGATTTGGGTTGCTGTTTCCCCTTTCTTTCTTTATACAGACACATTGGAGAAGAAGAAAATTGCAGACATTCTGTGAAAGTCTTATATGCACCTCTGTGTTCCCAGCTTTGCCTGTTCTGACCAACACCTCCAAAATACAGAACAGCTCAGGCGTTGGCATCAGAACGCCCAGTGTTTGAATTTTGGCTGTGTATTTACTCTTTGTGTTTTTACTCTTCTGAGAGAAATCGCATGACTGTTCTGAGCCTGTTTCCTAATCCGTAAAGGGGTTACTGTGAGGAGTAGCTAAGGAGGCTGTTGGGTATGATAGCTTTTACTCAGACACATATAAGTTGTAGTTAAGCTGTCTATCTCTCTCTGGATTATTAGCAAATTAAGGGAAGGAAATATAACTTCATCTTTGTCTCTTTAAAGCCTAGCACAGTGCATGGTGGTGATAGCAGTGGGGATGGGGGGCAGGGGAGGAGAAGGAGGAAGCGAGGCAGAAATAAGGACCACCGTTTGTCAAGCTGTATCAGGCACTGTACTAAACATGCACTCTCATCAACTCTTTTTACTTGTGTCTCCCCAACTGTACTGTAACCATGTTTTAGCAATCTTATACTGTTTTTGCCTAGAACACTGACATTGTAGGATTTCCATGATTATTTGTAGAATTAATGCATGTATCCAGCCAGTCATACACCCTTATATAATATTTAATCAACATCTCCTCTTCTCATATCAAAGGAAGACTTCCCAACAGACAAAAGGCAGTGAGAACTCAGAAGTAACTGTTGAGCCATTGGAGAAACTGAGGCACAAAACTTTTTTTTTTTTTGAGGGCAGTGTCACTGGCCCTCATATGTGGGACCCGAACTGGGGCCACTGGCATCCCAAGCCAGCGTTTAACCAATGAGCCACTCGGCTGGCCCAAGGCACAAAACTCTTAAGTGGCTCATCTACCCTCAAGTCAATGGTAAAATGACATTCTCTGCTCCCATATCCATTCCTACCCAGTTTCCAATCAATGAGGGAAGAATGGAAAGTGTCTGGATGGGAGAGGAGGGTACACAGAAGGCTCCTGTACTCTAGGATGAGCATAAGAACAAAGGTAGCCATTCACCAGCCTGCACGGAGCAAGGGACTCCATCCTGAGGGTCAGACCTTCCAAAATGCAGATGGAAATTCCACCCTGGGGATTCCATATTTAACCTAAAAAGCCAAGGAGTGAATTACCCTTTGGGGGAGAAATCCCAAGAAATGAATGGTGAGCACCTGTCTGGGGGTGTCCCACATGTGTCAGGCTTCCAAGGCACCTTCCACCCCCAGAAGTTGCTTGGTGACCACCAAAGCCATCAGTGACCACTTTAGCTGTCCTCTCAGGAACAAGGCATAGGAAAGAACTGTTTTGTTGCTCAGATGAGCTTTGTTTCTGTAATTCCAGAAAGTGTTCAGGCTGCCCAAGGGTATTGTGTCAGGGCGCAGGTCATGATTTATGCCAGGCAGGACTGGGACTGCTCTTTCTTTTTTTTTTTTTTCAATAATAAAATCAAAATGAAAACATAAAAATTGGACAAAGTGATCAAAATCTTGTTGGTTTCATGGAAGAGACACTCATTTGGAAAAAAGGAAGAAAAAAAGAAAGAAAGAAAGCCAAGGGGATTGTGTAGAATTAAGGGCTGCTAATGAAATTTAGGATCTAGAGTGCCAGCAGGTGCAATGTCTGCTCAGAACAATTTGCATCCCATCAATCAGCAGGGCATCTCTTTGTCACAGACCACACCCCAACCCTGGCAGCTCCTTCACAGATCTGTGCCAGTGTCACAAGGTAGCTAGCAGGTTGGTGTTACTTAGTCTTACAAATAGAAAAATAACCCAAAGCACCATCTTCCCAAATAAGGACAAAACACTAAATGACAGACCAGCCAAGGGGTCCTTTGTGGTTCTGGAAAAGAGTTCTGTGTCTCCATTCAGCACAGGACCACGGGTGTACCACTGAGCTTCATGGGCTGTGTTCCAAGGCTGAACTAGCTGGAAGCAAGTCTTGAAAATTGTAGTAATCAAGACAAGTAATATTCTAATGCAATATTTTAAAAAATCAAAATTAATGCAAAAGCTACTGTAGAAAACAGTTTGATGGTTCCCCCAAAAAATTAAACATAGAATTAGCATATGATCCAGCAATTCCTCTGGGTATACACCCAAAAAGAATTGAAACAGAGACTTGAGCAGTTATTTGTGTTCCCGTATTCATCGAAGCATAATTCACAATAGCCAAGAGGTAGAAATAAGCCATATGTCCACAGGTGGATGAATAGAAAAACAAAATGCGGTATATATATAAAATAGACTACTATTCAGCCCTAAAAAGGAAGAAAATTCTGACACTTGCTACAACATGGATGAACCTCAAGGGCATTGTGCTAAGTGAAATAAACCAGCCGCAACCAACAAATGTGAGTCCACATATGTGAGATAAGGAGGGTGGTCAAATTCATAGAGACAGAAAGTAGACTGGTGCTTGTCAGGGGTTAGAGTTTTCATCTGGAAAGATGAAAGAGTTCTAGAGATGGATGGTGGTGATTATTCCATATAATAAATAATGTGAATTACTGAATGTCGCTGAACTCTGCATTTGAAAATGGTTAAAATGGTAACTTTTGGGTTATGCTTTAACACACACATGCACACACACCACTTGAAAAAAATTCAAAAAAAGTCATGATGAACAAAATGCCAAATTTTTAAATAAAGACAGGATCAATATTATTGCAATTTCTTTGCCTAAGGCTCCAATATGGCACCACACAGCACTACTACTAATCCAGTCTTCCTTGAAAATGTTATTTTGTTCATCACGGATTATTTCTGCTTGAATTTTGATCTTTGGAAATAGTGCCTGAAAATATTATTTATCTTGATTTGTGAGATTTGGGGCTCCCCGTTACATTGTGTGACAAAGAAAAGTACCTCACTGTTCTCACTGGCCTCTCCTTAGTCCCCTCTATCTTTCTATGGCTTCCCTTTGACTGTCCTCACTCCTCTACATTTCCGTTTACACTCTAATCTCCCCTTTGCTGTGTCTGGACAGAAAGGAGGGACCAGAAGCTGGAGCCTCACAGTCATGCTTCCGTTTGCAAGCCTTCCGGACATTCCTTGGGTCCATCACTTACCATATTTTGGGCTTGTCTCACATGCCAGCTCCTCCCCGCCCTGGTCCCATCGTGCCCTGGAACCTTTCAGCCTGTGACCCCACATCACCTTCTGCAGAAGGCCCTGCAGAGCTCCTGTGCCAGCTGTTTTTTTCCTTTTCTGGAGGAATTGAGTCCTCGTGATTCTCTGCGCTGTAATCTCATCAGGCTGGAATAACCTGACACTCCCATTTGTCCGAAACAGAAGTCGTTTGTCTTCCAAACCTCAGGGCTGGGGCTGAGGCTGTTGCAAATTCCACCCATTGGCCTTTTCTTGGAGAACTGTGACTATTTCACCAGCTGCTTCTGCCTTGCCTCCAAGAGATTCCACGACTGGCCTCCAAGGAGAAAAGTCCTGAGTGGAGACAGAGCTACAGGCAAAGAGTGGGGCTTGAGGTCAATCCATGGCTCTGTCCTTGCTGAGAACTCCTCACCACCTTCAGGGAAAGCCTGGCTCACAGGATGTGGCCCCAGAGCCAGGACAGACTCAGGCTGGGGTCTGCAAACTCCACAAGAGGCACGCTGGTTGAATACGGAGCTGAATCTTGGGCAACTGGCTTCTTCCTAGCATCACATGTCATTGTCATTAGAAGCATCAAACACCATGAGACAGCCCATGTGAGGTGTAAGAGAAACTGTGGCCAAGTCTAGCCCTTAGCAGCTGTATGGCCTCTTGAGGCTAGACTCCATGATGGAGATGATAATGGCTATTTCAGAAGGGGACTAAGACACTAAAATGAGTTCATTGTTATGCAAATGTTTGAAAACTACAGCACCAAACAAAGGTAACACGTGATAGTTATCTAACCAAAAGTAATGACAAGGCACTTTTCAAAATGAGATGCCAAGGCAATGAGGGCCATAGTATTGAGAGGACTCGTGCTGAGGCAGGGGAGAGCCCCCCCAGGACACATGAGGGTGTAAAGACACAGCCCCTGGTTTCTTACCCACTTCTGCTTCATGGGACTACATACCCACTATGGGCTTAGTAGGGGGAGATTTGAGCAATGGGGCAGAAGTGTCATGACCCAGGCTACCACAGAGGAGCCCAGGCCTCTGTCCTGGGGATAGAAAGAGAACATTCAACAGGAATGAGATTTGAACCAGCATCTTTTCCAGACTCATCCCTGAGCCTGCAGAAGAGGAGAAGTGGGTCTGAGAGTATCCTGCTTAGAGAGGAGGGGGCACAGTGAGCAGAGATCCCGTGGACCCAAAGGTGACCAGAAAGTTCCCGTGTCACTGGGCCCATCCATGGGACAGCATGTAAATCAGCAGGGCATGTGACACGGACATGTGGTTTCCCTTTTTTGAATCCCCAGCCAACAGTGAATCCCACCCCCTTTGTTTGTGGCACATCCCCTTTGTGCTTTTCAGCGGAAGGCAGAGCCCTCTGCCCACTGGAGAGCCTGAACAAGCCAGTCTTTTTCCCAGGCTCCCTTGCTGCTCAGCAGAGGCAAGGGCTCTAGACTCGTGGGTACCGGACTTCAAGTCAGGTCTTGACTTGAACACAAAAAAAGAGGCAGAGTATCTCTGTGGCAGTGTGGCCGTGGCCATGGCAGCAGCTTTGAGTCACTATGGGTAGGGACATCCAGTGCCCTTGAGCCAGCAGCAGAGGTGGTATAAGCAGAGGTGCCCAGAGGTCAGTGAGGGCAAGAGCAATTGAGGGGCTTCGCCAGGCTGTTGTTTGGAATGTGATTGGAGTTCTGATCCTAGCTGATGCCTAGTCTCTTTCCAAACCTGGTTCCATAGCATTCCCAAGCATTCCTTGACCTGTCTACTCTCTGTTCAGTAGATCTCTTCACCAGTTATGTAAGCAGAGGTAGCATCTCTTGTTTGCCCTGATGAATTCTGGATGACACACCAAGTCAAAGAAATGTCACAGGCCTGTACCCCCTAATCCATGACCCAGGCTCAGGGAAACCCGCAGTCCCAGCCCATTCACCCTGACCTTCAGGGTGCCCACACAGCTTCTCAGGGGCTCGGAGGCACTAACTTGGGGGCGCTGATGCAAGCAATGTGCCCTACCACCCAAATCACCCAAGGCAAGATGGAAATCTCCTACAGATGAGGAACAAAATAACAATATTCAGTTCATGCCAAAAGGTGAAAGAAATTGCATATTTTTGGTTTAATGTTTCAGTGTCTTTGTCTTAATAAAAGCATTCTTCTGTAGAGTGACTTCGGCCAGAACCTGGATTAACAGAGAGAACTTTTTAAAAGTTAGAATGTGTTCCTGGCACATACTACCTTAGAGTGAATAAATGAGGACTTGGCTTGCTAACCCAGAAGGGTTGCCAACCCCCAGTTAGGAAAATGCCAAAAACGTCTGGCCACTGAACAGAAGGAAGGTTTAGCAGAAAGGGCCTAGTTCCAAGAAGCCAGCTCCTCAGCACTAGGCCTAATCCCTGTCACTAGCAAGTGACACACTGTATGTGGAGTTAAACACACTCTCCAGCCCCCGACTTTATTCCTTAAGCAAGGAGGCAAATGGTGTCCTCACCACCTCTTATGTCCACTGCACAGAAAGTGGACTAATGAAAACGACATCATTTCTTTTGAGATAATAGCACAAAATCAATGAATTCTGGAGCTGGAGATGGTGGTGGGCAGGTAAATACTTAACAACCAGCTCTCAAAAAAAAAAAAAAAAGTGAATGCATGTAGATACATACCTAAGGCTGTTGCAAATTTTACTGATATAAAGAATGGATATTTACAATATACAATCTATAGGTAGTAATAAAATATACAGATTCCATACAGTTGATTTTTTTCTCCCAGGATGCTTTAGTGGATTTTTGCTGAAGCCAACTTTGGTTGTGATTCAGCCATAGTTTGCAATTTTCCCAATAAATTTATTGTCATTACATATGATGAGATCTACTGATAAACTCACTCTTGTACAAACTATGTTCATTGAACTAAATTTTCTTTCAACTTCTGCTATAGTCATGAAAGACTTTTAAGTTTAATCTGCATTATTAATATTTTCTCCTTTACTTTAAGTCTAGACAACCAAACAGTAAATCAAGCACTGATTTCCAGCATTTGCCAATTTCCTTAGTGTAAATACTGCCATCATGGCCAATTTCAAGCTCCCGTGACGGTACCAGGTACCCAGTTGAGAAGAGACTCACAATGGCATACCATTACATAGTGTACAGCTATACAGATGCAATCGACGTAAAAAAAAACTCAAAGGCATAAATAAAATATCATATACTACTTAGGCAATGATGTGTTTTGAGTAGTTTTGGCTAGTTTAAAATGCACGTTCCCTTTGACCCAGAAGTTCAAGGATATTTGTTGCAGCATTGTTTACATTAATGATGGCATTGAATTAGAAGCCAAGTCAAAGTTATTACCTTTGTTTTTAATGACTACATTTATTTGCAAATTTATATAATTTTTAATCATGGCTATATTTAACAACTAGCTCACAAATTCCTAAAAACTTAATCCAGGGCTGGCCAAGTGGCGCGTTAGTTAAGAGCTGGCTTGGAGCACCAGCGGCCCCAGTTCAGATCCCACATATGAGGGCCTGTGACACTGCCCTCTACAGCTAAGATGGTGAATAACAGCTCCACCAGGAGCTGGGCTGCATGAGTCCCCAGGATGGCATAGACACAGCCCCTGCTGCAATGGGGTGCCATAGGCTACAGGGAGTGGCCGGCAGCCAGCAATACCAGCCGGCAGCTGGTGTGAGCTGCCAAGAGCCGCTGTGAGCGGACATCCAAAGGCTGACAACTGATCTGCCTCACCCGAGAAGAGCGCAAAGATAATACCAACATGGGCCAGTGAAGCAATGTCTTCCACAACTAGACTAAAGAACAAAAGGACAGCACCTTGTCTCTTCCCATTCCCTGGTTTCCCAATTCTGTTCTCCTCCCCAATTGCCCAATAAAATCTTTAAAAAAAAAAACAAAACTTAATCGGCTCTCAAATGCTGATACAAGTCAAAGTGAGCACACTGCTGGCCTGAGGAGACCTGGAGAGGGTCTCACCTAGTTCTCCACGTGTATGAACTATTTGGAGATGGGAGGTAGGGATAGTGGATATTAGATCAAGACTTTGAACTTCTCACAGAGATATGCAGTCAGTTGTACTTCTGGCTATTAGAGGGGTGAAGTCTATCTCTAGTGTGGCTGTGACTTTGTGGATTTGACCTATTTTCAGGACAAAAAAAATAAAAAGCTGATTTATTCTCCAATTGCCAACTTTGGCTAGTAGTTGCACAGACTCTGCTCTCTGTCTCCGGACACACCCCTGGGTTTGACAGCATTTCCCATAACTCTGCAGGGCCGGAAAGAATGACACAGCTGGGGATCATTTTGAAGACAATTAAAGCTAATGAGCTTACTCATCAAAAAGTAGGGGTGGGGGAGCGCAGGAAATGTCTCTGGCTAGAGGATAGTTTTGCCTCAGTACCCAGGAAGAGATCAGTTAGGAAGTAAAATGGAAGTGGATCTGATTTACTAGCAAAAGTTAGGATTTGCTTAAGCAACTCTGGACTGTAGTTGAATGGGAGGGTATATTTCCAGTGGAGCTGTGGAGAACCAGGTGCTTTTCTACAGGTAGACGTGCACCTTGGTACACCTCTACAGAAGCCGATTTGACATTGACTCTCAGGGTTTAAAATGCACGTTCCTTTTGACCCAGAAGTTCAAGGATATTTGTTGCAGCATTGTTTACATTAATGATGGCATTGAATTAGAAGCAAAGTCAAAGTCTATTAATAGGTGGCTTGCTAAATGTACAAATGACAACAAACCCAGGCTAAGGAATACTACGCAACCACTAAAAAGAATATGGCAGCTCTTTATTATCTGTTGTTAAACAATATCAAAGATATACCATTGAGTGAAAAAATGGTGGAAAACACTATGCATAGTATGCTACCATTTTAAATTTCAAAATGTACTTAAAATATATTTTAAGTATATTTTAATAATATATTTATACACCTAAATGTGCACAATATGTCTTTGGAAGGATCCACACAGAAGCTGGTCGCAGCATGCCTTTGAAGAAAAGAACGGATGGAGGCCAAGAGTTATTTATTAACATATCCTTTTAAAATATTTCATCTTGTATCACGTATTATCTCTTTTTTTAATCAAATAAAATACATTACTATTTTTAATGGGCAATAGCAACTACGCTTCCATGGTTATTCACATGGTCCTGAGCCTCTCGAGTTTTTCCCTAGTCACATTTTAAAGGAGCTCCTCTACTCCAGTGTGTCTGGAATGCTCCTGGTTTTAGCGCTGAAAGGCAAGTCACCCAGGAAACCCTTTGGTCTGGGCAAACTAGCGTGGTTGGTCACACTATTCCACCCTCTGAGCCCGAACTCCCAGGGGAGCTCACCACAGTGGCCACCCCCATAGGCTCTTCCTTCCTTTCTCCTGCTACTGCTGTCCACTGGCCAGGCCCAGCCAGAAGCCAGAGGGCCGGCTGATGGTGACTGCAGCCCCCACAGGTCAGCCTCCTGAGCACAAGCAGGGGGAAGGGAAGGAGAGGGATTCTGGAAGGGCCTGGCCTCTTAAAGGGCTCTCACTTCAAACCTGGGAACAAGAGTGGTCAGTAGGGACTATGAAACTGGGGTTCTAGCCTCACTGCAGAGTTACATGACCTTTGGTCCATCTTCTCACCTTTCTGAGCCTCAAGATTTTCATTTGTAAAATGAAGGGGAAAGTGGGCACCTATCATGGTCTTGGGCACACATTTCGCTCATCTCTCAGACTTGGGCACAGAGACTCACTACCCAGCCAGCAGAGACGTGAGAGACACACACGCTCAGTGCCCTCCAAGGGCAAACCCACACCTGTACCTCTTAGTTCAGACAAATTTCACAGATATGAACCAGAAGTTTCTATCCAGAGAGCTACCCATTCTACTCCAGGATCCAACTGATAGTTGCCTTCTCTTAAAGTAGCAGTTTTCAGCTCTCTGGGAATTAGGACAAGATGTCACGCCCTGGGCCCCCACAACTGGAGATGCTGACTCAGCGGGCCGAGGGTAGGAATTCAATGTAGGTTCTCCTCATACCACACTTTGCAACCCCCTGCCTTAAAGAACAAGGCTGCACTATAGTGCAAGAATTTGAAAGTGTGGGGCCCGACGAGTGGCTCAGTTGGTTTAGAGTTGGCTTAGAGCATGAGCTCTGAGCAACAGGGCCGCCGGTTCAATTCCCACATGGGCCAGTGAATGCTGCGCCCTAGCTGAACTGTTGCTGAGCTGCCAACAGATGGCAGGATGGCTCAGCTGGTGTAACAACAAGATTACCTGTTCGATGGTGGGCTATGCCCACCCGCAACTAAGACTGAACTCAGCACTTTGAGCTGAGCTGCCACCCGATGGCTCAGTGGATAGAGCATGTGCTCTTAACAACAAGGCTGCTGGTTCGACTCCTGCATGGGATGGTGGCTACACCCACCTGCAACTAAGATTGAACACAGCATCTTAAGCTTAGAGGCCAGGGGCAGCCAGGTGGTGACTGGCTCCCTCCACAATGAAGATTGAAAAACAACAACCTGACTGGTCCCCTTCCCCAACACTGTTCCTCTCCCTTAATTCCCCAATAAAATCTTTTTTTTAAAAAAAAAAAAGAAAGAATTTTAAAGTGTGTTTCCTCTCTAATGAAAACAAGCTATTATTCTGTAATTGTTATTTTTTAAAAACAACAAGAATCTTCACGCATCCAATCCACTTAAGGCATTGCAGCATGGAGCCACACGCTAAATAGTAAAAGTGCATTTCAAAACATGATCAAACATCAGTCTAATCAGCCAGGTGTTAGACTTTCAATCACAGGCCTCAAAACATATCATCAAGTATCAGAAAGCAGGTGTTTTAAAGGCAGATTGACATAAACAGTTGCCTTTGTGGTTATTTAGGAGGTTTTGCAACATTAAAATGGAGTACCTCACACTCCAGCCAGCCGACTTCAGAAGCTTCTCGGCTGAATAAATCCAGGCAATAATTAGCACTGGAGATTTTAACTGGGTTGCAATCAAAAAGCTTTGA
The DNA here is from genome assembly GCA_033961575.1 of Aselliscus stoliczkanus. NCBI lineage: Eukaryota > Metazoa > Chordata > Mammalia > Chiroptera > Hipposideridae > Aselliscus > Aselliscus stoliczkanus. The sequence continues at coordinate 80,951,058 of CM066740.1, read as the reverse complement.
GCCTAATTGAGGAAATCTTTCTTTTCCTTCATTTCCACTGCCTGTAAGGTGTTGCCCTTATGGGTGGTAACACTTTTAAAAAATCAGTAGAACATGTTTCACTCTATTCAGACTGAAGACTGTGATCCCTTTAGAGAAAATTGTGTGCAATCACATTCACACACCCAGCAACACAGTGCCAGGGACCCATCCTACCTGTGTCTCCAATGTGACACATCTAGGACTGGGAGCTCTGAAGAAAATGCAAAGTTCCACTTCAGAAATTAGTTTATATTTTCCCCCTCAGATTCAAAATGGCTTCTCAGTGGCCCAGTAACGAGTCCTACATACCCCCGTGAAATTCACTGGAAGATGTGGGAACAATTGAAAGTGACCATCCTCAGTGGAAGCACCTTCTTTAAGATCCAGTATTAATAAGGCTAGTCTGTCACTTAGGCTTAGTAGAGTTTTCCCACATGACCTTTTTTAGCCAATGCTAAGAAAGGATCCCTACTTAAAATTGTAGCTCATTGATTTCCATTAATTCCCCCGGATTGTGAGCAGCCATGTATCTTTGAGGAAATTTCTTATGCTTCCCTTTCTACTTCTCTTCCCTCTTCCTCTGGCCTTGGGTGACCACCAAAATACTAGTTTCAGCTCTTATAATTTGATCTTGTACAGGATGACCAAGGGCTGTTACGGCGCTTGGTCGTAGATGATGCCAACTTAATAATAAAGTCCCACTCACCCTTACCATTCCACAGAGATCATGGTGTTGGAGACATCAAACAGTTTCATTGTCAATCGAACTATCAACGTACTCCTCAAACAAAATTGAGAGTGTTTTACCAGGTCTGAACAAAACACATGTTCTGAGACTGCAGGTTCTGAGGCTGAATAAGCTCCAAGGGCCTTCATCCTTCCCTCCCACCAGTTCCCGAAACCGATCAGTAATTGCAGACCACATTAGGACTTCTCTTTCATATCATCTTCCTCTTTTAAGCTATAGGATTCAGCAGGGTGCTGGTTAGTATATAGTTGGAGCTTTTGTGTCTCAGGACATTCAAACTTGAACTGTGAGTCTATTTACAGAGATAAAATGTTTCCTCTCTAAACCAGGGAGTCTGGCTACCTTTGGGCTTTTCTGGTCCTCCTTCCTCATGTAAGACCCTTCTTTCTTTGGCATATGTACTCTCTCATCTTCCCTCTTTTGACAGCGACAGTGACAGCCCAGGAAGTGTTAACCTATGCTTCTCCATATGCAGGAGAAACCCATCAGCCCGCTAAGCAGCCTATGCCATTGTAGTAGGTTTCACAACTTTAAACTGGACCAGAAGTTCCCTCAGAATTCCATCACACAAATGAGTCAGACCAATTCAATCGTTTCCTCTTGGCTGTGCTTCACTAAACCTCTGACCGCCCATTTCATGGAGAAAATAGAAATCATCAGATGAAAGCTCTAGCAACTCTTTGCCTGCCACCTCTAATCTAAGAATTGCCTCTCCCTTCCCTGCTGTCACCATGGGAAAGAGGCCCCTTCTTCCCTCTAGACCAATTCCCCACCAAGGTCTTGGAGCCCCCCATCCCCACCTCATCCCATCGGCCTCTTTCCTGTAGCTTCAGCTTATCACTGGCTCTTTACCATTTGTATGTAACAAAATGTTAAATGAGAAGGTGAGGCTGAAACACCAAGATATAGCAAAAGGCTATATTCCAAAGGGTGTGCTAGACCACTGTGAAATTTCAAAGTAGAGTAACCTAGAACCATTATTATGATGTTTAATTCCCTCACTCATGTGGAGGATAAAAAAAAGGTTCAAAGGAGGGTTGTAAGGATTTTTGAGTGGAAAATGGTTCTCTAACGAGAACACTATGGGTCTCCTCCTCCAAAGGATGGAGGGATGATGAAATGTCTGCTTTCTCATCTAGCCCAGTGAGGGAGCTTTAATGGGACCACTGGAGAGATTAATGGGGGTTGGAGGGACTGGGACCTAGCTCGAGCCTGAGACAGTCAGACCAACCTGTGGCAGAAGGGAAAAGGGCTGGGCCTAGGAGGTATCTTCACTCCTGGGGACCAAATGTAAGAATCCCTCCCAGGGAGAGGACACTTGGAAAAGAAGACCCCAGAAGTAACAGTACTGAGCAGTACTAGGGTAGGTGGGTGGCGTTTGAGGGCAGAACTGAGGGTGGATCAAGGTGACAAGGCCAGCTAAAGAGTTGCAATTGGAAGGGCCCCCCAGATGAAATTACCCCAGAGAGGGCAAAATCATCTTACCACAGTGCCAGCCTCGTCTCCTCCTGCCCCTGACCCTGGGAGAAGCAGTTACAAGCAGGGAATGAGGGAAAGGTTAGGTGGGGGGGAATGAGAGAAGGAAGACCAAGCCAGCTCACTATCACAGCAAGAGGCCAGCAGGGGCCTAGGGAGAAGATTAAACAGCAAACCGAGTTCAGAGTTCTGATTATTATCTTGGAGCAGACATTCTACATTAACTAACTGAGACTGCGTTAGTTAACTAACTGAGACTGTGACCTAACATGATTCAGAACTTTCTTTTATATAAAAACAACCAGACAAATGACCAGTTCCTGGAGCAGATTTCAAGGGACAATGGAAGGTGAAAGTAAGACTGCTTTCAGGAAAACTTGGCACAAGTGTTAATTTTTCACAGATGGATACATAGACATGCTAAGGAAGCCTCCCCTTGACCTCTAGCTTTGTTTTATTTTCTCCTTCACCCTCACTAGAGATTACTAAAGGAATTTTTCACACTCCCTGCTTCTTACTCACTTCATTATTTCCCACAGCCATCTAGCTTCTGCCTCTATTATTAGTGCTCAGAAACAACTCTGGACAAGGTCATCATTAACATCTTTTTATGTTTTCTTCTTTCTTTTCCTCAAAATAATTGTTTTCTCATTATAAAAGCAAATATGCTCATTCCAAAAACATCAGACACTTCAGGCAACTAAAATGGACATTAAAAAATGAAATCCATAAGCCCATTCACACCAAGTCAACCACAGTCCATGGGCGTCTGTAAATCTGAGATTACCTTTTGTGCACACATTCATGTGTAGATATGGAGATCTATGCAGAGCTATTTGTCTTTTCTATGAATTTATAAAATTTCTTTAGCTTAGAGAGATATTCATTTTTTCATGCTGATTGCAAATAATTTTTTCCAATTTTTCTTTTTTTATTTTGTTTATGGGTTTTCTCCTATAAATTTTAAGTTTTCATATAATCAAGTATATTCATCTTTTCCTCATGGTTTCTGGTTTTCATATCACACTATGCAAAGTTTATTTTTACTTAACGCATTGTGACCATGTTTCCATGTTAATGGATATAGTTTATAATGCTACTGTATATTGGTTTCATAATTTATTTAATTAATCTCCTATTATTAGATAATCAGGTTGTTTCAAATAGCTATGTGATAAGCATGGCAGGAGCTAAATAAACCCTCATCCATTACCTGATGATCACCTTAGTATGCATTTCAAACTCTTTATAACTTCTCCATATAAACATTGCCCTAGGGCTGGCCGAGTGGCGGTGGTTAAGTGCTGGCTTAAGAAGCCAGCGGCCCCGGTTCGGTCCCACATATGAGGGCCAGTGACACTGCCCTCAAAAAAAAAAAAAATGATTTATAAACATTGCCCTGTCTTCTCATCCCAGTGAAATGTACCTCCCCTCATCCTACTGTTCAAACCAAAACCTTAAAAGCCATTTTTGGCTTCTCACCTTTCCTCTGCCTTCAAACCCAATCCATCAGAAAAATCCCATCAGCTCTCCCTAATTACCCACTTACATCCCATTCTCCTCCTCACCTGGGTGGCTGCTTAGCCTCTCTGTTCCCCCTCTTGCCCACTACAATCCAGTCTCCGTATAGCAGCCAGAGTATCATTTTAGAATGTAAATCAGATCAAGTCATTCCATCCTTACCACCCTGTAATGACTTCCCCTTGCACTCATGAAGCAGAATATAAACGGCCCTTCAAACAAGGCCTCTGTCATGGGTCCCCTGCTTACCTCTCTGACCCAAGACCCCCCACTCCCTTGCTCCCTGTTTTACATATACCAACCTCCTTTCTACTCCTTAGATGGACCAACTTGTTCCTAATTTAAGGCAGGATTTCTCACTTTTGACACTGGTGATTTTTGAGGCTGGGTCATTCTTTGCTATGAAGAGCTATCCTGTGCATTGTAGGATTTTTACCAGCATCTGTGGTCTCTGCCCACCAGGTGCTGGTAATACTCCCTCTTCAACCACCCCTCCCTCTCCCCCTGAGTTGTGACATCCAAAAATGTCTCCACACATTCCCAAATGTCCCCCGGAGGGCAAAATTACCCCTGCTTGAGAACCACTGATTTTGGGTTTTTATACAAGCTGTTCCCTCTACCTGTAATGTTCTGCCTTCTAGATCTTAATGCAAATGTTTCTTCCTTATCATTTTCAGGGCTCAGATCAAGTGTCATCTTCTCAGAAAGGCTTTCCCTGTCTGTCCAATCTTAATAAGCTCCACACCTGTCACCAATCACCCACAGTCACATCCCCCTGTTTGGTTTTCTTATTCGCTCTTATCACTATCTGAAATGACCTTATCTCCTTGCTGGTTTCCTCATTTGTTGTCGGTTTTCTCCTGCTAGGTGTCAACTTCAGGCCAAGAGCAGTGCCTGGCATGGGGAGCAGATGTTCAGGAACTCTTTATCAGTTGAAAACCTGAATTCCCCAAAGCGGAGACCAAAGATTTTTTTGTGGCTAAATGCAATGGCTTTTTACAGTTCTTATATAAATTCTCTTAAACACTTGACACTCCTGATGACCTGCTCTTTCTTTAAGTCATCTCTTGCCTCCGTTTTCATGGCTCTGTGTTCTCCTAGTTCAGGGGTCGGCAAACTTTTGAGATGGAAGAGCCGCCAGGGGTCAGCAAACTGTGGCTTGCAAGCCCCATGCGGCTCTTTGGGTGCATGCATACATGTGGCTCTGAAGTAAAATTGAAAATGAAAATAAAACTATCATACTTTCATTTATAAAATTTTTAAAAGATATTATTCACATACTGGTGATTATGTAAAAATATATTTATGGCTCTCAAATAAGTTTTAAATTGTTGTGACGGACAAGATTGGCTCTTCCAGGGATCAGCAAACTTCTGAGACGATACATACCCATGTGGCTCGCAAGCCGCAGTTTGCCGACCCCTGTCCTAGTTGACCTTCATCTCTTGGACTCTCCGTTCCAGTTTCCTTAAAAGGCTCCTCTTCCCAATTCTAACACACTGCTCTTCAGGGAGTTCCATCCTCTTGTGTCATAGCTTCCGATTTCTCATCATCTAGCAAGGTGACCTCAGCCACTCCTCTGCTTCAATTACCTTCTATTTTGTCATGATTCCTAAATCTACACACCTACCTCAGATGCAAGCAGCCACTGGGCATCCACTGGGCCTTTGTTCTCAATAGTTATGATCCAAACTCATCACTTCTACCAACCCCAAAACCACACCTTTAACACCTCTCATCAAACAGTTTAAGCCTCCTGCTGCTGAAGCTTCTAGTTCCCATAGTGGAGTCATTTTTCTGAATTCTACAACACCCTCTGTGACATAGGCTCTGCTCCCGTATAATACCTGATCCTCACGCTTTTGCATGAAACTCTCAATGGCTTCCCATTGCCCTAAGTCTAAGATGTAAATTCTTTCCCATGCCTTCTGAGACACTTCATGACCTGTCCCTTCCACAGCACCCCTCCTCATCATGGTCTCCCCTCACCTCTGGGACCACAGACGTGCTTCTTCCAATGTCAGAAACATTCTTGCCTCCATCTCTCTGTGCATGGATTCAGGCCATATTTGTACAATCAACAGATGGATGAAGGAATGTTCTTGGTGTTTCTGTTACCCTTGTTCTTGAGTCATTATTTCTTTGGCCTTGGTCCCACAAGGCTTTGAACCCCCTTTAAAACAGTCAGACCTATGGACTCCTTCCTCCATTGTCAGCTCCCAAATAGTCTTTGCTTCCAATACAACTCGAGATACCTCTTTGAAATCACCTCTGAGGTTTGGATATCCTACTCATCTTACTTCCCAGGCCCTAATCTAATTTTTATATCCCTCCCTCTTCTCTGAACCACAGAAGATATCCTAACCCGTTTTTGAGGGACTCGATTAAGTAACTAGAGTTTGCACCTCCCAGGCAAGAATCTAGCTCCACATTTGCATTTTGCTGTCACTAAGTACATTTGGTAACAGGAACTAAGCATTTTGGCAGCCCTCAAATTGTACAAAAGAAATTCAGAGATAACATAATAGCTTCAAGAACAACTGATGACAAAAAGCAACTGATTATAAATAAAATGTGAATTAGTAAGTTCCATATTAAAACAAGCAAACAAAAGGAAGAGTGAGCAGCTATCCGCTCTGGAGATGTCACTGTTCAGTGTCTGGGACCTGTCTCCAGCTTGACTGTCACTGTCCTGTTAGTTCCTTGGTGTCAGCTTGACATACTAAGTGAATGCACTCACAGCTGATCCCATGTAGAAACAGAGCCTCTTTAAATGAAAACCGACTCCCAGCTGTCAGTCTACCTAGCTTCCCAATCAGACCAGCCCCGGTGGCACTTTCAAATGACACATGTCTCAAAGGGTCATATTCTTCTCACCTCACCCTAAATGTTAAATGTTACTATTGGGGTGAACAGAGTCACCCTGGGAACTGACAAGTACCATTAGATCTGGCCTGTGGTACATGCTGTGTTTCCCAATGGAAAAGAGTGGCGGTGAGTGACAATTTTACAACAGGGCCCAGGCAGCATCTTTGCTAGCCTATCTCCAGCTCAAGGGGAGTGAGCAGGAAATTCATCTTGAAGATTAGTGGGAGCACAGGGGTGGTGAAGGGAGTCTCAGAGGCCTACATGACGTGACTCTGAATTGCAATTTTGAGAACGCAGATCCAAGCCCCCCGAAATTATCTCATTCTTCTGGCCCCCGTGACATGGGACTCTCTCAGTGACAGGAGCCTATTATGGCCAATTACTCAAGGCTGTGTCACAGAGAGATTGAGAGAGAGGCCTGTCCAAGTCTGATAGAGACTGTGGAAGCCATAGAAAAACAGGTTCCCAAGGCTTTTGAAGGACCCTCAGAACAAGTATTAATGACAAAATGTATTGATGTTGCAATGTGTTAAAATGAGCAAAAGGGCCGTGGTGCTCAGCCCTAGACTCAGGGCTCAGGGCTATGAGGGAATTAATGAAGGCAAGTCCTGCCTTAGGGGCAGTCGTGACCTAGTTTGGGAAGAAAGGCTATTCCACGTAACATTATAACTTAGGCTACTCCTGGCGCCTCCTGTACCTCCAGCCATGCGTAGCCCCTGGGACTGTCAGCTCAAGCAGGATGGACCCCCTGGTGGCCATAGTGACCATAAGAACTTAGTGCTGAGACAGGTCAGGGCCCGTGGAAATGTTTTCATTTCTTTTAAAATCAGAAGAAAAATGTGAACATAATCCAATCGCGACTGCATTCATCCTTGTGTCAATCATAAAATATAAATTTTAATATGCTTTAATGCAGGAGGAGGCGAGTGAAAAACGTTTCAAGGGACCCACGGAGGTCATGGTGCAGCCTGGAGCAGAAGGGAAACCAAACAAGCAGCAGTGTGAAGTGCGCCATTCCTGTTCTGGCCTTGCACACGTGGCTGCAACTCAGCGAGAAACCTGCAACAAACCCGCTTTTGTCCCCTCCCTGGTACCCTGGACGCAGCCCTGAGTAGCCCTTCCGTCCCCAGGTATCAGGGCCCTGCTGGGGACCCAGAAATGAAACATTCGTAGGAGTGATGTCGGTGGTCGCAGTTGTAACCATTTAATAATGAGTGCTTCCTATAAGCATCAGATTCACTGCTAAAAGCTTTTCATGCATGATCCTCATTGAATCACCTCTGCATCCAGGGAAGGTAGATACAATATTACCACCTACATTTTATAGATTTAGAAAAACCACAGCTCCAAGAATTTAAGTAACAAACCCTGCCATGTACGCAGCGTGAACACCTCCAGGGGGCGCCATATCTGTGTTATCCTCCCTGATAATGATGCCCTCAGAATTATGTGGTAGGACAGCACTGGCCAGGCTCACCCACGTGCTTTGGGGAGCAGGATATGTCCTCTCACTCTCCCACCTTCAGGGCCAATGATAAATATTTGAGGCGTTTGAAGAGCAGCAAGCCAAGGTTCAGGGGGCCGTCTGTGACCATAGACTATAATTGTCTTCCACACTATTTCTTAAGAATCAAGTTCAATATCTCTTGGCCTCTTTGGCTTCATGCTCGAACCAACGGAATCAAGTGAACTCGACTCTTAAATTCGAAATCAATGAAGTAATAAGACACCCGAAGATGCTTACAAAGAGGGAATTATTTGATTTTGTGGGTAGTCTTTTAAACCCCAAAGTACTTATGATCCCAAATTACAACCTCAAGGTAGTTGTTATAGAGAAATATTCTCACATGTATACATAGATGCATGTTCATTACAATATTGACAATAATAGCCCAAGTGGGGAAAATCTCAAGGGCCATCAAAGGGAGAATAAAATATGGTACATCTATACTAAGTAATGCTATACATAGGAATTTTAAAAAATGGACACATGTGAGAAATCTACAAGGTATACTAAGAGAAGAAAAGGAAATTACAAAACAACACATACTAAATTATCTAGTTAGTGGCTTTTTTTTTTTTTTTTTTGAGGGCAGTGTCACTGGCCCTCATATGTGGGACCCGAACCGGGGCCGCTGGCTTCCCAAGGCAGCGTTTAACCTCTGCGCCACTAGGCCGGCCCTAGTTTGTGTTTTTTTTAACCCTCATGGATATGTATACAAACACATAGAAAAGGGCCTAGAATGATATCAGCAAACCAAACTCTTGAGAGAAGTAATTTCTGAGGACGTGAGGGCAAATGGGGGAAGGTTATCCCAGTTCCTCATACAAGTCAGATTCTGCCCTTGGCTCCTGCCATGGTGGAAAGGGTTTGGCCAAGCCCACAGAAGTTCTGGTGTCCTTAGCAGCTGCCTGAAGAACTGGATAATACAACCTTGACCAGCAAAAGAGAGGAGATGACATGGGACTCCCCTGGGTGTGTAACTGGTTCCTTGGCTATGTCTTGCATGACAAAAACCATCTGAGTTTTCTTTTTTTTTTTTTTCTTGAGGGCAGTGTCACTGGCCCTCATATGTGGGACCTGAACCAGGGCCGCTGGCTTCCCAGGCCAGTGCTTAACCACCACGCCACTCGGCCGGCCCTTGAGTTTTCTTATTCTCTCATGAACCCATATGGGCTACTTCCTAACACCTGCTTGTCTTTACCTTCCTCCTTCCTGTCCTCATGTCCCTGCTTCTCTCAGTCCCATCTCCCTGGGGCTCCCCATCCCCACCCCCAGCATTAGCTTTGCCTCCCTCTCATTTTCCTAGGGGGTCTGGACTCATAATGCATTTCTATGTTCTCTGAACTTTGTATACAATGATAACATATTCAGGTAATACTTGTATAAGGATAAAATAAGATTAAGGGGGGGAAAGTGTTTGGTTTATCATAAAGAACACCACGAATGTCATGATAATTCAAGGTCTCTTGCTGGAAGGAGAGCTAGGTATGGCTAGCTTGCTTCATCATTTTCCAGGTGTTCCCAGAGGAGCCTGGGAACCAAAGGTTCACCTGTTTGACAATGTAATATTTTCATTGCCTTTCATTGAGTTCCCTTGTCCCTCCTAGTCCAGTTAGCTGGGTCAGACTCTCCAGCTATTATCATCTTCTCCAAAACCTCACCACCAGCTCTCCTTGCCTCCTCTTTCTTTCTTCTCTGCTTGTGAAAACAGTGTGTGTGTGTGTGTGTGTGTGTGTGTGTGAGAGAGAGAGAGAGAGAGAGAGAGAGAGAGAGAGAGAGAGAGAGAGATTCTTAGGAAATTTTAGACTGATTGAATTGACCCTCAAAGAAACAGTCCCAAAGGTGCTACCTACCAGCATCTGTTTTTTCTTAGCAACCCGAGCTTTTCCTGAGAAGAGACAAAAGATGGGAGTGAGAGAGGTGGAAAGCCTGACTGGAAGTTTAGCTGACCTAATGGCCTCCCACATCAAGCACCCCAGAAGAAGGATCTCCAGGTTCTCAAAGACTGGGGGCTAGGGGAAGTTGCTTTAAAATAAAAAATCAGGGCTGGCCGAGTGGCGCATTGGTTAAGAGCTGGTTTTGGGATGCCAGCGGCCCAGGTTCGGATCCCACATATGAGAGCCAGTGACACTGCCCTCTACAGCTAACAACAGCTCCACCTGAAGCTAGGCTGCGAGCCCAGGTGATGGTGTGGGCTGCAGCCCCTGCTGCAGTGGCTGCCATAGGCTACAGTGAGTGGCCAGCAGCCAGTGTGAGCTGCCAAGAGCCGCTGTGAGCGGCCGTCCAGAGGCCGGCGACAATCTGCCTCACCCGGGAAGAGCGCAATGATGATACCAACATGGGCCAGTGAAGCAACGTCCTCCGCAACTAGACTGAAGAACAAAAGGACAGCAACTTGTCTGTTTCCCTTACTCGATTCCCCAATGCTGTCCCCTCCCCCAATTCCCCAATAAAATCTTTAAAAATAATAATAAAATAAAATAAATAAATAAAATAAAAAATCAGTAAATGAACAAGTTCATAGACTCAGCAGCCAAATGAAATGCAGTTTTGCAGTCAAATGGTAGGTGCCAGAGGCCCTGGAACCTGCAGTCCTGCCCGGTTTTGCACTCCTGCTGCAGAGGATAATGGCTTTGTGCTGACGGCAAAGGGTGGGGCAGTCTGGACGCAAGCGTGCCTTGGCGAAGTGTGCTGGGTACAATTCAAGGAGAAGTTTTACCTTCCTGGAAGTGCCCGTGGGTGCTTTGGAAATACAAAAGAGAGGATGGAGTCCACCTCAAACACAGTTTGTTTTGTCCCAGAGAATTGCTCTTTATTCCAACTCAGGAATTGTTTGAAAAGACAGAACAAACAAGAGATTGTCAGTAACAGGGTCCTGGCTTTGAAGTTGACAGGGGATGTGGTCTTTCTTATACAAGAACCCTAGGAATCAAATATCCTATCATTAGACAGACTTGCTGTAGACATTTCATGGGGGATTCATCGAAAGGGAAAGTTTAACCCAGGGAAGTTTAAATAAGAAAAAGCCCAAAGGATTTGATGTAAAACTACAGAGGCCCAAATGAGCTGCTCTGAAACTGAGCATTTTTCTTAAAGCCAGTCCTGATTTCAGATTAAAAATGGAGTACAGGGCTGAGGGATGCTTTCTCCACCGGGAACAGAAGAAGCAGCCACTGGCCTTCCCTCTGCCTGATGTGACCCTGCTCCTGTCGACAGTTCTAGCAAAGCTAGGCAAGGTTTTCCTGGGTAGGATTAGGCCTGCTCGGAAATTCTGTTTATGGCATGGAATCCTTTTTCCACCCAAGCAAGCCCAGGAAAAATTTTATGTCTGTAACAATACCTCTGTCACAATTTTTGAGTCTTACTGCCTTTTCTTGTAGGTTCCTTCGGGAACTTGAAAAGCACTCCACCAGAGAGCTTTTCCTTAAAACTCTCTATAGTCTTCACTCCAAAGGTCACCGTGGGTCTGCTGCTCTCTGAATCCCTGTCCCTGGCCCTGATGCTCAGTTCTACCCACCTCTGCCCTTCATCTGCAGGCTAAGCCTTACCCAGTCCTGCAGCCAGCCCTGAGACCAAGACAGGAAAGAGATGCAGAGGCTCGGGCCCACCGGTGCCTGCCCCTGTGAGGCCTGAGCCTCCTCGTGCCCACCAGGCCATAGCCTTCTGCCAAATCCTGCCATACAGCAAGCTCTCCCCTACATACACCGAGGCCCTGCTACCTGCTTTGTTCTTGTCACTTCCTCTCCTCTGGGGAAATGGAGTGGACCCCACAGCCCCCATCAGGGTCTGGGGGGTCTGCCTTTTTTTTTTTTTTAATTGGAGAACAGTGTGTTTTTTCCAGGACCCATCAGCTCCAAGTCAATTCGCTGTCTTCACTCTGGTCGTGGAGGGCACAGCTCAGTGGCCCATGCGGGGATCAAACTGGCAACCTTGGTGTTATGAAGACTGCTCTCTAACCAACTGACCTAATCGGCCGCCCTGGGAACCTACTTTTTAATTGGACAAATCATCTGAAGTTCAAATCTATCACCTGTTGCCAGGTTGCCTGCTGTCACACCCATCTCCCCATGGACAGCCATCTCTGCTGCACCACACCTAAGCACCCCATAGCTCAGAGGTTCTCAAACTTCCCTGTGCAGAGGAATACCTGGAAGCTTGTTAAAGTGAGAAGTCCCATGTCCACCCCTGCAGATTCTGATCTAGGTGCCTGGCCCATCCACTCATCCCCAGTCCTGGGTGATTCCAATGCAAGAGTTTTGTGAATCCCAGCTTCATAGCCGAACCCATCTCTTCATACCCCAGCCTGCTTTGCTGTCACTCTGCCCTAGCCATGACATCATCCGTAACGTTTGTTCTATTGCATTTAAAGCAAAGTGTTTTCTCTCCACCCAACATGACCATAAATTGCACCCTGACTTCCCAGCCCTGGCTCCTGTAGGGCATTCAATAAATTGTCTATCAGGCAGTGACAAAAACCTAATTTAAGAGATATATATTATTAAAGAGAAATATGTGTTGATATTTCAAGCAGGATACATTTTTAATGAACTATAGTCACACAGAAGTGGACAGATTAACTTAAGGAGGTTAAATAAAATAATTTTATATGTGTTCCATTTGGTCTCTCTTCAGGCTTTCTATGTTGCAGCAGAATCCATTTTGATCTGATACCAAAAGAACCTTTCCATCGAGGCTGTACTTCAGAAGTCTGCCTGCAGAGCCGGCACCCCATCTTGTGGGCAGAGAGCTATTTGCATAGCCACTCTCTTCACCCTGGAACCACGCTGACAGCGTCCAAAGAGGAGCCAGTCAGCCCTGTGACTGCCCAACCCCATTTACTTTCCTCGGTAGAAGACGGGGGCCAGGCCTTAAGTTTGCCTCCCTCTTTCCTGGCCTGTCAGATTGACTCACAAGCCACACAGCACTGGGGCCCATATTAGCCCAGAGAATGACAGCAAGGAGTTCTGTATGTGGGAAAAAGCCTTCCGCTTCCTCCTTTCTCTGCAATTATCACTCAACTGCTTCAGTAGACAACACAATTGTCCCCCCCACACACATCATTACCGCTTACAAGATGAAAATAGTCGGGAGGTCGGGAAGGGGAACACAGGTTAGTCTGAGCTTTTGAAATGAATTGCGTTCCCTGGAGAGGCCTCCCCTCGCCCCCTTCTTTCCTGAGGAAAAGTAGGGACAAGCGGCCCGGTAGGAGTGAAGGTAACAGCTCCCTATTCACCCAGGAAAAGCTGAGAGACAGACGAAAATGAGAAAACGGCATGACTTGGGTACAGGCCTCTGGCTGGGTGGCTCTGGGCTTACAGCAGAAGGTCTGCTGGCACTACAAACACCTTCCTGAGCCTCCATCACTTTGGGTCACCCTCCTCAGGCATGAGGCTTCTATATTCTACCTGCAGGGGCCCACAGCTCAAGTCCAAACCCAGGAGGCCTAGGTGAGCAACGTGGTGTTTACCCCATCAGGGTATAATCTTGATTTGGGTTGCCCATTCCCCCAAGGAGGCAGAAAGTTTTGGCATCACCAGAGTAATAATGGCCCAACTCAACAGTCAAGAGCTGAAAGAGTCCTGACAGACTCCCCAGGGCCACCTGGGTCACCCAGGGCCCCACAGAGCTCCAGGAGAACGGCGCCCTGAAGGTGAGTCACACCACAAAGTGTCGGGGAAGACAGCTTCCTGGCCTTGTTAGCCAATGCTCTGTGATCATGGGCAGCCCCTCCAGAGGCAGAGAGTTCCATCATCTTAATATGTGTCCTGAAAGGGCTCATGAGGATATAAATGAACAGATTCAGTAGGGCAGGTGTTTCCATGCCTGGCATAAAGTTTATAGGACTGATAAAGTCAAAGGATTTGGAAACAGGAAGGAAGACAGCCCCCTGGTACATGCATTTGGAAGTTCTCCTAGAGAACCTGCTATAAAACAGCTGGGGAATGCAAAGGTATCATGAAGGAATGAAAGGATAGATGATATCCTTTGGTTTATAACCATCACTTCAGCGTCCCTGGCTCCCAGGAACCCTGGATGTGCACTCTTGGGGCCACTTTAGCACCTGCCAGCTCTCCAAGGCTCCTGCACTCATGCCCTATCCCCACAGCCCCCCGCCCCGCCCAAACATGCCCAGACTCCACAGAGACTCTGTGCCCATCTGATCCCCTGAGGAAAATGGCTGGCTCGCTGACAGCTTGCCCTCCCCCAAGGGTTCCCTACTGTGGCCACCCATGGGAACTGCAGCCTCTGCAGTAAAATTAAGTTTAGACTGAGTGAGCTATTCCAGCCAAGAAATTATCTATCAATCATCCACCAAGGGAGGAAAAGCCAAGAGAGCTGTGCACGTGGGGAACAAAAGGCTGAGATTATCACAACAGAGACAAGAAAATAAATGCCAGAAAGCTTATGAAAGTTCCATACAAATCCTGAGCATTGTCTAGTCTGCCTTTCTCAGGTGGCCATCAAATGCACAGTTAGGTAGATAGAGTCCCAGGAGATGACGCATCCATGTTCTGGATTCTGACTCAGTGCTGAGCACATGATAGAAGAAGCTCCATGAATACATCAATCCAGGCTGACTGATTTCCTGTCCAGAATACCTGGGCTTAACCGAAATAAATTACTGGACGGGAGACGGCACCAGGATGGGAATCCAGGTCTGGAACGCAGGGCACCCCACCGGTCAGGTCTCCTGCTCTTTGGAGATTAAAGCAGACCTGAGAAAAGTCATGTCCAGGAAGCCTAAGAAGGGCCCAGGTCACAGTATTCAGGCTTAAGCCAGAACAGGCCTGTGGCCAAGAAGGAGCCCTGTGCCCTCCATCACTGGGGCTGAAACCTTGGGCATCCCTCCCCATATCATAACTAAAAAAGCAATGAGCTTCTCCTTTAATGAAGAGTCTGTCTCTGACATCGTATTCGGTCTTGTTCCATTTAGCCTCCATGGAGCAGGAGAGACGCCTTTGCTTCTGAGAGACTGAGTCACTGAATAGTCCTTTTGGGAGAAGGAGGCCTAGTGCCTCCACCCACAGAGTTTTTTATTTACTTGCTCACCAAGGCTATGGCCGCCAGGGTGGGTGAGCTGGCCAAGATATTGGCTAGGTTCCAGGAGTTGACAGGAGCAGGAGTCAGAAGCCAGGTGAGTTGTCAAGAGGCAAAAGAGGAGGTAGGCCAGGGGACATGGAAGGGGTCAGAAACAGCCACAGCAGCCTTGAACATGAGGCAACTCTTACTTTGGGGGGCAGTGGAGAACAGGGAGAAAATACTTACCCCTCTCCTGCAGGGCCAGAGCTAATGCTTTTGTTAAAGCTATCTCCGGGAATGAATGAATTGCACCACCATCCACCTGGGGGTTCAAAGGGGTAACCTAGGAGGCCACCTTCTCTCTTCCCTTCCCATAAATTCATTTTATTCTACCTCCTAAACCTCTTTCTTCAGAGCCACTGCTACCTTTCTAATTCAGGCGGCTGTTTTGTAGCACCCAGGTCAACGGTTCTCAGCCTTGACTGCACATTGGAATCACCTGGGGAGCCATAATTACTGATGCTCAGACTCCAGCCCCAAAGATTTCAATGTAATTGGTCCGGGGGGGCGGGGGGGGCAGGGCATCCGGAGTTTTAAAAGCTCCCCCCAGGTAATTCTCATGTTTAGCGAGGTTGAGAACCATTGGGCCCAGATTACAGCAGGGCTCTTAATTGGTCTCCTTCCCTCTGATCGTGTGCCCACTGTCCAACCTGTCCTCTGTGCCAGCTGAAGAAAGCCAATCAGATAACGCTACTCCCCTACCTCAGATGGCTTCCCATTGTTCTCAAGATCAAGTTCAGATTCTATTACATGACTTGCCAGTCGCTTCATGGTCTGGTCCCTGTTAATTTCTTGACACTCGCCCTCCCCCAGCAGATCTCCATTCATTCCCATGTCCAGTTCCTCAGAGAAACCACGCTCTCTCCCTTACCATCATGACTTTTCTCTTCTCAGAGCATGACTCCAATCCCTGAACCCAAGCTCTCCGTTACCAAAGCCCACTCTTCCCACAGGTCTCAGCTTATCGTCATTTATTTACTCAACAAATATTTATGGAGAGCCTATGACATTCCTGTTAGTCACCAGGAATACAAAAGTGAACAAAAGTGATGCATGCTATTTGCCTTCCAGGAGTTTTCAGATGAGGGGAGGAGATAAACATTAACCAAAGAATCACAAAATATTGCATATGATTACAAACCGTGATGAACACTTTCAGAGCTGTGATCAGAAATTTCCTCACAAAATCTGAGGGAGAAATAACAGTCAGCTAGCACAATTGGGTTTGGAGAACGCAGACATAGGAAAACCATCAAGGAAGATCTGAGCTGGAAAGGAGCAAGGCTCCCTTGGAGGACAAACCCTCCTAGGTGTTCCCACAGGCCCCTGAACACCTTTCATCAGAACCTTAGTTTACAAATATTTGAAGTAGATTAAAATTCCTTGAGAGCGGTGTATGTACATATCAGTGTCAAAAATATATCTCTAGGGGCCGGTCGGGTGGCTCAGTTGGTTAAGAGCACGAGCTCTGAGTAACAGGGTTGTCAGTTCGATTCCGACATAGGCCAGTGAGCTTGCCCAATATGAGCTGCCGCTGAGTGGCAGGATGGCTTAACTGGTGAGAGCACATGCTCCTAACAACAAGGATGCCAGTTCGACTCCCGCATGGGATGGTGGACTGTACTCCCAACCCCAACCCCCTCCCACCTTCCTGCCCCAGCAACTAAGATTGAACACGACACCTTGACTTGAGCTGCCACCAGCTGCTGACGGGAAGCCAGATGGTGACTGGATTGGAGCTGAACTAGCTCACCCTCCACAACTAAAATTGAAGGACAACTTGACTGTTCCCCTCCCCCAATTCCCCAATAAAATCTTTAAAACATATATATATATATAGCTTCTAGCTTCTAAAACAGCGCCTGGCACATGGTATTGGTTCAAAAAATATTTAATGAATGAATCAGTGAGGAACCTGAGGTTCAGAAAATTCATTCAAATGAGCTAAGTCTAAATTCATAAACCCAAAGCTCTAGCTATCTTGGTCCTGTGCCTTGTGTCCCTAAACAGATTATATACTCCTTGTGGACAGAAACACCATTTTCATCTCTCCACAGAGCTTATCAGTGAGTGCTGAATAAGGGGTTTGGAGGTTTATGAGTGAGTGAGTGAGGGAGTGAGTGAGTGAGTGAGTGGGTGAGTGAGTGGGTGAGTGAGTGAGTGAGTGAGTGAGTGGGTGAGTGAGTGAGTGAGTGAGTAAGTGAGTGGGTGAGTGAGTGAGTGAGTGGGTGAGTGAGTGAGTGAGTGAGTGGGTGAGTGAGTGAGTGGGTGAGTGAGTGAGTGAGTGGGTGAGTGAGTGAGTGGGTGAGTGAGTGAGTGAGTGGGTGAGTGGGTGAGTGGGTGAGTGAGTGAATGAGTGGGTGAGTGAGTGAGTGGGTGAGTGAGTGGGTGAGTGAGTGAGTGAGTGGGTGAGTGAGTGAGTGAGTGGGTGAGTGAGTGAGTGAGTGAGTGGGTGAGTGAGTGAGTGAGTGGGTGAGTGAGTGAGTGAGTGAGTGGGTGAGTGAGTGAGTGAGTGAGAGAGTGAGTGAGTGGGTGGGTGAGTGAGTGAGTGAGTGAGTGGGTGGGTGAGTGAGTGAGTGAGTGGGTGAGTGAGTGAGTGAGTGAGTGGGTGGGTGAGTGAGTGAGTGAGTGAGTGGGTGGGTGAGTGAGTGAGTGAGTGAGTGAGTGCGTGCATGCATGCCGGCAATGTTTCTTTCCCTTTCCTCTGCTCCCACGTCATTCACAAGCACATGTCCCTATGGGGAACCTCTCCCACTACACACAGCGATTCTCAATCCATCGGATGGAGGGAGTCAGCTGTGTATCGAAACATCTGAGGCCTTTGGTTTGATCATGCCATGACATACCCTGCCTCCCCCAAACCCAGGAGATTCAATAAGGTCCATGCTGACCCTTTAGAAAGAAGACTAAAGAAAGCATTTGCTGACTTCCTCTGGCTGGGCATCTGGCCAACCTTGGACAAAGGACAAAGCCAGGCAGAGCCCCGAGGAGCAGTGGGAGGAACGGGCTGGCCCCCAAGGCTGCAGGGCTCTGGTGTCCCTGCACCTCCACCCACATGCCCGAGACGCACTCACAGGTCCAGTGTTTGCCCTTCTCTGCATGGAAAATGGTTAATGTAATTTTGTTTTCAGAGAAACAGGTCTCCCACTCAAACATGCAGTGCCTCAGGAGAAGCCAGGGAGAGCTAGAGCATATCATCAAGGCTTCGGTGTAAAGCAACACTGCCTTCTCGCTAAAGAGTTTCTGTCTGTTCCTCTGCCTGTTGGTGGGGAGCTAGCAACTGCCTTGCTTTACCCTTCCAGGCTGTGGGCACCTAGGCTGAGCTTCCAGGCCACTAAGGCCTCAAGAGCAAGTGGGCCCCCTGAGGGCCAGAGACCCACTTTTGTCACCATCATCTATGTGCTTGGGTGTGTTTGACATTTAGGTCCTGGCTTCATTCATCAAAGAGGCTTGTTCAGCCAGTTGTTACACTGAGAACAAGCACTCAGTAATTACTGTTGAATGAATGAATGAATGAATGAGTGAATGGGAAGACTATAAAAGAGGACCTGAAGGCCTAAGACAAACGAGGGCCCATTGTGAAGGGAAAGTCACTGGGTGGAATCTGAGAGGACGATCCAGCGTGCAGAACCGTGGGCTGGAAGGGGCGATCTGAGGTGTGAGTAGCAGAAAGCTGTCAAGTGGCAAATGAGGACCACAGGACCCACCGGCCTCTGTCCACCTGCCCTTGGTCACCAGCCTCTCCTTGGTTCTTCAGTGGGAGCTGAGAGAAGGATGTGGGAAGTGGCTAGCTTGGCTGACGGACATTGCCTGTCATGACCTCACATTGACCTCTCCCTGCCAGCTGCCCCAAGAGTAAAACCAAGGGAGCAGTGGGAGTTTGCCCCACAGGCATCGCTCCAGCTGGAGGTGAGACAACGGTAGGCATGGCTTCCAAATTCCTGACTTTTCTCTGAGCTCACTGAAGGCAAGGCCTGGTTTTTCCCTAGGGACCAATGGGGACTTGCACAGTGACTTCAGACTAGACGCCTCACCCGGTGTGGCTGCCCAGGTTCTAGTTAATAATCAAAACCTGCTGCCTGCCCACATCTACCTCTATCCTGTTGAGATGAGACTGGGAAAATCCTGTTCCCAGGGACTCTGACACCACAATGCGGAAAGCCCGTTTAGAGTTGTAAATCCAGCCATGAGCTATAAAATGCTGGCCCCGGGCCAGGCCTGGGGCTGAATATCCAAAGGGTCCCCACCCCACCAAGTAGAGACTCTCAGTAAGCCCTCTTCATAAATAAGGCTTAGAAGGGTTGGGCCCATGCCCTTGACAATGACCTTCACCCCTCTGTCCAATAGGATCCATTTACGAAACCAGGGCTTGGAAATAGGTTTGTTTCTATAGAAGAGAGTTGCTTCCCAGATATGAAAATAAAAGACCCCCCCACCATGCAGCCTCCCACTGCATCCCTTACTCCATCTATCTAGTAAATAAACAGTTGCCCAGAGCCTCCTGGTGCCTGGCTCAACCTTCATCAGCAGCTCCCCAGGTGCTGATGTAAAACAGTTGGCATCAGAATTGCAGTATTCAGGGGACCCACTGCTGCTGGACACTGGGGTCTCAGCCTGATCTTTGAGAACAGTGACTGTTTGTTCCTTGGCTCCCCTGCCAGACACATAAGAGACCCGGCTCCCTAAGATGCTTACTTTGTAGGCAACTAAGTAAAACCTCTCCACAAAGTAAAACTAAAAAGGCTTCTGTCTTCAAGGACAGTTGGATCCTTTTTTTTTTTTTTAATGAGAGAAAAATTAAAAGGCCTTGCAAAGTGCTGAGAGGAGTGAATTATAAATGATCAGAAGGAGAAGATTGTCAGCTCTGGTCCCTACACTCAGCAGCCTGTTCAGCAAGGAGGGACAGTGGAGGGGGTGTGGGGAGCTGAAGGACTCCTCAGTCCAGCTCTGACAAGGAGAAACCCCTCCCCCAGAAAAACCTGGCCCTTTGCTGGGTCTGAACTGGGCCTCCTCGGAGGACGCCCTAGAACAGAATTTCTCAGAGCCGGGTCCCTAGACCAGTGGCATCCATCACCTGGGATCTTATTAGAAATGCAAATTCTCAGCCCTCATCTCCCAGCCCTACTGAAACTGAAACTCAGGGCGGTGGGCCCAGCAATCTGTGGTTCTGATGCCACCTAGTTTGAGACCCACTGAGACCCAGCTGCAAAGTCCATGACCACAGCCGGGGAGGGTCTATGCAACCGGCGCGAATCAAGACTGAGCTGGCACCTTCATTCTGACTTCTTGAGTCATCAAGGAGGTCACCATGTTGTTTCCTCAATCATTGACCCTCTAAACATCTTAAAACTCCATTTTCTGGCCAGACTCTCCCTCCTGCTCCCACACCAGGCAGATGGAGGCAGGGCTCCCAAAAGGACCAGGGACAATCATGGACTAAATGAAGCCCGTCTTCATAAAGTGCTGAAAACTATGTCGGGTCCTTCCAAGGACATCAAAAACATTGGCCCCTGTTCCTTCTTCTTGCTTCTCTCATCTCCTCAGAGCACAACATACCCCTGATGCAATTCTTCAGATATAAACATGAAGCAGGGATCCTCTATATGGATCTAATCCAGTCCTGATAGAGACACAACCTCCCGCTGTAAGAAAACATCCCAAATCATCATTTTGTCTAATTGCCCATCCACTCTGATGGCTCAGAAACCACACCAGTGCCTTGTTATCGAAATGGACAGTTTGACACTGTTTTAGCACCAAGA
This sequence comes from Aselliscus stoliczkanus, assembly GCA_033961575.1. Classification (NCBI taxonomy): domain Eukaryota; kingdom Metazoa; phylum Chordata; class Mammalia; order Chiroptera; family Hipposideridae; genus Aselliscus; species Aselliscus stoliczkanus. Next base: position 80,930,078 of record CM066740.1, on the reverse strand, counting down.
CAAAGCCACGCTGTAAAAGCACTGATTTAGTGAATCATTTGTCATTGAAATTCCCAGGAATGCTATAATACAGCAGGGGGAGAGCCACACTCCATGGGGGGATTTGCCTGTGTCTTCTTTAAGGGGTAGAGAGATGTTTTGTCTTACGGGGCCCCCCATTTGAACTTATTCCACCATTAGATGGGCCTTCAGTGACCACCGCAAACAGCATGAGATCCCATCCTTGGCACAGCTTAACGTAGGAACAGTGACCCTGTGACACTAGGAAGCCACGGAGAAAGACAGAGCCCTTCCAGGCCCAGCAAAGGGCAAGGTGCTCACAGCGGGGCCATGAGCAGCTGCTAAGGACCTAGTTCTCTTTGTGGCTGGGATTCAGATGTGATCTTCGGGGCTTCACTCCTTCCCCTGCCCCTCGGAGCCAGGCGTCTTCCTTTGTGAAGAAGCGAGTTGCGCATCTGCTTAACTCCGAGTCCTCTGAATTCTCCAGGTGTTACCCAGCCTGCCCTCATTTGCAGGGGACAGCCACAGGAACTGGAAGCATCCCGCCTGGGACCAACCTGCCAAGATTCTGCCACAGATAGTTCCCTTCCTCTGCCCCCAGAAGGATATCTTTCTGTGGCTCACGAAAGGGCCTGAAAGGCGAGCAGCATCCAGACTCTTCTACCTCATAGTTCAAAGCTCATTAACGGAGACCAAGTGGGGCTGGAAACAGCATCACAGGATACAATACACATACAGACTTTCAAAAACTAAAATAGCTAAACTTTTTGTCTGCTGTTTGTTTTAAGATTCACTCCCATGTAGGCACAAGCATTTGGCAAGCTGTGCTCGCCTTCCTGTGAGAAGGCAATAGAAACGCATCGGAAAGAACATTCACTTATTCAATAAATATGGTGGAACCCGAAACAACGCAGGGGTTAGGGGCGCCAACCTCCTGCACAGCCAAAAATCTACATATAACTTTTGACTCCCCAAAAACGTAGCTATTAATAGTCTACTGTTGACCGGAAGCCTTGCCAATAACATAAACAGTCAATTAACATGTATTTTATATGTATTATGTATTTTATATTTACATGCTATAAGTATTACATGTTATATGTATTATATCCTGTATTCTTTCAATAAAGATAGAGAAAAGAAAATGTTGCTAAAAAACATCAAAAGGAGAGAAAATATATTTACAGTATTTATTGAAAAAAAATCCCCATATTAGTGAACCCGAGCAGCTGAAACCTACATTGTTCAAGGGTCAGCTGTATTTATAACACACATACTTTAAGCCAGGCATGATACTAGTTCCCAAAGTCAGAATGCTGAGCAAAACTGCCATAGACCTTTTCTCGCTGGACTTCAGTGTAAGAGAGCAGACAAGCTTTCAACAAGTAAATAACAAATATAAATATAATTAAATAGCATGTTAAGTGCCAAGATGAGATTTTTTTCCAGGATTCCCTGGGCCTATAGAGTGCTTTGGGCAGGTTTTGGACGAGAGGGGCCTGATGGGAGTCTACAAGCAGTGTTTCGCAGAAGCCATCTAACCACAGCTGTAACTCGAGTTATCCTGAAAGGTATCACAGAGCATGGAGCTAGAGTAATCCCAACTATTTCCTCTTCCCTTGATGCCAGGAACAAATGTGGACATGAGACACCATTCCTGTGCTGGTACCTGCAGCCTATCTTCCTTCCTGGGTTCATGCCCACACCACTCTTTGTTTCTTGTCCTCCTGTGGATCTATTTACAGAAGAAGGCTTCTAGATGTTACTCCTATATTTCTCAAGATAATGAGAAAATGCCTAATTACATATAAACCAAAAAAACCACAAATTAGATTGTCAGGCCATTAATAACACTTGTGTGAGAATGCAGACCCAGGGAACTATGCCAGAGCCTATTTCTCAGAGAAAAGAGGAGAGAAGAGGGTGGGTCTGCACAGAATCTGGGCTGGAATGTTCTCAAATTTTCTTCCAGTGGACATATTAGCTGTGTGGAGGGCACCCTCAGGGCTGCCCGTCTGGCTTGTCTGTGTCTCTGGCTACTGCACTGGTCCTATCTCACCCCCCTAGACTCCTGGGGAGGCTCTGATTCCTTGCATTGTTTAAAGAGCCCTTTCATCAGCCTTGGGGATATCACAGCAGAAACAGTGCAAGAATCCATTCGCTTCAACCCCCCTCTTTAGACTTGGCAATAGTTCAGCCTGACACCATCAAAGCTCTTTGTCAGAGCTAGACATTGTTCTTCTGTCAAAAGCCTCTTGCCATCAGACAGGGAATGAGGGGGAGGCAACCTTTCCGAGTGGCCTTCTGTCCAGGCAACGCCAACACAAAGCTAAAGGCGTGGGTTTGATGAGAGATCACTAATACCAAAGCCAAGTCAACAGTGTAAATGCCAACCAAACGCTGGGAGCGGCTGTCAGCCACCTGTCCCCTTTCCCAGCCAAGATCTGACAGGAAGATGTGACCCGCCCACCCCCTGACACTGACTGACTGATGTTGTAATACATCCCAACTCAAGGAGCAGCCCCGGCCAGGAAAAGTGTCAACTCCTTTCAGCAGCAACTGGTGGAATGAGCCTCACGAGCAACAGAATAAGTAAGACCGATCAGAAGTTGCTTCTCGCCCTGCACATCTACACACATACACACACACACACACACACACACACACACACGCACCCCTCTACGCTCATCAGCCACAAACCCAGACACAGCCATTGACTTTCTGCTATGCAGGGGATGATGTCAAGGACGCAGCATTAGAAAAGCCTGTGTTTTTTTCACTGCTTTCCCAGTAGAATCAAGAGGTTATGGCTTGGAGATATTTCATATGACTAATGCAAATTCCATTACATGCGCTGTGGGTAGGAGGATGGAGAGAGAAAGAGAAGGGAATGACAGGCTGACTTGTTCTCCAGCCCATCAGGGAAACACAAAGCCTACTGCTGGCCTCGATCCCCATGGGCCTCTTACAATACGAGTGGCTCTCAGTGCTGACACAGGGTGACCAGCTGTCCCTGTTTGCCAGAGACTTCAGGGCTTCTGGACTTACAGCACTGAAATTAAGATAGTCATAGACAACTGGGACAGTTGGTCACTCTAAGAGCCTGATTCCTTCTCTTTAGGGAAGTGATATTTAAAATTCTGTGAAGTTGTATTTGCATATGTGCTCATTCCTATATACTATATGAGGAACTTCACTTTCTGCATTCGACACTCATGCTGTGTAATTTGGGCCAGGAGTTTACACGCATAAAAGAGTTTTATGATAGCATCAGAGAGTTTCTAAAGATAGTTTTTAGTTTGTTTGTTTGTTTGCTTGTTTTCTAAAGACAGTTTTGAATCGACTAGACTTTTATCTTACCTGATGACATTGAAGCCCTTATACGACACAAGTGCCCTGCAGAGGGACTGTGCCACCAACAGTCCAGGGCTCAAAGTAAAACCTCCAGGCACAGGAGAATACCACTTGGTGGGAAGCTGACTGAGCCACACACGGGCAAAGCCATGAGAGGCCCAGGCTCACATCAGACATGGCTCTTCCCAGCCAACCTCACTATCAGCCCAACTGCCCACCCAGGAGGGCCAACCCTCTGCAGGGCTTTGAGTAAGCTTCTGACTCCTTCTGTGTTCTCTGATCATATATTTTGAAACAGTTGAGAACACCTGACGTGGTAGCACACACTGAAACATTTGATATGAAAGCCTTTTTATAAGGTTAATCTGATGTCATTTCGAGGAGGCAAAGCCCAATCCCTCTGCTTTCCTCCCCCAGACCACCACACTCCGGTGCTCACCATCATATGAAGGTCAATGACTTGTGAAGGACAAGGGAGAATCAGGTCTATAAAGTGGAGCTAAGACCCAAGTGGGCAGGCGGGGTCTGCTAAAGACTTGCAACTCCTGCCTCTCTTGGGAGAGGGAGAAATCAGCTGGCATAGAACAAGCCCTGAATTGGGGGTCCTCAGCATTTCCTGATGGAGAACAAGATGGCTGTAATGTGCAAGTTGCCTTCCAGGGTCTCTAGATGAAGATTTGGGGACTTGAAGGGCAAGATGTAGGCAAATCCTCACAACCCTCTTCCTGCAAGCTCACAACAGGAAATGTGGCAAGGAGAGAGGACATAATTGACAAATAGCATTGTCTTAGCAATATTGCCTGTCTGCGTATATTTAAAAGTCTAGTTAGTTCATAGAGATGCCCGTTTGCTTTGCTTGTCGCTAGTGTGTGTGTATGTGTATGTGTGTGTGTGTGAGTCCTTGATTTTTAAAGCTAGACCAGTTCCTTTCAGCCCCTAGATCCAATGAGATGTTTATTATACTGCTATATGTTATAAAGGTGAGAAATGTAAAATCCATAATCCAACAGAAATATGAGATAGCAGAGCCCTCCCTAGAGCACATCACCTTGGCATAATCATTTTGGGTCACATCACTCAAGACAGCAGCTGGTAGATGAAGGAGGTGATGGAAAGAACCCCCAACCTTCACAGAAAAAGATTCAGGAGAAAGCCCATCTCCTAGCACTCTCTCCCCTGTCACCAAAGACAGAGAGAGGGACAACAACTCTTTTGGCTTCCAAAAATAATAGTGCTTGTTCCTTTCCATGAATGGACACCCACTCCCTTCCTCATCCCTGAGGCTGCTTTTCCTCCTGGCTTGTCTCTTCTCCCCCAGCAGTTACACTGAAGGCCAGTCCGAATGTTGACTCTCTGTTTCAATGTTACCGTGGGTGTTTGTTTTAAGTAGATTTTCCCAGAACAGGAGCATTACAGGTCAGACAGGGATCCCTGGACAGAATGGTAGGGCCTGGACCCTGAGGCTCTTAGGATGGCTCTAGAACCCTAGTGGGAGATGCTCTTAATCATTTCAGGTGGCAAATCTGGCGCAAACCGCCCAAGTCCAACAGCTGTTCCTGTGGCTGTCCTCTCCATGACAGCTACGAGAGGTGGAGGTGGGAAGAAACGAATGCCCAAAGCACCAGAGTCCTGGAACCCACTGAGCAGGGTTGGGGAGGTTTTCAGAAACGGAGTCTGTGAAAAAGTTCTCTAGGCTGCTCGCTTCCAGGGATGGAGTTTGTGGTGTGCTGAGCTTGTCTCCCTAAAGAACAGATGCTGTGACCCTATCATGAGCCTGAGATCCTCACCCAGCTCTGCCTGGAGCTTGGGTGTGACCTCTGACAGTTCTCTCTGGAACTTTCACTATAACCTGAGGGTTTGGATTAGATGAGGCTCCTCCCAGCTCAGTGAACTTTTCTACTTACCTTCTCCAGCCCTTGAGGAAACGATTGACCTTCCAAGGCTCTGGGAAATAAGTGTGTTTCACATCTAATCCTATAAACACAGTGGAAGGCCCCATCTGTCTCCTACTCTCTCATAGCTTTCCCAACACGGGCTCTATATTATTCTTATTAACTTGATAGAACATGATGCTACAGTATCTAATATATCCATCCCCAGCTAAACTGCAAGCGCCCAGAAGGCAATAGTGGTGTCATGATCCTTTTGCATCCTCACAGCTCTTACTATGGTGTAGGGTTGTGGCTCTCAAACTCATCACAATGAAAAATGCAGATGCATGGGCCCCATCCCATACTGACTGGATCAGAGTTTCAAGAAATAGGTAACTATCTTTTAAAGGCTCCCTGGGTGACTCTAATGAGAAGCCAGCTTTATGAGCCACTAGAAGAGAAAGGCATGCAATTGAAAGCACATTGAATTCTAGCCAACTGGTAGACCTGATCAGAAAAAGTAAGAGCAATGAAAACTCCTTGTGTGGTAAAAGTAAGAAGCTATCTAGCTGTCTAGGCCCACAAGAGAAGGGCGTCATCTGGCTATCTTCCGGCCATCTTCCGGCCTTCCTCATTATCAAGTCAGTTTGTTCTGGAATGTCTATATTTACCTTTCAGGGTAATAATTATTATTTATGGGATGACCTGCACACTACATTAAGAACAGGATATGGGCCGGCCGAGTGGCGCGGTGGTTAAGCGCTGGCTTAGGAAGCCAGCGGCCCCGGTTTGGGTCCCACATATGAGGGCCAGGGACACTGCCCTCAAAAAAAAAAAAAAAAGAGTAGAATAACTGTCAAATTTCTCCCCCAGTTTTCAGGTACAGGGAAGGGGGCTCAGCTCTCATGGATGCAAGACAAGCCTAAGGATGGGAAGCTATCCGTGCCCTTTGCTAGTCAAACTTCTGTCATGCACACTTTGCAGATTCTTGTCGGGTCCTGAATCCAGTGATGTGACAGGAAGGGCTGGACTAGAAGGATGGCAGACGCAGAAAGAAAAGAGGACAGAGAGAATTCGTACGTACCTTTTTTCTAATCTCCCTCTTTGCCTGAGCCGATACCAGAGAAGGGAGACATTCTTGGATCTTTGCCCTTGGCCTGCTAATATCGGTAATAGTTCCCTTAATCTAGACCAGCCTCACAGCTTGTAACACAGGCAAGAGATACAATATCGCAGCCACTTCAACTCTTTTCTCTCTTCATGACAGGCATGTGATGGCCCCCGAAAGAAAAGGGAAACACAGCGGCCAGCTGCAGAGGCAGGGGGAGGCCAGGAGGAAAGGGTAGGGGCCTGGCTTGTGATTACGACATTTGAAATCGGGAAACGGAGATACAGATGTCAGAGCAGCTTGTATCTTGATGGCCTGAAAGACTGGAAGAGCCACCGCTGAGGCTTGGTTGGTGGTGAGGGAAGTCAGTGGGCCACAGCTCAATTCCCAGGCCACTTCAATCTCAAGGTGGCACTTCACCAGAGAAGGGGAGAAATTCTGAACATCAGCCACACGGGGAGGGCCAACAGAATGGATAGCCTTAAGCTCAGTAGTTTTCCAGCGTCAGTGTGTGTGTCAGAACCACATGGGAAGCTGGTTTAAAATTCAGATTCCTGGGCCCCACCCTCACAGGTTTTTGCCATACCACCAGTCTGAACCCAAACCCCTGGCGTTCCAGTGGGTGGGGAGAAGCTGGGTTATCCCTTTTGCTCTGTTTACATCTCCTTGAAAATGGCACAGAGCCCCCTCCTTGGCCCCCACCAGGCACAGCAGCCAGGGTTTGCTGGGCCTTAACGAGCAGTGGGGCAGTAGCCTCCTGCAGGGCCAAGTTGCCCAGCTGCCCGCAGTGTGGGCTGTGGTTAAGCCCACACCAGCAGGGGCTGTGTTCTTGTTCTGAAATGCTTCTCCAGCCCGGGCTAGCCCATGGGGAAATTCAGCCCCGGGTATGTATCAGGAAGGCTGCTGATACTTGAGAACTCGCTGAAAATGTGACCAGGATTACATTACCCGCTTTGAGCAGCTCAGGTCAGATTTCCAGATGCAGAGAAGGCCTTCTGGGGACAAGGCTTCAAATGGCCAAGCCATCACAGTGTTCTACTTCGGCCCCTCCATGGCCCTGTGGGAAAAGGAAGTGTGTGTGCATATCTGTGTGAGTGTGTGTGAGTGTATGCGTGTGTGTGTGTGAAGGTGTGAGTGTGTGTGTGAGGGTGTGAGCGTGTGTGTGCGTGTGAGTGTGAGTGTGTGAATGTGTGTGTGTGGGTGGGTGTGAGGGTGTGAGCGTGTGTGTGTGAGCGTGTGAGCGTGTGTGCACGTGTGTGTGAGGGTGTGAGCGTGTGTGAGTGTATGCGCGTATGTGTGAGGGTGTGAGTGTGTGTGTGAGGCTGTGAGCGTGTGTGCGAGTGTGTGCGTGTGTGTGTGTGTGAGTGTGTGTGCATATCTGTGTGAGTGTGTGTGAGTGTATGCGCGTGTGTGAGGGTGTGAGCGTGTGTGAGTGTATGCGCGTGTGTGTGAGGGTGTGAGTGTGTGTGAGGGTGTGAGTGTGTGTGCACGTGTGTGTGCATGTGTGTGAGTGTGTGTGTGTGTGTGCACTTAGGAGTATAGATGTAAGGCAAGCAATATGAGGGTATACAGCAGGACTGGATTCTTTGGATGTACACATATGAAATCTGGAGATTATGTATTTTTTTCTTCCTTTTGTAGAGGATAAGACCTTCTTACTTTATAAGCACTGACTGAGCACCTTCTCCTTGTAGTCAGCACCATGGGAGATGCAAAGGCCCTTAGACAATCAGAGGGTACAACCTAGCTAAAAGATTTTCCAAGACAAGAGTGCATTTCACTGTCTTTCTAATCCATTTCCAATCAATTTCACTCCATGCATAGAGCCCAGACCGCTCCCATTTAGCCAGTGTTTACCAACCAGCTATCATATGCACAGTAATATCCCAGATGCTGTAGGGTATACCATAGAAGCATAATAAATAATTGGGGAGCCAAGTTTATCATGCATAAAGTTAATGGAGAAGGATATGAGACAAATTTATAATGCCAATAACATGTACATAACCCAAGGATCTTTCTCCCAAATCACAGTTTGTCTAAAACTAGAGTAATGAATATCTCCTAAAAGGAAAAAAAAAAAAATTAGGGACTTTCCAGTTTGACTTAAATTTTTGTTTTTGTTTTTTGAGGGCAGTGTCACTGGCCCTCATATATGGGACCCAAACCAGGGCCGCTGGCTTCCCAAGCCAGTGCCCAACCACCGTGCCACTCGGCCGGCCCCACTTAAATTTTTTTTTTTTTTAAATATTAGGGCAGTGTCACTGGCCCTTACGTGCAGGATCCAAACCGGGGCCGCTGGCATCCCAAGTCAGCTCTCAACCACCACGCCACTCGGCCGACCCAAAATTTTTTTATAATATTACTTGAACATGTATAAAAATAAAACTTGGCATAAATTTTTAAAATTTATAAATAAATAACAAAACAAATTATAAATTACATACCAAAAAATAAAATTCCTGCAAAACCAATAATATTCAAATTAACACCACTAATTTAATGATTCTATTTTGCTGTAGTGGTGTTGAGTTTAATAATGGAAAGTAATAGCCTCAGGGCTGGTTTTTTATTTAATCAACTTGGCTTTGTAGTTTGACTTTCATAATATTAATTCAGAGAGGGCCTATTTACATAAGAGTGTTGTTCAAAATTATGTTGATGGTTTCAAGGCTTTGTCTGCTACTTCAGAATAATCAGTCCTTGAACTTAACCAAAACTTGCAGAATGCTGTGCTCAGATACCTATTTTAGTGATATATCTATTGTCTGATAACACTGTAAAGCTGTCTAATTCCATGGAAGATAAGATTAACATTGTGACATTAAATTTAATACAATTATTGTCTGTATTAGGGAAGTAAAATTCTTCATTGTCTATTTACTACTATATCTACTTTTAATCAACTTCAAGTTACAAAGAACTCAACTCAACTGAGCCACACCATATATCTGCTTATACATTGTGATGGTAAATTGTCTGTGTCAACTTGATTGGACTAAAGGATGCCATGAGAGCTGGTGAAACATTATTTTTAGGTGTGTCTGTGAGGGTGTTTTCCAAAGAGATTAGCGTTTCAATCAGTAGACTGAGTAAAAAAATAATTGCCCTTACCAATGCAGGTAGGCATCATCCTACCCATTAAGGGCCTGATGGAACAAAAAGGTAGAGGATTCAGATTTGGAACATCCATCTTCCCCTGCCGTCACACATGGGTGCACCTGGTTCTCAGGCCTTTGGGTTTGCACAGGAACTATACCACCAGTTTCCCTCGACCTCCAGCTTGAAGGTGGCAGATCATGGAACCTCTCAGACCTCCATAATCACATGAATCAATCCCTTAAATCTCTGTCTATGTATCCAATTGATTCTGTTTCTCTGGAGAGCCCTGATTAGTGCATATGGGAAGCAGCAATGGTACACTCTGTGGCACTCAGCAGCCATGAGATGTCCCCGTTCTCCCACCTCACTTCCTTATTTGAGGCCACAAAGCTTCATTTATACAGCCACTGTAATTTCATTTAGCTTTCACGTATTTCCAATAGGAGACAAAGTATAAATGTAAGCACCAAAATATTCTGAGAGTTTTGGTTAAAGGATGGTCCTTTTCAGGAGATCTTAGATTAACATTTCTAATTTTCACAGAACTAAAATCATAAAGTTAAAGAATTACTGTAAAGAAGTCACAAACCCCTAAGAATGCTGGGACGCACTCATAACCTTTCATTCTGACCTTCCATTGCCGCCATTTCTCCATGCCAGGCCACTCAGAGGTGTATTCAGAAGAATTAGGTCAGTTAAAAGGATGAACTCAATGTTGGAAGAGAACAGCTAAAGCCAAGTACTAAATAAATAGGACTTTCCCAAGCTTTGAAGAGAAAGCACCTATTGGGTTGTCGGAAAAATCATGACATATTTTTTCTATGTTTTTCGTAGCAAAAATGTATCATGGCTTTTCTGACAATCCAATAAATGGTGCATAATTCCACACAGGTGACTCTCATGGGTGCACCCAGGCTCCCAGACCTGGAATTTCCATTTCTGTCCTCAAAGCAACTCTTTTCATCAAGTTTCCCAGGTTGGAATCTCAAATTACCTTTTGGGAAAACAAAGCCCCTTTGCACTGAGAGTGACCCCAAAGCCTACCACTATGGCTTCCCCCATTAAGATATGCCCCAAGTCTAATTCACTTAGTGTGGGGGAGGGTTCTGAGAATTCTCGATTGTCACTGACCATCATTGACACCCCAAATCCCACAGTCCAATCCAGTGGGAACAGCTTTGGAAATCCTGCTTTCCAAATGGATCCAGAAGGCTCTTCTAGGTGAGCTTGTCTTTGAGATCTCTCACTTGAATGGGCTATAGATGTTCCTTTAACTGTTAGACCAGTGGAAACAGGCCCATTCACACACACACACACACACACACACACACTACAAACATTAATTCTCAGAGACAGTAGCTTCTATGAGGAAGAAAATATTTCCTCACTGTCTCATAATCTCCAAGGTGCCATCTTCACCCATGACGTCAGAAAATCATATTTTTATAAAGACTAGTGTTTACTTTCTTTATTCCTCTTCAGGCTTACAGGATGAGAAAAAGATCACACATTCCATAGTAGCTGTTCTCTCAGATACAAGAGAAGTTTTGAATTGACTATTCTCATGAGGACTTGTCTAAATTTTCCACCAATGGCTTTTGCCCTCGGAAGGCTGGCCTTGAGGGAAGAGAGGGCCGTGAGACTCACTTCCCATTACACACAGTATAGGTTCTCAAAGCAGGCAAACATCAATATTTTCTACAGTTACAAAGGAGGCTGCATGGACAAGGTAAGGATTAAGTCAACACTTGAAAGGTAACTAGGCTCGGTATAGGTGTGGTTGAGATGAGGTGGGGCAGGGAGGGAGGGAAATAGGAGTGAGGGACAAGGACCAGGAAGGGTACAGAGCCCTGTATAGGCCAGAGCGCATGAGGACACTGGAGCCGGTGGAAACAGTGGGAGATGAGAGTAAGTAACTAGAAGGGGGACGATTGCAGAACTACTAACATCCCAGATGGAGTTTAGTCCAGAAGGCCATGGGGGAATTACTCTATTTCCTTGAGGAGAGAAGAGAGAATTTAGAAGTGAAGTGGTATTTGGAACAGATAAATCTGGCAATGGGGAGCAGAATGGATTGGCCTGGACACAAGTTAAAGGGTTGTTATAATAATCCAGGTGATGACGCCCTGGTTGTTAGACCTTAGTTCCATAAGGCCAAGTGCTGTCAACTGTGATAAACCCAAAGCTGCCCAGTGTGCCACACATGCAGGAGAGGTTCATGTCTTCAACTAAATAGGCTAAATAAAGTCTATTACCAGAAGACGTCAGTAATGGAGCCTGGGTAAAGATTACAAAACCCCTCCTTATATTCAGATAGATGCCACCCCCACATATATCTGGCTCAAAGAGCCATCATCTTCTGTGTTATTTTATTTTGTTTTGTTATTTTATTTTGTTTTGTATTAAAATAGGTCACCAGGATCACTCAGCATGTTCCCAACTTACTCCCACTAGCCTAGAGTGACAGAGAGAGATGATGGAAGAGGCAAGCCCAGTCACTCCCAGAATCTCAGGGATGGAAATACTTCTGGTGGCACTCACATTCTATGGCAGGACCCAGTTGTCTATGGTTACAATCTTGTTGCAAAACAAACCATCAAAAAACCCCGGTGGAGTACAACACTAGATGTTCCTTTTTGCTCATGAGTTGATGGGTTGTCTGGGCTGTGATCCTGATCTGAGGAGTCAGTCTCACTCATGTGTCTGGTAGGTCAGCTGGGGGCCAGATGATTTAAGATGTCTTCACCTTGGATGACTCAGCTCTACTCTGTATAGTCAGTCTGTCATCCACCAGGAGCCAGGTTTGTTCACATAAGCGGGAGTTAAAGGAGGCAAACCAGTCTTTTGCAAGTCTATGTTTTTATCCAATTTGCTCAAGTCCCATTGGCCACCTCAGGTCACATGTCCCTGAGTCAAAGTGGGTAGAGACTGCAAAGCTACACAGCAAAAGGCATAGAGAGAGAGCTCATTAATGGGGCCTTTAAGGACATTAGTGTCTCACAGTACCTGGAGGAGAAAAGACGGGAAGAGATTGGAATTCCAAAACCTTGGATTGAGGAAGGAAACCTCGATAGTAGTGTTAGAAAGGGAATGGTAGATCTGGTAACCAGGAGAAGCGAGCCTTGAGTGTTAGAAAGACTGATGAGCCTCAAACTGACCTCCTGGATTAGTCTTGCCTTCTCCACACCTGTGAGCAGTGAAAGCTTGGACAAAGGATGGTCGTTTGGGTCTTCACTGCAGGCAATCACACAGACTTTTGCTTTCCCTCCCAACTGGATCTTTGCCTTCAGCATTCAAATACGACCTGTTCTCCTTAAATAAACTCTCACTTGGCTTCATATGTCTCTCCAGCTACTGGAATTCTTGAATTGTAAGGAAGAGAAGGAATAGGTGGGAAGCAACACTGGCCACCGTGCATGGATGGTTGTTCCCTTCCAGGTAGCATAGTGAGATAGAACTTGGGAGCAGGAGGACTTGGTCAGGACCAGCTGGGGAGAGGCAAGGTGAGATCTTGACCTACCTCTGTCATTGGCAAAGACTACGAAGGTTAGAACGTGAGATCACTGTGTGTTTTTGATTCTTGACTCTGAGATAAGGCATAATCCGACATGTACAGGATATCTGCAGCCTCCTTGAAACTTAACCAAGAGATGATCCATTTCATGAAATTTCTCAGTCTCTACTTCCCAAGAATGATTTCTACTGAAGGGGCCATGCTGAGAGCAGAGTGTGAAGTTTCCTGGGGAAGCTCTTTGTTTCCTGCGGAGGTAGGGAAATAACCTGAGGGGAACTGATTGAAGCAAAGGGCTTCGGAACAGCACAAGAAATGCCCAGGAGCTGAGGAACATGGGAACCAGGAGATGGGAGTGGCTTCCAGGGAGAACTCAGAGAAGTAGGGGAAGAGGCTGAGGGGCCTAAATCAGCAGTTAGTAAGCAATAGGCAGGTGACAGCTGGGAGGAACACTAGCCAAGCCAGTGGGACAAGTGGCCTCTAGGAGCGCGGTTCCAGCCTGAGTCAGAGAGCTGGCATCTGTGACCAAGAGGGCCATAGGCAAAGCTTGGCCTCAGGCGGAGGGTTCAGGTACTTCAGACTGCCATGGAGATGAGGAATTCCAGGGCCTGTGAATTAGCCACGATGCTGAGACGCCTGGAAGGAGGAGGAGATGACAGGGAGCAACTAAAGAGGACTTGTCAGTGCCTACATCTGTGCCAGGCTGGAAGAGTAACAAGGGACCGGGTCTGCAATTTACTTCACCTAAGCAACATTTGGTCCCTCTAATCCCTGCAACTTGCAGTGGGATTTAATTGTGGATGCAGATCGGTGATGTGCAGAGGATAGGAGAGTAGACTGGCAGAGGTGAGGGGAACAGGAGGAAACCATGAATTCGGAAGTGGGGTTCACAAAGAGATCCCTAACACCTTCTTTGTCTTCTGATTGGAGGTGAAGGAACCCTTTGGTTAATTATTATCCAAAGTAGGGGATCAGTTATAATTTCCTTTCCTTCATCTATGAATATTAAGACTCACCAGCAGTAGGACTTGTCTTAGGGCTGGATTTTTTTTTTCACTCTCTTTCCCCCAGGGGTGGAAATAATTAATGCTGACTCCTGTGATCACAGAGATACATGTGTAAGGCAATGGGCCAGTGACTTTGACCTCAATATTGCTCAGCTCAAACCAATTGCCCTACTAGATTTCCACATGCTGAGGAGTCCAACTCTGGTTGCTGGTTCAGCAATTAGCATTTCTCCAATCGTCCCCTTCTCCTAAGAAGAGAGCGCCATCTTGTGTAGAAATACTGAAGTTTTTCAGGCTATGCCAACTCATTTTTTAATTTTTCCTCTAGTTTACCAGGTTTCTACCAGATCTGATCAATTTGTTATTTTCTTCAGTTAAAGTCCAAAAGGAATAATTGTATCTTTTTCAGGCTCCAACATATGTATACCTTCAGCATCTCTGGAAAGCCCTGAATATTTTCCCTTGAAAGGGGCCAATAGTGAGATTGGCAAACACTCCTTCAACCAGCACAACCCTCCTGGGAAAATGGCATTTATTGAGCAACTAATATATGCCAGATAACTAATATAAGGTCTCAGTTTTCTGTTGCAGCAATTCTGTAAAGGAGATGTCATGACTTTCCTTTCATACATAAGGAAAATGGGGTTCTAAACATATGAAGAGTGTCGTCCAGGGCCATTCTGTGACAAAACTAGGGTGATTCAAATTGGGATCTTCGGGGCTTAAAGCCTATCACTCTCTCCATACATCCATGCCGTCTTGAAAGAGAAAGCAGTGCTCAAAGAAAGCACTTTCATCAAGTTGCAATCCCCATTTTGCAAGTCACATCACTGTCCATGTGAATGGGACCCTGGATTTGTGCAGTGCACAGCCTGTGCACCCTTATGTGGCCATGTGTGTATTTCCCTCCCCTCCTCTGTTACTGTACCTCAGGGCCATTTTCTCTTCCCTAGGTTACACCAAAGCAGAATCAAAAGTCCTAAGAAAATCCTCAACTTCCACTGAAGTGAAAGACAAAGACGTTCCCCTCAGAGGCCTGAGAAAGAGGAGAGAAAAGATGGTGACCACTGAAAACAGGACTGGAGGATGGTCTGGACTGTGGACAGATGAGCAGCACTCCAAATGGAAGAAAGGAGACCCTACTATCAGACAGGCCCAGTAAGGAAGATGAGCCTCCCCAGGGGAAAGGCCCTGCCAAGTTCTCCAGTGAACAACATCTGAACTATCTGGCAACTGAGGAAGCAGCTGTGGCCGCGTCTGGGCAGCTTAGGTGTAGCCCAAAGACACCCCCAAAGACTAGGGGACCTGGAGGCTCCAGGGGCTCCGACCACATCAGCCTCTCCCCACCCCAGGAATTTGAACAAACTGGGCATTCAAGTTCAGTTTAGCTACATAGAATATGGCACTGGGAAGCCCCCACAAATACCTGGCTCGCATAAGTTTAGACAATGAAAGGAGAAAACACACTCCAGCATGGGCAGATTCAGAGAACGCTTCACAAAGCAAGTGTTTGACAGCATTTGAGCTTCCCTGGCTGCACTGCACATGTTCAAATCTTCTTCTCCCCAACCAGATGTCACCTTGCCTCTTTCCTGCGGAGCAGGTCAAGTGCAAGAAGGAGAGAAGGTCAGGTTTCTCCCTGGTTCTTGTGGATGTGCCCAGGGAGAAATGTGGGGTGGGAAAGAGAGAAAGATGTTCCCCACGGTAAAAAAATAAAGCCGGGCTGGGTATGTTTGCCTTCACTCAGATGTCCTCTAGATATTGCGCAGGGCGAAGGGACTATTTATTTTGCCATTTACACATGATCACAAAATTCAATTTTGAAAACACAGGGACAGAGAATTTGCTCTTACACGATTGAAGTAATTTTACTATTTTGGGAATGTCTAAACATAAATACATTAAGACACCCCTCTGCCTAAGGCTGATCAAACTGTGGCATAACTAGCATTGGATCCATTAACCCGGGAAATGGAGCTCCAACCAGCTGGCTGATTGCAAGGTTTGCACATGGTTGGCACACACCAAATGTTTATGCGGGAAGGGAGGAGTCCTCATGAGCTGAGATACACAGCAATCAGGAACTTTGGAACTCTGAAAGAAAAGTAAAGGGCTTTTGAAGGCAGGGGGCAGTGTCCTCTAGGAGGTGGCAGATGTCGCCTGCCCTAAGAACCCCCCTAGCCTGCTGAAGCTGGAATGAAGGGCTCGCATCCAAACATTCTAGAGGCAACCAAGGTCTTCCCAGCCTGCACACAGGATGGGTTTCTTTGGTTTTCTTGTTTGCTTTCCTTTGATTCTGCTGTTCAAAGGAAACAGAGTATGTTGATGTTTTGGACAAAGAATGTGCTTTCTGGGTGATGTTACGCATCTTGCCATAGAAAGAAAAGGAAGCAAGGGGGCAGAAGGAGGCAAGGCGCATGGGATGCCTCAACAGAATGAAAACATATGAGATTTTCATCTAGCATTATAAAAACATGGGTATGACATTCCGCTGTGATGTGTCCTTTATCTTTTACTCTCTAAACCATGGATAACAAAAACAAACTGGTGTGGAAAATAAATGTTACATGGGGTAGAGCTGAGGGGTGGATGCCAGGGGGCACAAACATCCTTGACACAGATGAGAACCAACTACATACCTCATCTCATTGAATCCTCACAACAGCCCAAAGGTACCTAGTGTCTAAGCAAATAAGAACAAAACAAAACCAAAATAGGGTCATGGAGAAAAGTCGCATAGCTGAAAGTGTTAGACCCAAGACTTGAGTCCAGGTCATTCTAATACCAACATTCCTTCTCTTTCCACTGCCTCCCAAAGACAATGAGGACTATGAATATCACAAAGCAGCACAGCCATCAGCCACATATAGAAGGTCCTTATCCATCCACCTAGGCCAAAGGTACTCACTCCTAGAAATGACCAGCTTACTGGAGGCCTCAGTTTTTTAGAAGAGAGGCAGTATAGGTAAGATATTTTTAGCTAGCCTACTTCTATCAGGCTATTAGGCTATACTCTTTCCAGTATAATAATGGACAGGGTGAGTAATGGGATTTTGTTCTTAAGAAGGTTAAATGTCCACATCTAAGCAGCTGTGGTATGCTGGGATCAGGGAATTGTTTTGCCCTCTGAGACAGGCCAGAGGTGAGAAAGCGGGTTATGGAGGCTGTGCAAGTCAACACATGCCCTGAGCCCAAAAGCTGGAAGAAGTGGGCAGAGAGGCTGGTATTAGATTCTGCCCCTCTTTTTCATTTCATTTGACTTGGATTGGTCTTTAATCAGAATCTGTGTTGACAGAAGAAATGCTGAGGCCCTGTCCACACCAGCCTGAAACAGCTTGAAGACCAGTCAGCCATTCCATTCTTCTCTCTACATAATGCCAGGGTCCCTGTATTTGCTGGGTTTTTTCATTCCTCGGCCAAACATTTGAGGGTCCGTATGTTTAATGCACATAGTTTCCCTTAGAGCCAAACATTTGGATTGTAAAACATGGAGAACATATGCATAGTTGACTTTCCATTCAGATATTTGGCATTGTACAAAGACAATTAAGTTTTAATAACAAAGTCTAAGAAGGGCCGGCCGAGTGGCGCGGTGGTTAAGCTCTGGCCTTGGAAGCCAGCGGCCCCGGTTCGGTCCCACATATGAGGGCCAGTGACACGGCCCTCAAAAAAAAAATAAAAATAAAAAAATAGCAGAACAAAGTCTAAGAAAGAAGGGCTGGCTATGCATAGGAGGGAACATTGTTTCAGCTAGGTCAGTGTGTATTTTAAGAGCTAGTGAATATTTTTATCGAGCTGAAGTTCATTTGGTCTGAGGCCCCCCATCACAGAGAGCCAAAGGAGTGTGGCCAGGATGACATCACAGCTGCTGGGCTGAGCTGAACTCCAACTTTACCTGATGGCAGCCAAGAACAAGACGACCAGAGGGCAAGAAAAACTGTGTTCCCAGGAGTTTTTTTGTTTTGTTTTGTTTTTATAGCTGAGCCATCCTGCCACCTATTGGCAGCTCAACGTCAACTCAGCTTGGGCTGGCCTTGAACCGCCGTTGCTCAGAGCTCAGTTCACACTCTTGAGCGAGCTCTTAACCAACTGAGCCACTCGGCCGGCCCTTCCAAGGAGTTTTTGAACCAGGCTGGAGAAGTCAAATTCTATTGTTAGAAACAAACCCATGGGGGTAAAGAATCAAGAAATAATCGTTCAAAGATCAGAAGGATGAGGCAAGAGGCCCAAGACCATCTCTGTGACTGAGCCTTGTCTAGATCAGCTGCAGGCTAAGTACTGGATTGAAGGTACAGGTAGATCATCTTGTAGACCACAGATTTTTAGGGTCTGTTCAGGAATAGCTGTCTCAGGGGACTTACCTGGTCATTATAAAGAATTACAGTTCACAGCCCTTTCGAGGCAACACTCTTTGGGCCAGTTTCAGCCTGCCAAGGACCTTTGGTGTCACGCAGGCCAGTGCACGAAACCCCTGACCATGTGGATGGAAAGGGTATGAAGGACATCGATCAGCACGCAAGAACATAACCTCCATTAAGTTGAACGTCTTGGAGGAGATGGGAAGGAAATGTGGAAATAGTGAGGCTAATAGTTAAAACCATGCACCTCAGCTTCAGACAGGCCGGCATTCAAATCCCAATTCTGCAACTTAGTTAAGTGTTTGGGAACAGAGGACTAACTCGTCAAAAACCTCAGCTGCCCCATCTGTGAAGCCAGCATAAAAATGACCCCTGCTCCACTGGAACATTTTGAGGCTTGAAGGGCATGGCAATAGCTAATGTGTGTTGAGTTCTTACAGTGTGCTGAGCCTCTTACAAGTATCCTCACATGCCTGGCAAATGGCAGGAATGCAAATGTTTGCTATAATAGCCATCTGTGTTCTAAAATGTTCACACAGGAACTATAAAACATTTTAATCAAGCAACACAAAAGGCAAGTTTTTAAACTCAAGTCACTACTCATGGCCTATTACAAAACATTTCTTGAGGAGTTTGTAGTCTAGCAGTGAAGACAAGATGAACACAAAAAGAACTACTAACTACCATATGAGAAAGTACGTGTGTGCTGAAATCAAGATATAAAGACTACAGTAGGAGCAGAGGAAAGGGTTCCTTGCATCTGGATGAGACAGTGCTGCCTCTGGGGGTGGGGCGTGGCAAACTGGGGGTGGGGCACGGCAAACAGTAACCAAGGGCACACCAACAGCTGTTCCCACCTCTGTTCCTTATTGCTTATTTCCCAGCTAAATACTCCCTTTCCCAGCTTCCCTTGCAGCTAAGATAAGGGTGGCCATGTGACACTTCAAGGAAGATGATGGAGGTTTCTGAAAATGATTTTACTACTTGATAAAAGAGGAATCCATCACTGGTGGTACCCTGGCCATCCTTCTTACCTTGAACATGGACATGATGCCTGGAGCTATAGCAGACACTTTGCAACCATATTGTGACAAGCCAACATACCAAGATGACAGAAAAGAAAAATCAACTGGGTCTTTAGTGGCCTGGCTGAGCTGCTAGGGCAGCCCTGAACAGCCCAGCTCTAGACTTGTTGTTATGTGAATAACTGAATGTTTTTCTTGTTTAAGTCACTGTTGGTTAGGATTTATGTCACTTGCAGCTGAATGCATTCCTAACTGAAGCAGCATTGCAAAGGGCAAAAGCGCAGAGGTGGGAAAACACAGGGCGCTGTCAAGGAAAGATGAATGAGCCCTGATTTGTTCAGCAAGAAACAGAAGAGGGAACTCAGGAAACCAGGCTGGAAATATAGGCTGGGTCCTATGTAAAATGGCAAAGAGTTTAGATTAGGTGATAGGGAAGCTAATGAGTGTTTGCATGGGAGAATGATGTAGCAAGAACTCACTTCTGGAAGATTAAATTGTGGGCAGTTTGGTTTGGAAGGAAGAGGTGCTAGAAGCTGGGAGAGCTGTTGGTTAGCATGCTACAGCAGTCATTCAGGGGAAAGGTGGGGAGCCCCTGGCCAGGGGTGGCCAAAGTGGGAAAGGAGAAGATATAGGTGCAGACTGACTTCCCTTTTAACTTTTCCTTAAATATGGAGGACATCAACTATCAAAGCAGAACTTAAAACTTAAAAGGGCCATTTTTATGGACTACCTATATTTCATACCAAGAAGTACTCTTATGACTTACTATCACTCTTAATATACAAAAACCAAAAAAAAACGCTTTAAATTGGGCTGACAACTATGTTCCAAGGCAATCGAAGAGATTTGTTAGAGCCATCATCTCACTATGCCTTCACTTGCCACGTGAGAAGGATCCATGTTTCAGGTGTATTTGCTGAGGAAAATAAGAAGTAGAAAGTGCTAGAGATGTGAGGAAGCAAAAATATAAGTGGTTAGCACTGACTTTGTGTCAAACCCAGGTCTAGAAATGTTTATATATTTTACCCCACATCTACTGATTTTCAAGACTGGTATTCCTCTCTTCCTTTTACAGCTGAGAAAACTAAGGTTTAGAAAGGTTATGTTGTATGCCCAGGTTTATATACCTATTAACTGGCAGGGCTGAACTAGATTGCATACTCGCAATACTGGGACAAGCCTCACAGCATCTGTTATGGGCTGAATGGTGTCTCCCCAAAATGCCTACGTTGACGTTTTAATCCTAGAATCTCAGAATGTCACTACTTTTTGAAGATAGGACCTTTAGAGAAAACATTAAGGTAAAATGAGGTCAAATGAATGAGGCCCTAGCCCAACATGACAGTGTCCTTATAAGAAGAGATTAGGACACAGACAAACACAGAGGGATGACCATCCGAAGACATAGGGAGAAGACGGCCACCTAAGAGCCAAGGAGAGCAGTCTCGGAAGAAAACCCTACCGATACCTTGATCTCAGGCTTCCAGCCTCCAGAATTGTGAGAAAACAAATTTCTATTGTTTAAGCCAACCAGTCTGTGGTACTGTGTTACGTCAGCCTAAGCGACCTAGCACAGTATGTTGGCTTTCTTCCCCAACCAGTCACTTTTCCTGCCACGCCTGAAGGCAGGGGGGCCAAACGACTAGGTGAGAGAGGAAGCAGAGTTCTGCATTCTCTGTACCACCATCATGTCCCAGTCTTCTTAGAGTAAGGAGAGACCTATTCTGCTCAAAAGTGCTAGAAATCTCCTCCAAAAATTAAATATAAATAGAATGACCATCTGACCCAGCAATTGCACCCAAAAGCATTGAAAACAGGTATTCAAATAAATGCTTGTACACAGATGTCCATAGCAGCATTATTTATAATAGACAAAAGGTGGAGGCAACCCAATGCCCACAGATGAACGGATAAACAAAATGGGGTATCTCCCTGCAATGGAATTCTTTTCACCCATAAAAAAGAATGAAGTACTGACACATGCTACCACATGGATGAACTTTGAAAACATTATGTGAACTAAGACACCAGACACAAAAAGCCACATTTTGCATGATTCTGTTTATATGAAATGTCCCAAAGAGGCCAGTCTAGAGACAGAAAGCTGGTTAGTGATTGCCAGAGACAAGGGAGGTGATTGCCTAATGGGTCCAGGGCTTCCTTTTGGAACGATCAGTATGTTCTAGAGGTGATGGTTGCACAACACTGTGAGTGCTCTAAATGCCACTGAATTGTACACATTCAATTTTACACATTAATTTTATGTTATGTGAATTTAGCCTCAATTTTCCTTTTAAGTGCTGGGAGCATGGAGTAGGGAATAGAGGATAAAGGAGACCTACGAAGGCATCTCAGAAAGCAGCAGAGCAAGTGAGAGGAGCGAGCACTAGACCAAGATGGGGGGATACAACTCTGCTACCACCAGCTGTGTGACCATGGGCGAGTCACCACCATCTCGGGGCCTCCATTTTCTCCTCTGTGAAAAGGAAAAGGCTTCAAACAGCCAGCTCTGAGTAAACACTGTTTAGATGTCAGTTACTGTGGTCAACGTGTTCATTTTATGGGTATATATGTTCTTCTCTAATGACCTTCTCCTAGATGCACCCCGGTTTTTAAGTCAGTTCACTAGCTCAGTCATTGCCAACTTTCAAGACAAAAGTCAGAGTCAGAGAGGCCAGAAGAGCCTACTGTTCTAATAAATATTCCATGTTGAAGAGAGGAGGTGAAAGGTAGAACAGAGCCAGCGAGTAGTGAGTTGAGGAAGCAGATGACAGAGATGCTTCCGGCCAAGGTTGTTAAAGAAATATGCTTTTTCATTTCACCACCCTGCAAAGCTAATAAACAACCCCCGTGCATGATTAAATATGACGTTGTCTGCAAACATGATTTGTAAACTCTAAGGCTGCTTGCTCCGAGGGGAAGGTCTGATTTGTAAGGATGGGAGCATCTAAGAGGCAGGAAGTGGCTGTATAGCAGATGCCCCGCCCCTGCTGGGGAGCACCAAAGATGAAAGCCATGGTGGTGAGGAGGCTGCATGATTGCTCTCTCCAATCCAGACTGGAAGACCTTCAGGCTGTGGGGGTCCCTAAGGACACAGACCCAGATTCACCCACAAGGCTGTGATCCCCAGGACACCAAAGAGCTGTGGAGTTATGCCCTGCTCTGCCTTCCAGAGAACAAAGCTACCAGTCTCCCCTCCTGCGTCTCTGGGCCAGGCTGACAAGGGATGGCTCCAGCTCCCCTGAGGCTGTGGCACGCAATGCTGGCAGCAGCAACCCTGCAGGGCAGGGCAGGGCAGGGCAGGCCATGCTGGATGGGAGGCTCCCTGGAGAATGAATTCTGCTCCTTTCTTGCCTGCTAACAGCTGCCTAGCCCTGGGAGCTGCCATGCACAGGAAGAAAATGTACAGACGCATGTAGGTGCATCTTCTAGACACCGTGCATTTTGTTGCCTTGGCCAATAACACTCATAAAAGGGAAAAACCCAAGCAACGTGAACTGGGGCCCACACGGCTCTGAGTCATCTCTCAATGTGCCAACTTCTATACTGGCAAAAATGATATGTACATGCCTATTCCACTTTCAGATACTTCTTAGTATTGAGCATGTTACCAGCAGCTCTGCTGGACACAATGAGAGGGTCATAGTAAAGAGAAGGCATGTTCTCTGCCTTCAGGACTTAATTTCTTCATTCATTGATCCATTCAGTTATCAAGCCATCTGTCATGTGCCAGGCACTGATGCCAGCAGTTTGAACTCAACATAGGGAGAAAAAGCGCTCATACCTCAAACAGCTAGAGAGTAATCTCAAACTGATGTAGCATGTAGCCAAATCATGACAATTGCTGATACTCCACACGAGTTTAGTCATTGGGTTCACGTTATATATGAATTCAGGCACTTTCAGGCAGCAAGAAAGGGCTTGAATCACCACTAAGTCTAATGGTCCCTATCCAGTGCCTACACCAGAGCTTTTTAAAAATACAGTTGCCTCAAGCCCATCAGGATTGGTGAGGATGTGGAGAAATTGGGATGCATGATGAGTAGGAATACAAAATGGTACAGTGGCCGTGGAAAACAGTATGGTGATCCCTCAAAAATTAAAAATAGAATTACCATATATGACCCAACAATTCCTCTTCTCATCATACACCTAAAAGAATTGAAAGCAGGATCTCAAAAAAATATTTGTACACCTAAATTCCATACAATAGTTAAAATGTGGAAAGAACCCAGCATCCACGGATAGATGAATGGATGAGCAAAATGTGGTGTGTGCATACAATGGGATATTTTCAGCCTTGAAAAGGAAGGAGATTCTGCAATATGTTATAATACGGATGAAGCTTGGGGATGTAATGCTGAGTGAAATAAGCCTGTCACAAGAAGACAAATCCTTTATGAATCCAGTAATTATTAAGTACCTAGAGCAGTCAAGTTCACAGAGACAAAAAGTAGATGGGGCATTGTGATTTAATGGGTAGAGAGTTTCAGTTTTGCAAGTGAAAGACTTCTGGAGATGGGCTGCACAGTAATGTGAATATACGTAAAACTACTGGACTGTACAATTAAAAATAATCAAAATGGTAAAATTTATGTTGTGTATTTTACAATTTAAAAAATACAGGCTCTTAGGCCCTGGTCCCAGAGAGTCAGACTCAGTGAGTTTGAGTGGGACTCAGGAATCTATTTCTTTTTCTCCTTTTTTTTTAAATTTCATTTTTATTGCGTAACAGTGCGTTTTTTCCAGGACCCATCAGCTCCAAGTCAAGTCATTGTCTTGAATCTAGTTGTGGAGGATGCAGCTCACTGGCCCATGTGAGAATTGAACCAGCAACCTTGTTGTTCAGAGCACGTGCTCTAACCAACTGAGCCACCTGGCCACCCAGGAATCTATATTTCTAAAGCTCCCTGAGAGCTACTGATTTGCAGCCAGGTTTGGAGACCTCCAATCATTCTGATTTTATTGCTGAGGAAGCTGCAGTCCAGAGAAGCAAAGTGATTTGCCAAAAGTCACCTAGCTCCCTAGGGACTGGGCAGGGGAAAGCCCAGATTGGTGGTTTCTAACCTGGACGGGACATCTGAGTCACTCACTGGGCCCTGACCCAGCCCCACTGAATCAGGGTTTCTGGGGGAAGAGACCTGAGCAATGGGGACTTGGAAGTGCTCCCTGAGCTCTTAAAATTCTGATGTGTGGCCAGAATTGAAAACTCCTGACCAAGACTCCCAGTTCTCCTCACACTTACACACTAGACACCAGTTTCTGGCTGAGAATCAGAGATTGTGCATCTGCTGTTTGAGAGGGCTGCTCCCAGGAGTGCTCCCAGCCAGTTTTGGTGGTTTAGCAGCTGTGGTTCTCACCCTCTTGAGAAATAACGTGTTTGAAATATCAGAAGACATCATTGTTACATATTTTGGAGTCTCCTATTCCGTTGCCTCCATGCAACTGAGAACATAGTACCTAGAGAGATACACATGGAAGAAAGGGCAAGATGGAACTACTATGTTCCACTTCACTAGCTTGGGATGCACATTTTTATAAAGTCTCTAAGTCCTCAGTTGCCCAAGTTAATAAGGAGCCAAGGCCTACTTCCAGAACTTCCTTCCAAAAAATATTCCAAAAAATCCTGGGGTTGCTTATGCAGACCCAAGGGCTGCCCTGCGTACTCTCACCACATAGCAGTGAGGCACTAAGCTCTCCTGCTTAAGGCATCCGATTCCAAAGAGCCACCAATCTAAAGTTAATGAGCCGTCTCCCAGTTCACTGCCATCAATCGGATGTGATCCAACCGTGTGAAGCTTTAACACCTCTGTGGATGATGTGTGTCCTCTGGGGCAGTTTTCTCTAGAGCAGGCCAGTGTGGCTGTCATCCAAAAGACAAGAGACAACAAGTGTTGGCCAAGGTGTGGAGAAAAGGCAGCCCTCGTGCACTGTTGGAGGAATATATGTTGGTGCAACCACCATAGAAAACAGTATGGAGTTGCCTCAAAAAATTAAAATGAGAACTACCTTATGATCCAGTGATTCCTCTCTGACTATATATCCAGAGGAAATGAAAACATTATCTCGAAGCCATATCTGCACCCTCGTGTTCATTGAAGCATTATTCCCAACAGCCAAGATATGGAAACAACCTAAGTGCCCATCAGCAGATAAATGGAGAAAGAAGATGCAATACACACACACACACACACACACACACACACACACACACACACACACACAAATATTATTCAGCTATAAGAAAGAATTTGCTAAGCAATCTTTTCATTTGCTAAAATTTGAATGAATCTTGAGGACATTATATTAAGTGAAATAAGTTCAGACAAAGAAAAACAAATGCTGTATGATATCATTTATATGTGGAATCTGAAAGAGCCAAACTCAGAGATATAGAGAGTAGAGTGGTGATTGCCAGGAGGTAGGGATAGGGGAAATGGGGGGATATTGGTCAAAGGGTACAAACTTCCAGTTATTTGATCAGCAACTTCTGATCTTATATAAATTTTAAATATGTATGAGTTATATATGTGTATATATACATATATGTGTATGTATATATGTGTGTATATATATATTATATATATTATATATATTATATATATTATATATTATATATATATATATATCACATCTTCTTTATCTATTCATTTATCAATGGGTGGTTATCTCCATGTCTTGGCTATTGTAAATAATTCTGCAATGAACATGAGGGTGCAGATATCTTTCTGAGACAATGACTCCATTTCCTTTGAATAAATACCTAGGAGTGGAATTGCTGGGTCATATGGTAGTTCTATTTTTTTTTTTTTTGGAGCGTAGTGTCACTGTCCCTTGTATGTGGGACCCAAACTGGGGCTGCTGGCTTCCCAAGCCAGCACTTAACCACCACGCCACTCGGCGGGCCCTGGTAGTTCTATTTTTAATTTTTTTTTTTTTGAGGGCAGTGTCACTGGCCCCCATATGTGGGATCCGAACCGGGGCCGCTAGGCTTCCCAAGCCAGTGCTCAACCACCGCGCCACTCGGCTGGCCCTCTATTTTTAATTTTTGAGCAGCCTCCATACTGTTTCCTATAGTGACTGTATTAATTTACATTCCTAAATTTTCTGAAGAAGGGATTAGAGTCTCAATGCATTCCCTCCCTGGACACAGCTGTGCTGCAGATATAAACATTCCCAAACTCTCTCTATTACAGGAAACTTGCTTTGCATGTGTATAACTAAAGAGCCATTCCATTCACTTTCCTAGAACAAGATCAGAGAAAGTAGTTAAAGATATAACAATTTAAAAGTAATAAATAAAATAGCACAGATTTTATGATAATACTCCAGACAACCCTTTGTCAAAGGACAAAATATGAATATTTAGTAAGGTAACAGGCCACAGAATTAAGAACCAATAACCAGTCAGAAAATATAATAGGGGGAAAAGGCCCTATTTACAATAGGAACCAGAGAGAAGAAAAAGAGAAAATAAACTTAACTAAAAAAGTTCAAGGCCCAAAGGAAGAAAAATTGAAAACAGTTCTGAAGGAAACAAAAGAAGATTTGAACAAATAGAAAGACCTATTATGCTGTGATATATCAATATTCTCTAAATAAATTCATAAATTTAACATTATATCAATATAAATACCAACAGACTTTTTTTCTGGAGCTAGACAAGATGATTATAAAGTTCTCCGTAAAAAAGTGAAAAAAGCAAGAGCCATGAGTAGTATTTACATATATTATTAATCCTCAAAATTTTTAGAAGTAAAATTGTCATTATATGCAGATGACATGATACTGTATATAGAGAACCCCAAAGACTCCATCAAAAAACTATCGGAACTGATAGACGAATTCAGTAAAGTAGCAGGATATAAAATCAATGTTCAGAAATCAGTGGCATTTGCATATACCAATAATAAACTAATGGAAAGAGAAATTAAGAAAACTGTCCCATTTACAATTGCTTCAAGAACTATAAAATACCTAGGAATAAATTTAACCAAAGAAGTGAAAGATCTGTACTCAGATAATTATAAGACACTGAAGAAAGAAATCATAGAAGATACAAATAAATGGAAACACCTACCATGCTCATGGATAGGAAGAATTAATATAGTTAAAATGTCCATACTGCCTAAAGCAATATATAGATTCAATGCAATTCCTATCAAACTACCAAGGGCATTTTTCACAGAAATAGAAAATATAATCCTAAAATTTATATGGAACCATAAAAGACCCCGAATAGCCTCAGCAATCCTGAGAAATAAGAACAAAGTCGGAGGGATCATGCTACCAGACATCAAAACCTACTACAAGGCTACAGTAATCAAGACAGTATGGTATTGGCATAAAAACAGGCACATCGATCAGTGGAACAGAACAGAGACCCAGAAATAAATCCAGGCATTTACGGACAGTTAATCTATGACAAGGGAAGCAAGAATTTACACTGGAGTAAAGATAGTCTATTCAATAAATGGTGCTGGGAAAATTGGACTGACACATGCAAAAAAATGAAACTGGACCACCTCCTTACTCCATATACAAGAACAAATTCAAAATGGATTAAAGACTTAAATGTAAGACCTGAAACCATAAAACTCCTAAAAGAAAATATAGGGAGTACATTCGCAGACATTACCCGGAGCAATATTTTTACTGATACGTCCCTACGGGCAAGGGAAGTAAAAGAAAAAATGAACATATGGGATTATATCAGACTTAAAAGTTTTTTCACAACAAAGGAAACCATTAATAAAACAAAAAGGAAGCCTACTGAATGGGAGAATACATTTGCCAACGATATATCTGATAAGGGGTTAATATCCAAAATTTATAAAACACTCATGAAACTCAACACCAAAAAAACAAACAACCCAATTAGAAAATGGGCAGAAGATATGAAGAGACATTTCTCTAAAGAGGACATACAGATGGCCAACAGGCATATGAAAAAATATTCAACCTCACTGGTCATTAGGGAAATGCAAATAAAAACCACAATGAGATACCACCTCACTCTGGTCAGAATGGCTATCATCAATAAATCAACAAACAAGTGCCAGCGGGGCTGTGGGGAAAAGGGGACCCTGCTGCACTGTTAGTGGGACTGCAGATTGGTGCAGCCACTATGGAAGTCAGTATGGAGGAATCTCAAAAAACTGGAAGTGGAACTATCTTTTGACCCAGCAATTCCACTCCTAGGTATTTATCCTGAAAAACCCAAGACACTTATTCAAAAAAATGTATGCACCCCTATGTTCATAGCAGCACTATTTACAATAGCTAAGACTTGGAAACAACCAAAATGCCCATCGGTAGATGACTGGATTAAGAAACTGTGGTATATTTATACAATGGAGTATTACTCCGCTATAAAGAAGAATGAAATAGTACCGTTTGCAATGATATGGTTGGACCTAGAGACTATTATGTTCAGTGAAATAAGTCAGTCAGAGAAAGACAAATACCATATGATCTCACTCATATGTGGAATCTGAAACACTGAATGAATGAGCAAAGTAAACAGAAACTGTCTCATAGATATAGAGGAAAAAATCAGGGTTGCTAGTTGGGAGGGGGATGGGGATGAGGGAGAAGGGGAAGGGATTAGACTGCAAAAATAGGCAACTACAATATTGCCACTGGGATAGGAAAGACAGTTTGGGGAATGTAATTAATAATGTTGTAAATATTTTGTGGGGTGTCAGATGGTCATATGTCTTGTTAGGGAGACCATTTCATGGATGGAGAAGAGGCTTGATCACTGCACTGTACACCTGAAGCTGAGGTTGTATAATATTGTATACCAACTGTAATTGAATATATAGATAGTCACGGGATGTGGATTATAATGTGGAAGGGAGTCAGAGTGTAATAGATATATATGATATGGGGGGAGGAGTGGGGTGGCCAAATAGGGGAGGGGGGTTGTCACTTTGAGGGGTAAAAAGTATAACTATTGCACTGTGTTGTACACCTGAAACTAATTAAAAATAAATAAATAAATAAATAAATAAAAATTTTAATTGTGTGGTACTAGTGTATAAGTAAAAAGACAGACTAATGTAACAATAGAAAGTCCAGAAATAGTGTCAAATATATAAAGAAATTTGTTAAATAATAAATGGGGAAATCAATGGGAAACACATGGATTTGTAAATAAAAAAAGCTATTACAACTGGGGAGTCCATTTGGAAAAAGTTTGTAAGCCATACCTTATGCTATACACCAGGATAATTTTCAAACAGATCAAAATTTTAAACATAATGATAAAAAAATAATAATAATAATACTAACAGAAAACATGGAAGAACTCATTTATAATCTCAGAATCATTTTCTAAAAGGATTCAAACTCCAGATGTTATTTAAAAAAAAAGATTATAATTTTTCACTTTATAAAAAATGGTAACTAGGGGGCCGGCCGAGTGGCGCGGTGGTTAAGCGCTGGCGTGGGACGCCAGCGGCCCCAGTTCGGGTCCCACATATGAGGGCCAGTGACACTGTCTTCAAAAAAAATAAAAAATAAAAAATAATTAAAAAATTTAAAAAAATGGTAACTAGGGCCGGCTGAGTGGCTCGGTGGTTAAGCGCTGGCTTGGGAAGCCAGTGGCCCCGGTTCCTGTCCCATATATGAGGGCCAGTGACACTGCCCTCAAAAAAAAAAAAAAAAAAAAATTGGAAACTTCTACATGGATAAAAAGAAATAGCCAAATGAACTATTATAAACAAAGACAAATGACAAATAGAAAAACATTTGCAACTCACATCCCACATATACAAAAAGCTCTTACTAATTGACAATTGAAAACATCAGTGGCTGAAAGAAAAACAGGCAAGGATAGCCCACTAAACAGGAAATAAAAATCTTCTACCTCCCTCTTTGTAAAAGATGCAAATTAAAGCCACTGAGACACCATTTTCTACTTAACAAATTGGCACGAATCTAAAGGTTTAAAAAGGCAGAAGCCTATGGAGGAAATGGGTCCTTTCATTCATGGCTAGTGGGAGTGTGAATGGATACAATCTGTTTGGAAGCAATTTGGCAATATCTATTAAATCACAAAGGCATTGTTCCCTTTGGCCCAACAATTCCACTTCCAGGGATTTAGCTGACAGTTATTTTTTTACACATGCAAAATGACCTACATACAAAATTATTTATTGAAGCATTATATGCAATAGCAAAAGATTGGAATCGACTTGATGTACACAAATAAGAAACTGATTAGATAAATTATGTTACAGCCACAAAAATGGAATATTACACAGTTCTAAAAAAGAATGAGGAAATTCTTAAAGAACTGATATGGAAAGTTCTCCAAGATAAGATGTTAAAAGGTACAAGTAAGGTACAGAATACAGGGAACACTGTTAGTTGTGTTTTTGTTTTTTTTCAAGTTAGAAGATAAAAGACGATATTCATACTTATTTGTACATGCTTTAATAATACCCCTTAAAGGATACCTCCAAGAAACTAAATAGTACCGGATACCTGCTGGAGGAATAGAAACTGAGGGAAATGGGGACAGATTTGGGAAGTAGCCATTTTCTGTACCTAGGTCTAGTTTTCATTTTTTTTTTTTTTTGAGGGCAGTGTCACTGGCCCTCATATGTGGGACCGAACTGGGGCCGCTGGCTTCCAAGGCCAGCGCTTAACCACCGCGCCACTCAGCCGGCCCTTTTTGGGTTTTTTTGTTTGTTTTTATAGCTGAGCCATCCTGCCACCTGTTGGCAGCTCAATGGCAACTCAGCTCGGGCTGGCATTGAACCGCCGTTGCTCAGAGCTCAGCTCGCACTCTTGAGTGAGCTCTTAACCAACTGAGCCACTCAGCCGGCCTAGTTTTCATTTTTGAACTATGTAAATGTGTTACCTATTTTAAGAAGAAATTGGTAACTTTTTAAAAAAAATATGCTAAACAAGGGGATTGAACGGTACTTCCCTTGCTTCACAACAATTGTTAAAGCCACTCTTACAAAACATCCTTTCATAAATATAAATTAGGCTGCTCTCTGCATATTGCACAGGGGGCCACGGTGCTGGCATTCCAGTCCCCAACCCATGAGTGTGAGCCCCAGGACAAGGGACAGTGAACTGTCAGCTCACATTCCCTGCTTTGGAGCCCCAACCCAACCATCCTGGATTGATTTAAAAAAAAAGGATGCAAGAAGAGACAATCTAGCCCAAGAAAATCTTTCTTTGGGAAACTAAAGCTTATCTCCCAAACCATTTAGTAAATTTTTAATGACTTTATGCAAACTCAATACTCATTATGGAGGTACAACTAAATAATTTGCAATCATATCTTAAGATAAAAATTCCTTTTGGGGCAAGAACACAGAAGAAAAAAAGCCTAAGTGCCTCTGACAACTCCCTCCAGTTCTCCATAATTTGTACTTTGGAGCGTGATGGTGGCATCCTATAGTTCTTTCAGAAGCAACTTTTTAATGCACCACCACTTCCTATCTTCCCATTGGATGCGTGATGGGTAGTTCTTAGGTCTTAGATAACACAGACATAAGCAAATTGAGGAATTACTTGCTTTCCATAAGAACTGTGGCTATTTAAGCCACTGCAGCAACAAAATATCTTGACTTGGGTTGTCACTCTCCGAGTTAAAATGGGGAAGTGGAGACCCTCCAGCATTGTCCACTGGTGACCCATCTACTGCCTAGACTTTGTGTTAAGCAAGTGCTTATTTGGAAAGGAGAGTTTTGCTGTCTTTCTGGGTGGCTAAGCTCCTGCTGTAATAGTTCCTACATTCCAGCCACCTGTCCCAAGGTAGCAGAGACAAAGGAGAGACCTGGGGAGGGGCATGAAGGAAGCAGTGCTCCTCTATCCGTCTGGAGTCACCGTCCACCCCCATTCCACTGCACTACTGTGCCTTCTTTTTTTCTTTTTTGAGGGCAGTGTCACTGGCCCTCATATGTGGGACCGAACCGGGGCCACTGGCTTCCCAAGCCAGTGCTAACCACTGCGCCACTTGGCCAGCCCACTACTGTGCCTTCTTGGTCTGCCCAAGCCACATTCATTCTTCAAGACACAAGTAAGGTGTCACCTCTTGCAAGAAGTCTTCTCTGATTCTCCTCCTACCCCGAGTGCCCATCGTTATTTCTCCATCAATTTCCTGTGCCTATCTTTTATCAAAGCACTAATAACACTGTACTATAATTCTCTTACTCCATGGCTATTTTCTCCCAAACTGTAAACTCTCGGAAGCCAGGAGCTGTGCTGTATTCATCTGAGCCCTCAAAAACTAAAATGTATCAGCCAGCACACAGTAGGTGCTCAGCAAGGATTTGATAAATGAATGATGAGGTCAAAGAGAGGAAATTTGATCTTATCGATGGTTAGGAGGCAGCAGAGTTCAAGCTTTTCCTTCTACCATCAGTTAGAAAATAGACGAGGAGATGCCCAGAGATACAAGCTGTCTGTGAAATTCAATCTCTGGTAGCAAATGTTTAACTGGATCTTTTTAACTTTCCCTGGACACTGGGCATGACCAGTAGAACAACTGCATCTGCATGTTTCCGCATAAAGTATGTGAGTCATAGAAACTGTACCCACAGGGGTTGAAGGAGCTCAGAAAACGAGGGGCAAAGGGGGAAGGCTCCAGTGGAAAGCTGAGTCTCAAAGATAGAAAGTTCAAGACCTGGATTATTGGAGAAGAAGGGAGAACAGCAGACAGGAAATGGCGGGGTAGCTAGGACAAGCCAATCACAGGGGTGAAAGTGAGCCCCTCTCTTTCCCTACAGCCTTTCTTGCCCTTTCCCTACATGCTGGGTTATGAGCTAGAAGGGGAACATTGAGTCATAAAGCCCAAATTATGAGAATAGTAGTCAGAATACAGGGAGGGAGAAGGAGAGAGAGCAATCAGCGGGAGGAATAGTGTGATCAAATTCCTACCTGATGAGAACAGGAAGTACACAATGAGTAACTGCAAAAAAAGAAAAAATAATAAAAAAAATGGCTGAACAGGTAAAGTGAGAGCCATCCAAGAAAAAGCAGGTGGTGTTGGCAGTAGGAAGCAAAATGACGTATAATAAAGCTAGTCTGACCACAGGCTAATTGAGGTAAACAAAAGTTACGTTCCACAGCATCCCATCAACATAACAAAATGACGCTGACAGAATGATGTTATTAGGGGACCTGCTGTACATGTTTTCATATTTTAATTCAATGGTCGCTTTTATATGATTTTTAAGTCTGTTGCCTGTATACTCAGAAAAGGTTTAAAGGTTTACAGTTATTTTGGGCTCACTCTTTTTGAACTCAAAGTGTCACTGAGTTTATCAAACGTTAGAATTAAATGCTCTGAATTGAGCTGCTCTCAGGCAGCCCTGCCCAGTAATTTCCAGGTGGGCCCATTCTCAGCTTCCGGCTCTCATATAATTATGTGTGTTTGTATGTCTCACTTCACCCCACTGATGGGAACTTGGCCTCTGATTGAGATCAGTTTTGAATCAGGTGTTCAAGCTTCATAGAAATCACATCTTTTCATACTGAATGAATGTTTCATTGAAGACAAGTGCTTTCAAGTTGCCTTGCTTGGAAGAAAAAAGCAGCCAGGATAGAAATAGTAATTCTTTCAAAAATACCCACCCTGCCCCAGACCAAGTCAATACAGGGAGAGAGTCCTTGGAAGGTGCAGGCCCAGGAAGGGTGGGGGTAAGGCAGAGGCTATTTTTAGGCCTGATGTCACCTCCTGACAGCCACTGGCGTCAGTGGGCACAGAAGGGCCTGCCCATTGGACCATGTTCCTTATCCTGAGTTCCAGGGGCTGCTGGCTGATGGACGGGGAAAATGCACTGTCCAGATGAATGGCGGGTCTGTCTGAGGACTTGCTGGGAAAATGTCTGCGCGCATTGCAAATGGAGTCTTGGATCAGCTAGTGAAGAGTTTCATTTCCAGGCCTGCCCGGGTCCCCTCCCCTCATACTCTTCTCGCCTCCCACCTCCTTACTGTCCTCCTTTGCCTTCTCTTGTCACCCGCCCTCCTCCCCTTCAATATCCCACCAGACGGTTGCCTTGGCAAGGAGGGAAGAGGGGCGGATGTCGGGGGGCCCCTCAACAGGAAGCAGGAGCACCTTTAGCCCACCCATCACAGGATTCCCTGCCCAGACACGACGCTGCCAGAAACTGTCTTGTAGTGGCTACAGACAGGCAGGACCAGGTTCACTGGCTTTCACCTTGGTTGTACCCAAATCCTGGTGTACCTCTTGGATCGCATTCTAGTTTGTGAAATAAAAAATAGTGTCCTGTTGGTCTGATGTAGATGCAAGATAAAAGAACGCTAGAACCAGGGTGATTGGTTTGAACAAGGACTAAATTCACGTCAAGGCATCTTATTTGGAATTTAGGAAACCATACATTTCCCTGCCTCAGATAGGGCTTGGCTCAACCCCAGAGCCCAGCCATGGACTGAGAATACAGATAGAGACTGTTAACTGGCCCCCTCCGGCAGGATGGTAGCGTTCAGACAGCCAGGCTGGTCTTTATGGAGTTAGTATTGGAAACTCCCCAGGTTTACAGCAAAGAACCCGGGCAGGCCTGAGGATGCTGGTGGTTCTGACTCACTCCCCTCATCTCTCAAAGAAGCAGGTAAGGGTCCTCTTGCCAAAAATGGTAGGCAGCCAGGAGCCTAGCCTATCGCATGTGTCTATTATGAGGCTTGCCTCAAACATAGCTCAGTGGATAGCCCTGAATAAAACCCTGTTTGGTTTCCTTCATGTTGGCAAACGTTATATAAATGGAGTCATTAGGTATGTGTTCATTTGTGAATGGCTCCTTTCACTGAGCACTGTTGCTATGATTTGTTTCCCCAGGTTAATGCATGAGCTGTCATTTACTTTCCAGTGTGTGCAGCACAAATTATATATTCATTTTCTCCTGGGTGGATGTGGATGTTGTTTCCAGGGTTTTGTTATTAGCAACAGTCCTGCTATGAAAATTCTTTTTTTGTTTGTTTGTTTAATGAAAATTCTTCCACATGTCTTCTAATGCTCATAGAGAAGAATTTCTCTCGGGGGAACAGAGTGGGATTTCTGGGGCATTGCAGGATTCTGCATTTTCAGCTTTCCTAGATAATTCCAATTTTTTTTCCAAAGTACAAATTTGCACTCCCACCGGTAGTATTTTGTTCTACATCCATGGAATTCTCTGAATTGTTCATTTTTGCCAGTCCAGTGGCATAAAACAGTAGCTCCTCCTCATTTCAATTTGCAGTCCATGATTAATAATGAAGTTGAACACTTTTCCTATGTTCTTACCTGTGTTTCCTTTTCTACAATGTTCCTCTTCTCATGTCTTCTCAGCCTGTATGTTATGTGCTTTATTGGTTTTTTAGTAATTTTTAGGAGTTATAAATAATAATCTTGTTTGTTGACATGTGCTACAAATGTCTTCTCCCTGTTTGGAGCTTTTATTCTCATTCTTTTTCTTGAGTCTTATAAGAGTTCTTAGTTAAGGAAATAGAATTATTAATCTTGTCCCTGATGGCGTGTACTTTTAAGAAATCCTTCCATACCCTCAAGTCTTCAAGATGGTCTAGGTTTAGTTTTACCTTCTTCCTTTGAGTCCTTAGTGAAGCCAGACTTGGTTTTTGCACATGGAATGACGGGACTCTGATTTCATTGATTTTTCCATGTGGACAATTATCAAATACTCTAGCACTCCCCCACTTTTCTGGAATGCCACTTCTGTTATTTTATCAAGTTTCTAAGTATGCTTCGGTCTGTGTCTGGACCCTCTCTGTCTTTTCCCAGCGGTCTTTTTGTCTGTCCCTGTGCTAATACCTCACTGACTTAATTATTATTACTTTATAATGAGGTGTGATAGCTCATAGGGCAAATCCCTCCCCTCCCCTGTCCTTTTTTCTTCTAGACTGTGTTGGCTAGTCTTGGACGTTTGCCCTTCCACATAACTATTAGAATCAGCTTGCCAACTTCCATGAAAAACCATGTTGGTATTTTTATTGGAAATGCTTTAAAGCTCAAGCTCCCATTTGGAAAAAATGGACATAATTTCCTTATATTTTATTGCTATTGTAAATGATACCTTTATCAAATTAAATTTTCCAATTGTTACTGGTATATAAAAATGCAATTGGCTTGTTTACATTGGGTTTATAATTGGCAGCCTTGCTAAACTCTCTTATTAATTCTTACAACTTCCTGTGATTCTACGCAAACAATCATATCATCTATGAATAATGACAGTTTTGTTTCTTCCTTTCTAATCCTTATACCTTATAAATCTTTTTTATTCTTTCTGCCTTATTGTACTGGCTAGGAACTGGTAAAAGCAGAAATCCTTGTGTTATTTCTGCTTGTTAAAGAACCTGCTTTTTCTATTTCATCATTAAGTGTAGCATTTCTTTTTTATATGTAGATTTCCTTTATAAGGTTCAGAAAGTTCCCTTCTATTCCTGGTTTGCTAAGTAAGCGTCTATATCATAAGTTGATGTTGGGTTTTATCAAGCAATTTTTCTGCTTTTATTGAGAGAATGGCATGTGAATTTTCTCATTTGATCTGTGAATGTGGCAAATTATATCAGTCGATTTCAAATGTTGAACCAGTCTTGCATATCTGGGAAAAATTCTCCTTCCAATTTAGTCGCGATTTGTTGTCTCTTTATATACTGTTCATTTAGTTTACTAGTATTTTCTTTAGGATATTTGTATCTATGTTCATGAGGAAAATCAGCTTATAATCTTCCTTTCTCATAGTGCCCTCATCTGCTTTTGCTATGAAAAGTTATTTTAGTTTCGTAAACTGAGCTGGGGAGTGTTTCCTCTTTTTCTATTCTCTATAAAGTTTGTGTAATATTTTAATAATGTTTCTTAAATCTGTTGAAACCTACTTATAAAACTACTGAGGCATGGCATTTTCCTAATGGGAAAATTTTGTACTACGAATTCAATTGGTTTGATTCAATGATCATGGAACTATTTAGTTTCTCTTTTACATTTCAGTCAATTTTGATAACATTTTTTCCCATTAATTTCTCCATTTCACCCAAGTTTCTGTGTTATTGGCATAAACTTTTGCCCTTTTTTCCTCCTCATATTAATTATTTCTGTCTTTCCTCTTTGTGTCTTTATCAGCCTTGCTGGAAGTTTATTAATTAATTAATTAAATTTTTTTTTTGAAGGCAGTGTCACTGATCCTCACATATGGGACCCGAACTGGGGCTGCTGGCTTCCCATGCCAGCGCCCAACCACCGCGCCACTCGGCCAGCCCTCGAAGTTTATTAATTTAATTAGTCACATCAAAGAACAAACTTTCTATTGATCATCCTTTTTTTTTATTCTATATTTGTTTACTACTTCATTAATTTCTTCTCAGATCTTTGTCATTTTCTTCTTTCTACTTTCTTTATTTTAATGTTCTTCTACAAACATCTTAAATTGGAGGCTCAATTCTTTGATTTTAGCCGTTCTTATTTCATAATGTAAGCATTTAAGTCTATAAAACTCTCTTCAATACAACCTTAGCTGCACATCACAAATTTAAATGTGTAGTATTTTAATTATGTTACTAAAGCACTTCAGTTTCAACAAGACAGCATATAGCTTCATGATTTATTACAAAATGAATATTGAGGTTACCAACCAATAAGTAAAAAAATAGAATGTTACTTGTACCCCAGAAAACTCCTTAGTGTAATCTTCCCAGTCACTGCACTAGGCACCCTCTCCAAAGCTAACCGTTATCCTCACTTGTATGGTTATCTTTTCCTTTTCTAATTGTTTTAACTCCTAAGTGTTGCCCCTAAACACAAGTTTAGTTTTGCAAAATTTTTTAGTTTGGCTTTTTGTTTGTAAATGGACTCATACAAAACATATTCTTCTGAATCTGGTTTTGTTCACGTAATACTATGCTTGTGAGATGAAGCTACGTCATTTATAGGTAGTGTGTTCATTTTAATTGCTTATAGTTTGCCATTGTATAAAGATATATTGATTTATTTATCATTCTACTCTTAATGGACATTTGAGTTGTTTCCAGTTTGGGTTCATTATAAATAATGTTGCTATGATCAATCTTGTAAGTCTCTAAGAGCATGTGTGCCTCTGTTTCTGTTAATTATATACTGATTAGTTTATTAACTAGCTCAAAGGGTATGAAAATCTTCAACATTACTAAATAATGACAATTGTTTTCTTTTTTTTTTTTTTTTTTTTTTTTTAAAGATTTTATTGGGGAATTGGCGGAGGGGAACAGCGTTGGGAAATCGGGGAAGGGGAACAGACAAGTTGCTCTCTTTTTGTTCTTCAGTTTAGTTGCGGAGGATGTTGCTTCACTGTTGGTATCGTCATTGCGCTCTTCCCGGATGAGGCAGATCGGTCGCTGGCCTCTGGATGTCGCTCACCGCGGCTATTGGCAGCTCACTCTTGGCTGCCAGCCGCTCACGCTGGCTGCGGGCCACTCACTGTAGCCTATGGCAGCCCACACCATCACCGGGGCTCGCACAGCCCAGCTCCAGGTGGAGCTGTTGTTAGCTGTAGAGGGCAGTGTCACTGGCCCTCATGTGGGATCCGAACCGGGGCCGCTGGCATCCCAAAACCAGCGCCCAACCAATGCGCCACTCGGCCGGCCCGACAATTGTTTTCTAAACAGTCATACCACATTACACTCCCACCAGCAGTGCAACTACAGTCTTACCAACACGTGGAATTGTCTTTCTTTTCAATTTTAGTCTTTCTGATGGGAGTATAATAATCTCTATTTGCATTTTGCTGGTTATAATGATGTTGAACACCTTTTCGTATGTTTATTGGGTAGAAGATAATATTAACCACTGCTGAAGAAAGAATTAGTAAACTGGAAGATAGATTTGGAGAAATTACCCAGAACAGAGCACAGAGTAAAAAAATTTGATGATGAAATAGAAGTTAAGTGACATGAATGATAGAGTAAGAATATTTAACACATAATTATGTGGAATTCAAAAATAAGATAATATAAATAACAGGAAGTCACGATATTTAAAGAGATATTAACTGAATTTTTCCATGCATTGGTGAAAAACACAAATTCCTGAAATCAGGGAGCCCCATGAATTCCAAGTTCAAATAAGAAAAAAATCCATATTAAGAGTCTTATAGTCAAAATTTAGCATACCAAAGGGGAAAAAAAGATCTTAAAAGCAACCAGAGAGAAAAGAAAAATTACCTATCATGGAATAGCTATTAGATTTATTTCTGACTTCTCAACAGCAACAAATGAAGCCAGAAGACTGTGGAATAATATTTTCAAAGTGCTAATAGTCAACTTAGAATGTGTATTCAATGATAGTTTCTTTCAGGTAAATGGATGAAATAAATATATTTCAGACCAACAAAAGCTGAGAAAATTTACTAACAGCAGACCCTCCCTGAAGCAAAAGACCAGCCATTGGTAAAATGTGGAAGCCATCAAGAAACAGGAAATTCACAGAAACCAAAAAGGAAGACAGGGAACACCTTTGAGATGGCACACCAACCCTCCTTCCCTTTTCCTAAGAACTAACAAGGTATAATTTCCAAAAAGTTAAAAACATGACTTTCACACAAATACAAACTAAACATATGCCAAGGTTGTTCAACTTATTTAGGAGAAAATCGGCAGTGGAGCTGATTCAAAGGAGGAGTATAAGATGAAGGATTATGTAGTCATTAAAGAAAGAAGATGTTGGAATAAGATTGCTAGGATAAGTACAAAACTACAATATATAGTTAATGTGTTATGGCCAATAAAACCATAACCTTCGGTTATATTTTCCATCAGATAGAAATCATTTTAATATCTACTAGAGAAACATTATAAGTTATCATGCCACTTCACAGAGTATGAACCTTTACTCAGTACTAGAAAGTGAGTCAAATGAAGGTACGCTTCCCTACATAATTAAAGAACCCTTCTTTAAACAGTGTTCAAGTATAACATTGGAAGGACATGCTGTTCTCCTTGTGTCTTATTTCCAAATGAGATCATTTTTCATAACAGAACAAATCCCCACATAATGAAATGAAACGTGGCAGTAGTGTTGGACTCACACAGATATGGCCATAGCCAAGGTCAAAACTGACCCAGCCTAGCCTACTCAGCTTCTCTGCTATTGGGAATTGGTGCGCCTCAAGGCTCCCACTGGAACTAAGGAGCAAAGGCTGCCATTTTGTGGCAACCATGTTTGTCCATGCTCATACCAAAGAAGTAAAAGCTGGTCTACAGAGAAAAAGAATCATAGACCAAACATGGAGAAAGAATCCAGGTGACCCCAAATGAGGGAAAAGCAAGGATGAAATAACCAACTCATTTCTTGGTGACTTCCTACCCACTTCCTTGTTCAAGGCCTTCATGAAGCTCATGCTGTAGTTCTTAGCCTTAGGCTCTGTGAGATACCCCAGTAGTCTTCCAATAAATTCCCTTTTGTACTTAGAGTGAGTTAAGTGAGTTTAAAAAAAAAAAGTACTCCATGATTTAAAAACCCAGAGAATCAAGACAGAATGCAACAAGAGACTTTGTTCAATCAATGCAACTCCAAGGCTCTAAGTGTAAGACCCCTTTGATATGCCAGAAAACATCAGTTCTTACGTGTTTCCTGTTAGCCCTGGATAAGAATACTCTGCTATGCAGTCAACTGCCACACAGTGGATAGTTAGGACTTTGAGCCAAGAGTTACACTGGGCTGAGCCCCTGAACTCATTTCCACAACACATGTGGCAGATCCCGGAAGACAACCACATCACTCCTCTTTCTAGCTTTGTATGGTTCATTGAGCCAGCTCACAGCCTGTGGTATGTCCTCTGTTGTTTATATCGATATAAACAAAAACACAAGAAAAACTCCGCAGCCATTTTGCTTGATTTTTCAGGTCAATTTGGGGGTCTAATTATGAAGGTAAAATACCCACATCTCAGGGCAGCCAACGGTTAGCTCAGTTGGTTAGAGTGCAAGCTCATACCACCAAGGTTGCCGGTTCGATCCCCACATGGGCCACTGACTTGTACCCTCCACAACTAGATTGAAGACAACTACTCGACCTAGAGCTGATGGGTCCTAGAAAAACACACTGTTCCCCAATAACATTTTAAAAAAGAAAATACCCACATCGCAAATGGGTATTTTCGCTTTTATATTGAAAAATGTTTTTAAATGTTCAAGCTTCCACACCAATACTAGACACTAAGACATCTCTTGAAAGAACCAAGGAGAAAGGAGAAAGACCCACAGGGTGAAGGGGAACACTGAGTTGTGATGGACGAATGGCAAGGTGTCTGGAGGGATAGGCCCTTGTGAAAGAGACGAGGAAGGGCCAAGATGATATGAATTGAATCTAATCGCCTATGGCAAACGTGGGAAAACCAGATATTACCAACGGTTCGCCCTGTATAAATCAGTCTACAATTACTCTGGTGCATGTGAGAGCAAGTAAGAAACTGGAAAGGGGCTTTCATGAAAAGCTTTCCAGAATGTGTGAAATAACAAAAGGTCGAGTTTTCCATCTCAGCTCTTTTGTGCAATCACATCAAATAGAAACTCAGCAGGCCTGAGGGCCACTGCTGCTTCTAATTAAGGCCCCAAGGTAAACCAGCACATCAGGGGGCATCATCCCAGCAAAACATAAATCCCACCTCTGTCTCTAGCAGCAGCAGGCTGATTTGGGCTCCATATGCCGTGTTTGTTCTCAGCTTGCATTAAAAGTGTCAGGCCACACCTGCCTTCCAGACACCCTGCAAGCAACTTTATTCTAATGCTGGTTCTCTTGTTCAAACAACTCAAAGCATGGGTAACAGATGTTAAGTAGAAGAGGAATGAGAAACAAAGCATTTTTCTCGTGTGTGTGTGTGTGTGTGTGTGTGTGTGTGTGTGTGTGTGTGTGTAGGAAGGGTATTGAACATAAGAGAATTACTATTGCTTTCCTTTGCAAAGATGATACCCCATCCAACTCACAGGTGTCAACTCTGAAAGTTTGGGTTTACGTCAGTCATGT
Source organism: Aselliscus stoliczkanus (assembly GCA_033961575.1). Taxonomy (NCBI): domain Eukaryota; kingdom Metazoa; phylum Chordata; class Mammalia; order Chiroptera; family Hipposideridae; genus Aselliscus; species Aselliscus stoliczkanus. The sequence continues at coordinate 80,887,767 of CM066740.1, read as the reverse complement.
GTCTCAAGAAGAGTGGTTCTCACATTTTAGTGATCATTAGCGTCATGCAGGAGGCCTTGCTAAAGTGCAGATTACCAACCTCACCCCCAGAGCTTCTGATTCAGTAGGTCTGGGGTGGAGTCCAAGAATTAGCATCTCTACCACGTCATCCTGATACTCCTGGTTCAAGGGCCACACTTGGAGAATCACTGTTTTAGTACATAAAGAGAAGGAGAAAAGGTGAAGAATCATCAGCTAGGTAACCTCTGACCCAGCCTGTTGGATTTTTTGAGACACAGCTGGTTGACAAAGAAGAAACAACTGGATTTGGATCTGAGCAGGTATGTGAAAGAGCAAGCTGAAGAGAGTTTTAAAAACGATTTTCTGGCCGGCCAGTGGCTCAGTTGGTTAGAGCATGAGCTCTGAGCAACAGGGTTGCCAGCTGGATTCCCACATGGGCCAGTGAACTGCACCTGAGCTGAGTTGCCACTTATCTGCCACTGAGCCGGTTAAGAGCACGTGCTCTTAACAACAAGGTTGCCCACCATCAACTAGATGGAAAGCACAACTAGACTGAAAGTGGCGACTGGACTTGGAGCTGAGCTTGCACCCTCCACAACTGAGATTGAAGGACAAGTTGACTTGGAGCTGATGGGTCCTGGAAAAACACAATGTTCCCCTTCCCCAATTCCCCAACACTGTTCCCTTCCCGGATTCCCCAATAAAATCTTTAAAGAAAAGAAATGATTTGCAAGTGAGGGACAGTTCATGAAGAGGAGGGGCCACTGGCCATCGAGAGCTGGATTTATGCAGGAGGGGCCGCCCCAGCTTCCTAGGTCTTCATCAAGACCCTGAGCGAGGCCCTCGTTCTTCATTTCTTCCATCTCTTAGAAGCTGTGGGTGCCTGTCCCCACACGGCCAGTTATTGCCACCACCCTTTCCCCTCACTGCCTGATAGCATCTCCCCTTCCAGGAAAGCCTGGCTGTGGCAGAGAAAGGAGCTTCCCAGCTTGGTTCCTAGTGAAAGAGGGCAGAAAGTCAGCACATTCTGGGGTTTATTATTTTATTTTATTTTATTTTATTTTTTAGCTGAGCCATCCTGCCACCTGTTGGCAGCTCAGCGGCAGCTCAGCTCAGGCTGGGCATCGAACTGCTGTTGCTCAGAGCTCAGCTCACACTCTTGAGCGAGCTCTTAACCCACTGAGCCACTCGGCCGGCGCATGGGGTTTGTTGTTTTAGGCCTGAGCTGCAGGACACTGTCTGCCTGCAACCCATTCCTAGCCAAGCATCCCTCATGCCCAGTCCTGCCAGCGGTGGGTCATTTTGTCAATTGTGGGGGGGTGGGGGTGGTGAATGGGGAAGAGGATCTGTCATATAGAGGGTATCAAATTAACTAAACAAAGAGGCCTTTAGACTGAGGTGTCTCTAATGTCATGGCAGCCTATGCAAGAAAACCAAAACCTAAGCTTGTAAATAATTCCAAGTTATGAAATGAAAATGCTAAGGACAGCCAATCAAACAGCCAGCTGGGCTGTAAGCCAATCAAATGATCTCCTTTCTTGGCTTCTGCACCTTCTCTATAGAAATCCTGGCTCCTGTCAGCAGAATGCTCCTAACCACTAACCACTTCTGATTTGGTGCCGCCGCATTCAAATCGATGCCTGTGCAAATAAATCCTTAGCAATGTTAATATCTCTCAGTTTCTCTTTTAACAGGGGAAACAGGAACACAGCATTCATTTTTCCATATGGATTTTCCTTCACTGGCCCCACCTCCCCACTGGCTTTCAATGAGATAGTACAGGCTGTACTAATGAAACAGCTGTGGCTCCAGGGCTCAACTATACACAGTATGAATCATGGGCTGGACCAACTATATGATTGTCAAGGCCCCGTGTAAAAAGAAAATGCAGAATCCTTTGTTCAAGAACTATTAAGAATTTCAAGATGGCAACAGCACAGCATGAAACAAAGCATGGGGCTCCTCTATGTATCTGAGCAACCACACTGGTCATAGGCCCCTGGGACTGGCCCTGGTCATGGGATTATCTATAGGAGCCTTAGCATTCAGGTAGGAAGCTCTGAGCTCTCCGTACACTGGGCTGCTGCCCCACCTCCATTGTATTGGGTTGTCGGAAAAGTCATGACACATTTTTGCAATGAAAAACAGAGGAAAAACACATCATGACTTTTCCGACAACCCAATATATAGGCCCTGTGGAAGGAAAGGAAGGGGAGTGAAGTCAGACAAACAGGAAATGCAGTCCCTGAGCTCAGAAGGCAGACAGACACCAACCATTGAAGAACACTTCTTGGAACAACTTTACAGGGTGGCATGATGTGGCTGACCGTCCATACATCTAACTCTGCTTGCTGGCACTTTTCCAGCAAGGTTATTCCAGGAAACGTAAACGGAGGAGCCCCTTCACGTTCAAAGGCAGGAAAGGTGAAATTGGATAAAGAGGCTCAGGCACCTTCTATTTGATCACAGAAGCTTCTATCAATTTGTGGAGGTCTCTGACAATATTCGGAATTATGTGCAAATCAGAAAGTGAACCACCTGATCTCCAGGTCTCTCGGAGCCCTATGAACAGGTTCCCACCCCGATTTACAGCAAAGTTCCCAGGAATCTACCACATAACAAACTATCCTGAAACTCGGTGGCTTACAACAACTACCATTGTTTTAAATTTCGCAATTTTCTGGGTTAGGAATTTAGACAGGGCTAAGCTGTTCGATTTTTCTGTTCTGCATGGTATCTATGAAGGGGAACCCAAGATAGCATCACTCACATATCCTACACCTTCGTGAGGATGACTGGAAGGCTGAGCTCAGCAGGAACTGTCCTCTGGGACACCTTTGTGTGATCTTTCAAGGTTTGGGAATGTGAGATAGTGAACTCTCACACAACAGCTCCCATGAGCCTCATGGAGCTCTGAGCGCCCGGAGGGTAGGTATTCCAAAGAGCCCAGCAGGGAGCTTCAAGTCCAGCCATGGAAATCCCAGAATGTCACTTCTGTTGCCTTCTACTGGACAAGAAAAATCACTAAGGCAAGCCCAGATTCAAGTAGAAGGAAATTGGACTCCACCTCTCAATGGGAAGAATGGCAAAGGATGTGTGGCCATTATTGATCCATTCTGAATGTGGTTCATACAAGAGAGTAGATAGGGAACTCCAATCAGCATACCCACTGTCAAAGAAAAAGCCTAGATTCAACATTAAAATATTAGGGAATGAGTGTATATTTAGTGGTTTAAAATAAAATATTTAAGAGATACAGGTCCTATTTTTATATTGCTGTCTCAACATTTTTTCTTTATTTTGACCAATTGTATGGGATAAGAATCTCTCTATTGTACATTAAAAAAATTTCAAGAACTTAGATCCATGACAATTCCTTATTTGTCCTTAAGGATCCAAAGCACAGCATGTGTTTGCTGATTCAGTGCAAAAACAAAAACAAACAAAAAATGAGTGCTCACTCTTTTTTGGCCCCAGGACTTCCTGTGACATCCTCTTTGGTTTGTTTGTATTATGAAGCTCTAATTCCTAGAGCTAAATTTTCATTTTCACCTCTTCTCTCCGCGTTAGCCAAACCTGTCACCTTAGCCAAACCTGTCATTTTCTCAGCCCCATTTCTCTCAAACATGGAGACTCTATCTTTGATTGCTTCTAACTTCAGCTGGGTAAATGCTCCTCCATCCAGAATTCCAAGGAAAACCAATGTTTACCTTACTCTGATTTTGAAATACCCACCATCTGCCAACCTCTCTCATGAAGCCATTATTGCTCAGACGCCTGCCAGTTTCACTAATGATCCCCAAGTGCCATCATACCCTCAGCTACTGCAGACCCTATCAATGGTCCATCATACCCTGCACCTAGGAGTCTTCTCATCCTTTGTTGCCATAGTAACCATCATCTCTGGTAACTATCATCTTCCACACGCCTTTCTTCATGCCTACGGTGACTCCTCCAATAGTCTCTGGCAAAATAGTACCTACACTTTCAGACTACCCTTCCCATTGAGGCTTTTCCAATGAACATCATGCATGGCTGTCTTTGCCTCACTTTAAGTTCCAGTGCTCTTTCGGCCTCCTCTCCATGCCATCTCGGTCCCTGTAGCCTATGTATCACAGGAGGACTGCTTCTAGTTTGTCATACATGTGTCTTGTCATTCCCCACTAAAATGCAAACATTTTGAGAGCACGGACCATGGTTTATGCATGCATTTTTGGTTTTGTTTTGTTTTTCTCATACAGTATAGATTACAGGACCGGGTTTCAGAATACATGCTCTAAGGATGCGTAGTGAAATTAAATGTCTAAAATATGTGTATAAATTGTGCCAGGCACTGGACTAAGCCCTTTACGTTATTTAATTCTCATCCTATATCACTATTTCCTCCTCTCAGGTCAATTTCAACAAAATTTGACCAAAGGGAAAGAATTTGAATGCCTTGCATAGTTCATTATAATGAGATTTGGCATCTGGTACAAGCACAGCTCAGAATGCCCAGTAAAGGCATGAACGTCGTCAGGTGGGCGTCAGTGGCAATGATCTCCTGGCAGGTGAGCTTGAGTTGCATTAGGAGGGACGTGGCTTTGGCTCCAGGCAGAGAATGGAACAGATAAGCCTTAGCCATGGAAACCAGCCATTTGTGAGCGAGGGACAAGAAGTAGGTTTCCTGTTCTAGAAAAGAGGAACTGAGTGGGCGTTGTGAGGAATGAAGTTGTGGAAGTGATGGGTGGATCCAAAATCCCATACCCTCAAGACAGTCAGACTTTAATTGTTTTAGTACATCTTTTACAAATACTGGGACCAGGGACAAAAAAGAACAAGTCACAGAAATTCTTTCTTGGCTCCTGTCAAGCGATGGAGCCCTACATCATGATCTGAACGTCTGTTTGCTGTTGAACGGGCGAGTCAAAGACCAAAAGGCACTGGCATGTCGATCGGGCTGATTGGCTGCAATGCCAGGTTGGAGAGTTGGGAGCATTTGCCAGCAGCCTGCTCGGTACACTCCGTCCCTGCCCACATCTACTGCAGTAATTAGCTTTGCTCATTAGTTTCAAGTAAATAATCTCCTTGCCACAGCTGGGATCCTTTATCAGAACAGTGGACATTCGGGCTCGCAGAAGCAGATGACTTTTTTCCCCTGGAATTCCCTGGAACACTAAGTCATGACCCAGAGACCTGAATGAGGCAAAGAAACTTCTAAAGTTCACTAAAATTTCTAAGGAATAGCTCCACCTAAGAAGTAGAAGAACCGGGTATTAAAAACAAACACAAAACAAAAAAAATAAATAAATAAAAAATAAAAACTTTGGAATGAATATTGATCATTTTTTCAACTCAGTTGAATGGTTCAGATCAACAAACCATGCACAGTAGCTGCTATGCACCAGGAAATCCTGGTGGAACCCCTGGAGGAGTGGCCAGTCCAGGGGGAGACTGACCAGTAAACTGGTAACTAATGCACTAATCGCACCGATGCACGAATGATGCACAGGGGGAGGTTACCCTAACCCAGCCTGGGTCTCCAAGAAGACTTCCTGGAGATGTGGGTCTGGCACTGATTTAAGAAGAGAAAGAACAGCCATGAGGATTTCTGCAAGTTTTGTGGAGTGAGGAGGCATGCATTGGTTCTGAGGCTTTTAAGACAACCGGCAAAATACATGTTCTCGTCTTTTTGTCCCTTGGTTTCCCATCATTAGGCCCATTTCAAAGAAGGAGAAAGTGGGAAAAGAGACTTGGCTCTGTCCCTGGATTGCCTGTGGGGTTGGGGTGGGGAGACAGTGCTGGCTTGGTGAGGCAGGACCCCTGCCAGCGGCAGGGAGTGCCCCATGGTGGCAGAACATCCTGTCCCTGACCAGTTAAGCTCTGCCCCCCACTGAGGACTGCCAGGGGCACCTGCAGTGCCCATAGTGTGTGTGTGGGGGGCATCGTCATTGCCAGGGAGAGTGCCAGACAGCTTATTTATTGTTTCAAGGCCTAACGGGGCCAGAGCTCAGCACCAAATCCCATTCTCCCTTCACGGTGAGTGTAACTGTGGAATTTAACCCAGGGCTGCCCAATAGAGAAAAGGTGACGTGAGTAGTTAGAGGGCAAAGGGGGTAGGTTTCCTCTTAGATTGACTGAAAATCATAAGTTGGGGAGAAAAATGAGGTAAAGAGGTAAACAACTGCATGGTGGGTAAGCACGTGGACTTGAGATTGCGATGGTGCTGGGTTTCGGTCTCAGCCCTGCTGCTTCCTAGCTGTACAAACACATTCCCTGGTCTCCCTGCCCCTCAGTGTTCTCATCTATAATGTGGATGCGATAACAGTATTATCCCATGGGGCCGTTGTAAGAATTAAGTGCAATAACATGTGTAAGCATTCATGCAATGTCTGGCACACAGTAGCTACACGATATATATTAGCCATTGTGTTTTTCTGTCCATTTGCAGCCCCCATATCAATGCACAGGATGCCCGAATCTACCAAGGGTTTCACCTGAATTGTCTAGACAATTGTCTTCATGTGATCATTTTGGAGATAGCCAATGATTTTTTTTTCACACTGATACTTTTTTTTTTTTTAAACCAGAAAATGAAAAGATACTTTCTAGTAGCAAAGAAGAGTCCCTGGGAAAGCTCAGAGCTAGAACTTACACAGCTGTCCACCAGGATGCAGATTCTCATGTCCTTTGGGGCAGACAGGGCTTATTTAATGGGACCTTGCCTTATGCGTGCCCAGTCCCAGCTCATGGGCACATTTACTAATGTGTGAGGTCTCAGAAAGGACAATCCCTTTGAACAGCCTAGATGGACCACAGCATCCTGAGTTCTGGGGTGAGCTGAAGTAGAGATGAAAGGACCATCACTGTTTGTTCGTTTGGACTAATTCATGTCCCTTTTACTTTGATGAGCAGCTACGACGTTCAAGGCCTTGCTTAGAAATCGCTGTCTTAGGGACAGTAAGGGCAGGGCTGCCTATTGGGCTGCCCCTTGATTATAAAATCCACTCTCCATCCACAGTGGTGATCACAATTGGAAAACTACACTTACTTAGGGCTTTGTGACAGCTCAGCGATTGAAACACACCTTCATACCCATGACCTTCCTGGAAGCAGGCAATCCAGGGTTTTTACCCCTGCCTTACAGTCTGTGAAAGTTTAAGTACTCATACAGCACTGTTCATCTACACAAGGCAAGAAACCAGGGCTGGCCTCCTGATTCCCAAGCTCTTCTTGTCACTAAATCAGGCAGCTTTTGTCCCATGGAGGGGATACATTCTTTATCCTTTGAAACCTAGAGGACGCACTTGTAGGGCAGTGGGCTCGAGCTCTGGACCTGGAACCCCCTATCCTTTATTTATGTCACGATCTAGTCATCCAAAGAGAGAATTTCACAACTGACTTGACCGCAGTCCAAATTCTTCTGTTATCTGAATTAGAAATATCCAGTCCGTTGGCCAAGACTGAGTGGAGGAAACCTCTGGGGCTCACAGGCCTTCTAAGGGAAAATGATGGCAAGACCCATTCTCTGGAAAACTGCACGTACTGTTCCAGGTAGTCCAAGCTTTCTGACCTCCGGGCCACACACTGTATCTTTTCTCAGGGTTTAATCTTCAGGAATATACTAAAACTGAACTGACAGTGGTGTAAGAATTCTTTGTGTCAGGAGATCAAGAGGAGTTGAGGCCACTGCCCTTTTGTAAAGTAGGTTTTGGGGAGAGAGCTCAGTGGGGAAAAAGGCCTTCCTGTGTCCACAGAATCTACTGAGATCCATGCACCCAACTGGACCTCAGTGTTCATAGTATTCTCCCAAATAGACGGGAAGCCACAGGTGGGTTTTAGACGGGGTCACATATCTGTGGGGGAGATGAAACATTCAACCACTCATCATGGTGGATGGCACTGTAAACCACAACAGAAAGGTGAACTTTTCTTCAGGTGGCAAACAGACAGGCCCAAGATGCCATGGGTATCCTAAATACATTCTCCTGATTTTCTTCCTGGGCACTGACCACTGACTCCACGCCCCTTGCCTTCCTCAACTGAGGTCAGACAATTAAGTTTGCGAACTCATCCTAGATAAAGTGCTACATACCTCAATGCTGAATATCACTACAGTCACCTTCAAAGTACTCCCCTTGGGAAGTTATACACTGATGCCAGCACCTAGTCCACCCTTCAAAGCAATTTTGGAACTCTTTTTATGGAATAGCCATCAGAGCTGTCATCATACCTTTGATGTCCTGAATGTCATCAAAATGTCTTCCTCTTAATACTTCCTTTACCTTTGGGTTAAGAAAGAAGTCATTGGGGGCCAGATCAGGTGAATAGGAAGGGTGTTCCAATACGGTTATTTGTCTACTGGCTAAAAACTCCCTCACAGACAGTGAGTGCTGTGTGAGCTGGTGAATTGTTGTGATGCAAAAGCCATGAATTGTTGACAAAAAGTTCAGGTAGCCTAACTTTTCATGCAGCTTTCTCATCACTTCCAAAGAGTCAAGTTGGTTAACTATTTGTCCAGTTGGTACAAATTTATAATGAATAATCCCTCCAATATCAAAAAAAGTTAGCAACACCATTGCAACTAGTTTGCGAACTTAATTGTCTGACCCCATATGTTGTCTATATTCCGATGACTTGCTGTCCTATGAGAAAAAGAAACCCCATGAGGGTCAAGCCACTGGAATGGGTTTTGTCTTCCCTGCAGCCTAATTCATTCCCCCGGCTAGAGCCATGCAGAGCTTCCCCTCTCTGTGCTCTCATTTGTCTCCCAGCATTTGGGAGGAGGGCCCAGGAGGACTGCCCAGAACCGACGGGCCCTGACTGACACCGGACAGGAGTTCAGATGCCCTGACCTCAGCAACGCCCAGCCCAAATTTATCTGGAAAGCTGGGGACACTTCCGCTCATGGGAGCCCCAGCAGAGGTGGTGGTGAATGAGAATTTCCTGTCTTGGGATTCAACAACCCCAAGGCCCTGCTCTCAGCCAAATGTGGAGTTAGAAAGGTGCTAGAGACAATTCATTCTGAAGGGAGAATGGCTTGATTCATGGTGTTTCCCAGGAATGTGTGTTTTAAAGAGAAGGCCACTGAGCTGAAGACTGAAGGCAGACCTTTGGGCATTATGACAGGTGGTGGGGACATACTTTGCAGCAAGGGGCCGTATCCCCACATAGGGGGTGCACTCCCCTTCTACCCAGTAGGGTCAACTCTAGGTCACTGCTTTTCCTCTGAAATCAGAATCTCCTCATCCAGCTGCTGGGAAGAGAGAATAAAGCTGCCAGCTGATTATTATTCAGGAACAAAGCAGACCATTTACTGTAGCAGGTTCAGAGCCATTATCTCCCCAGGACACACGCTGCAGTGTGTGCTGGCTTCCTTCAGTCCTCAGATCCTTAAAGAGTGTGTTGTTCCCCTTGCTGAAGCAAGACAAAGGGAACTGGAGAAAGAAACGTGTCACAGCAATGAACTGCGGAAAGTGTGTCTCCTCCCTTTCCCTGCCTGGACTTCTCAAAGGCATCAGGACTTCCTGTCAATTCTGGAAACCACAGGCGGATGAGGGAAAGGTAGGAGAGAAGAGGACATGGGTGGCAATCCCCCGTTTAAAATCAGGGCAGCCCAGTGCCCCTGACACCACCTTCCTCATCAAGGATTTGGGCTTCTTGGCTGCTGAGAATCTCAAGAAAGGATTGCCAGCTAACACACAAGAAGCTGGGTTAGATTTCAATTTCAGATAAACAGTGAATAATGTTTTAGTATACAAGTATATTCCATGCAATAGTTGAGACATGCTTTTTTTAAAAAGTCATCCGTTCTTCATCTGAATTTACATGTGACTGAGCACGCTGTATTGTTATGTGCGATGCCTGGCAATCTGATGACATCATGTCTCCCTCCCCCCAGGTCTCCTGGACCTTCTGCCCCAACAGCCACCACACAGTCCTAGAACAGTCACTTGAAGTGCAGCAGATTTCCTTCGCTGACAATGGTATTTTATGGGGGTACACACCAGGTGCATGTAGAATGATGTAGGTCCATGTTCCGTGTTGCAGAGCATGAGAGAGAAATCTCATGGGGTGATTGATGCTCCATGTCTGGCTGTTTCAGACTAGCTTGCCTAAGGGCATGCTGAACCCCTAAACAACCAGTAAACATGGTCTGTGCTCTCAGAGAGGACGGGGACCATTGCTCCAGAGGAGAAAGTGAAATGCATAAGGGAGGCCTCCCGCTTACATACATCAATCTCCCCAGGCCCCATCTGCAACTTGGGAGGTTAGGCTAGACCCGGAAGCCCTTCCTGTTCTAAAGTCTGTGACTCTGTGCACCCCTGGATCACGGGTAAGTTCAGAGCTTCCCTCCTAGTGGTGCTGCCCAGACCCACCCAAATCCCAGGACACTCAGGGGTCCAACTCCTGCCCCAGCTACTGCTCACACTGGCAGTCCCAGAAACAAAGTGCTTCCCAACTCTTCCTGAAGCACCTGACACTTCTCCACCTTCCTAGCCCCTCTCTCCCATCCTGAAAACGGGTTCTGTTTGGAAATCCTCATTTGAGTTGGGATGCCAAGCCTTCTTGTTTCCCCACTGGTCCTGGTTTATCTCCTGCTTCCCCAATAGTGACCCATCAGAAGCACCAGCCGTTAGTCCTGATAAATCGTCACCTACCCAAATATAGGCTGGAAGTCAACTGCATGAATTCTCACACAAAGAGGGCCAGATATGAGGGCTTTATGGGCGACGCCTTAATGCACCTCGTCAGCTTGGCAAAATTCACTTTTAAAGTAATATTAATACAGTTGTACTCAGTCCTTCTTCTAAGATATCATTCTTCCCTCTTATCACCATGTCTTTATTACATTCTTGTCCTTCTTTCTGTTTTAACTGTGTTCTCTTTCACAATTTACGTTCAAGTCATTTCATCCATTTAAATTAACTGACCAGTAAAATCCTTAGAAAGGTCAGTCCTTTTTTCTTTTTCTAATTAATTCCCCTTTAAGCTCTATCTAACCAATAGCTTATATATCCTCTCTCAGCCTCTTCCATTTTTTTTTCTTTCTGCCCAAAGAAAACCATAAAATATAAAGTTCCAGTGAATTTCAAGATGCACTGGAACTTACGTTTTATGACTTTTTATATGCGGTCTTCTGAAAGCACATTTTTTTTTCCTCTTTTTTTCTTACAAAAGAGAACTGTACCCACTCAAACATTTTAGTTTGAAAAACAGACACAGAAGAGTTTAGTCGCTTACCCAAAGACAACATTGGTGAAAATTTCTGGGATTAATAAAAACAGTAAGACAGGATTTTGTGGTGGAGATTTTTCCTTCTATATTTATTCCACTAATGACTTTCCCAATGTCAAGTGTTTATAACTCTATAACCAGTGTCCTCCCAAAGCTCTCATGGCTGCTAATGGTTGTATTTGGAGTTTTTTTTTTATCTGTGAGACTCTTTAAGGCTTAACATACCAGAATATGTACTGGCTTTATCCTCTGTGAGAAAAATCTCTTCAGTATAGTATCTATGTCTATTGTTTCATAAAAATGGAAAGCATGGGAAAAGGACCTCAAGGAAAAGAGTGGGCAGATCGTGGACAGCAAAGGGGGTTCTATGGAAAGTAACCTCACAAAGTGATCCGATCATAAATCCCTAACTGGGCAGGTCATGGTGGGGAGTCACACCCCAGGCCTTTAACTTCCTCAGTAAGAGGTTTATTTGCCTTAAGCCAGCGCTGTCTATTGTTCTGTGCATCTAGGTGAAGGCCCCTTTGAAATGCCCCTTTTCAGATCCCACCTTCTGAGGCCTGACTACCCTCAAGAGAGCACAGACTCTTAACTATCCCATAATCTATCCCTCCTTGCTTTCTCCCACCTTCTTGTAATCTTCCTTATCTTTCCTCCTTCATTCCAAATGCATAAAAGAAACTGCAAACTGTTATTCTCCAAAGCGTTTTTTCTCACTCTATTGAGATCTCGATTCCAGGGGTATCCTCGGTTGGACTCAAATAAATTTTTATAAAAATTCCCTGCAGGTTGGGATGTTCTTACGTCAACAAAATGAATGGAAAGTCCCCACTTCCCTCAGATAGAAGGTCACATGGGTCATTCCCCTGCCTCTCCTCCAGACTACACCAGGCTGATGTTTAATATAACACTATATATCCAGCGAATGGAACTTTACATTTCAAGGTCTTTCCGGGAGTCAGTTCATTCATTCATTCATACAATCATTTATTATATACCTCTCACATGCCAGGTAAGATACAGGAAACATAAAGGTGAACAGGAACCTGACTGTGACCTCAAAGAATGTACAGACTGATGCATGAGACAGATCTACAAATAAGGGCATCACAATGCATCTTTATGTGTCAAACTGAAAGAACAGACTCTCTATTGCAATCGTTCTCAACATTGGGCAGTTTTGTGCCCCGGGGAACATTTGGCAATGTCTGGGGTCATTTTGGGTTGTCACAACTGGGATGAGGGATGCTACTGGCACCTAGTGGTTAGAGGCCAGGAATACTGCTAAACATCCTACAATGCATAGGACAGCATCCCACAAGAAATTATCCAGATATCTCTGGAATGATCCATATAATTTTGAAATTATCCTAAATGTGCATAGTGCCAAGACTGAGGAACCCTGGTGTAGTGGGACAAATATCATGTGGTCAGTTCTATCTGGTTGGCTGAGGCATTTGGGTCCACGGAACTACTAGTGTTCTTGATGGTCATTGATTGGCTTTTCTCCCTAAGCAAGTCACTTCATCCTCTAGGTTTACGTGTTCTCACCTATAAAATAAAGTGGGAGTCCCTGACCTCCAAATACCTTCCTGTCTAAGAATCCATGGTCTTATTGGGCCAATATATTTGTGCTGCCACTGAACCCGCTGCAGGTCAAGGTCAGCATGTCTCCTGCACTGGTCCTGAGTCTAAGTCAGGGAGGGCAGAGCGTGCCTTGTGCCCAGGGACCTCTAGTTACAATGTCGCCTCTGTCTTCCGAGCCTAAGTTTTCCCACCAGCAAGCAAGATCCACTTCGCTTCTCTGCCTTGTGTCAGAAGGAAAGGTGGAGTAAATGAAGCAAGATGGAAAGTTACCCAGACGCTGCTCAAGTGACTAGGTCCAAACTTTTGTCCCTTGTGGGGATCCTGAGGTGCCGAAGGGGTAGGAGAGACTTTTCTCAGGACCAGCTCTGTGACCTAGGGTTGGGCTAGGCTAGGAGGGGTTAGTATCTCTCTTTCTCTCTGTCTTTGGGACTGCCTCAAGGAAGACCTGTCATTTGCCTCCCTGAGGGAGAGTTAGACATGGATTCTTGGCCACATATTTTAGACACTGGGGCTCGATGTGAGTCAAGTACCCTCAGCCCCTCCCCCCCACCCCCCCATCTCTCTCTCCCTCTCTGTGGCTTCAAGCTCATTCCCCAAACAGAAAGAGCTTTCCAGGGCCAAGGGGCTGGAAGACAAAAGCAGCTATGGAGCACAGGGGAAGAAAAGCCCCGGGAGGACAAAGGGACGCTCCTGTCTGGGCCTAAACATAAGGTCTTTTCAACACTCCTGCTGCGCTGGCTGTAACCAGAAAGGCAGGAAAAAGAAGCCAGGGCAGGGCCGGCCTTGGCAGCTCCGTTTATTTCTGTGTTACTGGCTCACTGTACCGGCAGAAGAGCATCAAGTCTGTCACTGGAGCCTTTGTGTCCTCTCCACGCTAGACCAGTGCCATTTGACGTGGCGGATTCTGTGTGCAATGAACAAAGGAGCGCTTTTTTTTTTTTTTAAGAAAATAAAAACTAAAATTCAGAGACATTAAGTAACATGCCCAAGTTACTTAAACTTCTAGACAAGGGGACTTCTATTTGTGTTGCTTACTAGTCAATTTGTTTCATTGAGCTTATCAACAATAAATGCTCCTAAGTCAGTTAACCACATATTTCCCATTGTGTATGTATTTTATATGTGTTCATTGTTTGGGATTGTTCCCCTCCCCCCTGGTATAATTTACATTCAATAAAATGTGCAAACCTTAAGTGTACATCTCAGTGACATACACACACATGTACACACACGTATGCACATGCTTGCAGCATGCACCAGGTCAAAAGATAAAACATTCCCGGGCTGGCTGAGTGGCGCGGTGGTTAAGCACTGGCTTGGGAAGCCAGCGGCCCCGGTTCGGGTCCCATATATGAGGGCCAGTGACACTGCCCTAAAAAAAAAATAAAAAATAAAAAAACATTCCCATCAAGTTCTCTCATGTTCTGTTCTAGTCAATCACCACCCCACCACACAGATTAACCCCTTGTTTTTATTTCTATCACCATACTCTAGGTTTGCCTTTTTTAGGTTCATCCATAATGTGTTAATAATTTGTTTTTTGTTTTTTTTATTGTTGGATAGTATTTCTATTATATGAACACAGCACATTTTATTTATCCTTTCTCCTATTGATGGATATTTACATTTTTCCAGTTTGGGGCTATTATGTTTACTTGGCTTTTTTTTGTCAGTTTCATGTGCCTGAACAAAAAAAAAAACAAACCAAACAAACAATAAAAAAAAACGCCAAAATGGAGTTACTTTTGCTAAGCCACATCACCAAACCAAAAGTTAATAACTAACTTAATTGCAGTTTCAGCTTCTCCCAGGAATGGACTTTTAAACCAATCAATCTGGAATTTCCTGATCAACATTTATGAGGTATTCTGCCTGATAAGCCCCCTGCCATCCCCAAAGAGAAGGTGCCCTTCCACTCTTTTAACACCTCAGTCCCACCCTCTTTCTGCCTATAAAAACCTTTCATTTTGTAAAACCCCTTGGAATAGCTTTCTACAGCAGTTGACAGATGATGGGATGCTGCCCAATTCATGAATTGCTTAATAAAGCCAATCAGATCTTCAAATTTACTTGGTTGAGTTTTGTTCTTCAACAATTCAAACGAACTTTAATGAAAGCCACCCTCTAGCATCATGAGGTCAAAAGAGGGACTAGTTGGCCTCAAAGGTCCTTTCAGCCATGAGCTCCTCTAGCTAACCTCTTCTCTAAGAGCTGCTACTGAGCGCCTACTTACACATGGAGTTATGACAGGGTTTTCTCTGAACTGCTGAGCAGAGTCCCATAAACAGAGATGTGGCTCCTGCACCTATGAGTTCACCAACAAAGACTGGCAATCTTGTTCAAGTATAAAAAACACCCCTTGCTCTTCAGTAGATGACATCTATTCTTGAAGGAAAGATGCTCTACCCCCCTGGAAGCAACCTGCAAGAGACCAGTAGAAATGGTGGGATGTATAAAACAGATGTATCTACTTCAGCCAATTTTTCTGTCCTCTGCAGAAAACCAAAGTGGTTTCTCCCTTGAGATAGGAGGGGAAGAATAAGGCCCACAGTGGGACAATTACCCAGGACTCCAAAGCACTTTCACCAGACAGAGTTTACAAAACTTGAAATGATTTCCTACCACTCATTCTTACTTTTTCTTTTATTTTGTTGAATCCTCGCTCTAATGGATCCATATGCCTTGTGAGTCTAATTGCAGTGCGCACTAACTCCATCATAAAGTCAGACATTCATTTAACTAGAGAATGGATTTTTTTTTTTAAGATTTTATTGGGGAATTGGGGGAGGGACACAATGCTGGGGAATCGGGGAAGGGGAACAGACAAGTTGCTGTCCTTTTGTTCTTCAGTCTAGTTGCAGAGGACGTTGCTTCGCTGGCCCATGTTGGTATCGTCATTGCGCTCTTCTCGGATGAGGCAGATCAGTCGCCGGCCTCTGGATGGTCGCTCACAGCGGCTATTGGCAGCTCACGCTGGCTGCCGGCCACTCACTGTCGCCTATGGCAGCCCACTGCAGCAGGGGCTGCAGCCTACACTGTCACCGGGGCTTGCAGCCCAGCTCCAGGTGGAGCTGTTGTTAGCCGTAGAGGGCAGTGTCACTGGCCCTCATATGTGGGATCCAAACCGGGGCCACTGGCCTCCCAAAACCAGCTCTTAACCAGTGTGCCACTTGGCCGGCCCTTTTTAAAATCTTTTTTTTTTTTTTGAGGGCAGTGTCACTGGCCATCATATGTGGGATCTGAACCAGGGCTGCTGGCATCCCAAACCATCTCTTAACCAATGTGCCACTCGGCCGGCCCGAGAATGGATCTTTTATGCTCTTGGGCATGCAAAGAAAAGATTGGGAACAATTTTGGATGAGACACATTAAAAAAAAAATCTTTGCCTTAAGATTTATTCAATAAATATTATTGAACCACAAAGGCTTGAATTCTTTATGGTCTAAATTATTACTTTGTGCTACCTAACAGCCAACATAGGTACCAACCAATGAAGTCTCTCTCCTCTGCAGAACCCTGGGAGGGAATATCTACCATGGCAGGAATACGTGTTTCATTCCACTCCCTGTCAGTCTTCTCTCTTCTCTCCTGGCTCAGCCTTTGATCTCTTCTTTCCTCTACACCTCTCTTATCCTCTTCCTTTTCCTAATTATCTCTGTCTCTCTACTGATCTCCACTCTTTATAGGTTCACAGGAAAAGAGAAGAGGACGGCCAGAAATAGATGTTGCAAATAAATAGACTTTACTCAAGCCATTCAAATTCCTATATCCCCCCTTCGAGCACTGTATGTTTCTCAAATCACCCCACATATACCCCAGAAATACCTCATCTGCACCAGCTGACCTCATGCACCAATGTTTCTCCAGTGCCTTCAAATCAAGACATACACCTCCCACCTCCTACCCACTTTGCTTGTCCGCGATAGGGATGGAGACTGTTCCCTGGGACCATAAGGAGTAGGTGGAGGTCCAGAGCTCTCATCACATCCTCATAAGAGACAGGGCTGGTGCTTGTCTGTTACTTGACTCCTTCTTGTTCCTTTCCCTAAGCTGGTCTCACCCTTGTCTTAACATGACAACACCATGTATAATTAGCTTCTGACAGCTTCATCCCAGCCCAGTCAGCCCCATCCCAGCCCCTGGCCAGCACTCGCTCTGATGGCGCCATTCAAAAACCAAGATATTTTTCTAACCTCTCCCCACCCTCCACCCACCTCTTATTCTTCGAAGAACAAATTCTTTCCCCCAGCACTTCTACATTAAGCAAGAAAAAAAGAGTTCCTTGCATTTTGAAAACTGATGAAAATAAACTTAGCTGTCAGTTTGTCAGGTATTTATCAAAATCTGATTCAGAAATGAACAACTGGGTTTTGATTTTTTTAAGGACAAATCTAAAAGAGCTTTTGAGAATTTTTTTTTTCCCTTAAATTCACCAGAAATGGCCAAGAGTCAAATTTGCTAAGTTGTGGTTATTGGCATCAGGATTGCAAAGGCAGGAAATTCTGTGCATAACTAGCCTGTGTTCCCAAAGCCTGCTGGGAGCAGGCACCTCCGACTCATCCCTAGCCATGGCTCCTGGGTGCCCAGCCCAGCCATCCACTGGCTCTGAGCAGAACCACTTACTGTAAGTCACAGCTTCACAGTGTATATTCACATCTTGTCATCGAATCCCTCCTCGGCAAGAGTTCAGGGGAGGTGATGGGATCGAGCTGACAGAAACACCAAAGACTTTCTCCATAAAGTTTTAGCAATGCCTTCTCCTTCTCTGGAAACTAGCCAAAGAGCAAAGAAGATGCCCACCCCACAGAAATTTTCATTCTCAGAAATTCCTTCTGGAATCACCCACCACCACCACCACCACCACCCTCACCTCTCTGATGCCTTCTCCCACCTCCCCTCCCCTCACCACACACACACACACACACACACACACACACACACACACACACACACACACAGTGTACGCATCAGCATTGGCCTAACTGCTGTAACAAATATCCCCAGCATCTCAGTGGAATGACATACTGACAGGCATTTTTCTCTTCCATTTAATGTCTGCTGCACTTACCAAAGAGTGCCTCAACTGTGAGTTTTTTTCCGATATGTCTTGTCTTCCAGATCATAATTCTTTGAAGAATTGAGACTTATATTTATTTTTTATGTAACTGACATGTCCCTCTTTACAGTTTCTAGTACAAATAGCATACTTCAACCAGGTCCCAGAGTGGACAGTAGCTGAAAATTCACTCCATATTTTCCAAGACCTCACCTCCTTTCTTTTGAAATATCCAAAGACATCTGAGTCCTTATTAGTATGGAGGTAGAAGATTGGGGAGAAAATGCAAAGAAAATGAGAAGTCGTGGGAAGGGGGCAGATCTTATTTAGTCCTCTCTAGCTGTGCCCAAGCAGTGGCAGGGTGATAGCTGGAGGAGAGTTTCACCTCCCTGGGTTTGCGGTCAGGATAGGCAAAGTACCTCCTGGAAGCCACAGCAGTGGCTCTGCTCCGTCCAGAAAAGGGCACCAAAGGTCTGAGCTCTTCCCCCATGGATCCTTTCAGCTACTTTCCAGGGTGAGCCAACCCCAGAAGAACTGGATCAAGATGGACTCCAGTAAGCACCTCATGGACCCAGACCCACTACCCCCTTCTTTCCTGCCTCAGTCACGTGGATCAATCAGATATCTATCTATCTACCTACGTATCTCAAACTTCCTGGTAACTTCACTTTGGGGATCTAGTTGCTCACCCCTGCAAACGGCCTTGGTGACTGCTAGCCTGCTACCATCCCCAAGAGATCTCCCTAATTCTGAATCAGGAGAAAGGTAAAACACATGTGGGAGATTGTATTAATGTTCACCAAATACTCCATGTTTCCATACTATGGGAGAATTATACATCCCTGTCCTGCTGAGCTCAGAAATTGCCCTAGGACTTGTTTTAGCCATTTAAATGTGGGCGGAATTGAAACGCGGGATGTGTGTCACTTTGGAGCAGAAATTGTAAGAACCAGAGAGTAGTTTACATGACTTTCTCCCTCTGCTGTGATCACCAAGCAGTGGTCATACAAGCTGCTCCATTAGCTAGAATGAAGACAACATGGAAGAAGCCATGGTCAGCTCATGACTATGCTTCATCAATGAGAAACAAACCTTATTATTGTAAGCCATTGGAATTTTGGGCTTACTTGTCAAAGCAGCATAACCTTGCAAATCCTGACCAATAAAGTGAATAGGCATCCCTTCCCTCCCAGAATACCCTGGCATTCCTTCTGTAAATCAGGCGACTTCCTCCCCAGAGCTTTTGGTACCAAAAGAGGCTTCTCGAAGCAATTATTTTGCATCTTTTCTCCAGGTCCCCCACCTGCCTTATATCTGCTTACTATAGACTAAGGAAGTCTCTTAGTAGGACTTCCACATCTGCCCTGAGGTGCCCATCTAGTTCTGCTTCTGCAGAAATGGGCAGCCCTTTTTGTTAAAGAAGGAAAAACTAGTAACCCCTCAGAGGGCAGTGCCACCACTTACGTTTTCTCTACCGTGGTATGCACATGGACTCCCAGAACTGGGATAATTCTGAGACATGAGTAGCATCATTAGTAAAGTCTGAGGGATAGATGGGAAGAGCTAAAATGTATTCCACCTAAATCTCTATATGGGCTATGTGTCCCTCTTTTAGCAACCAACGAGTGGAGAGGGGTGGCCGGGGGAGTTGGGCAGACCTAGAAGCAAGGGTGTAATTGGTTATTATTATTATTTTTAACTTTATTGGAGAACAGCGTGCCCCTCCCAGGACCCATCAGCTCCAAGTCAAGTTGTTGTCCTTCAATCTTAGCTCTGGAGGGCACAGCCCACCATCCCATGTGGGAGTCGAACTGGCAACTTTCCTGCCAAGAGCACGTGCTCTCACCAGCTGAGCCATCTAGCCACCCACCAGCAGCTCAGAGGCAGCTGAGCTCGGGCGCAGCTCACTTGTCCATGTGGGAATCAAACCAGCAACCCTGTTGCTCAGAGCTCGCGCTCTAACCAACTGAGCCACCAGGCCGCCTCATCTTGGTTATTTGTAATCTGAGAAATACAAAGATCCCAGGCTCGACCTGTCAAGCAATAATGCAGTTGATTTCTCCCCTGGCCTTTAGACGAGGCACCTGCCTTGGTGATGGAGCGTATCCAGCCATTGGGTCTACACAGAGCCAAGCAGCTGAACTGATCGCCCTGCAGCTGTTTCAGTGACATGTAAATCCAGTTTCAGAGGTTTTGCCAGTGCAGCTTGATCTGGACGGTATTTCCACTAGAGGAGAGATCTGGCCCATTGTGTTCACTTGGCCTGTCAATTGGTGGGCCTAACCTTACTCCCCTGAATTAATGCTCTGGCTTGCAGAGCTGGCAACGGCGGGGTGTGGAGACCTCACGTCGACATAGGGGCTCCTTTCCTTAGCCCAATGCTCCTTTCCTTCCGTGCATACCCAGTGGACCTTGCAGGAGGGCAGCCTGGCCTGGCCTGGCCCAGGTGTGCCTGAGCTACAGTCATTCATGTTGGCAACCCTTGAGGCAACCGATGACTTTTCTGCCCTGGAGGCTGGCATTTCACAATCACAGCTGTGTTTCAGCTGTCATACCAAATCACCTCGTTTATAGCCTTAAAATAGAATCTAGCCTTAAGGTGCCGGCTGCACAAAGAGGGAGTCTTCACAACACTTGGAACCTGAGGGCTGAGCCAGAGGGCAGGGCTTAGGGCTAGACACAAAAGTCCTGTTAAAAATAATAATAATGAAACCATGACTCCTCTCTTCTCAGGGCAGACACAGAGCAGTGCCACAACAAAATTGTGTTTCCAAACTAGCAACGCGAATGAGTTTGGAGTTCTGCCTCCGTCACACTCCCATTCGTTCGTTCATTCATTCAACATGGCACTTACTTACTGGGTGGGATCTATTCTGCTTCCCACCAGATCAGGGAGACCTGGGTCACGTTGGCCTGTACCTAGGAGGCAGGCTTCTACAGACCACATCACCACCCGGTCTTGCCCTCTGGCTACCAGGTTTGGGCTAATGGGAGGCAGGGGATGAAAATTAGAAAGTGGGAAGGAGAGAAATCAAGGCATGTATTCCCCTGTTCCCTCCCTGCTGGGCCACAGTCTACGGCAATAGGATTCTTCCACCTGTCCACAGCTCCTGGAAGGTGGCCCCTTTACTGTAGATCATTGCAAACAATTTCCTCCCCTCGTCCTTTTAGCTCCGGAGTTGTGGATTTGTTTCCCAGGGCTGCTGTGACAAAGCATCACAAACTGGGTGGCTTAAAGCAACAGAAATGTATTGTCTCACAGCTCTGGAGGCTAGATGTCTGAAATCAAGGTGTTGGTAATGCCATGCTTCCTCTGAGACACTTAGGGGAGAATCCTTCCTTGCCTCTCCTAGCTTCTGGTAGCTGTTCTTTGCCTTATAGGTGCATCACCCCAATCTCCATCTCCAGCAACACGTGGCTGTCTTCTGCCAGTGTGTCTCTGTCTGTGTCTCCCCTTCTCTTCTTATAAGGGCACCAAGCATATTGGATGGGGGCCCACTTGAGGACTACATCTTAACTTGATTATGTCTGCAAAGACCCTATTTCCTCATAAGATCACCTTCACAGAAACGGGGGGGTTATCCCTTCAAAATATCTTCTTGGGGGACAAATTTTAATCCATAACAAGTAGTAACAGCCTTCCACCATGGCTCGTCCCTGGATCTGTCCCTTCACTCCTTATTATAAATAGTCCCTTCATTAGACACCTTTCAATTCCTTTTTAGAATGGGCCACCTGTTTCCTCCCAAGGACCTTGACCCAGAGCCCGACTGCCTGACTGCCTTGCTGGTGGAGTGCCTCCAAGTGCTAGAACGTACTGGGGATACACTGGTGGGCAAAAACTAGCACAGTCCCTGTCTTCACAGGGCTTACAGTCTACAGTTTATTAGGCTTAATCAAAACATCACAAAGTAAAATTGTAACTGGGATGAGATACAAAGGAGTGGGTTACAGACCTATGAACACACTTAACTGGGGAAATCACTATAGTCACTGAGACCAGGACGGGCTTCCAGAGAGAGGGACACTGGATCTAGAATGTGAAGGATGAATGGAGCCAACCAGATAACGAGGGGGTCTAAGGCCTGCTCTGGGCTAAGGGAGGAGACCCAGAGAGGAATTATGTCACAGTGTCCATATTTCCTTCCAATGGGGAACCTACTGTCATTCAAATCCCAATCCATCCACCAGTGACTTCTCTCCAAAAAGGATTTACACTGCCGCCCATCCCCATAGCTGCCAGCCACACCAGAGAACCCAGATGCAGCAGAAAGCATTCAAATTAGAGAGCAAGAAACCACCTCCAGGCTGCAGATAAAGAGCAGCCGCATGTCACAGGCGCTATGCAAACCATGTAACAGCTGAGGCCCAGCACACACCTCAGCCTTAATACTCCCAACACCGAAACCACAGCATCCATGAAACCAGTCCCTCCAACTTCTGTGCTCAGCCTCAGCTGGGACACCCCAGAACTTGTCTGTTCTCTCTCTCTCCCACTCTCAGCTCCTCCTCCAAGAAATCACTATGTTTCTGATTTTACCTCTTCAATCTTTCTCAAACCCATCCCCTCCTCTCCTTCACCGCTAGCTCCTGCCCTGATTCAGGTCCTAACCATCTTTCCCCAGATCTTTGCACCTCCTTCCTCCTTGACAGCCTGTCAAAGCCACCCTCAATAGCCCAGCTACCAGAAAGCCAACCACCTCACTCCCTGCATTCTGACAGTGACCCTGCATGACTCCTTATTCCCAGTAGGGTACAGCCCAAGTGTGGCACATGGGGCTCTCCACAACTGGCCCTGCCTCCCCACCAGCCCATCTCCCCTACTGCCTGGCTCAGCCTTGATCTTCCCATGAGGCCAAACCACTTTCAGTTCTTCATGTACATCAAGTTGTCTCTTCCCTTGGTGCCATTTTTCAGGTTGTCCCATCCCTCGGCATACCTTCTCCCACGATCTAATTAAATCCAACTGATTCCTGAAAGCTTAGCACAGGGGCTGGCCGAGTGGTGCATTGGTTAAGAGCTGGCTTGGGACACAAGTGGCCCCAGTTCGGATCCCACATGAGGGCCAGTGACACTGCCCTCTAGAGCTAAGATGGTGAATAATGGCTCCACCTGGAGCTGGGCTGCTGTGAGTCCCTGGGATGGCATAGCTGCAGCCCCTGCTGCAGTGGGCTGCCATAGGCTACAGTGAGTGGCCGGCAGCCAGTGTGAGCTGCCAAGAGCTACTGTGAGCAGCCGTCCAGAGGCCGGTGACCGATCTGCAACACCTGAGAAGAGTGCAATGATAATACCAACATGGGCCAGTGAAGCAATGTCCCTCAAAACTAGACTGAAGAACAAAAGGACCGCCTGTTCCCCTTCCCCAGTTCCCCAACGCTGTTCCCCTCCCCCAATTCCCCAATAAAATCTTTAAAAAAAAAAAAACTTAGCACAGATGTCAACGCCCCCAAAAAGGCTTCCCTGATACCCTACCCCTCTCATTTCCTACCATAAGAGCATCCATCATTAAATCTAGCGCCACACATTCTAAATATCTGGGGAAGTGTCTAGTTCCTCCCTTCAAATGAAGATTCTATATGGCAGGGACATGTCTTATTTGGCTTAATATACCTATTGCCTGAAACAGAGGAGATGCTCAAAACTAGAAGAATGAAGGAGCAAAGGACAAACAAACGGGTGCTGATTATGCCACTTCTGTGCTGGACCCTCAAGATGAACAAAATCTTCCCCTCGCATCTATTACATTATGTGGGGTCAGCCCAGTACTCTGTCTATGGCATCAGGTTTCCCGTGTATAGAAGCAGCTTTATTGGTGTTCTATTTTCATCTCTGCCTCTGCTAGGCTGTAGATGGAAATGTTTACCATTTAGTGGTATTATATTATTTATCCTTTCTAAGTGTCAGGTTGCCACATGTAAAATGGACTCTGTCACAGTATCTATTGAACAAAATTGTTATGAACATTGAAATACAATAAGGTCAGAACTCAGTAAATTGCAGATGTGAGTAAACTGGAAAATGATTGGTGCTGATGAGAGATATACAGGTAGATGCAGTGGGAGTTCAGAGGTAAAAATGAACTTGAAAACTGTTGCCTTAAGTAGCATGCACGCGCGCGCGCACACACACGCACACACACACGCCCCAAGTATTCTTTAGATAATCAACAGAGCTGGGAAGCTCCACAGTTTTGCTTTTCCTATGATCTGTTACAAAAAGCAATGCTTTCTGTGTGCTACCAGTCTCAACCAGAGTGTGCAGAATTGCAGCAAGAACAAGAAAAACAGAGAGAGAAAAACAATCAGTGCTCCAGGCCAGGGTTCCCCAAGACTTCAATTAAGTTTCTTGAGAAACTGTAGACATTTGCCTCCAGCCGCCAAGTTGCGGTGGTGGAAGAGAAGGTCTGGCTTATCATCGCATGAAATGAAATTGTTTACAAAACACATTTGCTCCCAGCCCAAATCCAGAAGCTAATCCTCATCCCAATTTAGTATTTAGTGGATGACAGTTGGGAGATTTGAGCCAACAGATGAAAAAGTCCAGGATCGAAGGCCACGACTGTGATTTCCAGCCCGTTTTGCCCCGAGGTCGGGCAAGTCACGTCCATCTTCCCCGCTCAGCTCCTTTCTCACTGACAGGAGTATTGGCAAAAGAATGGGGGGTCGGGGCGGGGGCCTTCTCAGCTTCAGCAACAAATGACAGCTTTTCTTTGGGCAACTACAGAGCACCCAGTCACATGCTAGGTCCCTTGGGCAACCCTCGCAGATGTAAAAAGAAAGGACACTGTACAGCAAAGGAAACCATCAACAAAACAAAAAGGCAACCTCCCTTTTCTTACCAGGAGAACATATTTGTTAAATCATATCTGGTAAGGGATTACTATCCAAAATATATGAAGATCTCATACAACTGTATAGCAAAAATACAAACAATCTGATTTTAAAATGGGCAAAGAAACTGAATAGATATTTTTCTAAGGAAGACACAGATGGCCAGCAGGTACATGAAAAGATGCTCAACATCACTAATCACCAGAGAAATGCAAATCAAAACCACAGTGAGATCACCTCACACCTGTTAGAATGACTATCATAAGAAAGACAAGAGATAACAAGCGATGAGGATGTGGGGAACAGGGAACTCTTGTGCACTGTTGGTGGGATTGTAAATCGATGCAGCCAATATGGAAATCAGTGTGGAGGTTCCTCCAATAAATTAAAAATAGAGCTACCATAGATGGGACGGGGCTGGGCATGAGGGAGAAGGGGAAGGGATGAGACAACATAAACTGGTAGCTACAATATTGCCGCAGGGATAGAAAAGACAGTTTGGGGAATATAATCAATAATGTTGTAAGTATTTTTTAGGAGACCAGATGGATTCATGTCTTGTTAGAGAAACCACTTCATGGACAGTGTAGAGGCCTGACCACTGCACTGTACATCTGAAGCTGCCGCTGAATAATATCATATGTCAACTATAATTTAATACATATATAGTCATGGGATATGGATTATAGTGTGGGAATGGAGTCAATGGAATTGTAATAGATATGTATAATATCGGGGGTGGGAGGGCAGTGGATGAAGGGAAGGGGGTTGTCACTTTGTAAGGGGTGAAAGGATAACTATTGCATTGCTTTGTACACCTGAAAATAATAATAATAATAATAATAATAATAATAATAATAATAATAATAAAATACAGCTACCACTTTACTGAGCAATTCCACTTTGGGTATAAAAGATAAAGAGACCCCTGAACTCCCATATTCATGGCAGCATTGTTCACAGTAGCCATGGAAACAACCTAAATGTCCATCAACGGATGAAAGGATAAAGATGTGATGTACACATACACACAGACACACATTGGAATATTATTCAGCCATAAAAAAAGAAGGAAATCTTGCCATTTTCCATAACATGGATGGACCTTGAGTGAAATAAATGAAATTAAGTCAGACAGAGAGAGACAAATACTATATGATCTCACAGGTAGAATCCAAAAAACCAAACTCATAGGAACAGAAGACAGATTGTGGGTTGCCAGGTGGGGAAGATGGAGGAAATGGGTGAAGATGGTCAAAAGATACAAACTTCCAGTTATAAGATAAATCAGCTCTGGGGATGGAATGTACAGTGTGGTGAGTATAGTTAATAATACTGTGTTGTATGTATAAACGTGGCTAAGAGGGCCGGCCGAGTGGCGTGGTGGTTAAGCGCTGGCTTAGGAAGCCAGCGGCCCCGGTTTGGGTCCCACATATGAGGGCCAGTGACACTGCCCTCAAAAAAAAAAGGTGCTAAGAGAGTAGAATTTAAAAGTTCTCATCACAAGAAAAAATGTGTAACTATGGCGATGGATGTTAACTAAACTTATTGTGGTAATTTTGTGAGATATATATATATATATATTACACCCGTGTTAAATGTGTTAAATATGTTGTATCTCAATAAAAATGGAAAAAAATAAGGATTACAAATTTTTAAGATAATTGTGTTAAAAAGGAAGAAAAAGGGCCGGCCGAGTGGTGCGGTGGTTAAGTGCTGGCTTGGGAAGCCAGCAGCCCTGGTTCAGTCCCACATGTGAGGGCCAGTGACACTGCTCTCAAAAAAAAAAAAAAAAAAAAGGCAGGAAAATACAGAGAGAGAACAATACAGCAGACACAGAGAAGTTGTCAGAGCCAGGAGATCTGACTCTGCAAAGTTAAAAGGGGTGGCGTGCTGGACCCAGCCCACTTGGGATTCCAGAGAGCCCACTATTAATTATTCAGAAAATTTCAGTCGTTTACTAAACCATCAGTAGCTTGAAATCAGCCGTCGTGGGGGTGTATTCACCAGGAAATTGGTAAGCACTGCACATCAAGGGTTGCCCCAGCCGTCCAGAATTGGTTTCCCAGCACTCCACACAGCAGGTGCCACCCGTAATGCTTCGAGGCTGGCTAAGGGAGCAGCAGTTCTGCAGGCCGGCTATGGAATCACAGAGATCTAGGTTAAAATCTCAGCTCCATCACTTACTAACTGGGTGACCTTGGACAAATTACATAACCCTTCGGAGCCTCTCTCTTCACCTGTGCCAGATATAGCTCTCAGCAGTTTATACATGTTAATTCGTTTATTTCTCACAAAAACCCTATGAAGGAGGAACTATTATTATCCCCATTCTATAGATGAGGAAAGTTGAGGCAACAGGAGATTATGGAATTCAGCCAAGGTCCCATAGTTAGTAAGTAGCAGAGTCAGGATACAAAGCCAGGCAGTCTGGTTCCAGAGCCTGCCCTCTGACCTCTGCCCTCGCTGCCCAACACAGTAGCCACTGGACACATGTGGCTGTTGAGTACCCCAAATGTGCTGGTCTGAACTGAGATGTGCTGTGAGAGTAAAATACACATTGGCTTTCAAAGGCTTATTATTTTTAAAAAAATAGAAAATACCTCATTCATACTTATATTATGTGTAGAAGTAATATTTTGGATATATTGGGTTAAATAAAATATATTATTACAATTAGGTTACCTGTTTCTTTTTATTTTTTTAAATGTAACTGCTAGAAAAATTTTTAATGGCCTTGTGACATTATAGTCCTGTTGGAGAGTGCTGTTCTATGCTGACTTCATAGCTTGGTGTGAGTATTAAATTAATTAATACAAGGAAAGCACTGAGCAGAGTGCCTGGAACAAATTAACATCCATCAGCTATCATTAATATTAGTGAGAGTAATGGTTTTCAAATGTTATAGTCAAGTTGTTTTTTTTCTTTTTTTTGGGGGGGTGGGTTTCAAGCAACTTCTTATAACAGATAAAAGAGGAATTCTGATTGAAACAGAGGACATCCTAAGGTCACCTCTCAATGGCCCATTCACCCTGTGTAGCACCCCCACATATTGGAAACCCACATGATTAAACCATCTTTAAATGTCCTTCAAGCTTAAGCACTACACGTCTGTAATTCAGAAAAGGTAGGAAAGCGATATTGGATAAGATCAAGGTTTCTAGGGCAGTGCTTTCAAAATGATCATGGATGTTACCTGTTAAGGTGATACAATTTTTTCTATATCTTGAAAAATAATCAAAATAAAAATAATAGAGAACAAAAAAAAAGATCATGAATCTTAAATGTTCTCCCCACCAAAGAGAATCGATAATTATACGACGTAATAGAAGTGTTAGCTAACGGTGCAGTGGTATTCGTATTGCAATATATAAATGTATCAAATCAACACATTTTACACCTTAAACTTGCACAATGTTTGTCTATTACATCGATTATATCATATATGTTGATTATATCATAATAAAAAAGAATTAATTAATACAAAAAAAAATTATCACAGAAAAGCACTGCCATTTTGCTTGGGAGTATCTAAATGGTTTGGTCCCAGATCTAGACACAGTCCAAAAAGCAGGTGTCATAATATGAATGCGGGGAGAGGATCACCTATGGGCCCCTGGGTTGTCACCTGCACATACTATACCTACACAACAGGGCACATCTCCAGTTCTGATCTTCACAATCTGCCAATGCCTGATCCCTAAAGGCTCTGAGGAGAGCTCCAGAGCTAGCTGTAGGCACAAATGAATGATACTGCGAGGTCTAGCTTCAGGGAAGGACATGACACTCAGCCCAGACACTGCAATGATTTTGCTGTCCTGCAGACAAGTTGAGGCTCCGTCAGCCCAGCGTCTGCAAGGCAAGTCTCCCAGCTCCTTCTGCAGCCCTCGCCCTGGCTCTGGTATGTGTGTGTGGATAGGGATAGCAGCCAGCTCTTCGCCGGGCTCTCTAACAAGTTCCACGAGTCTGTTTGCTAAAGAAAAATTCCAGTTGGTGCATCCAACACATGGAACTCAAGTACAGAAATTATATTTATCCACCCTACTGCCAAGGCGATCACATGCCCCGTGAGTCACTCCAGATGTGCTCAAAAACAGTCTTCCTGTGGAAGCCCAGTGCCCCAATCCCAGAGAGAGTCAGAATAAGAGGTCCCAACTCCCGTCCCCCCAGGAGTCAGCCTGTGCCTCCCCCTTCTGAGGCGGGAGTGGGCATCTGCTCTGTGAAAAGGGAAAGGTGGTAAGAACTGGATCATCTCGCTGGGAGGACTGGTACGGGCATACCTGTAGCACCTGGGGTCCCACTGGGTGCTTCTCACCTTTGTGGAGGAAAAGATGTGTTGGAAGACACTGCTGCTTCTGCTGTTGTGTTACGATGCTCAGGCTACCGTGTCCCACAGGTGGAGCAGGGGTGAGTTGCTTTTTATTTATTTATTTGATGCTCATCATTCTTCTTTAAATACATTTAGGAATTTGAGGGCTGGGGAGTGTGGAGGGGAGAAGGGAATTAGCAGCCCTCCCCACCACATACTTCTCCTATCTGGTTCCTGCCCATCGCTTTATGCTTCTTGACACGTCAGGTGTTAGATAGTGATGGGGACAACGACACTGAAAAAAAATCAAAGCCGCTGAGGGGACTGGGTCAAGGTGGGAAACAGAGAGGGCATCCCTCTCTGAGATGCGAGAAGGAGTCATGTTTGCTTCATAGAATGTGCACACACCCCCTTGAGTTTCCCCCAACCCCTGGCGACTGGAGCTAGGCAGGTGCCCAGGTCTGATGCTCACTCCGTGGGGCTGTGGGTGCTAGGATGTTACCTGGGGAGCCTGACAAGAGGCTCTGGGCCTGCACTGCCCAGTATGGGGTCTCAACACTGCTGCCTGATCAGGAGTGGACCCAACCTTCCAGTTGGGCAGAGCTGGCCCAGTGGCAGGAAGAAGGGTAACCCTGTAGCATCTTCATGTCTGCCTGCCTGCCTGCCTGTGGCTCCCACCGGCTGGCCTGTCCACCTCCCAAAGGAAGGGGACCAGTGTGGTCTTATCCCTCATGGCCAATGTCCTTTTCCTCGGGATGGAGTTCCTCGCAGCCACAATGCCATCTTTTCTCTGAGCCCTGGGACTGGCTCCAGGTGGCAGACACTGACAGCCCCTCCAGCTGGTTAGTTTATCACTGTTAGGAAGTGAGGAACCAATAGCGCTGACCACCCGATGCCAGTCTGAACTGAAATCTTTCCGCCTGCCGCCTAAAGTCAACTGAGGTCTCTCTTCAGGAAAAAAACTAGAAAAATAAGTCAGGCTCCTAGGTGTTTCTAGAGATCCAAAACAGGATGAAGGCTGGCATGGAGGCATAAGGTTGGGCCTCCTGGTTCTCAAGGGACAGAGAGGAGCTGCCAAGTGGGGACAGAGCTGGCAGAGCAGATGGATCTGAAATGGGGGTAGGGGGGCAGGAGGGAGCTAAAGCCACTGTACTTATTTGGGTTTTTATTCCCTCATTTTTAAGCCTGAGATTAGGGACTTGTTAGTTCTGAGCTGAGCTGTGAAATGATTCTTACCCAGGGGAAAATTGTATTTTCCTTTATTTTTGGTAAGACCTTTAGACACACACCCCTCCCTAATCATCAGGTGCACAGAATTTGGGGGGCAACACTTGGAAGCAGACAGCAAAAAGATATTGGAATTATGTCCTGCCCCTTACCCTTGTGTGGCACTGGAGGGGACTTACTTAACTTGCCTAAAAAGAGATGGTAATATCCACTCTTCCTAATGCACGGGCCATTACAAAGCCAGAGGAAATGGCCTGCTTTGTCACAAGGCATGTAAATATAAGCTAAGCTGCAAGGAGCTCAGAGATTTGTTTCTGTCTCCCGCTGGCTGTGTGATCTCTGGCAAGTCTCCTAACCTCTCTGAGCTTTAGTTCACTGACAGGTAACATATTAACAGCAACCAAACTTTGCTGGGTTGTTGTGAGGGTCAGGTTCAAAAATGTAAGTACAATGCTTTGTAAATGCTGAAGTACTCTATAAACGTTAGCCACTTAAAAGTGAAAAAAATGTATTATAGAAAGCTTGAGATTCTCAACAGAGGGTTCTATAGCAGCACCCTGGGAGCAGCTGCTCTGGCGCCCACACCGTCCTCACTGGGGAAGGTCTGCCCCAATAACCATCTGACTAAAGATGCAAAGCCGACACAGCTGACATAGAGACCATGAGGCAGCAATGTTAAGCGCTAGATTAGTTGTTCACGTCAGAGTTCAGTCAATAAATGATATGGAGTCCCTGCAACCATCATCAAAACTCTTCCACATAGTGGTTTTTCATTTTTGACATTTTTTTCTAATTATACAAAGAATACACAGTTGCTATCTTTTTTTTTTTTTAAGATGGAATGGGACTTACACCCAAATTTAAAAAAAAAAACAACAAACTTCCAAATGTACTTCCTGGTCCTTTCACCTTCATCCTCACCCTACCCCCCAACCCCACCCTAAATCCAGGACTAGTTTCGAAGAATTCCCTTTGGCAACAGTCTGCGGGTGACCATCCCCTCCTCCACCACATACTCCGGCCCCAGCCCCTAGCATCCTCCCCTTGCCCTGCCCGCCCAAGTGTAGAAATGTAGAAATAAACCCAAAGGGAATACACCCTGCTGTCAGGACGTCCCCTTTCCTACCGGCCTGTAAGACGTGCTCTCTAGGGCTCTGCCCTGGGAGGTAGCTTTCCACGCCAGGATCACTGTGCCAGCCCCAACAACCTGACTAAGACCAAATGACGCACCTGTGGTCAGCGTGGCCAGCGGGGAACAGGACACACCGGGCCCAAGTCCCGCCCACCTCGGCTCCTGCCAGGGAGCTCTTGTGTGGGCTGGGAGGAACCAATCAGTCTTTGAAAAACTATCTATGTATTAATGACTATATAAAATCTATGTTTTTGTTCAAGACATGGAAATCATTTCTTTTCAACGCAGTTTAGTAGGGGAGGGTAGCCCTTCGGTTACGTGGCGGAATTTATGTCCTTTTCCGGTGCCCATTTGAGTGTTGCGTGCGTTTTCAGTCATGAGTGTTCCATGAAGGGAGGGCTTGTGGTCAGTGTGCAGTGAGTAGGATGGACTCACTGGCTTTACTGAGGACACCATGCGTAACCATCTCATTTACTCCAGTCGCTACACCAGGCAGGTGCTATTCTGACCACTTACAGGTAAGAAAACTGGAGTTAGGGAAGAAGTTAATGTGCCCAGTTACTCAGCCAGCAGCAGGGGTAGAGCTGAGTTTCCACGCCCCCCACCCCCACCCCCAGGTCTGTGGTATCAGAGCCCCTCTGTCGTCCATCCCTTCCAGGTGCTCCTGGGTTCCCAGAAGCCTCAGCTCCCCCTGGGTGGTGGGCCCTTCTAGCCAAGGGGGGCTGACTCATAGCAGCCCTTTCAGAAGCACTCCCTTTGGACCTAGCGCCCAGGGCCAAGCTCCTGGCTTGCTCACAATATCACAGTGTTTCTTGAAGGGCTGGCCCAGGCACAAAAAAGTAAATGACATCAGTAGGATCTGGCAAAAGATCTTTTATAAATGAGAGCCTTTCCTTTCCACACCCACTGGCATTTCCATAGAGTTGCTTTGACTGATTCATTAAAAATATGGTTGTATTTTGGCTTGAAATGGTCTGCAGTTGTATGATCCTTTCCAATAAGCTCCTTAGTAAAAATGTTGTGCACAGCTCGGTGAAAACCACGGTTTACCTTAACACTGCTCTGTTTATATAGTGACCCTATTAAGGACTGGGAGGGAAGAAGAGATTTTTATCCCAGATTATAAAAAGCCAAAGAGAAGCTCAGGCTCAAAGTAAAAATAGGCTTCTCCGTGTAGGGAGGCTCCTGCCTATATGCCTGGGCAAGAAAGCTTGGAGGGGCTAAGGCATGGGGGGCACAGGTGCCAACCTTGACTGACATGATGAAAACTAGCTCCCCCAGGCCAGAACAGGGGCTCCTTGGAGATGAAGGAAGGGCGTGGTGGAGACAGGAAACAACATCTACTTTCTGATAATTCACCAGGACCTGGTACCTCCAATAAGTTCTAGAATCAGTCTGTCAGGCAGAGAAAGAATTAGTGAAGCACTCTGTTAGAAAAGAATGGAGTTTAGTGATAAAGGTAGTTAATGTGTTTCTATGGGATTGTTTATTCATTCAACAAACAGTCCTGGGCAGGACGCTAAGCACTGGGAATACAGCAGCAAACAAACAAAAGGGGCAGCATCCCATGCTGACATTCTAGTGAGGGGAAACAGACAATAAACACATATAGAAATAAAACATCTGGATTGTTGGATGGCAATAACATTGGGACAGGTTAGAGGCTATGAAGGGTTATAATTTTAAATATGGTAGTCAGGGAGGGCCTTCCTGAGGAGGTGACTAAAGACCTGAAGGAAACGTGCAAGTGAGCCATGCTGTCTCTGGGAAAGAGTGTTCCAGGCAGAAGGAACACAAGTGCAAAGGCCTTGGGTGCTCGAGGAGCAGTGAGGGGGCAGTACCTGGAGTGGCATGAGCCAGGGGACAGCAGCAGATGAATTCAGAGACATGGTGAGAAGTCAAGTCATGCAGCACCGAGTGGCCATTTAAAAATCTGGCTTTTAGGGCCGGCTGAGTGGCGTGGCGGTTAAGCACTGGCTTGGGAGGCTAGCGGCCCCCATTCGGGTCCCACATGAGAGCCAGTGACACTGCCCTCAAAACAAAAAAAGGAACGCTAAAAATCTGGCTTTTACTCTGAGTGAGATGGAGAGCCATCGAGGATTCTGGGCAGAGAAGTGACATCACCTGACTGATGTTTGCTCAGAATCGCTTTAGGTGCTGTGTTAAGAATTAGAATGAGGGTGGGGGCCAGGGATGGGAGCAAAGACACCAGTAGGAGAGGTGCTGAGGGCTCCGACCAGGGGGTTCGCAGGGATGGGACAAGAAGTATCCAGATTCCAGATCTATTTTGAAGGTCATGCCAACAAGACTTGCTGATTAGTAGGATGTGAAAGAAAAAGTCAAGCATGACTCCCAGATCCTTAGCCTGAGCAACTGAGAGAGATGGGAAGATGGCAGACGAAGCAGCTATGTATATGTAGGTACGTGTGTATTGGGAGGTGGGGTTGGGTTGGGGGTCAGGAGAGATACCTGTTACACAGCTGAAACGAGATTCCTGTAGGCAATTAGATACATAAAAGTCTGGCCTGAAAATATAAAGCTGAAAGTCAGTAGGGAAGCGAGGCTAGACCAGAGGGAACCCAAGACGAGGCCAGGACTCTACAATCTGAAGAGTGAGGGGAGAAGGAAGACCAGCGAGCCAGGAGGGGTTTTCTTTTTAAATAGAAGTAACATGTTTTCATGCTGACGTGAAAGGTCCAGTAGAGAGATAAAAATTAACAATGCAGAAGAGAAAGGTAGAGAGGTGAGCGTTATTTTTACCAGAGGCCATGCACACGTGGAGAAGGTGGTTCTAGACAGGAGCATGGACACAATAACAGAAGAGAAGTCAGGGTATTTGGGCAAGAGGCAGGTAACTGGTTAAAGAAGGATGTAGAGGCTGTGAAATAGTCATCAATTTCATGGTGAAATCGAGGCGCAGGAATCAGGAAATATGGGTAATGATTGGGCAGCCTATAAGGGCCCACGTGAGAATAACGATATGAATTTCCAGGGTGACCACTTAACACGACACTTTCAAGTGCACTGGTGCAGGTGTGGAACAGGTTAGGAGATGAGTGGTGGTTTTGCCAATTGATTGCAAAGGAACAGAGAGGGACCGATGGAGGTGAGGATACACAAGACAGTGATCAGGAGGCTGTAGGCATTTGACCTCGCATATCACATCATAAGTCAAAGTTAGAGATTTTTTTAAAAACTATGTGTGATTCATTTAAGAGTATGTTTTGTACCCTATGCATTCATTCATTCACAATGAACAACCTCATCCTTTCTGTAGTTATTCAAAACTGAGAAAGACCCAGTCTTTGGGCGGATGTCCCTACAAAAACATAGCACGGCTCATCCTATTGGTGAGATTGGTTTTTGGAGCCTGGGAGATCCAGATTTTAATTTCAGTCTTATAACAAGCAAATTGGGTGGCCGACGACAAGTTCCTTAACCTCCAAGTCTCTTCATCTCTAAAATGGGACATGGATACTTACCTGACAAGGTACGTATGGAAAGCACAAAGCATGTTGACAGGTTACAACACTGGGCTCATGAGCTGTTGTTATGTCTGAGCTCCACATTTAAACAACTGTGGTCTGCGGTCCAAATGTGTCTCTCAACTGAAGACATGGACAGAACATGCTGGAACACACGATTCCTGCATCTCTGAGTCCAATTTCTGGACTGCCTTAGTGCATGTGGCATGACCTTTAGGAAGTGAATCATTTCTTCTATGCTGGTCAGTCCAGTGAATCATAAACACGCCAGTTCTCTGGAAGGCTCATTGGTCCAGGAAGTGGTGGACGGGAGGGGCCCCCAGTTCTCCTGTTTCCCAGCCAGCAGACCTTCATGCAGGGAGACATGGGAGTTTCTGGTGTCCCCTGGTCACATTGAGTGGTCCTGTAGGCACAATCACATCCTGAAGAAATAGCTGGAGAGTGGGCTGGGTGTGCAGCATTGAGTGGAGAAGAAAGAAACAAATTGGTCCAGTTTTACAGCAAAAAAATTTACACAGTCAGCGATTTTTGACTAAACCACCCCAGCAGCCTTCTCACCTGAGGCTCAGTGCTAAGGTGGTGCCTAGGAGGGCACGGGGTCCCTGGTCTCCCCAGCCCACTTCCCTCTCCCTCTCCTGCCCTTGCTAATGGCCTACCAGCCAGAGCACTCTTGCAAAGACTATGCTGCCCAAACCAGCGTACCAATCACTGACAGGGAGGAGAAAGACCCACGTAAAATGACCTCCATACATCAGGGAGATGGGGTGGAAGGGAAAGGAAGAAAGACCAGCAAAGCATGAATGGAAGCGTGTCCAGTGATGTCTTGTTTTGTAGTTGCTTTTTTTTTTTAATGCCTGGTTTAGTTTTGAAAACATTCCTATATATATATATATATATATATATATATATTGAGCCTGCACTCAGAGCCCAGCTCTGTGCAGACAGCGAGGTCAAGCAGAGAAAATAGGAAGCAGGAAGCCCATTCCCTTCCCGCAGGAGCCGGCAATTGTCAGCAAGATGTGAAAAGTGTAGAGTGGATGCAGAACGCATAAGGAGACAGGGAAGGAACAACGGGGGGGTTCCGTGGGGTCACAGAGAAGGCTTCCTGGGGGAACAGGGCTGTTGCTCTCACCAAGAGAGAGCAAGACTAGTTTAAAGCTTTACACACATACCTCTCGGAGCTGGTCAACTCTTGTT
Source organism: Aselliscus stoliczkanus (assembly GCA_033961575.1). NCBI lineage: Eukaryota > Metazoa > Chordata > Mammalia > Chiroptera > Hipposideridae > Aselliscus > Aselliscus stoliczkanus. The sequence goes on along the minus strand of CM066740.1, from coordinate 80,851,727 downwards.
TCGTCCATTTGCATTGCTGGCAGGATGCAAATTTCTCCTCTATGGACAAAAACATGTGGAGTGACTGCATGGGTTAACTTTTCACCCGAATGTTCTAACAGGGAGCAGACATAACTTACCTCTCACCCCCTACATGCAGCATCTCCAGGGGAGATGAGTTTATGCTCTCCAGGCTTCGTCCCATTCACAGGGAGTCAGATCTAGGCACTGCTGAGATGTCCTGCCCTGAGCTGGCTGCACTTGCGCAGCCCAAGGGGGCATAAAAGTGCTTGTGGGACATACTGTCAAGCAGTTACAGTAATGTGATGGGTACCCGCAGAAGGTAGGGGCCCTGGGGGTGGAGGTGGGAGAAGGGAGGGGTCCATCTTTCTGATTCCTGTGCTCCCCACACATACTCCCCTAGTCTAGAGGCTGAAGCTATTTCTAACAATCTTCCCCAAGCTGTTATTGCTTTAAAAACTGTGAGAACAAGGGCTATTGGAAACAACAATGTTTCTATTATTAACCGCAGCTTTGAATCAGGAAGCATTTTCTTCCCAATTTTGTGAGAACTAGGGGTCCACCTGGGTGAGGTGAGCATATTACAGGAGTGTTGCTGTTGGCAGGGGACAAGCGAGTGAAGAAAGTGCAAGTCTGGCTGTGAATGATCTCCCTCCCAGGAGGCAGCCACCCAGAGTCTGAGGTGACCAGCAGCAGAAGGGCTTGTGCCCAGGACTCCCACCCTCTCCGATCCCCTTCATCTGCCGGAGTGCAAATTTCTTTTAAGGGAATGATACCTTTAATTTCATAATAAGAGAAAAATTCTGGAAGAAGAATTAAAGAAGTAAAGTTACTCTCAGATCCCATCCTGAGAGGGCGTTTGTCCGCCTTTCAAGGTAGGAGGAAAGGAGCACACAGAATGAAACAGGTCACATCCTGGTCTAGGACCAGCTCTGGTCCTGGTGTCATCTCTCACCAAGGACAAAGCAGAGTCAAAGTACACACTTTCTTTGTTGCTCTACTCTTTTGTCTTGGTCTCTTCAGATGACCCGTAAGGCCTCAGATGGGAGTGAGCTTTGCCTTGTGGCACCATCTGCCTGGTTATGGAGCTGGATCGTCCAATGGCTATCAATCCTGCCTGCCTCTTATAATCACCTGGGAGCTGTAAAAGTTCCTGATGCCTACATCCAACCCAGAGATGCACACGAACAAGCCTAGGAGGTGGCCTTGGGCATTTGGTTTTTTAAAATTTCCCAAGTGATTCTAACGTACAGTCAAGGTTGAGAGCCCCTGAGCTAACTAACTCAAGAGTAGCCACACAACTGAGGCAGCACCTTGTACACAGCCTCAGGTCAAGAGCCTTCTGATTCTCAACTTTGGCTGCCAATAGGAGCACCTAGGAAGCTTTTAAAAATCTGAATGTCCTGGGCCGGCCGAGGGGCGTGGTGGTTAAGCGCTGGCCTGGGAAGCCAGCGGCCCTGGTTCAGGTCCCACATATGAGGGCCAGTGACACTGTCCTCAAAAAAAAAAAAAAAAAAAAAAGTACAAAAATCTGAATGTCCCCGTTGCGCCCTAGTTCAATTTAATCAGAGCCTCTGGAGGTGGGACCCAGGCATCAGTGTTTTTGAAATCCCCTTCGGTGATTCTAACGTGAGGTCAGGGTTGCAAACCCACAGAGCAGGAGACACCTCACTCCCCTGAGTTCCACCTGAAAACTAAAGGCAGAGGCACTCGGTGAACAGAGGCAAAGGCCTAACATCTATGATTCTGGGGGAAATTGGTGTGGGAAAGCAGGGACACCTGCTCCACCCATCAAAGCCTCCTTTGCACATGGAGTTAGTCAGCCAACAGAGGCGCCCAGCGCACGATCTGGAAGCCTGCCAGGCTCTGCTGTGGGGGGTGGAAAACGGGGGGAGCAGAAACCTAAACCATATTTATCCCAGCCCCTGAGGAACTTGTGGTATAGATAACAAATGAGTACAGAGAAAGCAACATTACAGCAACACTCCACCCAACCGGCTCATTCCAGGAAGTGGGAGATCCCTACCAGTGAGCTTCTCAGGAAATGTCTTTATATGGAAGATGTTTCATTTTTATCACTTCAGATAGAAAGCCTTCGAAAATGCTCATGCAGTTCCCTGCCTTTTTTAACACTGGACATCACTGGACCCTTTCTTGATGGCCCCAGGGCACCACGACAAAGAAACAGAGCAGTTATGTATGGTTATGCACATTGTGCACAGCACAACTCCAGGCGGCACTACCTCAAGATCTCATGGAGTTTTAGTTCTTTGCCCAGTGTTCTGGGAGTTCACAGTCCAGTGCCTTTTTCTATCAGTGGGCAGCAGGTTCGCCAGTCATTTCTACACAGTGCCCTGGTGCATGGAGGGGCTGCTTGGATGGGCTGCACTGTCTGGTCCCAGCCTGACACGACGCTGGAGAACTGCTATCTGTTATCTGTGGCTGTTCCTACATCCTATAATACAATGTCTTCTTTACTTGGCCTCAGTCAGGTCTGAATTCTTGCTACCTCCTTTACCGAAAGCAGCCCATCCATCTTCCAGCAGCCATTTCTCAGTGCACCCGGGAGGAACAGCATTAATGCCATTGACTTGGTCCCAAATGCATGTCTAAGTCACTGGCCCTTGGGGGAGGCCCTGAGCTTGGCTTCACACACCCCTAGAGCCACATGTCACAGTGGGACCTGAACCGGGGCCTCTGGCTTCCCAAGCCAGCACTTAACCACAGCGCCACTCGCCCAGCCCATAGTCTTGTCTTTTTTTACTTTGCCATCTGCGTCCAGATTCTCGGCAGCTATGTTCCAGAAAGCTGGGGAATAGCCAGAAATCTGATCCTCTGATTAAAAGGGTTGGCAATACATATAAGCCAGCACTTCATACTGATCAAGTGCTAAAATGGACAGTGCTATTAGAGAACCATATTACCAGGGAACTCACTTGTTGAATTTGAGGCATTTTTGTTGTTTGCTCATTTCTGTTTTACTTTATTTTAATGTAAATTACCATACACACACACACACACACACATACACACACACACAGTGCCAAAAAATGTATACACATTTTTTATTTTTTAATTGGGGAACAATGTGTTTTTCAGGACCCATCAGCTCCAAGTCAAGTAGTTGTTTCAAAAATAGTTGTGGAAGGCGCAGCTCCTTGGCCCATATGGGAATTGAACTGGCAACCTTGGTGCCATGAGCCTGCATTCTGAGCTAACCAGCCGCCCCTGTATACACATTTTAAGAAAGAAAAAAACTGTATTAAAATTGTAATACTCAGGAGATCTGATAACAAAAGATGAATACAAACCATGTGTATACATTTTTTTGGCACACCTGGTTTGTGTGTGTGTGTGTGTGTGTGTGTGTGTGTGTGTGTGTGTGTGGTATGTGTGTGTGTACATTTTTTTCCCCAAAAAATGATTCTTATGAGCAGCCAGGTTTGAAATCAATGATCTGAAATAGTAGCATCGGACATGCCTCGGAGCTCTCCCGGACACACCAGAGCTGTCTGTCCCCTGTCCCACTTTATAACCACCACCACTTCGAGTTCGGTCCCTTTCGAGGCTGGCTGGCCTCAGCTGCCCGAGGCAGAAGGCCGGAGCGCGCCCAGCACCTGGAGCTCATTCTTTTGTTTCTCGCAGCCGTGCTCTTCCCTGCTGCCCATCGGCCAAAGAGGTCCTCATCAGTGCCCTTGAACCCCATCCTGCAGAGCTCCCTGGAGGAGGTAGAGTTGCTCTATGAGGTAAGCAGCGGTGAGAATGGTCGATTTACATCACCCCAAAGGCACTGCAACTGTTCTGTATTTTGGAGAACTGACCTGAGCCCCTAAATAGTGACCTCTGCTGCCATACGGACTGGCCTAGACCAGTGTGTGGAGGTCATTGAATCCCGCTTATCCCAAAGAAGGTCATCTCTCATCCCTCTTCTCCTTTCCCACATGCCTTAATGATGGCATTAGGAGGCCAGTGGAGGCAAAATTAGAGATTTAGGTTTTGTTCCCAGGTGCCACTCCCAGCACCCTACCAGCAGAGTGGGGCAGTAATCTCAAGCAAAGGCTTCGAAGCAAGACTCATCGGTCATGTTCAGGCAATGTCCACGCCAACTGTCTGAGTGCAGCCATGTCTCCAGTAACTGCATACGGTGACAGTCCAGTCTCTGATTGTCCCAAAGGCTCTCTTCCTCTGCCTCTTGCATCTCCAACACCCAGATCCCACTTCTCCTCCAAACCACGGATAAATTTCCCAAGGCTGGCTTGGTGGTAAAATTCCAGGTTCAAGATGTGACCTTTAGTTCTGGTTCTGCCACCCATCATCTATGTGGCCTTGCATAAGCCACCATGTCTCTCTGGCCTGAATCCTCTCAACTATTAAATGAGGGACTACAATGATCTCGAAAATTCCCCTCCTGCCTTGACATGGCCTCTGGCATCCTCCATGTTCTAGAACTATCTGGCTAAACAGACAGCCTACTGCAGCCAAGCAGTGGAGCCGGGGTAAGATTTGAAATCCAGCCCGTGGGAACAAGCTGAAAAATGCACAGCTTCTGCCAAATCCCGAATGTGGAAGTCATCTGAACAGATCCGTTTTAGAAAAACAACAAACAGTAGCCTGGAGATGGATTAGAGTTGGGAGAAGCTGCAGACAGAGAGAAGAGTTAGCATCCTGAGTCCAAGAAATATTAGGTTCCTGGCCCTGAACAGGGGATGCAAACGGCAGGCCCATCCCTTCTCTTAAAGAACAGGTGAGAAATGAGGACAAGTCTCTGTATCCCACTTGATTACTGGTACAATTTTCGGCATCCTTCAATTCCCAGCTTCTGACTTAAAATTATCCAAAAATAGTCAGTTCATGCTTCCGATCGTTGCTGGGTTGGAGGGAGAAAGGGGAGGAGGGGTTGGCCCAGCACAGTAGGAACAATAAGTAGTAATTAAATAGTGGCTTTGCACCAGGCACCGTGTCAGATGATGTCCATATTTCTCTTATTTACTTCTCACAATGTCCCAGTGAAGTATTTCTGTTACTAGTCATTTCACAGAGGAGAAATGGCGGCTGGGGGAAGTTCAAGTAACTCACTCATCCAAGGTGACACCTGTTAGTGGGGAAGTTGGAACTGGAGCCCAGGTCTCTTGGATTCCAAAGTTCTCTCCGCAGCCGCACCCTTAAAGGGGGCGCACGTGACAATAAAAACAGCGGTGACCTCAATCATGCCCAAATGCTTCATGTCTCCCTCTGTCTCACATTTCTCACCAGTTCCTGCTAGCTGAGCTTGAGATTAGCCCGGACCTGCAGATCTCCATCAAGGACGAGGAGTTGGCCTCCTTGCGGAAGGCCTCGGACTTCCGCGCCGTCTGCAATGACATCATCCCCAAGCGAGTCCCTGACATCCGCAGGCTGAGTGCCACCCTCTCCAGCCACCCTGGCGTCCTCAAGAAAGAGGACTTTGAAAGGACAGCGCTGACCCTGGCCTACGCAGCCTACCGCACGGCCCTGTCCCAAGGGCATCAGAAGGACATCTGGGCCCAGTCCCTCCGTAGCCTCTTCCAAGCCCTGAGGCGGGACTTGATGCGGTCCTCTGGCCCCAGAGTGTCTCCCTGAGAGGCTGGCCCGCACCAGCAGGGCCCAGCACACACAGTCATCCAGAAATTCTTCATCTTCAGGGACCAGCAGCAAAACATGTGCCACCCGCTCAGAGTAGCAGAGATAAAATAATTAAGCCCGATATGCTCTTTGCCCCTTGTAGCTTCCTGACAAAGCACACCTGACTCATGTCATACATAATGGGATGCGGGCTGGAAGATAGGGCTGGAGTGGTCATTCGAGATGCCTCCCGAGGCCGAGCGGTTTGCCTGGTGACATGCGGAGTCTAAGACACGCTGCAACACTGAGGGACCGCCACAAACCCCCAAGAGTGAGGACTGGATTGGAGGAGACATCATAGAGGTTTGAGCATGGTGGGAAGATGGGGGACAGGTTGCTTTGGTCCTAAGACTTCAGGGTGCTGGGTGGAATGGACATCTTTCTGAAGGTTGTGTAGTAAGATAGAAAGAAGCTAGAGCTACGGCCAAATAAACACATTTGTTGGCCACGGATATACTTCTCAGCTTTTCTGAAAGTCACTGAGAAGAATCGGTTAGAAAATCAGTAATTTTATGACCTATATGTCTTGACTCTTCCCATGTGAAGGCTGGTCTAACACAGAGGAGAAACATGAAGTGGGGGGCACAGAAATGCTACAAGTCATGCCTGTCTTTTGGACAGAGAAACCACGCTAATGCAGAGAGGGTCACCCTAATGAGGAGGTGGCACCAATGGCCTTGCCTTTCCATCCTAACGCTGAAACTGTTTAGCATCGTCAGAGAATTAAGCGCTCCAAATAAAATCCTAAATGATTGTCAGGGGACAGGATGTTGTACCTTTTCAAATGCCAAATTTTCATTTTAGCAATATTGACTTGATACCTTTTGAAGCTATACATATGAAATGCCTTGAGCTTTTATTTTGTATCTTTGAAACATTCTAATGAAGGAGGTGGATAACATAATCTCTGAGATGCCTGGACTTCTGAAATTTCCAGTCATTTACCTAACTGTACGTTATTACAGGGAGGACACCTGGATCTAAGAGGTCTGCTGGACTATTGGTACCAGTACTGGAAGGTCCTAGGCTTTGCTAATTCTGTATCTGCTGTGAGTTTTTCTGCTGCCTTCCTCACAGTCAGGCCATAAGAGGTGCATTTTCTTTGCGACCAACATCACGTGCCCTTTCCATTTTATTCTTTCTTAGCTGCCGTTGCCTAAAAAACAAGCTAGCTTGGCTTGTTATAACCCTACGTTAAATAAGAGTTAATAGGTGAAGGCCGCTGCTAGAAATGAAATATCTGGCTTCTAATAAAGGTTCCTCACCATTTCAGAGGTCTCTCTGGCCTTTCCTAGGTTTGCAGCCAGGTTCTGAAGCCAATGTAGTCTGATCTTTGAATGGGTGAGGATTCATTGGGCTAAATTTGATTCTGAAACTTGTATCTAACAATTGTCATTTGAGGATGAGAAAAGCTGGTCTGGACTTCTGTAAAATCTTTGTATAAGTGAGCTTTGCCTAGCAGCACAAGCCGTGCAATCTTTTTGGAGAAATAGTAGGATGCATGAAGAAGGTATCAGAGAAAAACACAGCTTTGCATTCTGAGATTCTCGGCTCAGAAGATTAATAAGTCTCTCTCATTCTTATTCCCTGATGATACTGATCCTTTACCTCCCTCAAATGCAGACTGACAGATGCTTTTTTGTTCAATTTTTGTCTTTCTAATACTACGTGTTCTCTTGGTCACTCTGCTCGTCTCTTTCTTTTTGGAAATTTTAGTTGGTGTCTCTGCTGTTCTATCTTTGGGTCTGATTCTGATTATCTTTGCATCCATGTCTTGAGGCAGCTCCAAATCTCTTGTGGTTGACATTTGCTCGCTCTATCTCTGACAGCCCGCATTCATACTCTGACGCACACTTGCTTTCGGTCTCCTTTGGGTATCATTGTCTGACTAAAACAACAGGTAGGGTGGGGATTGCCCAGAAGGCAGATCAGCCTCACAATCTACCTTCACTCTTTGTACTTTCCCTTGATGTGGGTTGGGGAACGGGGTTGGTAGATGGCCTCAGTCCCTGCACACTGTACAACAGAGACAGAGTCTTGCATCCCACCCTGTAATTCCACCCCATCAGAAGGGATCTCAGAGCTTCCCTTCAGCCACCAACTGGGAAGACCCACCCTGGAAATTCCTGCCTCCCAGACCATGATACCCATGGCTGCTCTCAGGGGCAGCACATCCATGGGTGGAAGGGTGGCTCCCAGACCAATGACAGCAATTCTCCCTGTGACAAAAAATTAAAGGCACTTGTGTGTTCCTAAATCAGGGCCCATGTTTATGTGGCAATCTATGACTGAAAAAAACAACAACGAGAAAGGCATGACCTCTTTTAAAGACAAATAAAAATTCTATTTTCAGTAAATAGATACTTAAACACTATTTTAGTCTGGGTACAAATTGCTCACCCACAAAAAGTTTTATAACAAGGGCTTCATTTACATGCAAAATCAAATATTAAGTTCATGACCAACACCCAAAAACCTAACTCTTTGCCCAACCAACAGAAAAGTAAAAAGACTGGAGAGAAAAAGAATCTTCCATTTTGCCTCATTAATACCACATTGTACATACTGCAGTCACAACAGAGTCACATTTTATCATATTTACTCATAAACAGAATAAATTTGGGGTGTGACATTTGTAGTGGAAACTTGCCTGTGACTTATGGAACCAATTCTGCCATTTCTATACTGCTGGGAAATTTGAAGATCTATAAATTCTAGAAGTTTCCTCTATAGTTGGCATCCTCACGGCTACCTCTGATGTCACTCAAGAGACATTGAAAAACATCTCTGTGCTGAAACTCTCATTGCTCTGTCATCTCACCTTGAATCCAACTAAAAGAGTATCACATACTGGTAAATCAGTCAGAAGGTATCCCCACGGGTAAACTGATCTAAAATCAAATGCTTGTTAAAAGACTTTCTATGGCACCCCTTACTCTCCTAACCCATTTTAATGTATTGCTTTTTTTTCATTGTGGTAAAAAAGCACAACATGAATTTACCATCTGAACCATTTTTAAGTGGACAGTACAGTAATGTTGACTACATGCATATTGTTCTGTGTTCGGATCTCTTTCATCTTGCAAAAATCGTAGCTATGAAATGACAACTCCCTTTTTCCCTCTCCCCCCAGACCCTGGCAACTGCCATCCACTTTCTGTTTCTAAGAGTTTGACTACTTTAGATACCTCATATAAGTGGTATTTGTCCTACATCTCTTAAGCCTTGTATTCTGGAAAATGTTTTCTTCACCTGAAAAATGGATAGAGTCCTGAAGAACTACTGGTCTTAATGTGTTATTCACATTCCCTAATTTTATTTAACAAACAGTCACTCATGGTGTAATAAATATGACATGATCGAGTTCCTAGGCTCAGCGGAATCTTTATTAGCTCAGATTATCTCACCAAGGGATTTTGAAGTGGTTCATGGATTTAACGGTAATGTTGATTTCCACAGCTCTTTATTATTTATCCAGTCTCTTTTAATATTTGCCACCAAAACATCATAAGTGCAGTATTGTTCATGCTGAGTTTCAAAATCACAAAAATAAGGCCTGAATGTAGTAAACAGTAGCCAGTGTTTAAGAAGCCTTTAAAGAGATGAGTCATCATAGCCCATCCTCTTGTGACAAGATAATTTCTAAGGGGACCTAGGTTGTCCAAGGCTTCACCTGCCTTAGAAGTCAAGAAGAACTGGTTTTCTGGAGTCACTTCAGGTACTCTTTACCTTTAGCCTGGGGATCATTTCCAACTGGTATAGTTATAGACCTTGGAATGCCATTCCTTGCATTCTGTGAATTCAAGACAACATGTGTTTCATAACCCTGGATTCTGCTCAGCATCTCTCAGATCAAGGCCATGTTGCTGAAGACCACCACTTATGGAACATTTGGGGTTTTCTTTATTTATTTTCTTCCTTACCCCAAATCCACATGTCCTTTCTGAGAAAGGCTAACAGCTTCTGCCCATCTGTAAGCAGCAGAAATTCCAGAGTCCAGCTGCTGGGAAGGGCCTGTCCCTGAATTTGTCAATTTCTTCCCTGCCTTCCTCCTCCTCCTTCCAGCCCAGCCAAAGGAAGCCTTCTGCTTCTTTTTTTGGTAAAAAGCCTCCGAAAGGAGCATTTGAGAACCTACTCCAGCCACTCTAGACTTTTCCAGGGAGGCAGCTACCCTTCCAATTCTCCCTACAAAGGCCTGTGGTCTTTCTTACAGGCTGACACCCTCTGCTGACTCAGATGCTTTATCACTCTTCGCCACCAGGGAAGTTGGAAAGGTTTAATACTGTACACTCTGGGGCAAATTTTTCTCCAGAATTAACATTTCATTTTCTCCCTGCCCTCAGACCCATCATCTTCCTAAGGGCGAGGGCTAGGTCCACAGTGGCTCTCCCAGAGAAAGCTCAGTGTCCTACCGGCTGCCACAATAAAACTGTGCTTGTGGAAGTAGATTATGTTTACAATGATGGCCATCACTCCAACCCCTAGAATGTCTGAAAAACAAAAATAAGCTTTGCAAGTTGCCTAAGTTCTGCAGAATCAGCAGGCCCCTGCTGGGACCAATCAAGAAGTGCCTTTGGAAGTGATACTGACTCATTCTTTCCAACGTGCTGATTGGCTGTGAGGGATGGGTGGGGCCAGTGCCTCAGTCTGGCTTCCCATAGGTGAATGACAGTTAAGGTGGGCCTCCAGCTAGATTTTGTCCCGTGACAACTAGGAATGTCTTGGGGACTTTTTTTTTTCTGCTCCGGAGGCCCAGGCTCAAGGCAAATGATAAGTAGGAAATCAATTTGAAGGAAAGAAATTTGAACTAAGTTAAGGTGCCACGTCCTGGAAGAGAAGCCCAGCCCTATCTGAAGTCTGCACCCTCTGCTGACAAACTCAGAAGAGCTTGATTTAAGGAAGCGGGGAGGATACTAGATTTTTTTTTTTTTTTAAGGGAAGAGGGGGTACAGTGAGTACAGGTAGGAAGTGAAACTGGTACTACTGCCCAAAACAATCCATCAGAGAAAGGAAAAATGATGGAGGGCAAAATGTACTCTTGGTATTTTTAATTTTTTCAAGCCTTTAAATGACTTCTTCAAGGCCAAACACCTGCAGCAAAGGTGTACTTCTGATTAAGGCGGCTTTTGCTCAGCCCTAGAATGAAGTTACTCTATTACTAATCCAGCAAAGAGTAGGGAACCCACTATGCCCAGGTTTACCATCCTTTCCCGGTTGCTTTTTGCTGGGCATAAAACCATGCTCACCAATCCTACTTAAAACAGGAGACAAGGAGCCCAGCTTTTGTGCAAGCAGGGGCTGTTACTGCCCTTCTATTCCGCCCCAAGACGAAACAGGACTCTTGGAAGCCGGGGGAGGTGTAAGACGTCTTTCTGGACTGAGCGCGAGCATCGTTGAGGAGCAAAGGCATTTATTTGGCCGACTAAGTGGGCTCTAAGGGGGACGAGAGCGCACAGCGGTCCAGGATGGGCTTGCTGAAGGGCCTTCTCCAAGCAAGGAAACTGCTGCTGGTCATCTTGGTGCCGCTCCTGCTGCTGCCTCTGCCCATGCTCCACCCCAGCAGTGTGAGTACCGGCCTGTCCCCTCCTGGGGCCAGTGGGTCAGGTGGAAGGTCAAGGAGGGGAGGAGGATGGAGGGAAAGGGGTGCTTATGCAGTTCCTCAATGTGTGTGTTTGTTGGTTTGAAGAAATGGAAGTGTTTTCCGGGAGGAAGCTAAAATACTTTCTTCCTAAAAACTGCCATTTTCATCCCTCGGTCTCATTCCCAGTGCCCCCAGCCAGGAGTGAGGTTAGTTAGAAAGGCCACTGAGCTGGCTGATGCGTGTTACATAAATCAGTGGACAGCCTTCCCTAGCAGCAGGGCTGGGCCTGTGGGCCGATAAGAAGGGCACCCTGCCTCCGGTAGTTGTCAGGACTCAACATGTGACCATGTCTGTGAGGGCAGCTGCAGATGTAGGAAGGTCTCCCCTTGAGGACAATGAGGAGAGGATGGGGAAGGGAGGGAACTGGGGATAGCAGGGCTGAGGTGGGGTGGGCTGGGGCCCGGAGGGGCCGCTCCTGCCTCAGTGGGCGGGCCACCGGGCCCTGATAACCAGGATCCGAAAGTTCATCTCCCAAGTTCTCTCTGAACTTTGAATTGAAAGCAGAGCTCAGCATGTTGGCTGGCCCCAGTTCCCTGCATATCGTCCTTTCATTATCTGTATCCTCTGTGTTCTTGAAGGAGAGACATCAAATGACATGATAAAAAAAGAAGTAAGAGCCCCCGACTCTAGACCATGACCTAATTTTTCACTGGGTTCGTGGGAGAGAGAAGCCCAGCTTTGGCTCTGCACTCCGCTTGCTTCTCAGGCCCTCACTTGCCTCCCTCCCCTCCTCCCTCTCCCCCCCCTCCCTCCTCCCCCCTCCCCCTATTCCTTCTCTTCCCTCCCCTCAGTGGCTTTACCCCCCACACACACTACCCTTGAGACTTTAGGAAAAGTAAACTAAGGGAGGTTAACGGTGTTTGTGGGAGGGGCAGACGCCTTCCACAGATCTCCCCAAGTCACTTGGTAACCAAGATTAAGTTATCCAGTTAAATAGAGGGGATTAGGATGCTGCTTCTTAAAAACAAACTGCCTTAAACCTTTAGTAAAATAAATACCCCAGAGTGCCAGGGAGACGCTGATTAAAACCGGCCTGGGATTAGCAGACAGTGATGACTGCTGACAGGCTTCTTGGCCTGTACACTAGTCAATTTTCTGCTTTATCCAAATGAGCTGATTTTTTTTTTCTTTTCATGTTTTTGGTTTTTTTTCCTCTCAATATTAAATGGATTTCAGGGACTGCTAATGGAAGACTCAGTGCCCTCTTCTCCATAGCATATCAGGCACCCCAGTGACCTCCAAATCAGCCCCATCCTTGGGAACCCTGACTCAAGAGTGCAGTGTTCCCCACCTTTCATTCTGGGACCCTGTCTTTGACCTTCTTGGTGACCAATGACTAGTGAGATGTAGCCACACAAATGAAAAAAAAACACAAATTATTGAAATTGGCAAAATAATCTATAGATTGGAGGGGAAAGGGATGTGGTAGGGAGAAAAAAGAGGAGAGAGAGAAGGAAGGACAGGTGAGTCTATATTCTGTTTGGTTTGAGAAATCATTTCTAAAGAGGTTTTTAAAAATTGGACCTACAAAGACCAAGAAATAATGCTCTTTCTTGACCTAGTCTCTTCTTTCAGGCTGAGTTCCATCTCAGGACAGGGTTTCTCAAGAGCCACACCAGTGACACTTGGGGCCAGATAACTTTTTGTGGTGGGGGGAGGGCTGTCCCACGCATTGTAGGATGCTTAAGCAGCACCCCACTAGGTGCCGGTAGCACACATTGTCCCTGCCCCCCCTCACCCCCATTATGACAGCCAGCAATGCTTTCAGATATTACCAAACATCCCCTGGGGGAAAAATTGTCCCCAGGTGAGAACCAGTGTCTTAAGAAAACAGAAATACGGTACCTCCGAGCTTCCCCGTCAGTGCACGTGGGTTAGTGGAGGGCAGGTGTCTTGACCTCCATATTGCTTGGGACCTAGATGGAGCCCGGGGCGCTGATGCCCTCAGAATTGGATGCATCCTGCTTGCCACCTGCCCCAGCGTGCCCTGCAAAGATGAGTTCACTGTGTCACAGTGTCAACAAAAGCCCTGCTCGTCTTCCTCGGCAATGATGTAAAAGCACCTTGAGGAGACCCATGCCCGCAGTAGGCACAGACCAACATATTAGAGTGTCTCTTCCCCATTCCTCCACCTTGTGCCGAACGTTTAGATGCTGATATTTAATTCCAAAGATTCCTGAATGGACTTGTTTGCTCAGGGCTGGAGCTGAGAGGAGTCACCTGGGCCGAAGCTCCCAGCCTCCAGTTCTGATGGTTCTTCAAAGTGACGAGCTGCATTCTAACCCATGAGAAGGGTTAGAATGACCTTCCCCCCTTTTTCCTGCCCAGCTTTCTAAAACCAGGGGCCCATACTCATTTACCATATTACAGAAGAAGAGGGTACCAAGAGGGGGTGTCCACAGCTAAGCCCTGTTTCAATGTCCCCGGGGGGATAAAAGTTACACCCAGCTCCTAAGGTAAATTTCCAAAAAGCTTCCTGGTCATTTATGACAGCAACATCACAGACCACAAGCCCCTTTCGGTGAAGTTTGGATGGGATGTCACTGGGCTGGCTGAGCTCCACTGACGAGGTGAGCAGAGACAAGCAGCCATTAGTAGCAGAGTCAAGAAACTTCTGATATGGGGAAATGCTACTTTTGAACTCTCTCCCTTATTTGTAAACAGGAACAGAAAAACAATTGACAACACTAACCCTGAAAGGCAATGCCTGACTACTTAACAGCCCCTACATACCAGCTGAGCAGCCGCAGTGATAAGGGACCTGGGATTCTCAGAATATTTTCTTCAGTAGATAAAAGACCTGTGGGCCAACAGAGGGGCCCAGTTCAGTTCAATCAACATGGATTGATTGACTGATTGATTAATGGACTGAGCTAACCGCCAGACACTGGCCAGATGGGGGCACACAGGGCTCCTGCAATCAAACTTCATAGGCTATGTTGGGGTGTCTAAATATAAGCTACCTGTTGAACGTTGAGAAGCTTGAGAAGGGGCAAAGGGAAGTTTATATAAATTCCACAAGTGAACTGAGTGAGAAATACATGGAAAGACCCTCTGAAGCTAGCCTCTTGGTCTTTTTTCTGCTCTAAGGAAAGTCCAGATAACAATGATGGTAGTTTATCCCATTCTTAATACTGCTGGATGGAGGTGGCTTGGCAACTTCCTCCAGTAGCCTATTCTAATTCTTACCAACAGTTACAATCAAAAACTTTACCTTGGATTACCTAAATTCTCCTAATTCAAACCCAAATGATGCCTGATCCAAGGAAAGTTTCTGTCTCTCCTTCTCAATCTCTCTGTCTGTCTTCCCTACTCCCTTCCCTTAACTTGTGACCTCGTTATGACCAGAGCAAGAAAGACTGAAAGTTCTCGGGAAGGAATAAGCACTTCTCAGTGAGGGACAGATATTCAGTCTCCTTTATCTTCAACTGGAGTTAAGACCTGCCATTCTGTCTCTTTCCCAGAAAATAGATAGATGGGACTAAGTGGACGCAAGTGGGCTAAAGGGCTTTGAACTCTTTGAGGTAGTTTTAGTTCCACAACAAAGGGTGTATTTCTCTAAATTGCATTCTTTTCCAAACGGAGCCTTTTTATTTTTCCACTATGGGTTCTGTTGTCTTATCAGCACTTTCAAAAAATTTTAACTTCTCTCTGATCTTTTGGCCCTAGAGGAATTCTCAGTGGGAGCTACAGTCAACAACTGCTGGGGCCCGTTCCCATGTGCCAAGCCCGTAGCCCGTAGCCCAGGCATATCAGGAGGGAGCAGGATCCCTCCAGCCAAGCGGGGTTCATCACTCCCAATGCCCCTCACTGATCATGGCGGCCCTTTGTAATTTTTGTACAAGAGTGTGAGGACACTTGTTCTGAATCCAGGGGAGAGATAAACAGAACAAGATTTCCCAGGTTCCTTGATCAGCAGCCAGCCTCAGGGCAGGTCAGACCTGAGCCCAGATGGTTTAGAACTATGTATAAACTGAGGAACACACAGCCAGCTTGGATCTTCTGTACAGCAGCCCTCTGAGTCCATTGTTAAGGCCCTTGGATGGTGACATCTCCCTAAAGGAAGCCAGTGCCTTTTCTCAGCACCATTCCAGGCAACTGGCATTACTGGAGGCCAAGGTTAAGGAGGGCTGATTTTTTATAAGACGGCTGTACTAATTTATTGTTTGCACCCAAGGGTTGTGCAACCAGCAAAGGGAGTGGGCTGGGGAACACACTGGTAATTTCCAGGCCTTCCTTCCAGGGGGCAGCACTCTCAATTCCCTTGGTCAGAAGGTGCTTCCAGGTGCACCAAGCAGGTGGAATGGAGTCCCAGAGCAATGACAGCCACACACTGCTTAGGGCACTGGCTTTCAACCAGGGACCATTCTCCCCCCCCCCCAGGGACATTTGACAATGTCGAGAGACATTTTTGGTTGTCACAGTTGGGGAGGTGATACTGACATCCAACAGGTAGAGGCCAAGGATGCTGCTAAACATCTGACAATGCACAGGACAGCCCCCACAGCAAGGAATTAGCCAGCCCCAGGTGGGCCGATATCAGCTCACATGTGAACCAATTACACAGATTGATCCCTACCTTCAACTACCCCCAAGAAGCTCTAGTGTCCCATCAACTTGACACCAAAATACCCTGCTCCGGTCCAAGTTAAAGCTGGGAACTCTGCCTTTCGTACAGTATATGGTCATGGTCTTGGCTCTGGACATGGCGGTTAGATTCACTCTGCAGTGTCAGGAACCCATAGAGCTGTGATGTCCTAACAGGCCCATGGCCACCTTGCTGCAAACCACACAAACCACATGTCAGGCATCTGTTCATCCAAAGAGCAGTCATTACGTCACACACCCACGTATGGGTCCTACACGTATCCACCACACTCGCCATTGCACCTGTCAGGACTGGGTCCCAGTGCCCATGTCTGAGTCCGGGTGCCTCTGCCCTGGGCCTCACCTGGATGCTCAGTGGCAGTGGCTGTCCCTGTGACTAACCGCCCACTTCCCTCCCCTTCCAGGAGGCTGCGTGTGCATACGTGCTGACCGTGACTGCTGTGTACTGGGTGTCTGAGGCTGTGCCTCTCGGAGCTGCAGCCCTGGTGCCCGCCTTCCTCTACCCATTCTTCGGAGTCCTCCGATCCAGCGAGGTCAGACCCCCTGCAGCCCGGCCCCCTGCTCGGGTCCTTGCCAGGCCAGTGACAGAGGGCTCAAGGTGAAGGGAGACGCACAAGGCACTTGAGGACAAGGCATTTTCACCCTCCGGAACAACCTCTTAGCACTAAGCCTTTGCACGTGCTGTTCCAGACCCTGAGTTCCTCTCCTTCCATCCATGACCCGTCTCCCTCAGATTGCCCCTTTCAGGAGTTTGCAAGGGTAACATGACTGTGAGGAGACAAGGGAGACTGTCTGGTGAAGGGTTAGGCATGGTGATTGCTGGGGCCGGAGGCGGAAGGCAATGGGAGAGCCAGAGGGCAAGTTTTATCATTTGAGGTGAAAGATCCTACCCCATCTGATTAAGTGGCTGTGGCTGGTGATGAGATTTAGCAATTGGGCTCCAGGGAGCAGCTTAGGCCATGTCCACTACACTCAGAGGTGAAGAAAATGCTGTTCAGATAGAGGACATGGGGTATGGCTCTTCGTGAACTGCTTAACTTTGCAGACAGAGAACATACCTGTTCCACAGCCACCGGCCCGGCCCCCTGCACCGGCATGTGCCATGGCTCACCGGGAAAAGCCAGGCCGGGCATCAGCAGGAGCCCCTATTCCAGACGAATCATCCACTTGTTAGCCTCCAAACCCACCTTGTGCTTGCCCAACCCCTTGCCGTGACGCGGGCTGTTCTTCCACCTTGGAAAGTTCTCTCTGATTCCTTCAAATCCTTCAAAATCCAACCCAGTTAGCCTCTTCAGTGAAGCCTTTCCAAAGACCTTCCAAAGGCTCCCTTCCCTTGGAGCCTATTGGATGTCTTCTTTCAATGGTACATGAGCTACACCACATACAAACTTTCTACAGACGTGTCCTCTCTCCACCAAGACCCCCGCCCTCTAGGATGTAGGCAGCGCGTGGCAGGCGTGCAGCACAGGCCAGCCTTGTACGAGCCCTCAGTTAATATTTCCTGATTGCAATGTTTCTTGATGGCCTATAAATAGTGTACTTTCCATATGAAGACATACATGTGAGTAGATCAGTGTGACTCCGGGACTGTGGCGCTTGTCCCTCGTGTTATTAGCTCAATATTCAGAAAAATATTTTCTGAGTTCTCTATCAACCAGGCAACATAGATGTACCAGGGACCCTGAGGGTGACAAAAATGAAACACATAATGTCTGCCCTCTGGAATCTCACAGCGGACACTTCTGACTTTCCCACTGTGGGCTAGATGTGTGCCTGTAAGGGGTTCATTTTTATGGTGACCTGTTGGTCAGCAGGTGTTGTGAATCTGCTACATGCAAAGTTTAGATTGCCTTCTCTCTGCGGAGCTCAGGTCACGAAAGGAGGTGCGAAATGATAACAATGACTCCTGACCTTGAGAAGTTTCTATTCCACCAGAGAGAAAGTATAAACCACTTGGAAAAACACCAGAAGACCCTCAGTTTCTGGCATTGTGGAGGATTTATACATCCCCATGAGGGAATGTTCTAGATAAATGAGATTTACCCTGTCATGTGCCCAAACTTTATGTGGATCACTTTTCGATTCAAGCCTTTCTAAAAGGCTGGATCATTTCCCCGGTCTTTTAAACAGAAGTTGTTGAACATAAACTTTTTCTTTGGAGCCTTCACAGTTTCTAGGGGGGGTGGGAGGGGGTGGGGAATCTCAATCAGAGGAGCTCATGTGGGCTGGATAATAGCTCAGTTGAGTAACTTGAGTGCTGGTTAAACAGCTGAACCTAAAGTACCCTGAATAATACCGTGGCATTGGACTGGAGACAGAGCTCAGAGGAAAGCATAAAAGGCACGTTATCAGATTTGCAGATGACTCAGAGATGCATGGCCTAGCTAATATACAGTGAGAAGCCCTGTTGACAGGGTGAGACAATGAACTAAAGCTGACAAAATAATGTTTAATAAGGATCAATGTTAGCAGTCCGTGTGAAAAAGACCCTTCGCTTTTCATTGAGTACAAACTCAGCATGAGTCATCTAGCAGTACACTGTGGCTGCCAACATTTCGAGAGTGTTTACCATATGCCAGGCGCTGTGGGGGTCCTTTACATGTACTATATTCTTTAATCCTCTATCAAGTGGCTGTGATTTTTATCTGCACTTTACCAAGAAGGAAACTGAAGTTCAGAGAGGTTAAGTAACTTACTGGAGGTTACGCAGCTAGTAAGGAATAGAGCTTGAGCCCAGGACTGTATGATCCCAGAATTTGTGCTCCTAACCACTGGTATATGTGTTGAAATCAGCTGAATTCATGAACATATATGTCCAGAGCATAGGTTCTGGGCAGGGAGCTCATTCAGGGGTGGGCAGTCCAGATAACCAAACTCGAGAACTAGAACGTGAGTTACAAGCGGAATGAAGAGAAGACTCAAAGGGGGGCAATTTCTGGCTTCCACGGCCCCACACACCAGGCTCACAGGTCAAACCGGTACCCAAGAGTCAAAGCACCATAAGGGAGATCCCCCTTGGTATGAGGGAAGGCTGAGAGGGGCTGCCACGTGTGGCCCTGGTGTTCCCACCCCTGGAAGCACAGGCCAGATGACCATGTCAGGGATGCCAGAGGTGGACTTTGTGTCTTGGAAGAGGGGTTGAAATCTAAGGGCCCTTTGACTTTAGGACTCTAGGATCTTCTTATGAGCATCCAGCCGGGCCTTCCCTCCACTGGTAATCAGAGCTCGGTCCTGTATTTTAGATTTAGGTTTTGTTTCATTTTGTTTTGCCTCTATTGTGACTCTCATTACTGTCATTATATCTGCTTCTAAAGTCCTCTAAGCCCTTCTGGTGGGTTGCCACAACCCGGGACAGTACCTGTGTCAATCGAGCTAGCTAAGACTTACTGTTTATAGGAAAATGGAGTAGAGGTGGGGGCAAAGGGGCTCGCTGGGGGGAATGAACAGCCTGGTGTGAATGCTGGGGCTTGGGATAGTCTCCAGGATGCCCAGGGTCAGGAACTCTCTTGGGGTGATGACCTCTGCTCTCTCTCTCCCCTTTACCCAGCGTGCGCGAACACACACACACACACACACACACACACACACACACACACAGCCTGCTGTCTTAGGGGCCTGCACTGCAGGCCTCTGGCAACTCTTGTTCAGATTCCAGTTCCTTCCAGGTCAAGAGAGGCAGCGAGGCAGCTCCGGCTGTGATAACAAAACAGCCACTGCAGCCAAGTGACACTTGAGTCTGATGTCGTGAATCTGCCTCCCTGTTTGTTCCTGATCTTTCTGACCCACTGGATTCCTCCGACATTCTCTGTTGGTTTAAACCCAGGGGCATTTCATATGCCACGCTCTACTCTGCCTTTCTGGCCTCTACTCACCATGGAAGCTGACAGCACCCCACCCCCTCCCTATACAGGCCTGTGGGGACGTAGGCTGAGCATCTGGGCCTGGCCACCTGCCTGAAGCCAGGCTTCCCATCACTCACAGCCAGCCAGACATTGCCCAGAGCTGAGCTCCACACCCACGCCTTAAGTGGGCACTGGAACCAAGAATCTATAGCTCTCACAGCCTTTTGAGGACAAGCAGTGTTTCTGTGGGAAGATCTATTCCCTAAGAATTTGCCCCTGGGCTCAGAGCCTAACCCCATTTCCTCCACTGGGGTAGTCCATACAGTCCTGAAGAAACTGGGGCACTTGATGTCAGCATTTCCAAGCTCTGCAGGAGCTGCGCCCACTGCTGGGCCAGGGCAGCACCCAACTGATCTCTCTGCCTTAGACTTCCTTAGGGTAGGGTTTGCAGAAAGTGTTCTTTAAGGCAACCTTTTCTTTAAACCAAGTTTTAGGAGACTCAATACATGCAAACGATGGAAGAGAAAGTTCTACTCCAATTGGGGGACACAGAGCCCTGGCTGCTAGGACCTTCTCACAGTACCCCCTGAATTTTCAGAGGCATGAGTATGTTTTGAAAGCCTCTGTCATATTATATCAGGTGATTTAGGTAATTGGGAGGAGCCCACATACACTTACCCAGCAGAACCAGCATTCCTGCCCCTGGGGAAAGGCTGACAGCCAGATATGCTAGATGTGGCTGCACGGTTGGGGAGCTGGTTGGAGTGGTATACTGCAGGACTCCAGCTCTGAAGGGGAACTAGTCTGGGCATCCCCTCCTGGGGTCTACAGGATTTCACTGCACAATTGTTCAGACGAACCATAAAAGCCTCAAAATAGGTCCATTGCCAGAAGCCACTGCTGCTGGTCTCCTGAGGGGCGGTGACATTACTGCCATTTGAAGAGGCCCACTCACCGCTGACTTGCAGAGAGCCTGGGTCTGAGGCCAGCTGCAGGGTGCTGACTGGTTGCATTCCTGAGGGGACCTGCCCAGTGCCACCACATGCCTGCATCAAACAGATATAGTCAGAACCACATATCCTGCTGGTCCCTGGCTGCCACCACCATGAGCAAGCACTCTGGCCATGCAGAAAGGGTCAGGATCCAAGTTGGGAGTTGGGCTGAACTAAGTTTGAATCTGCTTTGTGACTAACCAGTCTTGAGCAAGTTGTGTAACCTCTGTAACCTGCCATTGACTCATCTGAAACTGAGAGTAATGGAAACTCCTACCTCATGGGGAGTCGTGAGGATTTTAGACTATTCTGAGTGTGGAGGTGCCTGTCCCAGCACCCAGCTTATGGGCCTGAGGACTGACTGATCTGGCCCTGTCTTCCCTTGATGGGAATGGCTCCAGGGAGGGAGACGCTCAGTGTTACTGAGCAAAGCACGGAGCTGAGGTTAACAGCCAACTTCTAGGAATGGAGCCACATCCCCCGTCTCCCCTTTAAAAACACACAAACAAAAAATTTAAATTAAAAACCCAATGTATCTAGAGAGCAATAAATAATCCTGTGTCTCTAAAAGCTCATCACTAACGGATGTCACCTGCAATTCACTAACAGGCATTTATGTTCTTGTGCCTTAGTCCAGGCTGGGTTAGAAAGCTCTTGCGATACACTCACCTTTCACTTAAGGAAATGTGGAGGAATCTTGGCCTTTTAGGTCCACCTTGCTCCTTCTCATTTCACTTCTTTCTCTTATTCCCTCATTTGATCATGTTGGCACACCTGGTTCCTAACCCTCAGTCTCATCTTGAAGCTTTTTGTCTTTTCTTACTTCCTTAATGATCAGAATGCACATTGATACTTCACACATGCCAGGCACTGTTCTAAGAGCCCGCCTGCATGACCTTACGGAAGGCTGAGTCATGATGGATGAAATGCGTTACATGTCATTACTGTCACCACTGAAAAGGTTGGAGGGACAAGTCATAAGGGCTCAATAGTTCGTCCAACAGCATACAAATCACATGGCCAATCCGACATGCAGCCAGCAAAGCAACCACTCAAATCCAGGCAGTCTGGCGTCTGGAACCCAAGCTCTAAATTGCTACCCTCTGTTTCTCTTTTTCAAAGCAACCTCCTTGGGCCCATCTTTTCTACAATACAGGGCAGGGACCTCCCTGCTCTCCAAGCTCAGGGATTTGGCAAACCAGGAAAGCCACAGAGCAGAAAAGGAGGAAGGTAATAAAACTGTCAATGTGAGTGTCACAAAACCCATACATTCTACTTGTGGGAGGAACACTCGCTTTAAAATCTATTTTCTCTTTGCAACTAATTCTAACAAGCTCTGTTATCAAGTTTCCCAGTTCACAGAAAATTAGTCTTGGAAATTAGATAGTGGGGGGAAAGAAGGCTTCTGGCAAGCGTGACTACATAACCCATTTTAGAAAATAATTGAGATAATCCTCAAGAACCTTGGAACTCTCGTGTTCCCTGAGGGGTTCTGAATAATCCAAGTTTTATTGCAAAAGAAAGTGGGCTAGACAGCTAACAGACACCACCATTGGATGGGGTTTTGATTTATGAAAGCAAAAAGGCAGCCTTGTACCTGGACCCACTCTGTGTGCTAATGGCCCCAGGACCACCAAGTAACAGGAATCACCTCCATACATCCTGGCTGTCAACATGGTGGCCATGCTAGCTGGTTTGCATGTTTCGCTGAATCTTCATAACAGCTTTACAAAAGGTAGGAACTCACATAATCCTCATTTATTTTTAGATGACAAAAATGAAGCCTGTAGAGGTTAGATAACTTGCCCAGGGTCACACACAGCCAAGTTTTGCGGTGCCCTCACTCGTCACAACTGGACTACATTACCTCCTAATCACAGACTACACCCAGGCTCACTGCCCAAGCACATGGCATCGCTTACAAGGGGGCAGGGAGAGCACTGGAATAGACCTGAGCCCACCAAACGCCAAATAAGAAAACGGCACAGAGCCAATATGCCGCTACAGCTGGTCTTGAGTCCAGGGCCTTAGGGGCCAGTGTCTGTCAGGACTTCCCTCCTTGGTAGACAGAGGAAATTAAAACACCAATTCTACCACAAAGCAGCCTCCTAGATATTCTGGGAAGGTAAGGGTGCAGTAAAAAACGTCCCAGGATGCCAGTGCAGCTGTAGCCTTCAAGCATCCCAGTGGCACTTGCATCTCCCGTTAGGGGGCAGCATATCCACCCTTGGGCAAGGCCCGGAGTTACAGGCCCAGCGGAGCAGGGGGGCTGAGGACAAGAACTAGATTAACCAGAAGCAGAGGGCTCTTCCTCCAGGAAATGGTCACAGAGAGGGCGGATGTCCCTTCTCCACAATCCTCGTCAACCAGACAACGAAATCACTGTGAGAAAAGAGAAGGGGGAAACAGCTGACTGCCTTCCTTTTGACTTGTATGTTATCAAAGTGCTATGTGCAGGGTGTAAAAGATCAAATGATACTGGAAAGCTCACAGTGAAAAACCTGTGATCTCCTTCCCCACCCCTTCTCCACTGCACCTCCATCAAGTTCCACCTTCCTCCACCCAGGGTCAGTAACTTCTAAATTTGTTAACTGCTGCTTTTAGTATTAAGTGCCACATTCCTATATGTATTCTGATTTTAATTCTTGAGTTATCACTTTTAAACATTATTAGTTGACTCCCTAGTATAACAAATAAAAACATCCCCCATTCCTCTCCCTGCATTCTCACAAGATAGGGATATCACAAGTTTGTTTCTTTAATAGTCAAGTTTAGCAGTATGATTATGTAAATATTGTTTATTTAAACACTATATATGTTACTACACATTTCCTTTTCTGTTCAATTTTTATTTTTCCTGCAGTTAAACATGCTCTTGTTTTTCTCAGTTTAAGGGGGTTTTTAAATGAAAAGTTAAACTTTCTTTTTATATCTTTTCCTCTCGATTTCTCTCATGGTTCCATTGCTGGGAACGATTCTCATGTGTGGGACAAATATCTATTGAGCATCCACTTTTGTGTGTTATTCTCCTAGATGTTAAGAGATATAGAAAGAAACATGGCGCTTGGCCTTTTGCAGCCTAAAATTTAGTTGAGAGACAAGAGAGGTTCACATTAAAAAAAAAAAAAAAAAAAAAAAAGCGGTACAAGCATGAGGCAACAATTCAAGCAGTGCTCTGTGATGTGTGGAATTAATGATGCCCTCAGGGAATGTTCTGGAATCAGAAGCTAGAGTCATAAGGAAGGTTTTCTGGAGTGGGGGTGAGGGGGTGGGGGGTACGAGGCCTGAACTGGTCATTGATCAGTCTGTACGAGCAGAGATGAGAAGGAATGTTCTAAGTGAGGGAGGGAGTTCATGACAGTTGGTTCATGAACCCCAAATATATGAAATATGTTTTTAACAGGCCTAAGTCTCAATTTCCTCATCATTAAAAACCAAGAAGTTGATGCCTGGTACTGTGCTTGTGTAAGAGAAAACCCCTATTCTTAGGTAACATATACTGAACTGTTTAGGGGTAAAGGGCCAAATGCATGTAACTTACCCTCAAATGGTTCAGAAAAAAATCTGTAGATAGACAGGTGGTATATGGGTATTCCCCTACTATTATCATTTTGGAACTCTTTGGAACTTTGGGTTATTTGGAGTTATTTACATTGAAATAAATAGTTTTTTAAGGTTTAAGGCTACTTATAAAGACACCCTAAAGAACTCTATCCTAAGGAAATAATCACATTTATGTGAAGTTAACAGTGTAAGCAGAAAATTATTCTTTGCTCCATTTGTAGTAGCAAAAACACAAACAAAAACAAAAAAAAACCCTCCGAAACAATCTTAATATTCAACAAAAAGAAAATGGCCAAATAAGTTTATGGTACATTATACTGCCGTTAACATGAATTCTGGCAATAAATTTCAATCTCATTAAGAAAATGATCAGCGGACCGGCCGAGTGGCGTGGTGGTTAAGCGCTGGCTTGGGAAGCCAGCGGCCCTGGTTCAGTCCCACATATGAGGGCCAGTGACACTGCCCTCAAAAAAAAAACAAAACAAACAAACAGGAAAATGATCAGGGTATGATGTAAAATGGAAAACAGAAGCAAGGTATAAAACTTCACATACTGTACAAAGCCAATTATGTATCTATATAGACATTAAAAAATTGAAGAAACTATACCAAAGTATTAACAGTTGTAGGATTAAGGGTAATTTCATCTTTAAATTTCTGTATTTTGAAGTTTTCCATAATGAGCATTTAATGATTTTCTAATAAAAAATGAACCTAATTTCCTAGAAAGCTACAGAAAAATAAGATTTTGGGACAAACCCTGGGTTGCTTTGATAATTTTTAAGGATTAAGATGCAATTATAAGTACGGTTGTTCTTTGAATTCATATCACATCATTCACATATCATCATATCACATTCACATTTAAATTCATATCAAAGATTATTGAAATAATCTTTGTAAAGTTTGTAGTGCCCGCCCAAGGCACTGTGTGTGTGTGTGTGTGTGTGTGCGCGCGCGCGCGTGTCTCTGTGTGTGTGTGTGTATTTATTTATTTATATACATTTTAAAAATATATTTTTAGTATAGGTAACAGTGGGTTCTTCTCATTCCCCTCATCCCCCTGCTTCTCGTTTGGCCAGCCTCTGGCTGAGAGTGAGCGGTACTGGGCCCGGCCGCGCTCCCCGCTGGGGCTGCGCCCTGGGTCGGTCGGTCGGGTGACTGCATGGCCCCCCGCAGGTGGCAGCCGAGTACTTCAAGAACACGACGCTGCTGCTGGTGGGCGTCATCTGCGTGGCGGCCGCGGTGGAGAAGTGGAACCTGCACAAGCGCATCGCTCTGCGCATGGTCATCATGGCCGGAGCCAAGCCAGGCATGTAAGTCGCGCTTGGGGCATCCGGCCCTCGTGCATTCCCCCAGCTTCCAGTGGGCTAACGGGGTATGTCCGCTTCAGGTTGTTTACCTCCCAATGGGGAGGGAATGAGGCACCGGGGACACGGGGCTCCCACCGTCCCCCTCCAGGAAAAGGGCCTGTGACCATGGAATAGAGATTTGAGTGTGTGACTTTGGTGTCACTGATTGTCACAGTCTAAGTAACTTATCTGAGCATCCTACACGGCAAGGGCAGCAGGTTATGAAATATAAGGGGCTCATCAGTACAAACAGGGTGGACCAACATAAATTGTCTCCCACCCTTTTTCCGGTGCATCAGGAAACAGGCTGGATAAGGAGGTGGTACCTTCTCCTTTGTCATATAGGGAGACATAACGGTTTCCTCCCCACCACCTTGGGTTTTTTGTTGTCACTGACTCAGACCACAGACCTGTGAGACATGTGGCATTTGACCCGACGTCTGCAGGGCTCTGTGGCTTTCCCTTTTGCTGTCTGCTGTGGAGAAGGCCAGGGAGAGATTCAGGGCCCTGGGGAATGTGTAGGAAAGTCAGGATTGAGAGGTTGGGGTTAACCCCGCCCCTAGCTTCACTTTGGAGAAGTGTTTTCACCTCCTTCTAGTTTACAACTTCCTGGCTACATTTTATGTAAGCTGCCCTGACTCCTTTGGGAGTCAAATGGGGTATAAACAATTAATATGGGATTAGTTTTCAATATTAGTCATTAGATGAATACAGGCTTTGCTTAAAAGGGTGCTCCTATCTCCCACTTCATTGCAGCCCAATTCAGCGTAAAAACCTCGTACCCCCCACACAACCTCCAAGGCACACAGTGGCATTTCCTCACATCACCTTGGGACTCTGAGCCTCTTTAAAACCTCTTGTACTATCCTCAAGAAAGTATATCCCATTGTGTTTCCACTCATCTCTGTTTACTTCACCCCGCAGCAAGTTTCCACCCCCCGTGATGCCCTCTGTCCTTCCGTGTCTGGGGCAGGCCACCTCATGGCACTGTCGGCCTTCACACACACCATCAGGACCTCGGCCTACCCAGACATAAGGCACATGTTAGCTGTGCGGTCCTCAGCCGTCCCATCAGTGATCCCACCTAAAGTAATAAACACGGAAATCTTTTTTTTTTTTTTTTGAGGTCAGTGTCACTGGCCCTCATATGCGGGACCCGAACCGGGGCTGCTGGCTTCCCAAGCCAGCGCTTAACCACTGCGCCACTCGGCCAGCCCATATGGAAATCTTTATGGAGGCTTATCTTCTGTACATGTCTGAACAAACACACACTGTACATTTCAAAGTCAAAGAGAAATGGCTGGAGAGTTATCTCTTGTTAGTGCTTTCCTCCAAGCGTTGGCTCTTTAAGTTACCAGGTGAGAAAGTGCACGCAGTGAGGTGGGCTCTTCTGGGGCTTTCAGCAGGTAGACAGTGGGACAAGCAGTGGGTGGGACTGTGAGGTCCGTACGTTAGTCTCTGGTTGGTCACTAACTATGGTGACTGGGCTGCAAAGCAAGGAATGGCATGGTACTCAAGAATTGCTGGCTGCAAGGGCACAAATGGTATTCCTTTATACACGCACAACACACACTGTCACCAAGCTAATGTCTGCAGAGAGCAGCGATCCCTAAGTCTGTGCCGTCTGACCTCACTCCCAGAGCTGTTCTTTGCTTAAGGGCTTCCTTCTGGCTACGGCCACTAGCCCATGAAGTGTGATTCATTCATTCAACAAATATGTATTTACTGTTTACTCTGTGCCAGCCCTGGGAATACAGAGCCGAATGTATGAGACATAAAACCCCGATTTTCAGGGTAAACAGCCCCGGCTTTCTAGGCCAAGACCCTCGGGTTTGGCAGAGCACCCCAGCCCACTCCCATCCCACCAGAAGCCCTGTAAGGTAGGCGTCCGGGCCTGGGATCTGGTCCTGCGGTCGGTGCCCTGCCTAGCCCTGCCTGCCTTCCAGGCTGCTGCTATGCTTCATGTGCTGCACCACACTGCTGTCCATGTGGCTCTCCAACACGTCCACCACTGCCATGGTGATGCCCATCGTGGAGGCCGTGCTGCAGGAGCTGGTCAGCGCCGAGGAGGAGCAGCTTGTGGCCAGCAATTCCGGCATCGAGGAGGCCGAGCCCATCAGTACAGTTTGCTGGAGTTTCTCTACCCTTTGCCCCTCCGCCCTCCTCATGATACTGCCCAGTGGGGTGCCCGCCCTCAGGACCCCTCACCTATGTCCCTCCTCGCTATCCCATACCAGCCCTTGTCACCTGAAGCTTTCCTGGGACCCCCCTACTGCCAGCTTTTCCTTCTTCGCCCTACTTACAGCAGCCACCACTGCCTTCTCCCAAAGGCTCAAGGCTTGGGACCAGCCACTGGTCTGAGCATGCCTTAGGGGGAGGGGGCAGGAATGGGGCATCATCAGGCACCAGCCTCCAGCAGGAGACTGTATGCCCTATTTCCCCTCGGCCCTGAGCCCCTGAGCCTGAGCCCTGCCCTACAGGATCAGGTCCAGCCCCACATCTCACTTCCTGCTTTCCTTTGCTGCTGTAGGTCTTGATGTAAACAACAGCCAACCTTCTCTGGAACTCATCTTTGTCAATGAAGAGTGAGTATGACGGCCCCCCTCGCAGACAGCCTCTGTAGGTCCGTTCCCAGTTCAGGAAAGCTGGGACCTGGGCCCATAACGAGCTCTTTTAGATGCTCACAGCTTGCCACACCACCGCCTCCCCAAGCCCTGATGCCCTCTCCCTACCCAGGAGCCACTTGCCAAGATCTTGAGGGTAACTCCTTAACCACAGGGTGCTGGCATGGTGAGGGAAGAGAGAAAAAGGCCACACTGACTCTGAGGGGGTGTATGGATTGTCCGTACATCTGCCAAGTAGAATTTCCTCTAAACCAACATCCCTCTTAAAAGAATAAGACGTTTAATCTATTAATGGAAAAATACTCACATAAGAAATGTCACCAGGGAATCTTAGGTAACCACAAATGTTATAAAATATTACATATGGTCTTACTAAATCTGGTTTTGTTAGATATGGCAAAAAGAAAAAAACACACTAGGTGACAGGTAGGGGATTAGAGGACAGTTGGTGAGAGACCCATATGATGATGAAAAACAGCTAGAAAAAGAGAAAGTCTCTGACACATGTGAGTGTAGATCCATTAACGGCTCATTTCTGTCGGCGATTCGATAGCAAAATGCGGTCTTCAGGGTATTCCTTGAATATGACACTTTTGAAAGTTGGATTTGTACTAGAGCTCAGTTTTGCAATTTTCCCTTTTCATAGAAAATGGAGAACTCCCACTGAGTGGAATGAGCAAATGTGATGGGACAGACATAGAAGGCTGCCATCAGGAAACAGCTCTATTGTCCGCCCCACCACTGTCTGCCATCACAGCATGTTGGAGTTTCCTCCCTGACCCTGGATGATATAGCTCACGCAGGCCCCATAGATCTCCTGACTGCTGTCAGATATTAGAACGATCCCACTTTCAGACATTCAGCAGTCTAACCCAGACCCCCATCAAAACTTGAATCTCATCTAGAGCTTCTCCCACCTCCTCCAGGCTCACACCCACCCCCCTTCAGCCCAGGTCTGCAGAGTAAAAGGTAAAGCAAGCGGGGGAGAGTTGACTCTTCCCTCACTCTCCCTCCACCTCCCTCTTTTCCTCTGTCTTCCCCCAACTCACTCTGCTGCCCTGACTTGTCCAGGATGAGGGCAGAGGCTGGAAGATGAAGGGGCTACAAGGGTCTTGGCTGGAGGTCTTGTAGATCGGAGCGCCCCTTGCGGCTGTGCCTTGCATAGCCCTGGGCCTGACGGAGGTGAGACGGTCATGGGCAACCTCTCCACTCCTGCCCTCTCCCTGGTTCTACGCTCCAGTAGCTCCCTCCCCACAGCCCCTTTGTGCTGGGGTTGCCTCTGCCTCTGGGGCAAGACCTTTGCAAGATGGCGCTAGCCCAGCTACCTTCCCTGTGCCCCACCCCTGACAAGACCCTTGAACACTGAAAGCACAGGCTGTTTCCATGACAGGGGGTCTTTCTCCTCGCTCCGGCCTCTCTGGCAGGACCCACTGTCCTTTGTTCTTTTCCAGACAAAACTATGTGTCGCCAAACTCCAGAGAAAAAGCTCACGTTGTCCCTAGAACTCTCTCAGCAAAGTGCTGCGGGGAGCCAACGCTGCTGGCAGTGAGGGTGGCAGTCTTCTCTCGGCCAGCACTGTCTCCCATGCTGTGCGAGGGCTTCCTTGCCTTCCCGTTTGGGACGGAGGGAGGGGAACCATCACGACACTCTACTCCTTGCAAGCTCCAAAGAACACTTCCCTCCAAAGCCCCATTGACTCCTTAGCCTTCCCTGATGTAGCCTGGAGACAAGTGATGGCCAGAGGACCCCAAGCCTTACATGTGGGTCCAACACCTCTCATTGGTCTTCACTGTGGGTGAGCTCGCCACATCCACTGTCCTCAAAACTAAGACAAACCAGAAACATCCACTTAATCCTCAGTTTGCCAGTAATGCTGATGGTTCAATTCTCACCTTCCTGTCTACTCAGGGCAAAGGTTGGGGACGGATAGGTAGTGGGGAGACTCAGCACGCACAGTTGACTGCCACCCCCCCAACCCCCAACCGGGGCAGGTGCTGACCAGATACTCTCCTCCATGTTCTTGTCCTCACTGGCCTTTCACCTTGTGGATGGAATCGGCCCTCCCTGCTCCTGTGGCCTCTGAGAAGCATTTTGCACATTTCTCCTTCTAGATAATGACCTCCAGAGTCAGCCAGTGAGCACAGGTCCCATGCCCAGGTGCTCCAGGGAGGCGGAGATGGGGTCCTACCTGGCACCACCACTTAGCGCCCCACGGCTCTCGGAAAGCTAATGCCCTGTCTCTGCCTAGTTTTCACACCACATGCAGGTAGTAATGCCTGCACCTGGGACCTGTGATGATGATACACAATGCCAGAAGGATTCAAGCCCTTATTTGAGTGCTCAGCACCCAGTAAGCATCCATATTAGCTACCCTTAGGAGTGTCAGTTCTGCTTCAAAGGAAACCCTCTGCATCCCCACCAATCCTGACAGCATCTCTCTAATGTCCAGAAGACAGGGGTGAGGTTAGACGTCTCGGAAAACCGGAATCTAGAGGGGTCCCTTAAGCCAGTCGCCGATGTGTGCAGGGAGTTCCCATCTCATGCCATCTGACTTTCCTGCTTCCTTCCCTTTGTTTCAGCACCTCAACCACAGACTCCACTTCTCTGATGCAGAACAAGGTATGGTGTTGGGTTTTTTCCTGCGCTCTGAAATACTTGGAAGTCCCTCAGGGTAACTCAGGGACAGAGATGCCTGGCAGCTTGTCCTAGAGTCCTGTGGCCTCCACTGAGAGCTGAGAGGTGGTTGCCGGGCCTGGACAGGCTCCTGGTGAGGGTCGTGTACCCCCAGACCCCTGCCCTGAGCACTGGACGAAGCCACCTAAGGTCCAACCGGCTGACCTTGTCCATGGAAACCCCATACTCAGCCATCCAGCTTGTCAAGGGCCTCAGATTCATCCTTAGGATTTCTTTCGGGGGAGGTTCCCTTCACAAAAGTCTTATTACAAAGAGGGACGCGTTTACCTGCACACTGGTCCTTGGCCTTCCCCTCCCACCAAGCTGGTTTTACATCTCTCCTTACATCAGCCCAAACTGTGGGCTTTGTGGTGGTGCAATTTTTTTTTTCATTTTGCATTAAAGAAAAATGAAGGATTCTTCATTAGCTGATGAAGCTCCAGAAAGCCGAGCTTTCCTATAAAGACAGAGCCATATTCTGACCACTTTCAAAAGCCCCTTCACATGGGGTGCTTGGCACCACGCTGGATGAGACCCTGTGACATGGAGGCAGGCACAGCTGGGGTGGCTGCCCATGGCATGCCCTCCCTGGCTGCTGGTCCCCAATTCCCACAGTGCTGAGGCACAGAGTGCCCCTGGGTTGGTGAGGGGTACAGCTCAAGGACCACCCCAGGTCCCCTTCCTGACAGCTCGGTGGTCTTTGTCCCTACAGAACCTGAATGGCGTGTCCACAGGCACCAGTCCCGTCAAAACAGCAAAGCAGCCCCCACCCCAGGTAATGAAATGGCACCTCCTGACCCCGTTTCCTACATGAAATGCCTTGAGCTTCCCCAGGGAAGCTGGTCTGAAAGTTGTGAGGGCATTAGGCTAGTGAGCCGTCTCCAGGCCCACTTCAACCCCATGCAGATCTGGCCTGCGTGTGCCATGGAGGTGAAACACCTAACTCTCTGTTGACTCGGCAAGTCGTTCTGCATTCTGAGCCCCAGTTCCTTCCAGCATAACAGCTGAGGATGCGTCTAGCTCAGATAGAAGTGTTCAAACTATGCCTCAAAAGTGCTTCAGGGACACTGCAAATATCTTATTTGAAGATCCTGAGATTTTAAGGCAGCTGCTTGTCTGGGAGGATGTTCCTGCCACTATACTATTGAAACAAAATGCAGACATGAAATAGATGTAGACGCTGGTGTAAAACTGCAGCTGTCACCACCCTCAACTCAAAGTTTTGTGTTCGTCAAAATGATCTCAATTACTTAACAACCATCATCATCATACCTGTCACCATTTATTAAACACTTATTATGTATCAAGGTGGCCCCTTCCCCAGGGCTGTCCTATGATCTGGCCTGCTGATATCTGCAGGAGGCTGCTCCTAGGCTCATGAAGACCCCCTGAGGGGTGGCCAGGCCTGCAGGGGCCACAGGGCACTTGCTTCTTTACTTTACACTTGAGGTCAGGGGTCAGGAAGTTCTGAACCTGATAGGCCATCATCTGGACTAAGAAGGCCCTGCGAGGGCCACAGTAAGCTGAGTCTTATAGGCAAGGAGGTGCGGGAAGGAGGGAGGAAACACCAAGAGGCAAAAAGGAGGAGTGAGGGAGGAAGGAAGAGAGGGGAGAGGCACATACTTCAACCCTCCGCCCACTGAAAGCTGGATTCCTTCTGTAAGCCAAGGCTTATTTTCTTTAGTCGTCTCTCAATGGGGACTGTCATTCTAACTCCACATAGAACAACCATCTTCAATTTGTTATTCAGACACAAGGTGGAGAGCAACCACTCTTACTGGAGTTCAGGCAAAAGACTGAACATGCTGTTAATAACAAGAAATGTAATAAAAGCTTACCATTCATTAAATGCCAGGAAGTATTCTAAGTGCTATATATGTATACTCGTATATATTACTTCATTTACTCTTCTCAACAATCCTGCAGAGAAAATAGGATTTTCCCCATTTTACAGGAGACAGTGCAATTTGGGGGGTGGGGGCGAGTTGGGAAATGGTAGAACTGGCATTGCGATTTCTCTCTCTGACACCCAAGCTCAAGGCCTTTGCACGGCACCACGGTGCCCATTTTTCACACTTTACGTACCAGACAACCCGAGCTGATTTTCCTTTGGTAGGAAAAGCCACCAGTCGTGACCCCTGGTGCCAAGAACCAGGGAGTCAACAGGAAGTACAAGTCCCAGCATGACCAAATGATCTGCAAGTGCCTCTCTCTGAGCATATCTTACGCAGCTACCATCGGGGGCCTGACCACCATCATTGGCACTTCCACCAGCCTCATCTTCCTGGAACACTTCAATAAGTAAGTCATTCACTCGGGCAACAAATACTTACTAACCACCTCCACTACGTGTCGGGAATGGGACTGAGTGCTAAGGGTATAGCAGAAAATGGGACTAAGATAATCGCATCATTACAGTTGAATGTGACGGGAGCAGGATTCTGCTGGGAGATCGCCTCCCTGGGGGAGGAGGTCACCCTAAGAGGCGACAAAGGAAGTAGGCCTGAAATAGGAGTGACAGTAAACTAGATGCAGGGAGATTTTCCAGACCAAAAAAAAAATAGTGTATCGGAGGCTCAGAGCAAGAGAGCAGAGCACATAAGGGAAAATGAGAGAGAGCAAAAGGGGGCCCAGGAGGTGGACAAGAGATCACGAAGGGCCTTGCAGGCCCTTTAGGGAATTTGTACCTCATCCCAAAGGCCATGAGCAACCTTTGAAGAGTTTTAGGCAGTTAGGGAAATGATCAGATTTACAGTGTGCAAAACTCATTTGGGAGTTTAGAAATGCAGGATGGACTGGAGAAAGCAGCCAACAGGAAGACAATTTAGGACGCTGCTGCAGGCGTCCAGAAAGAGCTGCTGGTGGTGGGGTAGCAGTGGCAGTGGGGAGGAGAAACGGTCAGGCTTGAGAGGTACTCAGAGGTAGACCTGACAGGCCTTGGGAGGACTAGAAAAAGCCCGAAAGAGGGAAAAGGCCAAGTTGAATTGTCAGGCTTCTGGCTTCCGCAGCTGAGGGAACAGAGGTGCCCTTGACCTACATGAGGGGAATGATGAGGAAAGGGTGACAGATGTCCCATTAAGAAACACAGAGCTGAACCTCAAGAGAAACTGTAGGCGAGACGCATAGATTTGCAGTGGCCTGCAGGACTGTCTTCATGGACATGTAACGGGTGCAGTCACCCAGGGTCACCAAGCTTAGAAGGGCTCCATGCTTGCCTTAATGCTCCGCTGTCACCAACCTGAAATTCTTAATATAGTTGACTAAGGGGCCCCACATCTGCACTGGGCCCCACAAATGAGATGGTAGTCAGTTCTGGTGATATGCATGTCAACTGAAACCATGAGAGTGAAGGAGGTGACTCAGGGACAGCACAGGGAGTAAGCAGAGCAGGGGGCATACATAGTAAGCTCCAGCATTTAAAGTGACCACAAAAGAAGAATAAAACCACAAAGAGAAAAGTCTGGTATCATTCTACCCAAGGCAAGAAAGTGATTCAAGGAGGGAGGAGTGGTCCATTGTGTTTAAAGGTGCTTGAATGATCAAGCAAAATAAGGACACACCTGTATCCATTCGATTTGGTGACATGGAGGCTATGGGTGACTTCGGCAAGAGCAGTATGGTCAAGTGATGGGAAAGAAGCCAAATTTCAGTGAGCTTAGGAGTAAGATGGAGGTGAGGAAATGGGAGAGTTGGCTGTGAAGGGAGGAGAGATATGGGATGGTAATAAGGGGAGATAATAAAGAGAGTAAAGTAGGGGGTTTTAAGATGGAAGTCATTTAGATGCTGATTGGGCTGATCCAGAAGAGAGGATAATTGAAGATTTGGGAGAGAGGGGATGGCTGATAGTGATGGCACTGAGGAAATAAGAGGGGACGGGATCCAGAGCAGAGTGAAGAAATCAACCACGGACACGAGGAGAAACACAGCTTCCATTTTAGTGGGAAAGAGAAAAAGAGAGGAGGCAGGAAGGAGGAGGGACGAGGGAGAGGAAGGGCCAATGAGAGTCTAAGACCCACCTCCCCAGGGTCTGAGCTTCATGGGCTCAGAAGGACCCAAGGGTAAAGAAACACAGGCATTGTCTAGACTATAGCCATGGCTTACACGGGGTCGATGCTCGCTCCCCCAGGAAGCCTCACCTGGGCTGGGGGCCACAGCTCCGCCCGATGCTGAATGAGGGCAGACTCCTCTGGGCAACCTCCCTAGCACCCAAGACAGCAGATAAGCGATCTGGGGGGTCCGAGCCTCGGTTCTCCTACATGCACAGTTAACACCTGGCTCTAGAGTGCGAAGTTTTCTGGAAATGATGCCCCGTGCCCCCCCAGTCAAAGCCCACATTCCTTCAGTGACTTTATAAACAGTACACCAGGCTGCCCTTTCATTCTCTGTTGTCTTGAAAACCAGATGAGTAAACTTATCAGAATCTTTACAGAAATTAAGAGCAGAGAGCTCCTGAGTGATTCCGCTGCGTGCAAAGCACATACACTTCCGTTGAGATCAATTCTGGTTGCCTGATGCCTTTTGAAAGCTTGCTTCATAATCCCTGGCTGGGCTCTGTCAAATAAATGAGTACTAGACAATGTGTTACCATATTATTATCTCTACATTAGCTCTGCTGTGTCTTCTTAAGGAGCTTATTAGGTCCAAAATACCCCATGGAACTCCACCTTTTCAGTCCCTGACGTGGTTCTTCCCCTACAGCCAGTACCCAGCCGCAGAGGTGGTCAACTTCGGCACCTGGTTCCTCTTCAGCTTCCCCATCTCCCTCATCATGCTGGTGGTCAGCTGGTTCTGGATGCACTGGCTGTTTCTGGGTTGCAAGTGAGTCCCAGGGCCCTGCCGGCAAGGCACAGGCTCCATGTCCAGCCCAGGTCACAGCACAAGCCCTGGAGGGCGCCACTAGCGGGGAGCTGCCAAGTAAACACAGAGGCTGCCCCGGGGAGAATGCAGTGAGCTGGAGGGCGAGTCGGGAGGCTCTGAACACACGTGAGCGCTACACTTCACTGTAAGCTCTGCAACGAAATGTTCTTAATTCCAACCAGCTGGTCAGAGGAGACGTCCGATTTATAAAGTCTGAACTGAAGAGAGTGCTTAATGTAGTTTCTTTGCTCTCAGAGCAGATAGAGTAATTTCAGCTAACTTCTAGAGAAATATGATTCCAAGTCGGAGTTGCTTTAGGCTTCATTTTATAGACATCAGGGATTTATACTGAGCAGTCGTGTGGAATATGCTTATTTCCCTCAAAAGGACAAGTTGGACGTTCCTCTTGGAATATTATTTCTAACATTGATCTGCTTGGCAAACCTCTTCTGCACAGTAATCTACTTCAAATTGGATCAGCTTCAAGCACATAAAGGGAAGATATATATATGAAGTTTGGCTATTAGTCTATGGAATCTGAAGCCCCATTGGTCAAGGAATATTCTCTGAACAGACTTATTTTTTTTTTTTTATTACTCAGAGACTGTTGTCAAATCAATGAGGGCTGAAAGTTTCTATACCTCCAGTGTTGCAAATAGAAAACCAACACACACTTTTACCCCACACAAGCCTTGCCTCTAGACAAGCGTAGAGCACACACACGCATGTGTGTGCAGCACACAAATATGTAAACATCTACACATATCAGTCAATTATGTAAAAGACAAGCATGTAAGAAACAACCCCCCTAAATACACCTGCGTAAGTCCACACGACATAACTTCACACTGATATACCACATGCATGACCCAAAAGCCTCAGGAAGAAGGCTGATGAGAGGCTGTGTATGGCAAATAAAAGTCGTTTGATAGGTGGGGTTGGTGGGGGAGGCGCAGGGCGTTCAGCGGAGAGGAAAAAAGTCATCAGAGCAAGCCAGTAGTTTAGTATTTGCTGAATCCTTGATCTCTGGGCCTCAGAAGTGTCTTTCCTTCCTTCTTTGGTTCATTCTCCCCTCTCAGTTTTAAAGAGACCTGCTCTCTGAGCAAGAAGAATAAGACAAAAAGGGAAGAGTTGTCCGAGAAGCGGATCCGAGAGGAATATGAAAAGCTGGGAGCCATTAGGTAAGAACGAGCCATTCGCCCTCTCTCCTTCTCCAGGAGAGAAAGCCAGCACGGGGGCAACCTTGTTCTTGATGGTCCCTTGAGCTGGGGGAATTGCCCACAACCGTGATCCCAGGCTTTCGAGCCGCTATTGCATGCGAGTCCAACCCTGATACCAAGTGGCCGCCCATTTCCATGTTATGCTATTTCTCCTTTTAGGACAGCTGGCATATACAATTTTGAGTAAAAGGATTCAGGTTTAAGCTGTATTCTTTTAATGTTTTTTTTTTGAGGGCAGTGTCACTGGCCCTCATATGTGGGACCCGAACCGGGGCCGCTGGCTTCCCAAACCAGTGCTTAACCACCGCGCCACTCGGCCGGCCCTAAGCTGTATTCTTTTAAAGTTTATAAAAGGAATATATGTTTATTGTAGAACTCTTAGAAAATGCAGGAAAATATACAGTAAAAATTGACTTGTATTCCTAGCATCCCAGTGTTAACTGTTGACAATGGTTAACACGTCCTGTTCCTTCCATGCCTTTTTGGTGCAAAATTATATGTATTTTTGGTAAAATTCAATCCACACTGAACACAGTTTCATATCTTGCCTTTCTTCACTTAGCATTAGATTGTCATTATGTTCCCAGGTCATTAACTCTGCTGTGGCCGCATGATTCTTAGATGCATCTCATTTTACCGTATGCTGAAACGTTTTCAATGTCATGGGCTATCACTGGATATGCAGGTTGTTCCCATTTCTTTTAATGTTTAATTTGTAAATAGGTAATGTTTCTGTCTGCATTTCTGGTTATTTGCTTAGATGAAAGGAATGACCGCATTTAAGGCTCCTGAGGTAGATCATCAAATTGCCTCAAGAAAGTTGTGGCAGTTTCTCCTCCCACCAGCGGTGTTTGTGGGGCCCGTTTCACTGCCTTCTTGCAGGCTGTATTATAAATTACTTTATAAATGTGTGATGTTCTCTCTCCCTTCCCACCTATATTTCTCTAGTAAACATGGCTAACGTGTTCTGGCATCGTCTCGGCCCTCTTCGCTCTTCACTGCCAGCTGCTCGGAGTGGTGCAGCAGTAACTGTGTTTTATGCCTCCAATATTGGCGCTCTGAAACCAGGAACGTCCCGAAGCAAGTGACAAAGCGAACAGAAATGTCCCAGTTCCTGGAACAGGTCTTTCTGTTTTCTATTACAGCTACCCTGAAATGGTGACTGGCTTTTTCTTCATCCTGATGACGGTGCTGTGGTTCACCCGGGAGCCTGGCTTTGTTCCCGGCTGGGATTCTTTCTTCGAAAAGTAAGTGATGCTGCTTTCTCCTTAAGAACAAGCCCCTCACATAAACTCTTCTGGCACTTTCTGACGGCATCCCCTCCTAGACTCTCAGGGACAGACATGAAGCCAGGAAAACCCTATGTTCCCGTGGAAGTCCCCTCTTTTTAGGGAAGCTGCTGTGTGCAGCCCGGAAGAAAATAGTCAGGGAGAGTCCAAGTCAGGGGGTGGGACCCAGGGCTGCCACTTGTCCAGCTGTGTGACCTTGGTCTTGTTACTTAAGCTCTTAGAACCTCAGCTGTCTCATAGATTGTTATGAGAGTTGACGGAGCAAATGTCCATAAAGCAAAATACGAACTCGGACTCTGGCCAAGGAAGAGCTGAGGCCTGTGGCGGGAGAGGCAAACACAGGCTCCTATCCCTGCATCTTGCCCTGAGGGTCACGGCCACAGCCCTCCAGCTCGCCAGCACCGCTTCTCATTTGAGAAAAGACACACATGGAGGTGTGAGCCTCGCAGGAAAGAGGGCCTGTCCTTTTCTGTTCTCCTTCCTCTAAGCAACTCCTCGTTGCTCCTTCTAGGACTTGCCCCAATCCACAGGCCCATCAATTTACAGTAGGTCACCCACCCTAGCCAGGCCCTGCCTTCAGACAAATAACCACTGCCCATTAAATCCACCACTGGACAGCATGGCACAACTGGCAAGAAGGAACACTGACATCCCCTCTAGACTACAAGGAGGCTTTGCATTCAGACTATCCCGAGCCCTCACTCTCCCAGGGCTCCCTGCTCAGACTATCCCGAGCCCTCACTCTCCCAGGGCTCCCTGCTCAGACTATCCCGAGCCATCGCTCTCCCAGGGCTCCCTGCTCAGACTATCCCGAGCCTTCACTCTCCCCGGGGCTCCCTGCTCAGACTATCCCGAGCCCTCACTCTCCCAGGGCTCCCTGCTCAGACTATCCCGAGCCATCGCTCTCCCAGGGCTCCCTGCTCAGACTATCCCGAGCCCTCACTCTCTCCCAGGGCTCCCTGCTCAGACTATCCCGAGCCATTGCTCTCCCAGGGCTCCCTGCTCAGACTATCCCGAGCCCTCACTCTCCCCGGGGTCCCTGCTCAGCTATCCCGAGCCCTCACTCTCCCCCGGGCTCCCTAACCCTCCGCCTCCAGCCTGCTTGTCTCTTTGCTAGGAAAGGCTACCGCACTGATGCCACCGTCTCCGTCTTCCTTGGTTTCCTCCTCTTCCTGATTCCAGCGAAGAAGCCTTGCTTTGGGAAAAAGAAGGATGGTGAGAGGACTTTAAGGGGAGGCCTTGGGGCTAGCTCCAGTCAAATTATACCCAAGTCAGAATTTTCAGAAGGAGCCCAACCAAGGCTCAAAATAGCAGAGCGGCCTCCCAGAATCAGCCGGTCCCTCGGTTCGGCCCCTGTCTCTACCCACCACTCCCATGATGGCTCATCTGGCCCGACCTCCCTGTCTACCGGTGATCCAGGGGAGGACAAGGAGCCCTCGCTGGGGATGGAGCCCATCATCACGTGGAAGGACTTCCAGAAGACCATGCCCTGGGAGATTGTCATTCTGGTGGGAGGAGGCTACGCCCTGGCTTCTGGCAGCAAGGTAACCCTTCAGTTGTTCTCTTTGGGCCCTTTTTCCAGCTATTTTACTGAACAGAGTCATTACGGTTCTGGGTGGGAAGATTCAGAAGAGCTGAGGGAGAGGTGAGTGTTCACGCACGTCACTGGGAAGGGAAGCAGTCAGCCAGGAGCAGGTAACCTGTCCCTCCCTGAGCTTCTACGGGAACAGTCACAGGTCAGCTGGGCACATGGGCATTCACACCTCTTTCACAGGCCCACACTGCCACAGGCAGAAGGTTTATTAGATCCGTAGCCGTCTTTTTCTACGGATCTGAGAGTGGCGATAGGAGAGGTGCCTACAAAGGCCCAGAGACGCCCCAAATGACACACAGCCAATTGTCCCTCAGTCAGTCCATGTGCATATACTGAGCCCTTTGGGAGAACCAATGCTCAAGCTGATGTAAATGGTCCCTGATTTCCTGATTGGGAGGATCTGGGATGAGCTCTTTTAAAGGGAGCTGGGGGGAAATAGTTGAATTTCCTGAAATGCCAGCCTTTCCTGCAATAGAAGATGGTCCTTAGGATGAATCAGGTTAAGGTTCACTCTCCTTCTCCCTCTGTTCTCTGGCCACATTAAGCCATTCTTACCTGGGCCCACTTTTGACCTCCCGTTCACTGTGGACCAATGCCATCTGCATTATTAACAGTGTCACAGAGCCCTACACTTGGAAGGAACCTTGGGGGACAGAGTCCCATCTTCTACCCAGTGTGAGAGTTCCCTCCATGGCACTGCTGGCCTGAACACCTCCAGTGACAGGACCCTCCCTGAGCAGGGGACAAAGATCAGTTGTTCTCTACTTTCAGCTCAGGTCTTTCTTCTGTATGTCTTCCACTGATCGTTCCAGCTCTAGTCTCTGGAAAACTCTCCTAGGTAATAATTACTGACATAATAAAAACAGTGATTACTCCCCTTCGATCATGTTTTTCCCAACAAAAACTCCTTAGTGCCTGTAACTGTTCCTCATAGAAGCAGTGCCCCCTTACCAGGCTAGTTCTCTCCTCGGGACTCACTCGTCTGCCCTTGGCCTTGTTCAAACATGGTCCAGAGGCGGTCAGAGTACAGCACGTATATTACCCAAGCCCTAGCTCTGATCCAAGCACCATCCGGTATTTTTACAGAAGCTTTTACAAGGCTTCACTGGCACTCATGTCAACACTGATACTGCACCTGCAGGCAGTGAAACCCGTCATTCTTTTCATTATTAGCCACTATTAAGCCTCACGTCCTCCAGCCGACCTTGTATATATGCTGTCAATGTTTCTAATTCCAAGTTCAGGATATCATATTTAACTTACTGAATTTTTCAGTTGTTCGTTTTGGCCTTTAAGCCTAGCTTGGCAAGATGTTTTTCTTTTTAACCAAAATTAAGCACGTATGACAGACAGTATAGTTGACATTTCTGTAAAACCCTGACTCTGCTAATGCTAATCATATAATTCAGGTACCATCTGTGTGATTCGGACTAAGTTTGAAACAATTTCAGTCTTGAGAGTAGTGAGGAAAAGCCAATGTAAAATAGTTTCACACCAAGGGTTGAAGAAATTAAGACTTCCTTTGTTGTCTGTTTTTTGCCATTAAATTATTTTACTTTACTGGCAAGTGCTATTTGGATAATATGATAAGTAAAACTCCATTTCTTGATAAAATGTAGTGTTTCCACTCTGCTTTCCCTCCCATCTTTGTCCGGTGAGCAAGGTTTAATGGGTTACAAGTGACAACAATTACAGAGTTCCCATAGGCCTCAAGGCTCTGCACCATTAAATGATGTAGTCCCCACTTACTGGATTTGCAACTCGCAGTCAGTTGAGAAAAAACAGGAAGTGCACCACAGTAAAAATGGCTACAGAGAGACTTCTGAAGGCCCTTGGTCAGTGTCTATGAGCCTGCCATGAGGTGGCCAGGGTGCTGTGGGGATCAAACGAGCTTTTGATGAACTTGGAGGAGAAACAGGAGCCACTGCCAAGGTAGTGAGGCTGACTTTAATAGTAACACATGAGTAGGACTTACAGCTTGAGAAATCATAAACTGTCTCACCTTGCTTTCTGTCCTGCTCCCCATTTCCATATTGCATTTGCAGTCTCTAGGGTAAGTAGGAAAAATCAGAGCATGTCAACCATAGAAGGGAGAGGAAGACTGGGCAGAGGGGAGACGGGGAGGATGGAGAGGGAAATTTCATATGCAACCTGGAGTTTTTAGTACAAAAACTAAATGGTGACCTTAATTTGGGGGGGGAGGGGAAGGGGGGCGAGCCCTCACCATTGGCAGATGAACACTTCCAAACAAATGAATTATTTCAAGTGGGAATATTCATTTACTGGAGTGGATCTGTATAAATGTTGCTAGTAGAAAAGGTTCAAGAGTGGCAATATGCCTCCTGTCCTGTGTTGCCAGAAAGCACTGGCAGATCATAGAGCCTGATGTCAGCCATGATGGGACTTGAACCTACAAGGGGTTGTGTTGCCGCTGAATGACTTGGCTTCCAAGCCAGTGAGGAGGCCTTCCCAATGCATGGAGATAGACCTGGAATCCCTCTTTCCTTCATTACTCATGTAGAATGTCTTATGTTCTGCCCTGCCCGCTGAAAAGCACAGGAAATGTTACTATCCACAGATATTGGCAGTTTTCTCCCTGTCTCAGGTGATAAAGTAGATTTCAAAAGCAGAATAAGGATTGCACTTGGCAGTCTGTTGATCAGATGCATAGAGTGCGAGTGTCAGAGGCTGGAGAGAGAATAATGAGATTGCAGTTGAGGAGCTGATCGTCCCAAAGATCTTCAACCCCTGCAGAAGCCATCATGGCCTCATGGCAAAGTTCTGCAAAGGACACGGCAATTAGGGTGGGTGGCCCTCCATTCCCCGTGACAGTGACTGACCAGTATGCCCTAAGGCCGAATGTTGTACTACCATAAAAAAAAAAAAAAAAAAAAAAAGAATTTTCTGGGCTAGAAAACTGATCTAATCACAAAAATCAAGAATGCTGCCGGGTCCAGTCTGCCTGGAAATTGGGAGGTGAATTAGAGGATGCCTGGTGGTTCCTCCCCGCCCCCCAACACCCCCGACCTCCTGGAATCTAAGTTCCAGTAGGAATGTGCTTTTCCCGCTTTCTTCTCACTGTATCCCTGTCGGCTGCAGAGCTCTGGCCTCTCCACGTGGATTGGACACCAGATGCTGTCTCTGAGCAGCCTCCCACCGTGGGCCATCACCCTGCTGGCATGCATCCTGGTGTCCATTGTCACCGAGTTTGTGAGCAACCCAGCCACCATCACCATCTTCCTGCCCATCCTGTGCAGCCTGGTGAGTACAGCAGGGTTCCCAGATGTCCAGACGGGCTGCCCCGGGGGCCTGCAGTGACAGGCCTGGGCCACTTCTGTGGCTGTAACCTCTCCTCTGGCCATTTCCACTGATTGGCATTCAAACCATAGTTTGAAAAAACTTAAAGGTTTTCAAATGGCAATGGATAGTAGATAAATTAATAAACCACAACAAGGGCTCTAGAAACCCTTTCCAAAAGACTAGGATTTGTTTAGGGGCAGCCCTAAATGGAAGCAAGAATGAACAAAATAACCTTGAAACCCCAGGATGCCAATTCCCCACCATCATCATCCACCTTTCCCTCCTGAGATAAGACCGAACAGCAGAGGTCAGAGAAGTAACTACAGAAAATGGAGGCAAAATGCTCCCAGAAGTACACTCGGCCACCAGGGCCAAGACCACAGCTCGAACTGCCATCACCTCTGTCCAATTTCAGCGTCCAGAAGGTTCTGAGAATGGAGAGCAAGGCCAGCCTCATTCCCTGACCTCAGAACCATTTGTTATTAATAGGCCAGACCTTAGCCTGGCTCAGCAGCCCCAAAGGTACTGCACCAGACATCTGTCCATCCTGAGATGGAACCTGTGACATTAGGCTCCTCCCCATCCCCAAGGAAACAGTATCCGCCTGCTTTCTA
Organism: Aselliscus stoliczkanus; assembly: GCA_033961575.1. Classification (NCBI taxonomy): domain Eukaryota; kingdom Metazoa; phylum Chordata; class Mammalia; order Chiroptera; family Hipposideridae; genus Aselliscus; species Aselliscus stoliczkanus. The sequence continues at coordinate 80,807,917 of CM066740.1, read as the reverse complement.
ACCCTGAATGCCCCCGCCACTGGCTTTGCTTACTCAGATGCCTCCATCAGGCCCCTCCTTTCCCTCACTTCATTAGTGTGTCATGGGCGTGGGTGTGCACTTCGTTAAAATAGCCACACGTACTGCGGACCAGCCCATGGGTTCAAATCCATGGAAAGCAAGTATCTCACCTAGAGAAAAGCCCCTTAATTCTGTACCCCGAGGGTGAGGGACCTCTACTTCAAACAGCACAGCTTATTCATGAGACTTGTGCTTGAAGAAAGACAGCTAAAGAAGAACATTTAAAAAGCGCTTCCTTACACCAGCACCCTCCCCAGGAGTAGCTCGGGCTGTTTCCACGGGGAGTGAGCAGCACGTGCGCGTGTGGCTTGGCCAGCATTGCAAGCCCTTGAGGCCAGTGGTTTCATGAGCCCTGGCTCAAGGTGTCCGGCCAAGCCAGCCAACAGGAAGCCGCCACTGAAAGCACATTGGGGACATACCGCACAGGAAAGGCCAAGTCTAAGGCCAACGCTGTTTCTGTGCGTTCTCTCGTTCTAGTCGGAATCGCTGCACATTAACCCACTCTACACCCTCATCCCGGTCACCATGTGCATCTCCTTCGCAGTGATGCTGCCTGTGGGCAACCCCCCAAATGCCATTGTCTTCAGCTACGGGCACTGCCAGATCAAAGACATGGTGAGTCCTGGGCGCTCGCCCCCTGCCAGGCCCCGATGCTGGAACAGGGGTGACTTGCTCCACAGTCTTCCCCTGAAGCTGGTTATTTGGGGACAGTTGTCCTTGGACTGTCAGCACTCAGTCTGGTGTGGTAGAGAGAGTGGCACTAGTGAAAATGATTGGGGTTGGTTCATAAAGACCAAGACGGGTCCCCCTCCAATAATGTGCACCCCCAACCCCCATCGGGGATCCGGAGGTGGGGACATGGACAGAGAAAGCTGGAACAGGCACAGCCGTGGGCCAGTTGCAGAAGGAATGAGCTTGCGGTCTTTGCTTCTTTCTTCACTGGACCAGTGGGAATATTCATTCAAAAAGCTGATGGTTTGTTCCTACAAGGTGAAGTATGAGACACTGTCTGAACCAAAGGTGAAAGGTATTTCGAGAGAACAGGATCCTTCCCCCCAAGCAAGAAAGCCTGAAGCAACAAAGGCAAAAGTGCAGCATTTCTTAGCTTTTAGCTGGGCTCACCAAAGATGGCTTTGAGGGGGCATTTTGCTGCTGGTTGTGATGCTGGGCATCCCCGCCTTGCACTCCTCTGTCTATACTCACTGCTACGCTTAATACCCAGGGTTGATGGGAGCTGGGGGAAGGAGGAAAGCAAATAATACAAGTTACTGGGGCCTGACTGTCTGAAATAGGGCCCATTCCCCCTTGCTGAGGGTCTCAAAAATGTCTTCGCTCGAGTCCAAACTCATTCTCAGCAGCCCCGTAAGTTTCACCTGGAGGAAAGGAAGAGTGAGCTTCCAGCTGGTGGCAGATCGTCAAATCCTTTCTACCATTTAAACTGCTCACCTGAGTCATCTGCAATTCTTCAGGGAAACAAGGTCATGGCCACCCCTCCCCCCCACCTTATTGGACAACCCCAGTCTCAGTCTCTCACGCTGAGCTCTGCCCCAATTCTCCTGTCCCCCCACTTCCTCTGCTGTGCACCCCGCCTTTCTACCCTGGAATCAAATGACCAGAGGCAGTAATTTTCAAAGGTACCAGATGACAAGAAGCGAGCCAGGTCTGGTTCCATTCCCAGCCTGGGCAATGACTCGAGACTTCAGTTTCCTTACCCGCTAAGCAAGGAGGTGCAGACGAGATGCCCCACCTGGTCCCTTTCAGCTCTAACCCATCTCAATCTAGCTCCTGTAGGACCTGCCCTCACCTGCTAGGAAACACGGGCGATTCTCCATGCCAAACGGCCCAGGGGCCCAGGATGACTAATACGCCCAGGGTGTGGGCCAGAAAGCGGAGAGGGGACTCGTCTAGTCATTTGCTTGGAACAATTTCCTAGTCTTCATTTTTCCTTTGCAACTTTCCCAACTCCATGCCAGCAAGTGGACTTGTGGTGGCCACACGCGGTGTGCTTGGTTAAGCCCTGGCGGGATGCTGGCTACCCTTACTGTACATTTTCCCATCTGGCCCTGGCCCTGCCATCCGTCATCCCCTCACCAGTGCCATGGCAGAGATGGAAGGGGTCAGGTGCACTGAGGTGACATTCCCTTAGAAGAAAGAAGCCAAACTAGCACACCTGTGTCACCTTCCCATGGAAGGGCTAAGCAGAGGCAGCCGACCTATGTCCCAGGTGAACCCAAGATACACAATGTCCATGAGCTGCTCCTTGGCGGGGGAGGTAACAGTAGCAAAGTCTTCATAGAATACAGCCCCTCCTATGAGTCCCCATATGTGTCAGCACACTAAAGGCTCTGAGAAGTTCTGCCTTAAACAGACCGGGGTAATTTGGTTTAATGTATTTCCCTAATGTAGCTACAGGACCCTTTTTAGTGTAACTCTTTAACGTTCAAATCTCTGGCGTTCGGAGTACATGGCTTCTAGGCCTCCTCTTAACATTGAGAGTGCTATAAGGAGAGAGGGTTTTAATGGCACTCTCCCAGCCCCAAGCGCTCCCTGCCTTTCCTATCCCTTCACAGTCCCGTCCCACCTTACGCGGCAACACTAGAGGCAGCGACTGGAACAAATCGGGGCCCAGTGGATGGGCTGTGATCACATCAGGGCAAGGCGGGAGTGATGGGGAGCTCTCCGGATCTGTGCTGCTGCCCACTCCGAGTGACCAGGGTGTGCTGATTTGTGTCCTGCAGGTGAAAGCTGGCCTAGGGGTCAACATCATTGGCCTGGTGATCGTGATGGTGGCCATCAATACGTGGGGAGTGAGCCTCTTCCACCTGGACACTTTCCCAGCCTGGGCGAAGGTCAGTAACATCACCGATCAGGCCTAACACAGGTGGGCAAGCGGCCCAGCCAGAGGAGCTGCCGGCGCCCCGCAGAACCTGACCAACAAGGCAAGGAAACCGCCAGGAGCCACAGCCCCCACCGGAAGATTCCGCCATCTGCCACCTCCAGTGAGGTGCAGGCCTCCCGACCACACACACAAGCCCGGACGTCAAGTGCCTTCTTCTCTGCTCTCTCTCCTTAGCGCCACAGCTCCAGAAAACTCCCCGTTTCTCACCTCCTTGCACCCCGTCTCTCCAGTCCTTCCTGAAGACAGGAGGAGAAGCAAGCCTGTCTTAGCTGCCCCTCAAGAGGCTAAGCCTCACAGACTTACCAGTCTCACTAGGTTTGATGTCATCCTTATTTTTTTTAATCCCTTTTTAGGAGTTGAAGGAGAAGTCCAAATCATCCTATCTATGCAAAGTGACAGCGAAACCAGTGACATCTCCTCTTTCGGAGGAAAAAAATCTCACCCAGAACTTGAGACCTTACATTATTAGCTCCTTTTTCTTAAGTGTTTCTCTCCTAAGTTCTCTCCACGAAAAAAGGCGATTCTTTGTGGCAGTCAGCACTCTTTTATCACTACCCTGATTCCCTTTTCAGCATCTCTCTTCAGTGGCTCCTCTTTACCTTGGCACCACATTCCTGTAAAGTAACAGTATTCCCCTTTCGAAAAAAGCTGATGCTGTTCTCTCTCTCAAGGGAAAAGGAAGTGGAGAAAGAAGACACATGGTGATTAGTATCTCTCTCCACTCAACACAAACCATCAGTTCCATGGTGTTGGTTAAGTGCTGAGAGAGAGAAAAAAGTGTTCCTACCCGTCTCATGAAGGAGGCCAAAACTATAACTAAGACCACAGCACTATTAGTGATACCTGACTGGCTTTCTTCTGGATGCAGGGAGTAGTCTGTTCCTGAGAAGACGCGTGCAGAGAAGTCCAGACACATCAGTCACTCGCTACAAGTAGATGAACCCCTTGAGGGGAGAGGAGGCCTTATGTCTCTTCAAGTCCTCAGCAACTTATACAATATAGTCATCTGTTAGCTGCTCAATAAATGTTTCCCTTGGAAAAAAAAATCACTTTGGAAATCAAGGCTGCCTTCTTCCTCCTGAAAACCATGCCATTTTCTCCATGACAGATGTCTCTGCTTTATGACTGGACAGCTCTCACACCCTCCGGTTTCCAGGCATTACATATGACTGATTCCCTCCGCCAGTTACTGCTTGTGCTAAAAGGAGTGCCCCGTAGTTATTACATTGTTCGAATTGATTTTAAGTTAACTACTGTTAGTATGTGCTGTTTCCCATAACAACAATTGATCAATGAAGCCATTCCCTGGGCTTATCAAGGATCTGTGAATCGTAAAATTGCTTTTGTGCCAGTCAACACTTTCACGCTCCGATCACAGCACATGGCTGACCAGGTTTAACCAGGAACATCATGGCTTCTGTCCTGCCCGTTAGCTGAGGCCAAATTATTTGGCGACTTACAAAAGTAGCAGCCTCATGAGCCCCAATGAAATCCGGCATTAGGTACACCACAGCTTGTTTGATGGAGCCAGCATCTGTCTCTACAGTTGTTTTGCTTTAAAATGTTCGGCAGAGTCAGGGTGTTTGCTCCTACTGTCAGGGTAGCCAAGTGGTCAGACGGCTGACCCATTACCGAGCTGAGCCAGTAAGGCCCTAAGTCAGACAGGAAGACAAAGGCGCAGGTAAGCGATAGGATTCCAGGAGTATAAATAACCAACAAGAGAAAGAAGAGTTGACTTAGAATTAAGTGGACTTAGACATGCTGGCCACTGTTCAGCTATTCGAGAACCTGACGGGCTCCTGCACGGAAAGCAGTGCAGTTTTCCATGGCAGTCGCTGCCAGGTGCTCCCAGGGGCTAACGCACTCGAGTAGCCAGTCTAGAAAGAGTGCTCATTCATCCCGGTCTGCCCGTTCTAAAGAATAGCCCTGTTCTCTCCCCAAACCAGAGACTGGGGCCAAATAAGGCTGCTCCCTTTCCAGTGACAGGAAATGTCAGATATGACAAACAATTCCTTGTCCTCTAAAACCACCCCGTGTTGGACAATGTCTAACAGCTCTCCTAGTCTGTGTCTCTTGCAAACATATTATAATTGGATGTTTACCTTCTATCACAACACTACATGGATGGAAAGGCTGTACTTCTACCAGCGAACTTGACAGATGACAAAACTAAGAAACAGAGACACTCTAGTTGTACCTTATTCTCGAGTCGGTTATGTATCAAAAGTGCTTAGGCCCAGGTGCCTTTGAAATTCCTTTAAGTTTCCCATGAAGTACAGATATACAGTCCTTTACATGAGCAGCCACATGGCACAAAGACTCGTGTGCCAGCTTTCAATAAATAAAACCATAGCTAGTTTTCCCTCCAGGGTCAGACTAGATCCCTGTTTCTTCAGCTGGACCCCAATAAGGTGGTTGGCTTGACAGTTACGGCTCATGTCTGACATGGTATCTAAACACGAGAACCGCTCTCAGGATAGCAAGTTGTTCAAGCCATTAGAACCCAAAGGGAACGGAACACCCCTGAGTTCACGGGGCTGCCCTCAGCGAACGGACGCCGAGCCCAGCTGCCCGCACTATTTACATGGCGCTTTTTCCTTGTCCCAGTTGTGACTGTGCATGTCAGACGATGCAGCCACACTGCACCTTTCACAAGCTCTTACCAGAGGCCAGGGTTCAGGCAGGCCCCAGGACTCAGGGCTTGCAGTGCCTCGTCTGGTCCCCATTCCACAAAACCTCACTGTCTATTCGTCTGTTTCCCAGCGCCTTGCAAAACATGCCATCTGAGTATGTAAATCAATATGTTGCACCCAGATTTAAGAAAGATATACACTGAACATTTGAAAAGCTAAGTGTCACAAACTCCCCTATTAAGACCAGGCAACGTCTCAAAATTTATTTTCCTTTCGCCACCCTGTTCCTTTCCACAAGTCAGGAGGGAAAAAAGAACTCATTCATCTGTGTAAGGAATGGAAATGCTATATGCAAAGTCCAAGGTGGCAAGCTTAAGAAAAGCCTCATTTGCTCCAAGACAGTATATAGTGTTCCTTCAGAGGAAGGACAGAAAAAGCATTAAAACACGGAGACCTCAGCAGAAAAACAAACACCAATCCGTGTCCAGGGAGAGAGCTGCTTGGAGGAAATGAAAACATTATGCATGTGTGCATAAGCTCTATGGACCCACATGCACACACAGCCAGAAAACCACCCACCTCCACTTTCTCTACAGTCACACAGATGAAAACTGAGTCAGAAAAAATGAAATAAAAGTTGTTGCTTTAAATCGGAAGCATAAAACACCAACTCAGAAGGAAAGTGTAAAGACATCAATTGGTAACTAAAATACATAAAATAACACAAAATACAGCTCCTTGTGATGATTTTTAAGTAAGGTAGGTTTTTTTCTCTCCCTTTGTTTGGGTTACGGTTTAAAGATAAGCTTTTCAAGTTCAATGTATTTATTAGGTTCCCAACATCAATCCCAAAGCCTTATTTTTCACATGTGAGTAACCTTCAGTGGTATTAATATTTTGAAAAACCTTTCTTTTATGGTCAAGTATGGTGATAAGTTTTCTTAAATCACATCAACAGAAGTCTGCAAACATGTTTTAAAAGAAAGGGACGTCATGCGGTGCTTCTTCCCATCACTCCACTGGTTTGTGAGGCAAGGGTCCCTACAAAACACCTGGGGACGTTTCAGTGCCAAGATCAGTCCCTGCAAGCCCCACCCACAACCACACCCGAAAACTGTGCTGGGTTCTGGGCTCCTCCTGTGTCTCACTGAAAAAGATCTTGCCTGCGAACTTTGAGCCCCTTGTCACTGTGGCAAGAACCTGAAATGGCAGAGGAACCTGACCGGTACCCACTAGGTCAGCCTGTGCTCATCAGGTAGCAGTGCACCTGGTGAAGGTGACCGAGAACGGATGCCCTGGGGGCTCCTCCGATAGAAATGATTCTGTTGGTGAGGTTAAGTGTCACCCCTGCGGGATCCCTCAGTCCACAGCGCTCTGTTGACCAGGTGTCATACAGAAAGACCTGATCTCCTAGTAGCTCAGTGACCTTCGTCCTCCAAGGAGCCACTCTGGGAGCCACACACACAAACAATGCTACCATGACTGATAACAAGGGACACCTAGGCTTGTGGCATTTTGAACACCCTGAAGCGTGGTAAACCTTTATCCTGCAGGGCAGTATCCTTCAACTGCTAACAATTCGGTCATTTAAGATCAAATCTTGGGAGCCAGGTGGTATGATCAAGGTAGACACTGTAGATTTTCATCAACAACCAAGAGAGTGACCATAGAATAATGACCCATTTTACAAGGTCCATGAACTGGTTCCAGAAGTGACTGCAGAGAGACACAAGTATTCTCACCGAAAGCAGCATGTTTGGACTAAGATCTCCTATTTATTGGGCAGATTTGCAAAGCACTGTGCAACACGTCACGTACATTATGTCAGTTATTTCTCCTGGGAGCCCTGTGAGGTAGGTATTGCATCCGGGTCTTAGACAATCCAACAGTTTCAGTGATCACACTGCTAGGAAGAAGCCAATCCATAATAGGATGCTAACTTGTCCCACACACCAGGGTGAACCGAAAGGAATAAAACTTCTCTCCCTGTGTGACAGCGCCATGTTTTCAGAAAGAGGAAGAATCCCTTCATTTTATAATCGCACGGAATATCAGTGTCATCACTGTCTGGAAAAAAAACCTAAATAATTCTTCCAGTTTACACGATGCTGCTAAAACGTCTTCAGAAATGGCATTCTCAGTGAAGCTGCCCAACAAGCTCTCTGAAACAGAACATGCAATGAAATGGGACTTCCCTATAATTAGTGCAAATGACACTTTGGAGCCGAGCTTACAGCTATACCCCGCAGAGATACATACAATAACATTAGGTTCAAGGGAAACTGTAACAGCCAAAGACAGGACACAACCTTGTGTTCATCAGTAACACAATCAATCAATTATGGTGTATTCGTTCAGTAGACTCTCATGCAGCCAAAACAGGAAAGAGGTTTCTTGCACCTTACATACTGATATGGAATGATCTCCATTTAAAAAAAAAAAAAAAAAAAAGGGCAGGAGCAAACTCTGTATAATTTATTATCATTTGTGCAAAAAAACACCTTGCACACGTTTCTTTAGGCACAGAATCTTTCTCAAAGTATCCGGTAAACTGTTGACAGTGCCTGCCACCAGAAAGATGAACTCATCAGAGCTAAGGGCAGGAGAGGCCCTGTATTCTAAATCACTTTTGTATCTGGACCCATGGGAACAGTGATGTATTTCAAATATTTTTGTTTAAGTTTTAAAAATGGACTAATGATTGTACATTTGACCAATTACAGTGGTAATTTCTGAATGCAAGAAAAAAATGAAAAGTTTTCTTTGGAGAATCACTATCAAGTTATAAGGTACATTTTTTAATGTAAAAAAGGCAAAAATTTCCTTTATAGACAATTTGTCCTTTACCCATCATATAATGTCAAATGCACCTGTAATTCCTTAAAATAAGTATGATTCTTTTAAGGGAAAAGCCAGATCAAATACATCATTAAGGAAACACAAGCATACTAGACTATGAATTCTACTGAGGACAAAGGCTGTTATTTTACATATGTAATTCCCCAGCTCCTGACGGGGATCTCAGAATATAGTTTCTCAGTTAATGAGTAGCAAATGGATCTATTGTTTAAATTGGCAACTATGGAGTTATATATGTCAGTTCTACTGACAACAGTGCAAAATAAATGCATAATTCACGAGAAACTGGCTTCTCGATTTTAATTTTAATTACCTTGAAACAATATAATTTAGTACCAAATGTTTAAACACCCATTTTAATTGCTAAACGGAAATCAGCATTATTTATATCTGATCAGCTATACAAAACTCATCGATTTTTCTTTTGAAAAAAGGCAGTAGAAATCCCAAAGAATAAGGGAGAGACTGCTACTGAAAGGTCACGTTTACTAATCTAGCACCAAAATTCCAGTCTTAGGACCTCCCAAGCGGCTGGCAGGAGGAAGGGAAGAGGAGATGTTAGAAAAGTCAGGGTCGTTCTTAACTTGTGGCCCCATTCGTATCTAAGGCAACGCAGGGTCTAGCTGAGACTGGAAAGAAAGACGGAAGCTTTGGGTTCGGATGGAAAGGAGGCCGTCGAGGGGAGCAGGCTCAGGCCACGAGGGTCCTGGCGGCAGAGCCGGAGTTGCCCTCATGGACTCGGGGGTTTCTTCTTGGCGTCCAAGTCCTTTTTAATGTCTTCAATTTTTTTAGCCAGGTTTGGTATCTTTAAAGAGAAGAGAGATTATTATCATTTTACATCTAGCCAATCAATACGCTTTTACCTCTTCCTCCAAAGAGAAGTGGTGGTTTTTAAAAAACTAAAAAGTTTTTATTGTCCTCCGAAAGAGACCTGCTGAACAGTGGCGTTTCTTAGCCTCGTAACTGCATAAGAAGGATCTCAGAAGTTAAATGCACCCTCCCTGAAAGCCTGACCCGACTTCGACTTTGATATACCCACTCAGCCCCTCAATCCAGTGCCAAGCAGAAGTTGTACATATAAATAAATGTGATATGTTAACAACGCCCGTGCCTAGAAAACCAGACGACTCCAGTGAAGGGTGACGGAGGGAATTACCTTTGTCCCACTAAAAGCTTCACTACAAAAGTTAGTGTCACGTTTCCCTTCCTTGTCTCTACAAGCAAGCATTACCTTTCCAGAATCCCATTGATGGGTAGTTTTGCCACCTGGTTTTCAGCTTCCTCATCTCTAAAGTGAGGCTAATGCAATTCCTCACTTCACAGAACTCTGTCCTTGAATGTGCTAGACCACCCTCAAAATTCTCGGTCACCTCTAATGGGTAGGAGGACTGAAAAGATTATCCAATTAATCTTCAATTCTCACTTCTCACATGATTTGCCATAGAAATGTCAGAATCACACTTAATCCAACTCCAGGCCAAATCGGCTCAGGATCACCATACAACCGTCTAAAGTGGTAGGATTTTGCCCTCTTGTGGTGATAAGGACAGGTGCTTCTGTGACTGCCATTCTTTTTTTCAAACAGTGGAAAATCCTTCTACAAAATTCAGTACTTTCCCCTCAGATCTATGGACGCTTCGATGCTAGAAGGCACACCTTGCTTCAACAAAGACAAGTCACTACAAATCAGTTCCATGGAATCATGGAGGACATGGATATGGTAACTTACGTCATAGTTCTGAGCCAGATACATTCCAACCAGGTTGCCAAAAGTAAATCCAAGCTGAAAGAACAGAAGAGGAAGAGTTATACTGAGCTCTGTGCCACCTGACACCAAAGCAGACTACACAGACAATATTCTCCTAAGGAGATCGGACGGTGAGAAGACCCCAGGGTCCAATCTAGGACTGGACAGTGCACCATGTGCAATTCGCATCTCGCTTCTATAAAATAAATAGAAATATCTCCCACAAAAGGTTAAAGAGAATACCAAAAGAATAAATGGTAGCACTGAACAAATTATCCTTGTCCCCTCACAACCCCCATAAATACTTGGCAACTTCATCAAACATGAAGGCACATAAAAATACGGCAGCTATTTTAAAACACAAAACAAAACAAAAACCATGGGTCTCTAGGCAAGTCGTATCCAATTCCAATTTCAGAATACTGCCAATGGGATACCGTAAAATTAAGTACACAGCGTAAGAATTTAAATGTGCACATTTTTGGGAAAAATGCATGAAGTCCGAAAAGCATTTATATGTTGTTCATGGGATGCTCCCTTGGCAAGTTCAGGCAGAAATAAATTAAATATCTAAGAAAGTAAAATCTAAATCTGAGGAATGGTGACTCATTAGTTGGAGAACTTAGCCCGGAACCAGATGCTACCTGGTCTTGAATGAGGCTGGAACCTCTCTGCAGGCCAAGAATGCTTACCATCTTCCAGGCCAAGACCTGAAAGCCTCATCAGGAGTCCATTTGGATGGCTGGGTGCTATCCCCATGTCCCCCTCCATAGCACATGGTCCCCCCATAGTATTCCCTGGAGAAAGGGTGACAAGCAAATTTGAATGAATTGTTTTTCTTCTTAAAAATCAATGCAGGCAATGGAATAAAATGGAGGGTCCTGGAATGGGCCTTTACATGCACGGCCAATGGATTTTTCCACAAGGGTGCTAAGATTAATTCAGTGGGGAAACACTGTTCTCACATTCATTTCGATGGCAATAACCGAAGGGGACTATTACCTGACACATCTGAAATATGACTCATCCAATTACATTGTCAAAAAGTACACACCCCAACCCAAGTTATGACAGAGTCTGAACCGTTTTATATTTACTTAAGAAATCTAAAAATAATCTCGTTTAATTAAGTAAACGTAGCCACAACTAGCACTCAAAAGAATATCCAAGAGTGTTTTTACAGTCTCAGGTGAGAAAAGCTACACTCTGACATAAAAACCAAAGGTACACATTGCCTAACATTAATAAAAGATAAACTGATAATTTTATTTCTCAATTTTAGTTTCAGCTATAGAAGCTCTCAGAAGAGGAGGCAGGAAAGAAATTGATCCTTTTCTGTCACTTAGTCTTCAGCCACTTCAGATTTGGTGTGGAGAGCATTATCAGATTTGGTGTGGAGAGCATTATCAGAAGTGTTTAACAACTGCTTCAAGTAATAATAAAACCCACATTCTGTACATTAAAACAAAAATCTGCTGAGGATATAACCTACGAGGCCTGACAAGTTCACAACCTTGCCACCGTGCACTTACGTTGGCAGCACTTTACAAACAGCTCGGTGAGGTTTCGTAACCTTGGTGTCTCAGTGTCTCACAGCTGTGTGTGTGTTAACATACGGCAGTGTCTTGCTGAGTGGCATTCATTATTGTTGCTGCGTGTTTTTGTGTGTGTGTGCCATCGAGAGAATACATGAGCTTGAATTAGAGCAATGAACAAACATGAAATTTCTTGATAAACTTGGCAAGAGTGGAAGTGAAATCAGGGACGTATTAGTCCACGTTTATGGGGATCATGCCATGAAAACAACGGCAGTGTACAAATGGATTAAACGCTTTTCTGAGGGGATCTCTCTCCGCATCACTGATGAAGAGAGATCAGGGCGGCCAGTAACGGGCAGAACTGACGAAAACATTGCAGAAGTTCATCAAATTGTGCATCAAAATCATCGGCTGACAGTAAGAAGCATAGCAGACCAAGGAAACATCGATAGAGAAACAGGAAAATCTTAACTGAAAATCTTGGCATGAGAAAGGTGTGTGCAAAACTGGTCCCAAAGGAGCTCACTGATGAACAAAAGCAAAGGAGAGTCAAAGTGTGCCAAGACCCTTTGGAGAGGCAAGATGATGTTTTAGGCCATGTTATGACTGGTGATGAAACACGGGTGTGCCAATATGACCCTGAAACAAAGCGTCTAAGTGCACAATGGAAGTCAGCCAATTCTTCAAGACCAAAAAAGTTCCTTCAGTCCAAATCATGAATCCAAACGATGTTGGTAACCTTTTTTGATATCAGACAGATTATTCATTATGAATTTGTACCAACGGACAAAGAGTTAACCAAGTTTATTATTTGGAAGTGCTGAAAAGGCTGCATGAAAAAGTTGGACGAAAACGACCTGAACTTTTCACCAACAACTCATGGCTCTTGCATCGTGACAATGCACCAGCTCACATGGCATTGCCTATGAGAGAGTTTTTAGCCAGTAAACAAATAACCATACTGGAACACTCTCCCTAATCACCTGATCTTGCCCCTAATGACTTCTTTCTTTACCCGAAGATAAAGGAACTATTGAAAGGAGGACATTTTGATGACATTCAGGACATCAAGACTAATAAGACAACAGCTCTGATGGCCATTGTGGAAAAAGAGTCCCACAATTGCTTTGAAGGGTGGACTAGGCGCTGGCATCGGTGCATAGCTTCCCAAGGGGAGTACTTCATAGGTGACTGTATTAAAATTCAGCAATGAGGTATGTGGCACTTTTTCTAGGATGAGTTTGTGAACTTAATTAATTGTCAGACCTCGTATGTCCTTTCTTCTACCACCACAGGGAAGCACACTTTTTCTGATGTAAGCTATGTTTTATATTCACTAATTTTCCTTAGAGAATGAAGAGAGAGAGAGAGAGAGAGAGAGAGAAAAGCTCTTAATTCTTTATTGAGCCAATAAATTAAATAGGGACATTCATGAAAAAGTTAGCCAGTAACACTCCAGAAAGAGGAACATCAGGTAGAACTGGTCTGCCTGTTCTCAAAGCTGATTCAAATATTCAAATATTTGAATATCTGAGAATAGTAATCAGGCAAAAGACGAATATCTAATTAAATAAATGAAATCAATCACATAGTGTTAACTAAGCGATGTGCTTGGGAAATCAAAGCATAAGGTATGTGGCCTCCTCCCATGGAATTTATGATCTATTCTAGAAAGACAAGACTAAAATACAGGAAAGTGTAATAAACAAAACACAGCATGTCACCAAAAATGGTCAGAATGGGCCACATAGTTTAAGTGCTTCGTGTTAGAAAGCTAATGTAATTCATATTAACATCAAGGAGAAAAATAATATGATCTCCAGGTAGGGAAAGAGCATGATAAAAGTCAAGAGCCAAATCACAATAAAAACTCTTAAGCTAGAAATAGAAGGGAGTTTCCTTAATCTGTTAGAAAATATCAGAAATGCAAACATCAAACTAAAACCTGAGAGCCATTTCCACTAAAAGGAGAAACAAAAGTAGGATATCCACTCTCACTACTTCTACCGGAAATCCTAGGTTGGGGGTGCTGAAAGGGGCATAAAAATTGGAAAAGAACACAAAATTCATTTTTGCCTTCACTGGAGATACAATTACCTTCAGTATTGTCTTCCCTGATTGACTGCCAAGTGAATCTACAAACTGCTGGACTAAAAGATAGGCAAGACTGCCAAATACAAAATCAATGCAACAAAATAATTAGCATCGGCAACAACTTGAAAATGTAATTTTGAAAAGGAAGCCGCTGACAACAACGGAACTAAAAAGTACCTAGAAATAAACAAACAAGGGGCAAGACTATTACTTAAAAGATTTGTTTTAAATGATGAAAGACATGTGCAACCTAAAAAAATGGGGGAGGGCCGACCAAGTGGCTCAGTTGATGAAAAGCTTGCTCAAGAGTCCGAGCTCTGAGCAACAGGGTTGCCAGTTCAATTCCCAGCCCGAGCTGAGCTGCCAACAGGCAGCAGGATGGCTCAGCTAAAAAAAAATAAATTTAAAAAAAAATGGGAAGATGATAACAATGTAAAGATTTCAGGAACTTAAAATCATAAAGAAGGCTCTTGAAAAAAGATGGGAGCTGGTCCATTAAGAGTAGTTGGGGGGTGGGGGGGCCGGCCGAGTGGCGCGGTGGTTAAGCGCTGGCCTGGGAAACCAGCGGCCCCGGTTCGGATCCCACATATGAGGGCCAGTGACACTGCCCTCAAAAAAAAAAAAAAATAGTAGTTGGGGGAACAGCGGGTTAGCTCAGGTGGTTAGAGCACAGGCTCATGGCACCAGGTTGCTGGTTCGATCCTCACATGGACCAAGGGAGCTGCGCCCTCCACAACCAGATTGAAGACAACTGCTTGACTTAGCGCTGATGGATCCTGGAAAAACACACTGTTCCTCAATAAAACTTCTTTTTAAAAAAAGGAGTAGTTGGGAAGGCAAAAAGGAGGATAAACATTAAAAAAAGAAAAGAAAAAACCATGTGGAAAGGTATAAAGGCAGGAAGGTCCATAGGTTGGTATGGATCAGGACAATTAAGCAGATCTAAAACAGAAGATGTATGATTGAAGGGCAGTGAGAAAGGAAAATGGGGACAGATTCACAAACCTTGCAAAGCAAGTAGAAGTGGTTACGATTTGACAAGGAAGGAAGGACCCAGCGACCGCTGAGAGTTTCTGGGGGTGTGAAAAGGCCAATGCTGGATGGTCACTCGCAGCCGCAAGGGCTGCACAAAGGCGTCGAGGGAGACATAGAACGACGGCAACAACCTTGCTTTTTTCTATGGCTCATCAGACCATATTGGGAGTGGCATGTTTTAAAAAGAATTGAAAAAGGGGTAACCAGCAGGAACCTGAAATCATGAAGAATGGGTGGAAGAAACAGAGATGTTTAGCCTAAAGAAAAGGCTGGTGAACTGGGGGATAGAGAGAAGTACCAACATGATGCTCTTCAAATACATAAAGGGTTGTCATGTGGATTAGAATTGCTCTGTAACATTAAGGAGCAGAACTAGGTAGCGACGTTGACCAAAAAATGAAAGCGCCAGCGGCCTCGGTTCGGGTCCCACATATGAGGGCCAATGACACTGCCCTCAAAAAAAAACAAACAAAAAAACAAAAAAATGAAAGCGATTACCTGAGAGCAGTGAACCTGTTACACCTGGAGGTGACCCAAGGTAAGCAGGATGCCCTTGGTAGTGCAGACTGAAGCATCAAAATGTCAGCTGGACCAGAGAACCTAAAGTAGCTTCTCCAACCCAAAGCAGACACTTCCACAGCAGCTAGGCTAGTGGAGCTCATCCAAGGGTGGAGGCAAAAAGGCCTGCTCTGCCAGCTTGGCAGTTGGAACATAAAGACAACTTTCACAAGGCGAGCAATGGAAGACTCGATGGCTTCAAACAAGACTACATGACTGAGTGCTTGCTGTATGCAAGGCGGCCTTCTAACTCTTTTCCATGAATGAACTCATGCTCTTCCCAACCTTATAAAGCAGGTACAATTATTGCCCAGTTGCTATGGAGGAAACCGAGGCACAGAGCAGTTAAGGAGCTTGCCCAAGATTATATAGTGCATAAATATATGCGCCAGACAGAGCTAAATGCTATGGAGAATGAAGGAGAGAAATAAAAGATTCTGTCACTATTTCAAATTTTAGAAAGGCAGGGTGATGGAGCAAAGACAGAAGCTGGGTGCGGGGCATGGGCTGCAGGGTGGGGAAGAGGTAATGAGTCCAGATGTGTTGAGTCTGAGATACTGGATATGACAAGAGATGCTCCGTCAGCAGTTGACGACAGGGAACTGGAACTTGGACAAAAGGATTCAAGGTAGCTTTGGAAGCTGTCAGTGAAGAGGGAGAGGTGACAAGGAACACATCCTCCAAGGGTGGATTGAAAAGCAGAGAGCCAAGGACTGGAAACACCCAGAAACCAGAAGGGAAAAGCAGGCAGTACCAACAGACGAGATCAGATGGCGCCATTTCCCAGCTGGTGCGCCAAGACACTGATCCCCTGGGCCAGGGAGGGCCAGCACCAGCGCAGGTCGCCTTCACTCCGTGCGGGTTCTTCCACCAAAATACATCCACGTCAATTGTAATGGGAAAGAATGTTGGAAAGTACTGAGATGGTGGGATCCAAAAGCCAGGGGAGGAGGGATCGAAGAGGAGGTGACTAGCACGCGCTGCCACTTTAAGAGATAAGGCAACACAGGAACCCAGGCAGTGTGCACAAATAGTAACAGGGCGGCAGGCAGTGTGCTCCAGGGCACCAGCTGTGTCAGGCCAGGCCTCCCTTCAAAAGCTTCAGGAGTCTCCTTACAACTGGAGCTCAACCATATACTGCTGTTAGGAAGCCAGTGCGGCAAAAGGAAGGGGGAAAGCAGCAGCAGGACACAGGGACACGTTTTCGAGATTGTGATGACGGACAAATGTTTTAACCCAAGGAGGAACGAACAATTTATAAGCAACACGATCCAGCGCTGTGGTTTTCAAATCGTGTTCCAGGGAGCGACAGCTGTAGGAAACATCTTGGCGGGTTCCAAATGCGTGACGACTGTGCACCTGTTTAACCTGGGACTGTTCATCGCGGCCAAAACTCTTCCCTTCGCCTACGCTTCTAATCCCCATTTATGAGAAAACCTAAATCACAGTTACCGATACCCTTGCAAAAGAGAAATGGAACAATATCTGGGTTCTCATGAGCTGTCCCGTTTTAAGTACTTTAATGCACTGACTCATTTTTAATCCTCACAACAAAACCACGAGGTAGGTCCCGTTTTCAGAATGTGGACACTGAAGCATAGAGAATTTTAAAAACCAGCCCAAGTCCCCCCAGCTTAAAAATGATGGCGGTGGGGTTCAGACCCAGGAGTCTGACCTCATAAACACTGGGACATGATGGCTGGAGATCTTAGGGACTGTCTACTTCAAACCCACTGTTTTATAAAAGAAATGGCTAAAAGCAAAGAGAAAGATTTGCCCAAGTTCACAGAGTTAGCAAACCATTTGACAAGAGTTAGAATCAAGGCAAAAAGTAATACCATCCCGTTCTTTCAACAGACGCCGCGAGGAGCGGGAGAACAGACAGCAAGAGAACATCCATTTCCAGTTACTTTCCAAGCTTGGAATTTAATGAATGGCTCCAAGCAGCTCTTCTTAAATGCTAAGAATTCTGAATTCTCAAATCAGTCACATCCATATTTCTTCACGGCAAAAGTTAATTCCAGAACCAAATACAGTCACTCTGCAAAAGCATGTATCAAGGGAAGCATAATTGAATCCCTGTCCTCCCACTTTATCAACGAGCTACAACAGGAATCAGAGATGCCCAATTCTATTATCCGACACTTTGGGGCAAACTGATACTGCTTTTAGGAGTGTCGCCTACAACTAAGTAACAGTAATTATTTCTGTTACTCCTAAACGCACCCCAAGTTCGGACACTGGAGAAACTTCCAGAAGCACAGGAACAACCCTGTCTTAGTTGAACTGTGTATGTCAAGGGTACCTTCTTTGGGCTTAGAAAATTAAAAAGCAGTGACCTGGGCCGGCCGAGTGGCTCAGTGGGTTAAGAGCTCACTCAAGAGTGTGAGCTGAGCTCTGAGCAACAGCAGTTCGATGCCCAGCCCGAGCTGAGCTGCTGCTGAGCTGCCAACAGGTGGCAGGATGGCTCAGCTAAAATAAAATAAAATAAAAATCAGTGACCATCTCGAAGAGGACAAAAAGGGGCATTCTTTTTTTCCCTAGCCTCTTCGATAACGAACATAACATTTGAGCAAGCATCTCATCCCCAGATTCCCACGGAACACCTGGAAGACATTCAAATACCTGCCTCCTTCCCGAGTTCAAGGTGGAAAGCATCAAGTTTTGACGGCGCTGAATGAAAGCAAGACCTTCTCTTGGCAATGTGATTGGCAAGACCTCTTGCCTGGGCAGTCTGAAATGCGCTGAGCTTTGCCAGAAAACTGGTTTGCTTGTTGTTGTTTTTTTTAACTGAAACAAAGAGCCATGAGCATTTGCTTGCTCGTGGCACCAACACTCATCTTGCCCCTAACATGAGCATTTTGGGAAAAAGTCCGTGTATGTAAGCCGGGGCCTGACTCATGCCAGCCACCAGCGATCCTGCAAAATCTGGAGGCTGCAGAAGGTCCGAGGGGGCCCCCCTCCGCCTCCAGCTCCGACTGGGCGTCTCTGAAAGTCACTAGGGAGCCAAAAGCTTGGTTCCCACGAGGGTCGCACAAGGGGCGCCGGGCACGACACACAGCAAGCAGCGTTGCAAATGCATGCGCTCTGACACCTCAACTTGCAGGGCCTTGAACGGCTGCAGGCAACAAGGCTGGGAAAGGGTCTTACGCGAGGCAGGAACGAACCCGCGCAGCGCAGCGCGACAGCCTACGGGCGGGTATGGGGGCTGCACCGGCTGCAGGGGCTGCAGGGGCTGCGGGACCCACGCCCCGGTCCCCCGACCCACGACGGCTCCGCGGCGTCCACAGCCTGCGGGGGGACCCGGAGCCCAGCCCCCGGCCCGCTTCTCGGTATCTCCACTCACCAGGAACTGGAGCATGATGTCGGCCAGCGAGCGAAGGGCGGTGGGGAGCAGCTCCGTGGGCCGTTCCTAAGCAGCCTCCGCAGGCGCGAGGGGCAGAACCCGCCGTCGGCTTCCGGGTCACGCCCCGCCCTCCCCGTCTCAGCCGGAAGCTGCGAGCGGCGCCCTGGCTCCCCCTGGCGGAGCGCCCTGGAATGGCCAAGTCCCAAGCCGGACGGCACAGCTTTGAACATTCAGGCCCCAGTCCCCATATCCCGCTTTTGCAGAGTGGGTCGGGGCCCTGGCATGTGGATTATCACCAGCACCCCAACCGTTCTGATGTGCAGCCCTGCTTCGGTCTCCCTGATCTAGGAGGACTGCACGCCGTAGTTCCCATCCCTGCGTGCAAAGCAGAATCACCAGTGGTTTGCACCATAGCCTGTCTGGGCCCCACGCAGAACCTATGGGATGGGAAGAAAGTTGCATGATTCAAAAATTCCACCGGTCTATTAGGTAACCTGCACTGAGCACCCGTGATATTAGGTAACCTGCACTGAGCACCCTGATGGAGCGTAGGTGCCTAAGTGGTTAAGATGGGGGCCTCGGGGGCCTCGCACAGCCTGGCGCCTCCTGGCAGCCATGGACAAGTCACTTAACCTCTCGGTGGAGGTTTTCTTTCCTTCTCTGTAAATGGGGCTAACACCAGCTGCCTTGTGGAATTGTGGCAGGGATCAAATGAGACGATGTGAGGGACCCATTATTGCTTGTGCTGTAAGCTCTGGAAGGTCCTCTCTGCACGCAGGGCTTCCCCATCATCCCGAGGGCCACCACCTGCTCCTGGTCATCGCGTCCCTCCACAACCTCCACCAACACACACGCCTGCAAAGCAACACACCCTTTTCTCTTTGCCTTCAGCCTTCTGAATCCTCTCTTAACCGGCTGTGCTGAGTAGACCTCTGATTCCAAATAATAGCCACCCAATCATCTGAGCTAAACCCTATGGGAGTGTATTATAAAGTGGACAAGGAGGGGAGACAGGAAAGCTATCAGGCATTTCAGCAGCATTTTCTCTCCACGTCTGCTTTTGTTTTTTTGTGTTTTTTTTTTCTCCATAAACCTGCTTCCTTGTTCTCTTTGCCATCCGGTTTTTCTGATTTCCAGAATACGACCACTGTCACCGAAACTTGAGTTGACTCATTAAAGGAGCCAACCAATAGAAAGATTGGATCACTCTTTTGTCACTATTTTCAGAGAGCTAGGAAAGGAATGCTGCTTCGTCAAGCTGGTGTCGGATGCTCCTCTATCAATTCTAACCAGAAGCGGTGGGGTCTCTAAAGGGCCTGCCCAGAGGGAGGAGATGCTGGTAGATGGTTATGACACATTCTACTTTCTAACACGTCTAGAGTACAACTTGACTCAATCAAGTCGTGACCAGTGCTTCTCAAACGTTAACGTGCCTTCAGATCACCTAGGAATTTTGTCAACTGTGGGTTCTGATTGAGTAGATCTGAGTTGGGGCATGATTTTATGCATTTCTACTAAGCTTCCAAGTAATGCGGCTACTGGGGGCCAGGGGCGTTGCTCCACTCGACTGGGAACTACGTAAGGACGGGACTTTATTCAGTTCACGACTTCATCGCCAGTGCCCAGCAAGTGCTTGACACAGCCTCTGAACTCTTAAATATTTATTGAAGTTCCTTGCGTAAACCCTTATCCCCTATCCTACAGATCAAACCATAAATGAAGCCTGGCTGCTCTGCTAAGGTCCTTTCAAAGGCTCTTTCTGCCATACCCCCAAATAGCCACAAGGCCTGGAAAAGGCAGAACTCTTGCTACTTTGAGATTATTATGGAAATGTCCTTGTATAAAAACATCTTTAAGATTCATGTCTTCCCTTTACCCCTTATGGTGCCTTAAGCTACCAACGTCCTAAGCAGTCCCCTCACTTATTTTTTTGTTATTGCCATTTTGTTCATATTGTCTTTTTCTTTTTTTAATTTTTCAATTATAGTTAACATTCAATATTATTTTATATTTGTTTCAGGTGTACAGCTTATGATATCGATCTAACTAGGTTTACTAGTATTTTTTCCACCTGGAAAAATAATGTTGAGACCTGACCTCACACTTTACACATAAATAAGTTATATATCAGTAACAACTTAAACAAAACAAAGCAAAACAAAAAGAAATATTAAAATTTCCAGGGGGAAAAAGGGAGAAATTATTTTGTAAACTTCTAGTAGGAAGATTTTTCAAATGAACATGATACAAAATGCAAAAGTCATAAAAGGTTGATAAAATCAACGTTAAAAAAATTTGTATGCAATAAGAAAAAAAACAGAAAAAACATTATTTGTAAAACAAGTAACAAAGGACTAATTTTCTTTATATAAAAAGCCCTAACAAATCAATACACCAAAAATCTAATAAAATGTGGTTGAAGGATGTGAACAGCTCATGTAAGCGGAAATATAAATAGCTCAAAATATGGAAGAATACTCAATGGCATTCATATTGAGAGAAATGTAAATTACTACCATAATGAGGTGCCATTTTTTTCTCCATTTCAGCAAAAATCAAAAAGCTTGATAACACACTGTATTGGAAAGAATGGGGAAACAGACTGAGCTATACAGTACTGATAGGGATACCAATTGCTAAAACTTCCTTGGAGGGCAATTTGGCCAAAACTATCCTAAGTTTAAATTAACACACCCTGTTTCTGCAATTGCATTAAACTGTGTATGCGCCAAAATATTTGTTGTAGCAAAGATTATTAAAGAAATTGTTTCAAAAAAGAAACAATGTTAATCAATAAGTAACTGATTAAAATAAATGAAGCTATATACATATATTGAAAGAGAGAGTTTATGTGCTGATTATAGAAAGATCTTCACGATAAGCTAAAAAAGGCAAGGAGTTGGTATGGCAAAAAGATATTTTATGGATATTAACCAACTGATTATAAAATTTATATGGAGAGGCAAAGACCCAGAATAGCCTATAATATTGAAGGAGAAGAATAAAGATGGAGGACAAATGCTACCTGTGTTCAAGACTTAAACCAAAGCTATAAAGCTGTAGTAATTAAAGACAATGTGGTATTGGCAAAAGAATAGACAGATAAAAAAAGAAAAAAAAATTTCTCAAAAAGTATTTTGGGCCGGCCGAGTGGCACGGCGGTTAAGCGCTGGCTTCGAAAGCCAGAGGCCCCGGTTCGGGTCCCACATATGAGGGCCAGTGACACTGCACTCAAAAAAAAAAAAAAGAGAATAGACAGATACATTAATGAAAAAGAATAGAGCCCAAAACAGACACCCATAAATATAGTCGACTGACCTTTGATCAAGGAGCAAAGGCAATACTACAAAGCAAAAATTAACTCAAAATGGATCATAGACCTAAATGTAAAACACAAAACTATAAAACTCCTTGAAGATAACATAGGAGAAAACCTCGATGACCTTGGCATGGTGATACTTTTTTTTTTTTTTTAGCTGAGCCATCCTGCCACCTGTTGGCAGCTCAACGGCAACTCAGCTCGGGCTGGCCTCGAACAGCTGTTGCTCAGAGCTCAGCTCGCACTCTTGAGCAAGCTCTTAACCAACTGAGCCACTCGGCCGGCCCTTGGTGATACCTTTTTTATATACAACACCAAACACATGATCCATGAAAAAAATAATTGATAAGCTGAACTTCATTACAATTAAAAACTTCTGCTCTGCAAAAGACAATATCAAGAGAGTTAGAAGACAAGCCACAGACTAGGAAAAATATTTGCAAAAAGACACATCTGATAAAGGACTGTTATTTAAAATGCACAAAGAACTCAACAATAAGAAAATAAGCCAATTAAAAACAGGCCAAAGACCTTAACAGACACCTCACCAAAGAAGATATACTGATGGCAAATAAACACGTGAAAATATGCTCTACATCATGAAACATTACAGAAAAAGTGTCATGATGTCTACACCAACTTTCAAATAGTAAGGAAGAAAACCAGTGTATCTACATATAAAAGAGATAAGGCAATTTGCAAAATATCAACTGGTGAAGCTTGCTGAAAGCTGTATGAGTTCACCATCCTTTTCTTTCAACTTTCCTGAAGTCAAAAAATTTCAAAATAAATTAGGAAAACAGCCAAATATTTAGAAAAGGCTAACTTGTGTACAAACAGCATTTATAGCTCAAAGTTCAAACATGTATTTATGTATCACCATTTTATAAAAACTATGAGAATCACAAGGAAGACACTTACCTCTTTTTGATTTTCTAACGCCACTGGTCATCAACTCAGTGAAAACAATACATCAAGACCCTATGCTTATTTAGTATTGTTGAAGAATAGATGAACCTACCCTTTAAGTGCTAAAACTTTTTAAAACAAAATACAGTGAAACCTTGAATTGCGAGTGACTTGGTTTGCAAGTGTTCCGCAGGACGAGCAAACATTTCTACATTTTAACTTGGTAAACGAGCAATGTCTTGCAATATGAGTAGTTTGTTTCCAGAACAGATTATGCTTGCAAACCAAAGTATTACTGTATCTACAACCCGTTTTTATCCCTTTTGCTTTGCTAAACAGTACGTGCGGCACCCAACAGCCCCTCCATGCCCTGATAACAGAACGCTGAGTCAGGCAGCGTGTCTCCTCTCTTGGCCCGGTGTCAGCCTCATCCCCTGGATTTATTATACTTCTGGTCAGCCTTTTAAGCAGCTGCAATTATTCCGGCCTCTCCCTCCCACACACTTCTCCCCAGCCCAAGCTTCTGATCCAGTCAGCTGTAATTTTGGAAGAAATGATGGGAAAACAAGATAATGAAGCTTAATAAATTCAAAATCTTAATTCCAAATTCAGCTAGTATCTCTGTCCTTCAGAGGTTTAATAAAATGCTTGGATTCTGTGCCCCAGGCTCTTTTCTGATTATTTCTAAGTTCATGCCTGTGCTCCAGAGGATAAAGATTGCCAAATGCCTGACCAATGGAGTAACAGTCATTATTAATGCATTTTGGACCCAACTGTTTATTCATTCATGCCCCTCTAAGACTTCTATTTAATAACAGGGTGCTTTCCAGCGAAAGACTAATGATTGTAAGTGGTGGGCAGCAAATTAATTTCAAAATGGAACAATGACAAAGCCATTTTTTAAAAGATGCTTAAAAGCCACAGCAATTTTATTATAAAATGAAAAATAAAGGGAACACTACACAACTAAGTATTAATTTTCTGCTACTAGATGAGCGTCAAGGCCCCTTCCCCTTTCGGCAGCCTCTCCTATATATTAGGCTGAAATAATTCATGGCCAAAAAGGGAAAAATGGGCTTTCAGATGATGTAGTTACTTGAACATAAATACAACTGAGCAGGAAACAGAGCGGTGGTTGTGTAAATTCTTTTGCCTAATAAGAGCCTTCATATTAATATGAGAAATATAGGCAAATGATTAATAAGAGAAATTTCACAATCATTTCTAAGAAACAAATGAAAATTATTTTGTTGTCATTTACATGCAGAAAAGAAAAAAATAATTTTAGGGGATGGCTTCACTTTTTGAGACATTTCTGTGATACATCATTCATAGTACTGAGTACACTACTCTATGAAAGAGCCTGGTGAGCTTATTATCCACTCTGCCCGGGCAGTAGCCCTGAACACCAAAGAAGTGTAATATGGGTACAAAGGGAGAAAAAATTAGAATTTCCAGACTATGGCCTTGAATTTATTGGGCTGTCGGAAAAGTCATGTAGCATTTTTGCAACGAAAAACATAAAAAAATAGGTCATGACTTTTCTGACAACCTAATAGCATTGGGAATTATATCCCTAGGGGAGAAACCCACCATTGTGGAAAGTGTATTTATTGGATTCTCAATAATGTTGATCATTTTCTAGGTAAAATTTCAAAAGGCTGTTTGTTTTGTTTTAAAAAGTGTTTATTTTTCACTAGTGAGGATGAAACCGGCAAGGTTTACAGAAAAGATGTCCGTATACAAAGAAAGAAATAGCAAAATATTTTTTGGTCATAATTTAGAGACAAACTAATGTATAAAAAGGAGTCAGTTTCCCCCAATTCAGTTCTTCCCTAGAAGAGTATAATAAGCAAGGACTTTCAGTTCCGCGATATCCTCAGTAGGCCTCGGATGCGTCTGACAAGAGCTTGTATGAAACTATAACGAGATCGAACTTTCGAATATAATCCTTCAATGTCCAGAAGTTTCTTTTGTAGTGATTCTCCAAAAGCGCTGATGGCGTCTGCCTGAAGCTAGAGGTAACACAGGTGACACTTCATTATTAAAACTGCAGTCTCAAATATTTCTTTTATTCTGTCTTCCAATTTAAAATGCTTTTGAATTTTTATAATGTGGTCCTTTATTACATACCAAATTAAATAAACAATCACATTTTCCACTCTCGATTTTATTCTTATGATACTGTTTTTCCCTCTTTCCTTTCTTGTATAAATGTGTAAAATTTTAAATTTGCTTTAAATAACAACTATTGCTGCTACTGCTGCTGCTATGTGGACATATGCACAAAAACATTTCCTAAAGGGCCATAAAGAAGTTATTAAGAGTGGGTGCCTTTGGCGAAAGAAACAAAGGATGTGTTAGAAAGAAGCTTTTACTTTTTACTTCATTTTGCAATTAAAAAGAAACGAAAACACTTGCATGCTTTTACTTTCAAAATTTGTAAATGGGGGAAGAGAACCTGGTATACATTTTAGAATTCAGATGTATTTTAGAATGCCTGTGTCATTTCAGATGGGTCGTTTGGGTCTTTTTATACTGGAATGCTAAAATTATGAATCTAGCTGCCTTTGGTTTTGCATTAAAATCAGAGCACAGAGTGAGAAAATTATTTATTCAGCCTGCATTTCTTCTAGCTTTGTAACAGACCAGTCTAATGAAATAGTCATCAATTCAACATATAGCTATTAAAAATCTTCTGAGAAATCTATTCTTTAGCTGATTCTGCTCATGTAACATTAGCCTACCTAAAGCTGCCAAGTCAAAAAAATGAATGGCTGTTACAAAGTCACCAAGAGGCAAATGTGGTCAAGGCTAAGGTGAGAGCATGGTATTTATAACGTCTGGCTAAGTGTGGTCTGGAAAATGCTGAAACTGTGCCTCTCTTTCCTGGATAGGGCCCAACCTCCAGCTTTAAGAAAGGCTGCGACCAAGAAGGATTAGGGAAGCGTGGAGGCTTTATCAGATGGTGGGAAGGACATTTAGATGCCTAGGAGCAGATCCAGCTGTAATTCATGATCCCTAATACCACACACCCCTGACAAGTGCTTTGTTCCTAAGACTTCGCTATTAGTCTCACATGAGGTTTTCATTTTAATTGTTTTGGGGATGCTCTTCATCCAACTCCAACATCACTGATCACAAGGTTACCAAATACAGACTACTACCTAGTCCTGCACCACGTGACAGGCCACATGTGGTCCCATAACATTATAATGGAACTGAAACTTCCTGTCACCTAGTGACTTTGCAACCGTCATTCACAGAGAGGAATATTCATGGTGCATTATCTGCTTACAAGCACATCTATGACGAAAAACAGAAATGAACCAAAAACCACCGTGGACATATTTCTAAAAAGAGTGACCCTTCCTCAATAAGAGCCTCTGGCAGATCCTGCTGACGTGCCCGACGGAGGCAGTGCTGTCACAGGAGATGACGGTTCCACACACGTGACTGCCGCTGATGAACTTCCGGTGGGACAAGATGTGAGGGCCCAGGCTAGTGTGGGTGCTTGTGTCTTAGTTTTTAACAAAAGGTTTACAAAGAAAAAAAATTTAAAGTTATTTCTGTACAGCTGTCCAGTGGGGTTGTGTGTTAAGGTAAGTGTTATAACAAAAGGGTTGAAAAGTTAAAAAAAAGAAAAAGTTTATAAAGTAAAAAAGTTACAATAAGCTAAGGTTAATTTATTTTAAAAACATATTTTTAAATAGATGTGGTTAAGTGACATATGACTATAATATTATAGTCTACTACAATGAAAATTTAATGGCAACTCACAATCTCTCTATTAAATTATTTCTTGAAAAATTAGGTATTGAGTGACACTGTACCTAAAAATCCTACAAGGTTAATCAAAAGAGATTAGAAGTTTCCAGATCACAATGCCTAGCAATTACTGAACCCTTACTATGTTCCAGGCACTGCCAGAGGTGCCTCACATATGAAACCTCATTTAATTCTGACAAAACTCTTTGAGGTTGAATTATCATTCCCATTTTTTCGATGAGAAAATGGGGAGGTCCAGAAGTTAAGTAAGTTGTTCCAGGTTACATGGCTGTTAGGTGGCCATGCCAGAACTGAAATAAGGTCTTTGTATACACCCTGAAAATGATAATCTTACTATAACATACCAGGACTTTCAAAAAGAAAAAGATAAAAAAGTATAAGAGAAGCTTACCTGGTCTATGTCATGCTGACTCACTATTGTCAGTCCACTCCTCAAATCCAGATTGGCTTCGGAAGCAAAGGAATCTAGAGATAAAAGACAGTCAAACCAGCTCTGTAAGTTGATGCTCACCACAGAGTGGAAGAACCTGAAGAAAATGAACCACGGAGCCATGGAAAACATGGGTCAAGGCTGAGAATTCTGTTTCATCTCCCAGGGAATGGACGCCCCTGGGACGCATTTCAGTGGCGGAGGCCGGGTCCTCGGGCTTTTCTGCTGCTTCCTCCCCACTGAGGGATCCAACAGTCTCATCGGTCACAAAGGCTCACGCCAGCAACAATCCCGGCCTCAGCTGCCCCACGTCCATTCCTCTGGAGAGCTGTGACCAGGGGAACCTGGAGCAGGGTCAGCCCGGCACTAAAAGAAGTTGAGGCGGAGTCGCGATGATGCTCTTACGGAGTTCCGTGCAATTTCCCCGGACAGAAGGAACTACAACATGAAGCTCTGCCCAATAACTGTGCAGCTTTCGATGACCCCTAGTCAGACACCGGGGCTGGCGGCAGGTGGACGAAAGTGGAGGACCACGTTAAATATAAATGGAACTAGTTTTTCATGGCATCTGTGGGTCGCTGATTGGCAGAATAAAGCTTACCTTGTAGCCGCCTGCTTTTAAACAAGGCCGGGGAGGCAAACAAGGAGTCCTGCGAGTCGGTGGGTGTGCAGTGGAGCAAGTAGTACTCCAGATGGCGCCAGAGAATGAACAGGCAGGTCTCCATGATGACTACAGAGGACGGCTCCCATGAAAGGAAAACAAGCTCACCACGTGGTTTTGGTTTTTGTTGCCTTTTTTTTTTTTTTTTTACAAACCAGTGTCTGAGGAGGAGACAAAGGAGAGGCTATGCCACTTAGTGATGTACCCACGGCCTCAAGTCTAACAGTGGAATCTTCGGTCAGATTCCACTGAAGGTGTCTCCCCAGAAAGATGTGCTGAGAGGGGACACTTTTAGCACAGTCTCTAGTCTTTGTCTGTGTGGATACCTGATCAAGATTACTAGCCACTCTAAACGATAAGGAAAAAAAAAAGTCAATCTGGAAATATATCAGACATTTACTGGAACAGAAGCGACCAGTAATTATGTCCCTTTCCATGTGGTTTTTTTTTGTTTGTTTGTTTGTGAGGGCAGTGTCACTTGTCCTCTATGTGGGACCCGAACCGGGGCCGCTGGCTTCTGAAGCCAGCACTTAACCACCGCGCCACTCAGCCGGCCCTCATGTGGTTTTGATGCCCAAATAATGTGAGAATAAGTAAACAGTTCCTACATTTGCAAAGTCTCTTAAAGGTCACTATTTAAGTCCCCCTACGATTTCATGAAGGATACAAGAACAAAGGGAAAGCAGTTTAGCTCGGTTGTTGATCAGCTTCACCAAACGCCGCCTTGCCAGAACGTATTTCTGGGCCGTGGAGATTTTATCCACACCAGCAGGCATCACAGACTGACACAACTAGGAAAAATAAACAAAGGCACTATTAAGAATGACATAAACTGTAACAAAACTTTAATGGAAACCTACTGTAAAAGGGTCGCTTGTGATA
Source organism: Aselliscus stoliczkanus (assembly GCA_033961575.1). Classification (NCBI taxonomy): domain Eukaryota; kingdom Metazoa; phylum Chordata; class Mammalia; order Chiroptera; family Hipposideridae; genus Aselliscus; species Aselliscus stoliczkanus. Next base: position 80,779,158 of record CM066740.1, on the reverse strand, counting down.
AGCACTGTGAAAAACATTTAAATAAGCTTAAACATCCTTCCAGATAAGAGTTACTATCTAGTTAGGAAGCTGGTAACTTAAAACACTGACAGCCAAAGAAGCAGTTGAATTCACACATGAATATTCATCTGCTGCTTTTTGTAAGAGTCCTATGCCTGGAACAGGCATTTCCCATCTGCTGATGGGCCGACCAACCCTGAATTTCCTGTCAAATTAAAACAAAACAAAACAGTACATTTTTCAGGCAGTAGCTGTAACAAGACCGTGGAGAATTTCTGTAACAGCTGTCATGCATCTTCTGAAGAAAATGTAAAGTAGACTGCTACAGCATAAAAACTGTGACCATCAGCCAGAACCTCCCCCAATCACCTCTCTATTTGGCACACCTATAAGCATGATGGTTCAATTAAAATTCAGACACAGGGTCTGGCAGAAGGTGTGCGGAAGTGGAAGGGCCACATACTTTATTGTGATGATGCTGCAGCTCGTCTTGCGAGGACTGGCGTCGCCCACATGCCGCACACGAGGGGGAATGGCTGCCAGACGGAAGCCACACAATTTCCGGGACGGCCTGAGCCCAGTCAATAACTCCGGCCTCGATCCGGACTTGTGAGCTGTGTGGCTCTGGGTAAATTATTTAAACTTTCAGGGCCTCAGTTTCCTCATCTGAGCAATGGGAGTAGCAACAGTATCTGCCTCATGTATTCAGGTAGAACTCATAGCTCAGGGCCTGGCACTTTTTAAACAATAAATGTTCCCTGATTATCAGAAGAGTGGCAAGAAGGAGTAGGCTTCGACCACTCTTAAGAGTGACATGAAGTTTTTCAGGAAAGCTGCTGTGAACCAGGAATGGCAAAATGGCACAACACCCCGGATGCCATAGGGCACCAAGAAGCTTCAGCACCGGCCCAGCGATGCCTTAGAGTTCAGCCTGCCAAACGGGGAAGATGCCAGGCTACTCCAGGAGCGAGACTAGCCACTCAGCATCTTTACCTCCAGTCCATGTGGGGGCATGATTCTGGGTCATGGAGGGCAGGCAGGATGTCTGCTCCACCATCCCACTGTCTGCAAAACTCACTCAACAATGAGCAAACTCACTCGGCATCCTGAAGGTGCCGAAGGCACAGAGACATCATACCTAAGGACTGACTCCTACTGAACAAGCACCTGGAACGGAAACCTAAGTTTCTCAGCCCAGGTTTCAGAGTATAAATTACTGACACTCTTCATTCCAAGGCCAGCTGCTGTCTACTGAATGGGCAGGTGGTTTTCTTGAACAGGCGTAACTTGACTGTCTTTCACTCAAGAGTTCCTACACTTCCGAGGCGGGTGCTCGGGAGAGGGACTCTTCTTTAAGCCACACAAAGGAATCATGTTAATTCCTGTCGTCTCACTGCATATGTCGTCGTTACTCACCAGTCTGACACCGACAGCCTGGCCCTTATTAGCAAGACCAGTGGCTTCACAGCTCATTACAAGGCTCGTACCTCTTTTATCTCATCTGGTGGAAGCTGCTCCACATTCTGTAGCTTGGTGACACTCCGGCGGTGACTGTCATAATAGCTGAAGAAGTCACCGGCGCTCTGTTTCAGCAGGTACACAATGATGCCCAAACCAGGCAGGCGCCAGTATGGAACTACTGGAGCCTGGGAATCTAATAGAGTTGGTGATTAAAAAAAAAAAAAAAAAAAGCAATGTTCCACTTACAGGAATTTTATATGAATTCCAAAGACCTGTTTGAAAACAAGGGATGCCCAGGAATTTAAGGGCATGTAAACTATGATCAAAACCAAGCCAAGGCTATTTTTCAATACCACTGACAGTTCGAAGGAGTGGTTAGGCACTACTCTCATCAGGTGTGTACATGGCACCGGAGGCCTTGAGAGAGTAAGGAGATGTGGCTGACGGAGACCTCGTTCAGAACTCTTAGCTATAAACCTGTAAACCTGTCTCCCCACCCCCCTTCCATACACACACACACACACACACACACGCCACATGCACAGGTCTGGAGTTTTCCTGCCGCCAGGTGGGTATTTCCTACCTCACCCTACTGCTCTAGTTACTATGGATTCATTTCCGATCTGCCTCTTTCTGGCGGCTGAATTCCACACACAAAGTCCCTCTTCCAAAGAGCTAAGGAGAACACTAACTGAAATATTCAAAAGATATAACTGGATTTCACCTTTAACAAGTCTTTTGCCACAGTAAATCCATTTGGGTGACAAGACAAAATGATGTGCCCTTCACTTGACTACCTTTGATGAAAGTGCAAAGGACAGTGTGTTACCAGAAGTTTGTCTGCAGAGGGAAGAACTAGAGAACAGTGCTGCTGGCCTGCAGGCAGCCTGTGTGGTGCAAAGAGAGCACTTCCCTCTTCTGACCCAGGGATCTCCCGAGAAATACCTTAGCAATTTCAAGTTCAATGTGGCGACACTCATTTAATGGCTCTAGCTGCCATGAGGACTGAAGGAGGGATCTCCCCTTCATACCATTTCCCTTAACTTTGCTCCAAAGTCAGATCTCATCGATCTGCAAGCGGAAGGGGGAGAGAGGGCACAGTCCCTACCAGTTCGATGTCGCCCCAACCAGAATAGCCTCATCTGAACTGCTGGGTTTCCCATTGCAGTTTTCAGGGAAGATGTGACATGTCTTTATGATACAGGTCGTCTATACGAGCCTTCTCCTAGTGAAATTGTATACCCTGGTCCCCAGGTAATTTTTGTGTGACATCTATCCTGGAAGGAAGATGTCCACAGAAAGGAGGGTCTAATGCTGAGAGTACCCAGAAGCATTTCAGGGGTTCTCACACACTAAGTGCTCAGTCTGGAAAACATTAGTGTCCTAAGGCTATGAGATGAGGGTGGTTCATCCGAGATTTAACTACGGAAACAGATTCCACAGGAAAGACCATGAAGTATAAGCAGCAGAGGTGCTACAAGGAAGGGTCCCTGGGTCACACGAAACAGTAAATATAAATAATAATAACAACAATAACCATAGCGATAATGAAAATAAGAGTAGCTACCAACTGTGCCAGGCGCTGTCCCTAAAGCACTTTACATATATAAACACGTGTGATCCTTACAATAATTCATTGGAGGAAAGCTTAATATGCCATTTTACAGAGAAGTTAACCGAGGCACAGAGCTAAGTAATTGTTCTTCAAGGAAAAGAACAGAGAAAAAAGATTGAAAAAAAAAAATGAACAGCCTCAGAGACTTATTGTGTAGTATCAAACAATCTAACATATGTTCGGAAAGAATGAGGCTGTTACATTTTCATATTTTTCACCTAGCTAGCTTCCTCTCCAATCCAAATCCTTTCTTTAGGGGTCTCAAGTACTATTCAAAACTATACTCTCCCCACAAGGCTCCTCTGATTTATCCTCAGAAAATCTTGAATTTCTCCACTCTCTCAAGCTCCCCCACCTATCCACAGTTCTAACACTAGTACCGCCTCACCACTCCGTAAGTTGTTTAAAACATTTCCCATTATTACACATAAAGAAAAAAAAAACACATCTTCCTGAAACCAATTAGAGTTTGTCATAATCACAGCAACTTAATTCCTCAAATACAGAAAGAAATAACTAGGCTCACCTTGCCGGGGCCCATCTCTGTTAATGGTTTCTGACAGGCTAGGAGTGAAGAGACACACAGTATGCTGAAAGATGGGGGAACTCTGTAACATAAGTGACTGGCAATATTCCATGACATTGGCACAAATCTACAATGGAAGAATAGTGGTAACAAAAACGTTAGCTCCCCAAATGCCCTTATAGCATGAAAATCCAGATATGAAGAACAAATTAATAGATCACTTTGTAAACATCACAACAAAGTTATAAATCAATTTGTAAAATTACTCACCTGTTATTTTTATCAAATGTTTCCAAAAAAATAAACATTTTAAAGGATAGGTACATAACTCTCACTCTTACCTGTTGCATAGCAAGTTCGATCTCATCTTTCTTGCTCACTCTATCTCCTTCCACGTTATCATCTTGAAATTTAGACTGACGGAGTCTGTCGGAGCCACCAAAGCGACTTAGTAGTGCTAAGCATTGGCGCTAAGAAAGACAAAGGTATTTTGTTCACAACCAGTTGGTGATGTTTAAAATTTGTGACCTCTCTTTCTCAAGGGATATCAAAAAGAAACACTCAGTGAGGAGTGGAATCACCTTTAAAGCATCTGATTCTTACTTCCAACTGAGTCAACTAAAGTGAGCACTATTCAAATTCACCGTTTTGCAAATATATTTGCTTGGCAGGCTCAATTCATTAAAAGAATGCCAGGGCCGGCTGAGTAATATGAGGGCCAGTGATACTGCCCTCAAAAAAAAAAAAAAAAAAGAATGCCAATTTTTTAAGCAGTTAATCACCATTATAATCTTTATATCTGCTAAAGAATTTTTTGTATCACTCCAAAAAATTCCTTGGTAGACACCCACTGAATAAACACAAGGTGATAAACAATGACAAGCAACATGAGATGGCAAATAGACAATTTGTATCAAGCACATCCACAGCTAGCTGTGTCTACTAAAGCTTAAAGGCTGTTACTCCTGTGGCCACTTTGGGGACTTCAATAAAGGGGCTGGAACACAGGTAGCCTTGCAGATAAAATGCAAATGTCATCTGCTTGAAATGTTGGTACTTTTCATCTGAAATTTTTTCCTACGGTTCTCAGAAGGAAAGGATGAGTTCTTCAAAACTGGCGGTATATCCAGTGGTTACATGGGCTTGGACCAGAGATGTGGGTTCCAAGAGCAGGTTACCTGACTTGTTTCTATGAGAATTGAACAAGTTCCTTAACTTTCTCAAGCCCTGATGTTCACATTTCTAGAGTGATCATAGCAATTCCAACCTTATAAGACTGTTGTGAGGATTACCTGAAACACTGATTTGTATTTAAAGTGCTTAGTACAGTGTTCTGCATATATTAAGTGGCCAATAAAAACACATTTTAAAAATTGGTATTAGAGCCGGCCGAGTAGATCAGTTGGTTAAGAGCTCGCTCAAGAGTGTGAGCTCTGAGCAACAGGGTTGCCAGTTCAACTCCCGGCCCAGGCTGAGCTGCAACAGCTGCCAACAGGTGGCAGGATGGCTCAGCAAAAAAAAAAAAAAAAAAATTGGTATTACATACACATACACCCCTACATATACCTATATACATACATACATATATAAAATATATATTTTATTTAAACTGACGTCTAAATAATAAGTTTGGATAAGGTGAAACATTTTGAGGAGAATACAATATAAATTTATTTTGCCATTTAAAAAACTATTCTTAAAACTTTAACTGGTTGTTTGCTACTGGTAACAGTTTACAGATAAAACAGATGCACCAAAACATTTCTAGAGGTTATCTTATGAAAGATTCATCTAAAATATCCTTTTCTGGGGTGACCGGTTAGCTCAATTGGTTACACCAAGGTTGCTGGTTTGATTCCCGCATGGGCCACTGTGAGCTGCACCCTCCTTAAGAGTCAACTAAGGGCTGGCCAAGTGGCTCAGTTCAGGGCTCACTCAAGAGTGCGAGCTGAGCTCTGAGCAACAGGGTTGCTGGTTGGATTCCCAGCCTGAGCTGAGCTGCCAACAGGTAGCAGGATGGCTCAGCTGAAAAAAAAAAAAAAAAAAAAGAGTCAACTATGCCATTGTAGCATGAAAGCAATGTGTAACCAATGGTATATATTTTTGTCCCTGAAAAAATGAAAAAAGTTAGAAAACTGAAAAAAAAAGCACCCCAAAACCCCGAGTATTTGGGTTTTGTTGATGAGCTTGCAGCCCTTTCGGTAACACTGCTTGACAATGACTTCAAATGCCCTAAGTGACTACCCTGGGATGCAGTGATATAAGTTACATTATTTAATCTATAGTTTAAAATTTTGTACACAAAAAAAGGCTTGATGGCAGCATTTACTTTTGGAAACTTGAAAAACAGTTCATGAAAAGAAGATTGGTTAAGAATATTATTGTATGAAAAACAATGGAATATAAATTCTAGCATATAAATAGAATTACTTTGCAGCCAATACAAACTAAAGATGACCAAGGGGGTTAGGAGGCTCCCAGAGAGAGTGTGATAAAATATCTAATTGATAAGCTACCTAAGATGTTTGAATATATTGATAGGAGATTACATAGCTGGAGGAGAGTTTGGGAATAAATTAGAAATAAGTACATAAAAAGCAAGCAAATAAAAAAAAAGAAACATTTAGTCTATGGAAAACATAATGTTACACAGAAAAATAACGTCAGCCATGGCTTAATCAAAAATGACTTACACAGTAATAAGTGTAACACTAAACACTAATCAAAATTATTATATGATTATGTTGAGTTTGAGAGGGTATTATGAAAAATGTACATATGTTGTGGTTGAAGAAAAGGAGTAAAGAGATCTAAATTCTCATCTTCCTCCATGGGGAGTCAATAGATGGTTCCTAAAATTGGAAAACCAAGTAAAAGCAATATAAGCACAGTATTTAGAAATACCAAGGAAACAGTTAAAACTGTTGAAGGAGTTTGCCCAAATCCAGGGAGCATGTTGGGAAGGATGGGTGAGGGGACTATTGTATTTTGTTAAGTCTTACAGCTGCTCTTTAAAGAAATTAGGAACCAGTTACCTGGAATCTTCCAATATGTCCCTGTAGCTCCATTAGAGATCCTTCATTTACATCAACATCAAGTTCATTTAATATACCTATAAAATTTGGAATGCTTTTAAATGTAGTTTTATAATCAACAAAATAAAGACATTAAAAAACCAGAAAGAGCAGTTCTAGTATTTTCTAGTCTCTATGTGGCTAAGCATCGATTCTGCCATGAAGGGGTTTTGAGAAATAGGACTTGACCAAGATGACAAGTGCACGTCCACTCCTAGGCAATCTAAATCTAGATTCAACTAGTGCTTTCAAAAGGCGCTTTTTAAAGTTTCTGAGAAAAACCCACTTTTTATATATAGCCATAAAAAGTTAAAAATTTCTAAACTCAGTAGTAAATTACTTTCTCATGGAAGAGTTTAAAACATAAAACACTAAGACTAAAATGCATTTCTCTTTTCTTTTACCTCTTCTAGGTATTATATCATTTGATTTTTTTTCTTTTTATTTAGACCAAGTATGGTTTGCACATACATGTGCCCACTCAGCTTCTCAGTCTGGGTTCCTAAATCAAGCTGATGAGTTTTTATGGTACCACGGACTCCCTTTATTTCCAGCAAGCCCCATCCGCCCCACTGGTTCATTTCTTTTTTCCATGACCACAGTCGTGCTGAGGGGAGCCCACCCAAACCTGTCCTCACCACCCTCACTTTCTACCCAGTTTCACGATCCCCAGGACTGAGATATACCCCGGCTGGGAGAAGTGGAGGCTACAGTGTCCTCAGAATGAGCACAGGCTCCAAGCGCCTCAGAAGCCTTACTGCTTGGGAAACGCTCCACTACCAGTATTATCTGTGTAACTCTGGACAAGTTAACCTCTCTGTGCCTCAGTTTCCTCATTGTAAAATGTGGATAATAATAGTTCTGCCTCATAAGACAGTTGTGAGGATTAACATGCTAAGTGTTTAAAACAATAGTTGGTACATAAATGCTTAATAAATATGAGCTATTATCATTAATACTACAAGTTCTGAGGGAAAGAAAATTATAATTGGCCATGTTGTCATTCTAGAATAGAGGCAACCATTAGCCATTTATAAAGATTAGAGAATTCGGGGACTATAATACACTTTTTCTTCAGGGAGGGGACCTCAGTACAAATTACAAATACCAAGAGATACATCAAAAGAAAGAACTCAAGAATGGTGAAACCATGGGAGAAAAAAAAAAGAATTGGTTTTTTTTTCAGTGAATCCATGAAAATATGTAAGTAAAACTAAATAACTGAAGATATTAGAGTTTTAGGACTGAATGTAAATGTAATGAAGCCTCACAAAGTAAAAAATAATATAAGCAAACAATCTAAAGGTGGAAGAGGAAGTGTAAAAGAACTCATCATTTTATCTTTTACATCAGGAGCTAATTGACTCTAAAATTTACATGTGATAAAGTAATTAAAATGTTTTAAATGACAAAAATATCTTAATAATTTCTCATAATTTTTTTTTCTCCTTAATTGTAGTGATCTTTTTTTTTTTTTTTTTTTTTTAGCTGAGCCATCCTGCCACCTGTTGGCAGCTCAACGGCAACTCAGCTCGGGCTGGCATTGAACTGCTGTTGCTCAGGTCTCAGCCCACACTCTTGAGCGAGCTCTTAACCAACTGAGCCACTCGGCCGGCCCCTCACAGTGGTTTTTTAAGAACTAATATCTCTTGTACTCTTGTAGTGAAGAAACAGTTGTCTGGAATTCAACAATGTCTTCAGTTTCTCTTCAACTATTGGGTTGTCAGAAAAATCATGATGTATTTTTTTGTTTTTCATTGCAAAAATGCATCATGACTTTTCCGACAACCTAACTGTTTATCTGTTAAGTTCATGTAAAATTAAAGTTATTTTCTATAACTGCATGTAAAAGATAATCCCATTCTTATAAATTATCTCTGTGTGTCTCTGTTTCTCTCTCCTATGTACATATGAGCATTGTTCAAACAGAACAACGTTTGAAAAACTACTTACAAAATGGTAACTTTTGGTAATTTTTAGGTAGTGGCATTTTGTGTGTTAATTATTTTCTTGAACTCTTTGAATATTTTATATGAGCACATATCATTTTTATAAATATAAACTTAGTACCTTAAAAAAGGCAGTGAGCTCCCTAAGTACCACTTTTAAATAAGTCATATATAGCTGCAAAGTAATAAAAACCTCACTCTGTTACAAGGTATGTCAGTCCGTAAGGATTTATTAAAAGTCCATTCAGCATCATCAACTCACCAGGAAGTGCTGCTTTACTTATAATTCCCGTCAACAGAGCCAGTTCCTGCAAAGACCCAGCGCTGATATCCTGACAGCGCAGGATTGCTTGGATGGTATCAGAATGCGAAATGAGAAACTGCAACACCTAAGCCGAGAAAAAGGAGGCGACATGGAAGAAACAGAGGTGGAAGAGTAGAAAATTGTATTGTAAATTTATAATCCATCTTTTTAATAATATTGAAGCAAGTAATTCAATATAATGAAGAATACTAGTTAAGCAATTATCTTTTGCACTTACTTAATTTATTTCTTCAAGAAGCAAACATTTACCTAAAATGCTAAGAAAGCTAAAGGGATTATTTCAAAGTTTTTAAAATTAATATATTTACAGGCTACTGTAGAAGAGTATAATTTAGAACTACTCTATGAAAATGATTATTTGACCCCTATTTTATTTCTTTTATTTTTGTCCAAATGGAACTAGAACATGAGTTTAAAATGAGTGGGAATAAAAATGACTTACTGAATAATTCAAGCTGACCTATGAAAGTTTGACTAGAGTGACATGGGGATAATCACATAAAAGTTTTTGTTTAATTTTCCTTTTGATATGGTAAATACAAATGAGATAAAAATCCTGATCTTCAAACTCTGCCCTTCCACCATTTTGGAGGACTCCAGTTATTTTCACATCCGATGTCTCCTCCATTTGATTATAAAGCCTTCAGAAAGACTTTGCCAGAACAAACCAAACATCCAATCCCTCAGGAGCTGTGCCCCCTTTTAGTTTTTAATACAGATTTCTGGCCTTAGCCCGTAACCACTGGACATGGAACTCAGTAGTCTGTGTTTTCTGAGGAAGCTCCTTAAGAGAGTCTGCTACAGTCAGTAAAAGACTGGTGTTAGAGGACCAACGTCTTATACAACAATGGCCAACTTCTACTGAAAAAAAATTTTTAAAATAAAAGACAACGGAAGTCACTGAGTGTTAAAGAACTGATTCAAAGGACGCGTATGAAAGGGGAAGAATGTCACATAGACTAATGCAGTATAAAATAAGGTGCTCGGTGAGAAACAGCAGCCTTCCATTTTGGCGAGATAAGCCTGAACTGATGGCAGGAACAAAATTATTAGGTCACAGTTCCTATCACAATAGTAGAACAATACAATAAAAGACTGCAGATTCATAGTCATAAGCCCAACTAATCAGAGAAGGACTAAATTAGCATTATTAGTTTAAAGAAACAAAGAAACATGTATTTTTGGAAGTTTCACTGAAAAGTGAAAATTTCTGGTGCTCCAAAAATATTTTTTTAGTTAGACAATTCATTTATTTAAATTACTTCATTCTCTAAATATCACAACTAAATGTGGTGTTATCTATCTTTTGCATTTCCTGCAAGGCCTCCTCTCAATAGACACCTGGTTAAATTACATTTTAGAAGCCAGCTTATTCCTATCTCAATCACTGCTTCCCCTTATAGAAAAACAAATGGATCTCTTGCTTTCCATCAGTTACTATTCTATTAATTAGTGGCGGTGTTTCATTCGAACTAGAGCACAAAAACAGGCCAATGAAGCTCAGCGCAAAGCACAGGGGGCCTGTTTTCGACGCAACGGTATGATTAAGGTAAATTCAGTTATGCTTTCCACACCTCGGGCTTCTGCATTTGTAAATGGAATATTTGGCACTAGGCGATCGCGACCCTAAGGATTCCTCTTACCTGCCCTGCTGCCTGCAGGTGCTGGGCCATGCTGGATGTCAGGATTACCTGGCACAAACGGAGAGCGGGAAGGAGAATCTGCCGGTACCGGTCCACCGGAGTAGGGATGAACACTGGCGGGTCTCTCATGACAAACATGCTTCATTCATTTCCACCAAACAAGGAGAGAGCAACAGTCCAAGGGTTAGGGTACATGCTCATATCCCTGACCATCTCCATGGCAAACCGCCATGGCTGGCTCATTAAGGCGTGAGGCTGCTCACGAGTACTCTGCAGCCCATTGAGACAGTAAAAATGGAGTCATTTGTTTGAAAAATCTTAGTAAAGAAAATCTGCATAATTTGAAAAGACAACGCTTGAAATTTCCTAAACATATTTATTCTACTCTAAATTCTCCCTTGGGCCACAGAGACTATAGATGAAATAGATGAAAGCAAGTCTTTCCCCAAATTTCTCTCTCCTGTACCCAAAGCCCAAAATGAATTTATAGTATCCACCATATATATATATATATATATATATATATATATATATAAAACACACAACCAAGATTTAAAATGATGTTGTAAAGTCAGTTGACTTTTAAGGTTAGGTCTCAGAGCATGGTATTAATAAACTATTATTTATTGTAAATGTTTATATTTAAATTTTTAGGCAAAAGAAAATGGTTGCCTGTTGAAGGGAATGAAAGTAGAATATGAAAATAATAGGAAACAAATAAAAGATTTTGCACAGATAGGGATAATAATATGCCACAATCTGAGGCATGTAATTAACTCAATCCTCTTCACCTAAGGTGAAAGTAACTCTCATGTTTAAAACTTTAGAAAGCAATTATAAAAGAAAATTTTTCTCTGGAGGTAAAACAGTTCTATAGTTAAGCCTAAAAACGTCAAGTACTCAATTTGACAAAGAATCATTTAGAGAAAATTTGTAAAATTGACCTAAGTCTTATTTATTGCTTGGAGGGCAGGCTGTTTGCCTAACAACATTGCAGCCACGTAGACAAAATAGGAAGAAGAAAACCACATTCAAACTGAAAGGTGAAATCTTGAAAACAAAAGCCTGAAACTTAAAATAATTTGACTTGAGGCTTTTAAATTAGTAAGTAGTTGGTAAAATGTTAAAATGAGAAAAATATAAAATACTATTCCAGTCATTAGGAAGAGGAAATCCACAAGTTTTAATATCACTACTACTTTAAAGACCACTGTAACTGAAAACATGTATTTCTGTTGAACAAAACAATAAAGTTGGGAAAAATGTTTCCTAATAAAATGCTCTCCCATTTCCCTCTTACATTACTGCTCTAAAATGATAAGCCATTAGGTTCCCACCCACTTTTACCCTTATTAGCAGCTCCCCTATTTTAGTAAAATGGCAGGGTGTATGAAAAAAAACAAACAAACATTGAGATGAAAGAGAATTATAAACCAATGACAAAATTATGTTTGGAATTTCTTTTTTCCTTAATAATCCTTTACTGGGAACTTAACAAAACTATCTGTGTGGACACTTACCCCTGCGGGTCCATTTCCGGGCGCATGTCATAGACTTGGCATTGTGCCAGTCTCATAATCACCCCAGACCTCAGCAGTTCTAAAGCGCCCTGCTGTATCTTAGCCACTCGTGTGAGAAATGCCTAAGAAGTAATAACAAAAACATCATCAGTACAGAAATCATATCCAAGGGCTTCAGATAAAGACAAGACTCTATCACGGCACATTTCTGATCCTGAACCATCACTGAAGGGGCACACTGTACCACCTTCCTTATAGGACTTTTTGAGGATTAAATGGCATAGTATATCGCAAGTGCACATACAGTGCCTCACACAAATTATTTAACTGAACTGCAGTTTCTGTTATCATCATGGGGGCGTATGGAGGGCAGGGAAAGCTGTCTGTTTCAGTCACAGCTGTATCTCTAGTACCTGGTGCCACACCTTGCATATATGTATTTAATACATACTTGTTGCATAAATGTATGAAAAAGAAAGTGTTAATGAACGATGTAAGACTTTAGTGCTTCTATTATTGTGACATTGTGATTTTTTTTTTTTTTTTGAGGGCAGTGTCACTGGCCCTCACATGTGGAACCCGAACCGGGGCTGCTGGTTTCCCAAGCCAGCACCCAACCACCGCGCCACTCGGCCGGCCCGACATTGTGATATTTTTAACCAGGAGGAAACAAGAGAAATTAAAATAGATTTGGAGGAAAGAAAATGGTGAATTACAGACTGTACTGAAAATTCTGTGTTTAAAGTAGAACCAGCACATCTCCGTGGGATGTTCAACAGGCAACTGATACAGTCAGAACTCCGTGGTGGAACGACAGCTGTGCTCCCCACACGCCTCCTGGGGCACCGAGAGCCGAGTCGCTCTCCGTCAGCAGCCCCTGAGTAAGCAGCGGTCCCATTATCCACCTAACCCTCTCAGGATCATTTCAGCTCCACTTTGGCATGCTTAGGAGATTCACTTCTGGCACATGTCCCCCAATTTAAAATTTCTTGGAATGAGTACAACTTACATGATAGGAATATTCAAAACGTAGGCCATGCGGATGTCCTTTAATACATCTAGCCCTCTCCCAAGAGGAAATGAGCGGTTGATCTGACTTCGTGTGACTATAAAGCCTTACCATTTTGGATTCATAAGTATAGAGGGCTTTTAAAAGCGGAGGTTGTGGCGTGAGTAAACTCTGCAAAGTATGGTCGTCTTCCACCAAGCTGTCCACGAGCACCTTCAAATAGCCACTGTTGGAAAGGTACAGAAGCCACTGCTGCTGTTTGTCCACGGAGATGATCCGATCAAGGAGGGCCAGCGCCAGCATCTGACGGGAGGTTAAATCACAGCCGAAACATGGAGACGGGCCACAAAACGACAGAAACTACCTTCATCTGGAAACACTGAGAACTGTTCTTACGAGGAGAATGGCTGCTGGCCACAGAACTTTCTTTTTTTTGAGAAATTGAATGCTATGTATCCAGAAGCTCCATTTATCAATAAAAGTAAACATCTCAGGGTAAAGTTATATTTCTGATGTAAAACCTAATTACATTAAAATAATGGCATTAAATATTTTAACAGAATATAAATATTACTTGTTGGAGGAAAAAGATTTTTCAAAATAGCTTTTTTTTCTTAATTGTAAAATTTTACATGCTTATTATAGAAAACCTAGAAAAGTACATTGAAAATACATAGTCTGATAAACACAATCTATTTTGGTCTACTGCCTCCCAGTCTTTTTCCTATGCATGAAAACATAAACTTTTATTTTAACATAATTGAGAATTTACTACAATTGATGTTTTATCCTATTTCTTAAAATCCTGTTTCCCAAGGTTTTCAAAAACATGATTCCAATGCTATGGAATTTTCCACTAGTGAGAAGTTATCAGCAGCATCTGTATTGTTTCTACCAGCGTCAGGCCAGCCTCAAAAATCAGCAAAAAGGTTATTCTGAGGTAAAATTCAGAACTAATGGAGATTCTGACCAAAATTAAACAAACTATATGAATACAGAAAACAGAAATTCCAAATTATAGCAAATAAGCAAATTCACTAAAATATATTGCAGAAACTAATTCTCAATATGTAACATACATTTGAAAAGTTAATTCAGTGTATACTATAATAAGTCAAAATATCTATTCAATTATAATACCAAACAGGAGCTACCGTACCCTTCCAATCTCATGACCATCGCAAGCGTCTCGACAGACTACTTCCATAAGGGCCGCGCCGTAGCTCTCAATGATGGCTATATTTTCTCGCTGTAATTTACTAAAGACATCTTCGGGTGCTGTCAACCTTTCCCACATGGTTTTCTTGGCTAAAAGAGTTACAACAGAAAAACATTTAAAACACTCCAGTAAAAGGCAGTTTGGTAACTGAGGAATTACAGCTCACACAACAACAAAAACATCCTTGTATCACTGCATATATACAAAAGCCCACCAACCCATGAGTCTGGGCAGGCAAACTTTATGAACACGACATACATATTCCATGCACGTACACTAAGATAACAATGGTACGAGGAAAAGGATAAACTATTCTTAAAGAAATCAAAATGAATTATGAAACTCCAGGAGAACCTATATCCTGTATTTATTCTGCTAATCCATCTGTGTTTATCTTTCACTGAGATCTCTGAGAATTTGGCTAGAAAGGATCTGGTACAAAGTAGACAAAATCTGCTTCCCCCAAAAATCAGATATTTTTATTCTTTTATATTTTTAATTGAAATACTTATTAAAATGAGAAAGCATGCCCATTATGAAAGTAATTTAAATGTACAATAACTATAGATATGATCACACATTTTACAAATCTTCATGTAAACCTTTTAGAAAAGTTTCACAAACACATTTCATAAAGCAATAATCTGCATCTGAAACTAATCTTGTAACTTTTTTTCCCAACTACTACATAGTAGTAGTTTTTCAATGGGGGAAAGGGTCTCACGATAAGGTGATCAGAATGGAGAGTAAAGACAAAGCAAGCTTAACCATGAAAAAATAAAGGAAACCCACATTGTGGTCTATATTCCACTATCGAATTTTTGCAGCCAGCAGACCTTCAGAGTTTTAATAAACAGAAAGTAGGTACAGTATCTGGCACAAAAGTATATGACAAATAAATATTTATTAAATTTAATATTTCTAATGTAAAACTTAAAAACACTATTATCTAGGGGGAAAAAGTGATTTGCTACTTAAAATAAGTCAAAATAAGCAGTAATTAATACTAAGAAAAAAGTAAGGGATGAAATTACTCTAAAATTAGATCATTTGAAAAATAAAAACAAAGGAGAATTTTCTTTTATGGTCACACTGCTTAAGCACATCTTGAAAATGACTTATAAAAAGTATGATGTAGAGCGCCACCTAGTGGTTACGTGGTGATATTGCCAATTCAACCACGTTAAAAATATTAGACAAAAGGAAAGGAAAATGGGGAGTTGTGTTGTGGGGGTAAGGGGAGTGGGATTTCCATTACTACCTCTCTAAAAAAAGCTCCTATTTGTTTTAAAAGCCTCTCTGACTAGTCTTTTACTTTTAATGACCTTAAAAACATTTTTATGTATCATTTAAGTGGGTAGGACATTTCTATAAACACACCATCTGACTATTACTACCTTCTATGGAAGATATGTAAAAAAAATACAACCAGTAAAGAATAATATGAGATAATCTGGGTCTTATACACAGAGTGGTTCTTAAGAATCTGTGTACAAAATGACAAATACTCATAAGGGTTCTCAGAAGGGCACAAGGAATCCGTTATCAGAAGGTACTTAAGCCAAGTTCTTAAATAGCAGAATGACTTGGGCCTAGAGTGTATGTTGCTCTGTTGAACTGCTAAAAACATTTTTCGTATCTGGAAACCAAAGAATGCAGCTTATTACTCTTAATTAAAAATGCTAACTACATTTTAGAAAGCAGCACTTACCAATATTTTAAATATGCATATCTTCTGAGAAAGAAATTCTACGTCTTGGAATTTGCTCAAGAAAAACTCCACATAGTACAAAAAGACATATGCACAGTGATGAAATATTGATGAGAGCTCAAACTGGTAAGGGGCCAATTGATAGAATCTATTACAAGAAACATGTACATACTCTTTCATGTGGAAATTCCACCATGAAGTATCCTTCTTGAAGAATACACAGGCATCTACGAGAATATTTGGTGCAGCTCTTTTGTGATAGTAAAATTAGAAACAATTTAAATGCCTATGAATAAGGCAAATAGTAAAATAAACATTACCTCCATATTATGGAATAACAGCCATTTTAAGGTTCAGCTGGATACGGACTGTGATACACAGCAAAGCAAAGAACGATGCTGCACACACACTGACTGTCATTCAGTGGGACCAGGGGCAGTAGAGGGAGTTACAGAAATCTATAAGCTCAAGTAGTATTTGAGGGTTCTTTTTGACAGTACTCATGTGCTATCTCCCTAATTTCACAAAACTAAACGTTCTTCCCTGGCTTCAGAGTAAATGCTTTAATGATTCCATAAAGACTCACTCATTACAGCTTTGCTTAGACGAAGGATGGAAAAGTGATCTTTTTTTAATTTAAAGTAACCAGTCTCTAAAAGCAGAAGAGATTAAAAATATATCTCACTCTACCTGCTTCTAAGGTGTCTGGCTCATCTGGCCTCTGGGCGATCTGCAGGTAATAAAGCAGAGAGCCATACAGGTGTGTCCTCACTCGCTGGAAACCACCGCCTAGGGAGACACAGCAAAAGCCTTTTGTCAAATTCAAGTTAAAACAAACACACAAGTTGTAATGTATAGAAAACTGAGGTGAAAAAAAACCTGTCTTCAAAATGAAGTCTAACAGTTTCTTCAGTATGATGTGAAGTGAAGAATCTCCAATCGAAGCGAAACCCACCATGGGGTTCTCTGCGGAAGGAGCCGAGCAGAAAGAACTATCCAGCATCAAAGCGTAGTGGGCCTCAACGGGCCCCAGGGCTAATGGCTGCTTCTGCTCCGTGCGAACGGCTTGGCTCAGGTGGGCGGTCAGGGTGAACACGGCGCCGGCCACCACGGGCATTAACTCCTGTGCAGCTTCATCATCCAGTATCTTAAAGCAGAGAGACAGCTCCGAGTGAGGACCCTGCTCTCACTACAGTCATTAACACGCTTTATGCACGGTTAGCTTTTCAACTTCCATAAGAAGAGAAGAACAGAATTATATTGTTCAAAGAAAATAAAAGCCTATACATAGAAATTTAAATAGGATGCCAGGTAACACATGTTCTTAACCAGAAGGGATTCCTCTCAGAATCCCCTGGAGAGGTTTTTCATGGATATTCACATAAGTGGTCTCAACACCAGTGTCCCATTCAGTAGAGCTGGGGTGATGTCTGTCTATGTGTATTTTGTAAAAGCTCCCTAGATAATTTTGATACAGACTGGTTGAGAGCCACTACCATACTGAATTGATGCCTCTGGCAAGGAAAGCTTGACATGGGCATTGCACAACTCTCTTTACTCCTAACCTAAAATGGGGAAAAAGGAGGCTGGTGAACTCCGTTCCACTGCTACATACGTATCTGTTCGGCAGTATGAAGGGATTTAGGAAGTACGCCACCTTATCATGCACATCTTGTAAAATATCACGGATGATCAGCTGTCGGTCCTCTGCCTGGATGAGGTCCTGGGGACAAGCCGTCAGTATAATCTCCACCAGCTGCCGCCAGGACTCCAGCACATGCCGTTTTGCGTGAAGACACTGCAACAATTTGTTTCTTCCCACCACATACTGAAGGATAGTGCTGATCTCCTAAAGCCAGAGAAATCGAATCGCAAGGTTAACACATAGACAAATAATGTCTTTTACCAACAGGTCCCCATTTTTAATGATGTTGGTTAATCTGAAAACATTTATTTATATTTTGGAAACATTCACAGGTACGCCAGTCAGCAGATAACTTTTCATGTTATACCGATCGTTAGTGCTATGAATCATACATTCGGTCCTGTGTGTGTGTGTGTGTGTGTGTGTGTGTGTGTGTGTGTGTGTGTAAAGCAGGAAGCAGAGGTGCTGTGGGTGGAAAAGAGCTTTTCAATCCCAGCTTCTTTCTACTTGCAATGTCCACTTCTACTTACTCTGGAGCACTAGCGTTGTGTTCAATGGCATGTGTTCCTGATGTGTCTTTACTCCTTTGCCTCTTGCTTTGGCCTAGTTAGCTGTTTCCATGTATGTGGCTCCTTCCAACTGAACCCTCCCCTCTAACTCCCAACTTGTGATGACAAATTACTCTCTCTTCTCTCACTGGCAGGGAACAAGTGGAATCTAATATACAATATGAGCAGGATGCAAATCCTTAACTAGCCTAGCAGAAAGGATGCCATTTATTCTAGCATCCAGACGTTAGCTTCCGTTCAGTTTATAAAAGTTATAAAGTCAAAAGTGAAAGATTCCATTAAAATTTAACTTTTAGGTAGCTTACAAGTCAATTTCTTGTTTTATCTTCTAACTGGCAATGTACGTGGTTTCAGTAATTAAAAGGTTAACACTCACACATACCCAACAGGCTTACCTCCATTAGGAGAGGTCTCTGTCCTATGGCTGCCATACCCTGAAGGGCATTTACCTCAGCTACAAGAACCCTGTGAAGAAACTACGTACGTGGGAAAAGAGAGAAAAATAAGACCATTTCAGACACTCGTGGATGAATAACCCCCAGCAATTACTATAAAGTGCCCTAGATGGAAACACTTCAGATACTTCTATACGAGTAAATAATCGAACAGTGGCACTTTCCAGTTTCTAGTCAAAAATATTAGGTACACCTCACGTTCCAGAGACTGGTACCAAAGAGCCTCTGTGGCATGTAAGTGAGAGCAACTGCCCTGGACATCTCCTTTCTACTAGTGAGGCCATTAGCGTGGGAGAGCGTTACCGAGTTAAAGCCACTCCATAGTTAGAGCTGGGTAACACGGCTACTAAGAGGAAGGTGATGGGGGCCCTTTGAAAGAGGCCAAGTTCGGGGCTGGCTGAGTGGCGCGGTGGTTAAGAGCTGGCTTGGGACGCCAGCGGCCCCGGTTCAGATCGCACATATGAGGGCCAGTGAAACTGCCCTCAAAAAAAAAAAAAAAAAGAGGCCAAGTTCATGTGGTCTCCTCAGTTTTATTTCCTAGCTGTTTGAAAATTGGAAACCACAGTCCAATAAACTGAATGGTTCTCTTCCTGTCTGCCAACTCGGCCTGAACCAGTCGATGCCGCACACACTGAAGGCGGTCCTTACCTTCACATTGCAGACTGTTTGTCCCCGTAAGTTCTTGTGTTCACAGTTCGCAATAACTTGTTCGATCTGGGCCCGATCAAAGAAATCCAGCTGCAAAGGCTCAGGGATCTCCTGACTGAAGTCAATGGAGTCAAGAATACTTAGAATTTTTCGACGTACTAGAAATAATAAAAAATTTAATTTTACGTGGGACATGAGGAGAAGAGCAAACCATCATCCTTAGCTCACACTCAAAAGATAATGAGTGCTACGCTCAGAAAGAAAGTTAGTCTATAAACTGAACACTGGCCTGAAATCTAAATCCAATTTTATTTCTAATACATCCAGGGGTAAAAATATTTTCATCTTAGTCATAACAAATTTTTTTTTTAGATGACAAATCATCTTTTATATAGCTTTTCTATACCAGTTAAGAATTAGTAGTACAAGCATAATAATTATCTCTTGACATTTTAAGCCATTCAATATATCTATAAATCCATCACCAACTCAAAAGGCTTTACCTTTGGCAGCAGTGTCAAAGTGAAGGAACCCAGAGACAGACCTATTTTCATCTTCTGTTCCTCCTTCGCCATCTATTGGAGCATCCATAACAACAGACCAGAAAAAGTACAACGTACTTGTAAAATTTATTTGGAAATAACACACATAAAGTATTTTATTTCTAGGTCACTCTTTCTAGGTCAAAGAGCCCTGTGCAAATAGATAATTAAGATGCAAAGATGAGGGCTTACCAGCAACATTCATCTAACTCTTTCTGTTCCTATGGGACACACCTCACCATTGTAAAGAGGATAATTAGAACTCCAATCATGCCAATGAGACGATCAGAAAAGCTTATGCTTAATTTGCATGTTTAATACATATTAAAATATCTTGGGTCATGCTCGTTCTGTGTGACAAACTCCACTGAATACGTGTGTATATGAGTCTAGCAAAATGTGGATGTGTCAAACAATAATAAAATGACAATCACGGGATGATTTAAGAATTTTTGTTTTAAGGAAAAAAATTTGAAAGGCAGAAAGAACTTGCTTGGCCTGCAATCACATCACATGCTAAGCACAAGCAGGTTCTGAATCGTGCCTGCATTCCCCCAGACCAGTCAGCAGCGCAATGAAACCAACACCAACCCTCACTTGCTCACCTGAGTATGGTTTCACTGGCATGTCATCCAGTAAGAGGTGTAGGAGCCTCTGCGTATGTGACCGCTGACGATTCAAAGAAGTCACCCTTAGTTCTATTGAAGCAGTCTTCATCAGCCATGACATTTGGTTCAACATGGATATTTCATATTCTGGAAATTACATACATCAATTTAGTTTCCCAGAGTACTAACGCGCGATCAAAACAGACCTAAATTCCCTTAACACATCAAATATTTTCCCATGGAACATAGTCAATAACTTAATGAACTGATAATTTATCAATCTGGAAAATTAAAAAGGAGAAGATGTCGAGGGAGAAAAAATGAGTTGATGAGCAAAAGCAAATGAAGAATAAAAGAGAATCAAGTTCCCATTACCAGGATAATTTCATACTGACATTAATGCAGACCCCACTTCATACTTAAGGAAAAAAAAAACCCCAGGTAATTCTCAAGTTAGCTCAGGTGGTCAGAGCGCAGGCTCATAACACCAAGGTTGCTGGTTCGATTCCCACACAAGCCACTGAGCTGCGCTCTCCAAACTAGATTGGAACAACTACTTGACTTGGAGCTGGTGGATCCTGGAAAAGCACACTGTTCCCCCAATAAAATTTCTTAAAAAACAAACAAAAAAAACTGTCATAGGTTGATTTTTATTTCACAAACAAATACATTTTGAAAAATGAAAAGGTATTTAAATTGTGTAACTTTATGATATCTCTTAAGATAATTAAGGGCATTAGGCTTAACATATTGGGTTGTCAGAAAAGTCATGATATATTTTATGTTTTTTGTTGCAAAAATGCATCATGACTTTTCCGACAGCCCATATAACATGAGCGCACTGAGGCATGGCCACTGCCCAGCACACCTCCCCAAGCACACCAAGTTCACGGGGGCCCTGATCTGAGGTATGTGGCCTCGCCGCGTAGGAGTGCCATGGAGGTGCTCAAGGTCTCCAAGGACAAGTGGGCTCTCAAGTTCATCAAGGACTGAGCCCCCTCTCCGTTCTGTGCATATTAAAGCCTTTTCAGAAACAAATATATGATTAGGGTCGGGAATCACTTATGTAAGTTTTTTAATCTAGTTTTATTTTAATATGCCTGGCTTTGAAGTCCTAAATTGTGACAGCATAAATATAAAATACACCAACTACTACTTCCACTAATAATAATAATAATGGGCAAAGTTAGACTGATTTTTAAAAATTAGATGCCATAGTAGGGAACATTAACTTTTCATTCAATTTAGCTATAAAAGGGTTTCTTTAAAAAAGTTTCTTATATAGGGCCGGCCGAGTGGCGCAGTGGTTAAGCGCTGGCCTGGGAAGCCAGCGGCCCTGGTCGGGTCCCACATATGAGGGCCAGTGAGTGATACTGCCCTCAAAAAAAAAAAGGTTCTTATATAAACAAAATCTTAGGACTAAAAATATGATACACTTATGAAAATGAAAAACAAAAATTTGCTATTAAATAATTCCCAAGATTCTCTCAAACCATCACCCTAAAAAGTAAATTAGAAGTTGACAATTACTAGTAATAGAAATTTATTATGCAATCAGTGAGCCTAGGTTTCTCAAAACATAAAGCTGATAACAAAGTAAACTTTTAAAACCTCAGAAGACCACCACTGTCTGGACATAATATGAATTCAGAAAATGGTTAAAAATCAATCAATGAGAAAATTACATAAAGTAGAATCCTATACATACGTAGCCTGGAATAACTGTGTCAGTCAAGTCAATAAAGTAAGTTATAAATAGTTTTCACCATAATTAGTTTTCTATTTTTCATTTCAAGACCTAATTGGTTTCAACATATACACAAGAAACAAAAACCAGAGATTTTTATAAAACAATTTTAACTCAAAAAAAATCGAAATTTCCAAAATTTTCTTATGTAAATACTTACCCTTCAACACAATTCAACACAATTTTAAATTCTATTTGTCAGGAAGAGAATCAAATTCCATCTCTGACAAACTATTTTTAAATAAGACTAAAACATCGGTCTAGCACCAATTACAAAAGACCACAAAGTAACAACAAAATAACAAAATGAGAACTGAGTTCCACAAATACTGTAACTACTACCCACAAATGTTACATAAATAGAATCACTGAACGTAGACTTTACAAATTTGTTATAAGGAAAAATAATGTCCTACCTTTGTTAGAAAAAGGTAAATGTTGCAACTGAGAAAATAAGAAATCCTGGCTGGTTCGCAGATACCTCATCGTGGGGCCAGATGTATCAGAGCACGCACATAACTGATATATCACCTTAGGAATTAAAATAAGAAAAGCTCCAGGTCAGTTTTTTTGTGCTATACATTTTAAGATAAAATGCAAACTTAAATCTACTAAGTGGAAATGAAGAATGAAGAACAACAACTTGGTTGGTCCCCTTTTCCCAATTCCCCAACCTTGTTTCCCTCCCTTAATTCCCCAATTTAAAAAAAAAAAAAAAAAAGAATAAAATACAAATAAAAACAAAAGTTCTTGTTATAGTTTAAACTTTATACTAATTTGACTTTCTACCATCTTACATACAGCTATAGGACTACATAATTTACACGGTTCTTAAAAAGTGCTTTTAGTTACATTCTTACATTCCCATTTAAGTCTAACAACAGCCCATTTCACAGATTAAAAAACTCAAGAAAAGTTTCATGGCATGCCCCAGATGATTTACCTAGTAAGGAGCAGAGATGGGAACCAGAGGTCCTATGCCCCAAATCCACTCTCTTCACCAAAAAGAAGCAACTTGAAATATAGCATCATTGGAAAGTTCCTACACTTCTGGGTCAAAATCCATCACAAAACTCCAATTTCCCTCCTTTTTCAAGTGATCAAACATATAGGATCTTCAAATCTATAGGATCTTGGGGTTTGTGCTTTATGGGTTTTTATCCATACACAAAAGACTGGTCAAACTACCAAATGAATTTATTTCAGCTCAGCCTAACTCATACTTTCATTTTTGTGATGTATTCAAGCAACTATCGAGTTTCTTCTATTCAGTGCTACCAAGGACAGCTCTCTGTGTACCTGGTAACACAGCTCGGCGAGTTGAGGCAATTCTCTCACTGCCATGGCGCCTGTCCCCACATCAGCTCCTTTCTCCAAGATGTTTAAGATGGCGTGAAGGCACGTCCGAGGGCAACCCAACACTCCTACATGAAACCAAAAGAAAATGCAACTTTTCTTTTACAACATCTATGTTAAAAACCTGAAAATACCTTTACAAAAGTTAAATTCCGTAAACATCTGCTCGACTGTAAACAGCCTTTCAAATATTGATATAGAAAATGGACAAATTCTAATTTTCTAAAGCTGTTTGTCCAGACTTGACCTAAGTTCTAAAGATTGATGCCATCACATTACCTTTTCATACATTGTTTATTTCTTTCAGCGAAGTAACCCATGATCCCAGAATTCAATAAATGACCTAATTCAAAAAATGAGCTAATTTAGTTAGCTACATAAATATGAAGAGAAATAAATGCCTATGTGCCTTACGGCTGGCTATACCTGGGTCTTGTAGGTTTGTGGTACTGACAGGTTTCTTCAATTCAAAGCCCAACAAGTAGAGAGCGAGGCTGGGTGGACTGCGTTCCAAAGAGGTGATGAGAAGATTCAAGATATGGATTCTTGTTTCATGACGGATTCCAGCTAATTTCTTTTCATGTTCTGATATTTCACGTGGAAATCAAAAAACAAAATTACAAAACAATAAAAAGTTAACATAAGTCAAATTTAGGAATTACGCTAAGCAAAGTAAGTCAGACAAATACTGTATGATTTCACTTATATGTGAAATCTCAAAAAAAAAAGAATAAACAGAATAGAAACAGACACACAAGAAGAGCTAACAAGCTGATGGTTACCAAGGGGAAATAGGGTCAAAGGATGGAAATGTTTTAAAAATGGTGGATGCAAAAAAACCCAAAAAAAACTTGTATTCCAAACTGCCATGTTTTCTTTAGTTTCAATTTACCTGATTAGCCATTACATTGAGTTCAGATTTGTTTAAGAGGTTTCCCAAAAGCCTTACACCTTTATGCTAGCAAATTCTCTAATTTCTCTTACATCAGCATTAGACTGTTAACATTTTTCTTTATATAACATATTTATATGTTTATATAAAAAAAAAATATACATTAATCTAAGACATACCCCCAAATTCTTCTGGATCTTCAAAATCCAAACACTCCACAAATCCAGCCATCAGCCTCTGACTTACACTCTAAAGTCATGTAAAGGCAAAAAAATAACGAATTATAAAAAGTTCTGCAATATTAGAAACTATGATTAATATGGTATATAATTATAAACATTCGTCTGTAAATAAAAAGGACAAATCTGCTCCAAGTATTTAGGTTTTAGTTACATTTTTAATTACTAAAAAACTCAATTTCTTACATTGCCATAAGGTAGCTCTCTATAAAAATAATTTAAAAAACAGGGCCGGCCGAGTGGCGCATTGGTTAAGTGCTGGTTTTGGGATGCCAGCGGCCCCGGTTCGGATCCCACATGAGGGCCAGTGACACTGCCCTCTACAGCTAACAACAGCTCCACCTGGAGCTGGGCTGTGCGAGCCCCGGTGATGGTGTAGGCTGCAGCCCCTGCTGCAGTGGGCTGCCATAGGCTACAGTGAGTGGCCCGCAGCTAGCGTGAGCGGCTGGCAGCCAAGTGTGAGCTGCCAATAGCCGCGGTGAGCGACATCCAGAGGCCAGCGACCGATCTGCCTCATCCGGGAAGAGCGCAATGACTATACCAACAGTGAAGCAACATCCTCCGCAACTAAACTGAAGAACAAAAAGACAGCAACTTGTCTGTTCCCCTTCCCCGATTCCCCAACGCTGTTCCCCTCCGCCAATTCCCCAATAAAATCTTCAAAAAAAAAAAAAAAAAAAAATTTTTTTTTTTTTTTTTTGAGGGCAGTGTCACTGGCCCTCATATGTGGGACTGAACCAGGGCCACTGGCTTCCCAAACCAGCGCTTAAAAAACAAAATTTTTTAAGATATATTGGTTTCAAAACTTGCTTCCCTCATTTCCATTCCCCCAAAATCAAAGTAGTTTTTGTTAAAAATAACAGTAAATTGCCGTTTCATGACCTCTTAACTAGAATAGAAAATAAAATTCTCATCTTCGCTCTTCAGTAATGTATTGCTTATCACCAGCTTTATATTTCTGGCTGAGAGATTACATACTACTCAATCTCCTTAAGATATCTAGCAGGATGTTAAAATCAGTAATAATTCTTCCAGAGAACTGAAAAGTTTCATCATCAACATCCCAATTGTATCACATGGTTTCCACGAACCTCATCCATAAACCAGACTAGATATCTATATTTAACTATAAATAGTAATTATCTACTTGGGTGATATTGCCACTTCAGACAGCACTTAGAAATATGTGGGGCATTTTGAGTGGTTACAACTAGAGGTTACTACTGGCAGACAGTGGCAGGGGACCAGGGATGCTAAGAGTCCTACAACACGAGGGGCAGTTACACACAAAATGAAGATCTGTCCCACCCCAAGATGCCAGAGAGCCCGTTTTAGAGTACTATGGAGTACACAAAATTCTTCAACTAGCTAATGCAGTGGTCCAACATAAAAATACAATGGAGCAAATGTCTTTAAAGAGAAAAAAAAATAGATTCCCCAATTGTAGCTATTCAGTGGACAGATTATAAATTGGATTAATATAGGAACATGGAAAAACTCTCCACAGTGTAATATCAAATGAAGTGACACAAATGTGGGTTACCAGAAAGCCATGGTAACAGACAACTCACAGCAGTGAGACACACTCAAGTCTGCAAAGGCAACTGACCAAGGGAGCAACAAAGGATGCAGAAAACAAACACAAGTTGTGCCTACAAACCCAATCGCTTCCATGCGCTTAGAATAGCAATCGTCTCATTAGGCCTCATAGCCACACACTATAATAGTATATGTAACATCTCTGTGAAAGGTATTCGGTATTAACTTCAAATAAAAATCACAGCCCAGTACATGGGCAGGTTTTCACCCATCCTATAACAATCTACTTACTCTCAGAGAATTTTTCCAGCAACAAGAATAAGATGCCTCCACAGACACTGTGACTTCCGTATAGACTCAGAGTGACCGCAAAATGAACGACAAAATCAGTTACCTGGTCATGTGTGAAATCGCCAACCAATTTTATCTGAATATTGGTGTTGCAGGA
Source organism: Aselliscus stoliczkanus (assembly GCA_033961575.1). Lineage (NCBI taxonomy): Eukaryota > Metazoa > Chordata > Mammalia > Chiroptera > Hipposideridae > Aselliscus > Aselliscus stoliczkanus. The sequence continues at coordinate 80,752,418 of CM066740.1, read as the reverse complement.
GATACAGCAGAGGATCTTGGCACTTTCGAAAGCCAGTTCTGGGTTAGTATTGCCATGGTATAGGTATCTTCAAAACAGGAAAACATTTGAGGAACGATGTGATGAAACTTGGCTTCTCGCTATTCTCAATAAAGAACATTTAGAACAGGGCTTCTCCTACCCATACAGCACTCTTGGGTGAATCAGACAACGGTTTCCCCCTTCTAACTCGTTGCATCCTCTTATGGGTTGAACTGTGTTCCTCCAAACTTCCTATGTTGATACCTGAACCCACAGTGACCTTATTTGGGAAGAGGGTTTTTGGAGAGGCGGCCAATTAAGTTAAGATGAAGTCAATGGGAGGGCCCTAACCCAATGACTGGCGTCCACATCAAAAGGGGAAAATCTGACACTGACACACATGGGGAGGAAGCCATGTAAAGCTGAAGGTGGAGGTCAGGGTGATGCTCCCGGAAGTCCTGGAACACCCCACATTGCCAGAACCCCACCAGAAACTAGGATATATACAGTGAAAAGTTTGCTCCCTACCCTGTCTTCCAAACATCCAAATTCTCTACAGGAGACAAACAATATGAAGATTATGTCGTATTATACTTAGAAATGTTTAGGATGTGGAATAATTAGGAAGAGGAAAGAGAAATGGTAAGGTTTAGACTAATTCAAATCAGAGGAGCGAGAGAAGGCAAGAACAAAATGAGGCCCAAAATCAATGGATGCATTAGGGATCTGAGCAAATTTGGAAATCCAAGCTAGAATGCGCTTCGTTTCATCATTCCTCCCCCTACACAAGTGAGCTACCTGGCAATGTTCACCACGTTATCGGCCTTCTTGGTTCTGGGATTGATCCCCTGCAGCAGCTGTTCTAAAGGAGAGACTATGAGGGCCAGCTGGCTCTCTCTTAGGAGATCCATGAAGAGAGTTTCCTTTTGCAGAGTAAGATTGAGAAGTGCCAGGCAGTGCTGTACTGCTCTCTCCAAGTGCTTCTTCCCTGGAAATCCCAAACTGAAGTTAGAAAGGTCTACATCAATCTGAGAAACTCATAGTCAATTCTTAGGTAAAAGACAAATTCTAGACTCAAAAGGCCCTCATGTTCTCAATGTTTCAGCAGCAACTTCACAAAACTGCTCTCCCAAGCAAGTCACGGTCACTTCTGTGATTCATTGCTTTTACGCAATGGCGTCTTGGTCACTTTTCCTGTTTCCTTTATCTTTTCCATGATTATTTAGAGCAATGGTTTTCAGATGGGGCTGATTTGGGGCCTAGGGGCACGTGGCAATGTCTAGAGACGCTTCGGGTTGTCACAACTGGGGAAGTGCTACAGTCACCCAGTGGGTAGAGGCCTACAACGCACAGGACGGCCCGCATAACAGAATTATTCAGCCGCAAATGCCCAAGGTGCCAGGTTGAGAAACTGATTTAGAGTAATACACACTCATTGTGGAAAATACGGGAAAAAAGAAGCCGAAAACATAAATAAGGATCACTTATAATCCCATTGTTCAGATTTAAAATACAGGGACTCTGGAGCCAAATTGCTGAGGTTCAGATCACAGCCCTGACACTTACTGGAGACAGATGGGAAACCTCCTCGTGTATCAATTTCCTTATTTTTAAACTGGAAATAATAACATCTGCCACATAGGGGTTTCGTAGAGATGAAATGCGTTAATACATGTAATGTGCTTTTAAAAGAACCAAATGCATAGTAAGCACTCAATAAACGACAATCATTAGTAGTAATATTGATATTAAATAACATTTAGTGAACATTTATGTACCGGGCACTATAGTAAGTGCTTTTACAAATATATAGAAAACAAAACAAAACGTACTTTAGGTTTAAATTTAGGCATGCACACACATTAAAGTCAAAGAAAGATACTTACAAATACCTATAAAAGACTCTGCAGTGAGACACAGTTATAGTGAGAGTCTGTTCTTTTCTGTTTTCACTTTTTTTTTTTTAAAGATTATATTGGGGAATTGGGGGAGGGGAACAGTGTTGAGGAATCGGGGAAGGGGAACAAACAAGTTGCTGTCTTTTTGTTCTTCAGTCTAGTTGTGGAGGACATTGCTTCACTGGCCCATGTTGGTATTGTCCTTGCGCTCTTCCCGGATAACGCAGATCGGTCGCCGGCCTCTGGGTGGTCACTCACGGCAGCTATTGGCAGCTCACACCAGATGCCGGCCACTCACGCTGGCTGCTGGCCACTCACTGTAGCCTATGTCAGCCCACTGCAGCAGGGGCTGCAGCTATGCCGTCCCTGGGGATTCACAGCAACCCAGCTCCAGGTGGAGCTGCTGTTCACCATCTTAGCTGTAGAGGGCAGTGTCACTGACCCTCATATGTGGGATCCGAACTGGGGCCGCTGGCGTCCCAAGCCAGCTCTTAACCAATGTGCCACTCGGCCGGCTCTGTTTTCACTTTTAACACTTTCATTATTAACACTTTCAAATTTAATACTTCCATTATATGACTCCCTGAAAACACCACTGCAGATAGAGACTCTTACAGTGAAAAAGAACTTCAGAGATCATTTGATTATTACAAAAGATGAAAATACCAAAACTATTCACAAGACATCAAGACATTCAGGCGCATACCAGGGAACGGGGCATAGGTGTCCAGCTGCTTCACGCCTTCTTCCAGTAAACTCAGGGCAAGCTCCAACATCGGTGACTCATTCAGAAGATGATACATCAGATTAAATCCTGGTGGCTTGTAGGCTATGATTTCTTCTCCTACATGGAACATAACATAGTCCAAGAGATGGTGAATTAGCATTTTTGTCACGCCCTTAATTTATATGAAATGCATGAAACTTATCGATTAAATGGCACCTAAACAGATAAAGGGAAGTTTCAATTTAGAGACAATGACACAAATTGTCTACAGTAGTAATTCCCCAATGAGGTGATCTGCACATAGAAATCAGGCGCCTGTTACATGTTAACTCACTAAAGAATCTGTAAGGCCATGTTCTTGGGCTTCCATTCAGTAAAACGTTACTGTGCTTTCTCTTGCCGAGAACAATTAAAATGACTAAGACAACGTAACAAAAAAGATTAAATTCTAATTTAATTGATAAACAAATAATTTATATATATATATAGATATATAGATCTCTCTCTCTCTCTCTCTCTCTCTATATATATATATATATATATATATAACTTATAAATAGTTTTATAAATAGCTTGTTTGAAAGTGACAGACTTCAAGGGCCGGCCGAGTGGCACGGTGGTTATGCGCTGGCTTAGGAAGCCAGTGATCCCGGTTCGGTCCCACATGTGAGGGCCAGTGACACAGCCCTCAAAAAAATAAATAAATGAAAGTGACAGACTTCCATTACCTTGTAGTTCCACAAACTGGTCTACAAAATCTTCAAGTTGAGGCTCATAATCTCTGAGCAATTTATAAAACACTTCCAAAACAACTTCGGCAACTTCCCACTGTAAAAAGATATAAATATGTCAATAACCATACAACAGTCCAAGGTGACAGCCTTGCTAGGCTTTTCCTTCCTCCCACTCTTCTCCAGAAAATAAGTGGAAGGCCCTGTCTACCTTATTAATTTATGCTAAACAACAGAGAAATCCCAATTTGTTTTGCTTTATTTTGCTAAAGGATAATGGACTGGCTAATTTTTCAAGGTACAACATTTGTAAAAGCATTATCTTTAAACATTTCTAAAAAGAAAAAAACAATTGATTTTGCTCCATTAAAAAAACATATTTCTGTAGCAAATATTTGGGCTTCATTAACAAATCTAAAGGAGTTAGTATCTAGTCATACTTGATTTATAATTAAACAACACCAGAGATGGACACTTCTCCAAAGTGTCAAATATTGGGTTGTCAGAAAAGCCATGACGTACATTTTTTTGTTTTTCATTGCAAAAATGCGTCATGACTTTTCCGACAACCTAATATTTCCCATGTTCTCTAAGAATCTCCACTGGCAAGGAAGTGAGAAATCATCTCATCTAATACGCTTATTTCCCAGGTAAAGCCAGTGATGTGTACAGCTCACAATGGGAATGAGTTCCACAAGACAGTAAAGCTTAGCAGCGAACGTGCTAGAAGTCAAGCCCTGGGCTTCTAGTACTCAGACCTGTGTCCTATCCCATGGCTCCAGCCAAAGATGTTAAGAAGACAATCATTGGCAGCCTTGTCCCAAATGATCCCATTGTCACCTCTTTGTTAAAAATGTTGTTAAAAGCTATGTAACAAAGAAATATATTTATGCCAAAGGAAAAATACTATATGCAATGGTACAGGCAGTAAAACTAAAACTGAAAGAAAAAATTCATTGCATAGAATTTTCAAATGGCTGAGTTTGGTAATTGTAGACAAGGGTGGTTTCTGAAATTATTATTATTATTTTTTATTATCATTATTCATTTTTTTTTTTTGAGGGCAGTGTCACCGGCCCTCATATGTGGGACCCGAACCGGGGCCGCTGGCATCCCAAGCCAGCGCTTAACCACCGCGCCACTCAGCCGGCCCTGAAATTATTATTTTTATGTCCCTATTTCCACAGCACGTAATTTTACAAAGGCTGAGTTTGGGAACTGGGACTGTACTTGATTTCTTAGTAATTATTTACTTTTCTATATTCTCCGAATTTTTCAAGATCATCTATTAAATAAAAAAGGTTTGTCACTGCATAATAATGGATTTTAGGATTGATCAATATACACATTGCCTGTAACACTCTATATTTGCTATTTATCTCAATCCAAAGCACTGTTTTTGTGAGAAGCCAGTGTTCCAAAATATAGAGCTTTAAGCAAGGTCTGACAAAGACACTCAAGTGAGATAAATTCACAAACTGAGGGAAAATTTCTTAGGGAAAATATGTTGACGTGGAACTGAAATAAATGCTAGCTAGGGCAAATAGCTGTACTTGAAATGTAGAAACAACACCCTAGAAGGACATGGCTGACTGAAGCTCGGAACACTTAGGTCAGAAAGATCTTAAGAGAAGGAAAATGAGATATTTAAAACAAATGCAAAGAAAAAAAGAAACACTTTGTTGAAGAGAGGGCAATTATCAGTATCTGTTATCCATCTGAAATAACTTTTATGAATGCGGCATGGTTGCTGCTATTGGTTCATCCAATAAGGGAATATAGGTGAAAGAGGTAATTCGAGGGTCTAAATAAAATGCATACCCCTCAGTGTTTATTTTTACTATATGAGAAAAATTAAAAGCAATTGAAAAAAAAAGAATTTCAGTTATTTGGGACTAAATTAGAAATAAACTGTATCCAATGATAGGGCAATGAATAAATAAACTATGCTAGATACAGCAATGATTATGCAGTCATTAAAAAGGCTGTTTTCCATACTACAAGACTACAGTAATCAAATCAAAACACTATGGTACTGGCATAAAAACAGGCACATAGATCAGTGGAACAGAACAGAGAGCCCAGAAATAAATCCAGGCAGATATGGTCATTTAATCTATGACAATGGAAGCAAGAATTTACATTGGAGTAGATAGTCTATTTAATAAATGGTGCTGGGAAAATTGGACTGACACATGCCAAAAAATGAAACTGGACCACCTCCTTATGCCATATACAAGAACAAATTCAAAATGGATTAAAGATTTAAATGTAAGACCTGAAACCATAAAACTCCTAGAAGAAAATACAGGGAGTAAATTTGCAGACATTACACTGAGCAATATTTTTACTGATACATCCTCACAGGCAAGGGAAATAAAAGAAAAAATGAACATATGGGATTACATCAAACTTAAAAAAGTTTTTTCACAGCAACGGAAACCATCAATAAAACAAAAAGGCAGCCTACTGAATGGGAGAATACATTTGCCAACAATATATCTGATAAGGGGTTAATATCCAAAATTTATAAAACACTCATGCAACTCAACATCAAAAAAACAAACAACCCAATTCAAAAATGGGCAGAGGATGGGCCGGCCGAGTGGCACGGTGGTTAAGCGCTGGCTTGGGAAGCCAAGCGGCCCCGGTTCGGGTCCCACATATGAGGGCCAGTGACACTGCCCTCAAAAAAAAAAATTTAAAAAATGTGGTGGCAACTAATATTCAACCAGAATCACCTAGTAAAAAAAAGGGCAGAGGATATGAAGAGGCATTTCTCTAAAGGGGACATACAGATGGCCAACAGGCATATGAAAAAATGTTCAACTTCACTGGTCACTAGGGAAATGCAAATAAAAAACAAAATGAGATACCACCTCACTCCGGTCAGAATGGCTATCATCAATAAATCAACAAACAACAAGTGCTGGCGGGGCAGTGGGGAAAAGGGAACCCTGGTGTACTGTTGGTGGGACTGCAGATTGGTGCAGCCACTATGGAAGTCAGTATGGAGGTATCTCAAAAAACTGGAAATGGAGCTACCTTATGACCCAGCAATTCCACTCCTAGGTATTTATCCTGAAAACCCAAGACACTAATTTGAAAAAATATATGCACCCCTATGTTCATTGTAGTGCTATTTACAATAGCCAAGACTTGGAAACAATCAAAATGCCCATCGGTAGATGACTGGATTAAGAAACCGTGGTACATTTATACAATGGAGTATTACACTGCTATAAAGAAGAAAGAAATCGTACCATTTGCAACAATATGGATGGACCTAGAAAACATTATGCTAAGTGAAATAAGTCCGTCAGAAAAAGACAAATACCATATGATCTCACTGATATGTGGAATCTAAAGAACTGAATAAACGAGCAAAATAAACAGAAATAGTCTTAGAGACACAAAGGAAAAACTGATGAGGGCTAGATGGGATTGGGGTGGGCGAGAAGGAGAAGGGACGAGGCAACATAAACTGGTAACTACAATACTACGACAGAGACAGAAGAGACAGGTTACGGAATATAATCAATAAGGTTGTATTTTTTTTTTGTTTTTTGTCTCTGGCCCTCACATGTGGGACCCGAACCGGGGCCGCTGGCTTCCCAAGCCAACACTTAACCACTGCGTCACTCGGCCGGCCCGAGGTTGTAAATATTTTTTTAGGGGACCAGATGGACTGATGTCTTGTTAGGGAGACCACTTCATCGACAGTGTAGAGGCCTGACCACTGCACTGTACATCTGAAGCTGCCGCTGAGTAATATTAGATGTTGACTATAATTTAACATATATATAGTCACAGGATGTGGAATATAGTGTGGGAATGGAGTCAATGGAATTGTAATAGATATGTATGATATCGGGGGGGGGGCAGAGGACGGGGGAGGGGGAAGTCACTTTGTAAGGGGTGAAAAAGATAACTATTGCATTGTTTTATACATCTGTAACTATTAATAATTTTTAAAAAAAGGCTGTTTTCAAAGAATCTTTAAAGCATGAAAAAAATCCTTCATGATACTATGTTTCATGGCCAAAGGATACAAACTAATGTAACTAATTATCTCAATTTAAGTATATATACACAGTATAAAGACTAGAAGTAGTTATCTTTGCTTTGGCAAAAAGATTATAGGTGATATCATTTCTTCATATAGTTTTCTATATTTTCCTAATTGACCCAACTGAGCATGTACTTAATTATTTTTATAACCATTAATACAACAAATAAACCCAACAGGTTCAAAAAGAGCAAACTATAAAAACAATGCAGAAATGTCCTGACAAGATACATCCAAGGATATTCTGCGAGGCAATAAACAATATTATAGACTACGGTGAATTACGTCAGAACCCAGAAGGGTCTATTATATAGCTTAGTGGTTATGCTTGGATCTGGAGTCAGAGTCCTAGGTTCAAATCCTAGTCCTGAACCTTAGGCAAGTTCCTTAACCTTGCTAAACCTCCATCTGTAAAATGGGAATGTTAATAGTACCTGCCTCATGGTAATACTGGAATTACATGAGATGATATGCACTCATAAGGTACGCTCATTTGTGAGCAAATATGTGCAGAAATGTGGGAGTTCCCTCAGCCTCCAGCCTCAGCAGACATGCCTAATGGATCACAGACCCTTTTCCACTAAGCCAAACTTCACAACCAGAAGTGCTACTGATCAACAGAAATTGGTGCAAGATTAAGCTTATTTTGATCCCTAACCTAAATCATCCCAATGAAAGACAGTGTTTCCAAATGACAAAGGTGTAATGTTTTTAGTTCCATTCTGGTCAAAGTTTGTTCAGTTAAGGATCTGAATGACCATGAATTCACATCAATTAACTCACTGATCACTAAGAGTTAGTGCATTGGCTTTAATGCCCAAAATTAATTTTTGAATGTACGGAAGCTTATCAGACCATAGAACATTTCAGTACTAACTATGAAGCTTTTTGCAAAAGCTGAAATGAATTGAGAGCATCGTATACCTTTAATAGAAAAAGCAGCACTACATGAATAAGGAGAAAAAAGTTTTTCTTTGAACATAACCTTTTCAGCAGCTCTCCGGTAAGCTCTGGTGCGGAATCGGAGAAACACACAATCTCTAAGGAACTGCAAATAAGGGTCAAAGCCAGGGGGCCGCAGTCCAGCACCCAGATTAGAAGGAAACGAGCTCTCTACCAGGGTACTAATGAGCTGGCAGAAGGCCCGAGTCAATGGGTATTCTTCACATCGGGATTCTATTTCATTTAGTTCAACCTTCCAAAGAAAACGACAGAACATTTGGTCATATAAAACTATCCGCTGTAAAATACAAAGCATTTTGCAGATGCTCACTCATTAATATTGTTATAATAGTCATACCAAAAGACACATAACAGTTATTACCATTATTCATTTAGAGGAAAAGACACAAAAGTATTGTTTATTTGATCTTAGCCAAAAGGCTGAGAAGTGATACAAAGGTATTATATGAATCTAAATCAATCAGATGGGAGAATGTCATATTCTTACATGTTGTTCCCAACTTGAATTAAAAATAGAAATCCTAAACTTTTCTTTAAAAAAGACAGAGAGAGCATAAAGAGAGAAGAAAAGAAACCAGACCCACTTCAGGTTGACCCAGGCAACCTAATTAAATTGAGTTCAAACCAAACTTTTAGTCTGGATGGCTGCCATGTAACATCCTTTTCCAACTCTGAAACCTAAAATACTTTGGTTCCTTTCATAAAAAGTTTCACCTCCATTTCAACACTGACCATAAAATCTTTCTATGAAAATAAATTATATTTGAAAATTACAGGAACTTAATGTGGTAAGAATAATTTTTGTTAGTCTATCACGTGAATGTATGAATATAGCATTTAAACTAAAAGGAAAACTTTACCTCAATCCCAATAGCTTGCCTCTGGCTTGGAACCCTTACGGTCTGCAGTATCTTAAAATAATAAAAAGATGATGTTAGGAGCAGTCCTCATTCATCAATGAGAAGTAGTGGCTTTGCAATAAATAATCATATTCCCCATCCACCACATTCACAGATCTTACAAGGTCAATTGCAAAGCCTCTGTGGACTTTCAAATTAGCAGTTATGTCAAGGTCAGGTAGAACCTGCAATTACTTTGGCTTCAGAAAACAGGTAATTTCTAAGTGCACACAAGATGTGTTTTCAGCACATAAGGTTCAGGAATGAACCTTAAAAGAATTTATGGATGAAATCTCACCGGTGTTCTAGACACGGGTCTGTTTACAAACAGCCCTATTGTTGGCACCAGAAAAACCAAGTACATTTGTTAAGAACAGGTTTCTTATGTGGGCAGAAGTTTTGAGTTAAGATGTTCTGTCCTGACCTTGCTAGGGCATATGCGGTCCATGGTAAAATTAACTATACTTAATGTCATGTTACTTAACTCTCTTGCAAGTTAAGAATATACTTGGTATCCTTGGGGGAAAAAAAGTCTTGCTCTACGGTTAGAACTGTCTAAATCCAATCACATTTCATCTTAAGTAAAAAGAAGCACTAAGTACTTAGGATACTGATAAGTACTGATACCCTTATGAATGAAGAAATGAAGTACCAATATTAAACCAAAAGTGATTGGGCTTCTCAGCACACACCGAATCCCTTAATTTTTGTTTTTATAAAGTATCATTAAACATCTTCAGGACACATATGTTAGAAAATCATTAGAATATTTTACTGCTTCAAAACAGTTGCTGCTATGAACATTAGATCACAGGCTCCCTTATGTTACATTATTTCTAAGACAAACGCACACTCCACCTAACCGTTTTCCTACAAATAGCTCCATAGAGCACATCCTTATTTTCCTTTCTAATTTTACCATAGAATAATTATACCTTGACAGAAAAATTCCAATAGGGCTCACAGCTAAAGAAGGAAACATTGAAAGACATACTTCCCTCTCCTGGTATGGGACAGGAAGGGCAGAAGGAAGAAGCAATGAAGAAAAATAGGCATGCACCACATTTAATGAGCACAGGTAACTTCTGAAGGCTTATATCAGTCTGGTCTCAAAGACAGAGTGGAGGAATTTTGTCCATTCATTAATATTTTACAGACACTGAAAAACAAAGTCATAGGAGAAGAACCAGTCCCCAGTAACCTAGCAAAGCTGTCACTGATCCAAGAGGAAAAGCCACGCCTATCAGTTTCTGATGCTCAGTACCAAAATCGTAACTTTCTAATGGGGAAGCTCATGGTATATTTTAAGTTTCAAATTGGATGCTCTTACTTCTCCAATGTTATTCAAGCCTCACTTTCCAAGCTGTAATAACGTAAAGAAGACTACCTGAGTGTATTCCAAGGACTGCCAGAGGGAAGCAGCAATTTCAGGAGATTTCCCAAAAGCTGCCAGGGTCTTCAGCAGCTCAGCTTTCAGCACCGGGGGAATACTGCACTGCAGGAGTCCCAGAATCACCACCACCGGGGTCCACTGTGGGTGTTCGCAGAGTGCCAGGCGGGCGTTTTCACTCTGAGTATTAAACACAGAAGAGCAAGAGATGTGCCGTTTTTAAAGGGGAGGAAAAATGACCAGCGATCATCTAAACTTCTAGCATTTGTACATACTAAAACAAGGATAAGCCTAGGGCTTACGCTTGAAGTCTACCAGTGGATCAAGTCAGACCACTAGCACAGTCAATGTGAAGAATGGCCAAGAAACAGCCCTTGTAGAATTAATTTAATAGCCCTGAACATGGAACACAGTACACAGAGCTATAATCAGTCTTCCTCACATAAATCTTACCCAGGCGCTTTAGATCCTTTCTGAAACAATGTAGTATATTTACTGTAAATATGTAAACGGATAAAAACTTGTCCTTTTCTGAGGAAAAAATGGAGATATATATGGTATCAAGTATCACTCCAATATAATTCAATGAAAAAGAATTACTAACTCTATGTTTTCATGTTTAATGAAACATTACTGGAAAAAACAAAAAATTAGATGATGCTATTCCAAGGGTGACCAGTTAGCTCAGTTGGTTAGAGCCTTGTGCTGGTAACACAAAGGTTGCCAGTTCCACCCCCGCATGGCCCACTGTGAGCAGCGCCCTCCCTAAAAGAGTCAATTATGCCATTGTAGCATGAAAGCAATGTGTAACCAATGACCATGGCTGTTCCCCAATAACATTTTTTTAAAAAGAAGATACTATTCCTATCCTTGAAACAGAGTGTCAGACTGAACAATGTAACTTTGCTCTGGTGAACAAGAGAGGCAACTCGAAGAGATTCCTGGGTAGAGAAATTATGTAATGAAAATAACGTTTTTTTACGAAGACTAATCTGGCAGTAGCAAGTAAAATGGTTTGGTGTAAGGAGAGGAAAAGGAGAGTAATTCAGTAAATAACTTTTAAATTAAAAAGATTCTTTATGTACACACACACACACACACACACACAGATACACACACACACCCCTATACAGGGAAACTTTCTAGAAGGATGCAAACACAACGATACATTCCTATTTGCCCTTCTGAATATTTTCCTTGAGGTTTAGGCTATTTTCATACAAGCTGATGGCAAGAAGCAGGACTACCATAACTACACCCTTTAAAGAAACAAAGAGCTTAAGAACAGAATCTGTGCGCTAAATTTATCACTAATAAACTAAGCATTACACAAAACTTAGGGGACTCCTTAGAATGCCACTGTGCTACAATACAAATAAAACTATGCTCTCATACACTTAGACGTGTTACCTACCCACGTAATGATGGTGGTTGTGAGCTGTAAGAAAGCAATCAACCCATCCTGCTCCTTCTGGGTGATGCCACGCAAGGGGAGGTGACGGTACTGGACGCTGTCGGCGCTCGGAAGGTCCTTCCGCAGGTGTTCATGGTACAGCATCAAGGAATGAAAGAAGTGTTCCCAGGAAACAGGGCTGCCCCCAGCTCCCTGAATATTTTCAACTGCAAAGAAAGACAGCACAGAATTTCCCTTCAAAAATGCCTAAGCATTTGCTTGGAAATGGATAGAGAAAATCAATTTCAAACACACTTTGCCTTTGTACTAGGTAAGTAGTGTGTTGTCTTGTCTGGATAAGTCATGTGCTGAAAATGGGTTAGAATCCACCTGTGAACTCGAATTATGGATTAATTTTTCCTCAGGATGAAGAATGGGTGGTGTCCATGCAAACGCAAAGGGATGTCTGTGATACACTTCCTACCCAGGAGCGCTCCTCTGTGCTGTCATGTAACTAGACAGGGCTACTTTTCCCAGCAAATAATTCCCAAATGTTGAGCTTAGATTCCAGAAAGAGAAAACTACAGTCTAGATTTGTCTACGCCACTGCTCGTTACAGTCCAAGCCCTGGAAGAAAAGCATAGCATCCACGAGAAGCAGACCTGACAGAGAAGTCAATACACTCGCTTTGGAGCCAGGCGGCTCTCAGCTCCCATCATGGCTCCCCAACTACTTGTGACCTTGGGGAAATTCCTTCTCCAAACCTCGGTTGCCTCACATGTAATAATATCTACCTAACAGAGTAGATGTTTGATAACTATTTCTCTTCCCTTTTGCAGTGTTTTGGTTTAATGAGACTCAACTCTGAAAATTAAATGAGGAAATCAGCAGAGGGTAGAGAGAAAAACATTAAGTACAGAAATTTAGAAATCAAGCACTTAGGAAGATAAAGAAATCAAACTTAAGTGGCAGGGGAATATATTCTGCTTTGAATACCAGATGTGTTCTTAAAAATTTTTATATATTAATTCTGATTTCTGAAACTGAACTGTATTTTATAAAACAAATTATTAAATTCCCCAATCTGTGAGACCATAATCAAGGCATCACTGTACAAAAGCCACTGAGGTATTTCTTTTCCTGTAATTATAAAAATGATGCACTCCTTTCCCTGTTACTATAAAAATAATTTATACACCCTGGTAGAATCTACCACAAATAACCAATATTCCTTAAGAGACAGAGGAACACTGAACTCAAGAATGTCACAACATGGGCCGGCCGAGTGGCGCATTGGTTAAGTGCTGGTTTTGGGATGCCAGCGGCCCCGGTTCGGATCCCACATGAGGGCCAGTGACACTGCCCTCTACAACTAACAACAGCTCCACCTGGAGCTGGGCTGTGCAAGCCCCGGTGATGGTGTGGGCTGCAGTCCCTGCTGCAGTGGGCTGCCATAGGCTACAGTGAGTGGCCCGCAGCCAGCGTGAGCGGCTGGCAGCCAAGCGTGAGCTGCCAATAGCCGCGGTGAGCGACATCCAGAGGCCAGCGACGGATCTGCCTCATCCGGGAAGAGCACAATGACGATACCAACAGTGAAGCAACATCCTCCGCAACTAAACTGAAGAACAAAAAGAGAGCAACTTGTCTGTTCCCCTTCCCTGATTCCCCAACGCTGTTCCCCTCCGCCAATTCCCCAATAAAATCTTTAAAAAAAAAAAAAAAAAAGAATGTCACAACAAACTTAAACAACATCTGGGCTTTCCTTACCATGGCTGCTACCGTTGACTTTGAGCAGGCTGAAACAGTAGTGGGCACACTGGGGGCCACTGGCCAGTCCCCGGAGCATTTTCAGGTAAGGAATATAAATAGTTGGCGGCAGTAGGTCACCCATTTGCCTAACAAACTTTGACAAGACAACCTGAAACAGGGAAAAACCATTAGTTTACATAAAGCATATCTTAACTTCAAGGCAACGTGGACTAGCTAATAAAAAATAAATTTGAACTAAAACTAATTAAGTCCTCTGATTTAGCCCCGCCCAAGCCAAAATAATCTGGTATTCTACTTATGAAAATTTGCTTTTTCTCAAGCTTGTGACAATTTAATGCAATTACAGTCATATTTTTGCGAACATAAGGTACATTTTTTTCAAAACATCTCAATGTCACAGAACATAAGACTGCTCACGTTCCAAATATACAAAACAACCGAAGAAATTTACTCAGCTAAAATTAACCAGCAAATTCAATGATATACTTAGAACTCTGAGTTCCTAAATCCCAGTCAAATTTAGTATAAAGACCTAGTACCCTGAAAGAATTTTTGATGGGGACCTAAACATATTCAATTTAGTGTTCTAGCCAATTCCACGTTCTCTAAGTTTACTTATTAGTTTTTCCTTTTTTCATGCTTATTCCTTAAATCTATTATCAACAACTAAAACTGTCATTCAGACTCATTAGTTAGAATTCAAAACTGAAAACGTTATAGATTTCTGGGAATTACTGTTAAATGTTAGGTGTAACAATGGTTTTGTTATTATGTAGAAAAGTATCCTTATCCTTAAGAGATATTAACCAATGAGAGGTGAAATATAATGCTGTCTATGATTCACTTTAAAATAGTCCAGCAAGGGGCCAGCCAAGTGGCTCAGTTGGTTAAGAGTTTGCTTAAGAGCACGAGCTCTGAGCAACAGGGTCGCTGGCTCGATTCCCACACGGGCCAGTGAGCTGTGCCAGAGCTGAGCTGCCACTGAGCTGCCAACAGGTGGCAGGATGGCTTAACTGGTGAGAGCATGTGCTCCTAATGACAAGACTGCCTCTTCAATGGTGGGCTATGCCCATCCCCGGCTGGAATGAACTCAGCACCTTGAGCTGAGCTGCCGCCCGAATGGCTCAGTGGATAGAGCGTGCGCTCTTAACAGCAAGGTTGCCAGTTGGACTACTGCATGGAAAAAAAAAAAAAAAAATTCCAGCAAAATAAAAGTAGTAAAAACAACAGTAGTAGAGGAAGCAAACACAGAAAGATATTAACAGCTATAAGATGTTGGATACTCATTATAATTGATCTCTCTTCCATGTTTGGAAATTTTAAGAACGTTTTAAAAAATCTTTAGAAATTTTAATAAATCCTTCTCCAAAACATTTTCTTAAATCAAGAGAAAAATGAAACAATAAATATAAGAAATACAGTAAGAAGAAACAATATCCGATCTTAGACTGATTCCAGCATAAATGAAGATTATACAGTGTGAAAGTTCCTAGAACTGGGAATCCCAAAAAGATGAGGACAGATATGGCAATCCATTTTATTAGCTACTGCATATCATACTTCAGTTGATATATGATAGAAATGGACTGTTTCCTACAATATCTACTGACTCATAGGGGTTTTGTCATCAATTATACCTTCTAAGCTTTTTCCTTTAGTACTTGGACCTCTCCTAACTTTCCCAACTTGTAAAGAATGATGTGTATTGCTTATTGTTATGCCTGCAGAAAACAAATTAATACACATGAACACTAATAAAATTCAAATAAGTTACGTATCAAGAGACTAGACATCTTTCTGTCTTTAATGATTTCACACATACCTAACATGTTATAAAAGACTATAGGGCCAGCCGAGTGGCTCAGGCTTAAAAACACGAACTCTGAGCAACAGGGCCGCTGGTTCGATTCCCACATGGGCCAGTTAGGCTGCGCCCGAGCTGAGCTGTCGCTGCACTGCCAACCAGTGGCAGGATGACTCTGCTGGTGTACAAAAAGATTTCCTGTTTGATGGTGGGCAATCCCCACCCGCAACTAAGACTGAACTCAGCACCTTAAGTTGAGCTGCCACCCGGATGGCTTAGCAGATAGGGCATGCGCTCTTAACAACAAGGCTGCTGGTTCGACTGCCGCATAGGATGGTGGCTATGCCCACCCACAACTAAGATTGTAACAGCACCTTGAGCTTAGAGGCCACGAGCTGCCGACGAGAAGCCAGATGGCGGCTGGCGCCCTCCACAACAAAGATTGAAGAACAACAAGTTGGCTGGTCCCCTCCCCCAATTCCACAATAAAAATCTTAAAAAATAAAATAAAATAAAATAAAAAGACTGACTATATAAACTCCAGAATGATCAGAATTTAAATTTGATCAAGTTTTACATTTCCTTACATAAAATGAAAAAGTGTAAATTTCTAAAGGTTACATTGGTGGTCATTTGTGTTAACAGCAGTAACAACAGCAAGTAACATTTTTCATGTTTTCAAGACTCCCAATGACCATCCCAGAGCAGAAAGTAGAAAACTAGGAGCTCACCTGGCGTTGAGGGGGCCGCTGATGAGCCACCCCAAGGTAGGAACCCAGTATAGTGGTGGTCTGAAGAGGCTCCGAGGGACACCAATATTCTAGAGCAAGCTCCAAATTAAAAGGGTTCTTTTTATATAGCTCACCAATCTGCAAAGAGCAAACAAAGACTGTGTGGGAAAACGCTTTTCACTCAAAAATTACTTTTTAATAAAATGTACATTTTTTATTGAATGAACTTGTCTATTTAAGATATTAGGTTTGGGGTCGGCCGAGTGGCGCGGTGGTTAAGCGCTGGCTTGGAAAGCCGGCGGCCCCGGTTTGGGTCCCACATATGAGGGCCAGTGACACTGCCCCAAAAAAAAATAAATAAATAAAATAAAATAAAAACGAAAAAAAAGATTATTAAGATATTAGGTTTGAAATTTTCCAAAGTTAAGAAACAATTAATGGAAGGGGGACGATAACAATCCACTCACTATAACGGCTTACCAAGAGCATTAAGTGTTCCAGGTCCCTTCTCAGCGAAATGGGGGGTTCATTACCCATCTGCATACTCATGTGAATCATTCGAGCATCTTCATCAGCCCGATTCCTCAACTGCTTCACCTATTAAACATATCACATATGGTTTAATATGCAAATTCAGTATGCGGGTTAATAATATTGAAGTCAGGAAATCAAGCAACTGTCTAAAAACGATTATGTAAAAGAAAAACCTCATTTACATATCTATTCAACTTTATTTAATGACATGAAGAAATATGCTAGAAATTTTACTGCAACATTACTGTCCATAATTTATAATATATTAAAACTTCAAAGCATTTTCCATTATGGAGGAGCTTAGTTTAATTACACTGTTGCTCAATGGGAATATTACTGACAATTTAGATAGGACATTTCTTCACTGGGTTGGATTATCCTGAACTTTGCAGGATGGTTTAGCACCCTGGACTACTACTAACCATCAATACCACTACAGTTATTGCAACAAGCAAAACTGGCCCCACTCATTTCCCAAACATGCTCCAAAGGACATTAGAGCCCTTATAATATTTGTGTGAACTAAATTCAACTGAAATAAGAAACTACATCTCCCTTAAAAAAATAATTATGTATAGCTAGACAAAACGACAATTATAGTTGGAGATTTCAACTCAATATTCAATAGAACAAGTACACAGAAAATCAGCATGGACATGAAAGACTAAAACAACGAACTTTACCTAATTGGCATTTATAAAACACTCCACAGAACAGCAACAGAATACACATTTCTTTCATATGCACATAGAACATTTACCAAGGTAAGACATATTCTGGGTCATAAAATAAACCTCAACGAATTTAACATAATTGAAATCCAATAAAGTATGCTCTCTGATTACACTGAAATAAACTAGAACTCAAAGATATCAAAAGTCCCCCAATTATCTGGAAATTAAAAACAACACACTACTAAATAACCCATCATTAAAATAAGTCTCAAGGATAATCAGAACATATATTAACTTGAACAAAAAAGAAAATATGTCAAAATTTATGTGATACAGCTACTGGAGATAAATATATAACATAAATACTTAGACAAAAAAAGGTTTCAAATCAATAATCTAAGTTTCCACTTTAAGAAACTGAAACGAGAAGGGCAAATTAAACCCAAAATAAAAAGAACATAATAAAGAGCAGAAATCAATAACAGTAAAACAAAGTATAAGAAAATCTATGAAGTGGGCCGGCCGAGTGGCGCGGTGGTATAGAGCTGGCTTGGGAAGCCAGCGGCCCCGGTTAGGGTCCCATATGTGAGGGCCAGTGACACTGCCCTCAAAAAAAAAACAAAAAAAAACCAACTATGAAGCCAAAGTTGATTCATTGGAAAGATCAATAAAACTTGTAAACCCCTAGCTTGGTTAATTAAGAAACAAAGGAAAAAGAAACAAATTACCCACCAATATTACGAACGAAAGAGGAAACATTACTACAGATCCTACAGACACAAAAAGTATAACAGGAATATTATGGAAAACTTTATACCAATCATTTGACTGAAATGGAGAAATTCACTGACAGACACAAATGACCAAAACTCACTCAAGATGAACTAGATAACCTAAATAGTCCTATATCCATTTATTTTTTTAAAATTCTAGTATCCCAGAATTGTATGAATAAATTCATTGTTTACCCTATCCAAGCCATTTATGATTTTGTTTAGTCAGGTATCTCTCATCCTTCACTTTCCAGATACCATTATCTTTCGATAGCCAAAGTCACATCGGTACTTCCTGCCACCAGTTTTAAGGCTTCCTTGGCACAAAATGGCACACAGAGCATATGCTCTGAAGGAAGGAACTGTCTGAAATGGCTCTAAGAATTCTTTTTGGATAAAGTTACAGCTCAAACTCTTTTTGCATTAATTTCTTAAATCCATTACATTACCTGTATCCATGCAAAAGCCCTTTTATGCACTACAATTAAGAGTCTAAACAATTATCTATGAAACTGAAAATTTTTCCACTATATCTCTTCGAAATCATGTATAAAAATATAAATAAGGCAACTTTAGCATCAATCTCTTAATAATTTTCTACCTATACAAGCATTTTCATTTTACTATTACTTTATAAACCATTCTCAATGTCAAGTATTTCTTTTAGTTTATTCTAAGTTAACAGGTCTTACTTCATTTTCATGAATCACAAATTAATCACAAGCTATAACACAACTATTGTCAAACTTTAACTTTAGTCTACAATAAAGTATTTTATTAGTTTCTAAAATATAACATTAGTGCAGCACTATTTACAATAGCCAAAACTTGGAAACAACCGAAATGCCCATTGGTAGATGACTGGATTAAGAAACTGTGGTACATTTATACAATGGAGTATTACTCTGCTATAAAGAAGAATGAAATCATACCATTTGCAACGATATGGATGGATCTAGAGACTATTATGTTAAGTGAAATAAGTCAGTTGGAGAAAGACAAATACCATATGATCTCACTTATATGTGGAATCTGAAAAACTGAATGAATGAGCAAAGGAAACAGAAACAGTCTCATGGATACAGAGGAAAAACAGGGTTGCTAGTTGGGGTGGGGATGAGGGAGAAGGGTAAGGGATTAGACAGCATAAATAGGTAACTACAGTATTGTCACAGGGATATGAAAGACAGTTCGGGGAATATAATAATGTTGTAAAAACTTTGTGGGGTGTCAGATGGTCACATGTCTTGTTAGGGAGACCACTTCATGGATGGTGTAGAGGTTTGATCACTGCACTGTATACCTGAAATTGATGTTGTATAATATTGTATGCCAACTGTAATTGAATATATAGGTAGTCACGGGATGTGGATTATACGGTGTAAGGGAGTCAAAGGAAGTGTAATCGATAGTATGATATGGGGGGGAGGAGTGGGGTGGAGAATTGGGGGAGGGGCGTTGTCACTTTGAGGGGTAAAAAGTATAACTATTGCACTGTGTTGTACACTTAAAGATAATCAAAAAAAACAAAAAAATCTTATTTTTATAAAACAAACTTCTATCCCACCTTCAACTTAAAAAGAGGTATGCTTTTCTGCCTGGTGGCCATACCCTCAGTGGTACTAATAGGAGCTTTATATATGCATAGAGCCTAAAAACACATAGGCACAAAGGTACCCACACAGCACACACATAACACATAATACATACATACGACATGTATCTAATCATCTGGTTTTCCATGATCAGGTCTGCTTCATATCTTCAAACTCAAAGCTAGTGTTCATTTTTTAAATAGGAGGCCGTCTTTACATTCATAAATTAATGACAATATTTTTTGATAAACATAAGTAAATTTAAGTAAAAATACATTGAAATAAAATTAAAATGATAAAATAAAAATAAAATAAAATAAAATATAACATTAGTTAATTGATCAGTGTTAAATTATTTTATAAAATTCTTCTACTATTTTTTACTCATTCTACATTATTCCACCTACTTTCATTGGCATAAGTGCAAGGAAATCTGTAATGAGATTATGGATTCTACGACAGAAAAATTCCTCCTGATGGAAGTTTTCTGCCGCCACTACAGATTCAGTGAGGAACAGGAAAACGTTGTCAGAAACTGCAAGCTCTGCCATTGCTTCATCTGCTTCTGTGAATTCAGCCAGAGCTAGAAATACGATTAGAAAAACAGCACATGGAGGAAAAGTTATTAAACTAGATTATAATATCTCATAATATTCTGTTGATATTTCAAAATTGTTCAACCTCCTAGCATGTGCTATGCACAAAACACGACTGAGTATGACTCTAAAGGGCTCACAAACCCCAAAAACTACTGAAAAAGTACATTAGAAAGCCATATGCTCGTCACAGTACCATCACAAGTGATAAAAAATTACTTCAGGGATAGAGGATGTAATGCTGATGTAGTCACGGAGCTATTATGAAAACATTAACATATAAAAATAATGCTACAGCTGTAATCTCAATGAAATGAACTGGGTCATTCAGAAAAAGTCTTCGTGGAAAATAAGTGAGGCCAAAACCTGAACATGACCACCTATGTAACTCCACTAATTTGGTAATCAAGCAGCAAAAATTGCAAAACAAAATCTTAACATGAAAACAAACTGGTTTACTTGTAAATTTTTTAGCTTTTCGTTTGGAAAATTTCAAGCAGTTTTCTAAAAAAAAGACCAAACTTCCACATACCCCTCACCTTGCTTCAGTATTATCCATTACGGTCAATCTTAGTCCATCTGGGTCTCCATGCATTTCCCCTCTCCCCCCAAATTAGATGGAAGCAAATTCCAGACAACTTAACATTTCACTCATAAGTATTTCAACATACAACTCAAAAAGATACTTTTAAACCAAAAGAAAATAAACTTTATTGTAAATTTTAATTAAGTTTACAGTATTGTAAACTTTAATAAAATCTTTCCAGATTTACCATAAAAACAAGTGACAACTCTTTGGATTTCGAAAGCATAGTTCTCATCCTGTTACTGTCCACCATTATCTGAGTATGGTAATTACATGAATGTAAACAGCAGGACAGGATATGCTACAGTGGGTAACAAAATGTTAAAAAGTCCAAATCCCACATCCATTCTTGATTGAACCTAACAGCTCCTTTCTAATATACTGTATTTTAAAATAATATTAGTTTTTAATTTGACACAATGTGAAAAATTGGTTTGTGAGCAAAACCAAGAAGAAAGATGTTTTAAAAAATGAAATAGTTAATGAAAAGAAATATTGGGATACTGTCATTTCAAATTTTAAACTCTTAAGGAAAAACAGAAACTAAAAGAGTATTTTCCTGAGTTCTAAGAAACGGAAACAATATTTCATATAATTTGTTTTGGGAAACAAGAGAAAAAAAAAAGGTCTGTATTCCACCATATTATAATTTAATACAACTCTAGTTATCTTCCTATGCTCACGCTTACATATGGCAAAGGTAACACCTCTTCCAAAATACCACTAAAATCAATGTTCTTTCTCATAACCATATTACCTACAATCAATTTACCTGTCACATCAGGTAGCTGAGAGATGCCCCTCAGGGCCAGTGCCCAGGCGAGTCTAACAGTGGCTTGTAGCCCAGGTAGCTTCCAAGGCTGGCAGTCCTGAAGGCGTGAGTGAATTGTGGAAATATACTGTCTCTCTGTCAACAGTGGAAGTTGATGAATCATATCTAAAAACACAAAAACACATCACTATACCAAAAAGTAGAATCTCACTTTTCGTATACAAGCATAATGTCTAAAAATCAGAAAATCAGAGTACTCTTATCAAAGAATAATGGTTAACATCGATGTTTGACAAACCAAAACGTACACTATTGTAAAAACTGTACACAAACTAAAAAGAAATCAACAACAATCCTAAACTTTAATTTCATTATTTTCAATGGCTTTTGTAAGTGTACTATAAATAAATTAGAAAAATAGTTAAAGAGCCACTAGTGTTTCCTGTATATAAATTCTAAAATATAAATCAATGCTACTTAAAGATCAAAATAGAATATTAGACTAATAGCCTGAATATAAAATATCAAGCAAAAACTGACCAAAACAAAGGATGCAAATTGCGAACAAGTATCTACTCTGATTATAACATAAATGAAATAGCCAAATGGTAATTAAAGAATTTTCAATTTATAGTTCAATTGTACTATGGTACTTAAGATAAGCTCAGGATTCTGAATAAATATCAAAATAATGGGAAATACTACTGACCACTTAAGAATACATTTATTTTACTTCATTATTTTCTTATACTTCCTTTTGATGTCGTATTGTGAATAATTATTTCAGTGGTTCCATTTCTTTAAGAACATACTCCTTAATTTCCTATATTTTGAAAACACTATGCGTTCACTAATAATTCACTTCTACTAAGCAAAGATATACAGAATAACCAACAGAAATTATAAATGATTTAATCACTATAAGCACCTGAAACTGATATAATTACAACCCAATGCAAAAAACCTTTGTAACTTAGCCTATGAAACTTCCCAGGCATTCCATTTAGCTTTTGAAAATCACAGCTTACAAACTTCCACTAATACAGCCAACCCCTACTTAATTCGGTGCTCTATTTCCTTCACTACAGGAAATCTGACCAATATACTCACTGGCAGCATTACTATATGAGTACAGGTGCTTCTGTGACACACAAAGTGCTATGTGACACCTTGATTGGAGGTGAGGGATAGTTGTGGTTTAAATAAGCCTTTCCTATTGGCAAAGGATGGTCACCAAAGATGAGAGAAAAATTTCTATTCTCCTCACATATTTAACAAGTGAAATAGGTGAGACAATCAAAATTGAACAAGGGGTAACTTGTTGTTGTAATTACAAATATCTATGACATTAAATTGCAATAATCTTCCTTTGTGGGAATCATTTTTACAATCCTCAGTCCTAAGCAGTAATTGGTTATGTGGTTACCAAGTAAAATTTTATGTACTTTAGAGAAAATATAAGTCATAGATGACATATTACTAAAAATGATAGTTAACCTCCCTTAGAACGTTTTCAGATTTGAAATGTGAATAGTAAAAAAACCCCAAGCAATTAAGTAAATTAGGCATGTGTAACTCATGAACATGTATTACAAAACCTTTAACACTTTCCCATTCCAAAACCCCAAAGGACAACAGAAACATCTAAGAGGATTGTAATTATTTTTAAAATGTGATCTTATATCTAAATATTCAAATATGGATGAAATGCGCACAAAGAAATAAAATGTACGATTTTTTATTTTAGTAGTTAAAATACCACCCTTCTTAAATATTATCTCTATAATTTTAAATGATTTTTTTAAACAAATGTATTAATAGGTATAAAATCCAATACCATCACGTTCCTCAGTGTTTTGTTCTATAAAACTGATATCGAAGCAGTACAAAAGTGCCATAAGAATAGACAGGTTCACTGCATCCAAAGAGCCATTAGCCTCAACTGTCACTCTTTCCAAATGTCCAATAAGGAGTAGAGTGTCATCTTTGCCTAAAGGTGACTGGCAAGCCCAGGCAAAGAGACTTTCCGCCAGAGACTGTCTGCACTCCTTGATGAGATCAGAAACCTAGAAATAAAAATGTGTCATTATCAGTGTAAATAAACTACAATAAAGCCTGGTCTTACTCCAAACTGTCAACGATGATCTTTTATAAAGGCTAACTACATAAGTGTACCCAAATCCACAAGGGACTGCACAATCATACCACTGGAATTCTGAACAGACCCAAATGTTAATTGCTCATTCTTAAGCTCCAAGGCCCTGCTTGGGATAACCAACTTCTTGAAGAGTTCATTCCAGAAAAAGAGCTAGAATGGCCCATAAGGGACTAGAAAGAAGCTAAAAATGCATGTCTATTCCATGGGCACAAATGCCCACACACTTTAATATGCATTATTAATTTTCCTATGCCTGTACTAGAAGGATGTTCTAGTTGCCATGACTTTTCTGCCCCCGACACTAGACCACCCGTGAATGGCTGTCATTGGACCCTTGCCTCTTTGCGATGCTTTTCACTGCCCAAACCTCTCTCACGCTGTAGTTTCTCAAACTCATTGTTCACATCAATCTGTGACACCAGAGTAAGGACTTTATAAGTCAACCCTTGCTGCATCAGCTCATCTGTAAAGCGCGTTGTCATGGAAACCAGCTCTGGACTGTTAATGAAAAGAAATAAAAAAGTTAAAATGAACAGTAAGTAATGTTTATACTTCCTCATCATATGGATATAGCAAACACTCTTTTGACAATAATGTGGCATTCCTGGAAACAACCAGGAAGTAATATAAGCTAGCTACCTAGTTCTTTTCATCCTTTCTATATCACTGGGTTTCAGTAAGTTTCCAACCATAAATAACTGAATCATTTTATTTGTAAACAAAATAAACTACAATTAAACTGTTGTATCATTCTTGGCAGAATAAGAGACTACTTAAAACCTATTTTATGCTACATACTTTACTTAAATTAAGGAGAAATTTTTGTTTCTAAAATTATAATTCATCGAGTAATTTCTAATCAACCCCTGAAATCCTGAGAAGCAAACAGACCTGAGTTCTAGGGTCCATGTCTTTCCTCGTCTAGACTGTATCAAAGCTTTCAGGGAATTTGCAATGCACCGCTTTCCATCCCAATATAAAAGGACAGCTACCAGTCCTCTGGTGAGTCCAGGAAAGTGCGGCTGTTGGTGCTCTCCTGGAAAAGGAAGTGGAGAAATCATTTAGTCAATAAATGTTTATTTAAGTGCTCGCTTCGGCAGCACATATACTAAAATTGGAACGATACAGAGAAGATTAGCATGGCCCCTGCGCAAGGATGACACGCAAATTCGTGAAGCGTTCCATATTTTTATTCTCGTGTTACCAAAGAAGTCCAGTCCCTGCCACCATCCCTGGTTACTACAGGTCACTGGCCAGCTCCTGTCTCCCAGGAGATGGTCCAGGTGGCAGAAAGGACGTGAGCTGGAGTTCACACATTCAGACTTTGGGGCAGACTCTCCCGAGTTCTACCAACTGGTGAAAATCCAGCCACTCTGTAATTCCTAGTGTCTTTTTCTCTCACCTTCTCGGTGAGTGCAATATAAGTCAACTACAGATTCTTTCTCATTCTACAGTCTAAAAGAAAGGAAAAAGAAAACTCTTGTCTTTTCAATAGGGTATACAGAAATAAATTTAAGATAAATTTTCAAAAAAAAAAAAAATGTTTATTTAAAATCAGTATACCAGGGGGCCCGCCGAGTGGCACAGTGGTTAAGCGCTGGCTTGGGAAGCCAGAGGCCCCGGTTCGGGTCCCACATATGAGGGCCAGTGACACTGCCCTCAAAAAAAAAAAAAAAAATCAGTATACCAGGGCTGGCCGAGTGGCTCAGGTGGTGAAGAGCTCGCTCAAGAGTGCAAGCTGAGCTCTGAGCAACAGCAGTTCGATGCCCAGCCCGAGCTGAGCCGCCACTGAGCTGCCAACAGGTGACAGGATGGCTCAGCTAAAAAAAAAAAAGAAAAAATCAGTATAACAATGTTCAAAGACATCACAGAATATCAGGGTTTCAGGGGCCCCAAGGGTCCTCTACTTCAAACATCCATCCACTGTTTTATTGTCTTTTACATGAAATCTTAAAATACAGTATTTGGAAGTTTCTTTCCCTACAGTCTTCCCTGCAAATTAGCCTTTCCTTATGTTTCATCTTCACTTGTCCTTATTCCTTTGAGAAAGCTCTACTTTGTCTTTTTGAAAGTACCCTGCCTATAGTTTCGGTTTCATTTCCTCTGGCTTTTTTCCCCCTTAGTCAATCAATCACTCATTCTCTCCACTCCCTCCTGTTTGCCAAATTCATCTCACTGCTTCCCACCTCTCTACAGGCGACTGCTTCTGTCTGAAAGCCCTTGGTCCTGGGTTACACACCTATTCCACTTGACATATACAGACTCATTTTTCAACACCTACCTTACACCTCCTGATATCTGTGAAGACTTCCCTGTACAATCCAAGGTCAACTTAATCCCCTGGACCAACACTCAATCTTGCACAAGCGTGCATTAATACCCTTAATCGTGTCATAATTATTTGTTTCCATGTCTCTCAATTACCAGACTATGAGCTCCTTTATACCCGTTGAGGTTTATTCATCTTTATTTCCCCAGAATCTTCACACAGTGTTTGGCTCATGGTATGCACAGAATAAACGTTTGTTAATTGAAAGTTTTGAGTTAAAGTCAAAACTCAAGCATGTCCAGTTAGCATCTCCACCACAGAATGGGAAAACTACCTTACTTATTCCCAACATTATACTTCTTTTCATGCAGCCTTAGGTCAAAAGGGATCTTGGCAGCCACGTATCTTTAGACACAGGCTTTCTTTTAGTTAAAATGCCCACATGGCTCCTTCACATGGCACTTCTAATTAAAATGAATTGCTTATTTTATGGAAATGTCAATCTTTTCTCTATATAGAAATCATTTCAAAGATATTCTGGATTATGTAATCCTTTTGCTTAAAGTCCTGCCAATAACTTTCCATGGAAATCCAAATGATTTTCATGGTCTATGAGAGTGACTGTGATGTGATTCCTGCTCCAGCCTCGTCTTCCTTCCCTCTCGCCTCATTCCTAACGTTCCTGCCACAGTGGTCTTTTCAAATGCCTTTCTTCTCACCCTGAGCACTTGCTTTTTGCTCAGCCTGGAACACCCCTCCCCAGCAGCTCTGACACCTTGTCATCGTGGAGGTCTCAGGTCAAATGTTCCAATCTCAGAGAGGCCTTCTCTAAGAACCCCATTTACAGCTGCCCCCTACCAGCTCCCATCTCTTTCCATCACTGCCTTGCCTTATTTTCTTCCCAGAACTCAGTGTTCCTGAAAGTATCTTCTTTTCATCTATTCATTATCTGAATCACCTTCAGAGAGAAAACTCAAAAAAGCTGTGACCTTACCGTCTTACTATGACAATAAATGCTTTGTACTGTAAGATTTCTGAGATGCAGCCCACGATTCTTTGCTAGTAAACAATCATGTAAAAGCTTATCTTAAAACAGTTAAAATTACCTTTAACAACTCCGATCACTAAACTAAAGACTTAGTCAAATATAAACCAAAGGAAATATTTTGAATATGGTTTTTCAAATAAACGACATCCTTAGAAACCCCAATTTGGAATCTAAATGATGTGCTATTTTAAACTCCAAGTGATAACCTTATACCTCGGTGCTACCTTAGCACAGGTTCAGTTAACATACCTGCAAGGAGAAGCTCAACAGCGGCCAGCTCTCCAATATCAAAGAGATCACTGAGGATAAAGGCCTCTTTAATGAGCTGTTCAGGAAGAAGTCGGGTTCCCTGTTGACCCTGGATGGCGACTCCCTCTGTACTGGCTTTCTGAACCTTCTCATGCTGTTGAACGTTTTTTGGCTACAATGGTAAAAATAAATAAGGTTCTGCAATGGAAACAGTGCATTGGAGACAAGGTCTTAAATTGTTACCTAAAGAGGTTTAATTCATAAGGCAGCCTGGTAACACGACAAATATTTATCAGATAATCTACAGTTAGACCTTTCAGCAGTCAAATTTTACATTACCTTCACCTTTTTATACTATTACTACCTTCTCAATAACTGCTTCTGCTAAATTCTGAGCTACAAAATTTTGAGAAGTATGCACACAAAAGAGCATGCTGTTTTTCAAGTTTTTAAGGAACTTTTCCAATTATATACTTAATAAATAAAAACAATAAGGTCTTCAAGTGGGAAATAGCAAATGAATATATGAATCATTGAATTAAATTTTAGGGCTAGTGATAGTTTATAAATATATTATTTAAATGTGGTCTTCGGTGGATTGGGGAAGGGGGGGTTGTCACTTTGTGAGGGGTGAAAGTATAACTAGTGCATTGTTTTGTACACCTGAAACTAATAAAAAAAAGAAAAAAGAAAAAACAAACGTGGTCTTATCCCCAACTTTGTTCAAATATTTAACAAATGAAATGTAGTATAAATTGCTTGATGGGTCATAAAAATCTTAGAAATTTATACCTTTAAAAAGACCACAAAGATCATTTAATCCATCTCCTCTATTAACAGATAGGAAAACTGATGTCCAGATAAATCAGATGATTTGCCTGTGGGCATATAATTCTGTGATACAGCCCAGACTGGAACTCAGCTCAACTGGCTCCCAGACTAGGACTCTTTCTAATAATAAAAAGCTGAAAAAGCTAAAAAGCAAAAGGCCATTTCTGGTAAGACGAAGCCATAAATAGTTCTCAGATGATATTGTTAGTCTATAAAATAAAATTGTCAAACAGCAAGGAAAGGAGTTTCCCAATATGAATCCCTCCACTGAAGTACTCTAGTTCCAGGTAAAAAGGATTTCAGGACACAGCGATTAATGATACGCAAAAATTGATTCGCTCAGATAACACAAGTCACATTACATTCCGAAGAGTTACAATGTTGAAGTGTATCTAGAAACAAATAACATCATCATTCTTACTGAGCTCAGGTGTATTAATTCTAAGTCAGAAATTCCAAGGAGGCTCATATTTTTAGAATATGCTAACTTTCTAAATTGTATTCAAACGTTATTAAGACATCTCCTAGCTAGAGAGAAATAAATACAATACTAACTTCTGTGGAGAACAAAAAGATAACAACTGCTCCTAGGAAAAAGTACAGTTTTAGAGAAAATCTGAATCCATGGACAAGGACAAGTAACATTTCATTTACATGCATTAGGAGTTTACTTGCTCCTTTGGTCTATAAAAAAAAAGCTAATCCAAAAAGCAAAAAGAAATGCCCTACTGGGTTTTTGAACAATGAGATGAAGTCCGGTTTGTGTTTCTTTAAAATCATGTCAAGGAGATGGGCAGCTTCAGGTTGTCTTCTCCAAAGCACACTTCCCACCGTTTGCCAAATGTCTTTGTAAGGACCCCATAAACTAGCAGCTGAAAGAAAAACATAAATAAAATCAGCATCCAATGAAACATATATTTGGAAAATAACGTAAGGTGTTGTCATGCTCACTGCTTCTTTTAAATATACGGAGTTACACATACAGACCAAACACTAACATAAAAGCATACTTATTAAAATTCTGAAGCAAAAATATACACATCATTTTTTCTCACTTACTGTAAGATAAAGTAAATCCTGACTTTCAATTGGAATGTCAGCTAAACCTGGTTTTGCCACTTTATTAGTTTGACATGGAATGGGGAAATAATCTCTTTAAACTTAAAGTTCACTTACATGAATATAAAACAGGGACATCATGACTGGTTCTTAGGGCTTAAAGCCAGATAAAACATACAATAATATAGTACCTGGCATATCATAGGCATGCAATAAATATAAGTGCCTTTCCAGCCAAATGAAAAGCAGGAGTAGAGGGAGTAAAACAGATTTTGTAAAACTTAGCAGCTGAAAAAAAAAGTATGTTATCTTGGCTGGAATACTACCTATTAAAAAACAGCATAGAAATATAGAATGCTTTTGTAAATTCGTATAAAAAGGATCACAGATCGCAATGTAAAGGTAATAAGTGATAAGTAATACTGAACTTTTTTTTTTTTTTAAGATTTTATTGGGGAATTGGGGAAGGGGAACAGTCAAGTTGTTGTCTTTCAATCTTAGTTGTGGAGGGTGCAGCTTGCTCAGCTCCAAGTCTAGTCACCATCTGGCCGCCCGCTGGCAGCTTGAGATTGCTCGGCTCAAGATGCCATGTTCAGTCTTAGTTAGGGGTGGGCATAGCCCACCATCCCAACTGAGCCACTTGGCCTACCCCAGTAATTCTGAGCTTTGACTATGTGCCACTGAGCAGGGTTCTAAGCTCTTTATACATATTATTGCATCTCAGAACACTATATGAGGCCAGCACTATGTCTTCCTCCATTTTAAAGATATAGAAACTGAGGCAGAGAGGTCAAGAAACTCACCCAAGGTCACACTGGATGAGGAAGTAGGTGGTGAACCCAGGCACCCTGGCATCACAATAGGCCCTAGCCACTAAGCAGTACTGCCTCCATACATAATACTTGGAAAGTGAAAATGAGATGAAGTTAGGTATTTCCGACATATCTGGTAAATAGTCTGGTAAATGATGAACGAAAGATCACATCTAGACACACCGAGGCAAATCCACCTAAACTCAGCCAAATTCACTTATCTAAAACTATTTAAGCTGCACAAATGAACAACAGTACAGTATCACAGGAGGAAAAAACAATCCTGATCTTTAAAAACTCACAATCAAGTTTGGGAGACAAAACATACATCAGCGAAATATTTCAATATCACTAAAAAAAGCAGTATGACTGCTTCCACAAAATAATACAAGAATTTCAAAAGATCAAACCGATGGTCAAGGACTTTTAAGGGGTAACTGCACTTGTACAGCAAATGGGAGGATGGGGGAAATCTGGGTGACAAAGAACTAAGGGAAAGTGTGAACAAAGACTTCCATAGGTGTGAAAGAGAATTCAAAGAGTGGGAGTGAAATTCAGGATGTCAGACTGGCAGCTTTACTCTAACCCACAGTCAGAAATACTCTAAATTACAACCCCATACACACATACATGCAAAACTGAAACAGGTTTTATATAAAATACTAATATTCATTCATTTATTCTATCAGTGCACTCATATTTTGTATACTTTTCCCTCTTTTGGTGGGGGACCCTCTAAATTTATTTGAGACCCACTATTTGAAAAACACTACCTTGGAGTCCCAAGATTTCTGTCTGCAAACAATCAGATATGGTGCTCATGTGTGTTTATAAAGACTCCGAAAGGGAAACTAGTCAAAACCAATCAATCACTCGATAGATGAAACTTAGAACTAATAATAGCCTAAGCTGTCAAGGATGATGTCTAGACATGTTTAACTGCTATCTGAGAAAACACAAAAACCAACTAAAGTTACCAGGACAATAAGAATGACATGAGCGATAACTGTAACCTGATTAAATGCATTACAATACTCTGAGTGTTGTTGTGTTTTGTTTGTTTGTTTTTTTAAAGATTTAATTGGTCCGCAACTAAACTGAAGAACAAAAAGACAGCCACTTGTCTGTTCCCCTTCCGCGATTACAAAAAAAAGATTTTATTAGGGAATTGGCAGAGGGGAACAGCGTTGGGGAATCGCAGAAGGGGAACAGACAAGTTGCTGTCTTTTTGTTCTTCAGTTTAGTTGCGGAGGATGTTGCTTCACTGTTGGTATCGTCATTGCGCTCTTCCCGGATGAGGCAGATCGGTCGCTGGCCTCTGGATGTCGCTCACCGCGGCTATTGGCAGCTCGCTCTTGGCTGCCAGCCGCTCACGCTGGCTGCGGGCCACTCACTGTAGCCTATGGCAGCCCACTGCAGCAGGGGCTGCAGCCCACACCATCACCGGGGCTTGCACAGCCCAGCTCCAGGTGGAGCTGTTGTTAGCTGTAGAGGGCAGTGTCACTGGCCCTCATATGTGGAACCCAAACCGGGGCCGCTGGCTTCCCAAGCCAGCGCTTAACCACCGCGTCACTCGGCCGGCCCACCACAGGTTATTTTTAAAATATGACAAACAGTTGACAAAAGTAAATTCTCTGTCAATAAAAATATATAATAGAACCTCTGAGGGCTTAATAAATTTCTTGGCACTATACGCGTACATACTTTGCTTGAATAAGCTCAGTGAGTTCTACTGAAAAATTCCACACACACCCCATTTTGGGGGGCAGGCATCCAATAACATGTCAAAAATATAAAAAACCCCACTAACCTCTTAAGTCCATCATAATATCAACACATCACAGAAAGCCATTGCAACAAAGATTTATCTTCAGTTGGTCTTTGGTTTGACTAATTTTAGTAAATATCTTCCTATTACTGGTTACAAATGAAAAGAGGCTACACATTATTCCAAATTACTAAATATGTATTTTTAACTTAAGTGATTTGTTCATAAGAGAAGTACTGTATATTTGTTTTCCTTAATGTTTAGGGATGCCTCCAGCAAGTCACTTTTATTCATTCGTTGGTCATGTACTCGGTATGGGGAAGCTTACAGTGTAGTGAGGAGACCCATTTATCGTATGGTCATGCACAAATATAATAGCCAATTTGGTAAGTGCTGCAAAGGAGAGGGACCCAGGGCAAGGGTCAGGGGAGTCTGACCTAGCCAGGGGGGTCAGGGAAGGGAGGGGTTCATGGAGGAAGTGCCAGGCTGAAATCTGATGGAAAAAAGTGGGAGTTAACTGAGGAGTTGGAAGTGAGGACATACATTCCAGGAGAGGACAACTTGTGGGTTCCCAAAGCAAGAGGGAACACTGCACTCCCAAAGAATTAAGAAGAAGCCCAAGAGAACTGGAGGACAGAAAACAAGGATTTGGCCAGAGAGGCAACTGCCATACCTCGCAGGGCTTCCTAGCCCATGTTAAGGATTTGGGTCTTTACCCTAGAAGATCAAGCAAGGTCAAGATTAAAAATGTCTGCTGGACTTTGTGAAACAGAGGAGCATGTGAGCCTTATTGAGAGCTGGTTATGATGGGCAGAGACTAGAGTAGGCAGAGGGAGAGGAGGTGTGAAAATGGAGTCGGTGAAGACTGACAAACCTTTGAGGGGGTCTGACAGTGAAGAGGAGCAAGAGGCCAATAACTGGAGTGAGGCATGAGGTCAAGATTAAGAGGAAAGGTTAGTGGAAAGAAAAGGAGCAAGGAGAGAGGCGCATATACAACAAAGAAGGAGTAATAGGGAGAAGGGCAGAAAGCGTGGGATTTGCCTTAGATAGGAAGACCCAGGCAGGGAAACTGAGGCCAAGGGTGCAGATGTATCTAGGTGTGTAGGTTTGAGAGTTCATGCTGGTTGGCTTCTGTTTGCTCTGTGACTAGGAGACTGGAGGTGGGCTGGAAGTTAACAATTTGAGGAGTGTGAAAGGTCTGAAAGAGTCACTGCTGTGAACAGGACAGGGGTAACCAGACTGCCACAGGACTGTCAAGCAGTGTTCATCCTTGTGTACTAACAACAAGCTGTGTGTCGACTCAGCCCAATGACACAAGTCACAATAGAGAAAACCCTGCAGCAGAAACTCAAGCTTAGGTCTTAGAACTCTACAACCTCTGTATTTTTCCCCTTCTATAATTCCTAAGATGTTTAATTTGTTTGGAATTGTGGTAAAAAAAAAAAAAAAAAAAAAAGCCTAACAGAATTTACTCTCTTAAACATTTTTAAGTGTGCAGTTCAGTGGTGTTAAATGCATTCACACTGTTGTACATCCCAACTCTGGAACTTTTTCATCTTGCAAAACTGTACCCATTAAATAACAATTCCCCATTTCGACCTTCCCCCAGCCATTGGCAACCAACATTGCTTCTATGAGCTTGACTACTTTTGAAGCCTCACATAAGGGGAATCATAGTGTTTGTCTTTCTGTGACTCATTTACTTAGCAAAATGTCCCCAAGGTTCATCCATGTTGTAGCATGTGACAGGATTTCCTTTTTAAAGCTAATAACACTCCATTGTATGTATACACCACAGTCATTATCCATTCATCGGGGTTGCTTCCCTAAGATGTTTAATTTTTTTAAAAAGATTTTACTGACTCTTGGTTTTTAAAAATGTTTCCTTTCTATGTTGCCAATTCCTGCTACAATGCCTTATTACACAATGTATGCTTTTTGTGGCTGTAGACATGTTTAATGGCATGAGCATGGACTAAAGAAATGTATAAAACCACACATATAACCACACATAAAAGCCTTGCTTTTAAGTTTACATCAGGGTGGGAGGGTGGGGCAGCACTATTAAGAAAGTAACTTCATTAATAACGTTCAGATATATGAAAACTTAATGTAACAAGGTGAATTAGGTTGTGTTTCACTAGTAGCCTGTAGTTGTTTAAGTATCAAAGGCTGGCTGAGAATCATTAGCTGTATAACCTTAGGGAAATCACTTTACCCCACTACACCCCTATTTCCAAATCTGTAAAATGGGGTGTTTAATAGCAGCTACCCTGCAGGTGCACAAAGCGGACTGCATGAGATGAAAGCACAACTCAGTCCAGAGCCTGGCAAACAGCAGGTGCTCTATAACTGTGAGTATATGATAAAACTCAGATTTAGACTTTTCAAGCATATCAGTTTTGTGGAAAGAACAAGCAAAAATAAAAAATAAAAAACCAAACCAATAAAAATGACTGTATGGAGGCAGAAAAAGAAAAGACATCCAAGAAGGCGTCGTCTTGGAGGAGATGCTCTACAAAGCATTTACCACCCCGCTAGGCTCTGAATAGGGCCCGTGAAGCTACAAGCTCATCTTCATCCAGGCATGCAGGGCAGGCGATGCGTTTGCAGAGGCATCCTTGCCCCGCCCCCAGGCGCCAGCGGCTCATCCCGGGAATTGTGACAATCAAAATGCACGTGGTTAAGCGCTGGCTTAGGACGCCAGCGGCCCCAGTTCGGGTCCCACATATGAGGGCCAGGAACACTGACCTCAAAAAAAAAAAAAAAATATGCACCCACTCTTTAAAACGCCCCTGGGAGCAGGGGGCGGGTACCGCGTGCAGGCTGAGCATCGACAGGAGAGAGCCCACCCCCAATCCTGTCGGAGTCCCTTTACTATCTTGTCGATGCCACCCTGCCCCCGCAGACCTGCTACAGCAGCACCCAGGGGCGGGCCACCACCTCAGCGCTGGGCGCCGTGTGCGGAGCCCGGGACACACGTGCAGGGCCACCTTCTGGGCTGCAGGCTTCGGCATGGAGGACCCCCGCTCCCTGCAGGACCCCTCCCCCCCGCCACCTCCAGGAGGGGTCCCAGCGCCCGGCCTGCGGCGCGCGTTTGCAGCCGGCGCTCCGGCCTGACTGCCGGGGCCTCGCGAGCCCTGGCCGCGGACACCACGCGGGGGGGGGGGGAGGCGTGGGACGCTCCACGCGGGGCCCCAGGCTGGGAGGGACCGCGTGCCCGAGCGTCGCGACCCGCAGACCCCGACCGACTCGAGGGCTGCAGCCGCAGCGCCGACGCGCGCCATTCAAACTGGGGAGGAGCAGCGGGGATCTGGCGCTGGTGAGAAGCGGGCGCTATGCACACGTGGGGACTGGACAGCAAGGCGCCTCCCAGCCCAGGTGTCCCTCCGGCGCGCCGATCGCCGCCCTGCCGCAGGTTCCCCCTCCGCCCCGCCGCGCGCTTACCCGAATTTACCGCCAACGGCGTCGCCATCTTGGAGGCGCACGAACGGGGCCCTCAGCCGGGCGGAAGCCCCAGCACAGCGTGAGGCTGCCCGCGGGGACTCCTGAACAGAAAGGTATACCACGCTGCCCTCTCCGAACGGCACGCTCCACCGGGACAGGCGTCCAACGATTCCAAAATTGGCGCTAGGTCACATAAGTCAATTTTCGCCGGGATTATTCCCATTCAAATAAAGCGAAGGCAACCAGTGGGGGAGCTGCGAGGTCCTTGCTGTGGCGTCCGTCGCGCGGTGCATCCTGGGATGTGTAGTTTCTAATGGCAACGAGCGTTGGTCTGGTGGACTAGAAGAACATGTTCTGAGACTAGTTATGGACATGACGCACGTTGTTGATATGATAAAAGCCGTAAAGTCAAACCATTGTCTCCATTCGAATTAAATATTCCTTGCATTACCGCCTTACTTTGGAGAGTGGAGTTGGTGGGGGTAAGGTACCTAAACCTCAAAAAGTCGTTTGGGAGATTACGAACTCAGTTTTCATTACATTTCAATATACCAAGTGTATGGTATCCACATAGTTGTACAGTGTGAAACAAATCATAACTTTTTATTATGAAATTTTCAAACGTACACAAAATTAGAATAATGAACTCCCAGCTTCAATATCATCGCCAATTCCTATGCCCCACACCCAACAGGGGAGCTTATTTTGAAGCAATTTCCAGACATATCATTTCATAAACACCAAATATTTTTCTACCTAAGTACCTCCAAATCACTGGGCCTGCCTTTCTCACTTGCTAAAGTTTAGTTTCCTAATTTTCAAACTAATATATGTTCATTACCATTTGCTATCACATGCCAGATATTTATTGAGAATTTAACATTATCTTATAATAATACACACATAATAGTACTGTGATATATATGTATTATTTTATATTTTATATATATTTATGTATTACTATTATTATCTCACTTCACCCCTGAAACAATCCTATTGAAATTATATAATTATAGCTACTTATCTTAGATTTCCATGTGTCTTACAACCTCACTCTATCAACTTCTCCAACATTCCACTGAGGCTGAGAGAAAACAGTTTATATTTCATTTTACTATTGGAAATGAGAATTAAATAATTTAGACAAAATCACAGAGTATGTTATTAAGAATTATCAGGCAGCGGGCCAGCCCAGTGGCTTGTTGGTTAAGAGTTGGCTTGGGAGCTCGAGCTCTGAGCATCAGGCCGCTGGTTCGGTTCCCATATGGGCCAATGAAACTGCGCCCTCTACAGCTAAAATGGTGACCAACAGTTCGACCTAGAACTGGCTTCTGTAAGTCACCAGCTTCGGCATAGACTGCAGCGGAGCTGCAGTGGGCTGCCGTG
The DNA here is from genome assembly GCA_033961575.1 of Aselliscus stoliczkanus. Taxonomy (NCBI): domain Eukaryota; kingdom Metazoa; phylum Chordata; class Mammalia; order Chiroptera; family Hipposideridae; genus Aselliscus; species Aselliscus stoliczkanus. Next base: position 80,715,486 of record CM066740.1, on the reverse strand, counting down.
AGCTCCCATGGATGGCCGGCAGCTACCGTGAGCCACTGTGAGCGGCTGTCCAATGGCCGGTGACTGGTTTGCCTCCCCCAGGAAGAGCACAATGATCACAATACCAACATGGGCCAGTGAAGCGATGTCCTCCACAACTAGAATGAAGAACAATAGGACAGCAACTTGTCTGTTCCCCTTTCCCCATTCCCCAGTGCTGTTCCCCTTCCCCAATTCCCCAATAAAATCTTTTTAAGAAAAGCATTATCAGGCATATTTATTCCTTTCAACAAATAGTATTATGTGACACAATGTATATTAGTTGGAACACAAAAGTCACTGGTGATTCTTTGAAAGTCATTATTATATAGAGACAAATGCCAGACTACAATGAAAGTGGTTTTAAGGAGTGAGTGAGAAAAAGTGAAAAGGCAAAGGGATTTTTCCTGAAGTTCAGAGTGAAAGTGAAAAGAAAACTGAGCAGAAACTTGGCAGAAAGTGGCATTCAAAGATTTTCTTTCTCCACACAACTATTACAAGCCTTTCCCTCCACATACTTTTTAAGCCCACACACTTCCCTCACCCTAGATCACTTCACTTTCTATGAAGGAACTCTTTAAGTTCCTGCAACCACCCGCACCCCCCACCCCCATCATCACGCTTACAAGTAATCTCTCCCTTGTCAGGTGCCTGGTTTTCCTTCTGTCTTTCTTGTTCTTCTTTTTCAGTTTCCTACAGGAACTTCTCTTCCTCTTTTCACCATTAAAGGTAGCTCTTCCCTTTCAGTCATCCCCAGCCTCTGTTCTTTTTGTTCTATGGAAATCCATGGTTTCTTACTACAACCTGTTTACTGATGAATTCTGTATTTGTATCTATAGTCCAGTCGTCTCTCCTGGACCTCAGATTTGTATATCCAACTTGTCTACCCCACATCTCTATTGAGTGTCATATAGCCACCTCAAAAACAATCAATCCAAAACTTTAAGAGCACTTTTTTCTTAAAATCCTTCCACCTGTATCTACTTGGTTGCTAAAGTCAGAAACCTGGGAGTCATACTATAGTCTTTCTTCAACTGCCAAATACTATTCATTCTATCTCATCAATATTTCTGGAACATCTTTTTCTTCTCTCTGCTCCCTAGGCCATTGTCCTCATCAGGTCTCATCTTCTTTCACTTGGTATTTTGCAATTGTCTTCTCACTGGTCTAACTTCCATTCATTCCTCTCTCATGGATTCCCAAGGTGATTTTCAAATACACAAATCAGATCACATGCCTGGCCTGATCAAAATTTCTCAGTGACCTATTACCTAAGGGTAATATTTTCTTTTTAAGATTTTATTGGGGAATCAGGGAAGGGGAACATACAAGTTGCTGTCCTTTTTGTTCTTCAGTCTCGTTGTGGAGGACGTCACTTCACTGGCCCATGTTGGTATTATCATTGTGCTCTTCCCGGGTGTGGGCAGTTGCTCACCGGCCATTGGTCAGCCAGTCACGGCAGCTCACGAAAGCGCACGCCAGCTGCCAGCAAGCTCCACTGCAGCCTACACTGTCGCAGGCAACTCACGGCAGCCCAGCTCCGGATCGAGCTGTTGTTCACCATCTTAGCTGTAGAGGGCGCAGCGTCACTGGCCCTCATGTGGGGTCTGAACCGAGGTCCCACTGCTCAGAGCTGGCATCCCAAGCCAACTCCTAACCAACAAGCCACTCGGCCAGCCTTAAGGGTAATATTTGAAAGTTCTTAGCAAGGCACTCATGCCACTTCCTGATCAGGTTCGGCCTCTTTCAACCTCCTCAACTAACTCTTCCTCAAGTCCCCTTTACCCTGACCATTCTGGATATTATTACTTCTCCAAGTACAGCGTGCTTTCTCATACTTTGTATTGATGCATCTGCACCTGCTGTTCTATTAGCCTGGTCTGCACTTCCCTTCCCCAACCCTCTGTTGACCACCCTCCAAGTTAACCTCCCAAACACGATGGTCTTCCAAGTCTCAGGGCCTGTATTAATGCTGGTCCCTTCATGCTATCTTTGATTTCCCCCAACCAATTCAGGGGTTTCTTTTCCTACATCCCTATTGCATTGTTACCCACCTCTGTTATAGCCCTATGTGCTCTGATGATCGTCTTCCCACTAAAACTGTTAGCTTCTTGTGGAAGATTATTATTAAAAGTCCCCCAATGAATCACACATCCCTTAATTCAAGCCCTTGTGTACTCATCTGCCACACTGAATCTGGGCGGAACTTATGACTTGCTTGAACCCCAACAAATGCAATGGAAGTGACATTGGGCAAGTTCCGAGCCTGGAATTTAAGAGGCCTTGCTGTTCCCACTTTTGCTCTTTTGCTGCCCTGAGAAACTATGTAGGGAAATCCAGCATATAGTGCTATCTGAATGTTTGTTAAATAAAAATAAACTATTTCTAAGGCAAAATAAGCGCCAAACGAAGGTATCCCCTTTACTCACAGGAAATAACAAGTCCAAGATCCCCAGTGGATGCCTGAAACCTAGATAGTACTGAACCCTATATGTGCTATGTAGTTTTCCTATATGGACATACCTATGATAAAGTTTAATTTATAAGTGAGGCACAGTAAGGATGAACTTACTTATAACTAATAATAAAATAGAACAGTCATAACAATATGCTGTATCTAAAGTTATGTGAATGTGGTATCCGTCTTTCATAACTGATCTGATAACCAAGCTGGCTATTAAACGACTAATGGGTCATTTACGCTGTCAGGATATGCTAACACAGGTTTTGTTCAAATCCTGGGTGGGACAGAGCAGGATAGATTGAGATCTCATCATGTTACTCAGAATGGCTGTGTAAAATTTGTAAATTGTTTCTTTCTGGAATTTTCCATTTCATATTTGCAGACCGTGGTTGACCACAGATAGCAGAAACTTCAGAAAGCAAAACCACAGGTAAGCGGGGTACTATTGTACTTAGATAAACATTCAGTCCCTCCAGCTCTCCAAGCTTTTTACCAGGGCAGCCCCCCTTCTTCTTGGGGTCTTCCCTCTGCCTACTATAATCACATCTTCCTTCCCTCTGAATCTTTGTTGGCACTATCTTCTCATTCTAGAATACCTTTCATCCCTTCATCTGGTTACTCTTCTCAGGCATCACCTCTCCCCACCATACTCCCCTACCTTGGCCTGGATTAAATACTATGTTCTCTCATAATGCATTGTAATTTTCCAGAACTTTGTGCCTCTGGGCTGAACACTCCACATAGAAGAATAGAGGTACCTAAACATAGCCAATAAATGTTTGTTAAATGAGTAAGGCTGAGGAAAGGTCAAACTCTTGTCTCCTACCCATTGCCAGACCATATTGTGGGCTTCTGGAAGACGGTTTCATAAACCACAATCTCTCTTGCAAGTAGTACCTGAAAACTCTAGAATAAGAAGCCTGGGTTCCTCTTATCCTGATGCCTGGACTACCAATACGAACCTAGAGAGGATACGATATTCCATCTTTCCTCTTATAAAAAACACCAGGACTCCAGCTAAGGAATTAGTTGGTTGAACCATCTTGAGAGGTTCAAAAACAAGTGGGAACTTTAGTCCTGGCAGATGGTATGTACCACAACGGAGCATGACATAAAACAGGGAAACAATTGTAAAAGAACAGGAGGCAAAGTCAATTTATCTGACCAAAGAGTCTAGATTGTATTCTGGGAATTAGCATGAATACTTGGCTCGGTCTCGGGCAGAGAGTTGTGTGAAGGAGAGTGGGGAGTTATGAGGGATGCACAAATCTGAGTGTGATGGAGAAGAGCATTCATCCCATCAGAAGAATACTCAAAGTGAAACTGTGTACAAGGAACAAGAAAGCATTGAAATAAACCACTGTACTGTTCAGGGCATGATGTCAACTCAGAAACAAAGGACAATGGGAAATATTCCCAAGTGTAAACAATGCAAAAATTAATACATACATTAGAGAAAGAAGATTTTAGGAAAAATTCCAGATTAACATGAAGCTGCTGTGTGTGTCATTTCTCTGCTTCAATTCAGCTTACGGTCATTCTTCAGTGATGTTTATTTTGTGTCTTCTCTTTGCACATTATGGAAGAGTCGAGATTTCAGGGAGAAATGGAAAATAAGGTACTATATGCTTCTGGCGTTGAGGAGAGACTTTTATTAAGAGAGATTGCCCTGAATCTAAATTTCTGCTTTGCCAATGACTTACTGTGTGATAATTAGCAAGTTATTTGACCTCTCTGAGCCTGAGTTTCCTCATCTATAAACATAGAAATAATAATACTTTGCTTGGGTTGCTGCAAAGATTCAGTGAAATAATGTGAATTTAACATAAAACACTTAGAAGATATTCTGCTACAATAATGGAATGATCAGAGTGAAGAACAATAAGCGTAAAGTATGGGGATAAAAGAAAGGAAAAAGGAGCTATGAACAAGAGTTTCTGATAAAGATGAATTAATATACTAATAATAGTATAGCACCAATGAATTCTATTAATGAGGTTCCCATGGCAGTGTTAACTCAATCATGTTGCACAACCTTATACATGTTAAATTGCACATTTAATAAGCACTTAAGTAGTAATAAGACTAATTTAAATGCTTTTAAAATTAGATAAAATGTTGATGTGGCTGGAGAAACTCAGAATTTACTGTGATTTTAAGATTTCCATTTCCAGCCATAAGCATGACAATCCTAAAGCAAGGTAATCATTTAAAAAATATAATATAATAAAAAAAAAAGAGGGCCGGCTGAGTGGCACGTCATTTTAAGAGTTGGCTTAGGACGCTAGCTCTGAGCAGCAGGGCCCAGGTTCAGATCCCACATGAAGGCTAGTGACACTGCGCCCTCTACAGCTAAGATGGTGAACAACAGCTCGACTGAGTCATCGGTGACGGCGTATGCTGCAGTGGGCTGGCCAGCAGCAGACATGAACTTTCGTGAGCTTTCGTGAGCTGCTGTGAGCAGCCATCCAATGGCCGGCAAGCAACTGCCTTACCCAGGAAGAGTGCAATGATAATACGAACATGAGCCTGTGGGAGTCCAGCTCCCCCAAATCCCGGGGTTCCCTCAGGTGGAGATGGAGTCGGCGAGGTGAAAGAAGGGAGTGGAGACACAAGAGAGTTTCAGAGAAGCATCACACTTGTTACAGCATGTCCCCTTTTATAGGGACTCTTGACCATTCTCAATCACAAGTTATGCTTCACCTGAATTTGATGTTTTCTTTTTCTCAGGACTTTTACAGTCTTTACTTCCTTGTAATTGTTCTATTCCAGGGTACAGTGTGACCTATTCTATGTTAAGGACTAACGTATCTCTACATATCGCCTAAAGAATGGTTACCATGACTACCTAGTCATTATCCCAAATTCTAGCAGCTAAAAACAATTATAAGACCCCCAGGGTGCATATTTGAACTATTACAAAGAGACTAGCAATGGCTGTGTATAGGGTGAAATTTTCCATTACATCTAAAGTCTATTCCTATGTGATTACAATACTTACTAACCAAAGGGTGTCTCAAACCCTTTTTTACCCTATGAAGGGTTACATATTATTACAATACTGGGTAGCATCCGTTTCTCAGTCAAAGCTTCAGTATCTGTTGCTACAGCAATGTACAAGGCAAAGAATCCAAATAAGGCTGTTGGCTAACATAGCCCATGGTCAGTAAGTTGCCTCTTATTGGAACTCTCATGGCCTGGAGACCTTAGTCTCCAAGGAGACCTCTCACAGCAATAACCATAGGCAAATGAGCTCAACAGACTGATGTTATCATCAGTTTCTCACAGACAGGCTGTTGGCCTACGTGACCAGAGGTCTAAGCCTCTGTTTCCAAGAGGCTTGAGTCTCCTCTTTCTCAGTCCTGGGATCCCCATGGGGCTACCGCCTGGCTAAGGTTGTCTCCTTCTCTAGGAGATCGTACCTGTCTTTGGCTGCATAGCCATCTCTCATTGGGGTACCTTAGGGACTTGCCATAAATGCAGTGAAGGTACTGTCTCCTATAGGATCTGATGTGGAGGAAAGGCACATGGGTTCATAGAGGCAGGAGATACTACACGACCAACCATAAGGCAGCACCCCAGACATCCAGCACTGAGCATGGATCTTTACCTTGATGTGACCTTGTCAGACATTGAGGTGCTGTGGCTCCCAGCATGAGCCAGTAAAGCAAAGTCCTCCACAACTAGACTGAAGAACAGAAGGACAGCAACTTGTCTGTTCCCCTTCTCCAGTTCCAATGCTGTTCTCTTCCCCCAATTCCCCAATAAAATCTTTAAAAAAAAAAAAAAGAGAAAGAGAGAACTATTTAGCCTTGAAATATTGTTGCTTCTTGGTTTCTAAAATTAACTCTGCATAGTTCCTAGAGCAAAGATTGGGTACTTACTTTTTTTATTGTGATAAAATGTACAAAAACTAAAATTAACCTTTTTGGTTTTTAAAGAAACTTTCTTGGGGAACAGTGTGTTTTTCCATTAGCTCCAAGTCAAGTAGTCATCTTCAATCTAGTTGTAGAGGGTGCAGCTCCTTGGCCCTTGTGGGATTGAATCGAACCGGCAACCTTGGTGTTATGAGCCTGTGCTCTAACCACCTGAGCTAACCGACCACCCCTAAAATTAACCATTTTTTAAGTGTACAGTTCTGAGACATAGATTAGATATATATCTCCATTCTAATGAATATGAAGTGGTATCTCATATTCTTTTTATGTACCTATCGTCCATTTGTGTGTTGTCTTCTTTGGAGAAATGTCTATTTAGGTCCTCTGTCCATTTTTAAAAATTTGATTGTTTTTTTGTTGTTGAGTTACAGGAGGTTTTTGTGTTTTTTTTTTAAAGATTTTATTGGGGAATTAGGAGAGGGGAAGGGGAACAGACAAGTTGTTGTCCTTTTGTTCTTCAGTCCAGTTGTGAAGGACATTGCTTCACTGGCCCATGTTGGTATCATCATGGCGCTCTTCTTGGGTGAGGCAGATTGGTCGCCGGCCTCTGGACGGCTGCTTACAGCAGCTCTTGGCAGTTCACGCTGGCCGCCAGCAGCTCACACTGGTTGCCGGCCGCCACTCACTGTAGCCTATGGCAGCCCACTGCAGCAGGGGCTGCAGCTATGCCATCCCAGGACACACAGCAGCCCAGCTCCAGGTGGAGCTGTTGTTCACCATCTTAGCTGTAGAGGGCAATGTCATGGGCCCTCATGTGGCATCCAAACCCGGGCCGCTGGCGTCCCACGGCAGCTCTTAACCAACGTGCCACTCGGCCGGCCCTAGGAGTTCTTTATATATTCTGGATGTTAATCCTTTACCAGGTATTCATTTTTGCTTCATTTTATATTTATTTGTTTTTTGTTTTTGTTTTTGTTTCTTGTTTGTTTTTTGTGGGGTTTTTTTTTGAGGGCAGTGTCACTGGCCCTCATATGTGGGATCCGAACTGGGGCCGCTGGCATCCCAAGCCAGCTCTTAACCAATGCGCCACTTGGCCAGCCCTAACAATGCATTATTTTAAAAACTAGGATCGGGCCGGCCGCGTGGCGCATTGGTTAAGCGCTGGTTTTGGGATGCCAGCGGCCCCGGTTCGGATCCCACATGAGGGCCAGTGACACTGCCCTCTACAGCTAACAACAGCTCCACCTGGAGCTGGGCTGTGCGAGTCCCGGTGATGGTGTGGGCTGCAGCCCCTGCTGCAGTGGGCTGCCACAGCCAGCGTGAGCGGCTGGCAGCCAAGCGTGAGCTGCCAATAGCCGCGATGAACGACATCCAGAGGCCAGCGACCGATCTGCCTCATCCGGGAAGAGCGCAATGACGATACCAACAGTGAAGCAACATCCTCCGCAACTAAAAAACTGAAGAACAAGAAGACGGCAACTTGTCTGTTCCCCTTCCCCGATTCCCCAACGCTGTTCCCCTCCACCAATTCCCAATAAAAAAAAAAAAAAAAAAACTAGGATCAACGCAAGTGACCAGGAAAAGGTATTAATTATGTTCGAGGCTTTAGGTTGTTGGAAGGGCTCCTTTCTCTATTCATTTTTCAATCAATGAAAGTATAAAAGAGAAAATTAAGTCACCATAATCCCAGTACTCAGACAGATAATTTCAGTAATTTTTCTGCTTGGCAATGTTAAGAAACCTTGGTGCTGATTGAATTCTAAAGCTAGAAGATGCTTATGAAAATCCGGTCCATCTTCCTGTCTTTAGACATAGGACAATTCTTCCAATAAATGCCATCTATCTCAAAAAGTTGATTATAAATTTAGGAAATATATGTAGACAAGTTGTTTGAATCAGCTGTTCAGGTATAAATATGAGGTATTGAGTATTTTTTTAATGTAAAAGTCACTGGCATCATTTCATAGTTGCAAATAAGTACTACAGTGCCATTATGGAGATATAGGAAGGAAATAGTATGTCAAGATTTCAAAAGGAACGGACCCCTTTGTCAGGAACAACCACAAGCCAAATCATAAAACTGTAACCTACACTAGAATGTATGCTCTGTGTGGTCAGGGAAATTTATTTTACTCACTCACGTCTCCCAAGTATCTAGTACCTAATGCCTCATAGTAAGTGATCAATAGATATTTGTTGAATGAATGTATAGGAGAAAAATGTTGGTGCACAAGGCAGAATAAGGTTAAGAAAGAATTACTGAGAAGGGACCAAGAAAAAAAATCACAAGAAAAATTAGGAAATATCTTCAACTGAATGATAATGAAGTATCTTGGAAAAGTGAAGCAAATTAAATGTATGTGAAAGAAGAAAACAACGAATAAATGAAAATCAAGTAAAAAGACAATGGAAGAACAAAAAGAGATAAAGTCAATGAAACCAGCTGCTCTCTGAAAAAAATAAAATTGATAAATCTTTAGGGTCCGGCCGAGTGGCTCAGTTGGTTAAGAGCACGAATTCTGATCAACAGGGTTGCCGGTTCGATTCCCACATGGGTCAGTGAGCTGCGCCCATGCTCCTAAAAACAAAAGCTGCTGGTTCGACTCTCCCCTGGGATGGTGGGCTATGCCCACCTGCAGCTAAGATTGAACTCGGCACCTTGAACTGAGAGGCTGCGAGCTGCCACCAGGCCGCCGGATGGCAACTGGACTTGGAGCTGAGCTAGCTGCACCCTCCACAACTAAGACTGAAGGACAACAACTTGGCTGTTCCTTTTCCCCAGTTCCCCAACACTGTTCCCCTTCCCCAGTTCCCAAATTAAAAAAAATAAATAAATAAATCCTTAGCTTAATTGATAAGAGAAAAAGAGAGAAAAACACAAAAGAAAAACATTATGTCAGATACTACAGACATTTAAAAGATAGTAAGGGAACATTATGAACAACTTCATGCCAATATATACGACAAATTAGATAAAATGGTCAGTTTCCCTAAAAGACAAAAATTTCCAAAATAGAAAACCCAAATATCTTTATATCTGTTAATGCAATTGAATTTGTGATAAAGAACTACTCTACAAAGAAAATTTAAGGCCTCAGTGGCTTACATGTGAATGTTAACTAATGTTTAAGAAATGTTATCAATCCTACACAAACACGTTCACAAAATAGAGGAATAAATATTTCCCAGTTAATGTTATGAGGCCATTACTAACCAGATAATGTCAAAGACATTACAAGAAAACCACAGACCAATATTACTTGTGAACGTAAGACGTCAAACTCCTTAATAGGAACAACTACTAAAAATAGCAAAACCAATTCAGCAATATATAGAAAGGATAATACATCATGACCAAATGGGCTTTAAAAATTCAATTTTAGTGGTTTCTTTTCAATCATTGTAGGACTGAGTCTTATTAATTCTATTTTATAAGGAGAGTAAATGGCAAAAGAGAATTCTCCAGAGATATTACGAAACAAGCTGAAATCTTTGGAGAAATTGTCCAGGCCCTCTCTCCACAGGACACTGGCAGTCACAAATCTAGGTCTTTTGCTCCCCTTGTCCCAAGAAGACTAATCACTCTATTTCCGTTAACAAATTCTTGTTCTGTTTTTTTTTTCCCCCTTTTTCCCTGAATTAATTCAATCAGCAACCTTTTCATGAGATTGGACTTGGTCTTCCAAATTCCTAGAACACATCGCAATCTGTCTTTTAGGACTTGCTATTATCTTAATGCTTGGAAGCCCCCAAATTAGAATATATTGCAATCCTAATCCCTAACGTGATGACATTGGGAGGTGGAGCCCTTGGGAGGTGATTAGGATTTGAGGGCAGAGACCTCATGAATGAGATTAATGCCCTTATTAAGAGAGGCTCCAGAGAGCTAGCTCGCTCCTTCCACCAAATGAGAATATATTGGGAAGTCTGCAATCCAAAAGAGGGCCTTTACCTGACCATGCCGGCACCTGGACCTGACTTCCAACCTCCAGAACTGTGAGAAACAAATTCTGACTATTTCTGAACCACCCACTCTATCGTATTTTGTTACAGCAGCCTGACCGGATTAAGACATGATTTCTTGCAAATGACTATTGCATGCAAACAGTGTAATCACTATTTTAGTTTATAGTTTATAATCATTATTAGTTTCATGCTCAGATGAATGATTTGGCAAATTATTGTTTCATGGCTAAGTCTCTCACTAAAGGGTATGAGAGTTGAATACCGTCTTCCTCTCACAGCTAACCTTCAGCAACTAGCTGACATCTCTGGCTCAGTAGACAGTTGAATCCATGAAACTGTGACTCTCCAAGGATAACCTTTTCCTGACCTCATTCTCCAACTCTAGGACATTTTATTATCTTGCTACCATTTTTATAGGTACAATTTAACAAACTATTCGCTCCCCTTTTTCTAATGTTTTGAGCGCTTTGAGTAAGAAGAATCCTGTCTCAGAGACCTGGGGCTGGAGGAAAAGTTCAAGAATCCTTTCAACAACCAGGACCAGTCCAGGACCTGATTGCAGATGTGAGTGGTAGTATTGCTCTCGTTATGCAGAATGACATTTCCACATACGGTTAACCAAAAGCAGTTATAGTGATGTCTGAACCTGGGCCTTCCTAGAGGGTCAGTCCCTACAACAGGCCATCTTGGCTTTCTTTTTTTTTTTTTTTTTTTGAGGGCAGTGTCACTGGCCCTCATATGTGGGACCCAACCGGGGCCGCTGGCTTCCCAAGCCAGCGCTTAACCACCACGCCACTCGGCCGGCCCTTATCTTGGCTTTCTTGACCTCTAACTGGCCCCCATCCCTACCGGTCCAAGGCGACCTAATGGAGCTGAGGAGCATTTGTCTGTTTGCTGTAGGAAGCTCGAATCAGCAAGCAAGACTCTTGTTTGGTGAGACTCTTGCCGGGTGAAACCTGCCTTGCAGGGGCCTCTCCTGGCCTTCTGGCTCCTAGGTATTCTGAATCATGACTCCAATGGCAGAGTCCTCAGTTAGATTCATTTTACTTGCCCCCCAAGGGTCCCGTCAGCCCTGGACTTCTGCTGGAGGTGGGACTGCATCCTTCTATCTAACCTCGATTTGCTGACTCTGAAATGTGGAGTGGTGGAGCCCAGTTCAATTTGGGGTGCTGACCGGTTAGCTGTGCAGGTGACTTTCTCTGCTTCTGTTCCACCCAGAGTGAGAAGTTGCTGAAAAGCATAACGGCAAGACCAGGCTGAGAAAGGAGGCAGTTCAAGTGAGGTGCCTCCATCACATGGGAGCTGGGCAGAAGGCCGGAAACCAACTCTGAGTTCACAAAAGGAAGGTCCTCAGCAACTTTTGAAGGGTAACAGGAGACAGAGCCCGGGGAGATTGCCCAAGGCTCTGAACCATGAAAACCAGGCAGTTGTTGCAGAGGCCAGCCTGTATCCTCACTCCGAGTCTACAGGTGTTACTGTTACCATATCACGAAGGCCTAGACTATCATATGCAAATCAAGATGGACTGACTTAGATGGTCACATGTCTTGTTAGGGAGACCACTTCATGGATGGAGTAGAGGCTTGATCACTGCACTGTACCCCTGAAGCTGATGTTGTATAATATTGTATGCCAACTCTAATTGAATATATAGATAGTCACAGGATGTGGATTATACGGTGGAAGGGAGTCAAAGGAATTCTAATAGATATGTATGATATGGGGGGGAGGAGTGGGGTGGCGAATTGGGGGAGGGGGGTTATCACTTCGAGGGGTAAAAAGTATAACTATTGCACTGTGTTGTACACCTGAAGCTAATTTTAAATAATGTTTATTTCACAATAAAAAAAGAAATCAAATCAAATAAAAAATAAAAAAAGGTGAACTGACTTAATGACATTCAAATTGCGAGTTGTGACCCATTAGTAGATCCTGAAATCATTTTATTGGGCATATTCCACAAATTTTTTTTTTAGCTGAAAAAAAGAAAATAGACTATGACAGAAAACTATCACTATCCCACAAGTAATGAGTATGTTCTGCTATGTAAAAATTTTGTATCAGCTCTATTTTGTGTAGTGTAAACTAGGCGTCCACGCACAATGTTTTTCCCATAAGGGGTCACACCAACCAAGTATGCGAACAGTGGCTCTCATTCCACCTGCACTGATTTCTTGCAATCTCATCAAACAAACTATTGATTTTAATTTCGCTCCCATGTAAAGAGATGGCATTAAGCAGCAAACACCAGAATTCAGTCACATGATGTTTTACTTCTCATTGTGAATTAATAAATTGGCATTCTGATTTTACTATTATCAGCCTCTTGTGAATATTTTTAGCATGAGTCAGTACCCTACTGCCTACACTCTGCTGGGTAACGAACAAAACAGATTTCCAAGCCAACCACGCTGGGGAGTCAGTATCAGAACTGGGTATGTCAAAGCAACCACATCCTCACTGACCTTTTCCCTGCCCTCTCACTTTCCTCCCATCTATCCTCCACCCAGCACCCAGGGCAATCTTTTACAACATAAGTCCAGTCAGGGTACTCCCCTATTAAAAATCTTTAATGGGGGCTGGCCGAGTGGCGTGGTGGTTAAGCGCTGGCTTGGGAACCAGCGGCCCCGGTTCGGGTCCCACGTTAAGAGGGCCAGTGACACTGCCCTCAAAAAAAAAAATCTTCAATGGTGTTTCATTTATTAAGTTGAACCAAGTGAAATCGCTGGTCAAACAATGAAAATCAATGATTTTACATGGATCAATATAATACTTAAAATAGAAACTCATTGCCTATAAGGACTTGTATGATTTGGACCTAATCTCTTTTCACTCTTACCCATGTTGATATCTTCACCATGCAGTGGTTTTCATTTATTCATTTTTTTTTTTAGTGGCAACCCATAATAAGAAATACATGTTACATTGTTATTCAGGATCCATTCATATTTAAGCAAATGTAATGTGCTTCCAGTGTTGATTGGAATATTACTTCCTAAGAGAAGCTTTCTTCAACCAATCTATGCCAACAGGTCCCACTCCACTTTTGATTCCCTGTCATTGCATCCTATTCATTTTTTATGGCACTTAGCATCATCTGCAATTATGCATTTACTTAGTTACTCCTGAGAAAGAGAAAAGCAGTCCCCTGATATCCAGGAGCTAGCTGGCCTGATATAATCACTTAGGCCTTGGTGTTGCTATGAGCTGGCCCAGCCCACATAGCTAGGCCATGATGTTTTCCCATTGAACATAAACAATGTCACACATTAACATCAGACAAGGGCACACTGTGACCACGATGAATCAAGAGCAAAACAAGACCACTTGTAATCAAATCTGAACAGAGGGAAAACATTGACCTTGTCCAAGCTACAAAATACCAAATATCCTTCCTCAGGCTAATATGGGAACGGCCACTTCTTTCCCAGTTACAGCTTTAACCTCACTCTAGTCTGTCCTCCCTACAAATAAGATATTGATATGCCCAATCATGAAATTACCCTCAGTTTCTGAAATGACTCAATACAGACCAAACCTCGATTTCTTTGGACCCTCCCCCAAATTACCTAACCAAAACCCCCATCTTTTAAGTCTTTTCTAACAGCCTTTTACTGGAATGCCCCATGGTTCCCCAGGATATGCGTTCTTTGCAGCAACAGGTTAATAAACCCAACTTGTTCAAGTACAAGTATGTTTCTGGTGTATTATTCATCAATCTATTTATTCCCTGGGCCTTGCACAGTCCCTGGCACTTAGGAGGTACTTAATATTTTGAATAAATATATAAATGAATGAAAATAATAAATTACTTAGTTAATTTCCACTTTCCCAGGCAGAAGTTGGGGTCCTGTCTGGGTGACTGACTGATCTTTCCAGGGAACCATGTTCTGCTTTACTGTGTCACTCTATAGCTATCAGGTTTCATAACACCCTCCTTAAACTCTCTTCCAAGACCATCTCTCCTGTTACTAGACAGAGAAATTTTCAATTATTTTTCAACACATTCAAACCCAATTCTTCCATAAACATGGCTTCCTGAGTTCTCAGCACTTAAATATTCTCTGGATTGTAACTGACAAAGCTGAACTTGACCCTGGGTCTGCAGAGTGGTCCTCAGTGATGCTCTTTCCAAATGAGAGTTTCTTTGACAAACCTGTACTGACCCCCTTTATTTTTGTTTTACTTTATTTATTTAATTTTTAAATTGTTATTGGATAACAGTATGTTTTTCCCAGGACCCATCAGCTCCAAGTCCAGTCGCCGTTTTCAGTCTAGTTGAGGGGGGAAAGAAGGGGATGTAGCCCACCATCCCATGCGGGAATCGAACCGGCACCCATGTTGTTAAGAGCATGCGCTCTCACCAACTGAGCCATCTGGCCATCCCCTGACCCGCTTTACATATGAATCTTTGCCCACATTCTTCAGAAAGATTTCCTAGAAGTAACATAATTAGTTTAATATGCATAAATTGTTTCATTAGTAACACTCTCGATACTGAAAAATTGATTTGAAGACTTTACATTCCTGCCAGAGGATGTACCTAATGCTCCAAACTTCACAAACACTAAAATATGATACCTTTTAAATATATGAAGCTCAGGAATTTGTTCCAATACATTTCTTTAGGCGTCCAAATACTCTCCCTATTCTATACTTAAAAACATAATTAAATACAGTATAATACCTTGTAAGTAATGTTACATAGTAGTTTTCTCATATAAACTATTTATGATAGGACCTCCATAAATATGAACCTAAAACGAGACAAGTTTGATACCAACAGATAATATTTTAAATCAAAGCTGAGGCAGTAAAGTCAGGACACGCAGTTGCCATATTTATGTAGCACTTTGACTTCAGAATTATTGGTGGGGAAGAAATTGCCAGGTCATAATTTCAAGGGATCGGGATTCAGAAAAAGAGTTCGATAAATCTTGCTTATTTATTATGTGCTACTGCGTTAAGCCGTGGCTAAGATTAAAGACGAGAGGGAAAGGAAGGAAATATATTCCAGACAGAAATACAGCCCTGCCAAAGGTTCAAAAATACCTAGCTGTTTTCCCCTGGCAGTGTTGTGCGATTCCTCATATGTGCATTTTTCTCATGACAAAGACACTTGCCTGCAGCAAGTGGTATTTCACCTCCTCAACATTCTCTGAACAAAACTGCATGGAAACTGGTCTCTATTTTTAACCCCGTTGAAACTCTTTTTGAATAAATCACTTGATCTGAGTGTGTGAACTATGCTTAAGCCCTGAATAGCTTCAATTATATTACGCTGTATTCAATCTAACAAACATTGAGTGAAAAACAAATTTTTAACAAGAAGACTGTAGGAGTAACAGATATTTCAACACATAACCACAATATATGTGACTGTCTCTGTGATACAGACGCATATAAAGCACGATAGAAATATAAGTAAGGGACAAGAAAAACTCCTCTTATCTCTTCTCCTTTTGTTGAATAGGTGGATCAAGGGGTTTTCAGGAAATAAAGGAGAAGTAGAAGAAAGATAATGGATTGAAAAAAAAAAGAAAACAATTTTGGTTTCTCCCCTATTCCCACTAACCTACTCCTCTTGCAATTTAAGCCCTAGTTCAGCTTCCTAGATTGATCTGAATTGAGGCAAGTAGCCAAAGCTTTGGAGCAGTTGGCTGAGGACTTATTGGACCATGGGAGTGACCATCTATAGAAAACTAGATCAGGTTATATGAGGCAAATGCATGTGACTGTATTTCTAAGTTTTTATTTAACTGCTTTATTGAGGTATGATTGACATGTAAAAAAAAACATACGTATTGAATGTAGACAACTTGATGAGTTCAGAGATGAGTATATTCTTGTGAAACCATCATTACCATCAGGACCATAAACATATACATCTCCTCCCCATGTTTCTTCCCACCTTTTTTTATTATTGTTGTTGTTATTTTTGAGTGTGTGTGTGATAAGAACATTTAAGAACTACCCTCTTAGCAAGTTTTAACTGTACAATAGTTAGCTATAGGTATTATGCTGCACAGTAGATCTCTGGAACTTATCTTGCATAATTGAAACTTAGTACTCTTTGACCATCACCTACCCATTTCCCCATCTCCCTAGCCCCTGGCAACCATTTCCACTCTCTGCTTCTATGAATTTGACCATTTTAGATTCCACACATAAGTGAGATCAGCTATATTTCTAACTGAATGGATCTGTACAGATTACAGAGTCCTCCTTCCTCCATTTGGTATCTCATCTGTCTTCATAACAACTTGGTAAATGTAAAATATTATCCTATTTTACAGATGAGAAAACTGAAGACCAGACAAGTTTAATGACTTGCCCACACCCATCCAGAAAGGGGCCCAGCTAGGCATAAAACCTAAGTCTTCTGACTACAAGTTTAGTGCTTTTCCCAAACGAGAAAAGCCAAAATACATCGTAAGGCATGCTGGTATTATCCGTGCATACAATGGCTCCAGCTTCTAGAATTTTAAAGGTCCCTTTTAAACCTGTACTAAAAGCTAGACTTAAAAGGGAGGAAGTTTTTCGTTATACCATTGAAAAAGAGGCTGGAAAAATATAACACTAAAATTTCACCTGCCCCATAAAAGGGGAGGTAAAGCTAAAGTAGAGAGCTATACAAGATCAACTACAGCCATGCCATCATATTATTATCCTGTTTTTATGATAGAATAATATTTATTATTAAGTAACAATACTTAATACTCAAGTGATACTTATTATTAAGACCCACGTAACGCTTACCATGTTCCAGGTATTGTTTAAGTATTTCAGATGTCTAAACTCAACTTAATCCTCACTACAGCTCTAAGAGGCAAGTACAATGATGATTCCCATTTTATAGGTGAGGAATCCGAGGTACAGAGAGGTTCAGTAAGTTACTCAAAGTCACATAAGCAGTAAGTGATGGAGCCATGACACCAACCCAGAGAGCTGGGCTTCCCAGGGCCACTTAACCACTATCCTGTGCTGCCTTTTCTGGTGCCTGTAAAGCTCCTTAACAGCCAGACTTGACTTTGACCTGGGCAAGGGACATCCCTCTAAACACTGCTCCCGTAAAGCCTTGTACATCCCCTGTCAAAACACTCGTCACATTTTCTGTAACCACTTGTTGAATTACCTGTCTTTCTCCATAGTCTCAGGCTTATGGAGGCAGAGGCTGTGACACTTTCATTCACCATTGTAACCCAAGCCCCTGGCTCAATGCCTGGACCATGGTGGTTGCTCGATGCATACTTGTTCAACTGATTAATAAATTAATCTAACAAGCACTTCTTTAATGTCTCCTATGTGCCAAGCACTGTTCAAAGAGCAAATATTAAACAAGCCTAGGATGGAGGTACTATTTTACAGATAAGGACACTGAGGCACACAGAGGTTGAGTAATTTGAACAGGGCCACACATTCATAATAGGTAACAAAGTCAAGATGAAAACTCAGGCAGCTTGAACCCAGAAACCATGTCCTTAACTACAAGTGAACACATGAATGAAGCATGAAAATATCTATGTCTATATGCTATATATTCTGGGATTGCTGTTCCTTAGGCTTCTGTGGTCAATTCATTTTCCTGGTGGCTTCTTGATGGTTTCCTTTATGGCTTGGGTTTGTTATTTTTCACTGGCCTCCTCCAGTGGAAAAATGATGCACATTACAATTGAAACTTGGCTGAATGAAGTACCAGATATTTCTGTCTCAGTTCAACTGCTTTTTACTTAGTCTCTACAAATATCTCAAAAAAGAAAAAAAAGTAGAAATAGTTGTCTAAATCTTTGGAAAAGAACGAAAGAACTGGATTCTCACAGCATTGCTAGATGTTAGTAGAGTGCCAACTGGGGGAGGGGGGAAAAGCTAAAAGAATTATTTTATTTCCAAACTTGCCACATTACTTTGTTGAAATCCCTTGGATCCAAAGTAAATTGTGAAAAATATTGAAACGAAATGAAATATACATCTTTAAAACATTTAAACAAAAACTTCTGCTATGACATTTTCTACATTTTATTAGTTACTTGATTTGTTCTACTAAAGCTTGTGCCATGAAAATAGGATCCTGTTTTCTTAAAAACTATTTGAAACCTACTGGAATATTAGAAGGTAAAAAAAAAAATGCATAGTGTAGAAGTAATGTGCCTGAACATACAAGGTTTTGTTTTGTTTTGTTTTTAAATTCTTAAAGTCTCTTTACTGGTATTTAAAGGTGTGAAATGAGAAAAATACACAGAGCTGCACCCTCTATGATGAAGCAAGAGTTATCATGATCAAATTGATATTTTCTCCCACTTGTTTCTCATCGGAGTATGAAACCTGTTTGTGGCACATGGGCCACTTCTATGTGTAGCAACGGGGCTGGCGTCCCTGCAGGTGCTCAAACCATAGCAGAGAAGGGAAGATACAGTTAGATACCCAAGCCCTGTGTTCTAGATGGCTCTTCAAAAATGGAGACCAGCCTCTCCAAAGAGATAAAGTGAAACCCTAAATTCTCTTTTCCCCTAAGTTTTTGTGGCAAACCCAGGAGAGAAATCAGAAATGACTGAAACCATGAACCAAAACTCTTTAAATGGAGTAATGTTTCAAGGTCTTTAAGGCGAATCATAAATGTTACAGGTTTTGCCTTTGTCTCTGGATTTTCTCCCAGCAGAAATAATTTATTTTATTTTGTCACCACGTTGAGTATGCAGTGAATAGAATGTCTTCCTGGGAGGGCAGAGAGGCACATTGGTTGAGTTGGCTTGGGACGCCAGCTCTGAGCACGAGGGCCCTGGTTCAGATCCCACATGAAGGCCAGTGATGCTGCGCCCTCTGCAGCTAACATGGTGAACAACAGCTCGACCTGGAGTTGGGCTGCCGTGAGCCACCGGCAACAGTGTAGGCTGCAGTGGGGCTGGCCGGCAGCTGGTCTGTGCCTTCGTGAGCTTCCATGAGCCACCGTGAGCGGCCGTCCAGTGGCCGGTGACTGATCTGCCTCACCTGAGAAGAGCGCAATGATAATACCAACATGGGCCAGTAAAGCGACCTCCTCCACAACTAGACTGAAGAACAAAAGGACAGCAACTTGTCTGTTCCCCTTCCCCAATTCCCCTATGCTGTTCCCCTCCCCCAATCCCCCAATAAAATCTTAAAAAAAAAAAAAAAAGAATGTCTTCCTCCCATCCTTCCCCTCAGCTAACAGGTTCCTTCCCCAGAGGGAATCACCATGACTAGTTTCTTCTGTATCCTTCTGGATATAGTCTTTGTATACACAATTTTTTCCCCAAAAATAATAATACACATACTTCTGTGCCCTGTTGTTATTGGGTTTTTTTTCACATACCACGATGTGTTGGATATGGCCCCATTCCAGTATATATAGATTTGCATTATTCTTCTAAATGACTCGACAGAATTCCATTATATAAATATACCATCATTTCTTTAGCCAGTCCACTATCATTGGACATTTAGACCTTATTTTGTGCTGTCATAAACAATACTGAAAAGAACGTACCTAGACACACACACCGCAAGTATTTTAGAAGGAAAATAACATTAGGTAAACGCTGAAAAAGAAGGCTTTTTGAAATTTTTTTGAGGGGGGCATATTTATTTCTAAATTTATATATAAAGGAGAAAACTTTAAAAATCTCTAGTAATTTAGGAGAACAATGAAATATAATAGAAATCAGAGGTTTATAACATGCAAAAGAAAACTGGATTTTTTGGAATGAATTGCTCTCTTTATGAGTAGGGTGCCTTAAGAGTTAAGTGAAGGGGGGGTGACCAGTTAGCTCAGTTGGTTGGAGCGTGGTGCTGATAACATCAAGATTACCAGTTCGATCCCTGCATGGACCACTGTGACCTGCGCCCTCCTTAAAAGGGTTAACTATGCCATTGCAGCATGAAAGCAATGTGTAACCAATGAACATGGCTGTTCCCCAATAAAATTAAAAAAAGAAAAGACTTAAGTGAAGTGTTTGGGTAGCAGTACAAGATTTGAAAAGAAATAACTTTAGCTACAGATTTTTTCAGTGTCCAAAGGCCTTAAATCTGGAAAACATAGAGAATAAAGATGTACAATTAGAAGCGATTTAGGCTGGGAGATGGGGTGTCAGTCATGAAAACACAGCAGAATAAACAGATTCAAATAGAGATGCAGAGACACATGGCAAAGTGAGAGAGGTGGAGGACAAGGGCAAGGATGTGACAATGGAACTAAGGGCAAATCTTGAAATAAAAAGAAACCATAACAGTATCCAAAGGATGGCTATACAATGATGGGCCCCAATAGGGTCAGCATGAAACCCATGGGAGCCTCTTTGCAAATGTGATTATGCATCTCAACCCATGACCAACCCTGATCCTTTCAATTTGGGGGAGTATCAGCAAGGGGAAGTTGCGGTCAACAAAGAGGGTTATCAATCACTATGCCACTAAGTTTTGCTTGAGTTTCTGGACAGCTGAAGCCCAGGTATGTGACCCAGGCTTTGCAATTAGATGCTTGCTGTAGGACTCAGTTGAGTGATGCAAGCAGGAAGAGTTAGCCAGGTTGGACCTGTGGCAGCATGCAGCCAATACAACAGTGCCATTCGAGCCAGGCAGAGTGGTGGTGATGAGCGCGATGTCTGCAACGTTTGTCTGTTTCACCAGACTGTTCCAGCTGCCAGCCCTTGATTGCTGTCTGTTTTCCTAGCCTGGTTCTCCACTTCCCAGCCAATTCTGTGAGTCATCCAATATCCTTCTAATAAAATTATGTTCCACTTATGGTAGCCAGGGGTCTATGGCTGTTCTTTGTATTTAAGAACCCTGACTAATACAGTGAACATGGAATAAGCAAGCGACCTCAGCTGCAGCCAGCCTCTGACAGAAATGAGGACTGGGTCAGAGGTCCCCGGAACTGGGTCCTAAATGGGACCAGCTTGAACGCTGGGCTATAGACGTGGTCTCTTCATGGAAGGCAGAAGTCAAACTCAGGGCAAAGGTACCTAAGGGCTGCACTGGTCTCAGGGCATCAGCTAACTCTCCTTCCTCCTGGTGAGGTTAGCAGGGCTGTGGGAGGATGTGTCTGGATGCTCTTTTCCCTGCACAGGGGAGCTGGTTGGGTGCAAGAGAGGGGAAAGGCAGAGAGTCAAGAGGAAATTGATGAAAGTACCCAGGTCAAGCAAAGCTGCAGATTTCAAACCCAGCTTTTTAAAGGGAGCTTGGTGGCAAGTGGCAAAAGGTCTATAATTTGGAAATGCGAAGACACCAGGAGCAGACTGAGTGATTCTTTGTGATACTAGCTCAGAGGAAGTTAAGCCCTTGCATTTCATCCGTTAGCAAAAGAAGCTCATTTGCTTTGCTCGCTGCTGTATCCTCAGAGGTGCCTGGTACATTGTAGGTCCTGTATTTGTTGGATGAATGCAAGAATTGTTAACGATTGGATACCCACCATTAGTCAAAATTAGTCACATCAGGGCATCTTATGTAGGTAGGATGGAATGACATTTGCTGTTTCAATCCAGACGTGTCTGACTCCAAAGTTCAAATTCTTAATCATTGGGCTATACTGTATTTCCTGGACCCCAGTAGCCGTAATTGCTCAGGATTTCTCGGCCTGCCAAGCCGCATGAAAGCACCCATCACAGCTGCTGGTGCTCACCAAGCCGTCTCTTGGCCTGGTTGCTGTCTCCTCCCTGTCTGGGCATCATCGTGGCAGATATACTGGAGTTTTCAAGGTGCCAAAGTTCCTCTGAATTCTGGGCAAATGTGCTTTGGATGTCATGCTTTATGAATGAGTATGAGAGACATAATGTTTGTACACCAATGTCATAGCGATTTTAGGAAAATTGCTCTATTAGAGTTGACTCATAGCTCACATTTCCTCCTCTCCTCCGTACATACACCTGTACTTGGGTGCCCCTATTACTCAGATATAAGTTTATGGAGGGGGCTGAATTAGGACACAGATCTGAATAACAAGCATGACTCAGTGTCACCCTCTGGCCCTCCAATGACGAAAGCTTTGTTACAATCTAGGATGCCAGCTTTTTCCCTGGAGATTCATCACTCAGGAGATTTCTGGGGATCTTCTTAGGTAGACTTCTGGAGGCCATTCCTCTGTCTCCCAGCAGTAGACACAAATGAGATTCTCCTTAGGATCCTTTTTGGACAAAGTTAGCAGTTTTAGACATATATAATACATTTCCTTTACCTTCCATGCAATAAAATTAAGATGAAAAAAATTTAAATCAAGTTTCAATCTTATATGAAAATATGTAAAAAGCAAAATGATAGTGACAGAAAGCCAGCCTGTGGTTGCTCGAGGTTATGAGTAGGGAGAGAGGATTTACCGCAAAGAGGTGTGAGAAAACTTATTAAGGTAAGAGCACTGTTCTGTACCCAGATTGTGGTGGGGGTTACGTGATTGGATACCTGTTGTCCTACTTTAGAGTCCTTCAGAAGCAGACCCAGAGGTAAGAGCTTGGGTGAAAGTTGTTTTATGGGAGATGATTCCAAGAGGTACAAGAAGTGAGGAAGTATGGAAAGTGAAAAAGGGGAGAGAGACAAAGGGTACATCAATGATCAGTTTACTGTGGCGGACGACTGGTGTTATCCTGTATGATCTTGTCTTGAGGTGTGTTCCATAATCTCTTATTGTTTCTTAGGTACTTTATTTTGAACACTACTTTCAGAAATAATTTAAAAGCTAGGATAATGTAGGCTTCCTTCAGAGAATTTTTGTTTCCTTCTACTAAGTACCTGATAATGCTGGCAGTCAAAAGGTAAGACTGGGTTACTGGATGAACCCCTGGAGACTACCGACTCTTAATATCTGAAGTAGGTCATTTAAGGGTCCTGGTCAAGGGCAGAGGGTCTCTACTTTTAGATGTATTGAATTCCAACCCCTGTTCTTTTAGCCCCACGTGTCCATGAATCCACTCTCTACCTTTCAGCGGTTGCTCTCAGATTAGCACATGGCCCCCGGGTAAAAGCACTAGTCTTTTAGGATATTTAATAAGGAGGAGGCTCTTTATCTTTGGCAGCCAAAGGACTTACCCTTGACATTGGGAAAAGGCAGCCTTGTCTCTCAGATGCCTGGTTTTGTTTTGTTTTGTTTTGTTTTGTTTTTTTGCTTTAATTCATCTCTTTAACTCTAATTCGCTCCCAGGTCGAGGCCTACTGTATTATTACATCTCTGATCCTCTTTAGTAAATGCTTCTGGTATTCATCCAACTTCTTTTTCGTTCTCATTAGTGAAAAGATAGAGGGACCTATATAAAGCCCCCCAAGAACCAGCAAGTGAAGAGAAACACATCTGGATGGTGCTGGAAATTCATTCCTGTCCGTCATTTTGTGGTAGATTAGGTTTAATCAGCAAATAATCACTCTACCCAACCTGGGAAGTAGAGAGGAGTCTATTTCCCAGATCTTTTGATGTTGAACTTGGACATGCGACTTGCTTTGACTACTGAGATTTTGCCAAGTGTGGTGCAAAAAAAAGGCTTCAAATGTGCTTGCATATTTGGGCTTGTCCTCCGGCATCTCTGCCATTGCCAAGAGAACTTTCCGCTGGAAGCTGCTGTCCTTTCAGCCTGAGCCCCCAGCATGAACACACATGAACGCAATCCTGAGCTGGAGTCAACCCCAGCTGGCCTTGCAGCCTAAAACAGGGCCCCCCTTCCCCATGATCCCCGGTTAGACACATTGACCACCAGCTGACCTGTACTTGCATGAAAGGAAACAAATCATACTTTTTTTCAAGTCACTGCATTTTGGTGGGGTGTTTATGACACAGCACTTTGGTGGCAACAGCTAATCATACAAGTAGCCTAGCAAGAAGCTGGCTCAGCAGATCCAAGTTATTGCTACAGAAAAAAAGGCTATGATGAGAAAATGGAGCTTCAAAAAGCTTCTCTTTTCTTATGGGTCATTCCCCAACCAGGAGCTTCTCCTTGTTACATAATTGCCTAGATGCTCCCCATTCTCTGCAAGTCATTAAAACATCACAGGACTGTGGTCTATGACCCGGAAACTCCTCCTTCCCCTTTTGGGGGTCATACTCAAGTCTATTTATGCCAGGCTTAAGCATATGTCTCTGTGAGATAATAAGGAATAATGTCTTACAGTGTTTCCAGTATGTTTTCCCTACTAAATCCTATTTTTCATTTACACTATACAGCACCAGGTGTGTGTGTGCCTCTGTCCGCTTTGCACAATAAGGGGAATGGTTGATCAGAATCATCTTGGACGCTATGACCGAAAGCCAGAAATCCCAAACACTTTGTTAAGAGCCTATCACCCAAACCTAACAAATTTTATCATTTTCTGTGCATCTTTGAACGTTTCATATTGTTATTGCTGATATATAAGAATGCTATGACAGACCGGCCGAGTGGTGTGGTGGTTAAGCGCTGGCTTCGGAAGCCAGCGGCCCCGGTTCGGTCCCACATATGAGGGCCAGTGACACTGCCCTCAAAAAAAAGAAAAAGAATGCTATGGATTTTTGTATGTTGATATTGGAGCCAACAACCTTGCTGAACTTTTTCATTTTCATTGTTCATATATTGTCTTGAATTTCCCATGCTGACAATAGTAATATCTATATATAAAGGGAGTTTTTTCTCTTTCTTTCTGGTTCTTACATCTCATTTCCATTTTAGTCTTTTTGCATTGGCTAGGCCCCACAGTATGACGCTGAATAGTGACTGCGATAGCAGTGAATATCCTTGTCATGTTTTAAAGAAAACATGTTCTTTAAAATTTCCTATTAAATGTAATGTTTGCTGTAGGTTTTTTGTTTTGTTTTGTTTTTTTTAAACCCAGTTAAACCACCTCTCCTCCGCTCGCTTCCTTTGAGACGGGCGGACTCAGGCTGGCTCCCCTAAGACAAGGGCGGCCGGGGAGCCCTGCCTCGAATCATCCTTGTGCCAACACCAGTCCCACCGCAAGCCCTGCGACCGGGGTGACCCCGCCCATGCATCAGCGATCTTGGTGGTTAGGGATGTCCTCACCATCACTCAGATAGCTGCTGCAGGTTTTTAGTGGATTAAGAAATCCACTAAATTTTGAAATTCCTTCTTTGAAATTGAAATGTGTAACTGTAGTTAATTCACTTTTTTTCTATATAGTATTACACTGTATTACTCAATATCACTATTCTACTATTGATTGACATTTGGGTTGTTTCCAATACTTTTGCTATTACAACTAATGCTGCCATTAAATTTCCTGGCATGTCTATGTAAAATGTATACAAAATACACACACACACACACACACACACACACACACACACACACCCTGGAGTGGAACTGTTTGGTTGTAGGGTATATATTAGTGAGCCATTTTGTATTTCCTCTTATATGAATGATTATAAAAAAAATCAAACCAGCAAATGACAGCCAACTACCTATTTTGGTAACTAAAGTTTTATTGGAAACAGGGCCAGGATTAGGGGGAGGGAAGTGAGGCAGGGTTTCATAAATTCAGGGTCTAATCTCGTCTTTATATTTTAACATTTTGTTCATTATACTTTTTTTGCATTAATTTTGATGTCTAAAAATGGCATATCAAAATATTATTTAACTTCATTACTGCATCTTTTGGTGCTTGCTTAAATTTTTATTTATTTTTATTATTTTTTTTTAAATTTGGGAATTGGGGGAGGGGAACAGTGTTGAGGAATTGGGAAAGGGGACCAGCTAAGTTGTTGTTTTTCAATCTTCGTCGTGGAGGGCACCAGTAGCCATCTGGATGCCCGTAGGCAGCTCGTGGCCTCTAAGCTCAAGGTGCTGTATTCAATCATAGTTGCAGGTGGGCGTAGACACCATCCCATGCAGCAGTCGAATTCACAGCCTTGATGTTAAGAGCATACGCTCTATCCACTGAGCCATCCGGTTGGCAGCTCAGCTCAAGGTGGTGAGTTCAGTCTTAGCTGTGGGTGGGCGTAGGCCACCATCGAACAGGCAATCTTGTTGTTACACCAGCTGGGCCATCGTGCCACCTGTTGGCAGTTCAGCGACAGCTCAGCTCGGGTGCAGCTTTCACTGGCCCATCTGGGAATCGAACCGTCGGCCCTGTTGTTCAGCGGTCGCACTCTAAGGCAAATCTTTCTTTTGTTTTTTAGAGGGCAGTGTCACTGGCCCTCATATGTGGGATCCAAAGGCAAACCCGGGCCGCTGGCGTCCCAAGCCAGCTCCCAACCACTGTGCCACTCAGCTGGCCCTCTAAGACAACTCTTAACCAACTGAGCCACTCGGCTGGCCCTGGTGCTTGCTTAAATTTTGTGCCCAAGGCGAATGCTTCCCTCATCTCACCTTTGTCCCAGCCTTGCCCCAGTCCCAGCCCTAGTCTAAGCCATTCATCATCTCCAAGATGAATTTCCTGCATTATCTTCCTATCTGGTCTCTCCACTTCTATGTTTGCCATATCTTTTTTTTTTTAAAGATTTTATTGGGGAATTCGGGAAGGGGAACTGCGCTGGGGAATTGGAGAAGGGGAACAGACAAGTTGCTGTCCTTTTGTTCTTCAGTCTAGTTGTGGAGGACGTTGCTTCACTGGCCCATGTTGGTATTATCATTGCGCTCTTCCTGGGTGAGGCAGTAACTCTCCAGCCATTGGAAGGTGACTCATGGCGGCTCACGCCAGCTATCAGTTGCTTATGCCAGCTGCCAGCCACTCACTGTAGCTCACAGCAGCCCACTGCAGCTCCACTGCAGCCCATGCCATTGTCAGTAACTCACAGCAGCCCAGCTCTAGGTTGAGCTGCTGTTCACCATCTTAGCTGTAGAGGGCGCAGCATCACTGGCCCTCATGTGGGATCCGAACCAGGGCCTTGCTGCTTAGAGCTTGTGCCCCAAGCCAACTTTTAACTAATGCCACTCCACAGCTCTGTTTGCCACTTATGTTTGATCCACTCATTACATGGCAGCTACCCTGGTCTTTTGAAAACATAAATTGACTTACGTCACTCTGCTTCAAACCCTTTCTCAACTGTCTCTTAATCTAGTTGGAATAAAATCCAAGTTCCATGTAAAACCCTGCATAATCTGGGTGTTGCCTTCTTCCTAATCTACTCTCCTACCACTCTAAATTTGTATGCCCCAACTTCACTGGCTGATTTACCATTCCTGGAATAAACTAAACTCATTCCTGCATCAGGGGCTTGTCACAGGCCATTCTAGAAATGGGTGTTCCCTTTTAACCCTTTAAATTTCAGGTTAAGTTATTCCTTTAGAGAGGCTTTCCAATCTAAAGTAAATCCCTTCCTGATATTTCTATTATTCCGTTCCTTTGACTTCCTGATAGTCGGACAACACATAGTGTTTTACTTATTATTTTGTTTACTTGTTTTACCTTTTAAACTGTAGGATCTTTGAGGGAGCTTAGTGCTTTCCTCACTACCATCTACCCAATATTTAGCACTCAGATGCTCAATACTTAAAACTAAAAGAAAATATATAATGATAAAACTCAAAGTAAATGGGTTTTTGGAAAAAAACGGCCTACAAATAAAGTGGTATTAATATTCATTAATATTAAATGAATAGTAATCTGGCCATAACAGGGTCATAAAACTGATCATTTCCTTTGGCCCAGTAGGTCAACATTTGAGAGTATATTCCAAGGATAACTTGAAATTTTTATTTATTAAAAATATCCATATATTAATAATTTTTGAAGGTTGAAAAAATGGGAAACAACTCATAATGTTGGTTGACCATTAAAATTGCCCTGGTTTCATTCTCCTCTAGCTTAGATAAGCCTAACTATATGTTACTTCTATGGCAGAATTCAAGCAGATAAGCATTATTAGAGGAAAAAAAAATCACTATGTTGGACAACATACAATTACCATGACTTTTAAGTTCATCAGTCTCAAATGGGCACTTATTATTTCCCTGAAGTCTTGTTGTTTTTATGATGAAGCTATTCTACTCTCTACAAATAGTGGTTCAATATTCACCATTCTCCTTTTACTAAAGGAATCACCATCTATCTACAAGGCCATTTAAGTCCGAAAATCTGAGAGCCATTCATGAGAACATCTCCATTATCCAGTTCATTACCAAGTCCCATTGTTTCAGTCTCAAAAAATATATCTAGGATTCATCACTTCTTTTCCATCTTCACTGTCACCATAATCAGAACCAACATTTGGATAACTGAAATATTCTCTTAATTAGTTTCTCTATTTTCATTCTCTCTCTCCTTCTATCCATTCTCCACACAGCAGAGTGACCTATTTTTTAAAATATATAAAACAAATTCATACACATAACAAATCAATACAGCAATTTATAAATAAAAAGTTTTATTCTCCCTCTACCCCTTTCCAATTGCAATCCTCCAAGGTAACCCACCACACACTAAATATTTTATGTGTATGTATCCTCCCGTTCTTTTTTTCTGTGCTCTACAGAAATATATTTAAATATTTTTTGGTTGGTGCTTTTTTATTTTTCTCTTTTTCATATAGCCATATAATATTCCAGAGAAAGGAAGTACAAAAAATTAAGAACTTTCCCAGTGATGGACACTTAGTGGCATGATCTTTTAAAATGTAAATTAGGTCATGCTTCTTTTCTTCAAAAGCTTCCCTTTATCCTTGGAATATGATCTACATTTCCTACCATGGCCTGACAGGCTCAGGAATGAATGGTCTGACCCTTGCCTCTCTTTAAATTCAATCTACGCCACTTCTCCGCTTGGTCACCATAGCCCACACTGGCCTTCTGGTAAATTTTTTTCTTTTTCACTGCTGGTCCCTGTGTATTTTCTGCTCTTAACTTGTAAAGATCTCTGACTGTCTTTTTCTTCCCCACCGATCTAAACTAGGCTCCCCTCTTAAGTCTTCTCATAACATCTTGTAAACACCTTCATAATATTCATCACCAGTTATAGTTATATATAATTACATTTATATACTTGTATGTATTTATACATCTGATTATTTCATCGGTGCCTCCTTTACTAGGCACCACACTTTATGAGGGCAGAGACAGTGTTTTGCTGTACCACTGGCACCTAGCATAATGTTTAAAGACAAAAAACATTTATTAAGTGAATAAATGTCCTACACTGAGGAATCACTAGGCAGCTAGGTAATAGAATTTAATGTTAATGAACTTTTACTTTTTTTTTTGAGGGCAGTGTCACTGGCCCTCATATGTGAGACCCGAACCAAGGCCGCTGGCTTCCCAAGCCAGCGCTTAACCACCGCGCCACTCGGCCAGCCCACGAACTTTCAAAATGATATGAGAATTAAGTTTTATATGGATGTTTGTATGAAATTATACACACACATATATGAAAAATTGGTAATATAGTATAGTAAAATGAGCATTGGCCTGAGAGAGGTTAGTGACTCGGTCACTAATTAGTTGGTGACCTAGGAAATGTCATTTCCTCCATCAATTAATGATTCTCAGTAGGGGTGGTATTGCCCCCTAGTGTTGGATACTCTGAGAGGTAATACTGGCCATTACTGAGCAGGGGCCAGTAAGCAAGACTTCCTGCAAAATGTGGGACTGTTCCTCACATGAAAAATTTTTTTATGTCTCTCATGAGTTTTAAATGCGCCCAGGGTATGTGAAAAACCTATATATAATGGTCCGTACCTAAACCCTGACCTATTTTACATGCAAACACAAAACTGTTTTATATTTTTACATAATTCTAAAGGTGAATGTTTTAGGACTGCATTTGCAGTGGACATTGAGCACAGATGCGTGTTGTCCACCAGAGGTGACCAAAACACCATACCTGGGTCAGTTGGCCTTTGTAGTTTTCACAGTCATGGAGATTTTATTTATTTATTTATTTATTTATTTATTTATTTATTTATTTCCTTTTTTTTTTTCTTTTTTTTGAGGGCAGTGTCACTGGCCCTCATATGTGG
This sequence comes from Aselliscus stoliczkanus, assembly GCA_033961575.1. Taxonomy (NCBI): domain Eukaryota; kingdom Metazoa; phylum Chordata; class Mammalia; order Chiroptera; family Hipposideridae; genus Aselliscus; species Aselliscus stoliczkanus. The sequence continues at coordinate 80,685,287 of CM066740.1, read as the reverse complement.
GACCCGAACTGGGGCTGCTGGCTTCCGAAGCCAGCGCTTAACCACCGCACCACTCGGCCGGCCCTGGAGATTTTATTTATAGTGCCAGCAAATGATGACTTGATTATATATTCTGTAACAGTCATGCCTGAGAATTTATATATTGAAATACAAATCACTGTATTATAAATTACTTTCTTTGTACTTTTTACATTATATAGGACATAATGCTAATTTTAAACAATATCATATATGTAGGTAGGTAGGTTGTCATTCATGAAAATGAATTTCATTTTAGGCTAATAGAGGAGATGTTATAAAAATATTTGTTATAAAAAAAAGATGTGTTGGGTAAAATAAGGTTGTGAACCACTGAATTAAACGATGATTAAGAACCCTTCTAGGGGCCGGCCGAGTGGCTCAGTTGGTTAAGAGTTGGCTTAAGGGAGCCAGCCCTGAGCAACAGGGTCGCCGGTTTGATTCCCACATGGGCCAGTGATGTTGAGCCCTGAGCCCAGCTGTCGCTGAGCTGCCAGCAGGTGGCAGGATGGCTCAGCTGGTGTAACAACTAGATTGCCTGTTCAATGGTGGGTTACGCCCACCAGCAACTAAGACTGAACTTGGCACCTTGAGCTGAGCTGCCACTCAGATAGCTCAGTGGATAGGGAGTGAGCTCTTAACAACACGGCTGCTGGTTCGACTCCCACATGGGATGGTGGCTACCTCACCCGCAATTAAGAATGAACACAGCACCTTGAGCTTAGAGGCCACAAGCTGCCTACAGGCAGCCAGAGGGCTACTGGCACCCTCCAAGTTTGAAGAACAACTTGGCTGGTCCCCTCCCCCAATTCCCCAATACCCCAATAAAATCTTAAAAAAAAAAAAAGAACACTTCTAGTTCTTAATGTGGTACATCTAATCTTTAATAACAGGAAAGGATTCTTTTTATTTTGTTCTTTTCATTACTTTGTTTATATTTCACTATAAAATTGTTAATATACAAAAACACACATTAAAAAAATACATGTCTCCTATATTGGATGTTTAGACAGTTACCAAGAGGTGAATGCAAAGGATTTCCCAAGTTTATTTGCTCAATAATTTTATGGTTCTATACTTTGAAGCTTATGATAAATTGTGAGTTTATTACATATTTTAAGTTTTCACTAAATAATTGTTGTCCCTAGGCTTGACAGTGAAGAAACTGAAACACAAAGAACTAATTAATGTATTTAAAAAAAGAAAGAGTGGCGCGGTGGTTAAGCGCTGGCTTGGGACGCCAGCGGCCCCTGTTCGGATCCCACATGTGAGGGCAAGTGACACTGCCCTAAAAATAAATAAATAAATAAATAAATAAATAAATAAATAAATAAATAAAAATGAAATGAAGGCTTCTCACTATGAATTAGGTTCACAGGTTTAAAATGACAACCTCTTTCTTTATTCCCTGCCCCTGTTTTTCATTTTTCATCAGTAACGATATACGATGCATTTTAATTATCTGTTTAAAAAATTGCCTCCTTTCCCTTTTCCCTCCACCCAAGACACACTAGAAGAGATACAGGAAATCCTAAAGTGGGAACGGGGAATTTTGTGTTTTGCTCACCTACAGATTCCCATGTATAGCACAGTATCAGGCACAGGCGCTCAAGGAGTATTTGTTGAATGGATGGAAGAATACACGCAATAAGTAAACACGAGTGCTTCCAGCGTCACTTCCACCAGAATTCTAGGAGGCAAGAGGGAGGAACCGGGAAATGGACTGAGTTTTGCAACTTCGAAAATCGTAGGGATTGCGGGTGTGTTCTTATATTCTTTGGGAATGTACCGATGATGTATGAGGACTCGGTGAACGTGGTGCACAGGGCTGCGCAAGCTGGGATCAATGAGCCAACAACAATGTGCACCAAAGTCCGCATAACGTTCTTCAAGGCATATCATCAGAAACGCGCTTTTGTAACTGCATTTTCTTGCATAGGTCAATTTAAGGATATTTCTTCCGTGGAGATTAACAGTGAGCATGGGATCAAGGGGAGCGACTGCAAAATGCGCAAACACGGGAAACAAGTTAACGTTCCCTTTTCGCGCACAGACATCCATTCAGTCTCAAATCCTCGCCCTGGATCCAACCCCGCACTCCTCTTACCTTCCCAGGCCGCCTCTATCCCGCCTCCTTTAATATCTATAGTGGGCGGGGCAGATAAAAAGACGTTCCCAGCTCCTGCTGCATTGGTTAAGCTCGCTGCGCGTGTTGGTAAGCCCATAGTTGAGCAAACACGGAGGAAACGGAACCCCTCGCGAAGCCCGCCGCCCAAGTGACAGCGCAGCCAGCCCACGAGGGCAGACAAGGAAGCAAAACACGAAGAAAGGCAGCCGCCTCGCAGCCACGTGAGGCCGGCGATCGCATCCGCCTTCGGAGCGAGGACTTCAACTCCCGGCAGGCAGCGGGGCGCTGACCCTCCGAAGACTACAACTCCCAGGGTGCTGCGGGCGGGCCCCGCTCGCCGCTGCTTCCGCCCGTCCCCCGCCCCCTCCCGGCCGAAGCGGTGTGCGCCTGCGCACGGGAAGCCGGAGGAGTCTTACCCTAATGTAAGATGGTGGCCCGTCTGGCTGTGGAACCCACCGAAAGCGGAGCGTCTCCGTCTCAGCCGTAAAGGTCGGACTCGCGGGAGCCATCAGGCTCGGCTCGGACGCGGTGTTGCCCCCGCCCCTCGTTCAGGGTCTCTCTCGGGAGGACGCGGCAGCGCGCGGAGGCGGCCGAGGGCCAAGCGAGGCACGTCAGGCGGGTGAGTGTGTGCGGGGTTGGGCGGCGGGGGCAGCCGGGCTGGCCGGCTACGCGAGCGCGGAGGCTTCGCGGGGCTGGTGCAGGCCGCACCCCCTTCCCCCGCCTCCCCGCCGCCCTCCGCTTTCCTCCTCCTCCTCCTCCTCCTCCGCCTCGCGCTCCGCCACAGCGGCGACCGCCGGGCCCAGGCGGCGCGGCGGCGACTCCTGCGGAAATCGCCTCCACTGGGGGCGAAGCCGGGGCGGCTCCTCGTCGTCAGCTCTCCGACCCCTGCCTGTTGGCCGGGGCAGCCGTCGGAGGTTTCAGGACGCCGTGGGGTCTCAGCCCGCTTTGCCCGTCGCCGACGTCCTTCCCCGGTGGCCTCCCCGGAGCAAAGGCATCACTTCCACTCGGCCCCGCGCCGCCGCCGCTGCTGCTGCTGCTGCTCATGAGCCCCACTGCTCAGTGCCCACTCGTGCTGCTGCTGCTGCTGCTGATTGTGGGCTCCACTGCTACCTTTCTGCACTTAGCCTTTGCCCTCTTCTTGTGCTTGCAATCAGCCCCCCCAGTTTCTCTGCTGCTGTGGAGCTGCGGCTCCTGCTGGTTTTGGGCTCCACTGCTACCATTCTGCACTTAGCCTTTGCCCTCTTCTTGTGCTTGCAGTCAGCCCCCCCAGTTTCTCTGCTGCTTGTAGAGCTCCTTGCGACGGGCAGCCTTTCCTTGTCACCCCACCTGTCATTGCAAAGCTGCCCCTGGAGCGTCTGGATCCCGCGGTGGGAGTGCTGGTTCGAACCCACCTGTTTCACAGCTTTGTCGGGCCTGGGTCCGTCCCTTCCCTCCATCCCTAGGTTCTTGCCCCATACAGCTCCAGGGAAAAAAAAAAAAAAAAGGGTGTGGGGGGGCGCCCCGTGTTGCCTCTTTGGAAAGTGGAGACGTTTGGTGGAAGTGAATGAAACGAGAAAGGATACAATGACACGTTCCCAGCGAAGCGTGTTTATTTAGGCTGCTCGGGAGAGGGACGTTTTCCGCGTTGCTTTCAGTGATGTGTGGATTATTCGCTCTATAGGGAGGGTTTTGTTTTCTTTTCTTTATTTGGCACCAGTTTGCAGATGCCCCTAAGCGTCCTTCTGAATTGCCTCTCCCCAGGACACTGAAGGGAGGCTCTGATTATTATACTCACAAAATAGTAGCCCAAGCGTTTCAAAGGAAGGTAAATCAGACACACACCGCCGCATGTCATCGGTGAACAGAAGCACATATAAGTGATAGTTGCAGGTTCTACGTGGCTCGCAGATTCCTTCCATACTGAGCATGGATTATTGACTAAGTGAGTTTATATGCTCCGCTTCATTGATGACATTTCATGTATGGGGTGAGTGGAAATTTCCTCTCCAGCTAATGCCCGTCTTCGTGTTTTTTTTTTTGGATTTGGGAAGTTCTTTCTTTTAACATTTCTAGAAGGTAGCTATCTGGATAAAGTGTTTTCTTTCGAAAACCCATTAGGAATGAATGCAAAAGAAAAATATGTCCCCCCCCTCCCCCGCCCCCAAATTAAAGCCCTCATTTTTCCCATAGAAAAGAAGGCTGGGGGCAGGAGATGACAAAATGCAGATACATGATTTGGTGGCACTCACTGCCACCATCTACATGAAAAAGCGGAAAGCTAGAAGCAAGAGGTGGCTTCTGATGTCTATAGTTTGGTGGAAGCTAAATTGAAATATACTGATTAATGGCATAATGGGAAGAAGGAGCTTTTGCTGTTATCAGACCCTTGTGAAACAAAGAATTATCAGAAAGTCAAACAGGATTACACAGATCAGATACATGTATCTTAAATTTAAACATAAATGAGACATTGTGTTCTTAAGGTATAGGTGAAAAATGTTAAAATTCATAGTAGCAATCTCAGGTAGTAATATACCTCTTATTTGCAAAAGTATGGCTAGTAATATCTCCAGTATAAATACAGATGCATACAGTCACCCTTTTAATCATTTTTGCACATTGCTGTGTTGTGATTGTTATGAATTTTACGTGTAATACTTGAGGAATATTACATTTAGTATTATGGCCACTTAATTGTGAGAAATGGTCTGTTTGATCAAATGTAAACTGAGGTTAGAAAAGCCGTTTATAAAACTTCTTTTTTCCCTTTAGCCACTTACACGCCAATTTGGGGAAACTAAATTAAATCCCTACTCTTTTGAGAATTAGAAGCAATTTATTTAGCAAACCTTGCCCTAAGTTATAGCTTGAGGTTTTAAAAAAATATTACTTTCATTTAATTTATCAGTAGGAACGTGTATAATTCAATTGATCTTTACTCTTAAAGATCTTTCATTTTTCTTTGTAATGTGCTGGTAGAGAAGCTTTCTACTTTGAACAAGCCCAACACACAGGTTTAGAAACCCTTGGCAGTTATACTTGTCTGAATTGTAAGCAGTGTGTTCTAGGAGAGGACTGTGTGTCTGGCAGAAGAGGAAAAATTATTTTAATACATCTTTTGTAAAAGTTTTTTTTTTTCCTCTCAGTAAATACATTCTCGGGTAATTTTCTCCACGTCATGCTTTTTCCTGTAATCATCAAATTCTTAGTTTCAGCAGTCTGAAGTCAAAATGAATTTCATTTGGGATCTTTGGCACATCTAAAGATATCTAAAGTTCTTTGACATTTTGAAAGGAAGTGGGGAGCTGAGATTTCAAAATCTTTTTGTATGGTTTAAGTTTTTAGATGTAACATTTTGAGCATTGCAACTTTGTAACACCGTGGTTGGGTTTTTTTGGTTAGTTTGCCAGGTTCAATTTTTGTTTCTTTGATCGTTCACCAGGTTCAATTGTTGAATTCTTCAGATGAATATTTATAGAAAAGTTTTTCAACATGAATCACTTAAAGTTCACTTATTATAAAATTTGTTTTTATAGAGTTGCATAGACAAATCTTTAATTATATTAGGATGAGACAGTTATAATCAAATGACCAAATGCTGAAAAATTGTAATGCCCTCAACTTCGGTCTAAATGGGAGCACTAGTGATATAACCTGCAACTCATTACTATGTAAAAGAGAGTGTTGCTGAAGCATGAGCTCCTTGTATTAAGGGAGTTTTACTGTAAAAATGACTTTACATGTCTTAAGAGAATGAGAAAACATCTTCTCAGCCTAAGCAGTATGATTTGAGAAGTCTTCCTTTCCTCTCGTTCCCTCCTCCTGGTTTTAAAGTGAAGCTACACTCCTCATTTTAATGGTTTAAAAAAGTTTTTTTTGGTGCCTGTAAATAATACTCAATTGGATCTTTTTCAATTCAGTGTTATTATTTCTATAGACCATTCAAGTGAAATAGAAAGTTTTGATTTGTGAAAATTTCAGCCTCTTCTGAAAATTTAGTTAGCTTTCTGTCATTACGTACAGTACTGTCTTGACTTTTTGTGAAGGAAGTTACATTTGCCTCAGTTGGTTCCAAAGAAAAACAGCAGGGAAATAGGTTATTGAGATTTTTAGTGTTCTAGAAATAGTATAACTAGAATGTACTACATACTTTTCTCAAAGGATTTCTTAATCTAAGTGGAGCTTGTAAATGGTTTTCATCCCATTGGAATAATGTATTGGATAAAGCTTGTTAACACATTCTGAGATTTTGAAAATTTTATGTTACCTCAGAGATAATAGGAAAAATCTGCAAATGTCCATTCTCATGTAAAATATAGCAATATCTTTGATATTTGAAGATATATATATATTTTTTTCAAAAGTTGAGAGTACACAATTATAAAGAGCATAATTTACTGAATTATTTAGTGATGCAAAGAAAGAAGGTAAGTAGGGCTTTTTAATCATGTTTAGGGGTTCCTGAAAGAACTTTTTTCAGAATTGTTTCTAATCTTGTTATTATGTGGCCTTTATTAGAAAAAATTGTGTGATAAATGACAACTTTTTCAAGTGTAGTGATATAATCCAGTCAGTTTTGTTACATTTCTTTTTCATAGTATGATTCTTTCATTTTTTTAAATGAGAAAACAATTTGTAGAAGAGGAAATTTAAACACTATTTTGGCCCCTTAGGTTAACTCTCCAATAGCAGACTTTTTCTTTTATTAGAAGAGAAAAGTTACATGCTGCTAAAAAGAAGATGATTATTTTTACTTGCTAGGAAAACTTAACTTGAAAGATAGTACAAGTACAAGGCAATTTGAGTATGAGTTTTTTCCCTAAGGAGTTTATTTGTGAGGATAGTTTCATTCTTACTAAACTCTGTTTATACAAGAGAGTTTTCCTGTTTCAAACTTTAATTGCATTGGGTGATGGGCAGATGATGTATCACGATTAGGAAAACTTTGCTATTTGTATATGTGTCTATGTCAGATATCTGTTCAGAATCATTTTTTTTTTAAGTTATGGTGACTGAAATCTCACCTCTTGAGTATTTAGAGAAAATTAGAGAAGGGGAAATCAGAATAATTAGATTGGTTTGTATAATTGTCCATAAACAGTTTTGGGGAAAAAAGCAGCGCAATTAGAAGAATAAAGTGCCAACATTTTAAGATAGTAGGTGTTGTATTACTGCTTTTGGAAGGAATTAATGAATAATGTAGTGGGGAAAATTGTAGTGATTGAATTTTGAAAAGTAGCTATAGACAAATATCAAAGGGGTGGTGCATTCCTTAGCAGCAACAAACAGATACATTGTCATTAAGCCAAATATCTGAAATTTCTTAAGCATGTTTTGCAGTCCTTGAAATAAAGAGGAAGTGCTAATTTTTGTTATTATTTAAGAAGCTACTAATTCATTCCCTGTTAAGGGTGCTGATGTCTTCAGATTATGAATTTCCTGAAATAACATTGGCTGATTTGCAGCAACTTTTTTTTCTTATTTTCTGCTTTTCCTATTTTGCTTTGATTTTTTTTTCCCCCTGATGTGTTTTGGTTTTCAGCAGTTGTTTTTTTTTTTGTTTTTTTGAGGGCAGTGTCATTGGCCCTCATATGTGGGACCTGAACCGGGGCCGCTGTCTTCCCAAGCCAGCGCTTAACCACTGCACCACTTGGCCAGCCCTTCAGCAGTTGTTTGGGTGGACCATTTGTGAACGCAGTAATTGAGTGAAAATTTGCAATAAGCAGTTTTTCTTTTGGTAGTAAGATTAATTTTTGTTTTGGTGGAGATCCCCTCCATTTTGACTAGTTTTTCCCTCTAATTTTTATTAATTCTTAGATAAGAATTAGGATCATGCAAGTTCCCTACCAAATTAGATATTTCTAGATTCTTACTCTTATTGGGGACCTAGGTATTTGTTGGGTAAAGACAATGTTACAATGTATTTTGCTTTTGTCATTTAAAAATGAAGTAAAGAGATTATTTGTACTTATTAATGTGAAAAATTTTAAACAAGTATAAAAGTAGACATGAACCTCTAGGTAGCTGTCACTTGAAAGATTGTCAGTTCAGAGCCAATCTGGTTCATCTGTATCCCATTACTTTACCCCTTCTTTCCTCTCTTTGACCTGGGGTTATTTTGAAGCAAATCAGAGTCATCACATTATTGCATTTGTACTAGAACTCTTTTAACATAAAATATCTTGATTTTTTTTTTAAAAAAAAGAAATCAAGATTATTCATTTAGCTTGTCAAATAGTCTTTGAGTACCTATTATAGACCCGCTTGTTGGGAAATGGCCCAGCCTCTTCTAAGAGTTTATTATCTTGTTGGGTATACTTTCATAATAATATAATTAGCATTATCCAAAGCGTTATCCAAATACTGTGTGGTACATATAGTCTGAGTCCAGTATGTTGATGCGGGTGTATCTTCAGACTACAATTCTAGGAGTGGGGCTTCCTGGAGAAAGTGGACCTTGAATAAAGAATATGTACTGTCTGCTTTGGAAGAACGTCTCCACAAGGAGAACATTCCATACATTCCATATGTGGGATGGAAGCCTGAGCAAACACTTATTGGTGGGACCAGCATGATGTGAGAGGAATATAAGGAATCCGATCTCAGTGGAATAAGGTGTTAATTTCTGGGAATGGTGTCCCAGAAGTTAGTGTGGTCGGGTAGAGCTAGATTATGAAAGGTGGGTTCAGTGTCAGGTTGGATGTGGTCTGCTAAGCAGCAAGAGCCATTAGAGGCTGGTAGGGGGCAGAAGATGACACAGTAAAAGAGCTTTTTAGAAAGATTGCTCTTCAGTAGTGTGCAGCATATTTTGGGGTTGACAGTTGAGTGTGAAAAATTAATGTCTAGGCCACAGAGGTAAGTAAGGGGCCATCTGAGAGATGTTAATGCAGAAATTCTACAGGCTTTGTCAGCTAATTGATTCCGTCTTCTCTTTAGTCCCTTATATACAGAAATGACATCAAGATTTTAGAGAATGGAGAACTAAGGAAGCTAGATCTCTCTGTCTTTGATAGTAAACTGCATTTTATTACCTAAGCCCAGCTTTTGGAAAGGAAGTGATATATAATTACTCAAATAACAATGTCAAAAGATTTCAGTAGAAAATAGCTACCAGTGTTTTCAAATACTTTTTCCTATTTTCAGATAGTTTTAGATATTCATTCACTGCAGAAGAAGAGTTTGTCAAATCAAGAATTTTATTACATGATAGTAAGAGATGGAACATATTTCATCTGTAAAAGAGATATTTGTGTCTTATCTGCTTATGTGTGTGTGAGTTCAGAAGGGGTATTAGGAAATTTATGCCTGAACAGCTTATAACCAGTATATATTATTGGGTATCTTTAACGTTTAATTATGACCTGATTAAAGCAGGAGAGATTCTGATGAACGGGCACTAAATATTGCCAGCTCCCTTGAGAGTGGATAAGGTTAGATCAGGCCAAAGAAAAATGTAGGGACATTATTACATGAAAGTTTAGTCTTTATTTTGGTATACTTTGTTTTGCAGAGGTATTATTAAAAACAGATCTGGTTCAGCGGCAGCCACATTTGTTTTATTTGGAATTTTTTAAAGTCTGAGATGTTAGAAGTTATTATTTTCTGTGTTTTGGTTTGTTGATTCTTCATTAAGCCAACTTTGGTTCATCTATTGTGTATTTTTGTTTGTTTTGTTTTTTGAGAGGGCAGTGTCACTGGCCCTCACATATGGGACCCGAACCGGGCCGCTGGCGTCCAAGGCCAGCTCTTAACCACCGCGCCACTGGGCTGGCGATTGTGTATTTTTGGATAGCATGCTTTCTTTGTTTTGTGAAGGAAAACGTCGCATTTTATCTTATAGATCGGGAATGGGGGAAGTAGATTTCTTGCTTCTGGGTTTGTAAATAATAGGTGAATAATTCCGTATTGCCATTTATTCCCTTCCTGCTTCCTTCAGTAGGACATATATTCCCCTCCCCACCGTATTTAGCCTGCGGATCTCAAGAATTCTCACAATTGAGTGAAAACATCTCAGGCTTAGGTGCTTACAACTTCAAAATTAATTTTATCTGAATTTGCCAATCATTTTTGTTCCTGTGATTGTGAAAAGTATGACCTACCATTAATGCTATGCACCTTTTAGTTACTTTAGGTACTTAGTAAGGATAAAGATGATGACGCAATGTGGTACGTCATTGGGAAATATCTGTTTTTCATTGACATTCCTTCCATCCCAAGACCTTAATTCTGGTAATGTGACAGCTATTTTTGACATTTTTTTGCTTCTTTATATAGCTGGTCATGTGTGCTATTTAATATGGTTGCTGTAAGAGAACATTATTGCCCTCTCCTTGGGGGTTTGTTTTAACAGGGGCTTTAATGTGTTCGTTTTGGATTTCAGATTGAACTGAGATCCCCTGTGTGCAGGAGAATCTTGAGAAGGACTACGAGTCCTCTCTCATTGCCTGCCACGCAGTGTATGTGGGGGGAAAGTAAATATCAAATATGAAGTATAGTAGTGAGATGTTCTTCAGTGGTAGCTGCCAATCCATTCTTTTCCCCAGGCAATTTTCATTTAGTTCCCTGGAGTGTGGAGCCACCTATAAGTGTCAGTGGTGAGTGGTGGTGGGGAGAGAAATGGCCCCCTGTTCCTAAAATCTCTCTCAGGTTTTAATAACTTGAATTAATCTCAATTATTAACATGTTGCATATTTTTCATTCATACAATTGTTGGGAGGGAGCTGATTTTGTGTGAGTGGCTTTGGGAGTGCCTTGGATAGCCAGCAGATAGGTGCATTATAAACCCAGGGAAAAAGAGGAGAGGCAGAATATCAAGTGGGAAGACTTCAAATTCTAATAATGGCTACTGTGTATTTTTGCCCAAGGCATTCATGGCGCTGGCTCTTTGCTGCCCTTGGCTGCATACTTCAGGTTTTCTAAGTTAGGCCGTCAGTACTTAGAAAGTCAAAGCTAGTGTCCATGTCGGCTTCTGCATCTTAATCTCTCCAGCTTAAAACCTGACAATTTTTGTGTCTTCTCTCTGCCAGAGGGTAAGGGGAAAGAGAAGAAAACGATAGGTATGGTACACCCCATCTGCTCACATATTGGGGGTGTGTGGTTTTAAGATATTTTAATGGAAGAACCTCTGCCTTTCCTTTTTAATTTTATGTAATGAGTTATAAAATAGCTTGATGAATCTTCAGAAACTTTTTGAAAGGTCTATAGCCATAGAGTTGGTGATAGGTTGAAGAGTACCTATATGAGTTAGATGCTTAGTGGAACTTCTTTGGAATTTTTTGCTTCTACTGCAATCTTTTCTGTTATACTGGACGTTGTTCTAGATGTGATCTTGCTTCCAAAAAGTAAAGTTAGTAGTCTGTCTTTAAGATAGTTACTTACCTGCGTTGTATTCAAGTCTGTTTTGATCCTGATGAAAATAAGTATGACAGGAAAATACTTTAAATAGAACATTTGTTTGTCTTGTGTCACCATATATTCTTTTATCGTGCCTATCAAATACTTTCAGCAGCTTTGGAGAACTCTGAATCATATATGTTGTGTTTGTGTTTATAGCTTGTGCTTTTTATTATATACTGCTAAATTCTAGAGTTTTTAGATTTGGCATGATATTAAAGGAAATATCACTCTTCAGTATTTGGAGTACAGGGCTAACTTCAATGATTTGTTATAATTGAACATAGTTTTCAGTGTTTTCCATGCAAGCCCTTTGAACTCTCCCAATTTTTTATTTATTGCTCCTATGGGAAGTATACGCTGTAGTATGGAGCCAGACTGCCGGAGTGTGAATCTTGGCTCTACCACTTAATACTTGTCAAACCCAGAGCAAGTTACCTTTTACCTTATCTGGGCCTCAGCTTCCTCAGTTGTAGGATGGAGATACTAGGATTGCTGTACAGAATAAATGAGTTAATATACATAAAGTGCTTGGAATAGTGTTTGGCAAATAGTAAGCACTGTGTAAGTGTTTGCTATTTTTATACATTTCAAAGGATCAATTAACAATCTATTTTTGAACATTTACCTTTTTATTCAATGTGCTTTAGTATGCTTAGATACTGGACATATGTTTTTAGTAGTTATTTGATCAGCTGGAAACACAGGTAATATGTTTGAGGGGCAATCAAAGAATTGGCCTTCCTGGAATTTTTTTGAATCATGGGGTAATGGTAAATGAACGTGGATAGGTATGATGGAAAATATTATGGAGTGCTTTGAACTGAGGCAGAGAAATTTAGATGTGGTAGATAAGGGGAGTCATTGCAAGGTTTGTTTTTTACTTTTTAAAGTCAGGAGAGAGTGATGTGTTTAAAATAGTGTTTAAGGGAAGATAGTTTTGAGTGTTCTTGGTAACATAGAAGTTTTTTTTTTAATTTTTGTCCTCTTCACTGGTCTAGCCAGTGACCCACACGTGTGCCTGGTAGAGAAAGCGAAGGCGCTCAGTAAATATTTGTTGGATGAATGAACCTTAAGGGAAGCTGAGTTAGCAGAAAGAGAAGCACAAAGGACCCTAATTAAACTTTTTATACCCCTACCTTTAAGGGGTAGAAGTGAAAAAGTTATTGTTAAAGGTACAATTAGAGAGAGGAAAATGGGAAAGTATAAGTCTCAGAAAACAGATTTTCTAGGAGAGAGAAGTCACAGATAGGGATAGGAAGAAGCTTGATGTCACTTCTACTTCAAGAAGAAAAGAAACTGACATAACCTAACACAACATTCAAGGAGAATGAGAGTAGTTAAGCCCTCTGGCTTGTGGTGTGATAGTCGCTAACCACATTGGAGCTGTTTCAGTAGGCTGGGGGTATAACTGGGAATGTAAATCAAACCGGGGGATGCCAAGGAAGGTCGTAAGTGGAGATTGTCGGTAAAGACCACTCAGTCTAGAAAATGTCTGGTACAATGACAAGAAGACATTATAATAGCAGCTTTCCTAGTTATTGGATGTGTGTTTCAGAGATGTGTATTAGAGATGAGAAAACTTGAGGCAGTTGGTGCTGGATGTTAAGTTTTACAGTAGACAAGTAGGCTGTTTCAGGCCTCTGCTACTTGCTGACTGTAATCTTGAGGCAGTGGTAGCACCTATTTCATAGATCTATGGTGAGGATTAAATTATTGAATCTTTTGGAAACACTTAGAACAGTGCTTGGTATGTGGTAAACGTTTGATAAATGTTAGCTGTTACTGTCGTCCACTGCTATAGTAAAGAGTAGGTAGGATTGGAGGCTCGAAGAGAAGACATAGAAAAATAAAGAAATTAATCAAATTAGTGCCAAGTAGTAGCAAGAACTAAATGAAAAGGCCTTAGCACCTTTGTCCTGGCTGTTCCCTCTGTCTGGAGAACACTTTTCCAAATATCCACATAGCTCTCTCAGTTTCTTCAGACCTTTGTTCAAATCGTCTCCTTTTCACTAGGCCTACCCTGACTATTTACAGTTAAGCTACCAGTCTCCTCTTCATTATTTGCATTGTTTTACTTTTTTCTGTAATGCTTATCTTCAAATATATAAGCCACTTATTCATAATATATGTACTGTTTGTTGTTGATCTGCATCTACTAGGGTGGGGATGGATGTTTCCTGATGTAGCCCAGGTCCTGGGAATAGTACTTGGTACACAGTCGGTGCTCAGTAGATGCTTTAGGAATGAGTAAGTTATTTTACTGTTGAAGTTGAGTGGATAGAGAAATGAGTTCAAGGACTGGTAATACTTTTTCAGAGGAGAGTCAGTTTTCTGAGATGGACGGACACCACATAAAAGTTGTCCTCCAAGACGTCCTCTTCTTCCTCAAATGAGTTTTGAGTCATTTTGATACTGGTTTTCCTGGAAATCACTTGGGAATCCCATTTAGCTGAGGCAAGAAAAATGTAAGATATATTTCTTTTTTTGCTACAATAGTTATATTTTACATTTGATTAGTTAATAAAAGCTTATCTTTTGAGTGCTCATTAAGATGCTAGGAACTGTTTGTTTTATTAATTTAAAAAAATTGTACAGCAAGCTTACCCAGCGCCTTGTAGTTTCCTCGCAAGCCGTCACTCGGGGTGAAGGGAAGCCTTTTGCACGGAGACTAAGAGCACGCGCCCCAGACTGCTGTGTTCTCTTCCCAGGGAGACCCCCCCACATGCCCACAGCCTGGTCACTATACTTGCCTGAAGTTCCACAGAACTGAGCTTATTATGATGTCCTTTATCCCTTTTTATGTTGTCACCATCAGTCTCTCAGGTGACACTCATGTCTTACCCTTTAGTCACCACGGTGTTCCGAATGATGATCTCTATCTTTTCACTCCTCTCCATCGGTAGCAAAATTTCCTGTATCCTTGTTTTTTTCTCTGAACATTTCCTGTACTTCCTACTTTGCTGAAGAGACTGATTCCTCTGCAGCTATCTTACATGTTGGCTATTAAGTTTTTCATTTTTTTATTAATTAAAAAAAAAATTTCAATTACAGTTAGCATTCAGTATTATTTTGTATTATCTATATTTTCAGCTCATTCTAACTAGTACCCCAACTCAGCAATCTTACTGTCGTTAGGACCCCCAGTCCGCAGAGTATATTTTCACTGTCCTTCGCCCCCTTAATTACCTTTCTTCCTTACCTAGCATACATTCATTACCTAGTGATCAGCTATTATAGTCATTCCCTTTAATATGCCCTCGACTCCCTTGCCCCTTTCTTCTTCATACTTACTAGGCAAAACCTCAACCTTAAGTAAATCAAATTCTCTGAGTACTTCATGTCTGCACCAATTGCAAGTAACTGAAGAAAAATATAATGATATGACCAGTCTTACTTTAAATTCATGGTAAGAAACCTCAGGGTGGCCCTTTATATTGCCTGGCACTCATAGTCTATTTCTTAGCTTATTCAGTTTCCCCACTCCTAGATGTCTTAGTAGTATACTCTTGCCTTTCTCCTTAAACTTTCACCTCTCCCCCTCATGTTCACTCTCAGTTGATGGACCCACTTTCTACTTCACTGAGAAAATAGGAGCAGTCAGAAGAACACTTAGACTCCACACCACTCTGTGCACCTACCCCTCTCTCTGACAGACCTTGCTGGCCTTCAGTAGATGCACTGTCTTTGCTTCTTTCTCATCCCAGCTCCTCTGGTTAATGTGCTTGTTCTAGTTGTTTTCTCATGTTCTCTCTTATACCTATTATAATCAGGCTTTCGTTCCTGTCATTATACAAAATTGTTTTTGTTCAGGTCTCCCAGCAATGACATTGTTAAATCTAGTAGTTAGTTTTTCATCTTATATGATCAATATACAATTGATAAAGTTACTTTCTCTCTTGATATACTTATTTCACTTGCCTTTTAGAATACTACATCCTCAAAACTCATTAGCTGCTGCTGCTTCGTCTTTCCTGGTGGAAATCCCTCTGTTTGCCTCTCTCCATTATTGGAATATGGAATATCCCAGGGCACAGTCCTTGATTCTTTTCTCTATCTACCCTCGCTAACTTGGTGATCTCTGCTAGTGCCATTGCTTTGAATACTTTCTGAATGTTGATGTCTCAGATTTCTCCAGTTCAGACCACTCTCCTGAACTCCATATTTGTATATTTAGTTGCCTCAATATTGGCACTTGAATCGCTATTATATATCTCAAACTCAACATGTTAAAAATGGAATCTTACTCTTCCCTCCGAAATCTGCTCCACCCCCACATACAGCCTTCCTCATCTCAGTTGTTGCTCAGGCCAGAGATCTTGGAAGCATTCTTGATTCTGTTGCTTTCACATCCCACGTTCATTCTTCCCATCAGGAAATTGTTGGCTCTACCTTTAAAACATACCCAGAATCCAACCAGTTTTTACCATTTCCATAGCCTTCATTGTCTCTTGCTGGGTACTTGCAGTAGCCTTTTCACCGATTTCCTGCTTTTACCCTTTTCTCTATAGTCTGTTACTAACACAGCTGTCAGAATGATCCTTTGAAAATGTACATCAGATGGCAAGAGATTTTGCTCCATGTTTAAGAAGTTTCATGAGTTGATAAGATTAGCGATTATTCTAGTTCATCTTTCACTAAATCTCCTTGGCTTGGAAGTCATCTTTAATGTAGGCTTCTGATTTTTGCCGGTTATGAGTGGGAAAGGAGTTGTCAGGGATGGGTCAGGCCGCCTTCTTTTCTTCTCATTAAACTCTACCCTACACACAGGAAAACTTAACACCTAATATCCCCAAAGAAATTGGAAAGAGAGGGTCTGAGTTGGTTGCTATTCTGACAGGTTGCTTTGAATGGAAGACTAGACCACCCTTTCTTAATAAAGGTCTGTTATTTTACTACTACCTCTAACCTCCTATTAGCAACAATTGGGTTCCTCCTAATCCCTAATCACATTTAGTGTCCTCCCTCTGTTCCTACCGTTTCTCTGTTTTTTCCTACTTCCAGATAGAAATGTTGTATTTCTATCTTGTATTTCTATAAGACTTTTGGCTCTATTTAAATTGGTATTTTATACTTTAAAAACTCTTCTTTCAGATATCCTGAAACCCATTCTTAAGGGCCCCATGTGAATTAGTTTTACTTTTGTTAACAAGGTTTCCAACAGAATGATACTGAACATGATAGTACAAGGGAATTGATACAAATAGGAGTAAGAGAAATCATGTGTAAAATTATGGGGAAATGGAAAGATATTTTTAGTGGGTATTGTGAATACTTGTCATAATGTTAATGATTTTTAGAGGAGTTGTGTGTGTGTGTGTGTGTGTGTGTATATATATATATCTAGAGGAGTTATATTGTATATATATAAAGAAGCTTGGAGATTGGTTGTCAAAAAAGAACCTCACAGTTCATTTCTTTTATCTCTTTGCCAGGCTGGGCATCGAACTGCTGTTGCTCAGAGCTCACCTCACACTCTTTTTTTTTTTTTTTTTTGAGGACAGTGTCCTGGCCTTCATATGTGGGATCCGAACCGGGGCTGCCGGCTTCCCAAGCCAGCGCCCAACCACCGCGCCACTCGGCCAGCCCCATCACCTCACACTCTTGAGCGAACTCTTAACCAACTGAGCCACTCGGCCGGCTAGTATTAACTTTCTTAAGCCCTGTTTTCTTTGTCTTTTTTAACCAATTGACTTTTGCCATATCTTGCTACATAAGC
Organism: Aselliscus stoliczkanus; assembly: GCA_033961575.1. Classification (NCBI taxonomy): domain Eukaryota; kingdom Metazoa; phylum Chordata; class Mammalia; order Chiroptera; family Hipposideridae; genus Aselliscus; species Aselliscus stoliczkanus. The sequence continues at coordinate 80,668,050 of CM066740.1, read as the reverse complement.
ACAAGTTATTCTTTCTCTACATTGCCTGGAAGAATTTTGAAGGAATTTAAAATCAAAGTACCAGGGTTGATCTTATATTGACTTCTTAATATTAGGACTATTAATAGTACGTTTTATAATCTTCCATTAACATATAATTTTAAAACTTACAGGCAGTTTGTATCTGGTGAAAAAAATGGATTGAAAAATTACATATGAGAAAAGAGATTTTTGTCTGTTTGAACATAAAACTCAGCAAACAAATAAAGGCAAAAACATCTGCACTGAATCTGCTGTCACTGATTTTATAAACTTTGATAAACTTGGACATTTGCAGTCATTACTGCTGTACCCCCACCACTGCCACCATGTTATAATACTTTAAAGGTTTAAGTTTATGGTTTTATTTATATTACCTTTTTGATCTGTTGAAAAAAAGATTTATGTTGGGTTCAATGACTGCTTTTTAGTTGTAAGCCTTGAACTATGTTTAAAAACAAATGGCATATGGCTGAGATCTGGGTAGTTTTTAAGTGAACACCTGATTATTGAGTAGTTGTGGATTATTTTAAAAGGAGATTTGACTTCTGAGCTCCAAAATATATTTCAAAATAATCCATAATTGTCATAAAGGCATTAACATAAATGACTTTGTTAGGCATTTGAAAATTATTTACTGGAGTGCTATTATTTTTATTATTCTCATTCAAAGTTTGGGCCAACAAGCTTGAATCTTTTTGCTTTTTAAATGAGTGAAATTGATAAGAAAGGTTTTATAAACAAGGATAATTAGGGGAAAGAAGATACCTAGGGAGAAAAGAATCGAGATAATGTAGATAATAGGAGTTGTGGGAATGAAGAAAAGTCAACTCATTAAATTCACATTCTTAGATGCTCAGTGGAAGGACAACTTGATAGATTTGGGTAGACTGAAATAAAATTTTGTTCCTTGACATTTTTTTTTGGATCTTTTACCTTTTTGGTTCCTCCTGTAAGTTTTGAGGATAGGCCTGATCTCTTTTGGCTGTGTAGACTTAGGTTTGGATTTCTCCATAAGAATAATTCCTGAATACACCTATGTTGTGTATATAAAACGTTTTTTCTTTTTTTATTGCTGAGTAGTATTTCATGGTGTGGATATACCACATTTTGTTTAACATTTACCTGTTGGATATTTGTGGTGTTTCCAGTTTTTTGGCTCTTAACTAAATGGAGCTGTTTTGAACATTTGTATATAGATTTTTGCGTGAACATAAGTTTCATTTCTTTAGAATAAATGCTGGGTCATCTGGTAAGTGCATATTTAGTGTTTTTTTTTAAAGAATTTTATTGGGGAATTGGGAGAGGGGAACAGCGTTGGGGATTTGGGGAAGGGGAACAGACAAGTTGCTGTCTTTTTGTTCTTTTGTTGCGGAGGACGTTACTTCACTGGCCCATGTTGGTATCCTCATTGCGTTCTTCCCGGATGAGGCAAATCGGTCGCTGGCCTCTGGATGGTCGCTCACCGCGGCTATTGGCAGCTCATGCTGGCTGCCAGCTGCTCATGCTGGCTGCCGGCCACTCACTGTAGCCTATGGCAGCCCACTGCAGCAGGGGCTGCAGCCTACACCGTCGCTGGGGCTCGCAGCCCGGCTCCAGGTGGAGCTGTTGTTAGCTGTAGAGGGCAGTGTCACTGGCCCTCATATGTGGGATCTGAACCGGGGCCACTGGCGTCCCCAAACCAGCTCTTAATCAATTCGCCAGTCGGCCGGCCCATATTTAGTTTTTAAAAAAGCCTCAAGGCTATTTTCTACAGTTGCTGTATGATTTTGCATCCCCACAAGGAGCATATGAGTTTCTCTGCATTCTAATTAGATTGAGTGTTATCCGTGTTTTTTATCGTAGTCATTCACATAAGTGTGTAATGATATCTCATTGTAGTTTTTAATTTGTACTCCCTAATGGCTAAAGATGTAGAGCGTTTTTTCATGTGCTCGTTGATGATTTCTGTATCCTCTTTGGTGAAATTTCTGTTTATGTCTTTTGCCCATTTTCTAATTGGATTTTTTTTTTCCTGTTGAGTTTTGAGGGTTCTTCATATATTCTAGATACAAGTTCTTTGTCTAATATGTGGTTTGCAAATATTTTCTCCCTGTCTGTAGTTTGGTTTTTCATCCCCTTCTTTGGTTTTCAGAGCAAATGTTTTTAATTTTGTTGAGACCCAATATGTCAGTGCTTCCTTTTAAGTATTGTGCCTTTTGTGTCAAGTCTAAGAACTTTTTAAAGAACTTTATTTCAAAGTCTTGAAGATTTTTCTCTAAATTTTTTTCTAAAACTTTTATAATTTCACATTTAAGTTTATAATTCATTTTGAGCTAATTTTTGTATAAGGTAGGAGGTTTAGGTTGAAGTTCTTTTTTTCTTTTTAAGTCTAGTTGCTCCAGCACCTTCTGTTCGAAAGGCTATCTTTCCTCCATGGAATTGCTTGTATACTGTGGTCAAAACTCCATTGGACATATTTGCGTGGACCTATTTCTAGGTTTTCTATTCTGTTCCAACCATTTATATGTCTATCTCCCCTTTAGGACCACACTGTTTTGATGACTGTAGCTGTTAGTAAGACGAAGCATTCTGAAGAATGATTCTTCTTCCCACTTGATTCATGGTTTTCAAAATTGCTTAGGTCTCATAGGACCTCTTCATTTCCATACAAATTTTAGAATAAGCTATTTATCTATACCTACAAATAAAAGTCTTTCTGGGATTTTGCTAGAAATTGCATTATACTTAAAGATCAGTTTGGGAAGTATCGATTTCTTTACCTAATGTTGTGTCTTCCCGTCAGCAAACATGGTCTCCAATTATTTAGATCTTTGATTTCGTTCAGCATTTTGTAATTTTTGGTATACAGATCCTGCACATGTTTTGTTAGATTTATATCTAAGTATTTCATTTTCTTTGGAGCAACAGTAAATGGCCTTGTATTTGCAATTTAGGTTTTTCACATGTTTATTGTTAGTGTATATGAATGTGATTAATTTTTTTGTATTAATCTTGTATCCTGTGACCTTGCAGAACTCTCTTATTAGTTTCGAGATTTTTTGGGTAGATTCCTTGGGATTTTCTAGGTAGAAAGTTATGTCACCTGCAAACAGTTTTTTTTTTCCTCTGTTCCAATCTGTTTGCCTTTCATTTCCTTTTACTTTATTTGCTGGTTAGAGCTTCTATAACTGTGTTGAATAAGATTGGTGAGAGCAGCTATCCTTGCCTTGTACTTGAGCTTGGGGGGAAGCGTATAGTTTTCATTATTAAGTTGTGGTGATAGCTGTGGGATTTTTATAGATGTTCTTTATCAAGTTGAGGAAGTTCCCTACTATTATTAGTTTACTGAAAATTTTTATTGTGAATTTTGTCAAATGCTTTTTCTGTTTCATATCAATTGATATGATTACATAATTTTTATGCCTTAGCCCTTTGATATGGTAGATTACACTGATTAATTTTCAACTGATCAACCAGCCATATATACCTAGAATGAATCCCCAAAATCTTTTTATTTATTGCTGGATTGTATTTGCTAATATTTTGTTTAGGGTTTCATATCTAAGTTTGTGAGAAACATTGGTCTAAAGTTTTTGTTTTTTGGTACTATGTTTGTCTGGTTTTGGTGCCAGCGTAATACTGGTCTCATAAAATGAGTTGGCAAGTATTCCCTCCTCTTTTCTGGAAGAGATGGTCTAAAATTAGAATTAACTCTTTAAATTTTTTTTTTTTTTTTTTTTGAGAGCAGTGTCACTGGCCCTCATGTGGGACTGAACCGGGGCCGCTGGCTTCCCAAGCCAGCGCTTAACCACCGCTCCACTTGGCCGGCCCAACTCTTTAAATTTTTGATAAAATTGTTCATTGAAGCCTGATATTTTAAACTATGAATTGAATTTATTTATAGCTATACGACTATTCAGATTATGTTTCATCTTGATTTAGTTTGGGTAATATGTGGTTTCTGAAGAATTGATCCATTTTTTCTAAGTTGTTGAATTTATGAGAATAAAGTTATTCTTAGTATTTCCTTATGTCTTTTTAATGGCTGTGGGATCTGTAGTGATAATACCCTATTTCATTCTGATATTTATGATTCCTGTCCCCCCCCTTTTTTGTTATTCTTACCAGAGGCTTATCAATTTCATTTATCTTTTTTACAAAGAATCAGCTTTTTGTTTTATTTTTCTCTATTTTTAGTTTTATTGATTTCTACCTCTTATTATTTCCTTCCTTCTGCTTGCTTTGAGTTCATTTTACTGTTATTTTTGTAGTTTCTTGAGGTAGAAAGGAAGATTATCGATTTAAGATTTTTTTTTTTAAATGTAAGCGTTTAATGCTATACATTTTCCTCTGGGCACTGCTTTAGCTGCATTCCATGAATGTTGATAAGTTGTGTTTTCATTTTTCCTAGCTCTGTGTATTTTTAAAATTTCCTTTGAGACTTCCTCTTGGGCTTATGTTGTTAAATTTCCAAGTGTGTGTAGGTTTATTCAATTCTAGTTGTATTCCATTATGGTCAGAGAATATACTCTGTATGAGTTCAGTTCTTTAAAATTTGTTGAGGTTTGTTTTGTGGGCTAGGATATTGTTCATCCGAATGAATGTTCCATGGGCATTTGAAAAGAATGTATGAATGTATGTTTTCCTTCTTCTTGTTGACTCTACCTAGTTTTATTGGAATACCACTTACTCTTTCTGTTCAACTCTCACTTGACTCCATGCCCCCATGTATTGAGTTGTCGAAAAAGTCATGACATTTTTTCTATGTTTTTTGTTGCAAAAATGCGTCATGACTTTTCCGACAACCCAATATTCTATTTGGTTTATATCCCTTATTATTGGTTTGGTTAGCATCATTGACAATTGCTTTCTTTTTATTCTTATTTTTCCCCTTAGAATTCTTTATTTATTTTCCATAATTTCTTTATTTTCATGTCCCATGTCTCATATGACAGTTAATATAGTTGTAAACAAAATTTAATATTCTTTGTTCTAAATAATTACTAGTTTTTGTCTTGGCAATGTAATTTGTGCTTACACTAGTGGCAAATTGACCTTGAAATATACTACTCCAAGGTGAAATGTGGTGGTGTGTTTTTTTTTATTCTTTCTAACGGCACTCACAAAGTATGATTCACTGGATAAACTTGGATGGAATTAGAAATTAGATGCTAAGCAAATATTACTAGGCATTAAATGGGAAGAAGATTTGTGTCCTCAAGGCACTTTCTGAGACAGAACATAAATGCCTCTGGTTTCAATAATAATAAGACAATAGAGACCATGGTTAATGGAGAAGTATTATAGGAATTCAGGAAAGGAGTAAAGAATGTGGACTGGTTTAATTTATGTGGCTTTGTGAAATTGAATGAGTGGTAGATAGGTTGAGGAAGGAAGTTGACAACGAAACATGGGAACCCTGTATATATAAGGGGACTACTAAACCAAATGAGCCTGGCCTGTGGGAAGGAGAGTGAGGAGGAGATTCTCAGAAGCCGTAGGGTTATGCAATACTACAAAGGTAAAGAGACGGCACCCGAGTACCAAGCAAGAATTCAAATTTGAGCAAGAGGTAGTAGCTGATTTAAAGGCTCTTAATCTGAAGAGCGACTTGAAGGATGAAGTATAAAGCAGTGGCATAACCTGACAGCTTGCTAGAAGTGCAAAATCTGATATACCTCAGACCCACAGAATCAGAATCTGCATTTTTAATGAGATACTCAAATGATTTATAGGTATGGTCAGGTTTGATAAGCACTGTTCTGAAGACAAGTTAATCAAACAAAACTGTGTTGGATTCCAGAAGGGAGAGAGATTTCATTTAGATCCTATGTTAGCTAGTTGAAGTGGAGACCAAAGGGCATATAAGAGAGAGTTAATAAAGGAATACAATCAATAGGATTTAATGACCATTTAGGACCCTCCATTCTCTGAATGGAGGAGAGTGCTAAATTGCAGATAGGGATCATATTTTGGCATTGGGCAACTGAAAACTGGGTGGGCCATTGACAGGAAATAAAAAGCGTTGGGTGGCATCAAAAGCTGTGATTATTCTTTACTCCCTAGGCCACCAGAATTTTTTGTTAACAGAAAATCAGCATAATAACAACAGTGGAGAAAACCCTGAAAAAGGAATGCAAAAAACCTGGTATCCTCAATCCTAAAACAAACATTATTATTATTTTTTTTTTTTTTTAAAGATTTTATTGGGGAATTGGCAGAGGGGAACAGCGTTGGGAAATCGGGGAAGGGGAACAGACAAGTTGCTGTCTTTTTGTTCTTCAGTTTAGTTGCGGAGGATGTTGCTTCACTGTTGGTATCGTCATTGCGCTCTTCCCGGATGAGGCAGATCGGTCGCTGGCCTCTGGATGTCGCTCACCGCGGCTATTGGCAGCTCACTCTTGGCTGCCAGCCGCTCACGCTGGCTGCGGGCCACTCACTGTAGCCTATGGCAGCCCACACCATCACCGGGGCTCGCACAGCCCAGCTCCAGGTGGAGCTGTTGTTAGCTGTAGAGGGCAGTGTCACTGGCCCTCATGTGGGATCCGAACCGGGGCCGCTGGCATCCCAAAACCAGCGCTTAACCAATGCGCCACTCGGCCGGCCCTATTTTTGTTTATTTTTGCATGTTATCTTGATTTTTTTATTAATATGTGAATTTGTTTTTACATAGTTCTACTAACTATAAAGTCATTTTATATAGTTCAAAAATTATGTAAATATTTTTTATTTCTTCATAATTTAGTTTAAAGGGCTTTTTCCCATTATGAAATGCATACACTCAAAAATTTTAAAATGCAAATTTAAAATAAGTGATTCCAGTGTTTACATTTTAGATTGGTAAGGATTAAAATGTTTGGTTCTGATAGGTTTTAGTGAGAATGTAGATTGGTGCAACTTTTGAAAAGACAATTTAGCAAAGTTTGTGAAAGCTAAAAATTGTACATACCATGTTTGATCCAGAAATTTCATTTCTAGGAATTAGTTCTATAGATCTAGGGATATTAATCTATAGGCTGATTCATCAAGTTTACCAATTCTTTCTATCGGTGTATTCAGGAAAATATTTTTTCTAATGAACACGGACAAAATTACATTATTTCATGGGAAAATATTTCAGTTTACTCTGATTTCTTTAGTCCTTTGAGAATTCTGTTTTTTCCAACATTTTCTGATGTTTTTACAATCTTTTAGAAAGTTATTTATTTATTTATTTTTAGCATTTTGGTCTTTTTAGGATTCTTTTGTCAATTTCGAAGTGCATATATTAACTCTGCCTTTTTATGTTTTTGATTAAAATTTACAGCTATTTATACTGGATGGTTTGATTTTAATGCTTTTGAGGATTTTTGATGAGATTTGGTTGATAATTTTCCTTTTGTTCTTATAACATTTTATTATGCTTATTCATTTCTAGAAGTTTATTTCTTCTATTGTAGATTGTCAAATTTATTGGCATTTAATTGTACATAGTATTCTGTAATAGTTCTTTGTATCTTTGTGATGTCAGATGTAACTTATCTTTTATTTATGATTTTATTTGGGCTTTTTTTCTTGATGAGTTTGACTAAAAGTTTGTTGTTTTTGTTTATCTTTTCAAAGAATCAGCTCTTAGTTTTAATGATCTTTTCTCTTATTTCTTTGATTTCTATTTCATTTATTTCTGTCCTGATCTTAACTATTTCCTTTGTTCTGTTTAGTTTGGGTTGTGTTTTTTTGTTGTTTTCCTTATTTTTTTAGGTGTAGAGTTACATTATTTATTTGGGATTTTTCTCGTTTGTTGAGGTGGGCCTGTATAACCATAAGCTTCCTTCTTAGAACTGCTTTTTCTGAATTTCACAAATTTTGAGGAGTTGTGTTTTCATTTTCATTTGTTGCGAGATAGTTTTTGATTTCTTGTTTGATTCCTCTTTGATCCAATGGTTGTTTAGTAGGCTGCTGTTTACTCTCCACATATTTGTGTTGTTTTTAGTTTTCTTCCTGTAGTTGTTTTCTAGTTCGATGACATTGTGGTCAGAAAAGATGCTTCATGTGATTTCAACCTTTTTTAATTTATTGAGGCTTGTTTTGTAGCCTAATATATGATCTATCATGGACAATGTTCCATGAGCACTTAAAAAAATGAGTATTCTTCAGTTTTTGGATAAAATGTTCTATAAACGTTTACTAAATGGAACTAGTCTAAAGTGACACTTAAGGCTATTATTTCCTTACTGATTTTCTGTATAGATAATCTATCCATTGATGCCAGTGGGGTATCAAAATCCCCTGTTATTATAATGTAGATTTCTTCACATCCATTGATAATTGTTTTATGTATTTAGGTGCTTTTATGTTGAGTACATAGATATTTATGATCATTATATCCTCTTCCTGGATTGACTCCTTTATAATTATGTAATGCCCTTCTTTGTTGTTTTTTTTATATTTTTGTTTTCAAGTCAGTTTTGTCTGATATGAGTATTGCTACTCCAGCTATCTTTTCATTTCTTTTGCATAAAATATCTTTTTCTATCCCTTCACTTTCAGTCTGTATGAGTCTTTAGATTTGAAGTAAGTTTCTTGTAAGCAGCATATGGATGGGTCATGTTTTTTAATCCATTCATCCACCCTTTGTCTTTTTATTGAAGCATTTAACCCCTTTACATTTAAAGTAGTTATTGATAAATAGGTACTTATTGCTATTTTGTTGTTTTTTGGTTTTTATACTTCTCTGTTCCTTCCTTCTCTTGATCTCTTTCTTTGTGGTTTGCTGTTTTTCTTTAGTGTTTTTTTTGGATTCCTTTTGCATTGGTTTTTGTATATCTTTTGTAAGTTTTTGGTTTATGGTTACCATGTAGTTTATGTATATTGTTCTCTGTCTTACAGCAGTCTTCTTAAAGCTGATAGGCATTAAAGTTCAAATATATTCTACAAGGACTACATTTTTACTCCACCCTCTACACTTTGATATTGATGTCATGGTTTACATCTTTTTGTGTTATATATTTCCTAACTAGTTTGAGTTGAGCTTTATACTTTTTTTTCTTTTGACCTTTGTAGTCGCTTTTTAAATGTCCAATTTGCTGTATTTATTAAACATTTGGCTTTGCATGTGAGACTTCTTTTCCTTTCTCATATTTTCTATTTCTAGTTATGGCCTTTTCTTTTCTGCTTAACATAAAGCTGGTTTAATGGGGATAAACTCCTTTAGTTTTTGCTTGTCTGGGATGCTCTTGATCTTTCTTCCAATTTCAAACATTAACCTTTCTGTCCTCTTCTGGGATCAGTCTAATACGAATGTTTGAGCGTTTGATGTTATTTCAGAGGTCTCTTAAACTATTCTCGTTTTTAAAAATTCTTTTGTCTTTTTGCTGTTCTTGATTAGTTGATTTCCACTAGTTTGTCTTCCAGTCGGTGATCCGTTGTTCTTCTATATTAGCTAATCTGTTGATTCCTTCTAATGTATTTTTCATTTCAGTTACAGTATTCTTCAGGTCTGCTTGGTTGTTTCTAAGTCTTTGTTGAAGTTCTTTCTACGTTCCTATATCCCACTTTCAGGTTTGGCGCATCTTTATGACCATTTCTTTGAATTCTTTATCAGGCAAATTACTGTATTATCTCCGTTTCCTTAGGACTTTTTTTCTGGGGACTTTTCTTATTCCTTCATTTGAAAGATATTCTTCCATCTTTTCATTTTGTTTGACTGTTTCTATTTGTTTATATGAATTAGACAAAATGTCATCTAGTCTTAAAAAGTGTCCTTATGTTGAATTGGCCTTTGAGTAGGCTGTGTGTGCTGGGGGGTTTTGGCAAGCCAGTAGGAGCCTAGCGGGTGCTTAAGGCGTCCATGGCACTGGCCTGTTGAGCCTGAGTGGCTCTGGGTGGGAGGCCACGGGTAGTAATGCCCCATTGGTCTTGCTTGCTCACTTCGTTTGGGGTGAAATGGACCCAGACAGTGTGCCTGGGAATTTCCTGCAGCAACCTTGCAGGTAGGTCACAGTACCCGGATAGAGCCCCTGCCCACCTTATGGAGATGGAGTGAGCAATCAACAATGGTGCTCATGTGCACCTCCAAACCCATAGATTCGCTGGAGAACTCCCATGGTTCCCCAGCCTCTCTATACAGTCTTTCTCTTGTTTCTTGTCAGTGGCCTGTGTAGAAGCAACCTCCGCGTAGGCTTTAATGCCAGGTAGTTTGGGGAAGTGGGTTGGGCCTGGGCAGGTGCTTGTGTGCCTTGGGGCATTGGTTTGTCAGACTGGAGCAGCTCCAGGCTGGGAGACGTGGTTCATGTGGTGCTGCCCTGTTCCTGTTTGCTCCCTTTATTAGGAGGTACAGGCTCTGGGCAGTGTAGCTGGGAACTTGCTGTGGTGATTTGGCAGGTAGGCCAAAGCACCGGAACAGAGCCCCTGCCAGTGGCAGTGGAGAGGAACAGAAACAGCGGCGTTCATTGGCTCCTCCACCCCAGACAGTTCCTGCGGCTCCCAGCCTTCTCTCTGTTTGGTCTTTCTCTCTTGTTTGTTGTTCAAGAAGCTCTTTTCCAGCCCTCATTGTCTCGCAGGAGTAATTGCTCTCTCTATATGTGTATATTTGAGTTTGCTCATAGGCGGGGCGAGCTTAGCGTCCACCTGTGCTGCTATCTTGGACCACCTCCTCCTTTTTTGCATTAGTTTATTTTATGTATCATAACACTAGTGTTTTATTGTTGTCATACTTTCTGAAATACGATGGTGATATAAAATAAACTTATAAACACCATTTTTCATGGTCACTTAATATTCCATTATATTTCTGATGGGAAGGCACTGTGGTGTGTATTGCACATTGATTGCCTGGGTTGAACGCTGATCTTGTGGGTTGGTTGAATAGTCTCTTTTTGCCTCATGGGTTCATATCTGTCACTCTCAAAGCTCCCTAATGGGTTGAAGATGATGACCTCCTTGGGTAGGAAAACCTTCCCCCATTGAACATTGTGTATTTATCAGTTTTTGATATTCTACATGGAGTAATAGTTTACCTTTTTAACTGAGTATCATTTTGACCTAGTAGATATATTGACCCTCCAAGGATACTAGGAATACAAGCATTTTAATCAGTCATGCCAGCATTAGTAAATTTTAATCAGATTATCTTCTATGGAAAACTACATTAATTCATTGAAATTTATTGGTCAGTTTTCCACATCGTTACATTAAATGTTTTCATACTTTCTTTTTCCAATTTGTTTTTTTTCGTCAAATTATTTTTCTGGGCTAGAGTCTTTCCATTTTACATTTAGAATGAACATTTAATTTATTGGTTAGATTTTTGTTTTTAATTAACTTGGCAGATTATAGCTTTGGTATTTGTTAGTTTTTGTTTAAACTTCTACCAAATTCAGTTTGTCTATGTATTGTACACTGAAATTTTGTCAAGAAGAGTTGACTCATCAATTTTTAGACAGCAGCATATTTTACTATGCAGTTTTAGTCATGGTCTGCTCAATTTTATTGATTAGCTTTGCCATTAATATTCTTTATGAATTGGAAAAATTTGTTTTATTTCTTAAGTATCCTATGAGAAAATTATAACCAGTTTTTATTTGCTATTATAGGACTGCTAACTCTATTGTCATATTCAGTGAGTTTCAGAATTCTTCTTTAATTCTTTTGTATTTCAGTTGCCTTCACCCTAAAACTATTGGTCAAGATATTGGTCTCCTTTATTTTGGGAGCTCCCTTTTCCAGTGATGTAATTTTAAAACAAAGTATTCCGTGTGCATGTGACTTATCTGTATCTTTGGTAAAATTTTGTTCTGTACTTGTCATTGGTGGTTCTATCACATAGGCAACAGCTGTGGGGTACAGCAAGTCATTTTGGGTGTCGGAAATACAAATCTTCATACTGACTTAAACCAGACTTCAGCATGTTTATATTGACTGCTAAATTGTATTACCTGCACCCTCAATTACTAGGCAAGGTTGAAACAGTTTACATTGCTTTTATTAATTGTTAAATAATTCACCTAAGTCGTATTTCTAGTCATGAAATTACTGGAGCAGAGGATAGTACTATCATTATGGGTTTTGCATTGTATTGAATTTGAGAAGGATTGAACCAACTTATAATGCCGTCAGTAGTGTTTAATATAAGCACCTCAGTTTTCAATATATTCCCTTTAGAATTAGGTATCACTATTTAAAAATGTTTGCTTAGCTAGGAGTAAAATGGTCTCCTTGGAATTGTTTTCATTTCCATTTCCATTTGCTTTGTGTAGAAATTTAATAGGAACAGCAAATCAGAAGCAGGGTGGAAAAATGTTAACTGTTAACCAGAGCACTTGGTTATGCAATCTACATTGTATGTACTACATTAATGTTTGGAATCAAAACCAATTTAAACATTAAGATTGGTTATTAGCATAATGAAGTAGAGTGTCCCTGGAAAGTCATAGAGTACCATTGTACTCATGGAACAGAGGAGTTCTTTTGTCTTATATTCCGCTAGCCTCTGAATAGAATAATATGTTACTTTTATCCTGCATTTTGACTACTCACTGTGCTTAAATTTGTCTCTATATGTCTGCTCTGTTCAGTAAATTAAAAAACTTACTGTTTCTTTGCCAAGTTAGTAATGCCATAATACAGTATTTTGCAGGTAAGTGAATGAAAACTATTTTTGTTATGTTTTCATAGTTGTTTGTTGGTTCTTTTTTATTTAGCCAAAAGAATTAGTGTAGCCCTACTTTTCCTTTATTGTTTTTGAATATAGTTATTAAACTATAAGTAATTTAACTGAAATTTAGAAATCTTTTAAATTAAGCATGTCACCAGTTCATTTGTCAGAAAACAAGGAACACTTACTATGAGGTTAAGTGAATCTTTTTATTTACTTCTCTCTTTATGACACTTTTATGACTCTTATTCAAATCTCAACAATTTTATTAAGATCTGGTTCTAAGGCAGGTTAATCATTCTTTTTTTTTTAATGTCAAGATGGGAAATTATTGCATTTTTAAAAAGGTTTTTAAAATTTTTATTTTGTTTAGAATTTTTTATAATTTGTGAGGTACAAAGTTACATTTTTGTCCCCTCTCTCCCTTTTATTTTCTGTAAGAGCCAATTATTATCTTTTAGGACTAGTTTGAAAGGGTTGCTTAAGTGCTGTGAGATTCTGTCATGACCTACTTATAGTAAGGAACATTTAATACAATATTTAGCAAGATCTTGTTTGACTAGTCAGTGTACCTTCCAACTCTCTGCTAGGTGTAGGCACACTGCCTTTAAGGCACTAGTATATAGGTTAGCTGAGTGACAAAATTATCATATATAAAGTAAAACAGTTATGAGCAACACAAGTCTATGTACTCAGGAGCTGAATAAATACAGTTTAGAGAAGGACAAGAATGATCAATAATTTACTTTCAAGGCTATTTCTACTTTAACTTTGCTTATCTCTTGGTGATTTTGTGTCCCCAAATACAGTTTTATCAGATCCCTGTAAAATTAGTCTTTAACATGATCCTTGCATGGTTACTTAACTTATTTACAATTATAGTACCAGTTGCTAAGGTGCTGCTTCTAGGCATGTATCACAACTCTAATAATAATTAGCAATTGTAAAATGTTCTATAGTTTAACAATATTTTTTTTTGTTTTTTTGTTTTTGTTTGTAGGAATCTCAAGTTTTAGAAGATAGGTGTCTTATAAAGACACTTAGAAAAGTTTCTTTAAAATATCAAGGTTTTTTCAGTAGCTTGAGTGGCCTCTGATGGGTTTTGCATGCATGGTGACTTTTTATCAACCAGAGACCTCTCTCTGTGCCCAGACCACTCAATAAAGGTTTACTTGTAATATAGGATTGTTGTCTTGACTATTTTAGGGTTTAGACTCACAGGGCAGGTACTAGAAGACTCCCCTCCTTCTCGCCCTCCTTGCCTCCCCTCGCTGTCCTGGTGCTTTGCTTCCTTCCAAGTCTTCCCCACCAGCCAAATAGTGGAAGCTTACCTGTGAGGGCTCTACAGGCATGGACCACTGATAAGTAGAGATTTTATTTATGAATTTAAAAAAAGGATATTTAAACAATTTGAGGTATAATTTACATACAGTGACATATATAAATCTTAAGTGAGCAATTAAGTTTTGACAAACTGTTTAACTTACAGAACATTCCAGTCACCTCAGAAAATTCCCTGCTTCTCCTTCCTACTCAATACCTGTCCCCAGAGTCAATGTCAGTTCTGATTCTGTTACCACAGCTCAGTTTGGCTGTTAGTAGAATTTCACTTAAGTGGAATAATTTTGTGGCTGGCTTCTTGTACTTAGCATGATGTTGCTGAGGTTTGTCCGTGTTACGTCTATCACCAGTTCCTTTTTATTGTCGAGTAGCATTGTAGTAGTCCATTGAATGAATATGCCACAGCTCATTATCCATTCACGTGTTGGTGGACATTTGGGTTGTTTTTATGTTGACTGTTATGAATAAAGCTGCTTATGGACATTCATCTATAAACTCTTTTGTGGACATATGTTTTCATTTTTTCTTGGGTAAATATCTAGAAGTGGAATTGCTAGTTTATATGGTATGCTTGAAAACTATTTTCTCAAGGCCAGTGTTTGGAACATAGTGATAGAGGGGAATAAGGTGAGAGATGACTTTTAAGGCAATTCCATGAAAGACCTTATAGGCCATACGAAGGAGGGTTTTATCCCAAGTACATTATAAAGCCCTGGAAAGGCTTAAGATAAGAGAGTAAAATCATCCAGTGTATAATTTGACTCTGACAGCTTTTTGAAGAGGGGTAAAAGGTGAAGCCAAAGAAGGAGCATCCAGTGAAGAGGACTCTTCTATTGCAAATGATGTAAAACTTCACCCAAACTGATTTAACAGAAGGAGAATATTTTGGGTCCCATAAACGAGAAAGCTCAGGCAGTATCATTCAGTCCCAAAGCTTTAAATATTAAATGTGCCTGAATTAAAATTTTATGTTTCATCAATCCACATGTCTCTGAACTCTAGATATGTTTATTCAAGTGATCCACATACCTCGAAAAGTGCCTTGTACACATTATTCAGTAAATACTTTGATGAATAAATGAATGAATAGAATGTTCTTGAGCATCCCTCGGAGTCATTCAGAGTCATTCTTGAAACCTCTTTCTTTTCCTTTTTCTAACATCTAGTCTATCCCCCTTTGAGAATATTTCTCAAATTTGTCCACTTTTCTCTCTCTCTGCTGTCATTATGCTCTTTTTTCTCCTGTCTCTCTCAGGTGTCTTTTATGGTCGTCATATGCATCCTTTCCTACACTGCTGTCTCTACAAAGTTGGAATTACTCAGGCCTTGGTCCTATGTCCTTGTTTCTTTCTCTGTGCCCTTCCCTAGGTGGGAGGTAAATGTAAAAAAGTGAGATAAAAGGTGTGCTTTTGGGAGTAAGGCATGGGGTTTTAAGTGATTGTGATATACAGTAAACTACTGAGTTGTCGGAAAAGTCATGATGCATTTTTGCAACAGATGGCGCTAGTTCATTTTTGGAAGTGCTAGAGTCATTCGCATCTATGTTATTGCTATGTCATTTGACAGCTGACAGTTCTGGCTTCATTCTAAAAAAAAATTGAGCAATTTGGTTGAGTTTTGGAGATTTTACAATTTGAAGATGGAAGACCAAACTGTGCATTTTTGCCATATTTTACTCTCTTACTTCCGTAAAGGGAAGAATGAGCATCAAGCTTGTGAAAAGTTGCATAAAGTTTACGGTGACAACTCTCTACAGGAACATCAGTGCCAATGATAGTTCACGAAATTCCATGCTGGTGATTTTGATCTCAACGACTCTCCTCCGTCAGGGAGGTCCACCAAGGTTGATGACGACAAAATAAAGGCATTGAGCTAGTCGTACCCACGTTACACGACACGAGAGATTGCAGAAACATTAAACATCCATCATTCAAGCATTCAAGATCACCTGAAGAACCTGGGATACGTAAGCAAGCTCGATATTTGGCTTCCTCATGAACTCAAAGAAGTTCATTTGATCGCGCGTATAAACATCTGCGAAATGCTCATTAAATGTGAGGAAAACGATCCTTTTTTGAAGTGACTGATAACTGGTGATGAGAAGTGGATTGTTTACAACAATGTGGTGTGTAAACGGTCTTGATCCCGATGTGATGATTCACCTCAAACGACATGGAAAGCAGACATTCATCAGAGGAAGTTTATACTTTCAGCGTGGTGCAATTTTAAAAGTGTCGTGTTTTTCCAGCTCCTACCAAGGAACCAAACAATCAATTCAAACGTGTACTGTTGGCAATTGGGCAGTTTGAATGAATCCATCATCCAGAAACGTCCAGAGCTTGTTAATTGTAAAGGAGTTGTGTTCCATCGCGACAACGCAAGAGACAAATTTGGTCACTCGTCAAAAATTATTGGAGCTTGGATGGGATGTGTTGCCACACCCACCATACTTGCCTTACCTTGCGCCATCAGACTTCCACTTGTTTCGCTCTCTGCAAAACTTCTTGCGTGGTATGACGTTCAATTCAGATGAGGCTGTAAATCAGCACCTTGTTCAGTTTCTCGCAAATAAAGACAGGTCCTTCTATGAACGAGGAATTATGAAGCTCACTGAAAGATGGCCAAAGCTTATCGAACAAAACGGGTAATATATCATTGATTGATCTTTGTTCTTTGTATAAATAAATGACCTTTGAAAAACATAGACAAAATACGTCATGACTTTTCCAACAACCCAATACATACTACTTTGCTGTAAGGAGAAAGTAGAAAATACACCAATGGTTATTATAAATTGAAGTTCAGAGATAGAATAGATAAGTTGAGGACAAGTTTCTGGTAGAGCTCTTTCAGGTTTGCCTGAGAATGGGGAAAATATATTAGTCCTCTGCTATCGGTCTACATTAAGTACCCAAAGTATAATGTTAATATATACATATCAAGTAATCTGTAACAGTTTGATTTTTCTAAGCTAACAAATGGCTTTAAAATATATAAAGAAAGTGAAAAAAGTGTGCTGCATAATTCAATGAAAGGACCAGCATTTATAATGTTTTCTTTTTGCTCTGTCCTTGACTCTGTCCTTACCACTCTACCCTGTATTTTCCTCAGATATTTAGATTCTCCAGCAATTTTAGATCTGTACATTATAGACTGAGGACTCAAACAGGCTGACTCCAAGTGATGACGGGCAAGTAGTGGCAGCATGGGGTAGACAGGGTTGCACCGTGGTTTCCACAGCTACGTTTGGAACATAGCTGATTGAGTTTTCATCTGGAAGAACCTGAAATTTGCTGTGTAAATGGAGTAAAGGTCATTGAGTATATAGTAAATTTATTAGTCATTAATTTTTCTCCCCCAAACAACATCATTATCACCATGACTGTCACCGTCACTGTCACCATCATCACCTGGTGAGGACACACAGTATCTCTGACACACTGTAGGCGCCTGATAGGATTTGCTATTTCAAAAGTGATGAATTTCACTTCCCTGAAAAATTCACAGATGGCAAAAAAATAAACATTTCTAACAATTGAAAGGTTCAGATCTGGAAATGGAAATGTGTTGAAGGGAGGCCTAAAGAGTTTGGCCTAAGGATGCAGTCTGTTAAGTTTTTGTTTTTTTTCAGTATGAATTTATTTCATGTCATTTATCTCTTTTTCTAGACATTTAAGTGTAGCATATAAGCCTGACCCAACCAATGGTCTTTGTATTGTAGTAATATGAGTATGATTTATTTTTGAATATGTTTTTCAATCAACAAACAAGTCTTGGTGAGGATGCAGAGAAAAGCGAACCCTCATACACTGTTGGTGAGATTGCAAATTGGTGCAGCCACTTTGGAAAACGGCTTGGAAGTTCCTCAAAAAATTAAAAATACAACTACCTTATGACCCAGGAATCCCTCTTCTTACCTGAAGAAATCCAAAACACTAATTTGAAAAGATATATACACCCCTATGTTCACTGCAGCATTATTTACAATAACCAAGATAGGGAAGAAACCCAAGTACCCATCAATAGACTATTGGATAAAGAAATTGTGGTAAATATATATTCGTACAATGGAATGTTATTCGGCCATAAAAAAAAAGAAATGAAATCTAACCATTTGCGACAACATGAATGGACTTAGAGGGTATTACGCTAAGTCAGACGAAGACAAACACCATATGTTCTCACTTATATGTGGAATCTAATGAACAAAATAAACGAACAAACAAAACAAATAGACTCATAGATACAGAGAACAAACTGGTGGTTGCCAGAGGGGCGTGGGTTTGGGGAGCTGGGTGAAACAGGTGAAAGGAGTAAGAAGGTACAAATTAGTAGTTACAAGAGTCATGGGGATATAGTAAAAAATATCGTAATAGCTAATTATGGTGCCAGGTGGGGACTAGACTAATGGGGAGGATCACTGCATAAATTATATAAATGTCTAACCACAATGCTCTACATCTGAAACTAATACAAAATAATATTAGTTTTTATAGAAACTAATTTATAAAAAGTATAAATGAATAAAAGAAATACTTTTTATTTTTTTAAAGAAGTATCTAAAGTCAAGGTGGGTGAGCAAACAAGCCTTCCTGTTTCAGCCATAATTATACCAGTTCGAACTATTAAGTTCTCTAACTTGTGCTGAAGTTCTAGATACTATCAAGGTTTAGAAACTTTTATATGTTTGTTGTAAGTGTAGTAACGTAGTTTACAGTTATCTATTGCATGTTATTATGCAAACATTAGTATCACTACCCTGATTCTTAAAGCTCCCATCCTTATTAATAGATACATTGTATTTTTTACAGTAATTATAATGGGAAATAATGGTTGCATACTTCTGGATAATAAGACTGTAACTAGATTGCAGAAATGATGGTGGGGGGATTGTAACTGGATAACTAAATAGTGACTTAATGTTTTATTGGTCATTTTCTCTTTTATTCCCTTTCTCTTTCCATCCCTTACCATTGTTGTTCATATAAACTGTTTTCTCGTTAAACACAGCTGCTTTCTTTGTGATACCAAGCTCATTAGTCAACCTTTGGCTATTCTCCTTTCTTGTTAAAATTCAATTTAGGGCAGCCAGTTAGCTTAGTTGGTTAGAGCACAGTGCTCAAAACACCAAGGTTGCTGGTTCAATCGCCACAGGGGCTGCTGAGCTGCGCCCTCCACAACTAGATTGGGATAACTGCTTGACTTGGAGCTGATGGGTCCTGGAAAAACACACTGTTCCCCAATTTAAAAAAAAAAAGCCAAAAAACTTAATTAAGATTCCAATAATTGTTCTATCTCAACTTCCATGCCTTTACTTTCTCTTCTTTTACATTTTTTTATTATTCATGTTTTATTTTTATTATTACTCCCTTTACACCTCCAACTAAGTTTTTTCCTTCTATGAAATATGAAACTGTACCCAGTTCTGAATTTGTAGATAATTTTCTCACTCTGTATATTTTTATATACAAATAGAGTGATTAGAAGTTTACTGAGGCCCCCAACATCAGGAACATTTTGTAAACATTTAATTAGTGCTGATTAACATCATTGGGGACAGTTTTACTTAACACTTTAACATGTATTATTCAGAATGGTCTTGGTTTTATTGTAATTGTCATATGGTAGGTAAATATTTCATGTCATTATTTCTCAGGTACTGTATTTCCTAAATTTTGTCTAACGGTATTAATATCCTAAATTTTGTCTAACTGGAAAACAAGTCTGTGTCCACAAATTACTTCAAGTTTGTGAAATTTTATAGTATTAAGATACAGAAATAAATTTTTTTTTTTTATCTTAAAATAGTGCTATTAGTTTTTCCTCATAGCATGCTAGGCCCAAATCAGCAGGGCCAGTAAAAGTAAATGCTCAAAGTGGAGAGAAACCACTTGCCTAATATAATACTAAAAAGATTTCCTCAGGGAGAAGGTTAAGAGAAATAAATTTGAAAGACCAGGACTTAGACTCCTGCTCAAATTTGTGAGGTTTCCATGTTAGTTTAGAGGAGGGATCCCTGCTACTTGTTTTTGTAAGGCCTGGTTTTTACATTTTGAAGTAGTTGAAAAAATAATAAAAAGAAGAGAAATAGTTTGTGATATGAGAAAATTAAAGGAAATTCAAATTTCAGTCCATAAGCAAACTTTTATTGGAACACAGCCACACTCATTTATTTATGGATTGTTGTAAGTGCCTTTGCATTTCAGCATCCGAGTTGAGTAATTGCAAGTCTGTATGGCCCACAAAGTGTAAAATATTTAGTATTTATCCCTTTACAGAAAATATTTGCTGACCCCTATTTTCAGCCTCTTCTCTTTTAGTGAGTGTTAACATTTTTTAATGGGGCTTTTAGTTTCTAAGATGGCAGTGGTATGGAGAGTTAACAGATTTTCCATTCCACAGTTAAGGAAACAGAATATCCTTCATATCCTGAGAATTTGCATGTACATATGTTTTAGTCATTTTTTTTAACCTATAGGTTTAAATTCTATGACACCATTTAAAATGTATAATTATTTAAATAGATCATTTTGGCTGCAAACAATGAATATAATGTTCTTTCTAAATTGTTTCACCCATAATTGGTCATGGACTTTTATTTTTAAAGTATGAGTACAAAGTATACTTATATGTGCAGTTTAAAGATTAATAATACAGCACACCGGAGACACAACCTTTGAGTTGGTTGAATAAGTTTTCAGTGCTATGTAGATTTAAAGCTTTTTTTTTACATAACTATTTTTTGGATGATGACATTATGTGTTTTGCTATTATAATTGAGCTAATGTCATATAACAATGGTCCTTTATTGTTTGTAAATGTTTTATTTAAAACATTCTGATACATACATTCTCTTTGAAACTTGCTGCAGAAATAGTTAGCTTAACATTTTCTACTTGAAACTAATTCATAGGAATGAACTAGTTGTACCTATAACAGAATTCTGAACTGTGTAGTGCCTTTTCATGGCTTTTATAGTGCAAAACGGTTGCCATTCTAGATTGCACTGAGTCACAGTAGAATCAAGACCACATGGAGATTAGGAAGGAATAAAAAAAATTGAAACATTGATTTTAGTCTTGTTTTTATAGGAGTATTAATAGCCGTTACTTCTGTTTCTTAGGCCCTTATTATTAATCTTTTAATTTAGTCCCGGATGTGCTGCCTGGTAATATATCTAGAAATCAAATATCGTATAATATTGACAATTCTAGGGACTATTCATTTATAAGGTTGATTCCTGTATTTGTGTAGCATTAATGTTTAAAATCCACTTTTTACCCCTTTAAAAATCACTGTTTAACCAGATACCTCTTATCTTTCCTCCTTTCTGAATCCTGTCTTGCTGTATCCTTCCATGTCCACCCAGCCAAAAAAATGGAAAGGATGACCTTCCTTATTAAGCAATGCTTGCCACGAAGTGGAAAGATGAAAGTAGTGGTAGGATGAAAGAGGTTAGGGATAGATAAATTGGAACTGATTTCTTGGTGGGAGAGGAGCATTTGATTTGCACCATGTGATCTGGGATGAGAATTTAGGAGGATGTAGAATCTAAGTGACTGAGTGGGTGACAGATTTGGGTAAAGAAGAGGTCATACTTAATAATGCTAATAAACATGATTTTTCTTTTTTTTTTAAATACTGAGAGGGTGAGACTGGCCCTTGCACTTCAATTTAGTATTTCACTTTCGATTAGTTTTCTTTCTAATCTGTTACTACTCATATACTGTAAATTAATATACAGAAGCTTCTCTAAAAGGACTAATTTTTAGGTCCAGAGTGTCTAGGAGGGTTTTAGGCTTTTGATACTTTTGATGCATTTGTTTCCAGTAAGTCCCTGGATCTTTAAAATAGGCATACCCTTCTACCACGTACTTTCTACCCAAATCTGCCTTTATTCTTTTTTTTTCTGAATCGAAAACACTTCGATGTAGGCAACTCCTGTTCACAGCATGTGCAGGTATGGTAGAGAACCAATTAGCACACTAATTAGCCTCTGCTTTGATTTTGTACAGTTTGATTCTATCTTGTTAATAACACCTTCATCAGGCTTAGCCTTTGGGTTTTTAAACTCCTATCCTTCTTCTGAGAGAGCATGAAGCTAATAGGAAACATGTTGATGCTGATTCTCTAATTATACATTCAAAAATTTTTTCATCTCATCACTTTATTCTCTTTTTATTTGTCAATTGTACTTGAATTTAAACTAATTTAAAAATAGTTTTTCTCTTTGTAAATGTAAATGTTCATTTTCTAAAGATTGGAAAATAGAGGAAAATAAAAGGAAGGAAAGAAAATACTCATAGCTGCCCTGCTAAGTGACAAGCTCTGTTATTTTGGTATATTTCATTTGAGTCACTCTTCTATGTACCCTCCACCCCCATTGTGAGATGTATAATTTGCTATATACATTTGCCTATGGTACAGTGTTGAACACAATAGATGCAGTCTTTGCGTTTAGAGGATTCAAAGTTTAATATCCTTAAAAAGTTATTTTTTAAAATTAATTTGCTATTATAGAAGAAATGCATAATCATAGATAAGGCTCAAGTTTCCAGTTCATCCCATTTCCTTCATTGTTTCATCGATATAACCACTATTACCAGCTTGTTTGTAATTTTTGTATGGTTTTGCATGTATAATTATATTTGTGTGTGTGTGTGTGTGTGTGTGTGTGTGTGTGTAAAATACATGGTTTCTTTTTAAATGTAAAAACTGTTATTCAGTACCTGCAGTTTTTTTTCATTCAGTATACAGTAATACCTTTGTTTGCGAGCATAATTCTTTCCGGAAACAAACTACTCATATTGCAAGACATCGCTCGTTTACCACATTAAAATGTATTAGAAATGTTTGCTCATCCTGCGGAATTCTTGCAAACCACGTTACTTGCAATCCAAGGTTTTACTGTATTTGTATGTATAGATCTACCTTAAGTCTTAAATTACTATTTAGTATTTCATTTTATTGATATATCGTAATTTTCCTGTACTTTACCATTTCCTGTTGATATAGGTTTCTGATTTTTTGATATTACAAACAGTGCTTCAACTCTTTAAACTCATTAAAATGTGGAAGCGTCTCTCTAAGGAAGATACCAGGAATTGGAATTCGTAGATCATAGAGAGTATATGGGTACTCTTGAAATTTGATCATTCATACTGCTCTCAAAGTTGGGCCTCATAGAGTTTATCTTATGTCACTCCTCTCCCAACTTACATGTTGTTATTGTTTAACATTTCATTCTGTCCTTGTTACATTATATTATTTTACATAGAAATACGCGATTCGGTTTACATACATTTTTACCATATTCTTTCCTCACCATCTCTTTAATCTCACACTGTTCTGACATCATTTTCCTTCTTTCTGAAGAACATCTTCACAAATTCCTTTAGTGGAGGTCTCTCACTTGTAAACAGTCTCTATTTTCGTTTATGTTTTAATTTTTTATAGTTTTTTTTTTTTTAATTGGGAACAGTGTGTTTCTCCAGGACCCATCAGCTCCAAGTCAAGTAGTTGTTTCAATGTAGTTGCGGAGGGTGCAGCTCAGTGGCCCTTGTGGGGATTGAACCGGCAACCTTGGTGATATGAGCACTGCGCGCTAACCAACTGAGCTACCCGGCTGCCCCTACGTTTTAATTTTTAATTTAGCCTCATGCTTCTATCAATTATTTTTAGCTTCTCATCATGGAAATTTTTAAGTATTGTTGAAAGTACACCTAATAGTGTAACGAAACCCAGTTGTTTTTCATCCCTCAGTTATGGGCACTTTGCTATTGTAGTGTCATCTCTTCTCTATTCTGTGCTCCCTTCCCTGCTGAAATGTAGCATGATGTCTGCAAATATTTACAATGTACCTCCTATAGAAGAGCTTTAAAAAAATAAACACAAAACTTCTTTCATACTTAACTAACAGTAATTCCTTGGTATCATCTAATATCTAGTCCATGTGAAAATCTGGATTATCACAAAAAATGTTTTATGATTTTACTCTTATTCTTAAGAGTTGTTGTTTTCCAGGGGCACAATTATAGGTTGACAGTAATTTTCAGTGACATTTTCTCTCAGTATCTTGAATACGTCTTTCCCTCTGGCTTCATTTGTTGCTGTCAAGAAGTCAGCTGCAATTCTAAATCATCTCTATTGGGTGAAGGATCCTTTTCAAATATCTGCTTTTAGGATTCTTGTTGCCTTTAGTGTTCTGCAGGCTTACTGTCTTGTGTCTGGTGAGTTTGTTGGTCTTGGATTATGTGTGCTTTCTGGATCATGGGATTATTTTTAACCATTCTGGGAAATCTGCAGCTATTATCTTTTTCTTTTAAGACTTTGGAAAAAGTGAGAAATATATATTCAGAAACATAAAACATGGGTACATGTAAAACATGTACAGTTTGATTATAAAGCAAATATCTTTGTAACCACTTCCCAGGTTAAAAATAAAATGTGTCAGTACCTCAGAATACCCACTCACCCCTAGTTCTCTTCTTCTGGTTCATAACCCTCTTCCTTTCACCCAAAGGCATTCACTATCCTGATATTTGTCATCTTGTGTGTATCCCTAAAATACAGTTTTCTTTTATCTGTTGAAATTTATATTCTTCTTCTTGCTTCCTTTGTTCAACATTGTCTTTGTGAGATTCTTATATATTGCTGTGTAGCTGTAGTTCTTAATTTTGATACAGCCTTTATTTCTTTAAATATTTTTCTTTCTCCTTTCCCCTCCTAGTATTCCCTCTATGTGCATGTTGATCTACTTAGTAGTGTTTTACATTTCTGAAACTTTTTTCTTTTTTGAGGGCAGTGTCACTGGCCCTCATATGTGGGACCTGAACCGGGGCCGCCAGCTTCCCAAGCCAGCGCTGAACCACTGCGCCACTCGGCCGGCCCGCTTTTTTCATTTTTATTTATTTATTTTTCTCTGTATTCTTTGGACTACGTATATAATCTCTGTTGATCTATTGCCTTTTATTTCGCCAGTTTGTTCTTTTTCTAGTTGAAATATTCTGTTGAGTAGCTATAGTGACTTTATTTCAGTCATTGTATTTTCCAACTACAGAATTTTCATTTTTTTAAAAAAATAATATGTCTTTATTGAAATTCTCTATTTGATGTGACATTGTCATCATACATTCCTTTACTACTTTAATCATGGTTTCTTTTAGTTCTTTGAACTAAAACGGTTCCTTTGAAGTCTTTGTTAAATCCAACATCTGGTGGCTCTCACAGGCAATTTCTGTTGCCTGCATTCCTCTTGATGTATATAGGTTACACTTTACTGTTTCTTTGCGTGACTTGTAATTTCCGGTTGGAAACTGGACATCTTGTATAGTATAGCAACTGTGGGTCCTGGTCTCCTCCGACCCCTCCCAGGGCTGGAATTGATATTTGCTGATTGTTCAGTGACTGGGCAGATTATTGTAGTGGAGCCTAGTCCTCTCCTGCAGTGTGCAGCATCCGGTGGTGTTCCTCGGGTGGAGACGTGGGTATGCCCACATGCGCCCTAGGGTGACTGTCTAGTGCAGGGCCCTCTTCCACTGTCTTTCCTTCACCACACCCTGGTGTTACTCCACTAATTGCCAGCTGGCTGCTTCCTTGTTTTCAACAATGCCTTAGGGCATCAATTGCTTTTCTGCTTGATCCAAAAAAATCTGACTTCACTTGAAGGGATATTTCTTGAGGTCAAAGCTTTGAAATGTGTTCTAAGTCCAGTGGGGCTTAGCCTGGCTGCCTTATTCTCTGATTCTCCTGTGTACTTTGCAGTTCAGCGGGCATCTGAATCTCCTCCCAGGTGCTTTTCTTAACAAGCATCTTGGTTTTGAGCTTGCCCTTAGGTCTGAATTTCTCACTCTATTCCCTACGAAGTCTGTTCCTTAGGAAGAGATTCAGAGCTGTTTTAAGGCCTGCTTCCTGGCAGTCTCTCTGGTTCTGGCTCTGGAATCGGATAGCAGGGATAGTGGTGTGCTTTTTGCTCCATGTGGCACTCCCAGTTTAGTAACTGAGCACTTCTTCGAGTGGTGTGCTGTAGCCTCAAGTCTTCTTGTCTTGCTGTCTTGGTGTGGGGCTTCTGCTTCGCAAAGAAGCTGGGTGGAGGGCCATCCAAGTCCTAGTGTTTTCAACATGCAGCAGCCACACAGGACCTCTTTTCCATGAGTGGCATTTGGCGGAAAGAGGAGTGCACCCACCTACTGGCTGTACTTACCTGGCACTTCGCTTTAGCGGCAGGCAGCTTTGGGCAGGATGAGGAATGCTGACTGATGTCCTGTCCAGACCGCGCTGACTGGCAGCTGTGGTGACAGGGCACTCCGTGTTCCTGGCTGCACCAATCTGGAGGGAGTTTCAGTTTCACTGAGCTGAGAAGGGGGAGGGAACAGGTTTTGGTTTCAATACCCAATAGTCATGTTGGTTTTCCTGAATTTTAGTAGATTTTCTTGAATAAATGTTTCTTCATTTGCCTTATGCTCTTAGAATCATTTCCAGATACTTTCAATGGTTGGTTTTAAATAATTTTCACTAGTTTTGCTGGGGAGTGAGTTCATGGAACTCTTTACACTCTCATGCTGGAAGTGGAACCCAGAGAGATCTTTTGAAAATATAAGTCAAACTCATGCCATTCCTCAGTTTAAAAATCCCTGGTACTCGTCATTTATTTCACAAAGAAAGCCAAAGTTGTTCTGGTAGCTCATGATAATCCTTAAAAGGTCCTGGACCCCCTCATCTCTATCCTTATCTACAAGCCTTCTTCTCCTTACTTCTTCTACCCCAGGCCCCATGAATTTGCTGTTCTTCAAACATTTTAAGCATGTTCCTTGGGGCCTCTCTTCTGACTTCTTCATGCCAGGTCTGTTCTTAGACATTTGTATGGCTTACTCAGGCCCCTCCTTAAATGTTACTTTTTCATTGAAACCTACTCCAACTGGCCCATTTAAATCGCACCCCCATCTCTGGTACCTTCTACTTTCTCCACCACATTATTACCTTCTATCATATTGTTTAATTTTCTGATTTATTATGATTATTGTTTAGATCCCCCAATTAAAACTTAGGCAGCAGGGCCTAGATTTTTGCTTGGTATGGTCAACTAATGTATCCCAAAGACCCAGAAATATTTGAGCATAGTAAGAGCTTAATAATTCTTGAACCATTGAATGAATGAAGATTAAAAAAGAACAGTTATAACAGCAAAATCCTTCATTGGCCACCTGTCTAACTTTCCTAATGATGTTAGAACCTTTTTACATTGAGGGAATAATAAGTAAGTGTTATTGGTATGCTAGATACAATTAGAACAACTAGTTAGCTTTCTTGATAAGAGAGCTTAAATGTGCTCTTGACTTTTTTTTTTAACCCCCTCTCCTCTTTTAAAAGGCTAATCATTGTTAAGTACCATTAACCGATAATCCCTCATTCTCCCTCCTAGCAGCCCCTGGTAACTTCTACTTTCTGTGTCAATGAATTTCCCTCTTCTCCTGATACAGTGTGTCTGTCTTCTTGTGATTTGACTTACTTTGTTTAGCATAATGTTTCAAGCTCATCCACCTTGTAGCATGTATGAGATTTTCATTCTTTTTATGGCTCACTAATATTCTGTTGTATAGAAACACCACATTTTGTTTATCCATCTATTGACAGACACTTGGGTAGTTTCCAACTTTGGTATTGGGAATAATGCTGCTATGAACATTGGTGTACAAGTCTCTGTCAAGAGTCCTTGTTTTCAGTTCTTTCAGTGTATATCCAGAAGTGGAAATAGTGGCTCCTAATGCTAATTTGGTGTTTAATGTTTTGAGGAACCACCAAACTGTTTTTCATAGCAGCTGCAGTATTTTACATTTCATAGTGTATTTTTATATGTATATTTTGAGCAGTGTTCTAAACACAAAACCATGTATACAGCACTTTATGAGTGTAAGAAATTTTACTTTGAGTATATGATTTTTATCTTGTATTCTTACTACATGGTATGTGACATTTTGGGTGACTCAGGAGCCTTATTATGTCAGATTTTATGCTGTGTTATGGCATTAGTTGCAGGTGATGTAGAGAACAAGGATTCAGGTAATGAGATAGAAATTTCCTGTAGAATTTAAGTTTTTGAAAAATAATGTCGTCTTTACTTTTTTTTTTTGAGGGCAGTGTCCCTGGCCCTCATACATGGGACCTGAACCGGGACCACTGGCGTCCGTCCCAAGCCAGCTCCCAACCACCGCGCCACTCAGCCGGCTCTTATCTTTACTTTTTGAACATTTGTATTTTATACCTAAGGATATTCAGGAATGACTTCAGTTATCATAATTTCTATCTTACGACTTAGGAAAAGGCATGGGTTTTTACATTGGCTATCTTACTCTTGAAATGTATCTTTAACCCTTAAAGACTAGATCACTATTTGGCCTCAGTTTCATCTTTTATAAAGGGGTAGCACATCCTTACCAAGTCACTAAGAGGATTAGATAGTGTATGTGAAAATTAACTGTTTTTCTTGCAGAATTAATTACTGAATCAAAAAGTGATCACTTCTGTACTATAACCCTCGCATCTCATCCAGAAAGTCATTGACTTTATTGCCTTTTTTTTTTTAAATTTAAAAACATCTTTTATTTCTCTGTGTTGTACCTGTATAAATCATGTTGTTTCAACTCATTCTGTTTTATTTTTATTTTAATAAGCCAGTTTTATATATATAAACCAGTTGACTGGCTTATGAGATAAAATTATTCTCTAAATGAATATCTCGGCTAAGGTATTTGGAGGGGAGAGAGTTTATTTCAAAGGTTATTTTAAAAGGTTAGTTCAGGGCTGGCCGAGTGGCATGGTGGTTAAGCACTGGCGTGTGACGCTAGCAACCCCGGTTTGGGTCCCACATATGAGGGCCAGTGACACTGCCCTCAAAATAAAATAAAAGCTTAGTTCAGTGGGGTTACATAAAGGAAATTTCTCTCTACTTGAAATTCCACTGCATTGTGTCTCTCGACACTTTTCAGATGAATAAATTGAGTCCTAGAGCTTTTGAGTGTCTTATCCAAAGTCATACAGCTCCTTATTTAGTGGAGGAACTGAGACGGGTCAGCTCTTTCACTTTGTGTCCCAGCGTTCTATCGCATCAGACTTCCCGCCTGCATTTTACCAGTGACGTGATCAGATCTCGCAGATGCCCTGCATGGCGTCTCTCCATGGTGCTAGAAGTGTACAAAATGTATTTGGTTTTGGATTAACCATCTTTAGGGGCTTCTTGCTGTTTTGTCCTTTTTCCTCCTTCTAAACTGGGAGATTCATCCTCTTGCAAACTTTTTTATTTTTTTTAAATTAAAGGAGAAGCAATCAAGAAGCATAACCTCAATATGTCATTTTTAATTTATAGTAATTTACTTTCTGGAAAGCTTTTCAATTCATAAACCCCCACTTATTGTTTCTTTCCCAGTATCCCATAAATTACTTCACTAAAACTCCCATTAAGCTGTAGTTATGGAAAGAATGTCTTATAATCAAAAGTATATTAGAAGTGTAGGCAGCATCCCTCAATTATTTTAGTTTAATTTCCTGTTGGTGGAACCAGTGTTTGAGAATGTGTTTTCTACAGGTACAGTTTTTGGATATTCAAACTGGAGGAGCCATTATATCAGCTCTAAACCCCTCGTTTTATATATGAGGAAACTGATAGTGAGAAAATTGGGTCTGCAGAGCAGGATGCCTGAGTTGTTTATAAATACATATACTATTGTTCTTTAAAAATTTTTTTTTTTTTTTATATAGCTGAGCCATCCTGCCACCTGTTGGCAGCTCAACGGCAACTCAGCTCGGGCTGGCCTCGAACAGCTGTTGCTCAGAGCTCAGCTCGCACTCTTGAGCGAGCTCTTAACCAACTGAGCCACTCGGCCGGCCCTAAAAAAATTTTAATTTTAAAATATTTTTTCTTTGAATTATTAAAAAGTCACATTTAATTTTCCTAAATGAGTTGAAAATAGTTTCCCTCTTTTTTATTAAGTTGGCCATTTAAATTGCAAACATGTTTGTTGTAGTAATTCAGATAATACAGATTTTTCAAAAATAAAATCAGTAGTCTACTGCTTCCATTTTATTTTGTCTTTTGTGATGCGGTAACATTTTGGGGTATAACCTTTCATGTGCTTTATTTGTTTAGGGAAACAAATCAAATATGTATACATACAAGGTTTATATAGTAATATAGAAGTAATTGTATATTATGTTAGTCTCCAACTTGCTTTTAAAAGTTAAATGCTATATATTAGTGATTCAACACACACATCTACCTTATGCCTATATTATTATTTACTTAATGACTTCTCTAACTGATTGTTTGCAGTTTTCTCCTTGTATGAGCAATGCCGCAAAACATAGCAAAGTACTTGGTCGTATTTGTATTTATGTGAGATAGATTCCTAGGTGGTATAAGGCGTGTTAAGAGCACAGGTTCTGGGCCTGAGACTTCCTGGAATGAATTTAGGCTGCACCACTTAATAGGTGTGCAACTTAAGGATAGGTACTCTTTGTGTTTCCATTTCCTCTTGTGAAGAGGAACTTAGATCAGTGATAATCTCTACTTTGTGGGGAGACTTAACTTCTTTGAAATATATCCTTAACCTGTTTCTTGCCTTTAATTTTTATTTTTTTTCCCCTCCCATGATGCTCAGTCACTCATATCTTTCTTTTACGGCTTCTGAATTTCTGGTTTTGCTCAGGAAGACCTTCTGTATCCCAAGATTTGAAAACTTCTCTTTTTTTCTTTTAACACTTAATAGTTTATTTCAATATGTAGCTCTTTAGACGGATTATTTGGGATTTATTTTTATTGCAGTGTGCGATAGATATTTATTGTTTTTTTCTTACAGTGAATAGATCACTATCTTTTACTGCTTATAAATTGGTCCATCCTTGCCGTATCAATTTGTAATGTCACTTTTACGGAATATTAAATCTCATAAATTTATGCTTCTGTTTCTAGATTTTTTATTTAGTTTCTTTGATCTTTTATCTATATTTGTACCAATATCAAATTATTTAAATTACCATAGCTTTGTCTTAGAGTTTAGTATCTGATAGCACAAATCCCCACATTTCTCGCCAGAGGTGTCAAAGCAATTCTCATGCATTTATTACTCTTTCATGTGAACTTTAGAATCATATTGTCAGATTATTTTTTTTTTATTTTTATTTTTTAAAAAGAGTTTATTGGGGAATTGGGGGAGGAGAACAGTGTTGGGGAATTGGGGAAGGGGAACAGACAAGTTGCTGTCCATTTGTTCTTCAGTCTTCATTGTGGAGGCCGCCAGTCGCCATCTGGCTTCCTGTCGGCAGCTCGTGGCCTCTAAGCTCCAGGTGCTGTATTCAATCTTAGTTGCGGGTGGGTGTAGCCACCATCCCATGCAGGAGTTGAACCAGCAGCCTTGTTGTTAATAGCGCATGCTGTAGCCACTGAAACATCTAGGCGGCAGCTCAGCTCAGGGTGCCGAGTTCAGTCTTAGTTGTGGGTGGGGATAACCCACCTTTGAACAGGCAATGTTGTTATTACACCAGCTGAGCCATCCTGCCACCTGTTGGCAGCTCAGCGACAGCTCAGCTCTGGGTGCAGCATCACTGTCCCATGTGGGAATCGAACCAGTGGCCCTGTTGCTCAGAGCTCGCGCTCTAAGCCAACTCTTAACTGACTAGCCACTCAGCCGGCCCTCAAATTATTATTATTATTATTATTTTTAAAGATTTTATTGGGGAATTGGGGGAGGGGAACAGCATTGGGGAATCGGGGAAGGGGAACAGACAAGTTGCTGTCCTTTTGTTCTTCAGTCTAGTTGTGGAGGACATTTCTTCACTGGCCCCTGTTGGTATCGTCATTGTGCTCTTCTTGGGTGAGGCAGATCGGTCGCCTGCCATTGGACTGCCGTTCACAGCGGCTATTGTCAAATTATTTTTAAACTGTTATTTTGATAGGGATTACACTGAGTTGTATTTTGGAGGCTATCAATTTTTTAACCTAAAATAGTGACTCTAGCCTAATGTTTTAATTTAACCGTAACTTTAGCTTAATTGTTACCTAAAATATTTCAACTCTCACTATCTAAAAGGATAAATTATTTAATTTTATAAAAGGCTTTGTCTCTTCCTCCTCCTTATTTTTGGAGGCTTCTTGTCGCATTACCTTAGGAATACTTTTTGTTTACTATGTTCTTATTTTCTTAGAAGTTTTCATTGGCATATAATATACATATTTAATTGTAAGCAGGTTGTACAGCATATTTTTTTCAGCTCTAGCCTATGTTTTCTTTAGGATTTGATATTAACATGGAATCATAGATGACTAAAGTCTCTCTCATTAGGTTTATTTTATAGATTGCAATACATTTTAGTAAAAGGCGAAAGATTTATACGATTTGAAGAGAAACCAGAGTATGTGATACATTTTGGGATACTATTATGCTCCTTTAGTTATGTTATAGTATTAAGTATTACTAACTTTTATGTCAAAGATAAGACAGTTCAGAGTGTATTTTAAGGTTGAAGATGCTTCTGTATATTATTTATTCTACTAAAATGTGCTTTGATTAGTACTACTTTAGTAGTAAATGTTTAACTAGAAAAATAGGAAGGAAGTTCATTTGTTTTTCTATTAAAGCTAAAAAATTAATAATGCTAAGATTTTTATCTTGACATGCAAAAAGCTTCTGAATTCTATTCTGAAATCTGTTCTGAGATGATAGCAAAAATTGGTCTGATTAATATTTTTCAATTTTTTTTGATGAAATGATTCTTGATTGTTAAAAATTCTGTTTTTTTCCCCAGTAGTAAACAGTATATTTTGTTTCTTTTAATGCAGGTCTTTGAAGTTCTACATTTTAATTCTCAGTGCTGAACTTCTTTCTCCCTTAAATTATTATAAACTTTTGCTGCTGTTTAATAAACGTGAAGATGTCTCGCAGTCCTGATGCGAAGGAAGACCCTGTGGAATGTCCTCTTTGCATGGAGCCCTTGGAGATAGACGATATCAATTTTTTCCCTTGCACCTGTGGCTACCAGATTTGCCGATTTTGTTGGCATAGAATTCGCACTGATGAAAATGGGCTTTGTCCTGCATGTAGAAAGGTAAACACTCCAAAATAACTCTGTGTACAGTCTTTAATCTCCACGTGTATGAGTATGTAAATTTAAAAGACTCTATAAACCTCAGGTGAGATTATGTGTAACATTTTATTTTTAAAATACAATGACGTGAAAAGAGCACTGCCCTTATGAGCCGGAGTCAAGTGTCAGCTTTGTTGTTAACTAAATATTAAAATATGACCTTGGTAAAGTTCCATAACCTCTCCAGTTACCCTTCAGTTTTCTTTCTTTTTTCTTTAAATTTATTTATTTATATATTTTTTAAATTAGCTTCAGATGTACAACAAAGTTCAATAGTTATACTTTTTACCCCTCAAAGTGACAACCCCCCACCCCCAATCCTCCCTTCCTACTCCTCCCCGCCATATCATACTATCTATTACAATTCCTTTGACTCCCTTCCACCGTATAATTCACATCCCGTGACTATCTATATATTCAATTACAGTTGGCATACAGTATTATACAACATCAATTTCAGGTATACAGTGCAGTGATCTACCCTTCAGTTTTCTTATCTGAGATTAACAAAACCAGTGGTGCTGACTGTTTAAAAGGATTAGAAGCAGAGAGGCGAAGAATTTAGATATGATGGTATGAAATTAGAAAACCACATTTAATATTACATCTAGTGGGGGGAGTTCCCTTTAACTTTCTAGTACAAAACAGGAGAGAAGTTTTGATATTTGCTAAAAGAAATCATGGGTTTAAAATGACAGAGAAATTCTGGTTCAGATGGTAATGGTTATTCTTTGTTGAGTTCTTACAACAATCTAAACTGATAATGCTATCCCCATTATACATTTAAGAAAACTGAACCTTTGAAGAAATTTGTTCATAGGCATCAATTAGTGGGTAGTAGGTTTGGGATTCAAATATAAGTCTTTTGAATTCCTTCTAACTCTAAAAAAATCTATGATTTTAAATAATTTTCTGGGTTTTGTTGTTTTAATAAATAGGTACAACAGTTCGATATAGTGAATGACCTGTTAGTTTGAGTAGGATTGCTGCATTTGTATTCTTAAGGACTTTATTTGTGACCTAAGTAAGGGCTTAATGCAAAGACCTATGTTTTGCTTTTTCTTTCCAATTTAAACCCTCTCTTTTGTTTACCCATTTCAAAAAGCTCTTGTGTTCATTACTACCAAATTGTGAGAAAGTAGAAATGTGTTTTAGACACCTAGATTATTTTTAAAAAATTTATCTTTCAATTTCTTTTCCAGAAGTATTATATCTCAGAAGGCACTGCATTGTCCAGTTTCTCTTTTTTAAATTTAGTGGGTATTTAATAAATATATAGTACATGAATGAAAAATGGCTAGATCTACTTAAGTATTAATTGATACAGTTTTTACATATATAATATATATAACATATAATAGATACTTATCATGTAGACCATATATATATATGGTCTTTTTATATAGTTTATACACTTTAAGAATGTGGATGAAAACCTTAATATTAGTTTTGGTCACAATCTATAATAAATTTGTGTTAATGGATTGGAAACATTCATATTTTTAAAATCGGTTCCTGGTCATTCCATAAGAAGACAATCATGTTGAACTGTTTTGTTGAAAGTGATGACTTTCAGGATAGCCTAAAACTCATAAGGATTGTGAATTTGATTTACTTCTTGAAGTTTTTCTCTTTCTTTTTTTTCCCTTTGGAGTGTTAGGAAGCACAGTCTTAACAAAAAGACCAATAGTTAAATTGTCATGAGAGAAAAATCTGTTATTTAGGGAAATGGCAAATTCATTTCAGTTTTACGGAATTATTTAGAATCACCTCAAATCCTTAGAAAGTGGAGAATAACATCGAAAACATTTAAAGGTACAAATAAAACAAAATAATTTTAGCAAAGCTGGCTATCTATAAAAGGGTGCCTGTCTGGGAGGACCAGAAGGTGTGAGGAATATGAAAGAATGCCATTGGGATCAATTTTAATAAAGCATTAGCTCAAAAAACATACTTAGGAGAAGACTGCTGAAAAAAGGTCAGAATAGTGCCGCTTCAAGATCTTAGGAAAAATATCATTGTGGTTGTTTGGAGAATGGCATTGGAGCGGCATATAGATTCAGCTCACCTTTTATGCTGTGTAACAGAGACATGTGTCCTCTAGCTGGAACACTGATTACAAATTTGGGTTTGAGCCTTAACGTAGATGGAAACACAGTAGAAGAACTTGTACCTCCTATGCCCACAGGATGAACCGCGGACATGGCCCATCCAGCAGCTTGTCCTCTTTACAGTCACAAAAGAGCAGCCTGCAGTAAACAAAAATAGCATTTGTAGACTGGTTGCAGCAACCAAGAATCAACAGACATTTTAGAAAAACTAACATTTTGAAAGAGAAGCGCACTGTAAGTAAATAGAAGAACCTAACATAAGTAAGCAAACCAAAAGAAACTTAAAATTGTTACGGGTACTTCTTAAAGAAGTAAGAGAGAATGATATAGTCTTGTAGAAAGAACATATTTTAAAAAGAGCAAATTAGAGGTCTTGAAAATGAACAATCCTATAGATGGGCTGAAGAACAGAATGTACACATTTCAAGAGCAAATTGGTAAGTTGGGAGAGTATGCTGAGCATTTTTTTGCAGAGTATAGTGCAAAAAGATAAAAAATAGAAATCATGAAAGTTAAGCAACATTAAAGATAGATCTGTTGGTTCTTATCTCTGCTAAAAGTTTCAGAAGCAGTGAACTAAGAATGAATGGAAAAAAAAACAACAAAAAAAAGAATGAATGGAAAGAAATAATCAAAGAACTAATAGTAGAAAATTACTCATATTGAAAAGCAGTTGTCCTAAGAAGCCTCTGTAAATAGGAAGCAAGAGACTGAAAAAGATAAACATCTATTTATACAATTGTGAAATTTTAGTGCAAACTAGCTATCACAGCATTCCTGGAATGTAGATTTCTGGAATTCTTTTTAGACTAGTTCCCTCTTTATGGTATTTTGCCCCATAAAGTTCAGTTGCCTCAGTCTCTTCAAATTTTGATCACTGTTCAATGTGACTGTTGGACCCAATGCTGGAGTCCAGTAAGTGCCACAAGAGAAGAAAGCTAGGACACTCAATGGCTTTCATCTGTCGTATTTCTTTTTTAATCAGGATTCACAGACTTGCTCTTTATTGCCTGTTCAATGTCTAAAAACATTTATATATTTTGTCTAGTTTTCTCATTGTTTATGCTGGTAGGCCTAGTCTGTTACCATCTACTCTGTCATGGCTGGAGGTGGAAATGTATAAATAACACCTGAATTTTATAATAATGTAATGGTGAATGTTGTCCTAACTAAAATTAGGGTGGAAGGTTAGAAAGTGGACTTGGGATATCTGATTAGGCTAGCTAAAAGCAAGTTGAATCTTCAGCTTGCATAACGTGATAATATCGAAAACTGAAAAATCAGGAAGTAGCAATACAGGCATGTTATTTAATGATACGATGGTAAATGACAAAACTGATCTAAAAGAGTCCACAGATTATTTGTAGGGAGAGGCAGCTGGTACGGTGAGGAAGGAAATAGGGGACTGCTCTTTTTCCTAATAAACCTTGTGTCACTGTGACTAGGAATATATTTAAGAAAAATATCAATGAAACTAGGGAAAAAAGATATAATGGGCAAATGAAAATATAGGAAAGAAGTTATAACAGTATTGATATTACTCAAAATTAAATTTAAGATCAAACACATTTTAAAAGGGCAAAGAAGATTTTTTCTTACTGATAAGGTCCCTAAAGTCATGAACTTTAGTTAACAGCAGAGCTTTGAAGTATATTGAGCTGATACAAATACCAGGAGAAACACTGCATTTCCATTCATAATGGAGACTTCTGCCTTCTGTATTTTAGAAATTGACAGGTGAAGTAGACAATAAAAAGGAAATGGAACATTTGAATAACACATCAAGCATGTGTATGTTTGTGTGTGCACATACTTTATACAAACAAATTTGTACAAAACTTTAAAATAACAAGTGTAATAGGCACAAAAATTGACTGTTAGGCCACAATAGAAATATTAACCACTTCCAAAAAGTAGAACTCATGTGTCTTTTCATTTATCCTGCTTAGGGTTTGTAGGTCTTCTTGAATCTGGATTGGTGAGTTTCATTAGCTCTGGAAAACTAAGAGATAAAAGATACACTTTTATCTCTTAATATACTGCCTTTAATTCTCTTTCTTTCTGGGACTCTGATTAAATGTTCTTTAGATCTTTTCACTGTGTCCATATTTCTTAATCTCTTTTGTATTTCCTGTCTTTTTCTTTGCTTAATGCATTCAATGTATGATTTCTTCTTCATTCTGTAGGGTTTGAATTGTTTTTTTAGGTCCAGTCTTCTGCTAAATACGTTCGCTGAGTTTTTAAACTTTGCCTTTGTGTTTTCATTTCTAAAAATAATGTTTGTTCTTTTTTCATACTTGCTATGTTATTTTCAAAATGGATTTTTGTATTCTGCAGATATTTTCAAGTTTGTCATATATTTGCTTAAACAGATAAGCATTATTTTTAAATTATGTCCAATAATTCTAGTAACTAGCCTGTGAGGGATGCTTCTGCTGGTTGTTGTTCATGTCCTTTCAGTTCTTTTTTTTTTTTTTCTTCATTCTTTATGTGCTTGGTTATCTTTGCATGCTTCCTGTTTGTTGTAATTGAATTATATGTAGGGTTCTACAAGACCCAAGGTAGATTTGCTCTCCTCTAGAGAGGCTTTGATTTGGCTTTGGCTGGATCCTAGAAACATTGCCATTAGGGATATTTCAAGCATAAAACTTTTTGCTCTGGCCATGCTTATGTCTTTTATTCTCTAGGCTGCAAATCTTTCCTAGGGTTAGTTTCAACAACTTCTCTAGAAGGATTTTTCTTCTACCCCTATTTCCTTTTGCTTGTTTTGACCTCTCTGTGGTTTTTTAAAATAATTCTGAGACTAAAAGAGCCCTTTTAGGGGTGGGCTCAGTCTCAGCTTAACATGGGGATGCTGCCCTCAAAGACTCCTCACGTTGGGCCGGCCTTGGGCTTTGAATGCTGTCCCACTTCCTCCATTTGCCCCCCTCTCTCTGTTTATTGTTACTCAGACTTTCCACTTTTCTCTGGATTTTGACTCTCATCTCGAAACTGGCTTGGAACTTCCCAACTACAGTTTATTATTGTTTTTAAGATGTTGGTTTAAAAATAAAGTTTTATATAGTATTTTAGCAAGAGGACAAATTAGAGCTCTAAATGCATTTATTAGAAATGAAGAACAAAAGTAAATGAACTTATTTCCAGGTTAAGAACCCAGAAAAAGAATAAACACTGTGATAGTAGAAGACTGGGATTAAGCAGGATGTAGTGAAATTAAAGAAAAGCAGTATTTCAATAAAGGTTAGAGCTGGTTCTCTGAAAAGACCAATATAATAAACTCTTGGCAAGTCTGATCAGAAAGTAAAAAGAAGACACATGTAAATACATTAGGACTAAAAGTGGAAGATACAGCCTGGTTGAGTGGTGCGTTGTTTAAGAGCTGGCTTGGGACACCAGCTCTGAACATCAGGACCCTGGTTCGGATCCCACATATGAGGGCCAGTGACACTGCGCCCTCTACAGCTAAGGTGGTGAACAACAGCTCCACCTGGAGCCAGGCTCCTGTGAGTCCGGGCGACGGCATAGCTGCAGCCCCTGCTACAATGGGCTGCCATAGGCTACAGTGAGTGGCTGGCATCCAGCGTGAGTGGCTGGCAGCCGGCGTGAGCTGCCAAGAGCTGCTGTAAGCGGCCGCCCAGAGGCCGGTGACCGACCTGCCTCACCCGGGAAGGGCACAGTGATGATACCAACATGGACAACTAGACTGAAGAACAAAAGGACACCAACTTGTCTGTTCCCCTTCCCCGATTCCCCAATAAAAATCTTAAAAAAAAAAAAAAAGTGGAAGATACTACACATATGAAAAAATTAAGTGATTAGAGAACGTAAACCATCTTAATTAGTAGTTTGGCAACTTATTGCCAAATTAACACTATTAAAAATACACATTAAAAATACTTCTCCACAGGTACCCTGTTTAGCATTAGCTTGATATATAACACACAGTAGTACCTCTAAAGAAAAATTTTCTGCTTGTACTTTTTCATTTGATGCTATATTCCTAGAAAATTTAACGTGTTTCAGTCAAAAAGTAGACCAGATGTATTTTCTTCATATTTATTTTTAGAACCATTGTTATTAGCTTTATCAGTCATACTCTTTATCTGCAGTTATTCAAATTATATTCCTTCATCTCATCTTATTCTACCTCCCTTCCTCATCTCCCTTCCTCATCGACTTACTAATTTTCTGTCAGTTGGGTTCACAGAGGTGGCTTGTGTGGAGATGGACTCGTCATGGAATGCATACTTTTCCAACTTTTTATGAAACCTTGAGACAAATTAA
Source organism: Aselliscus stoliczkanus (assembly GCA_033961575.1). Lineage (NCBI taxonomy): Eukaryota > Metazoa > Chordata > Mammalia > Chiroptera > Hipposideridae > Aselliscus > Aselliscus stoliczkanus. Next base: position 80,628,546 of record CM066740.1, on the reverse strand, counting down.
GGCTAATAAGATTTTGCATATTTGCTATTTGTGTTTAGAGAAAGTTAGCACATTTTATTATACATTGTCTGGAAATTTTTATTTAGTTCCTCCTAACAACAGAAATATAGTTTTACAAATATGTTAAGATTAAAAAGCTAATATTTATAACTTCCATTAAGTTGCTGGAATAAGAGATATTTGGAAGGTAAGTCATAGTAATTTGTCCTGTATTGGTGGTGTTTCACATTGTGTAGCAGTTATTTTTCAACCAAGTTGACTTTGAAGTCTGGTGGAATTATATAATATTTTCATTAAAAAAAAAGACAAACCAAAACTTGGAATTACACTGGAAAAAGACTGGGATTACCAGTGCTATATACTCAACATAGTGGTGCATCAGTAATGTATTTGGTGATAGTTGATACTGCAATGTAATTTTCGGTACTTGTCATTCTCCATCTTGTTTTTTGTTTATGCATTTTTTTACTTCTATGTTACTTTGCATCATCTTTTATCATGATTTTACAATGTCAGAGAATGTTAGCAAAGAAATTGAGGACCATAGAAGGAAATCTCACTTTTTTTTTTTTTTTTGAGAGCAGTGTCACTGGCCCTCATATTTGGGATCCGAACCGGGGCCGCTGACTTCCCAAGCCAGTGCTTAACCACCGCGCCACTCGGCCGGCCCGGCAGTCTCACTTTCTTAATTGCCCTCAGTATTAATGTGAGTGTGTTCACAAATGTGAGGGTTTTTTAACTTTTTGTTTTTACTTATATATGAAAGCATGAAAGTAACTTTATGTTAAAGGCATAGCAGGATTTCAGGCTTTTGGACATTCACTCCTTATTCCCATTGTTTTTCTTGATGACATAATTTCTGTGTTCTGATAGCCACAATTTCCCAACCAACTGTGGTTCCCATTTTTGGATTCGCTTCATATCCAGTTTTAGACATTACTGTATTTAATGTGTCCTATCTTCCATATAATAAATTATTAACTAGTTTTACTAGTGGTATTAACTGATTTATTGAATGCAAGACACAGTTTTAATAACTGTATAACTGTATTATCTTTTTAAACTCCTAGAAACCTTCTGAATAAAGTGCTGTGATTTCCATTTGGCAGAAGAAAAGACTGAGTCAGACAGGTCACATAACTTAGCTAAGGTGTCTCAGAGAGTAAAGATTGAGCCAAGATTGAAAGCTAGGCAGTGTGAGTCCACAGTTCTTATTCCGGCCACCGGTAGCCCTAAGCTTAGCAGTGGGAATAAAAACAATGTTGTAATGAAGAGAAAGGAAAAAGTTACAACAGTGTAATTGCTAATGTTTATTGAGGGCCTACTGTCTGCCAGTCATAATAATAATTCTTTTATGAGTGTTATTTTATCTTTACACCAGCCTTTATGATTATTTTCATTTTACTTATGAGGATACTGAGGCATAGAGTTTAATTAACTTACCTAAGACCACATGGCCAGTGAGCGTTGAAACTGAATTCAAACTCCTACGCCAGAGTACCTAGATTGTATTTATTTCCCCTTTTGAGTCCCTGTTTGGGAATGTGTTAAAAAACAAATACTTCGTTAATCCTCTAGAACATAGTAGGGTTTCATTAAATATCTGTTGATTGTAATACGTAAGCTCATGTTTAGATAGAGAACTTACACTCTTTGCCTCTTACATAGCACTTTGGAAGTTTAATTTCCCCGTAAACTGTGTGCTAGGCACTGTAGGAAATACCAAGATTGTTATTTTTCTTAATTTTTTTTATTTTAGAATGTTTGGTGGTGGTTTAAGTTTCAGTGCTAAAAGTGGTCTGTGTTAAGCTCCAAAAACAAGTATTTAAAACGCTATTTTATTTAACATTTAACTTTTATTGAATAAAAATACTTTTAAGCAATTAACAAATAACCGCATACCCTTTATCCAGAATTTGATATTTGCTATTTGTATAATTTTTCTATGTATTTAATTCTAACTTCTATCTTTGTTTTGTGCTTAAAGCCATATCCAGAAGACCCAGCAGTTTATAAACCCCTCTCCCAGGAGGAACTGCAAAGGATAAAGAATGAGAAGAAACAGAAACAAAATGAGAGAAAACAGAAAATATCAGAAAATCGCAAACATTTGGCTAGTGTACGCGTTGTACAAAAAAACCTCGTCTTTGTTGTAGGCCTGTCTCAGCGCCTCGCAGATCCAGAGGTAGGGCTCTTTTGTTTGCCTTCTCAACTTAACACCTTTTCTTTTTGCTCATCTTATTTACCTAACTACAGAATTACCGGGAAAATATTAAAACTTAGGAGAAAATGTGCAATGAATTTTAAATAATCACTAAGAAACCAATGGCCAGTTGGGATTGTAGGCAAAGGTCTTAATCTTCCTAGCCTCATTCTCTTCTGTTGTAAAACTAGACAGTTGAACTAGATCTTAAAGTCCCCATTAGTGCTAATAAACTATGAAAGTTGGGTAGTGGTTCTGTTTTGCTGTATTACTAGGGATTAGCTAGGCGGCAAATAAGGACAGAGTGTCCCAGGTGTGTGGTGTCCTGACAGAGCAGCTTGTTCAAGGAACTAAAAGGCTTTAAAGACACAACCATTCTGTTTATAAATGAGGAACGGAGGCACAGGGAAGTTGAGTGACTTGCCTATGATCACACAGCTATTTATTTCATAACAGAGCCAGGTCTAGAACAATCTCCTGACTGCACCCCTTTTGCTCCCCACTTCTTAAAGCTTCTATTCCAGTGTATTTTACACTGACTGTTGGTCTGTTGTTCCTCTAGCCCTCCACCCATTTATCCATTCGTCCTACCATCTGCTTGCCAAAACCATTGATTTTTATTTGTCATGTCCATAAACACTTGACTGTGTTCCCAAAGAATGTGGCAAGACATTTTATGCATTAGGCATGCCATTGGGCATTTGTAATTCTGTCACATGGCTTTTTATATTCTGTTAGTACTAAAACTGACTCACTGTGACATAAATATATGACACTGAGTATGTGAATAATCGGGTGATGTGCGGCTGCTCTGCCTAGTCCCCATACTCACTTTGTGTTCACTTGGGTACTACTTTGGTAGTTGACCATAACGTTTAGGCAGAATCAGTAGCTTTCAACTTAGTGTAAAAAATTTTAATTATTTGAATTTCTCTTGCCTGGACAGGCCGTTTTTTATCAGCCATAGGCCATTTGCTAATACACTGCGACCCACCAGTGTGCTGTATGCACACAGTTCTTTTTGTTCAATGTTAAGACAGTTCAGTGTTTTCAGTAAGCATTTACTGAGTTCCTGCGGTGTGCACACACCACCAGAAAGGTGGTCCCTGCTTATTTGAAGTAACAGCACACTCTGCGAAGTGCTGTGCGCTTTGGAGGCACAGGAGAGAGCACCTGACCTTTATGGGGGAGGCGTGTACCCCTATGTTATCTTAGGGGTCAAGTGCTTCTCTAGGAACTCTACAGACACTTCTGGCTGAGAATGAGCTCGGTCTGCAAGTGATGTGTTGGGCTGGAAGAGTGCAGTGGTGAGAGATGAGGCTGGTGAGGTAAGTGGTAATGGATTAGAAAGGGCTTTCTAACCATGCTAGGGAGGTTGCACTTTCCCTCAAAGCGGTGGCGAAATTGTTGAGTGTTCTTAAGAACAGAGTGATGGCTAGATTTGTACTTCGAAAATATCATTCTGGCTTCAGTGTGACATGTCAGTGTAATTATATAAAAATCTTACGTTGTTATGAAGGTCCTATGCCCAAATACTGGCCAGAAACTTTCCATAAGTTAGTGGTCTTCAACCTTATTAGACCCAGCACCCACTTTTTAAAAAATCGAATATTTTATAACACCCTTTGACTTTCAAGAAATGACTTTTTGATAATATAATCAATTTGTCTATATGCTTAATTTGCAAAAAAATATAAAGGAGAAATTAAAGGCAAGTAATTCTTCAAAGGCTATTTCTAATTGTAAATACTTGGGTACCGCTACTCTAGAGCCTTGCTACTCAAGGTTTGGGCTCCGGGCTTACCCAGGTAGCATTGGTATCACCTGGGAGTTTATCCTGCAAACTCTGAGGTCCTGCCTCAGATGTTTCATTCACATCTGCATTTTAACTAGATCCCCAAATGATTTGTGTGTGTTCAAGTTTGTGAAGTACCATTTTTCAGTACATCATAAAACTTTAAGATGCTTGCATCTGTTTGTAGAATCACTGTGATTGTGGCAACTACAAATGGAGGTTGTTACATGTGTACGTATTGGAAACTCAGACACCGTGAAAGCAGTGACGTGACTTTCCTGAAATGACTCTTAGTAAAATTCCAAACAAAGCCTTTGTAGTCTTCTCTGAATTACATATTATTTGTTTTCCTATAAATTCAAAGTATGTCAGAATTGTAGGGAACTACTTTGTGTTTATAAATACTATGGAATTTGTTTCTAGGTCCACTTAATTATAAGGAGTCTTCTGAGTTACTTGACCATCTCGTTGGACATTCTAAGTCGTGCAGGACAGTTCTTTGTGTGGGGCTAGTCTGAGCATTCTGAGCCACTCCTGGCTCCCATCCACTGCACAATAGTGACAGTCACTTTGACAACCTCCCCCAATAGAAGCTCCACACATTTCCAAAATGCCCCCTTATTGTGAACTACTGCCTTAAACTCAGGTGTGATATGAGCTGTTGCTGCAGCACAAGTTGTGAACAGCCAGAACCCTTTGAAGCAGGTACTTGGGCCGTGAGGCCTTTTGCTGAGTCGGTGTGTGTCCACCTGGGATATTGAATGCAGTTCCACACTCCCCCTGCCAGACAGCTTTTAGAACATACGCCCCCTACCCCTCAACCTTGAGACTGAACAGCCCGAGGGGCATCGCCTTCACCACTTACTATCATACCCCTCAGGGGAGTTGGTGGAAAAGATTGAAAACCATTGTGATCACTTCTTCAAATTCATTAGAATTGGCTATAGAGACTATGACAACCCTATACTTAAAAGAAGCTAAAGTAAAATATGGAAAAAGTAATTACAACTGACTCTCAAACAGTCTGGGGGCTAGGAACGCCAACCCCTGTGCACTGAATGAATTGTTACAAAATTCTGGCATACAACACTGTAGTCATTATACAGCATTACATTCACAATACAGGATTGGAGACATTGTTACATTTTATAAATTGAGAAATGATAGGCTAATATGCAGTTTCTCCAATTACGAGACAAGCATACTGTACAGTAACGTAATTCTTTGAAAGCAAAGTTATAAACAGTAAAACACATTAATTTTATGTTAAATACCACCTTATGCCTATGTAAGGATAGGCTGTCCACTCAGTACAAGCTTGTACACAGTGATCTGCACGATGAAGACTTAAGTGATAATTATCATGACACAGAAACATCTCATACAGGTCTTGCTGTACATTATTAGGTTTCACACAAAGGCACACACAAACAGCAGATAAGTTTATTAACTGTGCAGCGTGAAGATTATTTACTGTTCATTAACTGGCAGTGGTCGCCATAAAGGCCTTCATCCTTGTCGTCTTCACGCTGAGTAGGCTAAGGAGGAAGAGGAGGAATGGTCTTGCTGACTGGGAGGTAGAAAAGGCAGGCCACTATGGAAATACATCGTAGTTTCTGTCTGACTGTTTTGCTTTTACATTTCTCTAAAAATGTTTCTATAAGGTGCCAATCCTTCTTCCACTGTTTGTCTTAGTTTGTCTGTGTCATAGAAGGGTCTGTGTTGTAGAAGTCCAGCAGCCTTGAGTAATCGGCCCCTTCTGCCAGTGTCCTGACACTGCTGCTTCTGCGTCGTCTTCCTCTTCATCTGGTGCTCATCTCCATCAAGTCATCTTGTTAATCCCTCTGGTGCGCTGTCTGTTAGCTCTTGAAATTCTCCAAGATCCTTATCGTGAAACCCTTCACCTCTCACCTTTTTGTCATGTACACAGTCTCTTCAATGGTTTCCTTTACCGGCTCTCTTGTAAATCCTATGAAGGCATGAGCAACATCTGGATAGTTTTCTCCAGCAGGAATTTATTGTTTTGGGCTTGACGGCTATCACGGCCTTTTCTGTAAACCAGTGGCATCTTCCGTGGTGTAATCCTAGACTTTCATGATGTTCTATCGGGGTTCTTTCCCCTCACGTTGGCAGTCCGTTCCATAGAGTACTGTGTGTAATGAGCCTTAGAGGTCCTTATAACCACCTGATCTAGAGGCTGAAGTAAGATACTGAGTTTTGGGGGCAAGTAAACCACTTTGATGTCTTCAGTGTTGAACTCATGCGGTTCTGGGTGGCCAGGAGCTTTAAAGGGAAGCCCCTTCCTGGCAAGGTACTTCCTGCCTTCAGGAACAGAGTGTTGATGGAACCGATCCAGACAGACGTTTCCGTTGTCCAGGCCGTCCTGTTGTACAACCAGAAGACTAGCAGCTGCTTTTCAGGTTCTCCCTTCAGGGCTCAGGGTTTGCAGCTTTATAGAGAAGGGCAGTCCTGGTTAGAAACTTGACTGCAGTTGCACAAAAAGCATAAGTTAGCCTATCCCTTCCCACCTTAACTTCTGGGGCTCACTTCTCTGCCTTACTAATAAATGTCTCTTCTGGCATGTTTTTCTTTTTTTCCAGAATAGGGCACTTTCATCGGCATTACGAACCTGTTCAGGTAGATAGCCTTTCCCCATCAGTGATTTTCTTAACAGTACCTAGGAACTTGCATGCTGCCTCTTGGTCAACAGAAGCTGCTTCTCCTGTTATCTTCACATTTTTTTAAGCCAAACCTCTCTCTAAAATGATCAAACCATCCTTTGCTGGCATTAAATTCTTCAGATTCATATCTCCTTCACTTTTTACTTGCTTTAAGTGTCATATAATGACTGCTTTTTCTCGAATCACATTAGAATCAATAGGTATGCCTTTCCTACAGCAACCCTGTACCCACATAAAAGCTGCATTTTCAATATGAGATTAAAAGGTATTTTGCAGAAGTCCAAGGTTGTGGTGCCTGCTGGCGTAGCTGTAGTCAGGGCTTCACAAATTTCTTTCTGTTTTTTTTTATTTTTTTACAATAGTTGTTACATTGGGTTCCTTTATCTTGAAATCGCGGGCATCCGCAGCTGCAGACCTCAATCTATGATACATATCAGGCACTTCAGCTTTTCTCATAATGTCATAACTTTTCACTGCTTCTTGGGAGCACTTCTAGCATCACTAGTGGAACTTCATATGAGTGTCATGGTGTTACTCAAGGTTTATGGTATTGAATGAAAAATAAGCGAGAGCCTAGAGAGATCACTTGTTACTGTGATACGCAATTTATTGGAGAGACTACTGCTCACAGGGAGATGATTAGCATCACACGACATTTTGAGCGGATCTTGTAACACTCGAGCTCACCACAGTAGCAACATGAGGTGACTGAAATTATTACAGTTGTACAGTATGACTACAGTAAATTTTATGCGGTTACGATTTAATACCACATTTTTGCGATTGTACATTTCTTCTGTGATTGGCACTGTGTATGGTCTGGTCTGTGTGTGCATAAGTTTAGAAAATTTTTAACTTTTTATAATTTGTATATTTTATGGTAGTAAATAATAAAATAGACTAATGTCTGCATATCTTTTATGCATTCATGATATACCTATCTTTTCTTAAATGTTTTTTTCTATTTCTAGCCTGTGTGATTCATCTGTGAGTTTTTTCAAATTGTTGTAAGTCTCAAAACAATTTTCCAGTGTATTTATTGAAAAAAAATTCATGCATAAGTGGACTTGCACAGTTCAAATCATGTTACTCAAGGGTCAACTGTGTATTAATTAAGTTGCAAACTGTTAAGAATTAATAACACCACAGCCATAGACTATTTCCAAAGCTTTGATTCTGTCTGATGTAGAACATATCTAAACTTGGGTAATTTGCGAGGATGTAGCCCGTTACAAAAATCTCTCTCATGATTTGCAACTACCTCAAAATTACATTGTTTTTTTCCTAAAATTTACCTATAAACCAAATGTTCCTACAGCAAGTCTCTCCAAACAGCAAGCTCTCTTTCAATGTAAGCTTTCTGTACATACCTGTTCAATTGTCGGCAAAGTATTCTTTCCAAACACTCGGTAATATTCTCACACACAGTTTAGCTAGTAAATTGGTAAGAGAAGATAAATGAGTACATACGGCGATCACAAAGTAAAGGAGGTGACAAAAGTATGAGGGGAATAACCATGAAGAAGAACATAGGTAATAGAGAAAAAAATGTATAAATTCGGTTCCCAGGTGTTTTTTTCCCACCACTTATCACCTCACATAAATTATTTACTAGGAAAAGAGAGAAATAAAAGTAGGAGACAGTTGAGAAATGGTAAAATTAATTGACACAAGGAAACTAAATACACACACACACACACATCCACACACATACAGTGATAAATCATAAAGTGTAGACAGCTGAGCTGAGGAGCATTCTGTTACCATAGTTCATAAACAGTGCTTTAATATAATATATCATGTATTATGTACCGTAGATTTATGAGTAAAGACTGTCTCTACTTATGTCCTTCAGTTTCTGTCTCTGTCGTTAATACGTAATTTGAGTCATTGTTTTAAGAAATACATAATTTGAGTCATTGTTTTCATCTGTTAATGAAAATATGGTCAGAATATTTGATCTGTGTTGTGTTTAAGAATACTGTGAAGGTAAAATTGCACAGATTATTGGTGCAGATATTGGAACATAGTAGATAATACCAGACTTAGTGAGTGCCAGTTTCTATTCAGTGGGTCCATAAAGAATAGCTTTTAGACTCTGTTGATGATTTTCTGTTGGTTAACCACACAAATTGTAATTAGGAAATAGTCACATTTATTAGAAAATGTTAAAAATTGTTTTTTCTTTCACTGAAGAGGAATAGTGTATGTCCCCATTATGTGGATAAAGTTGATGAAAATGGGGACGGTTTATATCTTATTTCTTCTTCTTTTACAGGTTTTAAAACGGCCAGAATATTTTGGGAAGTTTGGTAAAATACATAAAGTTGTCATCAATAATAGCACATCATATGCGGGATCACAGGTAACTCATTATATCTCTATAAGTAGTTACAGGGATTTTTGCCTTTCCTCTATATAGTCTGGGTTTGACCTGGGCTGAAAATTTCTTGTGATTAGAAAGCTTGTGGGTCAAGGACTTGAGCACTGTAGTGACCTCTGTTGGTGGGGTGCCTGAATTTTGGATGCTCATTTGACTCTTCCAAGATTTAACAGCAAATTGATAATAAGAGAACTAGTAAAACAAAGATTTAGTGATGGTTCAAAGGGGGAGTTGATTCTATTGTTTGGAAGTCTAATTAGATAATGATTTCTAATTAATATTTTCAGATATTGAAAACTTAATAAAGAAACTTAATAGAACATATTTGTTATGCTGGTATTAACAGATAGACTGTTCTTGAAAATTGCATTTATTTTTATGGGAACTTAATTTGACAGTGTCTTCAAATATTAGTTTTTAAAATTTAACTTTCAGTGTTTGTTTTTTTGTAACCTTGATGAGACTGTCAAGTGACTTTTTTTCCCCCCCGAGGACAGTGTCACTGGCCCTCACATGTGGGACCGAACCAGGGCTGCTGGCCTCCCAAGCCAGAGCTTCAAGTGACGTTTTAAAAAAATGAATGACAGGCCAAAGATATTTTAGTCTACTTAAAATCAGATAAAATTCATTGAGTATGATTGTTTTAAAATGAACTAGTATGTAGTTTAATTAAAGCTACTACAACTTCTAATTATTGTGATTATTGTTAATGACAGTAGTAATAAAGGCTTTTAGAATTTCCAAGGCAGGTTGCAAGAGAATTTTTTTTTTTTTTTTTAAGTTTTTGTTGAATTTGAAACTTAATAAAAGTGGGTTTTGACTTTAGGGCCCAAGCGCCAGTGCTTACGTAACCTATATCCGGTCAGAAGACGCTCTCAGAGCCATACAGTGTGTCAACAATGTGGTGGTAGATGGCAGAACACTTAAGGTACATGGGCCCCCTGATTTATTTGTTCTCAGGGGGGAGGGATAAAGTGGAGCAAGTAGAGGGGCACATAGCATTTACATGTTACATCTGAAGAGAATCTGTTTGAAGATTGCTCCTTAGGCATCCATACCAACTTATGACAGCTCATTTGTTTACTGTTGTCTTAGGTAGGGTCCTGTTTTGCCATGTAGAAATAAACTTGTTCATTATTAAGGGACAATCTTTTAAAATCTCCTGTATTTACACATATTTTATTCTGTGAGAATGAATCTGTTAGTCTTGTCAGAAATAGATAATGCTTCTGGTTTGTTGTCCTTAAATATTTGGATATTGATCAGTTCAGGTTTGAGTGAAGGGTCCCACCAAGCACTGCTTTATGTAAATGAGAGAAGAATGGCATAATTAGAAAAGGGAATTTGCCTTCTTATGTGCCTAACCACTTATGACAAGGAACACACTTTGTCTTCTCTTCTGATTGCTAGGGAAGATGATTTGGGTACTCAAGTCCTGGAAACTGTGGACTGAGATGTTTTCTTTAGTTTTTCCAAATGGGCATCATCATTAATAAACCCTGCTAGTAATAGTTTAGCTCCCTAGTATGCACAGCCACGCTTCTTGTTTTGTCGTGTCTGTCCCATTTTAGATGACGTGAAAACAAAATATGGAAATTCTTGTTGCGTCGTTTCACATTTTGGGTCCTTTTTCTCTTCTCCCCTCCTCTTCCTGCAGGCATCTCTAGGTACAACAAAATACTGCAGTTACTTCTTAAAGAATATGCAGTGTCCAAAGCCTGACTGTATGTATCTACATGAATTGGGGGACGAGGCCGCCAGCTTCACAAAAGAGGAAATGCAGGTAGTAAAGTACTGTGAATTTTCAAATTTGCAGGAAATGAGAGGATTTTTCTTTGCGAGTTAAAATTCCAAATCAAATACTAGGGATTTTCTTTTCTTTTTTTTTTTTGAGGGCAATGTCACTGGCCCTCACATGTGGGACCGAACCGGGGCCGCTGGCTTCCCAAGCCAGCGCTTAACCACCGCGCCACTCGGCTGGCCCGGGATTTTATTTTTTTAAAACTGGTATCTAAAGGGGCATTTTCCAGACAACATTCAATAGAATGTTCATTCTGTAGGATATTGTTATAGTAAAAATGGGTCTGTGGTCCAACCAGAACTTTATTGACCAAGGAAAGAAAGCATTTGGGGGAATGCTGCTTTAAAGGGAGCATCAAAAAATGAAAGCTCAGTGTGATACTGTAATTGTTAGTTATGTTTTTCCCCTCAGTCTGTACTCTTGACAGAGCATGCTAGAAAATAATATTCCATCAAATGTTGCTGATAAGCTCAGATTTTTTTTTTATAAAATGATTCTTCCCATGAAAGTGTCCTGTAAAGGGTAAATTGAACGCTTATTATCCAATGTTCTTTTTTACGTTTCCTTTTCTCCTATCTGTCTCCTTTCAGTTTGTAGTATAAACATGCCTTTACAGGTAAAATTGGTGACCATACAGCATATTAACTGAGGACTATACAAAGCATAATGCTGCACTTTCCTGTTATAGATGAGGACTTCAGATTGTTGTTTGGACTTTTTGCAGGAACACTTCTCGTTTAGAAGGTGGGGGGCATTGATTGCTACCTTTCTCCAGGTCAAAGCAGAGAAAGCCTGGTAGGGGCTCCTTTAAGAGAGGATTGTTAAAGAAAATGAAATAATACCTTTTTGACTTGGAGTTACTACAGATTAAATCCCATTATAATAAATACATTGGAATTTTTTGACAGCGTTGTCTTTATGATCCAAAAACAGTGTTAAAATAAGATCTCTGTCGGATGACTTACTTATTTCTTACTTATTCAATAAGTGCTTCTCGATTTTTTTTTTTCCTGTTTTTGGATGAAGCTTTCTTGGAGGAAATCCAAGGTTTAACCATTTCAAACTGAATTTTGACTAGTGGGGGGAGTATGCTTTACTCCCATGTACTATTACAATGAAAATCGCTGCCAAAGAATTTCTAAGACCCAGTTCATGTAATTTTTAAGTAGTCTTGAACAGTAAAAGAAAATGGATGACACCCAAGACTAATTATAATATTGCATGTCAACTGTAACTGAAAAAAATTAAATTAAAAAAAAAAAGAAAATGATGGACAGTCCCTTAGAACTTAATTTGTAATGGGGTTTAACCTATTTTATGATAATCATTTGAATATCAGTTTGACCTTTTTGTGGCTAACAAAAGCCATGCTGTCTTGAAGAATTGATTGCAGGAAGAATTTTCAAGGTTTTTTTGTGTTGTAAAGATGTAAAATCCACACCTAACTATTTTTTCTTGATGATTTAAAATTCATTTTATATAGTCTAAAATTGATCTTGCTCTTCTTTACCTGAGTTTAAAATTACTTTGAAAAGGGGATTGTTTGTTAAAATACTTCCTCAGTGTAGAATAAAAATTTGAACAAATTATGGCAAAAATCAGAAGATTTTTGCTGTTGTTGTTACTGCATGACTCAAAATGTGTTATCTTAGGAAATGCGTAGAGGTCCAGTTGAAGCAGGCAGGGGCCCTCTTGGAACAGGGGCGGATGCACTGTGCAGTAAACACTGTGCAGCTGTGCCCCTTTGTGATGCTGCTCTGCCCTTGCTTGTTGTTCCTGTTTTGTTTCTATCTGTTCTGCTTTTGGTTTTCCCATAACATCTATTTGGACCACACTTTTAAAACAGTTAACAACCCTGAATGTAAGTAAAAATGTCATTCTAATCATGAAATACATGCAAATAAGAAAAAGTTATTCAAAGTAATTTCATTGTAATGTATGTATTTCTGTATATGATTAGTTTCCTCAATCAGTCTTTGCCTAATTTCTCCCATAATGTTTGTGGCATTGCCTCCTGCTTTCTGATAGGTAACCACCAATTACATTAAATACAGACTTCTCTTTGTTGTATATAGAGCAGGGATCGCCAAACAATTTCTGTAAAGGACCAGTTAGGCTTTCTGGGCCACATACTCTCCTTAGCAACTACTCAGCTTTGCTGTTGTAGCATGAAAGCAGCCATAGACAACGCATAAATAATAGACCATTCATAAATGACAGTTCGTAAATGAGTGAGTGTTCTAATAAAACTTTATTTACAAAAACAAAGTGGCCAGCTATAAATCTACAAATGCTGGTCTAACGTTTGAAATACATTAAATTTTATGTAGAAACACAAATATTTTAATCTAAAAAAAATTGACTGATTTTCAGTGGTCTTCAGAAAATTTAATAATGGCCTGTTAACAAGACTCAATTTTTATATGAAAGAGAGAGTTTAAAGTAGGTTTAAAAGGAAGCTTCAAGTTTGAGTTAGAAAAATGTCTCTTAATATGCTTTTTTACACAATAAAATGATTGATGAAATGCCTTAATGGAATATATTAGTTTTATTGTTTTTTGGAAAACTTGCATTGGTCTAGAAGAAGTTTTGTGATACCCTCTTCACAGGTTTCCCCGACATCATGAAAAACTCTTACATGTTTTATTTAGGATATCTTTAATAATTCAGACGGTAATTCAGTATTTTATACCAGCCATTTTGTGAACCCCACTGCAGTGTTAATTTCTTCTTCCATTAGGCAGGTAAACACCAAGAATATGAGCAGAAGCTACTTCAAGAATTATATAAATTAAACCCCAATTTTCTTCAGCTATCTACGGGTTCAGTTGATAAGAATAAAAACAAAGTGACACCACTGCAGAGGTATGATACGTAAGTACCGATATTTGTATAATCAGATACCTTACCTACTTCTGCCAACCTTCTCTTTGCCTTCTGTGTCTTTTTCTGACTGACTCCTTCTTGACAATGTGTATCATTTTTGCAGAATTATTGCGTTATTTGGGAAATGTTGAGTCGAAACTTCTGGGTTTGAATCTTTGCAGCTTGCTTCTCCCTCGTGATACTTCATGAGTCCCTTGATGGCTTCCCCTTTGTACTGATCTGCAGACTACTTTCATTGATAAAAAGGAAATTAAGAGATGTTGGTTCTTTAAGGGCTCTTGTCACCTAATTGGGGTTTCTCCCCTGATTTCATGAAGAGAACAAAGTAAGGTGAAAGGGAGAGTCGCAGTTACTGAAGTATTGTGTGTTGGGGACACAAATATTAATGATTGTCTTGTCTCAGGAAACTCTCAATTTTTGTATCCTGTAAGTGAGGAGGGTACCCTGTATTCAGAATCTTACTCATCTTAGGGGACCACTTGTTTTCGTGTTGACCTATATTGTTTGAATGTTTAAACAAATGTGTAGTCTTAAATACTGAGTCTCATTCTGAAATGGTGATCTTCACATCTTGTGTTTGGTTATGGCCTGCCAGAAAATGGTTTGATTAAAAAAACAATTATTTTGGGGTTATGATCTATCCTGGATGTTCTTTAAGTTTGATGTGTTATCACCTTTGTTTACTTTTTTTTAATTTGGTAAGTTTAACTTTTATAAAAATAAATCTATTTAAAATAAGAAGCTATATAATTAATTTAGATATGTTGATTTTCTTCTTTAAAAAATTATCCCCAAATTAAATTTCTTTAAGTGATGTTTTAAATATCTGGGTGTTACATGTTTATAGTCCAATGTCTATTTAGGACTAAAATAATGTAAGGGCCGTTTTTCATATATATAGCTAATTACTACATGAATTGTCAGTTTCTTCAAAAACATATTCTTATATTTAAATTCTTGAAGTCCTTATTAAGTTTCTTTGCTTTGATAGGAAAGATTATTTATTCAAATTGAAATATTTCTTGTTTGTACACACACACATCTATGTACATGTTTACATAAATATATATAGAACAGGCCACAGAGCAAAACATTAAATTACTGTATAACAAACTATGTGAAATTTGTATATATCAAACCTAAGAATGAAAGTTAAGTCCAAAAGAAATCTTTCTGGGTTGATAATCTGTTGCCCTTTCTCTTGATCTTTTTGTACCTACCCTTCTCCCTATGTTTATCTTATTATGAACCATATGCTGTTACTTAACCTTATTGGTTGCTAACTCTGTAGTGATTCTTATAAGAGTGGGGTTATTGTAGTAAAAATTTATTTCAGAATCTTTTAACATTTATACACATCACTGTTCTCATTAAAAGTGTCATTCTAATTAAAATCATGTTCTGGGTTTATAGCCCCTGGGGAATTCAGAGCCTAAATTTAATTTTAGATTATCTCTTTGAGACAACATTTGTTATTTCCTGAATATAAAAGTAATGTGTTTTTATTGAAAGGAATTTGAAAAATATACAAAAGCATACAGAAGTAAATATTGTTATGTGATTTCAGTACGCAAATGTTTTTACTGAAAATGATTTGATGTATTTCCTTGGAGTCCTTTTCCTTCCTGTGAATGTGTATAAACACAAAATATATCGGTTTGTTACCTTTTAAAGCTTATTACCCATTAATATGAATATTTTCCCATGTCATGAAAACATAATTTTTTATAGCTGCATAGTAGTCCATAATATATGAGTATTTCAAATTTATTAACCAAATCTCCTGGTGTATGTTATTTTCATTTTGTGCTGTTATTTATAACACTGTGATGAACAGTTTTTCATATAAATGTTTTGGTTATAGCTTTGATGTGCTTTGATGTAGAGCTGCTGAATCAAAGATTATGAGAACTTATTTCCTTCAATTAAGTATTCTTTCCTGTACATTTGCCAGTTTGATAAACAAAAAAGTGATCTCATTTTAGTTTATATTTAATTAATAGAATGAAATATTTATGCATAGTGAATTCATCTGTTTGTCATGTTTCATTGATGTAATTAAGTGTTGGATGTGCAGTATACACATCTAACTTTCCTGACTTAGTTGACCAATGTATTTGTATTTCAAAAAATACTTGAATACAGATTTGGAAGAATACTATACAATATAACATTGAGTCATCTCAACCATTATCATCTATATCTTTCTATTTAAGTCACTTGTGCCTCTCAGGAACAATTTTTTTTTGGGGGGGCAGGGTTCTTTTTCCTGTTTTATTTTATTGGATCTCCAACCACCACTTCTTCCTGTTTGAGAATCCCTAGGCTAAAAATTAAAGAACAGTGTTAGAAAGTGGTGCCAGCAGGCATCTTTGTCCAATTCTTTACTTTTACAGGGCTATCTCCAGTGTTTTCTTCACTCTTCTGATTTTGACCCTTTATTTGAGATAAGTATTTTTAATCACAAAACAAAAATAACTTGTTATTTCTAATTTATCGAGCTTTTCTCTTTAGATTGGAAGTGAAAATTGGAATTTACCAAATGTCTTTTTGGCATGTATGGCAAGTATTTAGCTTTTCTTTAACTTAATTTTTTAAATCAGTTATAAATAAATTTACTAATATTTTATTGACTTTACCTTTATATAAAATATAGTCAGAGCACATTCATAACTATTTCAGTAGTAGGAGAGGAGTTTCCTTGGAATCACAAGTTGTAGAGGGAAGACAAAGGGGGATTTAAAACAATGTACTCATTTAATAACTTTGTCCAAAGCCAGTGCGACTGAACCCCACCTGGGACCAGAATAAATTTTGACACGGTTACATATGTTTTACATAAGTTTATAATATAGGCTGGTTTTTCTGGGGGAAGAGTGATTGTTTTTTTGTTTGTTTAATATAGGTCCCTCAAATTTATTAAGGACGGTTGATGACCCAAGTTACAGAGAGGTGGTTTTGTTTTGTTTTGTTTTGTTTATGTCTTTCGGCACACTCCTATAACTTGCTTTCTTTCATGCTGAACCCTGCAAGAGAATAAGTTTGACTGACAGTAATACCAAAGGTCTGCTTTGCTCTCCATTTCCACATTGCCACCATACAGGGTACAGTGGTAAGGATGTATTATATTTGTAAATAAGTTTTCTTCTTCCCACAGGGAAGACATACCAAGTTAGAATAAGCAGCAGCATAACTCTTTCCATGGTCCTACCCAACGGATAAGTTTTTCTTATTTAAGATAAGTTGAGAATTAGACTTTCTAGAGAAAAAAAGAAAAAGAATGGTTCTTTTTCCTCTTTTCTCAGCATTCCTTTGTAGTGAGTAGCAGTTTTATAAGAATTGCAAGAAAGCAAAACCTGGAACCTTATAAATTGACATTAAACTTAAAATGTAGCTTTCTCTTATTTCTAATTAAGCCAGAGTACAAATATTAAGAGTACTATAACTACCAGTTTTCATTGAGCCCTGACATGGTCCCTATACACATATATGATAATAAGTGAAGTTTTCTGCAATGTGTCTTATCCTTATCTCAAATGAACAATAAATTTTAAAAAGGAGTATCATTTGCTCTCTCCCCCCATTATTAATTTGAGAATGTATCTGTCAGATTGAGTATTGACTATAGATGTGCTGTTTTTCAGTATTAATAAGTTATTTTGAAAGTACAAATACAAACGATGAGAACGGGGAGTGGAGAAGCCATGCAGTAGTGATATTTAAGGACTGGGTATTTTGTTTTTAAGTTTGGGGCTTGAAATACCTTCATTTAGATTGAGATACAGTTTGCTTACCGAGTGAAGACTGAAAGGAATCATAGCTAGATGTGCTGCTATGCCCAGAACAGTAAGCAGGCCTATTTATAAGAATTTGGTGGCAGTTTTAAGGGGTAAGCAGATCGTACACGGAGAGTAGTAACGACGTGATATTGTGGCTCAGTCAAGCCACCAGTGAAGGAATGGAGATATGTATTTAGCTTTAGACTTAGGTGCAAAGAAGGTTGAACAAAAATGAGGTGTCTTCTGTGTTCATTTAATTTCCTCAGTAGCCCTGTGTGGTAGATATCATTGTTATTTTACTCCTGGCAAGGAAACTAAGTCTCAGAGAGTTTAAATATTTTACCAGCATCTTACACAAATACGTGATAGAGTAGATTCTGATGAAAGTCTCTGACACTTTGAAACCCAGGTTCATTCTCCCATTCTGCCATTGCTTGGTCTAGAAGAGATGAAATTCTTAAGAGACTCTAACATGAATCAAAACCTCTAACACGAATCAAGTTAATTCAGTTAAATGAAACAGTTCCATAACTATAAATTGTTTGACCTTGAAGGTCTCTGGTACTTAAGGGCTGTTAACTCAGGATAAATATAGTGGGTGTACTATGAATTCCAAGGAATCGATGGTATTGTAAGCAAAACCTTCCCTAAACCATGGACTGGTAGGAGTAGAGGATATGCTAAAGAAATGGTGAAAGGAAAATTTCTATAGGAATTGTAAATTTTCATTACATTTATTACATTGAAAGAAAGTATGCATCTTTTAAAGAAATACGGCTATATCCTTATTGAAAATCAAATCTAGGCTCTGATAGACTGAAGGCATAGTCAGAATACCTTGTTCATTCAGCACGATGGGAGTGATTTCTGCATGAATCCTTTCTCCTAGCCTCACATTATCTGGTAAACCCCAGAGATGTAGAAAAGGTATCGTCCAGAGACTTGTAGAAAACAGTTGTAAGTAGAGCTTGTTAAATCATGGATCGGCTTTAGGATATGTGTGAACTCTCTGAAATTTTATGTAAAATTATGTGTGTTTGTACATTTTTCTGCAGAGAGCATTCACGACCAAAAAAATGGTTATAAATTACTGGTGTAGAGGGCACTGCCTTGCCAATACCTATAGATAGATTAGAGGTGAACTCAGGAGTGGTATAAAGCAGTGATTCTCAACATATGGACATGTGCTGTGAGAGGGAGCCTGCATTTTTTTGTAAAATGGACCCCCAGAATGACATTCCTCTCTTTCATTATAGATAAATGATTTGCAGTTCCCTATTTTTATTTTTGCATAAAACTAAGGACTACTTACTAGTAAAGTAAGTGACTACTTACTAGTAAAGTAAATAGTAAGTTTGCTGGACCCTGCTCTCTGTTGGTCACAATTGGATATTTATATTAAATTAGTGAATTACAAGATTTTTTAAAACTTATTTCTCAAAATCTTTTCTTATTTCTCTTAAGAAATTATCTTCCCATGCTGTGCTTGGATATATACAGTTGCTGCATGTGTGTACATACACACTGGAAAACTAATAAGTGAGCTGGGATATCTTGCTCCACCTAAGTAGGATATATGTGTTCAAATAAGTTAAGAGAGCCACTGGTCTAAAGTATTTGTTACGGAGGGTGGATTATAATGAGTGTGGAGGGAGGGGCAGTTAGAGATAGGGTTGCTGGTGCCCTTATTTCTTAGAATAGAAGTAAAGGGATATCACATGAGCAGTTGTGTGTTTAAATTCAACTTAAATATATAGTATATTTTTAAAGACCATAATTTATTTCTGAAATACAAAATTTAAATGAATAAATCGAGACTTGCTGTTTTTGAAAGCTTGCCACATTCTGTAATATGTTTAGGGTGGTGATTGTTCATCTTTCATTTTTAATATTAATAATTAGTGCTTACTAGTAATCAAAACATTAGGTACATCCTAGAGTTATGAGAAAATTCCAGTTTAAAATCATATTTACCAAACTACAATCAGTCCAGGTTTATCAAGGCATTTTTTTCTTGCCCTGTTAACGGCTAATTGTGTCACATTACTTAAGATGTGGCCATATTTTAGTAACAAAGTAATACTTTAAGTGTATTTGAAGCCTGTATCAAATAAAATATGTTTTATAAAGGCAAGCTACCTGTCCATAATTTAAATTTGTCCTTTGTGGTAGCAAATGTTTTTATCAGTTATTTATGACTTATATGAGCATGAGAAATGAAAGTGAATTCTTTTAAATGAATATGGAAGTATTTAATTTAGGAGCAACGTAAATATGTGTTTATGTATATAGTAACATGACACTGAAATTTGGAAATGTCCGTAATATTGACATCTGTATTAAAATTTCCCTTATATCCAAAATGCAACCAAAATTACGATAATCACTGAGACTATTTTATATCTTTTGAACACAACGGACAAGGTGAACTAGACCTTACTAGTGTTTTTTCTGTTCCATCTCAAGTCCTCAAAGAAATTATTGTTTCTTTGATCCTTCCATGTAATTACTTGCTTCATGTTGCAATTTTTAGAAAGCCGCCAAGAGACTATTTCCAGGAATTTCGTTGGCATCGTCACCAAGGAAGTAAAAAGGAGTCAAATTTAAGCTGTGTCTTTGGGACAAGTTAGAAGCCAGCCCAATTGGCTGAGCATCTAAAGATGCTCAAGGGCACAGCTGTGTCAGACAGCCTGCTCGCAGGTAGTCGTGAACTTGGGCCTCTGTATCTGTAAAGCAAAGTATTTAAATTTGATGTGAATGATACTCCTAGCTCTAAAATCTAATCATTTCAGAGACTTTGAGGAAGCTTGATGTGATAGATGCCATTTCACTGTATTCTTCACTTCCTCTAGAGCAGTGATCATCAGTTATCAGGCATGTCAGTTTACACTAATTGAATCAGAATCTCCAGGGGCGGGGCCTGGAAATACACTTTATACTTTAATTAAATAAATACAAATATAAATAAATACACACACACACACACACACACACACTCACTCCTTTTGCAAACCTCCATAGCACTGAATTCCAACTGTTGGGTTAATTGAAAAATATTTACTCCTGAGAAATCTGTAATCTCACCATCAATTTCGGAGCTCTTGGGCTAGAGTTTTAAAAAAATTAGTAAGACTGTTTATATGAAAATGCTATATATTTAGGAATTTTTATCTACAGGGACTTATTTACATGCATAGCATTGCCTTCTGGAAATAATATTTTGATTATATTATGAGAGCAAACTACCTATTAAAACTTATAGTTCGGGCTGGCTGAGTGGCTCAGTTGGTTAAGAGCTCGCTCAAGAGTGCGAGCTGAGCTCTGAGCAATGGCGGTTTGATGCCAGCCCGAGCTGAGCTGCCAACAGGTAGCAGGATGGCTCAGCTAAAAACAAAACAGAACAAAACAAAACAAAAACTTGTAGTTCTACTTGAATCTAGTGCTTTTCAATCAACTGTTGTTGATTGAAAATCAGGTATCTTGATTTTTTTTTTCTTTCAGCATATGACTGTTGTCAGTATTTGAGCTATAGTTATAGGTGGTCTTCCAACTTAGCCTTTTCAAAGGTAATTGTCAACCTGTTTTTGCCCCTGTCATTTGATTAGTTCAATTTATTTGATCTGCTTTTATCAAGAGAACCAAATTAATATGCTTCAACTTTTCAACACTTTAGTACGTTTTTTCCCCCCTTACTAGGCAACATCTGTCCCATTGCTTTGTGCTGAGCAAATGGTTGTTAACTTCCTATCGAAAATAGAATGAACAACAAAACGTTAGCTTCAAAGTATAAGCTATTATTTTAGCATGGCAAAAAAGAGGTTAATTTCAGGATGCCTGGGCTGAGCGGCAGCCAGTGTCTGTGCACCCAGCTGGGAATGTTGAGCTCTGGGGTTCAGCCACCCACTCCAGCTTGCTCCCTGTGGGGAGGCCGGGGAGCGGAGCAGGTCAGAAAGGCTGAAGCCTCGCACAGAGCAGAAGGCCCTGGTGCCCAGAGCTCCCTCTGGGGACTGGGAGCTGTGACCAGAGTCAGTAACGGGAGTGAAGACTGAGACCCCAAATGGTGCAGTGGAGTTGCTGCAGAGTCTTGACAGCCCATTTCAGGGTCACCTGCACCAGCGCTACTGAGACAGCCTCCTGCTGGTGGACGTTGACAGCACTTGGTGGTCTGGATTGAAGACCCAAACTGGCCAGTTGCCTGCACTGGGCAATGGTAATTCCAAAGCTGTCATGCTATTCTTCCACTTTGACCAACTGAACCATGAGTGTGGCTGCTGTAGCCAGGACCCTGACGGCTTATTGCCACAGCACAACTTGTGAAAATTCTCAGGACATTCAGGCCTTTCCCCAGAGTCCTATCCAGTTGGCTGAGATGATCTTTAATCTCTTTAATTCTGATCCAGGCTCAGAGGGCTCAGTCGGAGCAAGGAGAACCAGGCTTTGAAGCAGCTATGGAGAGCCAACAGCCTGAGATTGAATCCTGGATCCTAGAATTGAGGGCTAAGATGGAAACACTGGTGAAATCCATCAGCCAACTGAAGGACCAGCAGGCTGTCTTCTGCTTCCAACGTAAGACCAGACCCTAGTGAGGACACCTCTTTGGACCCCCATCACACCAGACAGCAGTGGCTTCTGTGGGAAACTCTCAGTGAACTGGACAAAAGGAGAAACAGGTTCTGGGTGCTTCGAAATAACCGCTAGTACCCGAACTTAGCTACTGCAGCCAAAGTTGGAGGTGTGGAAAGGCCAGCAGCAAAATGCCTGCTGTGGGCCAGAACACCTGGAAGAGTGATTCACAGCTGGAGCACAGCTGCTGTTGCACCTGGGTCAGCTGCTGACGGAGCTAAAGAGATTGAGTTGCCTGGTTGGCTGTCAGGATGACTGTCCGACCAGTGATGGACCTACAATGGACCCATTTCATAGAGTTGCTGCAGGGTCTGCTCCACAAAGCCTTTGTGGTAGAAGCCCAACCCTGGGTGCCGTAAACTCCCCACTGATCCCTCAACCTTAAGACTGAGAGGAAGTTTACTGTCTGGACAAGGCTGCCTGCTGGTGAGATTCCAGGAAGGTGTTGAGTCACTGAGTGCAGAAGTGCCCATTGACAGGACTCCTCATTACAGGGTTTCCAGGAGTTTAGCATTCTGACTTCACACCAGAGAACCTGGACCCCAAAGAGGAGTCAGGGCTTAGTTTAGGACTTGGCTACCTGACTGGTGGGGCCACTTGCAGGTGATTCGGGAGGGGCAGCAGTCGGGCTGCTGGGTGCGACAGAGGGACTACAGGTTATCTGCTTCATGGTCGGATACACCTACCAGGATCTGGGGCAGGAACTGAAAACAGGCACCCTCCATGTGCTTACTATTTCCAAGGTGAACCTACTCTTGATCACCTGGGCCTCAGTTCTCTGGTTCAGTCTGCTCAGCTCAAACCCCCAGAATCAGCAGTTCTTTTTCAGCCCCTCTCCCCTGGCCCTTCTAGACGTTGCTGGACCCTGCTGTCTGTTGCCAGTTCTCCTAAACTGGCTGAGTCCTGGACTTGGAGTAGCTGAGCAAGCTGAGAGACAAGCTGTTTGGATAGAACTCTAGGATTCTGGGTACATTGTTGTCCTAGGCTGACTTCACTAAGCAAGCTAGACCCCCAGCTACTATTCTGGACACAGCTGGACAGAGTTCTGCACCAGGCCCATGACCACCTGGAGGACCTGTGGGCTTAGTGAGGCAGAGCCAGGAGCACCAGCTGCCAAAGAGTTTCTGTGCCTGCTGCATCAGTGAATCATCGGAAAGGGGCGTTACCTGCTCAGCAGTGGAACAGCAGGTCCTCATCAACTCTGTGCAGCCTGACGCCAAGGAGGCACTGCAGCCATTCACACTGACTCCAAGTGCCCCCACTACCAGCTGCTCACTGAGGGGACATACTGAGGACCTGTGTGATCCCCTGGGAGGAGACTTTCAGGTGCTACTGCCAGGAGACAGTTAATCACCAGTCATGGAGTGAACACCCGACACATAGGCTCACTGTGGTCGCTGACACACTGGCGGATGGACTGCATCAGGCGCTGGAGCCAGAACTCAGTCATCAGAGCCGGGCTGGGGCTGGCACCACGGCCAGAGCTCAGCCTGGCGTCAGAGCCCCTGCTGAGGCACCGCCGGATCTGGGGCCAGGATGGATTCCACACGAGGCGCGGTGCCACCACCACGAGTGCCGGAGCCTGGGACCAGAGCTGAAGCTCGAGTCCGGGGAGTCCCGGGAAATAACTGCCATTCCCCTAAGATGTCCTTCTAGTCTAACTTGAAGTGTAAATTAGAGGCCCTGTTTAGGCATTCCTCAGTTTATCTTGCTCTGCTGCATTGTGCTTCACAGGTATTGTGGGGTGTTTTTTTTTTTCACAAATTGAAGGCAAGACCCTCCACCATCAAAAAGATTATGACTCACTTTATTGCTATATTCACTAATAACAGTGGTCTGGAACCGAACCCACGTATCTCCGAAGTGTGCCTGTACGTGTGGCTGTTTCATGCCTGGCACATTAGAGGAACAGTCCTGGTCAGAAAGAGGTCTTTCCAAGCAGAAGTGACTAATCAACTTTGTGCTGACTTGGGTGGGGCAGGGGGAAAGAAAAGGAAGCCTGTAGATGTTTTGTTTTAAATAAAACGAAAAACCATGTGCAATTGATCTTAGTGTACCCGGCCTTTGTTCATCTGATATCATTGGGACGTGGTAGTTCCTGACCAGAGAAAGCAGTCCATCTCATAGAGGGGGGCTCTTCATTAGGAAATGTAATGTTTATTAAGGTTGGTTTTCCTTTCTTTTTTTCTTTTAAAGATTTTATTGGGGAATTGGGGAAGGGGAACAACCAAGCTGTTGTCCTTCAGTCTTAGTTGTGGAAGGCAGAACTAGCTCAGCTCCGAAGTCCAGTTGCCGATCTGGCCGCCTGTCAGCAGCTTGTGGCCGCTCAGCTCAAGGTGCCATGTTCAATCACAGTTGGGGGTGGGCATAGCCACCATCCCATGCAGGAGTTGAACCGGAAACCTTGTTGTTTAGGAGCACGTGCTCTCACCAGCTGAACTATCTTGTCACCTGTTGGCAGCTCAGTGGCAGCTCAGCTTGGGTGCAACTCACTGACCCATGTGGGAATCGAAACGGCGACCCTGTTGCTCAGAGCTCGTGGCTGAGACACTCAGCCGGCGCTGTTTTCCTTTCTTAATCTTCTTGGCGTGATAATGGGTGTGTGAATGTTGAATGTAAAACAAAAAATAACATTGTTAATACGGTTGCAGTTTAAGCAGACACAGAGCTTGATGAGGAAGTAAGTTTGACACCTGATACCTAATGCCAGGGTGGTTATAAGAACTCTGACCTGTTAGTGGTAGCCTTGGGGTATCTATTTTCTGTCCAGCCATTAGAAATCCAAGGAGTCCCCATTTATTGGAATTGTAATTTGTAAATGTACCTTTTCTTTTTATTAGTGTTATTCATGCATTTTCAGGGACTCTCCCGTCTTTATTTTCCATTTTTACAATGATAGTTGCGCTAATAATGGCAGATTTAACTATAATAGACTTTTTACAGCCCACATGGGAAATAAAGCAATTTCTAGTTATATCTTTATTCTTAAAACTTTTCATTTATTATTCTTTGAATTTGTTAATTATTGTTAAAATAAATGGAAGAACATACTAAAACTCAGTGGAGCATAAATTTACTATGTCTTGCCCCAATCTGCATTTTTCATTGGCTGTCTTTGGATTGGTGTCACTAATCTAGAAATGTTTAAGCATCTTTGATAAAACTTTCTCAGGTAAAGTGTAAAAAATCAGTGCTTATGAAACTGGCACTTACGTAGCTGGCATGGTGGACAAGATGACTTAAGTTATTCTTTTTTTTTAGGGCAGTGTCACTGGCCCTCATATGTGGGACTGAACCGGGGCCGCTGGCTTCTTAACCACCGCGCCACTCAGCCATCCCTAAATTATTCTAATTAGTTGTAATTCATAAACCCTAGGATTTATTCTGAATGCAATAATACTTTCATATACTGCCGCTGACATTAATAAGACTCACCTCACCTATATTGAAAATTATTATTTAGTGCTCTTTAATGGTTGGAAAGATGAACAAGATTAAGACACTGCAGTTTTTCATTTCTAATATCTTGCTTTCATCCTTGTGTTTCTATTATTACTGCTCCTTCTCAACTTTAAGCCCTTATTCCCATATTATAAGAATAGTGCAAGTTTGGAGAAGACGGCAGAGTATTTAGCACCAAGAATCTGTGTCCCCACTTAGACAACAATTGCACTGGCAGAATCTCTGTGACATAACTATTTTGGAACTTTGAAGTCTGTTGAAGTCTTGCAACTTCTAGGAACAGACTTGGTAGTTAATTTTGGTCAATTTCAGCTCTTAGCACAGTAGCATCATGGCAGGAAGCTGTGAACATGTTTCTGGAAGCAGCTTTCACACAGTGTGAGGGAGCCAGGGTGGGCAAAAAGGACCTTGTCCTCCAATTAGTGAGGATCTCTGCTCTGACTGCTTGTTATTCCTTCTCATCACAGAGGTGTGGACAAAGAGTCAGGCAACCATTGTTGCACCTCCCTCATTGTTGAAAGCTTTCCCCCCTCTGGCTGAAGTGGTTTCCAGGGGATTTTCAGGACCGGCATTGCCCCCCCACCCCTCCAATTTTCCCTTTTCCCCCTTTTGGGAGTCAGACTAGGACATTAAGGACAACTGTTTATATGGGAGAAAATAGAAAGTGACTGTGTATGTCCAAGAGAAGGCTGAGAAAGTACCTGAGAGGACCTTGAGTTTACATCTAAGTCCGGTTCTCAGCACATAGATGGTCTGCAACTATTAAAAAATAAGAAATAACAAAGAGGGCCGGCCGAGTGGCGCATTGGTTAAGCGCTGGTTTTGGGATGCCAGCGGCCCCGGTTCGGATCCCACATGAGGGCCAGTGACACTGCCCTCTACAGCTAACAACAGCTCCACCTGGAGCTGGGCTGTGCGAGCCCCGGTGATGGTGTGGGCTGCAGACCCTGCTGCAGTGGGCGGCCATAGGCTACAGTGAGTGGCCCGCAGCCAGCGTGAGCGGCTGGCAGCCAAGCGTGAGCTGCCAATAGCCGCGGTGAGCGACATCCAGAGGCCAGCGACCGATCTGCCTCATCCGGGAAGAGCGCAATGACGATACCAACAGTGAAGCAACATCCTCCGCAACTGAACTGAAGAACAAAAAGACAGCAACTTGTCTGTTCCCCTTCCCCGATTCCCCAACGCTGTTCCCCTCCGCCAATTCCCCAATAAAATCTTTAAAAAAAAAAAAAAGAAATAACAAAGAAAACAATTATTGGGGTAGGGGGAGAATCTGATTTCCAGAGGTACCATCTTACTAGATGCAAATGGCCAGTGTTCAGAAAAGTCACAAAGTATACAAAGAAACAGAAGTATTGCCCATTCAGAAGAAAAAGAATAAATCAACAGAAACTGTCCTTGTAAAAGAACTAAGGACAGATAGACCAAGAATTTAATGCACCTTGTTTAAAGATTCTTTTTTTTTTTAAAGATTTTATTGGGGAATTGGGGGAGGGGAACACTGTTGGGGAATTGGGGAAGGAGAACAGCCAAGTTGTTGTCCTTCAATCTTAGTTGTGGGTGGGTGTAGCCCACCATCCCATGCGGGAGTCGAACCAGCAACCTTGTTGTTAGGAGCGCATGCTCTCACCAGCTGAGCCATCCTGCTACCTGTTGGCAGCTCAGCAGCAGCTCAGCTTGTGTGCAGCTCACTGGCCCATTTGAGAATCAGACCCTGTTGCTCAGAGCTTGCACTCTTTACCAACTGAGCCACTTGGCCAGCCCCTAAAGATTCTTAAAGAACTAAAGAAAGATGTGGCAAAAGGCAAGAAAATGATGTGTGAACAAAATGGAACTATCATTAAAGAGGTAGAAAACCTAAACAAACAAAATCTGGAGCTGAAAAGTACAATAACAAACGAAAAATTCACTGAAGGATTCAAAGGCGTATTTGAGCAGAAGAAAGACTCAGCAAACTTGAAGACAGGACAATGGATTTTATTGAGTCTGAGGCACACAAGGGAAAAAAGGATTGAAGAAAAGTGAACAGAGCCTAAGGCACCTGTAGGACCAGCAAGTTGACCAGCATACATGCTCTTGGAGTTCCAGGAGAAATGGTGCAGAGATACTATTTGAAGAAATAATGCCTGAAAACTTCCCAGATTTCATGAAAGATATGAATGTTAACATCCAGTAAGTTTGATGAACTCTAGTTAAGATGAACTGAAAGAGACCCACACTGAGACACATTATAATGAAACTTCAAAAAGCCAAAGACAAGAACAGAATCTTGAAAGCATCAAGAGAAGTAAATCATCACATAGATATGATCCTCAATAAGATTGTTAACAGATTCATTAAAAACTTTGGAGGCCAAAAGACAGTGGGACAATATATTTAAAGTGTTAAAGAAAAAAACAAAACCTATCAACCAAGAATTCTGTATCCGGCAAAATTGTCCCCAAAGAGTGAGGGAGAAATTAAGACATTCCCAAATAAAAGCTGAAGGCATTCGTCAATTCTAGACCTGCCTGCCTTGCAAGAAATGCTCAAGGGAATCCTAAAAGGTGAAATGAAAGGACACTACACAGTAACACAGAGCTTTATGGAGAAATAAAGATCTCAAAAATAAATAAGTGGGCAGTTTCTTGCTAATGCTATTGTTACAGTGGTTTGTAACTATACTTTTTGTTTCCTCTGTGATTTAAGAGATCAGTATATTTAAGATCCAATACATTGTAGTGTAAAAGCTAGTATTACTGTAACTTTGGTTGTGACTCCAAATTTTGTTTTCTACACAATTTAACAAACTGCATTTAAAAGAATTACTAGTTATGTTTTTTGGCACACAATGTGTAAAGGTAATTTTGTGATACACCAACCGAAAGGGTTAGGGATGGAGCGATAAAGGAGCAGAGCTTTTGTATGTTATTGTGGTTAAATTAGTACAAATTTACAGTGTTATAACTTTAGGATGTTAACTGTAATCCCCATGATAATAACAAAGAGAATAGCTCTAGTTAATATTCAACTATAGTAGTGTTAAAAGTTAAACAAAGAATAAACTTAGATTTAAAAA
Organism: Aselliscus stoliczkanus; assembly: GCA_033961575.1. Taxonomy (NCBI): domain Eukaryota; kingdom Metazoa; phylum Chordata; class Mammalia; order Chiroptera; family Hipposideridae; genus Aselliscus; species Aselliscus stoliczkanus. Next base: position 80,599,875 of record CM066740.1, on the reverse strand, counting down.
AAGAAAGAATAGCTCTAGAATATACACAAAAGGAAATGAGAGAAAAATTTATAAACATTTCACTACAAAAAAAATCAACTAAACACAAAAGAGGACAGTAATACGGGAAAAGGGGGGGAAAAGCCATATAAGGCATATAGAAAACAAATAGCATGATGATACAAGTAACTTCCTCCTTATCAATAATTACTTTAAATGTAAGTGGATTCAACTTTCCAGTCTAAAGACAGAAATTGGCAGAATGGATAAAAGCACTTGATGCAACTATATGCTGTCTACAAGAAATATTAGACCCAGAGATACAAACAAGTTGAAATTAAAAGGATAGAAAAGATATTCCATGTAGGTAGTAACCAAAAGAGATCAATTGTGGCTATACTAATATCTGACAAACGTCAAAAAAGATTATAAGAGACAATGACGGACATAATATATTAATAAAAGGTTCAATACAGCAAGAAGATAGAACAATTATAAATACTTACATATCTAATTACAGATCATCAAAATACAGAAAGCAAAAACTGACAATTGAAGGGAGAAATAGTTCTACACTAATAGTTGGAGATTCAATACCCCACTCACAATATTGGATAGAATAACCAAACAGAAGTGAATAATTGAAACACCACAATAAACCGACTATTTCTAACAGACATATACAAATACTGTATCTAGACAATAGAATACACACTCTTCTCAAGCACACATAGGATATTTTCCAGGATAGACCATATGATAGGTCACAAATTAAGTCTCAATAGATTTTAAAAGATAGATATCATATCAAGTATTTTTACCAACCACAACAGGGTGAAGTTAGAAACCATTAACAAAAGGAAATCTTGAGAGTTCAGAAAATTGGTAGATGCTGTGGAGAGGGGAAGATAGGGAGTTATTGTTTAGTGGGTACAGAATTTCAGTTTTTACAAGATGAAAGGAATTATGGGGATGGGTGGTCGTGTTGATTGTACAACTATGTGAATATGTTTGATATTACTGAACTGTGCTTAATAGCTAAGATGGTAAATTTACTCATGTTGTGTATTTTACCACACAATTTTTTTTTTTCTTTTAAGATTTTATTGGGGAATTGGGGGAGGGGAACAGCGTTGGGGAATTGGGAAAGGGGAACAGACAAGTTGCTGTCTTTTTTTCTTTGTTCTTCAGTCTAGTTGTGGAGGACGTTGCTTCACTGGCCCATGTTGGTATCGTCATTGCGCTCTTCCCGGGTGAGGCAGATCAGTCGCCAGCCTCTGGATGGTCGCTCACCGCGGCTATTGGCAGCTCACGCTGGCTGCCAGCCACTCACTGCGGCCTATGGCAGCCCACTGCAGCAGGGGCTGCAGCCTACACCATCGCCGGGGCTCACAGCCCAGCTCCAGGTGGAGCTTTTGTTAGCTGTAGAGGGCAGTGTCACTGGCCCTCATATGTGGGATCCGAACCGGGCCGCTGGCATCCCAAAGCCAGCTCTTAACCAATGTGCCACTCTGCCAGCCCACATAATTTTGTTTTTAATAGTGCAAATTTATCTCAGATTATCTGTATTATGCTCTAGTTTGCCCTTCATGCTACCACCAAATATATCTTTCTAAGACACTGCTTTGTGTATCTCATTTCTATCTGGCCTCTATCTATCTTTCTCTCCTTACCTCATACTTGAAAAAAATACATTAAAATCATACATTACCTAATTACTTTACTTTCTCCCAATTTTGTCTGCAACCTTTTGATTCCCGGTACACTTGCTGTTCCTACCTTTAATGCTGTTCTTTCCCCCTTTTTTTCTCGTAATGTGTAAACCTTTTTAAGGACCTACTTAAATTCAAACTCGCCTAGGAAACATCCCCTAAATGCTCCATTTCTGGTGACTTCTCTTCTAAAGACCTATTGATTAAGCAATTCATTTATTGGTGTGCATTTGACCTGTTTCTCCAAATATCTAAATTTAATTGAGTCAGAGCTATATCTTAAATTTATTTGTAATTACCCACTTGACTTAATAACATGGCTTGACTTTTTGATATTTTGTGAATGTAAGAAGTAAAGATGTTCTTCAAGTAAATTTCAGACCTATCTGTCAGATTCTAGAGCATCTGGTAGTGTTTCTGCAAAAGGTTCACTTGAAATGCAGATTGGGTCCTAGCCCTTGTTATGTTTTGTTAGAGCAGTTAAATATGGTACCAGTAAGTTGTCCTTTTTGTAAGGTGACTTGTGTATTTTTTCAGGTAATAAAATAATTTTGAGAAATTTGGAACCTTAATTTTTTTTTTTTTGCTATAGTATTGTATCAGAAATAAGTATTCATATCTGGGTACTGATACCTACCTTTGTTCATGTACTAGGTTAACTAAAATTAGTTGTAGAAGTAGCTTGCTATTTCTATGTCAACATGATGTCGTTATTGTAATGCTTATAAACATTTTTGTTTTTAAGTCAGAGGAGTTAAAATGGACTTGAAGTTAACAATTCTATGTTACTTTACTGTGGTACTGCATTTTTTTCTATATGGAAGTAAAGTTTTAATGTTTTTAAGTCAATAGTTTGCAGAAAAATTTGTTTCTGTTAGTGTGTGTGTGTGTGTGTGTGTGTGTGTGTGTGTGTGTGTGAAGGCATAACCCCATGCCTTCTCTGGGGTTATGATTAGGATATTGAAGCATTAAATTTATTGTTCTTAAGAACCTATAGAAAACATTTCAATAATTTCTATGCCCTCTGTCAAACACCTATAAAAATGAGCATTATTTCAAGAAGTTTAATGAGGACTCTGTTTATCATGTGCACAAAACTAAATAATGGATTAGACTTTTGACCTATTATTACTTGGAGTAGTATCCATTTTATGCAGTTTTACCTGTTGTTTTTGTAGAATCTAGTTAGAATGTAAGTTGCCCAAGAGTAGGGATTTTATCATATACTTCTTTGTATTCTTAACATTTAACCTAATGTCATACATCATAATGCTTCAATAAATGTTAAGATGATGACTTTTTCTGGCTTTTGCAGAGTTTGTTTTTATTGTGGGAGAATGATTTTTACTCTGATTTGATTCAATTTGTTTTCTTTTCACAGCCCCATTGACAAACCTTCAGATTCTCTCAGTATAGGGAATGGTGAAAATTCCCAGCAGGTAAGGTTTTGAAACTGTATCTTTTCATTTATCTGCTCTCCCCCACAACAAAGCATTCTGTGTAAGTGAATTTTCCAGATAGTGAAAACTACTTTAAATTATCAAACAATTTATAAACACTTTTAGTGGACATCTTTGTTAAATGTATTATAATTGCCTTCTTTTACTTCACAGTGTGTGTGTGTGTGTGTGTGTGTGTGTGTATATATATATATATTATATGTTGCATAATTTAACCCTTCCCTGACAACTCAGACTTATCATTTTGACCCTGGTATTGTACTGTGTGGCAATACATTGGTGTCCTTACAGCCTACACAAAATGGCCCCAGGCCAGCATGCCTTCTTCATTCTTACTTTAAGAGTTGTTTTTATACCATGTGCTCTCCTTGTCCCTTGCTGTCAACTTTAATTTTCTATTTCTCTTGGTGTACTTGCCCCCGACAGTTTTCCCCCTCCCCACAAATGACTATGGGATTTGAAATGATCAACCCAAATAGTTAATTTCAGAATTGCACCCAAAATGATAACGGAGTAAAGTCCTGATCTTTAAAGCATGCTTTGGATCATCTTGTTTAACTGCCAGTTTTCTGCTGGTTAAGCTTCTGAACACCTTCTTACATTGGTATGAAAAAATGTAGTTCTGGGCCGGGCTGGTGGCGCGGCGGTTAAGCGCTGGCTTGCGAAGCCAGCGGCCCCGGTTCGGGTCCCACTTATGAGGGCCAGGGACACTGTCCTCAAAAAAAAAAAAAAAGAAAAAATGTAGTTCTAACTCTTCCATAGAGAATGAGCTGTGCCCCACAGGGTTTGTGAGAAACTGAGAGATCTACATTATTAGACCTGCTTTTCCCAAAGCTTTTGCTCACAGATTCCATAAAAAATTTTGCATATCTGTGTCCCCTTGTATATTTTAGGTTAACATTAAAGATTTTTTCATATAAAGTTTAAAAAGTTGCAAAGGATATTAATTTTCAGCATACTATAAATATTGGTATTTTGATTTGGTTAAAGCAATTTATATAAGTAGATTTTGATAAAATTAGTTACTAAACATAAACTCTAAAATTATATTGGAAATTCATCTCTTATTGAGATAGGTAAGGCCATTTTAAATTTGTTTTTATGTATCTATGGATGAATATTACCTGTTCAAGGAGATAAATTTCAGCAGCAATTCTAGTCATGTTTTCATTTTTCTAAATGTAAATGCTGAGATAATCTTGTTTATATATAAATAAGAGATGGAAGAAATAGTATTATATCAGTATCACTAAACCTTTGAACTCCTTCTGAATTGAATACCTAAAAATCATATAAAGATTTATCATAAATTTTTTTAATGATGTGTTGGAAATAACTTTAGATCTTTTTTCCATTGTGTTCCAAACAAATGTATCGGGAATCACCTTGCTTGTCAAAGAATCCAGTCATTCGAGTCAGTAACTCTCGCATCACCAACTTGAATATTTCGAATCAATTTTTGTTTGGCTCCCAGAAAGTTTTCACTCTTGGGCAAAATACTATAATTAGGTACCAGAAAGTGAGAAATAATTCTTTTCTTTATGAAGTAAGAAAATTAGGTTATAGAAGGAAAGGAGAATGGCTTAGTCTTTTGGGGGAGGGTCAGTTTTAGAAAAGAGTACATATGCAAGTTGAGTGATTTTTTTTGAAAATTCATGCTCTCATAGAGAAGTCTTCAAGTACCCCAGTTTGAAGACCACTATTCTAATACCTTTTGTTGCAAGTCTTTTTAATTGTGGCTTATTAAAATGCATAACCTTATATTGAATATTCTTTTCTTTTCCTATTTTATTTAGATATCTAACAGTGATACGCCTTCACCACCACCTGGTTTATCAAAATCTAACCCAGTCATCCCTATCAGCTCATCCAATCACAGCACACGGTCTCCTTTTGAAGGGGCAGTAACTGAGTCACAGTCGTTATTCTCAGATAACTTTCGACATCCCAACCCTATTCCAAGTGGGCTCCCTCCTTTCCCCAACTCCCCACAGACACCCAGTGACTGGCCGACAGCACCAGAGCCACAGAGCCTCTTCACATCAGGTACAGAACACAACTAGCGCATGCTAGCGTGTTAATAATTTGACCAAAATGATACCGTTGCTGGATGTGTTTTTATTCTTTTTCTCCCCACTCCTCCTTTCATAAAAATGTAAACATTTAAACTGCATGGAATTGGATGGTTAGATAAGTCGTTGTATGACCTCTAACTTACTGTGTTAACAGATTTCTTCAGAAATCAATGGTCAGATGATTTTTCCAATAATAAAACACTTCCTCCCCTAGGAAGTACAGTAGTACCTTGGTTTGCAAACATAATTCGTTCTGGAAACAAGCTACTCCTATTGCAAGACATTGCTTGTTTACCACGTTAAAATGTATTAGAAGTGTTTGCTCATCTTGCGGAACACTCACAAACCACGTTACTCGCAATCCAAAGTTTTACTGTATTAAGGACTTACATTTTTTTTTTTGAGGGCAGTGTCACTGGCCCTCATATGTGGGACCCGAACCGGGGCCGCTGGCGTCCCAAGCCTGCTCTTAACCACTGCGCCACTTGGCTAGCCCAATTTTTTTTTTTTTTTTAAGCTGAGCCATCCTGCCACCTGTAGGTGGCTTAGCAGCAGCTCAGCTTGAGCCAGGAATCGAACCAGTGACCCTGTTGCTCAGAGCTTGCACTCTTGAGCAAGCTCTTAACCAACTGAGCCACTCGGCTGGCCCCAAGGACTTACATTTTTAATCAGATTTATGTTTGTATAGTTAAATCTAAGATTTTTTTTCTGCAATTGACAAAAGTGTTAGTTTATATTAAAAGTTATATTTTGGCATTTTCGAGCCATTTCCGTTTTTATTCCTTATAAGTTCTCTTATTAATGTGACGGATGGCATAAAATTAACATTGACAATAGCACCTATTGTCAGTGGAGCAGACAAATTTTAAAAAACTAAAGGTTAAATAAATACTTTTATTAAGTTATACTTAATGTTTTCTTAGCAGTATATAAAGCATATATTCAAAATTATTTATACTTTGTCTTTGATAAATACATTTAAAATTATACTAATAAATTCTGTTACATCATATTTGTTATTTCATTTAAATGACTTATTCCGAGTTTAAAAATTATGAACAACTGAATACCATTTGTTTCAAGTACTTTATTTGCTTTGATTAGCAAAATCAGTCTATTTTATTCAGTTTTCAAAGTTAGTAACTTAAGAATGAAATCATTGCTAGAAGTATATGAGGTCTTTTATAATTTTACAATCTTAATGTGCTAAAAAATCATACATATTTCGTATATATTTGCCTTTATCTTGTAATATGATGTTTAACTTTTACTAGTGTGGATACTCATTAAATACAAAAGCGAGGGATGTATTTTAAATTAGTCTAATTTTCTCCCCACCAGAAACAATCCCAGTATCGTCGTCCACAGACTGGCAGGCAGCGTTTGGCTTTGGTTCTTCTAAACAACCAGAGGATGACTTGGGTTTTGATCCCTTTGATGTCACTCGAAAAGCCTTAGCAGACCTGATTGAAAAGGAACTGTCAGTCCAAGACCAGCCCTCCCTTTCGCCCACATCTCTTCAGAACTCCTCTTCACACACTACAACCGCCAAAGGCCCGGGCTCTGGGTTCCTGCATCAGGCTGCATCTGCAAATGCCAACTCTCTCAATAGTACCTTTTCAGTCTTGCCACAGAGGTTCCCTCAATTTCAGCAGCACCGAGCGGTTTATAATTCATTCAGTTTTCCAGGCCAGGCAGCCCGCTATCCTTGGATGGCCTTTCCACGCAATAGCATCATGCACTTGAACCACACAGCAAACCCCACCTCAAATAGTAATTTCTTGGACTTGAATCTCCCGCCACAGCACAACACAGGTCTGGGAGGGATCCCTATAGCAGGTAGGTTCGTTTATAGCCTTTGAAAATTTGTGAATAACTCATGCCTTCAGGTCGTTGGGTGGGTAGGGAGGGAGCTTTTGAATAACAGAGTACGTATCGTTAGTCTTGGAAATTTCTATGGAAAAAAAATTAAAGTCCTTAATCATAATCTAAAAATGTTTTCATTGGGTGGATGCCTTGTAATATTGAGCTTTATAAGGATGGTGGAGTATTATACCTAGTTACTGCTTAAAATCATTTCACTTAATAGGATAGTTACCAAACTTGCATATGGCATATAAATACAAAAAGAGAAAGAAAAAAAAATGGGCTCTGAAATTATGATGCTGTAAAGTCCAACACCATGGTAAAAATTCTGATTATACATTCTAAAAGTAAGCTGGTTCAAAAATTTTTTAAAACTGTTAATTAGTGAGAGCATGAGGGATAAAGCCACTCTAACTACTTTTGGCAGTTACTTATTTTGACTGATATACACGTGCACACACACATATCAAAACTGTGCTATATGTTAATAAAGTACTTAATAGTTGAGAACTCTGATTATTAATGTTTTACAGACATATGTGCATAAGTATACTTTCTGTGAAAAAGGAATTGTTCGAGGAGAGATATTTTCCCTTTTGGTCTGTCCTTTTTATTTTTGGGGGAAATACTAAATTCCTATAAGTGATGCCAGAATACTTCTGGTTTTGTACTGCTACCCTTGAAGGTTTCAGAACTTTTGGTTTTTAAAGTCCCATATAACATTAGATCAAGTGACTTCTGTATCTAATGCAGTCATTCTTATTAATAGTTTTTTGTGTTTTTTTTTTTTAAATTTAATTTGGGCTTTAGAGATGACTGTCAAAGAGAAAGTTTGTTCCTCTCTTGATTTTCTTAAGTAGAATGGAGTAGTCCCTAACTCATTATGATTCATAAAATTTATTTTTATTTCTTGTCATAGCCTTAAGATATGGCATGGCACAGCATTGTTGTACAATAGTAAGGTGCTGTTCCAGCAAGGCATTGGTTTTCTTGTCTTAAGCAAGGCTGATAGATGACTTTTCAGATACCCATTAAAATTCTTTGTGGCTAATCTCTTTGTGACCAACAATATTTCCTTCTTAAGACAGGTTGAGAGAGTATTGTTTGTGGCTGTTGATACAGTGAAGTTAGCAGTTGATACAGTGAAGTTAATTTACATAATCTCGATAGCACTTACTGTAGTAGTTTGCACATCAGTGGGACTCATGATATTTGTTTATTTGCTATGGTAGTAGTAGGTGATCCAGAGTGACATTTTTCCATCTTCTCCTTCTGTATAATACTCATTTACAAAACACTAAGTGTCCAGTTCCTGGTACTCCTTTTTTTCTTCCATTCAAGACAGCATAGTAAAGTGTAATTTTGTTTTGCTTTGCTTTGCTTTGCTTTAATCATTTAGAAATGTAGCATTTTAATTACCAGTAGTGTATCTCATAACTGATTATAACATGAAAAGTTCAACATTCTCCTAAATATTCTAAACATTTAAAAATAAAATAGTAAACCATTACAATGAATATTTGGTTTCCTATTTGCCCAACAATGAACTGGGCCATGTGGGTAATACAAAAGAAGTATAAAATAGGATACTGTTTCCGGGTACTTTACAGTGTAGTTGAAGAGATAAAATTAAGATGGTAAAAGTAACTATGATACTGGAATTCTAGAGACCTTGTTGGGGAGGCTTCATTGAAGAAGTAGAAATTGATCTGTGTTGTGGTAGCCTGGATTTGGGTTAGCAGGAGGGAAAGAGACAGGCCTTTTATGTTGATGGAAACGCCTAAATAAAGACATCAAGGCAGGAATTAGTGCTGTGTCGTTCCTATAAGAAGGACTAGAACTGCCTTCTATAGCAGGAGGTGCGTCATGTTATTGTAGAGATTGGATGGATGAGAAGATGGGGTGCTCGGCCAGCAAGGCAAAACAGCATGGACTTGGTACGATAGGAAGGAGAGTGCCTTTGTGGGGCTCGAGTCCTTAGCTGTCTTCATTTTGTGCTTTTATTTGACTTATTACATGACCATTATCTGTTCCTCCAGTTTTATAGTTATCACATTGTCTATTAGCACAAAAAGAGCAGTTTTAATGCAAACATTTTGAGGTGTTCTGCAAATGCCACAATGGGAATCAGCAGTCACTGATCTGAGAGTGTAGTTGTCGTCTTGTTAGTCATTTGAAATCTTTATCTAAAGTAGATAGATAAAATTATGGTCCTGTCTTTATGGGTTTTTCTTTTCTTTCAATGCATACTTACCATAGAGCACTAAATACTTGTTTTTCCCAGAAAGTCTAAGGGTGAGGTCACCAACTGTAGGTCCTGAAACGTACTTTGTGGGAGGTGGGGAGATTATTTCAGATGTTCAGTTTTTGGCGATACGTACTTGCTTGGTATTTAAATGGTGACTTATGATTAAACTTATTATTAGATTATTTTTAAGGCTCTGATGACTAGAGAAATTTTAGTTTTAAGGTACCAAAATATTCAAAATTGTTACCAACAATTACACAGAACCTTCTTACGGCCTAGAAATATTTGGCAGATACCCCGGAAGCTGAATGTGGTAAAGCCTCAGAACAGAACAGCCATAATTGTGGCCAGGTCATTTACGATTTTCAGTAACAATTAGAAATGACAGAAAGTGAAATTCTGGAAAACTGTGTGCATTTTAACTGTCTAATTTGAAGCAATTTAATCCCTAGGCAATGTCTGCCTCCCCCACCCCTAGTTGTAACTCAGTTGTATTTGAGTTGATCTATTGAAATAGGTTCAACTTTGCATCCTGCAATGAATAAGTATCATGGTATCTTACACAGGGTAGCTGTTCCTTAAGTGCTTCATAATGGAGACTATATATACCGTTTCAGTGAGAGCAGCCACTTTAAGATATGCTTGGACAATATTCTACACTGGAAAAGGCGTGTGTGTTTATTCTTCAGCTAGGTAGCGCAAAAGAGGGTCCTAACCTTCAGGAGCAAACACTCAGACGTGTCAGTCACCGGCAGGTCATACGGATCCCATATCTATATTTATTATATACTTGTATTTAAATTTTTAATTTGGGCTTGTTTCAGTTCATTATTAAAAATTGATATATCTGAAACCTATCATGGGAAGGACAGTTACCAGAGGTTTGACAAACGTAGCTTCCATTTCCTTGGCCTAATTGAAAGTTTTTGTGTTTAAAATTAGTTACTACATTAATTAGGAGAAAATTTTTAACAGCATTTTCTTGGCAGCACATTCAGTTTGTTAAGTTTAGAAGGATTTTTGAAATAAATATTTTTGGGGAAAATTTTGAGTAGTGGGTAGTTATAGCAAGTCCACCCAGATCTTTTTAATTATCAGAACCATGTACTTTTATTTTAAAAAGCAACTTATCTTGTCCAACTCCTCATTTTAGGAATGGCAAAACTGGGTTTCAGAAAGGTTAAATCATTTAAGGTCACACATTCAATTAGTAAGAAAATTAGGCTAAGAGTCCAGATCCCAAATTCAATAACAAACATTTTTTTCACTTCAACATTGACTCTCCCACATAAACGAAGATCACTGGCGTGTACCTTCACTTTGGCTTTCTTCCCGTAGTAATTGATTTTTTTGCTCTCACACACGTGCAGGTCCCTTTTTTATCAGCAGAATCTATTTGTGAGACAATTGGCGCAGCTCAGGAATAGGGCCTATAGAACTAGAGTAAAGTTTATTGACTCGATGAAAAAGAATCTTTCGCTTAGTCCTTATTAGTAGCATGTTCTCACCAAGAACTCTTACCAAATTTCCTTTACACACCCTCCTTGCTATGTATTTGGGGTTTATACAGTCTTTGCCAATTTACCGAAAAACTATGAAATAACCTGTTCTAAAGACCGGAAGTCCTTTTTCTTCTTGTTGTCAGTTAAGCTATCTTTCCAAATGTAATTGTGCAGATACGTTTTTCCAAGGAATTCTGCCAAGATGTGTTTATTCCATAATGCGGAAAATTATTTGGAAAACAAATAATTATAAGTCTGTAAGCATTATTGTTTTCAAGTCATACTTAGAAAAGTATTTGAAACTGTTTAGGATTGGATTTTTTTCATGTTTTTGATCATTCAGTTTTACTTATGAAAGGGTATTTTTCTTTAAATTTTATTTGTTTCTGAATTAGCTGTTTTAACAGTGACTTGATTGAATTTTGAGTCATGTGTGAAACAAGTCACTTGTAGCCAAATAATTATCAATTATAATTAGGAGAACTGATCTCATTTCATGTGTAGTTCTCTGACCTAAAAGTAGTCATTTTGCTTTCAGTCAATTGGATCATTGTATTGTTGTGAACATTTTACTATTTTCTAATTACTTCAGAAGTACACATTAAAATTTCAGACACTATATGGTAATTTGCTAAATTAATATTTATATCTTTTCATTTCCCTTTTCTAAACATAATTTTTGCTTTTAAAACATGGATTTGCCATTTTTCCCTTTTAAAAATTACATTTTCACTTCTGTGAATTTAATTTTCATTTTTTCACAAAATACAACACATTGTTAGCAGTATATGAATTTATAAGGGGTCCAATTGGCTTGGAAAAGAATGGCTTACCGGGTCTCTTTTTTTTTTTTTTCCTTTTTGTATATTTATAATTCTAAATCTATTATATTTGTTCTCATATCTGACATAGTATTAAATTTAAGGGTGTGTTTAAAGTGTAACTACAATACTTCCTAGGTCCTTGATAAGTTGATATTTTAAAATTCTTGTCTTGTTTCACACCTGGATTCCAACCATTAAGCATGTGTTTTATATATGTATCCGTATTCCAAATATTGAAATCATTTTTAAAGGGACTGTTCACAAATCTAGTCACCCGTAACTAGACCATGACTGACTTTTCCACAGGGGAAGAAGAGGTGAAGGTTTCGACCATGCCACTGTCAGCCTCTTCCCATTCATTACAACAAGGACAGCAGCCTCCAAGTCTCCACACTACTGTGGCCTGACCCCGAACTGAGAGGAGAGGATTAGACTCTGGGGTGCTTGCATGGGCAACCGGATTGTTGCATGATTCTTTCTGATTTTGCATTTAATGTATACACCCAAAAGAGCCAATATAAACGTTCCTCATGCCTACAACTAGTGTGTTACCTCATAGCTGCTCCAGTATTTCTTCCTTAGGCCTTTAACACGATTTATTAGCATAATCATAATTTTGGCAATGTTTCTCATGAGTGATCCTATTTTTAACTCACACAAATAAACTTGTAGCACTAATTAAGATCCCAGGTGAGATTAGCTAGCATTGTTCTTGTTTTGGCTCTCTTACTGAACATATACAAAGATAATGGTAGTTCCTTGTTTTCTGATTTGTGAAAAAAAAATGGTAATATCCTTAATATACTCATGAAAATTTTGAAAATTAAGATAATGTCGTACTGCATTCTTTGAATACTTGAGAAGAAAGAATACATATAAAACAAAATTGGTGGTGTCATTTAATGCTCAGAAGGATGTTGTCAGCAATTGTTTTTAGTTGTATGGATTTATATCCTATATTATGCATTACATGTTTAGAAACTGTTTTTGTTCTCTCTCATTTTGCACATTTGCACTTTCTTTTTGAATGGTTGTTAATTATATGTAGAAGGTTAAAAGCTAATTATTATAGACTAAATGCAATATAAACTCTTTTCGAATGCACTGCCTAGTATACCAGGAAATGCCTCAGAAACAGAATTTCAACTTAACAGTTGATTTATCAGAAACTTGAATATGGGGTTAAACATTGTATGTGAGAAGCGACCATAGTAGTGTAACTTCTTTTTTTTTTTTTTTTAAACAAATGGTACTTCTGTGGGATATCTGTTTGGAAATTTCATTGTTTAATCATTGAAATGTGATAATAAAACTGTATTACAAGTACCTGACCAGAATGGGACTAAGGTGAAAGAGAAGAGATTGGGGAGCCTCTAAAATTAGGCCACGTAAGTTGTCATAGGTAATTTTAGTTAATCACAAAGAATAGTGGAGTACTTTATTAGGACATAATGTGAAATGATATTTTTTTTAATAATAATTTCTTAAATTGTTCTAAACAATTTCTTAAAATAATTTTAAAACTGATAATGAAAGACAATTAAACTGAATTTGATTCGGAGCAGTGGACAAAAGCTGATTCAGAAAACGTGACCTAAGTGAAACCCCTGGGAAGAAAGGGGAAAGGCCAAGCTCCTCTTGAGGTTTTCAGAAACAATCATGACTTCAAAGATTTGCCTTAACTTGTAAAAAATATGAAAACGGTAACAGTACCGCAAAAGGAAGCCTAGGGATTTAAAACAATAATAAAACACCTTATAAAGATGATACATAATAATCATTCTGGAGTTGGAGTTTTCAAGGCTACTTCTGTATATAAATTCGGATTATTTCCTATTAGATATAATATAACCAATTAAATGGCCTTGTCCTGAGGTGTGGTGGGATAAACTCAAGTCTGTTCTTAGATGTCCTTTGATTTGGTTAACTGAAGGTGTAGAAACAACTAGTTATCTGGCTAGTGAGGTTATTTTTGTGAAATTCTGCATATATGACAACCTCTAATTTGTTACAAGTGACTTTAGGACAGCATCACAAGAAATTTAGAAAATACAAAGAAAATATTGTGGGCCTATTAGACCAGAAGCCTTTTATCATGGGTTAATGATGGGTTCATTTTTGCTGTAAGGGGCAAAGACATGCACTTAATGTCTCCTGTGGTGCTAAGGTTTTTGGGCTCCCTGTAATGAGGCTTTCGAGCAGAGCTTTCCCCAGCCTTCAATGCAAGCCTTTCACCACCTGGATCTTCTTACAAAGACAGAGGAGGTGGTTAATTCCTATTTACTGCTTCTCTGTGTTGAGAGATACACCTGGTAAACCAGGCTTCTTTCCTGTGGTAGCTTTCTCTCTCCTTTCTCACTCCCAGCTTCTGCCAAAAAACTTGCTAGACTTACCAGAACCCAGACTGTTTCCCGCCTGCTTCTCCCCACTCCTCACTTCTGCACACACCATATTTCAGGACAGTGCTTCTGGGGCAGTTAGGCTTCAACTTAGACATTTTATCTTTTAACTAGAAAGGTAAAAATGATCTTGTAACTATGTTTTGTAATTCTGAGATCTGGTAAGCCTAAGAATAATAAGCCTGACTATGACTATTTTGCTTACTTAATATTTCATATAGTATAGTTGTTGTTCTTTTAAATGAAATCTTAAAATGATAGTCATAATTAATTTTACTAAGGCACAGAAGAAATGACACAACACACACAAAAAGGCACCACTTCACAAAGCAAGTAAATTGATGAAACCAAATGATGGTAAAGAATGAGAAATTCTAAAAAACTTCAAACTGTGCCTGCATGACCTATCACGTGCGAGGGAAATTTTGTATGCTTTTACATACTTAACCTTTAAAAGGTGACTAGCCTGTTCCGTCAGCCAGGAATTATACCCAGAGTCCAGAACTCTTGCAAAGTTATGAGTTTTGTCTGTATGTCCATCTGTCCATTTTTTTTCTGGAGAGAAGAGCCATAGTTTTTAGATCTATAAAGGGTTTGGTGACACCTCCAAGAAAAAAAAGAAACTTCGGCCTTGAAATATTTTTAATGTCACTGTAGGAAATAGAGACCTAGACTAAATGATTTTAGTCCTATGATGATTGTCAAATACCTCTTTGTTTTCTTAAAGATTCCATTAGAAAATATTTTCTGATTAATAATACTTTCCTTTTTATTCTTTTATTTTGTTTTTCCAGGTGGTGCTTTTGTATACGCTCCCCTTATTTTAACAAGTATTAATTAAATATTTGAGTACCTATTTTAATTAAATATTTTAGTGTAGTAACCTGAGCTAGATCTTGAGGGATATAAGGTTGTGGAAATTACAGATCCTGCCATCAGCGGTAACAGTTTAGTGACAATTTTATTTCACATTGTTCCTATCAGGTCAGCTCTTGATATATTTTAACCCTACGAACAGCCATGGCAGTCCAGACTTATTTCCTTATTTATCACTCGGAGAGTGACAACAAACCATTGAAGACTGATAACCTGAAATTAAAAAATATATGATAATTGGGCAGAAGTGAAAACAATCTTAACAGGGAAGACGTACATTCGTTATTCTAACTGAAGTATTTCTCAGTCGTGTGCGCATGCTCATGTCTCTTATGCCTTACTTAGTGTCCTGGCACTCAAGTAGAGCTTCCTATCTGTGCGTCCTTTTGAAGAAAACAGCTTTAATGCATTGTGTCTGTGCACATTGTAACTGACATGGCTCCTGTTTGTACGGTATCCCAGGCACCTTCAAGACCGCCAGAGCTGTCTCCTGCGGGGACGCAGGCTTATAGGGGGGCTGCTCCCTCAGAGACACTGCCTCAGAAAGCCCAGAGAAAGGAACGGATTGCAGGTGCCTCGAAGTCTCACAGAATGAACACGCTCTATTTGTTACGTATACGTAAAAACTGGGGGACAGTTTTCCTATGTTGAGTTGTGAGGTTTTGGATTCTTTTATTTGATCATGAAATTTCCCCAAATCTGCTTAATTGACTATAAGAGATAGATACCATGTAACTGAGAACACAGAAACTTTAAAAAAATTATAAAGAGGTGATAACTTCAAACATTACACATGTGTGTATATATATATATATACACACACATATATACACATATATATACACACATGTGTATATATATTATATACACATATTATATATAATATTCATGTATAATATATAGGTGTATAGTATATGTACATATATATTAGATATATATGTGTGCTTTGTGTCTTTCTATAAAATATGACCAGTTAGTTATCTGGTGTCAAGCTAGTTTTTCTGCCTAGTGCTGTGTCTCCTCAGCCTTTATCTAGATGAGTGCCTACTACATTTGTCTCCCTGTGCTGAATAAATGGCAGTAATATATGCAGGTATGACACAGGAGATGTTTAGTAAACTAATCAGACACTGTGCTGATATAAAAGTAGGAATTGGAGTTAGAGAAAGAAGCTATTGTAAACTGGTTCAAGAAAAGTTCATACAAAGGATAGCTGAAATTTAGATGATAAAAGGGGAAAAGACAATAAAGAGAACAGGCTGAACAAAGAATTAGCGGCAGAAATTAGCATGGTCTGTAGGAGTTAGGAGAGTAGGACAATAGGAGACAGACACTCATCTGAGGTGTACAGGTCATACAGAAAGTGGGATAAGTGTGCAAAAACTAGGAAGAAGAGTTTAACCTTGATGTGGGTGTGGTCCATGGTAGAGAACTGTAGGTTTTTTGGTAAAGATGTCACTTGATGGTAGCATTTATTTGTTGGTAATATGTTTGTTTGAAATTAGGACCAGTTAGAAAGCAGTTTCCAAGGGCTGGCCGAGTGGCTCAGTTGGTTAAGAGCTCGCTCAAGAGTGCCAGCTGAACTCTAAGCAACAGCAGTTTGACGCCCAGCCCGAGCTGAGCAGCCACTGAGCTGCCAACAGGTAGCAGGATGGCTCAGCTAAAAAAAAAAAAAAAAGGGCCGGCCGAGTGGCGTGATGGTTAAGCGCTGGCTTGGGAAGCCAGCGGCCCCGGTTCGGTCCCACATAAGAGGGCCAGTGACACTGCCCTCAAAAAAAAAAAAAAAAAAAGCAGTTTCCAGTATGCCATTTCGGGCCAGTGCAAACGAGATGGCCTGGACCAGAACAGTAATAGTAGGAATGGAGAAGAAGCTGTGAATTAGAAGTCAGAAAGAATGAGATCTTAGGAAAGGCCATTGGGTTTAGCTGGGTTTCTAGTGACCTTTAAAAAAATGTAACTTTCATAAAAAGGTACAGATAAAAATCAGATTCCAAGATTCCTAGGATTCATGAGGAAATGTCAAGAGCATGAATGCAGTAATCACTGACTACTTACTTAAGGCATTTGGCAAGGGAAAGAAGATGCTAACTAGATGGGGAGAAGGGAATGATCTTAGAAGGTATGGCTTTAAGATAAGTGAAATAGCTAAATATTTGCAGGAAGAACACATAGAGCCCATTGAGAGGAAGCCATGGAGAGTGCTGAAGAGAAGAGAGACTAAGTAGGGTAACAGATTTATCTGTAGGTTTTGGGAGGAAGTAAGCTCCTGAGATGAGGTTAGGTTATGGGTTTAGCTTTTGGGAGGTAGGATATAGCTTCCTTTGTTATTTGTAAGAACAATCAGAAAATCTAGGGGAGTGACTCCAAGATTAGAGAAAATGAGAATATATGGAAGGGCTCATATCAGCAGTTATTGAATGCATATTGTGTGAGGATGGAGGTGAAAGAGTGGAGCTGGGCAGGCCTGTAAAGAAAAGAGATGAAATAAAACTGAGGATAAGCCTAGAAGTACATTGGAAAGAAATTAATGAATTGCTAAGTAAACACAAGGATCAACTTCAAAAATTTTAGAGTCTAAATATATATGGTTTGTATGTTCCCTGGTTCAGCCCAAAGCATCAGGAGTGAACAAAGCAAATATTGAGAGTTTGGTTAGAAGGTGAAGAAGAAAAGGCCACAAAGATATTCAAGAAGACAGTCTTGAAATCCCTAACCTTGTGGTCAAGAAGAATCCACCATGGCAGGAAAGAACCAATGACATCAGTGTGTTGAGAGAGTTCAGTGATTTTCGATTTTGATAAGGACAGAGAACACGAGTATAGTGCTGTTAAGGGAATGACAGATGAGGAGACTGTGGTCAGTGTGATGACTAATTATGAGTAAGAACCAGAGAACGGATGGTGGGTAGATATCTTCACATTCGGTCTGGTGTTTGGAAAAAAGGCTAGCTTTCGTAAACTCCATGATCTCTTCCCTACCTGTTTTCCCTCCAGTCCTTTCTTGAGAATGGGAAGTTAGATTGTGTGAGAGAGAATTGTAGAAAACATGGTATTGCCTGGGGGAACCCTGGGTCAGGTTTCCTGTAAGTTGAAAATTATCCAAAAGAAAACTTCCCACAATAGAATAAACAAATAAGAAATAAAACCCTGTTTAAATGCAGCAAGGTTATAATACTGGTGCTCACCTCACCCCTGGTCACGTTCATCTGAATAGAGATTTTCATAGCTTTTTCTTATCAAATTTCACTCGCACTACCAAGGATACCCATCTCATCTCACACTCTTCAGGAAAACCTAAAGAAAGGATAATAAAAAAGATTTGTATTAGAATCATGAAATGTCAGAACTGTGAAATATATAATGTAGTCTTTCACAACCCTCCTTTTAAAGGCCAAATAATAATAGTGATGATAATACACAAGTCAGAAAGATTGTGATTTGCCCCTAATCACAGTCTAACCATTATTTAGAGTTCTGTTAGCCTTCACCATCTGAATTTGCTTTCATACGTGTAACTCGAGAAAAAACTTTTAAGATTCAGAATATATCTCTTCTCTAAACTTTGTTGTGTCTTAACAGTTTGATTATTATAGGAGTTCTTGCAAAGCTGTGACTATCAGTGCAAATAATGGAACACTTTCCAAATGTCCGTCTACTGGCAACTGTTATCACAGATCCTGTAAGATGTCAGAACAGCCTTGTGTTAAATGCAGCCCAGTGATCTTGGAGTAACTTTAGCAGCGGGGGAGGTAACCTTGGGGTACTGTTAACATAATTACCGAAGTCAGAACCAAAATGAAGAGTAAAACAGAGGTGGAAATTAAATGTACCCAGGATTTTGCTACAGTTCCAAAGAGCGTTTAAGAACTAGCACGCATGACACTAGACCGGTGACATCTTTAATAAAACAGAAAGTGCGATCTCAGATTCATCTCTGAAGAGCTACTATATGCCACGCCATGGAAAATAATAGCATACCTGATTTTTTTTTATAAATCATGGAGGTTATTGTTTTCAGCATAATGCAACAGAGGGAAAGCTCCACAAGGATTTAAAGATAATAACCATCACCATCTCCAAGAAGAGATGCAGGAAAGCTGACGGCAATCAACTTTTATAGCCTAGTGCTGTTTCCTAATATGGTGAGATCTTATCCCAAGTACTTATCCCAAGTACTAGCATTTATGCTCTGTAAACAGTCTTGCATTCTGAAGTAATGTGTCTACGGAGCAGAACTTAGCAATCGGAAACATTACTGGGATGTTTTGAAACGTTGTCATTTTCTGTGTTGGCATTTGCAAGAAGACTGACCCCCCCGTGAAGCTGCTCATTTGTTTCTTTATTGCATCTACAAATTGAGCATCCAGCTAAAGGTAAAGGAAGCCTGGGCGAGACTTCATCAGCCAAGTAGGAAGGTTTCAGATTGGCTTTAAGCCGAGTGTTGGGATACATGCCATTGTTCCACTTACTTTTTCTCCATTTAAAAATATAAGTTTTTATTAACTTGCATTATTGATTACTGATATAGGCCCCTCATCCCCCATTTAGGGTGAGATTTGGTACCAGGTATGTTTCTTTTTACTTCTAAACTCTTAACATTCACTAAGTAACCTAACCATAGTCTTTACCGGTCCCAGATAAATATAATGTATCTCGCTTGAGTTTTAGTGTAGTCAGTGCTTCGAGGTGTAAACTCCCAAAACCTCATTTGTATTTTAAATGGTAGGGGATTAAAATTAAGCCTATCACTCTGGGCCGGCCGAGTGGCGCGGTGGTTGGGAGCTGGCGTGGGATGCCAGCGGCCCTGGTTCAGATCCCACATATGAGGGCCAGTGACACTGCCCTCAAAAAAAAATAAAGAAAAATTAAGCCTATCACTAAAGGAAGCAAAGATCTCAAATAAATACACACAGCCATGCAACCTTTGTTTTATAACATGCTTTCAGATTTTAATTCTTGACCACCATGAGTCTTATTCTGATAGCTTGTGTTCACCTCTCTCTCCAGTTTCTTTTTCTTTGCACAAAGAAGAAATTGTTTCTGTCCCTGTGTAACTTATCACACTTAAAAGGGTTGGTCTCTAGTAGATCTTAATGGGCACTAACTGTATGATTCCCTGACTTACCTGAACGACATGCCCCTTTTCAAAGGAAAAAGCTCTGTCTCCATCATGCTGCTGAATCTCTATGACCAATTATCTCCCCTGTAACCAGTCTACCACCATTCCGCTATGGCCAAACTGGCTTTTGATTTTAAACAATCATATTCTTTCCCTCTTTTAAGTCAAAACACATTTAAACAGAAAGCATAGTCTGGGTTTGGAAGGAACTTGACAACCATGCACTGTTAAATGTCAAATTGATAAAATTCAACTGGCCTTATGGTGTTATTCACTTGCCCCAACTTCTAAGATATTCTAGCTCTTTTAAAAATCACCTAATATTTTTCGACAAGATGACTAAAATTCCATGGTTTACAAATATGTGTGACTGGTAATAGAATTAATTTGTTTCACTAAAATGTTAGTTCTAGTTCAGTGTAAAGCTCCAGGATATAGTGAAATAAGAATTGTAGTTTCTAATTTATATATGAGAATGTATTCAAGTGATTTTTCTTCCTTCTTTCCTGCGTGCCAGCCTTTCTTCACAGTGAGGCTCAACACAGATTGGGGGTTGGTTCTGTCAAGACTGTCTCTGGCAGCCTTTTCCAAATTCAAGTATAATAAATCCTAGCCAAGGAGGAACACTTAAATAAATGTATATTTTAAATGATTTTTAACTAAGGCTCCTTAATGAACTGGTGGTGAGCATGTAAGTCTTTAAATTCATCAGGGTCTTGAAAGGATGCATTCTTAATTAGTAGTATTTCTTTTAAAATCAAGACATCATTTGAAAGCTGGAAGTAAAAAGTATTTTATTTTCCCTAGTATGTGAATAAATATTTAGTGAGGATAAAAAGTAATCTTGCTTTTTTAAATTATACATTACATAGCTAGACTAGTTAAATTTTAAAACATGCTTGTTTAGAAATCAAATGTTTGTTTATAAAATAACCTCAATACACACTTCCTTCAACACCTATGTCCAGGTTTGGGTAAATTGTATCACAGGAAAGAACTCGTAATGATATTATATGTGCTTGGTCTGTTGGGTTGGAAACGTCTGTCACCATAACTACCCCAGTATAAAATAATGAGGAAGTTATGTCATTTTATGAAATATGTTTTTTCTGAAATTAGGAAATAAAGCAAATTATTGTTTTAATGCCCCCAAAATACTTTCTAAAAGCGAAGCTAATAGCTGGGTTATGAAGAATTTGTTCATTGGGCCGGCCGAGTGGCGCGGTGGTTAAGTGCACTGGCTTGGGAATCCAGCAGCCCCGGTTCGGTCCCACATATGAGGGCCAGTGACACTGCCTCAAAAAAAAAAAAAAAAAAGAATTTGTCCATTACAATCATATTTCAGAGTATGGATAATTTTAGTCTTCTTTGGGGGGGTGGGGGGAGTTGTGACTTCGATTTAAGCCCCTAAGATAAACTAAGAGCCATCTTTCAGAAAAAGATGAGACTGACTGATCTTCACTGTTGACATAAAAGTGACCTGTGTGATCAAATGGAGTAAAAAATCTGGGTTTGGAGTTTTTAATAACTTTTAGAAATTTTGGAAATCTTTTAATATGGAAAATTATAAATATGAAAAACCCCAGGAATTTTAGTAGACACATAGCCATGGGGGGTTAACTACATAGACAGCAAAATACTGTGGTCTGAAGAGGAACTTATTCCCCCATATAAATATTAAATATTTTATTGGTGCTAAGCAATCAAAAGCTATCACTGACTTTGTTCAAAACGCCTAACTTCTAATGATCCACTAAAGAAACACAAAAACAAAGCAGACTTTCAGGAGGCTGCTGCAGAATATTATAGCACCAAGTGCCAGAGAAAAGAAGAGTAGACATTCAATAAACGTTCGTTGAATGAAAACTAGTGGTTGAGAGGGCGATGTTAGTGACTGATTGCTTCTGGAGGCCTGCAAAGCCTGGGCCTGCCTTGTGTTACATGTGGACTTTGGGAAGCTTTTCATCAGATTCCCTTGCACATATAACCAGAACCTACCTCTTGGTTGTGCTGTGGCATTCGGTGTTAGGAGCCCCCTCACCGCTCCATGATCAGTCCTTTGCTTCTGTCTTTATTACCTCTGAACTCTGGAAACCTCAACTTGACTCGTCCTTATTTCCCCAAGAGCAGCCTCCCACTACACAAACTTTAAAAATTTTTACCTAATAACACTTTCCTTAACTCCATTTTCTTCTTTGTGGTACTCACAGACTTCACTCTCTCTCTACATATATAAATAATGGTCCATCTTTCCCCTTAAACAGAAACACATACATGCAATTCAGAGCCCCTATAAAGTCCCTTTTCTTCCAGAACTCTATGGATAACAATGAGCCATTATGGGAGCTTAATACTTTCCTAAGTAGGGAGATTCTGTAGGGCAACTTCTAATAGTTAAAAGAATTTTTTCCTCCTAGTTAAACCAAATTTTTTTCCCCCATTTATACTTCCGGTTAAATTTCTGAAGGCAGTTACCACTTGTCTGGTAACTTCTATTGGGCCGTCGGGAAAGTCATGACGCATTTTTGCATTGAAAAACATAGAAAAATACATCATGACTTTCCCGATGACCCAATAGATGTAGATGAAACATTTTTAGTTCATTTAACCATTCCATACTTAACATGATTTCTAGTTCTCTCTGTAGTCCAGTTCTCCTCTACATGTATTTTGACATCACAATGAATAACTTTCTTAAAATATGAAGCTCACACTTTAATAATAGATGTGATCAGATAATGATATACTTTTTTTAATTAAAACTATTTTTATTACTAATATATGTATAGTCCTTTACAGTTTACAGAATTCTTTTATAAAAATATTTCTTGGGGTAGGTATTATCCCCATTTTATAAATGAGGAAACAGCAGAGTGTTTGTCATTTGTGATTCACCCAATGTCATACAATTGCTAATTTAGACATTTCATATCTATTTACATGATCTTAAAATGTCACCTTTTTAGAAGTTGCATTACCTAATTGTCGTGTCAAATATTATAAGCCTATTAAAGTCTTATAGGCTAGACCTTTTCTCATACATGCTTAGAGTTTACCATACTGTGCTTTCTTAGTGCATTTTTTAAAAATCTGAATATACATCTGTTAAATTTTTGTGTTTGGATTTGATGTAGTTAGAGTGTATCCTTTTTGTATATCATCATCTTACATGTTGGTCTTGTGAAAGAACTATGTGATTATAAAGTGATAGATAAATATTACTAGTAACATGAATAATATTTGGTGTGAAGATTTTAAATCAAAGAATAGTTACAGTTTTAATTATAAATTTTTGTCATCTCTAGAATTGGCTTTCATTTGCATATTTAAATTAACTTTGTGGAGTGAAAAGATAAGCCAAGCAGTAGCTCAGAAACTTTGAGGCTGACACACAGTATCTGAAGTTCTGTGAAAATTCATCTAAACACTGCTGTTATCCATGCTATACTTATCATCTTATCAGAAAAGGTTACCATCAGAAAACTTACCAGAAATTGCTGAATTCAAGTTGAATTTATGACATCCTAGGAAGCCTACCCAAAGAATAAATTACTTTGATATGATTGGTTCTTGATGAGAATGCATTTTGGCTGTCATTGATCATTCTGTTACTTTTGTTTTATGGAATTCATGTGTCAGTGGGATGGGAATGGAGCTAGCTGCAAAGTCTTTGGGTTTGGGCAGGCAACAGAAGAGGAGAGGAAATGGACCATCAGATAGAGGAGGAGGACATTTCCAATGACAACCAATTGTCGGTAGAACCTGCCTCCATGACTACTTGTACCACTTCAAAATTAAAGTTTAACTCCCTGTGTATTTCCGTAACAAGGGCACTGCGGTTCTAGCCAAAAAGCTACATATTATTTCCCATGAAAAATGCCCCTAAACACAAGCGATAGAGCAGTGCTTGCTGAAACCCATTATATTCATTCCTAAAGAAATCACCTAGCTCCTGACCTGTTTCAGAATTTTCCCGAGAACTGATGATAAGCCTGTAGCTTCTAGAGTCTGCCATTTCTTCCTTTGCTGGCATTTCTCTTAATGGTTTTGTGATCACATCTGAGGGTTAATACCCTAGGATAGAATTCATTTTTCACCTAGAGATTTTAAACTCATTTAAATTGAATAGATGTTCTTTTACTGTCTTTGCATCTCTACGGACAGTTCTTTTCTATACATTGCTTAGTCTGCCCTTCTGGTTTGAGGATTGTGTACTCTTTTATAAGAAGATGGAAGAAAGCAAAATGAAGATGAAACTACATAGCTCTGTCCTCTCTTGGGGCTTAACATTGTGACATCAGGCTGAGCAGTGACTTTTGCTAATTTTCTTCATTTGTATTTAGCTTTTTCTTGCCTTCAGCGTTTTTCACAAACTTCAGTCATTATGGATTCTGGTTTTAATCCTCATGGATTATGATGCTCTTACATACAGGTAGGTTATGTACCTGCATCCATCTCTTCTAAGCTTTCTTTTCAAATCTAATCCCATGAGATTCCCTGTACAGCAGCTGATTTCCTTAGATTTCTCCCCAGTCGCTTTCCCTTACTAGAATTACTTAGTGCATGGTCAGAATGCCATATTTTAGCATCTTCTGTGTCCTAGGGAGCACCGCTCCCTATAACCATGGGACCCCCCTTACCCATCCTTTTTTTTACCTTTTCTGGAAAGCTGTTGTCTCAGAAAATCTGGAAGCAAGTGTTCAGGGCTGTTCGTGTAGGAAACATTCCCTCGTGAACTTCAGATTCAGGAATTGTTCACTACGTGCAAAGAGGATAATTTCAAGGTCCTTTTCCTGGAGGAGCCAGCAGTCTAGTAGAGAAAACTAACATGCAGACAGGTGAATGCAATACACTGTGGTAATCGCACAAATAGCCAGCGTGCTTGCCAGCCAAGAATGCAAGTCTGGCTATTATTCCTCGCTTCTGCACATCCTAAAATCATGTCTCATACTTTTTTTTTTTTTGAGGGCAGTGTCACTGGCCCTCATATGTGGGACCCGAACGGGGGCCGCTGGCTTCCGAAGGCAGCACTTAACCACCATGCCATTCGGCTGGCCCATGTCTCATACTTTTAATGCCTTCTGTTATATTCACCATAGCTAACCAGTTCTTTGTTGG
Organism: Aselliscus stoliczkanus; assembly: GCA_033961575.1. NCBI lineage: Eukaryota > Metazoa > Chordata > Mammalia > Chiroptera > Hipposideridae > Aselliscus > Aselliscus stoliczkanus. The sequence goes on along the minus strand of CM066740.1, from coordinate 80,574,698 downwards.
TCACAAGTCCAGAGTAAACGTTTTCCTCCTTGTTTTTACCATGGGTAAGAGGTGGCCAGGAAGTGAATTCTATAGGTGTGTTTTCTTCTAGCAGATGTAGAGCTCAAATGTTAGGGTGGGTGATACCCTTCATGGCTCTGCAGTTTTCAGTTTGGTTTGGTGAAATCATGTTCTGGTCATTTATACATGCTCTCCTGGATGATAAGCTCCCCTGGTCATCTCTGAATGTCTGCACAGCTTTACTCATAGTCAGTGCTCAGTTTTGTGCTCACTGAAATGTGTTCCTCCAAGCTTCCGGTTTCTGATTGTATTCATTGATTCTGTTGGATTCTTGTCCCTTCCCATCATTTCGCTCTGTTGCTTGTATGTTCTGGTTCAGTTTCCATCTAATCCAGGCTCTAATGCTTCTAAGAATGTATTTATCTTTTGCATTGAATTTGTTTTTTTGTTTTTAAAGATTTTATTGGGGAATTGGGGGAGGGGAACAGCGTTGGGGAATCAGGGAAGAGGAACAGACAAGTTGCTGTCCTTTTATTCTTCAGTCTAGTTGTGGAGGACGTCGCTTCACTCGCCCATGTTGGTATTATCATTGCGTTCTTCCCGGATGAGGCAGATCGGTTGCCGGCCATTGGATGGCGGTTCACCGCAGCTCACGCCAGCTGCCAGCCAGCTCCACTAGAGCCTTTGCTGTCGCCGGCGACTCACAGCAGCCCAGCTCCAGGTGTTGCTGTTGTTCACCATCCTAGCTGTAGAGGGTGCAGCGTCACTGGACCTCATGTGGGATCCAAACCGGGGCCCTGCTGTTCAGAGCTGGCGTCCCAAGCCAACTCTTAACTGGTGCGCCACTCGGCCAGCCCCAGTCTTTTGCACTAAATTTTAAGTTTACTTTTTCCTTGTTATATGTTTATCTTTGTATAGAGACATTTTTCTATAAGCATTTTTCCATTTTTTGTTGTTGTTGTTATTGTTTTGTTTTTGTTTTTTTCAAACAGATTTTGCCTCCTTAGATGCTTCATAAAACAAATATCTAGGTATTTTCCTCTTTCCCATTAGATGATTTGATTCTCCCCCAAAATAGACTTATAGAACCTTATAGGGACATTCTAGAAAAGTACACTGTGCAAAACACATCTACTTATATTTTGAAATATCCCTACTTTATTTTATGCTTCTGCTCTCTGTTCAATATGGAATGACCTTCCCCTCTTCCATCTCAGTTGCTCTTCTGAGCTTTTCCAGTCACCATTTAGCCTGCGTGTGGGCAGAATTGTTCTTTCTCTCCTTCACACCCCTTCATACCAGAATAGCATTTATTATCACACAGTGTAGTTATTTAAACATGTCTGCCCTCCCCTTCTCTTGGTCTGTGAGTCCTACCAGGACAAGATTGGTAGTGTGTTTGGCGGAAAGAAGAAATATTTTGGAGTCAGACTGGGTTTGATTACCGACTTTGACACTGTTAAACTATATAACCTTGGGCAGATGCCTTAAACTGCCAGAGCCACTCAGCCTCCTTTTTTGTAAAATAAAGTTAATGCAGCTCATTGGATTATTGGTACTGAAGTAAGTAATCAGGTGTATTAAGTACATAGTGAACGAATAATGTCTAGAATAGAAAAATGATACAATATAGCTATTAGGCCTGTCTGCCCTGTATACATAATATTAGAACATCTTTTTTAGAAAACATTTCTTATTTAAATAATTTTGGTGTGTTGGATTTAAAAAATTGTATTCGCTTATATTTTGGCATCTCAAGCACTATTGAAAACATACCATCATAGTGGTTCCTCTTCCTCAGTTTACATGCAGAGAAACCCTTTGGACCCTAACACTTAGATGATTACTGTTAGGAAGATCTGCATCTCTTTGGGCTGTTTTGGGCAAAGTGGTTTTCCAGTTCCTCTCAAGCTGGACGTTGGAGTCAGCTGATTCGGCAGCTGTCTTAAAGCATGTCAGTTGCCAAGATGCTGAGCTACACGCTGAAGAATGTGCAAAAGATTCCCTTGCAAACCAGACCGGTCAGTAAAATTGTGAAGGAGCAGATAGGAACACATGTGGGGTAAACAGTAGCCAAAGCAGATGTCACAGCACAGTTTGGGCCAGATGAGTGTGGTTCAGACCATAGTGCTGTCATCTGGACTGATCAGAGTGGAAGAGAAAAAAAAGACTTAGACTTTGGAAGATCGAGTGAAAATTAATCGCAGAGATCAGGAAAGAGTTCTAGACAAGGAGAGAGAAAGTAATGACAGAATCCAGAAAGCACAAACCATATTCAGCTGATCCTCGTGATCTCTCTTTTCCTGTTTATATTGTTTCTGCTTCCTTCTATTGGGAATAAATTTTACCTGTTTTTTGTTATTACTTTGTTCAAGTTCCTCTGTTCTCAGAAATCCTTTTTTACTTGAGATCTTAGAATTTTTTACATAAACTAATCACTACTTTCAGATTTATTAAACCCTTAAGATTTTGTCTGTGTCTCAGCAGATCTGCTCTGCAATGCTGGCCTGTCTTGCTTTGTAATAAACAATCCTAGAAATTTGAGCGTCAACTCTATTTGTTTAAGTAGGATAACATTTTGCATAGACAATCTGGTTTTATAAATCGATATTTGAAAGAATTCATTCACGTAGTAGTTATTTTCCCTGAAAATTTTAGTTCATAAATTGAAACAATTTTTGTTATTAAAATACAGTATGCCTATATCATGAAGGCTTTCTTCTCTATAGGAGAAATTTTGTGTACTCTTTAAAGTTTGTTTTAACATATAGGACATGCGTAATTTGTTTACATTTGAGTTGCTACCAGTATGTTGAAGTTTGAGAAAGTTGAGGCTTTCTTAAAATCATATAATCATGTAGATGGACTCCAGCCCCAAATTGATAGGAAATAGTGTGTGTAACACGATGAGGTTTGTGTGTGTGTGTGTGTAGAGAAGGGTGCAGTGGCTAAAACTGGCTGTACCCTGGGTCCTTCTAAAAATGCATGGAGGGGCCCGCCGAGTGGTGTGGTGGTTAAGCACTGGCTTGGGAAGCTGGCGGCCCCGGTTCGGGCCCCACATACGAGGGTCAGTGACACTGCCCTCAAAAAATGAAAAATAAAAAAATAAAAATGCATGGAGATTTGAAAATCTAACTGACAAGGAGTAACCATGACAGGAACTAGATTTCTGATGGGCAACCACTTGTACCAAGAAAGACTTGTTTAGTAGCCTAACCACTGGAGGGAGCCTCTCACTTTGAACTCTAAAACACAGCGGTAAAGAAAAGGAAGATGAAAGCATTTTAGGGAAAAAAAAAAAAAAAGGTTGCAGATTCAGGCTTTGGGAAGTAACCATTAAAAAAGGCTTGAAAACCGAAGAGCAGAATAATCTCTCCTAGGAATATTTTGTGACTGGGACTCTCAACCACTGCTCCCCAGTTGGGATGGGTTTGACTTCTGACAGAGAGCAATTGAACTTGAAATAAGAGGCCTCTGGCTCTAGGAACAGCAGTGGAGAATGGAGTCGCCCAAGGAGCAGGGCTGACCCAACCCGAACATGAAAGTGGAGAAATGGGTGGATGTGTGAATTTACTTTCATCTAGCTAGTTTAATTAACGAGGCCTATATGTTTCTTGTGAAATGAAAAGACCTTGCAGAGGGGAAACCCAAAAGAAGGTAAAGGTAAGAATTCCAAGAGGAGACAACAAATCTTGACCTGGTGGTACAGATAGCATTAGAGGAAACCAATCCTTGGAATAGCCTTTTGTTTTAGGGTTCCTCTTGAGTGTGCTTTATCTCCCTGTGTTGTCATTATACATAGATCTTCTGTCTTCACTCCTGGCAGCAAACCGCGTTTTCCAAATACAATCTTCCATGGTACCCTAATATGTAAAATAGGTGAAATCAGGTTGGGGGAGGTTGGGATATGTACCCTTTCCCCTCAGCTTCCTCCCCGGTGGCTCCTGCGATGGTTTTGCAATCTGTGAAACCAACTTAACACTTTGTAAGCGGGCATAAAAAGCTATATGACGAGTTTACTCGTTTCCCACATACAATGTGTTAAAAATTCTTTTTTGAGGTGATGCAAACCAGTGAAACTCCCTGGCTTGTCCCCAGTGACAGTATTATAACGAGCAGGTTTTCCCACCATTTTGCTCTCTGTAGCAAAGTTTTGCTTTTCATAATAATGAACATACTGCAGTTTATCTGAGGAACAAAAAGGAAAGAAACCCACTTTGCCACTCTGAGGCTAGCTGTGTGCTCTGGCCTAGCGCATTCATTTTTCCTGCTCTGTGATTTTCTGTGAAAGGTGTGACGTTAGAACACGGCTTAATTTTTATGTTATAATATGGTCACTGCTTATAAAATGTGTCTTACTCTATACTTCCTAGAACATAGCTGAACTAGTCTAGTGTTGGGTAAATATACCAAAGGTAGTTTCAACTTGCGGTTTTTCAGGCTTGGGGTGTGTGTGTGGGGGGTTCTATGGAGTAACCAAAGCTCCATGAATGAATGACAGCTACTGTTCTTCACCCACCAGCACATTTCCATGCATGTGCCTAATTGGCCTCTCTTTTTCCTAAACATCTTAGCACTTATTAATCATTTCCTCAGTTGCTTTTTCAGATTGTAGTTGTTGAACTTGTCCCGTTTTTGTGTTGCCTCACCAGCTATATATTAAGCTCTTTGAGAACAGGAGCCATCCCGTTTAAACGCTTCATCCTCCTTGTGCATATTCAGTAAATAGTTGCTTTTTTTTTTTTTAAATCTTGGCAGGCTTAACACATCATTTTATAATGATTTTTGTTGTTGCTAAAATCTAGATTCGTCAACTTAGTATGTGATGATCGACTTGTTATGAACTGGGTGTTAGTCTACCAGCAAGCTGGCAGGAGTTTGACTATAATTTCTTCTTTAATAAAAGGTGTTCTGAGCCAGGTAAACGAAGTATATTGATACTTCTTACACAACAGAATGTGAGAGTGTGCTATGTGGCATATTGAAAGTACTTTAAATTCTATTTCTTTGAGGTTTATACTGAAAAATAAAACCACTACGAGCAACTTGACCTGGTCTCCTGCCCTCAAATTATTTAGAACCAAAAATAATGTTTTGTTATACATATTTGAGCATTATAAATTACAAATAGTTTTTTTAACATCATAAAACATTTAAATATAATAGCAAGTCTTTAAAACTATACAATCCTTTCCTAATGTACTATGCTACTAATTAAATAATTTAAAAATGAAATCGCTATCATTTTTACTATGAAATATGTTTAGTAATTTGATTTTCATTGTACTTTGGTCTTTTCTAGTCTTTCTTACAGAAAATTTAAAGTGCTTTCTCATATGTGTCTTTGCAATATTTGGGTGGCAAGAAGACTTATTAATTAGATTGGGTCCCCAGTACCTCTGTGTGAATGCTGCGCGTTGTCCCTGCGTTCCTAGGGGGACACCATTGTACACACAGCCAGTTCCTGGCATGTGAGAATTCCTCCGCCTTGGCTTTTGGAAAAGTTGGCTATCTGTTCGGTATTGGGCACTAGAGAGAAAAATGTTGTTAGACATTTATCAGGTAATAAATGGACTTCACATGGCTTTCCTTCTCCTATTTCGTTTTATCTTGATGAGAGAGAGAGGGAGATATTACTCCTACTTACGAAGTGGGATCCTGAGACGTTAAGAGAATGACTTCCATGTCCAGTTATATTAAAAACCTGTGCGGAAGCTGCCTTATTCAGTTCATCTTCAGTTTCCAGCACAGCGTTTTCTCCGTTAGACCTATTGAGTTGTACCCCCGTGGCAAGTCCTGTATAAAGAAAGGGAAATGAAGTTGCATCAAGTTGAGTCTAATGGTCAGAGTCCTGGTACTATTTGAAAGGGAAATTGTATTTGAGTGGGATTATGTGGAGACTCAGAAACAACAGAATCTTTCTTGGCATTAGCAGTTCCTCACCAGTAATGATTTTGCCCCCAACAGAATCACTGACAATGTGGAGACATTTTTGGTTGTCAAAACGAGGGGTCTTTGGGGTGTGTGTGTGTGTGTGTGTGTGTGTGCGCGTGCACGCGTGCATGCACACCCAACTGGCACCTAGTGGGTACAGACCAGGGATGCTGCTGAATATCTTCTACTGCATAGAACAGCCTCTACAACAAGTAATCACATAGTCCAAAATGACAGTAGTGCTGAGGTTGATAAAGCCTGCTGTTTGTATCGCAAGGAATGGAATTACCAGAAGCCCTCGCAGCGAAAACAGAATTGGGTCAGAGGCAGGGAGCAGCTAAAAGCGCGACTTCAAGAGCACTGGACTGAGATGAGCTCTTTTGATAGGGTTAGGTTTTAGCTGATGTTCTTTTCTTTTGCCCTTCTTTGTGCCAACATTTGCTGTAGCAAGAGTGGAGAAAGCAGCGAAGACAGCCTCTAAGCTGCTCGGAATAGCGGTTGCATTCCAAGAACTGACAATGTCAGTCCACTTTCCCTATGACACTCACAGCGGCCCTGTAAACTGCTCGCCGTGCTGTCAGGCTTCCAAGAAGTCTAGAGCACATGAGTGGTTTTGGCGAGATTGTAAGAGTTATAAACTAGCTAATTTATTTCGCAAGGAATCTTATAATCATGGTTCACTCGGGAGGATCTAAGTTTCTCACTGTTGCTGTGTCATGTGCCATTTGTGAATTTCTTTGACTGACATATCGTTGCTCAATTTCATGAGTCTAAAATTAGAGAAACAAAATCTTTTTAAAAAAATAGACTTTATGTTTTGGAGCAGTTTTAAGTTCACAGCAAAACTGAGTGGAAAGTAAAGAGAGTTCCTGTATATCCCCTGCCCGGAAACAAATGTCTTTTGACTTTACTGTAATATGAATTTTCCAATAAACTATATAGATGCAGTGTTATTCTGTTAGTGCAAAGTTAAGGGTTCCTTAGTTCCAGTTCTCACTAAATGTAAAGCAAAAGTAAGGAGGAAATCAGTCTTAGTGGGCTCTGGGTGTTTTGTTTTCCCCAACTCAGTGGAATAGAGGCTGAAATCACCTGCACAAGCCTCTTAATAGCTCTGGCTGCCTAGTTTAAGAACATTCGTCTTCCTCAAAATTTCCCCACCTTGTTCTACATCATCTTTTTCTATCAGGGCGATTTTCTTTCCCTCCTAGGAAGTTTTCCTTGTTTAGAGTTCAGCTTCTGGTTAATTGAACACCATCTTAAGTTACTCAGTCTGACAATTTGACTGCTTTAGGGTTAGAAGGTACCATAGCCACTAAACCTTCCTGGAACTGAGGGCGTTCTGGGACTTTAGTGATGTCACCTTGTTAATGCCTCATGCAGTTGGAGTCGGGGGACAACTGATGATTGTGTTGTTGATGAGAATCCATCCCCACTCCCCAACTGCAAAGTCCAGTTTGTTCCTTCAGCCAAAATATTTCTCTATCCTGCTCATCACGGCTAATGGACATATTATAATGCTTCTGTGTTTCTTTCCTGGTTCCTTTTAATCATGGTTTCATAGGCCCCTGGGTTTTCTCTTAAATGCATGACATATTAAAAGGTCAATTAAGGGCCAGCCAAGTGGCGCGGTGGTTAAGCGCTGGCTTGGGAAGCCAGCGGCCCCGGTTCGGATCCCACATATGAGGGCCAGTGATACTGCCCTCAAAAAAATAAATAAATAAATAAATAAATAAATAAATAAATAAATAAATAAAAGTCAATAGTCTATACAAAGCAGGGAGAGAGAGAGAGAGACAGAGACAGAGAGATGGTGTTGTTAAAAACTCGACTTAGGTTCTGGGTTCAAGTCCTCACTGTACAAGCCCCGTGACCTGGAGTCTTACTTTATCTGTTCCCCCTGCCTCGCGAACCTCACAACATGAGGATCAAGTGAAATGAATGACTACGAGTGTGCCTTGTAAGGTGCAAGGGACAATTCAAGTGTATGGAGGATGTGGATAGAAGGGTGGGATTTAGGCAATTGCATTGATTGGGAAATGGAAGTAGGTTGAGAGAATTTATTCTCCCTTCCATGGACTTGTCTGTATGGCGTAGATTGCCTTTTCTTCATCTCGGTATAATTCAGAGATTACTTTGGTTGGTTTTGGTTGCCTTTTTATAAATAAGATTAGTAGGGTTAAATGATTCACTTGATGTAATTTGGCATAATCAGTGATTGGTGCAAACCAAGATGCTGAATTCACCTGGTACTGTTACATCATCATCATCATTAGCATCAGTGGTGATTGCTAATCAATTCTGTAGAGCCAGAAATAATTTTCGATGCTCTTCTCAAAAACCCCAGTGGTAGTTTGACCTATATTCCTATTTTCAAACAGCAATTATTCTAAGTAGTTACACTTGACCCTTTCCGCCCCCAACGAGTGAGTTATAAAATGTGGATTCTGAATGATTGTAGATCAAGTTAGTTTAGTTACAGTTTATATAAAGCCTTTTTACGTTCATAGTGTCTTAACATGTTTGATGCTATTCATAAATAGACCCAGAGATCTGTAGGACTCATGTCCTAAGTGGTTGGTAGAACGGTTGGAGTAGGGTAGGCAGACTATGCAGAGATTATTCCATCTGCGAGGTAGCTCGGCCCCTGCCTCCTCGGCCTTTGTGACTGATGGAAAAGACTCTTTGCAACTTCAGAAGCCTCCTCATGACTGCCTTTCCCCTGAAATGCATTACCAGTTTTATAATCAGGAAGAATAATTATTTTTCTTTTTCTATTGGCTTGTGTTTATTCTTCATAAAGTGACTTTTCTTCCATTTCACGGGCTCAGGAATAAGCTCCCGTATTGAATTTTCAGGCTGGCTTTTTTTATAGAGTAAATCAGCTCAGCTGGCCAAATGCCTCACTACCTGAAACTTCATAATGTGGCTGGAACTAAATTGTGCTCAGGACCTCGAATCTTTAAACTGAATTATTGATTCACAAACGCAAAACAGAGAGGAGGCTGTAAGAAGGACAAGAAGCGCCCTTCCTGATTCTAGAGCAGATTTTTCCCTCACTTATATCAGGGGCTCTGAGCTCACGAGCAAACCTCAAACCAGTTTATCTTGCTAGGACAATCCATTTTAAATGCTCGATAAAGAAAGAATAATTCTTCTCCCGCTTAACCACCAAAGAACACCATATGTTTCTAACGTCAGCTTTTTATTTTTTTTTTTATCTTTCATTTTTTTGTTGGTAAATCTCCCAGACAACAGCAGTTCTGTAGAGAGTTTAAATATGAAGGAATGGCAGGACGGGCTAAGGGCACTTCTACCCAACATTAACATCAACTTTGGTGGACTGCCCAATTCTTCCTCCCCCTCCAACGCCAACCACAGTGCACCAACGTCCAACACTGCCACCACCGACAGCCTGAGTTGGGACAGCCCTGGCAGCTGGACAGATCCAGCCATCATCACAGGTAACTCTCTCGCTCCTTCAGCTCCACTGACTGCCATCAGCTTGGTTTCGTAGCACCGATTAAATTAAAACTGAGGTCTCTTCACCAGAAGCTTCTTTTCACAAAGCCACAAGTGTGGGGTGGCAGGTTTTGTTCTCCGGGGCGTGGCCTCGCTTCCCTCTGTTGGCTTACTTGTGTAATAAGACATTTGGTGCCTAGGTGGCTTCTGTTGGTGTCAGTAGGTGCTAACATCTGGCAGCACGTGTGTACGGGTGCGGTCTCAGAGTACAATAAGGATCTGACTTATCCTCTTAAAGGGACATACTCCACTTTTTAAAATAAAGCTCTCTATTATAAGGCTGGCTTGTTTATATATTCCTATCAGAGGACATAACGTCATGCAATTCTGGGGACTCGTTTCTGCAGCTCTGCCTCGGTGACAGTGGGGGACAATATCTGTGTAGTTGAAGAGGAGGCATGGGTTTCTGTGACAATAAATTGCGGTCGTTGTGGGTGGAGGATAAAAGGAACCTAAGATTAAAAAGGTCTTATTTGGAAGGAGTTTAAAATTGTCATTTCTTCTGTTTCTGTTTGGGTCAACGAATCACCTTGTTAAACATTTTTGTCTTGTTCGACGAATTTCTTATCCTTTGTGTCCACACTCACCGTTGTCCCTTGTCTTCTTCTCTCTCCGTAGGTATTCCAGCCTCTTCAGGAAACAGTTTAGACTCTCTCCAAGACGACAATCCTCCTCACTGGCTAAAATCCCTCCAGGCCCTCACAGAGATGGACGGCCCCAGCGCCACTCCGTCACAGACGCACCACAGCGCCCCCTTCAGCACACAGATCCCCCTGCACAGAGCCAGCTGGAGCCCCTACCCGCCTCCTTCAAACCCTTCCAGCTTCCACTCCCCACCCCCAGGCTTTCAGACGGCCTTCAGACCCCCCGGCAAAACCCCCACAGATTTACTACAGAGCTCAACACTGGACCGCCACTAGGGAAAGAGGGGAAGCCATTAGAAAAATACAGGATTTGTCCCGCCCTGTTCTGCCCTCTCAGCCCACCCAACAGCTCCCTTCTCATCTCTTACGTTCTGAAGAATCCAGCTCCTGATCAGTTTTTCTCCCCCTACCCCCAGATGCAATGCGATCACAGGGTCATTACCATCTTTTTTTTTTATTATTGTAAAAGTTTCTGTTGATCCAGCATTTGAGTGACACTGTTGAATGTTTCCTAAAAATGCCTCTTTAAGGAGGAAAAAAAAAAAAATCAAAGGGCAGTCTCGATACTTAGAAAATTACTGTATGTTGCGCATAATAATGACATAATCTGCTTAGCAGAAAATGACGATTAATCTCTAGGAAAGGTCAAGTAAATGCATTATCAACTGCAGAAGTTTGAAAACCAGGTTAATCGAAATGAGATTGCTAGATGCATGGGGGAAAGCGGTGGTCTTGGCATCCATCTCGTATTCAGCTTATCACTATTGCAGGGAAAATGCTTTTCATTTAATTTAATTTTTAATTGTTTTGGCAAGTTGACGGAGAGGACTTGATTGTGTTGTTAAGAAAAATTATTTATTGGAAGTTGATGGAAAGACATTAATCTGTAGTAGTAACTGGCCAATTGCTAAAGAGTTTATAAGGAGGGGAGAACTGATTTTTTTTTTTTTTAAGGAGAAAACAATTTTTGGCTTTAGAGTCCAAGTAAATTCAAATGTTTTAAAGAAAAAAAGTACTCAGAGATGTAATACCTATGCATAATATGAGAGCTGAAATATACGTGGTTTCTTCAGTCTTTCTCATCTGTCAGAATCTTTTTTTCTGTTACATTAAAGTCACCCGACTGGGGCCCTCTGAGACAGTTCTGCTCTGGGGCCATCTGATCACCATCAGCAGCCAATCTCTGACCTCCTTGCCTGCAGCTTACTTAACCCTGTAGTTTCTGGACGTTTGTGCAGTATTGAAAAGACAGGAGAAAAGAAAACAGAAACCTGGTTATAACCTGACGCTAAAACTAAAAACAAGGAAATGTACCTCCTTCTTCAGAATTAAAACTAAAATCTTAAATAAAACAGAAACCTTGACGACGATCCTCGCAATGTCCTTGTTTTTTGTTTTTCCATTTCATTGCACATGAGTTCGACACCCCTGGTGAGCACAGTCATCAGACATGTCCATTGAGTCTAGGTCTTCGACAATAGGGAGGATAGTATAGAAGAGGAAATTAGAAAAAAAAATCATGTTATTGTCAGTCTCTGCCATCTTTGAACTTCAGCTCATCTTGTCCTCAAGAAGTCCTCTTCCAGTGGCTTTCTGTAGAAGATACCTCCTTATGCTATGGTATTCTGCACACCAAACCTTCCGAACTGAGGAGCCTCATGTGCCTGGAAGTAGCTGGGCCCTGGATGTGCTGAGATGTTGGTTGTCTTGGGGAGACCTGGGCGGGGGAGGAAGGGGGCAGAAGCAGCACCTTGGAGAGCGCCATGATGGGAAGGGTTGGGGAACACGGATGTGGACAACCCACCGCCAGATCTTGTATGGCCAGCCATCTAGGGAACACCTCCTGATGGAGACAAGGTCACACGACTGACCAAAAGAGGGTCGAGGACAGAACTGACACGTTCCCTACCAGATTGCTAGGATTCTGTGTCGTGTGTGTGTCCTCACGTGGATTGCCCTCAGACGTCCAAAGCTGGAGAGTTGGCATATCTTCAGCCACATGCTGTAGGGGAAACTGTCGGATGAATTAAATAGATCTTCTTCTAAATCTTAACATTCTGTGTTTCCAGATGCATTTTCCCCTTCTTAACCTTTACTTTGTACTTCAATTTGCTACCAACACCCTCCCCGCTCCAAAAAAAAAAAAAAACAGCCACACAATTTCAACACCGTTTTTTAAAAACGTGTGAGCAGAATTGTTGCAAGTATCACCACAAACTGATGTTGACTGGGTGACTAGTAAATTGTTTTTTCTTTTTTTTTTTTTTTTTTTTGAGGGCAGTGTCACTGGCCCTCACATGTGGGATCCAAACCTGGGCCGCCGGCGTCCCAAGCCAGCTCCTAACCACCGCGCCACTCGGCCGGCCCTGTTTTTTCTTTTTTAATTGACCAAAATGTTACTGTGATAGAGAAGAGAGGTCTAAGAACTTCAGGATCTCTCTGTCCTGTGAACTTTGCTTCAGCCTCCTGAATATTCACATTGCACTGCCAAGTGATGGGTTCACATCTATATAATAGTCAGCAGTGAATTGTCAAGGCCTTGTGGGTGGGGGGGGGCGGTGGCAGTTGGATCCTCCTGGGATATGGGTATATCAATTAAAATGTTGCTTTTTCTGTAAGTGGAAGGAAATTCTACCTTTCAAGGTTGTACTGTGTATGTTTGATGAATCATACATAAGACTTTATAAAACACATACATATCATGTAAAGAATAATAAAAACAATAAAAACCTGTATGCCTACCACCCAAGTTAAAACCAGAACCTGCCGTATCTTAAAAGGCCCCTCTCTGCTCCTCTCCTGTGTATTTTCCTCACCATCCACAAATAACCATTATCCTGGTTTCTGTGTTAATCTTCCTTTAGAGTTTTGCCATGTATGTATCTCTGAATAATGCACAGTTTGGTTTTGGAAAGCTGAGTAGTGAAAACCAAAGCCTTGCTGTGTAAGGAAAGGGCAGTATTGTCACTACTAGATCAAGGTTTTAGGAGAAAATAAACAGATTTTCTGGGTCATAGTTTGGCTTTACCTTCTCTGATCATTTATAAAAGCAGTTTGGTGGAAGGCGGTGTACCAGGTCATGAGTGAGTCCTGAGAAACAGGGTCCACTGCCGTCGGGGCATCTGACCAGGACCCTTGTGTGAGCTGGGTACTGGATGTCTGGCCGAGAATGGTCTGTTTCCAGTGTCTAAATTCATGGTGACTCCTGTAGATCATACCACAGCCCATGTCAGTGGGTGAGTTCACCAGGGCCTGGAGGGACGAACCGTGATTTCATTAGGTTTGGTCAAAATCAGATAAGTACAGAAAAGAACCTGGGCCAAACTGACATAGGCAGTCGGTTGGTATAATATTAGTAGCAGTGAGAATCTTGGTACTGACAGCTCTCAGTGCCTATCTCTTGAGTTGCAGTGCTCAAGTCTGGTGCATAGCTGTCATTCCTAGTATCTCCTTTCACCTCCCTCCTTTCTTGGGTCCTTCCCCCTGTATTTCTCTATGCCATATCTTACTCTTTTTGTTGGAGTGACATCCTCCAGTAACTTGAGACAAGTGTGTGGGAGATAAATACTTTAGTACTTTGCATATCTGAAAATATTCTGTCTCAGTTGACAGTTTGGTGGATACAGGGTTCTAAATTGTAGATATATTTTTCCTTTAGAATTTTGAAGGCATGAATCTGTTGTTTCCTTCCAGTATTGCTGTTAAAAGTCCAAAGCCACTCTGATCCTTTATATGTAATCCTTTTATCTCCCTCTCTGGAGACTTACAGAAATTGTGTTTTTCATGTTCTGAAATTTCAAAGTGATGTTTCTTGTTGTGGGTCTATTTTAATTTATTGTACTGGACACAACTGACACACAGTAGGCTTTCAACATCTGGCAACCCTTGTCCTTCAGTTCTACAAAATTTTCTTGACTTAGTTCATTAATGAATTTCTCACAATTAATTTCTCTGTTCTCCCTTTCTAAAAATCCCATTATTCAAATATCAGACCTTTGGTTTTTCTTTTTTCCAATTTTCCATCTGTCTTTTGCTCTTCTTTAAGAAGCAGCTTTGTTGATAGTTTTATTCTCCTTGGGTTGTTTCTGTTTGCGCAAGTTGGTTTTAGCTGTTGGTTTGCTTTGATCTCCAACTTCCATATTTGAGACTTCTCAGCTCCCTGGTAAACGTGGTTATCTGCTCACGAATAACGCTAAAAAGCTGATAGGAAATTCTGGAAACTTGAAGGCTTGCCGGGTTTGAATTTCACTTTTGGAAGATCTGGATCAGCACTGTGTTGGGGAACTCCTATTGTCAATGTCTTCAGTCCTTTTCTTTGGGCTGCTCCGATTCCAGAGAGAAGAATCTTAGAATGGCTGGCCTAGTGGGTGAGGGTCTGACTTTATGGATATATTTACTGAATCCCTGTTTTGAGTTCTTTCCTCTCCAGAGATTGTCTCCAAATATTGCCCACTTAAGATAAGTGTGATTGCACTATGGAGTGGAGTTGGTGATTAAATCTACGGAAATAACGTCTTAAGATACCTTTCTCAGTGATCTTTATTTTAGTCCCACCCCGCACATTTTATCCTGGGTTCTAGGGGTAACTGGCACTGTCAGTCTCTGTGCCCCCGAGGATTGTGGTGAAAATTGGGTTGGGTCTCAGCTTTCCTGCTGTTAGCTTGAGGCTTCTTAGATCAGCCAAGTGAGTTCACTCAACCATCTGATTTCTAGGTCACCATGTTTGGTTCTGTCGTCTCCTCTCCTGTTCTCCCTGTTTTTTTGTTTTTGTTTTTTAATTCTAATTTTAGTAGACCTTTAAGAAGAAATGAAATTAACTACGTATGTTTAATCTGCCATCTCAGTTGAGATTTGTGCTCTGATGTTATGAGCCCATTGGCATAGTTTGTCAGGCAATAAGGTAGAAGGAGCTTCTTGCTATTGGCCAATGAACAGTAACCAGCCGCCATGCTGTAGATCCCTTGATTTGAATGGCACCTGCCCACATGTTTACCTCAAAGTGGTTTCTTTCTTTTAACATCCTTGTTTCCAATAAAGCTCTTTTGATGTATAGTCCGTAGGTTGTTTTCCAAAGGCTCATACGGGGGATTATTTTAATGGTTAAAATTTTAGTTTGGATGTTAAAGGCAAGTTGTTTTGTTTTTTGCCTTTTACTGCAGTTTTAGGAGGGTTGCAAGTCAGATGGATGTTGGTCATTTTCTAGGCTACATTGCATTAGAATTGTTCTAGAAATTGCAGAGCAGGAAAGAATAGTCTATCCTTATTGTGTTTTGTGAATAGGGAATAAGTGTTAACACTGTGTTTCCACAAGGACTATGCTGTGATAACGAATATAGAGCTGAGTGCAGTCTCCAACAATTTGCCTGTACTTGAAGTCATGGCATACACTGCATGTGTTATTTGAGTTTTCTACCCAATTTTTACCAACCTAGTTTAAGATCCTTATTATATTTAGGGTATGTAAATGTTAAAAAGTCAGCTTACATACCTTAAACATAATCATGAGACACATACCCTTTGTCAAATGTAGCTATTTCTGCCCAAGCAGTCTATCTAAGTGAAAGATGACTGAGGTCATTGGCATTAACTCTTTAAAAAAAACCCAACATAACTGAATACTTTTTTGTCACCAAAATCAGTGCTCATTATTTGTGCTTAACACATTGTTAATTTAGTCCAGACATTGCCTTCTGACACAGGCAGTTTCCTACCAGGGAGAGCTGCCTTTGAAAATACATTTCTAAAATTGTTTCTGAACAAATTGATTTCAAGAAATGAGTATATGGTTAGAAAAGTCCCTTTAAAGGATAAAGTAATCATTTCTATTGGTGGTAACCCAAATAATTTGGGAAAGAACATAAACATTGGCTCATATGTTCGGGGAACCTACGAACTGGCCAGTCTCAAGAATATATTCTACGTTTGATCCAACTTTGAGAGAAATTGTGTGTATTAGGCTGGTGTTTGTATACGTAGACTTTGCACCTCCTTTCATAGCTTCCCTTCATAGTTTAAGGAAGTAGGTAGGTATACAAGAGCAATAGAAATTAATAGGCCAAATGGAATAAGTATGTATTGGGGTCAATGGGTGATTTAAAAATGCTAAGGCTCATAATTAAGAGCATTTAAAGAGAAATAATCTTTTAAAAAAGATTTTTATTAAAAAACATAGCTAACATACAACATTAAATCAGTTTCAGATGTATGCCATAGTTATTCAACATTTGTATACCTAAAGAAGCGATCACCATAAGTCCAGCAACCATCTGCCACAGTACCATGCTATCATAATATTATTGACTATATTCCCTATGCTGTACATTACATCCCCATGACTTATTTGTTTTATACCTGGAAATTTGGACCTATTATTGCCCTTCGCCTTACCCCCTCCTTTTAAACTTTTCAATTCCAGTTAACATTCAATATTGTTTTGTATTAATTTCAGGTGTACAACAGTGATTAGACATTGGTATAGTTTAAGGAGTGATTCCCCTGACCAGTCTAGTACCCACCTGGTACTATACAGAGTTATTACCATGTTAGTGACTATATTCCCTATGCTGTACTTTACATCCCCATGACTATTTTATAGTTACCAACTTGTTCTTCTTAATCCCTTCCCTTTTTTCCCCCACCCCCTCAACCCCTCCTCACCAAAATGTTCTTTGTATCTATGAGAGTGTTTCTGTTTTTTTTGTTTGTTTTGTTCTTTAGATTCCACATATAAGCGAAATCACATTGCATCCGTCTTTCTCTGTCTGATATACTCCACTCAGCACAATACACTCCAGGTCCATCCGTGCCACTGCTGATGGCAAGAATCCATTCCCTTCTGTGGCTGAGCAATATTCCACTGTATAGATGTACCACCTCCTCTTTATCCATTCTTCCATTGACAGACACCCAGGCTGCCTCCACATCTTGGCCATTGTAAATAGTGCTGCAATGAACATATGGATGCATGTGTCCCCTCGAAGTAGTGTTTTGGGTTTCTTCAGATAAATTCAGTGAAGTGGGATTACTGGGCTCTTTTTTGTCTCTTATTATATAGCCTTTGTTTTAAAATCTATTTTGTCTGGTGTAAGTATTGCTACCCAGCTTCCCCCGCCCCCATTTCCATCTTCATGAAATAACTTTTTTCAAAGCCACCCACAGTCGGTCGCTGCCTGTGCTGTACTTTGAGGCGCACAGGAGAGGCCGCGCTGTGAACCAAGGATGGCTTCCACCAATACCAGGTCTGGGGGAGCTCCGCAAAAATTCAGGACACACCGAGGCCTGCTGCCAGTTGCCAGCTCCCATAAGGTTCAGCTGCTGCTGAGGCCTCCTTAGGTATGGAGTTGGGTGAGGCTGGTTCACAGCTGAGGCAGCTGGGTGGAGCAGCGGAGCTCACCAGGCCAATCAGATTCAGATTTGGCCAGTGGGGGCGGCTCAACACAGGAAAGATGGCACCCGCCTGCTGGCTGCACCAGAGAGGGGCTCCCACATGGGGAAAATGGAGACTATCTTCCAGCCTTCACCTGAAGCCACGTGCTTCACTCTGTGTGTCTCGGCCACCCCCTGAATCACTGTTCCTTCACCAGAGCCCTGGTGAGTGCCTGTGAGCGAGTCTGGGTGGGCCCGTTAAGAGGATGTCTGACTTTCCTGCAGCCTTCTGTCTCACCCAGACGGTTGGAATCCCAACTATTTTCCCTGCCAGGTGTGGTGGGGCCCCTCTTCCCGGCCCCAGTACTCTGGTCTGGGGAATATGGTGTGGGGTTGGGGTCTGTCGTTTCTCTGGAGGGTTATCCCTCCCAATTTTCATCTACCACATGGAGGTTTGGGGCCAGTTCCGCTTCTCTACTCCTATCAGTCTCATTGTGGCTTCTTCTTTATATCTTTAGTTATAAAACTTCTGTTCAGCTACACTTCAGATGGTTCTCCAGGCTGATTGTCCTATAATTTAGCTGTGATTTTGATGTGTTCATGGAATGAGGCAAGCACAGCATTCATCTACTCTGCCATCTTGGATTGATCTGTGGCTTTCTTATTTTCAGCTTTAGTATTTGCAAAATTAAAATGATCATTAAATGCCTGATATATTACATATAGTCCAAAAGACTTTAAAAAAAATTTATTGTTGTTTCAGTAGCATGAATTTCTTGACTTTTATCAGTCTCCATAATATGCAAAAGCAGACAAACAGGCCCAAAGAAGTTGGGTTTTTGTCCTGGGTCACACAAATTTTATAGCACAGCTAGAACTAATTGTTACCCATTGTCAACCACGTTTATTTGTGACTTGGGTTATACTCCCTTTCTGTTTCAAAGTTGCAAGTGCTTTGTCAGCTTTCTTGTTTACGTTTGTAAAATGACTAAGACAAGGGTGGTATTATCTGTCTCCCTATTATTTTAGCTAAATTGTGGTGGAAGAAAAGGTATGAAGAAATAATGTATTTATCACAAATCATAGCCTGAGTCAGAGGGTGGTTGGGAAATAGAAGCCATAAGGACTTCTTGACTATTTTATGCTCATATTGAGTTTTGTTTATATTGAACTAGCCTACTAAGCTAGCCAGTATCTTCTGGATTTTGAACAGATAGGGAAAAAGGACAAGGTCATTGTCTTCAAATATTTAAGGACAGTGATGTGGCAGAGGAAATAGGATGAAGGGCGCAACTGGAATAAGATGTGAAAGACAGATTGAGGTTTAATTTAGTTTAATATTTTGTCATGCATCTACTTGGGGCTGGGCATTATGCCAGGTTCTTCAGGAGGTACAAAAATATGATGTCTGCTCTCATACTCTGAAAAAGTTTGGATAGTTAACTCTAAAACAGGGCTGGATGTGGGTGTCAGAAGTACAAAATGTCAAAGAAGTGAGAGCTTTGGATAAGTTGAGACTCGGGTGGGGGGTAGCAGCCTGAACAAAGCGTCTTGATTTGGAAGGAACCTGGGGCTTGTGGAGGGCACTTGGGAGAGAGAAGGTCTGAAGGTGGGTTGAGCGCTGCCTTTTTTGGAAATGAGCCCATTTTTAAGCAGGGGAGAGACATGATTGGATTGTGCTTTATACATATACAATCCTAGGTGGGAATGGTGAAGATGGCGGGGGGGAAGACCGAAGTGGGGTTCTTTGGATTAATGAAAGAATTCCAAGGGCTCTAAGGCTTGGCCTCAAAGGGGCTGTCAATGACCCCCTGTAACTGTCTGTAAAATATGATATGTGCATATGTGTTTTATCAAAACATAAAAACAGGTCCATGATACAATAAAAAGTCTAGCTAGTAAACTCGAGAAATAGTCCAGCTGAAGGTTATTGGTTGTTAAGGGGGTTGAGAAAGGGAAGAAAGAAAGCAAGAGAGATTTTAGAATCTTGAATTTTTACAAGTGATTGGATATAGTTAAAGGATAAAAGAAAAACAATTTCAGAACTTTCTTAGGTTTCTCCTAGAAACTCCACTAGACTGTAAACTCTTTGAGAGCAGGGAACACATCTGCTTGTTAAGTGATATATTCTCAGCACTGGCACATAGCAGCCTCTTAATAAATATTTTACCTGAATGGGAGTGAAATATACTATGACTGGTTTTGACAGAATGAAGACTGATTAGGAATTAAAGAATTGGAGATAACGTACTGCAAAGAAGTTTGATGAAGGGAAATGACAAAACAATTTTGAAAGGCAAAAGCAGAGTAAGGAGAGCTCTCTCCCTACCCACAACATGATCGCTCCATAAGAAGTTGTAAGCCTGTTAGAAGTCAGAGATGACAAAACTATTTGAAAATGTACATTTGAACAAGAAAGCCAAATTGAGGGGAATCGAGAACACACATGGAGGTTTACTTTTAGTAAGGGAGATACTTTCTCCTCCAAGATAGGAACAAGCCAAAGAGGGCTTTGAGGTAAATACAAGAAATGTTAAAGGAACCTATAAAATCAATATAATCAGGAGGCCGGAGGTAGAACTGAGATTTGAAGCTTGAAAACCTACTAAATGTGCAACCACCATTTTGGGGAAGGTAGCAGGAAGGTAAAAGAATGGATAAATGAAGTGGAAAGCAAGTGGCAAAAGGTCTCGTTGAGGTTGGCGTATATCTGGGATGGGCCCAATCACAATAATTTAATATTGCCCAGAAATGCTCATCCGTCTTAGAGCAAAAGAAAGGAAAGGAGGTGATGGAGATTGCCAGGAGCTTTTGCAGACATGGCAGAGAATCCTCAGGTTGAGGATTTGGGAGGGATGGAGATATCATTGCTCACCGTGCGGTTTGGGCTCACAGGGAGCCAACAGTAGGGGGCGCTCTTAAACCATGGTTCAGTCTCCTGGGAAGGGGCCTGGTAGCCCTGCAGCTGAGCCGGCAAACTACAAGGCTTGTTGGCAGGGGACAGAGCCATACAGGGAATGCCACACCAGCCAATAAGTTAGACCCTCAATGATCCCTGAAATTTCTTCCAAAATCCCACGTTATATGATTATTTTGGGGTTATTGCAGAAGTTGTCAAGAGCCAGAAACTGTACATGTAAAATTTGTACACAGAATTCTTTTATAAATTTCACAATAGCCCAATTCCATTTATTGATTTCCCTCCAGGGTATCTATATTTTCTTGTTAATAGTACCCACATCCTTTTTTCTTTTCTTTTTCTTTTTTTCACTCTAAACACTTGAGTACAGAGTTAACTAGGCCGTGATATGTTTTACAGATCGAGCTGGGAATAAAACAGACGCAACTGCCTCTTTCCTAGAGCTCATACTCGAGTGGTAGAGATGACCATTAAGCAAACAGTCCAGCCGCGACTATATAGTCATCTCCAAATAGCAGAAGCATATATTTATAATCTTGGGATACAGAAAGCATTTGTAAGCAAAATACAAGACCCAAAAGGAAAGACACTGATCAATGTAGTAAACCTAAATTTAAGACATTTATAAAATAAAACACCATAAGCAAAATTAGATCAGCACAGACCAGGAGAAAATACTTGCAACCTATGTATTAATAACCATAAATAACCTGGAGATTCGCAAACTCTATAGCCGAGAGGCCCCTGATATGAAACAGGAAAAAGTGTCCTGCTTACTCTGTGGCCTTGAGAAGAGCGTAAGGCCACTGTTGGCCTTGATTTCTTCATCTACACATCAAGATCATTATACTCACATGGCTGCGAGGCTCAAATGAAACGGTGTAAGTGAGAGTGCTTTGAAAACTCAAGTTCAGGTGCAAAGAATGGTTGCATAATAATTTGCTGCAAAATAGCTTCTCCTAGTGCAATCCTGCTGTCAAACTTCAGGCTGGCGGCTGAGAATAAGGGCATAAGCTTTCGGCCATGTGGATTTCTTTAGTGTTAGTCAAGGAGCCCTTCGGCAGCCTGCCCAGGCCGTCTTGCTCCCTGGACATCACTCCCCGCTGGAGCGGCATCCACAGTTTCCCTTCAGTTCAATTCAAGTGGCTTCCAGGTTTGAATTCTGCTACCCACCCTCCTGGGGGAAAGCCAATACTTTGGGTTTGATTGCCTCCGACTAACAAGATGACAGCTTTGAATAATTACCCTTCTTATATTTGACACTTAAAGAGATACTAGTTATCCAAATATTGGGATAACAACTGTTATCCCAGCTTTTCATTTTGGGAGAAGTTGCTCCTATATGGTATGTGGCAGGGAATCATGTATCTAAGTAGTTTTTTAGGGACCATGCAATGTGCCCTTACGTATCAGAGAAACCTGGATTTTAACCCAATTATAGATGGATGAATATTTTATTCCTTGAACATATATTTATTGAGTACCCACCAGCTAGAGTGCTAACGATGACAAGACATGTTCCTGACCACCTAGGAAATTACAGGCCCATGTATATTTCTTCAAGCTTTTTGATTGAGAAATATATAAGACTAATGACAAATTCATGAAGCCTAGATGTGCAGAGTGATGTAATAACATGGTAGAAGGAAGGTTTAGTTCAATCATGGAGGACCAGGCCAGCTTCACAAGGAAAGAAACACAAAAGCTGGGCTTCAAAGGATGAATCAGTGTTGCTAAGTGAAGACCAAGTATTTGGGGGAGGACACAGGTCATGGAAAGGATATGGCATTCCACACATGGGAGGTGGGAGGGGACAGTGAGACAGGCATGAAAGGGCTTACCAGCCAGTAGGTACAATTGAGGTATTGTTGGAGGTGTAGCAAGAGGTGAAACAGGAAAGGTAGGTTGTGGTCAGATTTATGAAAGGCCTTGATTGAGTATGATGCTAAGGTGTGTAGGTGTTCTCTTGAAATCAGTGTGGTAGAATAGGTCTTTTCATATCTCAGGAAGGTAATTTGAATTGTACTATACAAAGACAGCTGGAGGAGAAGAAAAACTGGAGGTAATGAAACCAGCTGAAAAGCTCTCGAGAATAAGCCAGACACAAAAGAACAAATACTACATGATTCCACGTATATGAGGCACCTAAAATAGTCAAATTCTTCAAGGAAGACAGTAGAAGAGCCGTCAGCAGGGACTGGGGGAAATGGGGAGTTTCTGTTTAATGGGTACAGACGTTCAACTTGGGATGATAGAAAAGTTCTGGAGATGGATAGCATAACACGGTAAAAGTACTTTGAAGTGTACACTCAAAAAGAAAGAAAATGGTAAATTTATGGTATTTATATTTTACCACAATAAACAAAAAAACAAAGTCATCCTGGTAAGAAAGTGTGCATGAGTCTGTATTAAGATAATGAGGATAAAGAAGAAAAGAGTAATTAATTTTTTTTCTTTTTCCCCTCAATAAGAGTAATTTAAATTTAAGAGACATTTCTGAGAGATAATTGGCAGGACTTCAGTCTGAATAAAGAGCTCAAGTAAGAGAAAGGGACAGAGTTTGGGTGGCTGTGTACATGATGGTTCAGGAGGAAGAGAATGATGAGTTTGACTTTGTGAGGCCTAATCTCCAGTGCGGGGGGCAGGGGGGAATACACACACACACACACACACACACACACACACACACACACAAACCACTACAGCTCAGGCAAGAGGACCGAGTTAGGGACAACATTTAGGAGTTGCCAGTATGTGGGTAGAATGGAACTGAAATCATTTAGAGAGGAGTAAGGGGGGGTGGGGGTGGAAGCCGTAAGTAGGACCTTGGAGCATACCAACTAGAGGAAATAGAAAAGAACCAGAAAACAAATAAAAAGGTTTAATGGAAGCTGAGAGAGAGAGAAAGGAGTGTCCTAGTTACTTATCTCAAAGGCTGTAGAAGCCAGTTACGATGAAGACTGAACACAGCTGGTAGATTTGGCAATTTAGAGGCCATCAGTGACCTTCTCCAGAGGGAAGGTATAAGTGCAATGACGGCTGGCTAAGAAATGAATGGGAAGTAGTCAGTGGAGACTAATTTATTTAAAACATGAGATTCTTCATCTCCTTTGAAAATAACACCAGAAGTTTTATTATATTAGTAGTCATTCTTAATCTCTTTGTGTCCACTTTTAACATTTCAATGAAAGCCCAATCTTATTGGTTCATCATTAATTGTCACTGTCTTCACATCTCGTTACACCATCCAACCCTCTTCTCCAACCTAAAATGTGAAGTTCTTAAACTAAAGAAGACAGCAAAACACAAATTGAACCTCTCTTTTGTAATTATAAATAATATTGTGAAGATGGCTTCTATGTCTGTGAGGCACCCGTTGTATCCTCAAAGAATCTCTTCAGTAACGTAATGATTTTCTCCTCTTCATAGATGGGGATGATTTTCTTGACTCTCAGTCAGGACTTAAACTTTGTGTATCTAGTATTGTTGACATGTGATAAACTGGGTGTTAGAAAACCTGAATCCTAGTTCCATCTATCCTCTAATCTCCTTTGTGACTTAAGTTATAAGTCATTTTGCTTTTCTGAGTCACAATTTCCTCATCTATAAAATGAAGGGGTTTGAATTAAGCAATGTTGAAAATTCTTTTCTATTCTAATACATTCCCACTCAGTTAAGTTTGTGACGATGGTTCCCATTTTCCTGATGGGTGGCCTAGGCCGGGATGCTGTGTATGACTGGGGAATATGACCAGACAACTGGTCAACACTGGGACTTGGTTTTTCTGATTCGCTGCCTCTTGGTGTCACTTGGTCTCCTTGCCTGCTGGGCTTCCAGCCTCCTGGCTTATCTAGCTTCTGGCGTCCTGAGTCCAATCTGCTAAGTTCCTCTCTTAGGGCCATCGCGTAGGTTGATGGAGTTGTAAAGGCTAGGGGCTGACCTGGAAACTCTGGGGCAGGGGAAGTGGGGAGAGGCTATGGGGCCAGAGAGCCCTACAGAAGCGAGGTGAGATTCTCCCGGATCTGTCACAGAGGCAGCGTTCCTTTCTTGTGTGATCCATATTGCCCACATTCAAATCATGCGTGAGGACAGACTGGCTAAGGGACAGGTGGGTTCCTCGTACCACCTGCTAAAAATAGTGGATGTAGCGCTCCACTCCAAAACAGCATCAGCAGGTTAATTAAGGAGATTGCCAGTAATGATGAGAAAGCTGGCACATTTCCCATTCAGATCAACACTGCCCACGGTGAGCCTCATGGGGCTGAGCGGAGTTACTGACTGGGGGTGCAGCTTTGTGTCAGACACTCAGGAAAACCCACCTCTCGCTGGTGTGTAGGCTTGCTCTCCGATCAGATGAGATTTCAGGGGAAACCGTGTAGGATTCCCATTTTAGCATCTATGGTCGCATTCCATTTGCTTCATGGCTTTAATTTTCTTTTCATTTTGTTAGATTAGCCCATCTAAGTTTGCTGATGTTGCATTATGAGCTTGGGCCTTGTGGGTGTATACTGGTCATTGTTAGGTTTTAGATGAACTAAGACAGAGGCAGGGGCCTTCTCAGTGCGCTGATGCTGGGAGGAAGGAACAGGGGTGGGGGGCAGTTGTCAGGGAGCTGAGCCAGAGGGTAGGAAAAGGAAGAGCATCCACAGGAAGCGGAAATGGGAGGACGTGGTGGAAGGTTTCTTTCTGGGCTGCGTGTGCACATCCGGTTCCTAAGCAGCTTCTGCTGAAAGGAGACGCAGGCCTCTCCCACTTCTGGATCTGCTGCTCAAGCACAGAGAGCACGCAAGCAACTGGGTTTTTTTGTTTGTTTGTTTGTTTGTTTGTTTGTTTTAAAGATTTTATTGGGGAATCGGGGAAGGGGAACAGATGAGTTGCTGTCCTTTTGTTCTTCAGTCTAGTTGTGAAGGACGTTGCTTCACTGGCCCATGTTGGTATCATCATTGTGCTCTTCCCGGATGAGGCAGATTGGTAGCCAGCCTCTGGATGGTCGCTCACCGCGGCCATTGGCAGCTCACGCTGGCTGCCAGCTGCTCACACTGGCTGCCGGCCACTCACTGTAGCCTATGGCAGCCCACCGCAGCAGGGGCTGCAGCCTACACCATCACCGGGGCTCGCACAGCCCATCTCCAGGTGGAGCTGTTGTTAGCTGTAGAGGGCAGTGTCACTGGCCTCACATGTGGGATCCGAACCGGGTCCGCTGGCATCCCAAAACCAGCTCTTAACCAATGCGCCACTCGGCTGGCCCGCAACTGGTTTTTATGCGCTGTAGTCCTGCGTGTCCCACTGCTGGCTGGCTATTCCCACTCAGGTCTCCACTGTCCTTTCACACCCAACACACATGAAACCTGGTTCCTGTCCCCCCAACCTCATCTCCATCCCCACCCTGTTCGCAGACTTCATGTGTCAGTACTAAAGTGCGATGTGGGGAAAGCCACAGGCTGAGCGGTGGACCCGGGTTCTGCTCTCAGCCTCATGCTTAGCTGGGTGTCTCCGGGCAGACTGCTGACCTTTTGGAGCTGGGGGACACTGGTGCGGCATTGTCTATGTGAGCCGCATGCCACTCACACCCAATCACCATGCAGCACAGTACTAAACATACACATTATTATCAAGACTTGAGTTTTAATTGATCATGAGAGCAGACCGTTCAACTGCCCTCCTTTCATCTTCCATTACTGATCACTTCTATCGGTGTCACTATTTCATGTCTGTGCCCAGTATTTCCTGTTTGCCCCTCCAAACGTTTTCCACCTTATACTCAGTTATGGAAGTCCAGTCCAGTTGGGCTGTGTCGACATCCTGTGCCTGTGGCTTTGGTTGAGTTTGGTCCATGGGGAGCCCCAGCATGAAATTAGAGGGAGGAAGGAGAATGGAGCCATGATCTTGGTCTCCTGGTTCCTCCCTGTGGAGCACCTCGGATTGGTTGTATCCCTCAGTTGACCTGTTTCTCAGGTCATCCTTCTCAACATGCTGCTCTCCTCCTGGGTTCCAGTTCCTCACCGCCCCCACCCGCCACCCCACGTGCTCTGGCCTCAGGTTGGAAACAGTTCTTCCACTGTTCCTACCCCCAGGTTACTGCATGTCCACTGTATTTGCCTTACATTCCACCTCCACCTCTGTAAATGATCTCTTATGAGTGCCCAATTTCCTGGTGAGGGTCTGACTGATGGAGCACTAGAGACCAGGGGCAAGAGGGAGGACATGCATGGAAGACAGAAGGCACCATTTCTGAGACTTGCTGGTCCACCTGCTGAGCGCCTGTCGGTAGAGTAGAGAGTGAGTGGCTGAGCTGCCCTACCCATTGTTATAGTTACCCTTAGGCTTGACCAGAGGGGCCCACTCTGACCCTCCTATGGATGAGCCCTCTCCCCATGGGCCAAGGAGTCTGTGGGGCCAAGGAGACATGCCAACATGCAGCCTCAGCCCCTCTTCCAGACCACATTGTCGTTGCGAGATCCTGGCCTTCCTGCCGAAATGGCCACTTGCCCAGCAGGTGCAGGCTTCTCTCCCAGGTATGCACCCCAGGCCCAGCTGAAGAGTAGCCAAGGACAGCCGCTCATGGGGGATGGTGGGCTGATGGGTGTCCACCTGCAGGTACCCAAGGCTCTCATGGTGTGGGGCAGAGCCAAGGGTGAGGAAAGCCAGGGCCGGGTTGTGAGCAAAGGCCTGTTCTCCCTGTGCCACTGCCTTTGAGCACAGACTCCAAGGTGTCAGGGAATTCTGAATGCTTACTGGCACCTACCAGGTCATTACTCCTAGTCACGGTCACTACATGGTCACTACAGCTACTAGTCAGGGCAGGATGGCAGGACACATTTATTCCAGTGTGTTAGCTTGATTTGTAACTCTTCAATAAGCAGGCACAGGGATGTGAGCCTCCACTGGTCCTTATGTCCTGTGCCCTGCAGATATTATGGGTGGGTGGTTCTCAGGGTCATGCTATCCCCAATTGCTCCTAGTCAATGGCAGGGAGCCTATCTTTTTTCTAAACATTTATAGGGACAGAGTCATCCAATTCCTCATTAGTCTCTGCTGTGAAGTCAGCCTCTTTAGGACATTCTCTTCCTTAAATCCAGTTCCCTTAAGAAACAAAATATGGGGAGTTAGTAAGTCGTGTGTGACTGACAACTGTGTGAGCTGTTACCTTGAGGTTCCTGAAGCAGCAGCTGTCAGGCCTTTCCATCATTCTCCGGTCTGGCTTGCCTTTCCTCCCACCCCAGGATGTCAGTACCATGGAGAGGACTCAAAGCCCCAGATGGGATCTATTCAGAAGTCAGGCCAAAGAGAGGGCTGGCCATTTCCTGTCTCTGGGAAAACTGGTATATATGTCCCCACTGGATGTCACTGCTATCCTTATTCTCTGTCACACAGGGCTCTGGCAGGCTGCAAGGTGATAAGGCAAAGGAGGCCCCTCCTCCTTCCTCAACGGGGGAACAGCGGAGGAATTACCTGGGTCAGTTCAGGGGATGCTGGCTGGAAGCCCAGGCCTGAGTATTAGACTTCCTGTGCTGCTTACCATGCAGCGGCACTGCTTGACCTCAGTGGTAAGATTAGGTGCTGGGGGGTGCTCTGGTGGAACTCTCGGCTTGCAGTTGTTTCTGGCATCCAGGCTTCCCCCAGCTTCCTATCATCCCCACAGCACTTTCTACAAAGACCTGAGCTGGGAGGCAGGCAAGAACTCCTCTGAAAAGGAGTGCTGGGGGCTTGGTTCAACTGCCTCCCCTGGGCCCATGCACCCCCAGGGCTGGTGCATGCTCACTGTGCCCAGGCTTTGGGGCTTTTACCCTCATGGGTTGGGGCACGTACACAGGACAAGCTCTTTGGCACTTTCTCCTGAAGAGAGCATACAGGGAAGAAGACGGAGCCACCAGGGTGATGGCAGATGAGAGAGAGGCCCTCACTGCTTGTGGAAGCCAGCCTCTGAGGGCTCAAGAGTTACTGGCACCCAGGGTGCATGTGAGAGCTGGCGGGTAAAGCCCCTGGCATGGTGCCCATTGAGGGGCCTCACAGTGTGTGGGCAACTTCGTGCTTACTCTCAGGGACTCCAGGTTGCAGCATCGTCCCCCCAGGACAAGTCAGTGCCACTCTGCCTGTGAGCTGATCTCCTACTCAGCAGCACACATGTAACCCCAGAGCCCAGAGAGGGACCTGAGCCTGTCTTTATGATGTAGGAGCTGAGAGGGGAGGGCAGTGACCTGGGTGCTGGGGTTCCTTCGAGGGACTCAGAGGAGTTGCCGGAATTAAGACAGCTAGGTACCCTCCAGTACTGCAGAAACCCCCGGGGCTGATTCTACAACAGAGCACCCCCAGTGATCTCAGGAACGTCACTCTACAGGTCCCACTGCCCCCGAGTTGGAATGGAGATCTGTTTCATCTTCTATTGCCCAGAACTAAAGTCAAGAGAAGCAATGGCCCTACCTCTGTGCCAGGAAACAATTATGGAAGAGAGTGTGTCATCAAGTGTAAAATCAACGAAAGTGCCACTGGTACCGTGATGTAATGCCCCTGGAACCATCCTGTGAGTGGCAACGTGAGACACTTCATGGGGACACACGGGTGATAACCTCTCTGAGGCTTCAGCCTTCATTGCACAGCCTCGCTGCTATCCCTTCCAGCCTGCCTCCCTCAGAAAGCCCTCCCTAGGGCCAGCCGAGTGGCGCGGTGGTAAAGCGCTGGCCTGGGAAGCCAGTGGCCCCGGTTCAGGTCCCACATATGAAGGCCAGGGACACTGCCCTCAAAAAAAAAAAAAAAGAAAGCCCTCCCTAGATGAATGAGAGACAGCAAGCACACAGGTCCCCCTCTCTCCACCCCAGCCCTGAAAAATACACACATTTTCCTTTGTTCCTTCCAAAAATTATTTTTGTCAGGTTTGAGTCATCTCTTTCATTCTCTAACATGCTACATGCCCGATTTGGGTTCCCAGAGTGGTCACTGGCCTGGGAACACATTTAAAGCTAGTTATCGAAGGCTGAGTGACGATTCTGAGTGCCAGGCTAGTCCTCTTTCCGTGTTCGGGGGCAGGCAGCTCTGCTGCATTCAAACCACTCGCTCTGGGTTCAGGAGATCATGGGATCTGGACGTCCCAGGGGCTGGGGGCATACCTTGCGAAGGATGGTGGTTGCCACTGCTGAGACAGGAGGGAAGAAGAGACCTCTTATGACAAAGCACTGTCTGGCCTGGGTCCCAACTTATTCCCATACTAGTGCTTGTGACACGATCACTGTATGCCAAGACAATGACTTCTAATTGCCAAGGCTTCTGAGGCTCCATCTCCACTTAGAGAGTGTGTGATCTGAGCTTGGAATCTAACATGAAGGCCCAAAACACCTATAGCTGAACCTAG
This sequence comes from Aselliscus stoliczkanus, assembly GCA_033961575.1. NCBI lineage: Eukaryota > Metazoa > Chordata > Mammalia > Chiroptera > Hipposideridae > Aselliscus > Aselliscus stoliczkanus. The sequence continues at coordinate 80,544,970 of CM066740.1, read as the reverse complement.
TATTATGATGCCGTTTGATTTCTACCTGGCCTGCTCTACCGTTTCAAGTTTATCAATCTCCCCCGACCCCAACCCTCCAAACACACCCACAGCAGCCGCCAAAGACCCTCTGGTCAATGAAGGGGTCCTGGTCGCTGAAGTCACTTTTTACCAGACTGTCTGAGAAGCGTGTTGACCAGGTGCCTGGGGCTCTCAGACCCCATCTTAGCAGTGCCGAACCTACCTCAACAATTCTTTAGCGTGTGGGTCCAGTGAGTGGCAGTTGCTCAGAAAACTCTCATATACGTCCCCTACAGCAACTGGACTGGCTTCCAGATGTCTCCAGGACATCAGGACAGATAAATGTCCAACTCTTTGCACTTTCATGATCTTGAGAAAGAAAACCAAAATAAGACATTTCAGGAGGAGGGTGTGTAAACCCACGCTGGTGTGTGCAAGCTTCCTGCAAAGACAGTTCCGTGAGATGCTCAACCAACTAGACCTCTGAGTTCCATGTGGGAAGGTTCTGGTCCCCTCACTTTTCAGTCGCCCTGAGCAGGACTTGTCTCTTCCACTCCTGTCCCTCCCGTTTATAGTTTCAGGGCTGTTGATGCAATCTTTTGGTATCTTCCTCTGCACAAACCCAACACTACGCATAATTGTGCTGCTGCTTTGATATTAGCAGCTGTAGCCCCACTCCTCCCCTTCCCTCCCCTTTATATACCTGATTCAACCCAGAGCAAATCTACGGGAGGGCAGGAGACATTAGAAAGGACTGACCTTTGCGACTCTCTAGTTGGTTCTACAGACCAAGTCAAGTGACTAAGAAGGAAGTGACTCAAGCCACATGGACCCTCCTAAGTGACCTAATCTATTTTGCATCCACTTTCCTCTGAGACGTCTGGCACCCTCTCTTTCGTCTTTGCAGCTCTGGTGTCCGTTTGAGTTTTCTTTTGGCCAGGCTGCAAAGGATATTTAGAAAGAATGGTAAGGAGAGCTTTTTTTTTTTTTTTTTTTTGAGGGCAGTGTCACTGGCCCTCATATGTGGGACCCGAACCGGGGCCGCCGTTGGCTTCCCAAACCAGCGCCTAACCACCGCACCACTCTGCCGGGCCCAAGGAGAGCTTTTATTTACCACTCTCACTTCCCCCTCCCAGAAATCTTCTTTGCCCTTTTCTGTAGACCCTTTATTTGGAAGCAGGGACTCCAAGGGGTAGTGACTAAGGTAGGATCACCGGTAGATGCCCTGGTGAGCAGGGTGTTCCTGAGAAACTCAAAACCTGTCCAACCAGCATTGTATTAACTATATGTTCTTATTTTCTATATTCTTGATGCCCTGGCATTTGGGGCTCCCGGACCAGGGAGAAACTGCCACTTCAAGGGCTAGCCAATTCTCAGAGGGAACAAAGGGCTCCCCTGTGGGCATGGCTTTCAGATGCAAACCAGCCATTCCAGAGCCCTACCCGCATCGCCCTCCTTTACCTGGCCAAGCCTCTATCCCCCTGCCCTAATTATCCCAGGGCCAGATACCAGACAAATAGCGACAGCCCTTTTGACCCACAAACTGCCAGAATTATTCAAACCAGCCAATCCTAAACCTGTTCAGCTACTCACCCTGCCTCGCTCATCCCTCCCTGCAAAGTCCACAAGAAAAGCTTTTGCCCAGGCTTTCCTCACTCCTTCCTCCTCCTGACTGACCCTGGTGCTTCCCTGAGGGTTCCTGCGTAACATACTGGGCCCCTTACTCTTAGGAACTATGAGTAACAAACCATCTTGTCAGTGGCAGTCAGTCATCTCTTGATCTGTTTGCCTCATCATGCCCAAATAAAAGCGAAATCCCAGGTACATTTTAAAACCAGCATGGAGGCCAAAGACTTTGGTTACATTGCACTCCTGTCTGAGGGACTCTGTGAGCCTCGGAAATGGAGATGAGATTTTTGACAGCAGCATCCCCTGCCATGAGGGTCCGCCCAGCAAGTGGTTGTCCATCCTGGGCTCCGGTAGAAGAAATGAGAATATGGCCCAGCTTTCAGACGTCTCCTGTTGATTTGTAGTCAGAATCTCAGCCAGCGGAAGGGGGCGTTGTTGAAGTCCATATCTTTCTGGACAAAGACCTGGCTCACGAGTTCAGAGTCACAAGTTAATGACTGAGATGTGCTGAATAAATTTGGATAATCTGATTAAATCCAACTGCTATTCCTGGAATGACTCCTGTGTGTGCCAGATACGGTAGGGGAGTGGTGAGCAAGGGGGCTCGGAGGAGCCAGATCACAGAGAACATCAGGCGCCTTGCTAAGGATTGGTTTTCCTGTTTCTTCAGGACATGGGTGAGTCAGGGAATGATATCACTGGATTTGTGCTCTGCTGTGCATACAATCATAAGGCGGCTGATGGGGAATGGAAAGAGAAAAATGAAGGTGGCGTAGATGAAGTTAATCTATTTGCTACCATTAGAGGAGATTGGACATGCATGAGATATGTTTAGGAGGTGACGTTGGCAGACCTTGGGAAGAATTGCATATGGCGGACCACAGCCCTGGCTTTGGTGTTTGGAGAATGTTGGTGTCATTCACTGAGAGGAGGAACGTGGACACACTCTTTCTCTGGACATTAGTTTCTTCTATAGTTCCTTTCAGCTCTCAAAATCTAGAACTCTGCTTCCCCAAAATAAGATTTCTCTGCAAAAAGGTGGAAGCAAAAAAAGGGGAAGGGATATTTACACGAATGGGCCCTGAAGTCAGCCTTTCCGTTTCTTACCAGGCTGGCATTCCATGGAGGACTGTGGACACATGGGTCTTGGTCAGTCAGAGCTGGGCAGAAGCCACCCACGGGGGCCACCTTATGTGCCCCTCAGGAGAAGCAACTTCAGTGGGTCGCACAAGCCCAGTGCTACTCAGTCCCCTTAGAAGTGTTTGAAGAGAAGACGGATACTGCTTGCCAAAGTATTTAGGTCAGACTCCTATTGAGAGGAATTGGGAGAAAAGGCCTGAGGCCCAAACCACTCTTTTCTTATAAAGCCAATCACGAGGGCATTCCATGCATGCCAGATCATCTTAGTCTGTTTGGGTTGTTATATTAAAAATGCCGTAGACTGGGTGGCCTTAACAACAGACATTTATTTCTCACAGTTTTGGAGGCTTGGGAAGTCCAAGATCAAGGCCCTGGCAGATTCGGTGTCTGGTAAGGACCTACTGCCTGATTCGTGGGCAGCCATCTTCTTGCTGTGTCCTCACATGGCAGAAGGGGCAAGGGAGCTTGCCGGGGTCTCTTGTATAAGGGCATTCACTCCATGAGGGTTCCACCCTTAGTACCCCCAAAGGCCCCATCTTCAAATACCATCACATTGGGCATTTGGATTTAACATAAGAATTTGGGGGACACAGGTCTTAGGACATCTGTAGACCTGAGCTCCACACCTCTCAGTTGATTCACAAAGAGGAGCCAGCGCTCACACTGGGGTGGGGAGGGTCCAGCTACGGAAGCCCCACCCTCCACTCTGAGCCTCAGTGGCCTGGCCTGGGGAACCCGAGTGCTATCAGAGCCATCATCACAAGGACACCAAACTAGGTGCAGGACCAGCTCCTGCTGAGAAGAGGCAGCTTCAAGCAGCAGTGAAACTTCGGCAACTTGTTTTCCAAATTTGGAATCTGCTTGAGTAGAGACGTGATTTTTGACCCTCCTCTCATAGGCTGGCTTCAGATCTTGCTTCCATACTCCATGGCAGCCTGCAGGTCAGTTCCATCCCATCCAGGTCCAGCCCTCGCTCCCGAGACCCCACCTGGATATTCTTTTCTGGCCCTTTCATCCCGTAGAAGGGCTGGGACACTGAGACACAGATGAGCTGAAGGGTTAGCAGGAGCAGTCAATTACACAAGAGCAGAGAAACCAGATTCTAAATGGCAAATTGCCTGTCACAATTGTTCCCATTCAGTAGCCCTGGAGTTGAGCCAATGAACGGGAAGAATGAGCCCAAAGAAAAGCCGGTATTATGTTGAGCTGTGGAAGAGAAAAGCAGAGGCTGACAGCAACTGTAGAAGAGACAATTGAGTGTAAAAAAAAAAAAAAAATGGACTTAGTTATACTTCATTTAAATTTATTTCAAATCAGACCTACATTGTATAATTGAAGATGAAAAATGATACTCATATGCTGAAGACTTTTTAAAAATCGAGTGGGTTATTATTATTTTTTAAACGTGAGTTTTTGGACTGCTGTTTTAGAGCAGGAGTGAGTGAACGCTTTCTATAAAGGCAGGAAGTACATTATTTTAGGCTTTGTGGGCCTGTCAAAACTATTCAACTGTTATGACACAGAAGCAGCTCTCGAGATGATGTAGACAAGCAGGCATGCATATGTTCCTGAAAAACTCTATTCACACACATGGGCAGTGAGATGGGGCTGGTGAGTCACAAATTGCCAAAGTCTGTGGTGTAAACCGAGATTCAATTAAACATCAGTGTGGACGTTATTTAGATCATGAGGTCATAAATCTAGCGCCACCATCCCTTTGAGGCAGCTTTCCCACCATGCACGTCTCAAAATTTGAAGTAAATAATTTTGCACATCTATCCTAAAATCCTGCAACTCCAGTTTCTGGTGAAACAAGTCAGGGCTCCACAAAAATGTAGACAACCCCACCCTCTGTGGCTAATGTTAGTTTCCTGACCTTTCAGATCAAAAGTGTATGAAATTAAGTATTCATTTGAGTGAAGCATCTTGTAGGCTGGTGCCCTTTAAATTGTTTCCCCAAGTACTCTCTTGGATTGTTTTTGCCACATTTTATGTATGTGTGTATGTATGTATGTATGTATGTATGTATGTATGTATGTACGTACGTATCTTTTGTGTGTTCATTTATTCTGTTCTTTAGATTCCACATACAAGGTTTTTGCCCCATTTTAGACAAATAATTCTGTTGTGGAAAAATATGCTGAGGTTGTTAGCATCAGAATTGATGTTTCAGTTATTTTTAATGCTCTGGAAATTTAGCAATCATTGTTAGTGAAAAGTAAAAAATTAGCAAATACTGTGTAGGTAATTCCAGAAGAAGAACTGGGTTAAGACTGGAGAAAAAGTGTGTAGCTTGGTTGTTTTGGTTGCACATGACAGAAAACCCAAAAAAGAGAATTTACTAGCAGAGGTGTATGGCTTGCTGTATGGATTCAAACATCGCTGCGACCCAGCCTCTCTCCACCTCAGCTCTGTTCTTCACGTTGGCTTCATTCTCAGCCTTCACGTCGTCATGAGACTACAGAGCAACAAAGCAGCTACAGAGCAACACCCTCGAGGTTCAAGTTTAGTGAAAAAGGGAGAATGCCCCTCTCCCCAAAATCCAAGCAAAAGCCTCATTGCATCTCATTGGCTCTAGCTGGACCCCATGCCCATCGCTAATCCAAGTGCAGTGCTCCAATGGTCCCCACAGCTTCATGGAGGGCAGCCATGGGGCAGTGTAGACTCTGCCCAAAGCACGTGGACTGGTTGCTGTGGGTGAGGGTGGCTTCCAAGAGGAAAATGGGGGAAGGCTAACTTGGTTCTGAGTGGTAAAACCAAGAGCTGCACCTCCCGTTTAGTCGGCCTGTCTGTTGAGAAACTCTTTTGTCCCTTTTGCTCTTATTGTCAAATGGGATTTGCCCCATGGCTATCTCTTGGCATATTCCCTCTTACTATAGCCAACTTCCCACTTACCTGACCTCCATGGTGAAAAGCTCCTGGCCAAGCCCTCCTGCTTAGCCTATTCCACAAGACGGTGCCTCCAGTGGGACCCTCATGCATTATACAGAGAGAAGCCAGCACCTTTCCCCTCCCAAAGTGCCTGAGGGGCTGCCTGGAGTTTGGGATTAGGAGTTGGTGTGTGAGGATGTAATGGGAGAATTTTCACTCTTTCATGTGTTTGAGGAAAGATCATGGGTTCCCAGAGAGACCCTATATCCTTAACACAAATTCCTCCATTGCTTGAGCTAATCACTAGAACCGAATTTCCATAACTGGAAACACAAGGTTTGTAAATAATCCCATGTGAATGTGTTGGTATGTGTGTGGTGGGGTGTGGCAGGATGACTCCAGCGAGGGAAGGAAGGTGAGGCCACCAGCTGGGCAGCTTAGACTGTGGGAGAACTGTGGGGTACCACAGCGGCTTTCGGGTGTGAGATGCTGGCAGAAGCCAGGCCAATGAGTGGAGAGACTACAGCCTGTGGAAATGACTTCTGAGGGGCAGAAGGTGAAAGGAAAGGAGAAATGCCCGCGTGGCTCCTCATCTGAGCTGCAGAGGGTGGTGGGGACTGTGTGGACAGCAGCTATGACCACAAACCAAAGGGCGAATGCAGAAGGGACTCGTACTAGGAACCATGTGAGACAAAGGGTACCAGGCCCAGAAGAGAGGACTTGAGGATGATGAGTGAGGAAAGTTCTGGCAGCCAAACCAATAGGTAACAGGGAGACCATCTGTCTGCTTTACCTCCATCGTGTCACTCACCCTGCGCCATGTTACCTCACGCTATGAGGCAGTTTAACTGTACACCCAGACAACCGGGAGGAAGGGGAGAGGGCAACACCAAGCAAGATAGGACCTTCGTTGTGGGAAGGAGTCTTTGAGAAGCCCCCTTCTTTCATGTTACCCCAGAAAGTGGCAGGGAAAAAATATGTCCAACATGAGCCCAACTTGGCCCATCCCCCAGGTCTGTAAGGATGGGCTGCTGTGCGGGCAGTGGATGGGCTCGCAGCCCTGACCCACACCAGCCAGAACTTCCTGTAGAAACAAGGTTTGTGCTGCTCACTGTGGAGAGTCATATCAGCAGTGGCCCCTGCTTTGTCCTCACCTCACATTTAGTGTACCTCACATTTAGTGTGTTCAGGGGACCCCAACAGACACAGGAGCCCATGCCCTCCTGAAGCTAAGCAGCCTGACTTTCACTTTGTAGGTGAACTTGGGGCTCCTGGGTGCCGTTCATAGAGGATCCATATTTCCTTTCAGGGATGGTGTGAGGAAGCCACACTCATGGGGCCATCTCCCCTGAGGCCTGTTCTTCCCCTCTTCCTGCAGGTCTCCCTTCAGCATGTCCTTGACCCCATGTCCTTGACCCCTGTGGGCTGTGGAACAAGAATGTGGATTTGAATCTCAGCGTGGATTTGAATCTCAGCTCCTGCAGTTACTATGAAGCTTGGGCAAATAGCTTAATTCATAAACACCTGAACTTCTTTTTTTATTTATTATTATTATTATTATTATTTTTTTGAGGGCAGTGTCACTGGCCCCTCATATGTGGGATCTGAACCAGGGCCGCTGGCGTCCCAAAACCAGCTCTTAACCGCCGCGCCACTCGGCCGGCCCTATCAAGAGTTTTTGAATAGACCCTTTCAAGTGCTCTGTCTGGAATACAAGCAAGTTACATCTTCCTGGATTCCTCTTTCTAAAAGGTGGGTTATTAGACATTGCTGAGTGTTAGGGAGACAATCACCCAAGGATTAAAAAAATTTTTTCTCAACCTGAGGCCCTTGCTGTACTGATGAGCTTTCAGCGGCTGCTTCCGCTAAACAGTGATACCCTTTTCCTCATTAATGCCTTCATCAGTGCGCCACAGGGGCCAGGCTGACTGGGCGATTTTTTTTTCTTTTTCTTTTGAGGGCAGTGTCACTGGCCCTCATATGTGGGACCCGAACCGGGGCCACTGGCTTCCCAAGCCAGTGCTTAACCACTGTACCATTCAGCCGGCCCCTGACTGGGCGACTTTTGCTGTGATATCAATCTGGCTCAACTAGTCACTAGGAATCCCTTTAGAGAACTGAAAAGCCTCCACGTTCAGCCCAGAACCTCGCCCTCACCATCCACATCGCCTGCCTGCTGCAAGCCGGCTTCCGTAAAATTGTTCTTATGCCACACCCGATAGGTTGTACCCTGAGTTGTTTCCTTGGCGTCATGTGGGATCATTAACTTCTCTGCAGTTAATCAAACTTGTCAAATTATGAAACTTGTACCTGAATGCACCTTAGTTCCCTGCAGTGACCAGACAGGGAGAGGGCAGGAGGGGGAGTTTGTTGGAGGTCAGTAGGTGGGGCTTGGAGGCCCCACCCTCCCCAGAGCCAGCTGCCTTTCTGTTTCTCTTGTTATTTGGGCAGGTGTTGAGAAGCTAATCTTCCTTTTACCAGAGTGGCGTCACTCCTTTTTTATCCAAAGGAGAAGCCTCCAAGTGGCCATGAACTCTGCCATCACCAGCTGTGAGCTCCCTGGTCCCTTGGTAAGTGTTGGTATGAGAGAGAGGGCAAGATGGGATGTGTGTGTGTGTGTGTGTGTGTGTGTGTGTGTGTGTGTGTGTGTGGTGGGGGGGGGAGCAGAAAGGAGAAAGAGGCCTGAAGGGGGTTCAGCATGGAGTCCTGATTCGTTACTGGTACTAGGGATAGTGGCTTATATTTTAGGTAAGATTTTAGATTATTAGATAAGGATGACAGCTGTGCTCTGGATCGCACCATCCCCAGATTTTTCTCTGAGTGCTAGCTCTGTGAATGAGTTACAAAGGAGAAAAAGGTAGAAACTCTGCTTTATTTACCTTTACCCACAGATTGGCCTCTGTTGAACTTCAATGTCTGTTTTCCAGGTTTCTCAGCATTTGCATTTCTTTGCTCAGAATCCCTTCCTGAAGCCAAGCAAAGGGAAGGAGAGAGAGAACTGATATTTGCTGAACAACCAATATGCCCCACGCCCTTTGTGTACTTTATTTTCTTCTTTCTAAGTCGATGAAGGCACTTGTGTTCCCATTGTACAGATGGGGAGCCTGAGGTCAGAGAAGTAAAGTCACGGCAAACCATCTGGAGGCCTTCAGCCCTGACCCCATCACCGCTCCAACCGATTTTGGCCGTCTAAAAATAACAGGGGTGACGGAGTGGAGAGCCTCTGCTCTCGCCACTGCCCACTGTTGTGGCTACTCACTTGGGGGTTGTGAAAGAATTCACGAGGCAGGAAGAAATACAGAAGAAGGATATTAAAGTAAGAGGAAGGTCAGCTGGGCAGAGTCTGCTGGAGACTACCACCTTGAGTTTTTGTCTCGTCTGAAGTTTTATATTTTCTAACCAGGTTGTAAATTGCTTTGGCCTGTAGTAAAATCTTCTATTGAGTTTGGCTCTGTCTGTAGGGATGGGGGAAGGTGTGGTTAAACTGGTTATTGGGCAACCTTTGCATATGTTACGTAGATTTCAGTTGGAGCCAGGAGTGGATCCCATAAAGATGTAAAACCTCTCAAGTCACAGGGCCACAGTGGCCAAGCAAACAGAACCACTGAAACTGATTTGCATAGTATGTATAGTAAACAGAGTCATTAAGGTTTGGTGGAAGGGGAGAGAGGCAAAGAGAAAAAAAGTCCCAAGCTAAATTACACTTGTTAAGTTGAATTATCCCAGAGGTCCAAATCTCAAAATAGAAGATGTAGCGCCACCATTACAATCCCCCGTCTCATCACCCACCACAGGGGGAAAGAATCCCTTGGCAACCAGGCCCAGCCAAGGTGTCTGTGGGGCAAGTGCCACCCATGAACCTGGGCTGGGCTTTCAGAGCCGGCCCCTGGAGTCAGGGTACCAGACCCTGCCTGCTGCTGGTCAGCCTCTGGCTGTCTCTTCTGGAAAATCACGGGGGGCAGCTGAGAGAACTCGCCCCTTTTCTCAGAATTCTTTCTGCTACTGCCTCATGGAAGCCAAAAAACAAACAAACAAAAAAACAAAGAAAGAAATTTTGGGGAAATAAGTCGATGACTCCATTTTCTGAAGGCTTAGAGGTTTTGGGCTTACCTAAGGCCAATTGGGGAGTGGAGGGGTTTGGGCACATGTATGTACCTCCTTTTCAGTGGCATGTCTTTTCTTTGTTTTCCTCAAAGCCGCAGTTTCAGCATCCAAATTAAGAAGCCACTTTTCTGGGATGTTTCTGGTTCTCATGTGCATGTTGCTCTGCTAGAAACTTCTAGGGATGTAGACACAGGAAAGCCAGCTTTCCTGCCCTGAAAAGTCATGGCCAAGCTAAGGAGGGAGGAGGGTACACAGAAATATTTCTGATACAAGGGGGGAAATGGTAAATTTCAAAACATAGTGACAAAATGTGCTGGAATTGCAAGGGAGAAAAATTATACCGGGTAGAGGGGTGATCAGGAAAGATGTGCAGGGGGAGGCATTGAGATCTTGGAAGTAGTGAGTGAGGAAGGGGGAGCAGGGCATTGAGTGGGGGGCACAGGGTGAGCAAAGGTACTGAGGCAGGTTAATTGAGGCCGCATTTGGAGAGACGTGGACAATCCCATTGGCTAGAGCCAGGTGAATGGGGGTGTTAGGAAATGTATTTAAAGGGTCGGGTGGGGAGACAGAAGGCTGTGTGGGAATGGATGGAGTTAGAGGGGAAGGGACCTGGCTTCACCCCACCACCCCAGAAAACCCCTCAAGGCCTTTGAAAAATGGGACTGGAATCTCATTTTAGTTATAAAAGCTAATATTTATTGGGTAATCCACTGTGCCAAGTATAGGACTATGTGCCTCGTGCTCCAAATTTTTCCAGCTTTATTGAAATATAATTGATGGATAACATTGTGTACATTTAAGGTGTACAACCTGTTAATTTGATACACTTATATGTTGTAAAGTGATTACCACCATAACTTCAGCTAACACCTCCATCATGTCACATAATTACCGTTTCTTTTTTGTGGTGAGAACATTTAAAATCTACTTTCTTAGCAACTTTCAAGTATTATTAACACAGTGTTATTAACTATACTCACTATAATGTACATGAGATTCCTCAGAACTTATTCGTCTTTTAATAGTTGTTTTTATCCTTTGTTCCACATCTCTCCATTTCTTCACACTCCAATTTAATTTTCTCAACTATCTATGAAGTAAGTGTTACTGACGTTTCTGTTAGATAAGTCAGAAATGTGAGGCTTAGAAATATTAGGAATTTGCCCTAAGTTGGAAAGCTATACCACCAATAGATTGTAGGGGGCGGGGGTTATAATTCAAAGTTAATTTGGGTGAAACTGGCAGGAATGTAAGTTGGCCCCAGAGCAAGCACTGCACCCATTTATATTTGTATGTAACATCCATTCATTCAGTCTACACTGGGTACAAAGAATGCTCTAGAACCTGGGGCAACAAAGACGAGTAAGGCACAATCAATGCTTTCTGGGAACTCACAGCCCAGCAGAAGACATGGGATGGATAAGGAAACACACCATTATAATCAACATGCTGCGATAGGGCTTTGGCAGGTGCCAACACAGGGTCTGGGGGGCAGCTACCACATTCTGGGATGAGGATCCCCATTTACCTGACTGCCCATTCTCTGACCTTGGCATTGGCTCCCCCTTCCCTCCTGCACAAAGGTGCTACTCGGCCAGGGCTTTGAACAAGGCATCCACTCCCCTTGCATGGCCCCAGATTTCACATGGAGGCCCTGCTGCAGAGGGGTCATTTGAGTCTGGATCTAGAAATCCCAAGCTGGCCAACAGCTAGCCCTTTCCCATTGCTTCTTGCCTCTGGAAGATCGTCCATCTCTATGGTTGAAATCAGGAAGTCCTCTTGATTCTTCTTGAAATACCCAGATGTGTCCTTCTCTTGTTCCCAGCAGAGGGCTGATGGCATGTTCAGTGCCCACGATGATGGCCAAGGCAGGAAGGACGGCCAGCCCAGGAGTCCCAGAAGTAGCCGCCTGGCCTATGCCATCCTGGACACACCCCCATGGTATCTCTGCATCTTCTTGGGGATCCAGGTAATGCCACCCAGCGAGCACTGGATCCAAAGAGACTGCCTCAAAAGCCACATCAGCACACACCCTGGTCAAATTAGTCAAGATCTGGAACTGTGAAGAGTCTTATCTTCCATTAGGTGACCTCCAGTATCCTCTGGTCCCCTCTTTCTGACCAGGAGTTTGGGGGTGGGGAAAAGAATTAGGGAGGGTTCCCTCTCTTACTGGACTGATAGGTCACATTAAGGACACTGATTGTTTGTTTTTTAAGATGCCAATTTTAATTTCTCTGATTGTCAGCAACTAAAAAGTTTGAGAAGCAATGCTTGGGAAATTTGGGGAAACAGACACTTTTGGACACTTTTGTTGGACTGTTATTTGGTGCAGCCTTTCTGGGTGACAATATGCTGATTTCTATCATCATGCGAAACACATATACCCTTTAACCCAGTACCCAATGCTTAAGAATTTCTGGCATAATCTGAGGATTTCTGAGGATATGCTGGCAAGACTTGTTAAGTACAAAGATGTTCTTGTAACATTATTGGTAATAGTAAAATCAAAATCACACAACAAACAAACAAAACCCTAGAAATAGCCAAAATATCCATCATACGGAACCAGCTAAATGGCGACACAACCCAACAAGTGACTTTTATGCAGTTGTTAAAAAGAGAAATATATATTTATCCCAGTTAGAGAATGTTCTCCAAGATACATGTATATTAAGTGAAAAAAGCAGAGGAAATAGCTGTGTATAGTGTGATCTTTTTTTTGTATTAAAACACACACAAAAAAGAGACTGAACAATAGAAATAAGTATACGCAGTAACTTTGTATGTTTTGAAGGATTCACAAAAACTAATCAAGGCATTTAACCTTGGCAAGGGGAAGGAGGAAAAGGAGGATAGCTTTCACCTTGCACTTTTTATTTTGTGACTTCTTATAGCATGAATTTTCTCATCTCATAGATGTGTCTCTTTTAATTTTACAAACTGTGCCATGTGGGACATCAGGGATGGGATGCACTTTTTTGTTTGCTTCTTTGTGCTTTTCTATAAAATGAGAAGAGCAAATGTCATACTATTTGAAAGGTATTATCGTGAGCCAATAAAACCTACAATGATAATGTAGATATTTTCTCATGAAAGGTTGCTGAATTTTGTCAAATGCCTTTTCTGCATCTGTTGACATGTTCATATGATTTTGATCTTTGATTCTATTAATGTGATGCATCATCTTTATTGATTCGTGTATGTTGAACCATCCTTATATCCCTGGGAGAAATCCCACTTGATCATGGCTCATGATCCATTTAATGTGCAGTTGAATTCAGTTTGCTAAGATTTTGTTGAGGGTTTTTGCATCTATGTTCATCAGGGATATTGGCCTATAGTTTTCTTGTCGCATTCTTATCTGGCTTTGGTATCCAGGTTATGCCAGTTTCGTAAAATGAGTTTGGGAATCCTCCCTCCCTTTCAATTTTTTGGAAGAGCTTGAGAAAGATTGGTCTTAATTCTTGAAATGTTTGACAGAATTCACCAGTGAAACCAATTTGTCCTGGGCTTTTCTTTGTTGGCAGGTTTTTGACTACTGTTTTGATCTCCTCACTTGTTATTGGTCTGTTCAAATTTTCCGTTTCTTCATGATTCAGTCTTGGTAAGTTGTATGCTTGTAGGAATTTATTCATCTTTTTTTTTTTTTTTTTTTTAGGTTAGCCAATTTGTTGGTGTATAGTTTTTCATACTAGTATCTTACGGTGTTTTGTATTTCTGTTCTATCAGTTGTAATGGCTCCTCTTTCATTTCTGATTTTATTTGTTTGAGTCCTTTCTTTTTTCTTAGCGTATCCAAGGATTTGTTTATCTTTTCAAAAATCCAGTTTAGTTTTGTTGATCTTTTCTATTGTTTTTCTGGTCTCTTTGCTACTTCCTTCCTTCTGCTAATTTTGGGAGTAGTTTGTTCTTCTTTTTCTAGATCCTTGAGGTACAATGTTAGGTTGTTTATTTGAGACGTTTCTTCTTTTTAATGTAGGCATATATGTATTGCTATAAAATTCCCGCTTATAACTACTTTTCCTGCATCCCGTAAGTTTTGGTATGCTGTTATTTTCATTTTCATTTGTCCCAAGATATTTTTTGATTTCTTCCTTGATCCATTGGTTGTTCAAGAGTGTGTTGCATAATTTCCACAAATTGGTGAATTTCCCAGTTTTCCTCCTGTTATTAATTTCTAGTAAATACCACTGTGGTCAGAAAAAGATACTTGGTATGATTTCAACCTTCTTAAATTTGCTAAGACTGGTTTGTGACTCACCATATGATCTATCCTGGAAAACATCCCCTGGACTTCCTGGTAGATGGTCTAACCCTCACCTGCTGCCTTGTTTTAATAATGAGCCTCTCACCTGTTCTTATCCTTAAAGCCACCTCCTTGATTCCTTATGTCCTCGGTGCTGTGCCCCTGCCTTGATTTCTTACCAAGGATATCAATTGCTGGCACCAATTTCCTGCCCTTGAACCCCAGACCCTCTGGCTGGGTTCCTGCTTCTTGCTGCCAGGTCTTCCTAATTCCCACTGCTTGTCTGGATCTGTGTCTGTCACTCATGTCCGAGCTCCTCCACGACTAGAGATAGAGCTCCTGCCTCTGCCAGCGAGAGTGGGAAAGAGGGTGGAGCAGGCAGCCCCAGAATCTGCACACCTGTCTACGCTCTCTGCTCTGCCCACAGCATTTCCTCACGGCCCTGGGGGGGCTCGTGGCCGTGCCGCTCATCCTGGCTAAGGACCTGTGTCTGCAGCATGACCCCCTGACCCAGAGCTATCTCATCAGCACCATTTTCTTCGTCTCAGGCATCTGCACCCTCCTGCAAGTGTTTCTAGGAGTCAGGTAGGTAAAACTTCTCCCCTTCTGACTTTTACCTGCCAGAGTATCGGCAAGGTTTGCTTGGCTTGTCGCCGGAAAGGTGGTTAGGAAGCTGGGATGGCATGATAGAGGGAGACCAGAACAAGGCTCAGAGCCTGCATTCAAGTCCCAGCTCCACCCCTTACTGACTATCTTAGCTAGGATTCTATTATTATTATTATTAGTTTCAGGTATTCAACACAATGTAATAGACATTTCACCTCTCACAAAGTGATAACCCCCATCGCCCAATCAATTGCCCCTCTGACATCATGTATATCTATTACAATTCCATTGACTCTATCCCCTATGCTGCACTCCATATCCCGTGACTATATATATATTAAATTATTGTTGACATACAGTATTATTCAGCTTCAGGTGTACAGTGCAGTGGACAAGCCTCTACACCGTCCATGAAGTGGTCTTCCTAACAAGATATGTGCCCATCTGACACCCTACAAAATCTTTACAACATTATTGATTATATCCCCAAACTGTCTTTTTTTTTTGACATTTAAAACTTAATGTTTAATGAATTTAAAGAAACAAAAATCTTGTTACAACATTGGTAACTGTTTTGATAAATAAGTAGAAACTCATACTTGTAAAGTTTTGACTAATATATAGCCAATATATTTCTAATATATAGCAAGGCTTTTACATTACGTTTTTTTAATGACATAAGTTTTATGCCTCACCATTTTAGTGACAGATTAAGACAGATAAAATTTTAAATTCAGGAGCAAACATCCTGGATTTCCTAACTGCACCTTATCCCTAAACTACTGTAAGATATATTAATCATTACTATGAGGTGTGATCACAAAATATGGTAAATGTTGAAATTAAAAAAAAATTATTACAGCCAAAGACATATTGCCTTTGATCTTCCTCAAAATATACCCCCTCATTTCGAACACACTTGCCCCATTGTTCCTGCCACTTTCTGAAGCAATTCCGAAAGTCCTATTCTGTGAGTGTCTTTACTTCATCCTCCATCATGACAATGCTCCATGTCACACATCACTTCTGGGATGGCCATTTTACAAATAAAAACATTATGGTGTGTCCTCATCCACCTTATTCAGCAGATCTGGCACTGGGCGACTTCTGGCACTCCCCCAAAGTCAAAATGACCATCAAACTGTCTTTCATATCCCCGTGGCAATATTGTAGTTACCTATTAATGCTGTCTAATCCCTTCCCCTTCTCCCTCATCCCCACCCCGCTCCCATCTCGCAACCATCAGTTTTTCCTCTGTGTCTCTGAGACTATTTGTTTACTTTGCTCCTTTATTCAGTTCTTTAGATTCCATATATAAGTGAGACCATATGGTATTTGTCTTTCTCAGACTGACTTGTTTCACTTTTAGCTAGGATTCTTTTTTTTTTTTTTTTGAGGGCAGTGTCACTGGCCCTCATAAGTGGGACCCGAACCAGGGCCGCTGGCTTCCCAAGCCAGCGCTTAACCGCTGCACCACTTGGCCGGCCCTTAGCTAGGATTCTTGATGAAAGTAACACAAATTCAAGTATAGGCCAAAATTTGTTCTTTATTAATTTATGAGATCCAGCCAAGAGAAAGGCAGGGTGCATCATGCATCAGGAACATGTTGAATCAGGGACGCAGATGCCACTGGGACTTTCTCTCCATCTCTTGTCTCTGCTCAGTCTTGCTTCTGATATTTGCGAGACCCAGGGCAAGAGCACAAACAGAGACCTACACACGCCATGTCTACATACTGGAGAGTGATAAGCCAAGTGTACAAACTCTTGACTAAATGATGTGCTAGTCATCCTGCCTGGAAAGCCAAGTGTGAATTTAGAATCCTCTGACTCCTTAGAGTTCTGCTTTGGAAACTGGCAGCAACCCTGTGGCCTAAGTCCCCCTTCTCTTCCCACTTCAAGCTTTTCTCTGGATCACAAATGGCCCCACCTGGGGGTCACAGAGGAAAATGGGAAACATGCCTTACCATGTGCTTCTGCCTGACCCATCATAAGAGAAAATGGCTTAATGGGAAAAATTAACATTCGCTGATTCTTTATCAATGATCTGAATCCAGCCTTACAGGTGTAGACTGACATGGGGTTGGTCAATTGTTTCCAGGTGCTGTAGACAGCACCCAAGGGGGAATACTCATTCCTAAGGTGGTCTTTTGGCCTAAATCAAACACAGACACTTTCTGAATGGCTTCCTTTGCAAACAAGTCCTTTCCAGCAGCTACCACAATGCTTCATTTCTCTCGTTTTCTGTAGAAAAGTGTGAGACTAGTGCCTATGTCTCTGGTGGGCTATTTCCCTGCTTCCCTCTTCCCACCTCTGACACCGTCTCTGTGAGCCAAGGTTTCTTCCAAATCCCCACCAAGGACTCAGAGAGGTGCGGGGTCCGGTCTGGCCTCTCAGGCCCCTAAAATTCAGGACCCCCTCCCTTTCCAGGACTGGCCTCGGGAATGTAAGATGCTGCAGTGGCTTTACAGAGGCCTTGCAACAACTGCCGGGGAAAACCAGGAGTCCCCCACTCCACCCCACCCCCCCACCCCCCCAACCCCCCGGCCTCCGCCCAGGACCCAAGGAGAGTAACAAACACAAAGCTCTTCCCCGATGGCAGAGCTCCTCCCCTTCAACCTGCAATGGGGTCAGTTATGATGATGGAAAAGCTTCAAGCTGGGAAACCAGAGGCCTGACTTCTAGCCCCTGCTTCTGTGCTGTGGGGATTTGGGCAAGTCCTTTACCCTGTCTTACCCTGTCTTAGTTACCCTTAGACTCAGTTTTATCATCTATAAAATAAAGGAGTTGAACTATACAGAATCTAGAAGTCCCTTCTAGCTTCAATATTGTGGACACCTGTGATGTTGACAGAGAAGATGATGAAGGGCCATATTTCAACTGGATGAACAGTCATGACAGTACCTATGGGCTTCGGTCTTCTAGTAAGAGCTGCGAGAAATACAAACTCATCAAAAGTTAGGATTCAAAGAACTTACATCCTAATTATACATGCAAAGAAAGAGGGAAATAAGATTAGGAAACAAACTTATGCAAATGTCATTAGCCTACGGTGAGGAGTGGGGATAAATGCTTTTGGTTCCACCAGTGGAAATGGGCTCCCCTCTCAGATGCTAATGAGCTAGTGCCTAAGGCATTATAGATTGCAAAAGCTAACTGATAACGTTTTAATCAAAGTCTTAAGTACATTTGATTGCTGGTTATCTACTAACCAGCATTTAATAATTCACTTTTCTAGATATTGCTGATGTTGCAATAAGATTCCAGAAGGTCTTGGTGATTAAAACCACATTAAATAATCAAAAGGGAATGATAAGCCATCACTGCTGCTCTTGATATAAGAGCTAACAAGCTGTGCCCGGTGTGGGACTGGCAGCTATAATCCTTGGCAGCATGGATGGCTGCCTCCTGCGTACAAGGCAGGGTTCTTAACTGCATCCCCCAAAGTTTTTCCTCACTTAGGTGCTCACTTCTGAAATTCATGGTAATGGCACATATCACCATTCATTTCAAAATAAGACATTAAATTTGAAAGACAAATCACTGGAGGAAAATCAAATATTGACTATACTTAATTCTGGGTCTCAGTTCCATCTCTGGAATTATTCATGGTTTTTACCTGGTAATTTCTTTTTCTGGAGTGCTCCTAGGTGAAATGTCTTCTTTCCCATTTTCCTGGGAGTATCTCAAGTGGAGAGCAAGTATTTATGCCACCAGGGTACATTCAGGTAGCTTATGCTTGCTTGCATACGGTTTGGCTAGAGTTGACCCTGGCCTTGGTCCTTTCCATCCACTGACATCCATGCTGAGCCCTGCCCAAACCTAGCTCAGCACCAGAAATACCATGCCCACCAACAGGGCTCTGCAGCCACCTTGCTCCTACCTTGTTAACAGGCAAGTCACCATATGCACCACTGGAGCTCTGGCTGGAACATGAACAGTGGTAGCTATTGGGGTAGAAAAGTGACCTGGTGACCAATCACATCAGAGGAGGGAGAGAAGTGGATGCATCCCAAAGAAGCGGCTGGTGCATCTGCTTATTCTGGGTTTAATTTGGATAGTTACGTACAGGGAAGGTGCTTGATTGGCTTTCCCACAATTTAGCAGGTCCTTACCTGGTTGGTATAGGGAGCTCAGGAAAAAAAGATGAAGGGAAGACAAGTCAGGTAGGTACTGTGAGAAGTTCTCATGGAGGCCAATGTGAGATGTCCACCAGGAGTGAGAAGAGCCTAGGTGGAGTGTATGCCCCGATAATTGACCTCAAACCTGTTCTGTCCATGTGATAAAAAGGAGCCTGAAGGTGGAGGTCTGAGACTGCAGTTCATTCCTGAAGACGCCATGGAATTTGGCAACCCAGAGTTTGAGCTGTGCCTCTCTTGTTGGTGGGAGGACGTCACATGTGGGAGCTGTGCTTTGGTCCTGTGGTCTGGGGAAGATCCACTGTGATGGGTAGATAGTGGCACCCACTAAGTGTGTCTGCTGAACTCTGTTCTGTCTCCAAATCATTTCTCAGTGCTTGACTCTCTTCTCTTGGGCTTGCATCTCCAAGACCAGGGGTAGGACTGCTTATCTTTCCCTTCCTCGCCTCTCCTACCTGTCCAAGGTTTGGCAGGGTTCATGGGTCTGAGTTAGGGCTTGACAGGAACTCTCTGTATGCTGAGAACAGCAGGTGTCATGTGTTGCCTCTAAACTGAGCTAGGATTTGGATTAAAAGGCCACCAGCAGGGGCAAATGACAGACCTGTATTAAAGGATCATGTGGGTAACTATATCCTTTCCCCACCTGCAGGCTGCCCATTGTCCAGGGAGGGACATTTGCTTTTGTGGCACCCTCCCTGGCCATGCTCTCCCTTCCCACTTGGAAGTGCCCTGAGTGGACATTCAATGCCAGCCAAGTAAACACCAGCTCTCCTGAGTTCACTGAGGAATGGCAGAAGAGGATCCGAGAGGTAAGGGCATGGGGTGGGGTGGGTGTGTGGGTGGGTGTTTGGAGTGGATGGGGCACTCAACAGGTATGCTGTGTTGATTCATTGGTTCAACATTCATTGTTCAACTTACCACTAGGCAAGACCTTGGGCATTAAGATACTGCTGTAGATAAGACAGAAAAGGACCCTGCCCTCATGGAGCTAACGTCCTAGTGTGTGTGCAAGTCAGTGTGGAAGACAGAGAAAAAAACATTCCAATGAGTAAGTAGAAAATGGGAATTTCAGGGACTTTTAAGTGCAATGGAGAAAATAAAGCAGGGTGAAGAGCAAGAGAAGGATTGGGGCTGAAAGGATGGAGAGGGAAATTAGGTTTACTTGGAAACACACATATTTCAAGGAAGAAGAGCTGAAGCACTTCCCTAAACAGGCCTGGAAGGAAGAGAGTACTGTCATTTTATATTGAGTCATCAAACGTCGTTCTTGAATACCTGTCAGGTGTCAAGTGTTGTGATAAGTGCTGGGGCTGCAAAGAGGAGAGAGACATATCACAATGATGATGATGGTGGTGGTGATGGTGTTGATGATGATGATGATGGTGGTGGTAGTGGTGATGGTGACGATGTGATGATGGTGATGATGATGGTAGTGATGATGATAGTGATGATGATGATGGTGATGATGGTGATGATGATGGTGATGGTGGTTATGGTGATGATTGTGATGATGATGGTGATGTGGCGATGGTGATGATGATGGTTATGGTGATGATGATGGTGACAATGGTGATGATGATGATGATTGTGATGATGATGGTGTTGTGATTGTGATGATGATGATGTTTGTGATGATGATGGTGATGATGATGATGATGATGATGATGATTGTGATGATGATGGTATTGGTGATTGTGATGATGATGGTGATGATGATGGTGATGATGATGGTGACAACGGTGACGATGGTGATGATTGTGATGATGTGATGATGTGATGATGGTGATAGTGGTGATGGTGATGATGATGGTGATGATGGCAATGATGGTGACAATGGTTACCATGGTGATGATCGTGATGATTGCAATGATCTGATGATGGTGACAGTGGTGATGGTGATGATGATGGTGGTGATGATGGTGATGATGATGATGGTGACGATGGTATTGATGTTGATGATGATAGAGGCAGCAGATAGTAGTTACTGAGCACTTACAGTTTTCCAGACGTTCTGCTACAAGCTTTTCATAGATGCACAAGCACCATATTGACATATATCCACACCAGGCTCAGATTAATGGGAAAACCAATGTGTAGGCCCAGGCTCGGTTAACCATTCTGTTAGTGGGTATTTTCTGCTTAGTCTGCTACCTTTGGATACTTGTGCCCCTGTGCTTATCTGACTTATGAAACCTGGACCTTGCTTAATTAAATTGTATCATTAGGAAAAAGGGACTCTTGGCCTTAAAGTAGACTCTGAAGTTTGGCCATATTCTAGGTTGGCTTATCTAAATGCTAGATAAGGAGGTCAGCACATTGAGGATACTTGAGAGAGAATTCAACCACACCCCCAGGGAGGGTAGACTTGATAACTTCTAGACCCCAACATCCTCATCTGGTGTGGGAGGTGAGGGGCAAGGGTGCTTGTGGGTGAGGTACTATATGAAAGAGTAAAGATCACTTGAGATCTCTAGAAAGCCCAGCTATCTCCTTCCCAGCTGGCCTTAAACACGTAGGCCTGGAGCTAGGCCAGGGACCATCTCCAGAGCAGGGGCGAATTACACAAACATGTCATGATACTGGGTTCCAGTACAAGGTGGTTCAGGCGCGAATATAACTCTTATCACCTTCAGCACCGCCTCTTCCAGGATCACTAGAACCGGACCAAGGACATTGCTGAACTCAGGGCTAGGACCTAGAACAGAGTCCATTCCCTAGATTTCCCTCAGAACCAAGCTAACAAGCCTTAGATCAGCCAAGGTCCGTCCTGCAACCCACCCCATTCATGTTCAGTATCCTTAGAGCCTCATGGCTGTGACAATGGTCTCATCCCCTGTATGTGAAACATAAAGGAAGAGGAAAGTCAGAGGAGGGGACACAGTTCAAGATTCCTGTTTTTACCCATATTTGACCAACAAGAAGAAATAGAATCAACACAACATACTATGAATGCATACTATTAATATTGGATATTGGATAATATTGCTCTAGTTTTATTTTATCTCCCCTGTGAACTCATATTTAGTCCATGACCCATCTTCATCTTATGCAAAAGTTCAAGTGACAGACCCTATTCTGATATGCCCCCTACATTCACAGTGTCCACTCCTCATGTCCGTTCAGCACAGCCCAGGGTACTCTGGGTCCAGTATTGTTATATCTTTCACTTTAATAGAATCAACTCTGATGCCAGCACCCCTCATCTCAGACTGAAGATTTATCTAGAAATATTGCTAAGAATTCATTTTATTATTTTCAACATAAAGGGCAAAAGGAGCATTGTTGGGTACGGTAATTTATTTGGTGGCACCCCTTCTTTCTGCCGCCATCTTTCTCTCTCCCCACTGGGATCCCCTCTTTGCCCATTCCCTTGCTCTGATGGGAAGAGGGAGTTCTGAGTCCTTCTTTGCTCTTCTTCGGATAATGGGCATCAAAAGTAACATCGTTAATCCCTCGTTGTGTGTCCTTCTCCAAGGTACATTCAAACGATTAAGTATATTGTCACTGGGTCCTTGCCACTGGATAGGATGCATCCTGAAAACACCAGACTTTCCCATTTGGCACATAAATAACATCAGAATTCCAATAAACCCAATTAAATTGATTTCTATTTTTCTAATCTTAGGGAACACAACCAAATCCCTAATCCTGGGAAAGAGGATTTCTTTACCTACCTCATTTCTCAACCTATCATTT
Organism: Aselliscus stoliczkanus; assembly: GCA_033961575.1. Taxonomy (NCBI): domain Eukaryota; kingdom Metazoa; phylum Chordata; class Mammalia; order Chiroptera; family Hipposideridae; genus Aselliscus; species Aselliscus stoliczkanus. The sequence goes on along the minus strand of CM066740.1, from coordinate 80,522,541 downwards.
TGAAACTGCTCCACAAGTGTTCCTCAAGTTTAGCTTGATCTTACACTCTCCTACCCTGGAAAGCCAGCCTTTTGTGCCTTTGTCTTCCACATTTGGTTGCTCCAAGCACACAATCTAATTTTTCAAAAGTTGCACTGCTTTTGAGAAGTGACATGAAATATGAAAAGATCACTTGATACTGTGTTTCTTGGTCCCCTCCTGCCCTGTTCATGCTATGAAAAGCGATCCTTGAGCTATTTGATATATAAGCTGATATTCCTGTTAGTGGGCAATCTGAGGTACCAGTCTTTTAATAACAGTCTTGGGCCAGGGCTTCAGTTTCAGAATAGGCAAAACTCAAACCAGAAACACCGTCAATACCAGTTTTAAAAAATATGAGAACCTCCCATGCTCTTCCAGCAGAGGCAGCCTGCCAGCTCTGTGATGGGCCATATGCCTTCATCTTCTCCCACCAAAGGCACATGTGCTCATTGTTGTTGGCAGTCAGTCCAGGCCATCCTGGCAATATAAGTGACTTCAGATGGGGATTATGTTGTATATGAGCCTACGTGTGCATGCCTTGTGGCCCAAGGTGTCATCTCATGGGCACTGGTGATTACACTCAGTCATACTTCCCTCCTCTTTTTAAGTATCTGAGATTTGACTATCAAGTCGTGTCCTACAAAAGGTGGAATTTCAATCGTGTCTTCTATGGTCCACTTGACAGATCAAACTGCTAGTCCACTGGCCACAGCTCAAGAACCCATGTAATTATATAGGGATAGTTTTGGGTCTTTATGAGTGCACAGTCAGCCACATCACACATACCTTGGTCTGTTGGTTGGATTTGGACTTGCCTTACTTCTTACACTGAGGTTCTCCTGTTTGAATGTTACATTCTTCCAGACTCAACCTTTCTCAGTGGTACCTTTAGGAGGCTCTGACCAGTGCTTTCTGCATTCAAAGACTCACACCATGGAACCCAAGTTTCTGCTGCTAGATTCAGTTGTCTTGTGAGGTAGTGTCTGTCCCAGGAAAAGGATGACTGTCATTTGCTTATGGAGCCTAGGAATGCCCCCTGTGTAAATGCCTTTTATTTTCCTGAATATAACTATTTCCCTTTAATCACAAAATTTGTTGATCAGCCCTTTTCTTATTTGAATATCTTGCTGACGTCACTGAAGATATGATTGGGATCTCTGATCTTAGAGTTTTGGAGGCCATACTCTAATGGTTTAATTCCAAACAGTGCCCAGTAGTCCATTAGTTAGTAATGGCCTTTCAAAGGGACAGGGTCCATCCTGCAACCCACCCTATCCATGTTCAGTATCCTCATAGCCTCATGGCTGCTTCAGGCCATGCCCTCACAACATGGCAGGGCTGAAGCCCCTGCCTTCTAACGGGGTCAGTCCTCATACAGCATGGACATGTCTCAGGCCTCAGGGAGCACTGTGCATGTACGGACCCTGTAGGTCAGTCTGAACCATCACTTGTGGATTTCTGCCAGAGCCTTGTTTCACAAGGCTATGCTCCGGCAGTCTAAAAATGCACCTCGATGGTGTGCACTCCAATAATCTCACCAAATCCTTGGGCCCTGAGGCAATAGAGCTTTTTAATCTTTACAGGTCCATGTAGTTCCAGGCCAAGATATTCCTAAGAATTTTACTTGACATGCTGGAGGGCCCTGGATTTTTGCCAGGTGGATTGGCCCATCTCAGCATGCTGGGTGTTGCCCAACTTTTCCAAACCAGCATGTTCTTTAGTGAAGCCTAGTTTTACTGTATCATCATTAGAATGAATCACAGAGCACTTGTGGTTTGTGGGGCTTTGTTTCTTTGTTTTTGTTTTGTGCATGTGTGTCTCTCCTCTGTTTGTTTTTGTTCTCTCCCAGTGAGCCTCTACTTGGCTTTGGTAAATCTAAATGAAAACTAAGCAAAAAATGAGAAGCAGGGTTTCCCTTTCACTTAGACCTGCTGAGGGCTGTAATTCTTTATGTAAGAACCTCTTGCCTTCATACTACCCAAGAAGACAGATCTGAGAAATGAATTTGTCTCTTCTTCTACCTAAGCACTTCTGCTGCTCAAATCCTTCCTTGTTCTCATGAAGTGTCCGCGTCCAATGGCACAAGCCTTCACTGTGTTCAGAAGAAGTCGCCCTGTCGTTTGAGGACACTGGGCAAGCGTTATGGCAAGGAATTTCCTTGGGGCTTGAACAGTATTAGAAGTAAGAGAGGATGTTTAGGGATATGGGTCATGCCATCCCTGCATTGAGCACGGGAATTCCAAGTGACAGAGGCATCCATACTTTCCTTAATACATTTACTGTTTATTTTTGTGTATATATTGAGTATTATAGTTTTAATACAGTTTTCCTTTCTTAAAATGTGTATCAAAAAAAAAAAAAGTGTGTCCACTCTTTTGTCACCCTCTGTAGTGTATAAACGGGATTTCGCAAGCTATGGCTCTTGGACCAAATCCAGCCTGTGGTCTGGAGAATGGTTTTTACATTTTAAAAGGTTGTTTAAAAAAGAAAGTGTAACAGAAACCTCATATGGCCCCCCGAACCTGAAATATTTACTATCTGGCCTTTTACAGAAAAAAGTTTCAGCCTCTGTCCCAAAAGACAGGGCCCACTGTTGGGGTTCCCCAAGCCCATGTCCAACATAAACGCCACCGTTTCCCCCGCACAGCGCCTCCAACTGTCCAACAATGAGTGGAAACCCAGTCCTATCTGTGATGTTATGGCTCCCTCTGCTGGCCCAATGTTTCTCATCAGTGCTGTCAAGAGAAAGTTCCCATTTTATTAATTGATGGAATTGGTTGATTGGTTTTATTCACTGAGCCAGCCTATTAGAATTTAAGGTAGAGTCTCCATATTTATCTTTATATTTATCCATGTACATCTCAAGACTTGAAACCACTGATGGTCAGCCGACCAACTGTATAGTTCAGTACTGGCCACAAATGCAAGTGATGTGACTATAGGACCAGTAGGAATGTCATCATTTATTGGGATACGAGAAGTTATGGAGAGGTAAAAGTGAAGAGTGATTCTATTTTAAGGAAATGGTGGTAACAGAAAAAGAAAACTATGGGAAGAGATGGAAATTTCAGTTTTTAACACATTAGATCAATCATAACTTCACCTTCCAGGATCTTTGGTAGTTTTTATTTATATACTTATGCATGCTTGTATATGAAGTGAAATGAATGACAGCAATGACCCAGGATAGGTGGGAGAAATTAGGATTATTTTGTTATTAGAAAGTACTCACGGGCCGGCCGAGTGGCGCGGTGGTTAAGAGCTGGCTTCGGAAGCCAGTGGCCCCGGTTCGGGTCCCACATATGAGGGCCAGTGACACTGCCCTCAAAAACAAAAAACAAACAAACAAACAAAAAAGAAAGTACTCACTACCCGTGAAGTGGTATAGTATTGTTTGAAAGTGGACTTGGCTTAGCTTTAAATGTATACTGTAAACTGTAGGGCAACCACTAAAAAAGAGTAAAAAACAGAAGAGAAAATGCTAAGAAAGGAGAGAAAATGGGAGCATATAAAATGTTCATTTAAAACCACCAAAGGCAGAAAAGAGAGTGGAAGACAAAATAAAAAAAAAAGAAACAAAGAACAAGGGCAACAAGTAGAAATATACCAATAATCACTTTCAATGTCAGTGATCTAAATGTACTATTTAAAAGACAGAGATTGTCAGAGTGGATCCAAAAAAACAAGACCCAACTATATGTTGTCTACACGAAACTCACTTTAAATATAAAGACACATATAGACTAAAGGTAAATGGATGGAGAACTGATAAAAAAAAAAAAAGCAGAAGTTGATACGTTACTTTCAGAAAGAGCAGACATCAAAGCAAGGAAAGTTATCAGGGATAAAATAGAATGTATACCATCCAGACTAGTAAAGTTAAAAAGAAGCAGTAATCAGTCCAGTGGATCAGGGGTTGGCAAATGTCAGCCCATGAGCCAAATCTGGCCTGTTGCCTGTTTTTGTACAGCTCACCAGCTGAAAATGGTTTTATATTTTAAATGGTCGAAGAAAAAAATCAAATGAAGAATAATCTTTCATGACATGTCAACACGGTATGAAATTCAAATTTCAGTGCCTATAAGTGAAGTTTTATTGGAACACAGCTAGGCTCATTTGTTCATCTGGAAAAGTTTTGACAGAGACCATATGGTTTGCAAAGCCCCAAATATTCACTATTTGGTCCTTTACAGAAAAAAAAATAAAATTGCCAACCCCTGCAATAGAAAGTAGGAAACCAGAAAAAAAATAAAGCAAAAAGATGTTCAATACATTACTGAATGATGCTAGTATTGAGCCATCATCATCATCATCATCACTATGATCAATATTATACTTTTGAGGGCTCCTTCCTGAAAAGGTTCATGGTAGGTGAAAATGTCCAACAGGCAGCCAAAAACTAGAGAGAGGAGCGAGATCAGAGTTCTCCTTTCAGTTCCTCCAGGGTCCAGCTTTGCCTCTGAAGGTACCACCTAGGGCTGAGCAGATGTAGAAGTGCCAGTTATGGTGGCCCGGGCTGGGCTGAGGCCCGCAGTCCTGCTGGGAGCTTGGAGATGCCTGAGCTGTCCTCTCCCTCTTCAGCTGCAGGGTGTCATCATGGTTGCCTCCTGTGTCCAGATGCTAGTGGGCTTCTCAGGCCTTATTGGCTTTCTCATGCGCTTCATTGGCCCTTTGACCATCGCTCCCACCATCTCCCTGGTGGCCTTGCCGCTCTTCGATTCTGCAAGCAACGATGCTGGGGCCCACTGGGGGATCTCCGCCATGTAAGTCCTCTCTGGGGAGGGGGTGTTGTCTAAGTTCCCTTTGGTGGAGGATGACCCTCCAAGAATAATAAGAGTTCTGGGTATTGGCCGACTCTGCGGTTTACAGACACTTTGATGAACATTATGTTAGACCTTGAAAAGCAGTGAAATTGCTCCTTCTAATGTATTATTACTACTATTTATTACGTCATTAGAACTCACCTCGCAGACATGCCTAGATGGGGGCACTCGCAGGGCGGCCACTGTCCCAGTCTCAGAGACACATGGTGGCCCAGCTTTCTGCCCTCGTTCAGGTTGAGTCCCAGCTCGCCAGGTTAGGCGTGGTGTGTTTCTGTTTCAGGACCATCTTCCTCATCGTACTGTTTTCACAGTACCTGAAAAACATCGCCGTGCCCGTGCCTGTTTATGGACGGAAGGAGAAGTGTCACACCTCTAAGTTCTACCTGTTTCAGGTCTTCCCTGTAAGAAGCACCCGCTGCCCGTTTCCATTCTTAGTTGATTCACCTGGAGAGTGACGGATAGCCTCTTGCACTTCTGGTGGCCCCCAAATCAAATGCTCCCCCATCTGCAGTGGCTTCCGCTCCTCCACTTTTCTTGATCCACCTGTGGGAACACTCCGTGGCTGTTGGCATAATGCCATTCCGAATCTTTCCTCAATGCTTCTCTCCCAGGAACAGCGAACCCTGCCCTAAGTCCCTGCTCTGGGCACCAGTATGGGACAGCCTTCTCATGCCCCCTGGACCATCCTCATAGTGAGATACTCGGGGGGACAGCCAGGATCACTGCTAATTATGTACCACTCAGGGCCAATATACTTAGTCAGGTTTTTTCTCAGTGGCTCATGGGTAATTCATCATGGGTACCCTATGATGCTGATGGTAACCCCCTTTTCAGAGCTTCCTCTGTTGAATTTGTACCACACTGTCAAGTATGTGCAGCTGTCAATCACACAAATATGTTTTCAGGTTTAATGTAACTGAACTACATTTCACACTGTAAAAAGATACTTCCACATAATGATCTTATGGATTCTGCAACAACCCTGTAGGCCAAGGGTTCTAAAATTCAGAGTGCATAGGAGTCACTTGGGGACATTGGTAAAAAATACAGATTTGGGGGGGCTTGGCCCCCAGAGATTAAAAATCATATATATGAGGACACCACTTTAAGAAACACTGCTTCAGGCTTCACAGAGCAGCAACTGTAATTCCATTGTACAGATGAGGAAACTGACGCTCAGAGAATTTGATCCAAGGCCATATGACCCACCGTGGAAAGGGACACAGATTATTTAATAGACACCCACTTTACTAGACAGTCTGCCTCTATTTGACACAAGCTCTCCCCATAGTTTATTTTCTAGGTTCTTTTAACATGCTGATTAGCCGCCACACACCAGATTCCTGTTGTCACTGGAAGGGCCATTCGCCAATGCTTCCTCATTTTTTTTTTTTTTAGCTGAGCCATGCTACCACCTGTTGGCAGCTCAGCAGCAGCTCAGCTCGGGTTGGGAATCAAACTGCTGTTGCTCAGAGCTCAGCTCGCACTTTTGAGCAAGCTCTTAACCAACTGAGCCCCTCGGCCGGCCCTAATGCTTCCTCATTTCCAAGAGGTTTCCTGAACTCGGTCCTCCCGGCAGCCCCTCTGGGAGCGGTTGGCAGGGGCTGGGGGGGGGGCGGCCCGGCGGTGAAGAGCGGCTCCTTCCCACAGGTGCTGCTAGGGCTCTGCATCTCCTGGTTCCTCTGCTTCGTGTTCACAGTGACCAATACCTTCCCATCGGCCCCCACAGCCTATGGGTACATGGCCCGCACGGACACCAAAGGCAATGTCCTGAGCCAGGCCCCTTGGTTTCGCTTCCCTTACCCAGGTAACGAGGATGGGGACCCTTTTGATCTGGGGCTTATATTTCCCAGGACTGCCCGTGGGGCCCAGGGCACTGGACAGGGGGTTGAATAGGGCAGGAGATGGGCTTCTCGTCCAAGGAATCTGATGAGGGACAGGCCCTAGGGAGTCCATACCAAACCCCTAAGAGAAGAAGGAGACCCCTGGGTTGTCCTACGAATCCTTTGGAGGGTGCTGGACCAGAGGCTCCCACCCCCAGACCCACCTCTGCCTGCGTCTCTCATCTGCCTCTACGTTGCTCAGAGCCTATGAATCTGGGAGTGGGGAGAGGACCGAGAGCCCCCACACTCCTAGCTGGGCCTTTGGGTCTCCTCCTGGATTCGGAGGACCCCACACAAGGTGGGGCCCGGGGCTGAATGAAGACATTTCTTGGGAGACGAGTTCAAGGCCATCCCTTAGGCCACTTGTGGTCTCCTTTCACCACTGTTCCCGGCTCCATGGGCTGTGGAGCTGGGGCCACCCCGAGTAAGAATCCCGGTTTGCACATGCTTCGGGGCTTTCCTGGCAAGACATCACATTGCTGGCTCTTTTTCTAAACAGTGACCTCAAGGTCAGGGCATCTGACCCACTGTCAGGGGGGAAATGGTAGGGCAGGAGTCTGAGCCAGAGGCCTCCGGGCCGTTGTGGGGTCGAAGACATGCAAAGAGAGTATTTGGGGTTCTATTATCTTCTGCATTAATATTCCCTCTGCATTGCATTTTCAGGACAGTGGGGCGTCCCCACCATCAGCCTGGCTGGGGTCTTCGGGATCATAGCCGGGGTGATCTCCTCAATGGTGGAGTCGGTAGGCGATTATTATGCCTGTGCCCGGCTGGTGGGAGCCCCGCCCCCTCCGAAGCATGCCATCAACCGTGGCATTGGCATTGAGGGCCTGGGCTGCCTGCTGGCAGGGGCCTGGGGGACAGGGAATGGCACCACCTCCTACAGCGAGAATGTCGGCGCACTGGGTATCACCAGGGTAAGGTTGCTGATGGTGGCTCCTGGGGGCAGGCTGGGTGCCTAAATGTGTCACTTAATGTGTTAGTCTCCTAGTCCTGCTGTAACAAATTGGCACAGACCTAGTGGCTTCAAACAACCGAATTTATGACTTTCCTGATCTGGAAACCCGACACGGGTCTCACGGGGCTGAAACATAGGTATTGATAGGGCTGCGTTCCTCTCTGGAGGCTCCACAGGAGGCTCCGTCGCCTGGCTTTTTCCACCACGCAGAGGCTGCCCACATTCCTTGGCTATTGCCCCCGTCCTCCATCTTCAAAGCCAGCCATGTTGTGTCTCTCTGACTCTGCTTCCATGGTCACATCTCCCTCTGACCACAGCCAGGGAATGTGCTCTACTTATAAGGACTCACGAAATGAGGTTGAACCCACCTGGATAATTCAGGAGGCTCTCTCCATCTCAAAATCCTCCACTTCATCACACCTGCAGAGTCCCCTTTGCCACACATGGTAACATAGTCACAGGTTTGGGATTAGGATGTGACATCTTTTAGGGGCCACCATGCTGTGTCATCATGCTTGCCCTTCTTGGTTGTGGCAATTCGATGGGCAGAAAGTCTGTGCCGGCACGGGCTCACCAAGGCTTTGTGAGCACTGGAGAAATGCCCTATTTTCTGAAGTCTGGGTGGGAAGTTCGTGACCTCTGGCCCAGACCTGTGTCGGACCTCCAAACCTGAATATTCAGCTGCCACCTGGTCATACCCTCGTCCTTTCCCAGATCCCGTGTGGGAGCAGAAGGGGGCCATTCTGAGGTTAGGCGGCGCTGCTCCTGCGAGTCCCTTGGAGCGTTGTCCCTTGGAATGTTGTTTGAGGTGCCCTGGACGTTGGGCAGAGGGCCCTGGGGCATGTGGCCTGGCTGGCACTGAGCTCCTAACCTTCCCCCCAACCCCCAACCTTCTCCTGCCGCTGCAGGTGGGGAGCAGGATGGTGATTGTGGCCGCGGGCTGCGTGCTGCTCCTGATGGGCGTTTTTGGGAAGATAGGGGCTGCGTTTGCCACCATCCCAACCCCTGTGATTGGAGGCATGTACCTGGTGATGTTCGGAGTCATCTCTGCTGTGGGGATTTCCAATCTGCAGGTGAGCCGGGGCCCTTGTGGGAAGCAGAGCTTGCAGGGAACCTACAGGGACCGAGATGAATGGGACAGGGCTGGGGGTCCTTCATCCCAGAAACCACACTCCCCCCGCCCCCAAATGGAAGACAGATATAGCCAGAACTGAAAAACAGAAATTGCATCAGTTTGAATTGGATTATCCAAACCACTCAGCTCCCAAGGTCAAGTGGGACCCAGGGCCTGGCTTGTTCACTGGGGGCATGTGTCTCTCTGAATCCAGCCTCCCCCCAAACTTCTGGTGGCGGTGGGGGCACAGGGGCACTTGGAGGGGTGTTTGATGGGTGTGCAGCAAAGGTGCTGATGGTTCTGGGTTGCCATGGGGACGTCTCTCTCACAGTACGTGGACATGAACTCGTCCAGGAATATCTTTATCTTTGGCTTCTCCATCTATTGTGGGCTCGCCATTCCCAACTGGGTGAACAAGAACCCCGACAAGCTCCAGACAGGTGAGTCCCCATCCTGTGACCACTCAAGGCAGAGCCGGCGGGGCCCTTGGTCCCTGGGAATCCCTGTCGCTTTTGTCTCCACTCTAGGGATTCTCCAGCTGGACCAGGTCATCCAGGTGCTGCTGACCACCGGCATGTTTGTTGGTGGGTTTCTGGGCTTCCTACTGGACAACACCATCCCTGGTAAGGCTCACCTTCGCTCTGTGAGCTAGCAGTTTAGGTAGATGGTCAGCATGGGGGACCCCCACATAGCTCCTCCAGCCCTGATGACCATGTCAGACTGGCCCCAGCATACACTGAGCAGGCCCTGGGGCAGGGTGGGGTATATGGACCTATATGAGTTTCCCAGGGCTGTCACCTTCCCAGGGCTGTCACCTTCCTAGGTCTGTCACCGCCAAGTACTAGAGACCGGGAGGCTTAAACAACCGAAGTGTATTTTCTCACAGTCTGAAAGCTGGAAGTCTAAGAACAAGGTGTTGGCAGGGCTGGTTCCCCCTGAGGCCTCTCTCCTAGGCTTATAGACGGCCAATTTTTTGCTGTGTCCTCACCTGCCCTCCCCTCTGCGTGACCATCCTTGGTGGCTCCCTGTGTCCTAGACTTCTCTTAGAAAGACACCAGTCCAGTTAGATTAGGACCCATCCTAAAGCCCTCAATCTCAACTTACTCACCTCTTTAAAGGTCCTCTCTCCAAATACAGTCACATTCTGAGGTACGGGGGTTAGGGCTTCAGCATGTTTTCTGGGGTACACAAGTCACCTCATGAGAGGGCCTTAGGTGAGAAATATACAAGAAGCAAAAATAAAAAGGCACAGCCCCAGCTCTTTTAGGGCTTTAAATTTAGTGCGTGAGGGAAAGAACACATGTATTCATTCATTCATTCATTCATTCATTCATATTTTCAAGAAAATCTCATTGAGCACTTGCTGTGTTCCAGGTGCTACGTACTGAGAATACAAAGAGCAGAAAGATATGCTCCTGCCTTCGGAAACCCACAGGATAATAGGGGAGAGAGAAAACAATTACAATACAGGGTAGTAAGTGCATGGTGAGCAAACCGAGTCTTGAAGTGCTGAGGCCACTGAAGGTGGAGAGTGCAGGGCTGTCATCCCTGGTGGCTTTCAGTGCTTCCTTCTTGACCCCACAGCGTCTTGAAAGGACCTCTCTGATGGCACCTGCTTCGTGGTGTTCTATTTTCCACATCTCCTCTCTCCACCAAGTGTAAAATGCGTCTGCATTCCAGAAACATTAAGATGTGGGAAGGCCCGCCCCCTGAAGATGAGGACAGAGGTTCATATAAGGTCCCACCGCAGAGCTCTGCACCATGTCAGCCTCACAGTGCGAGCTCAGGGAATGCCTGATGGGCTGAGCTGAGCTGTGATTCTAGAGATGGGCTTGGAGGAGGAGCTGGTGCTGTTGGCAGGTGGAGGGTCCTGAGAGGAGACCTTGCGAGCTCCTGCAGGGGACGCCAGAGGCTCCTCCAGTTCCCCCGTCCCCCGCCCTGCTCCATCAGGGCCAGGCTTGACTGCTCACTGTCTCTTATCAGGGAGTCTGGAGGAGAGAGGCCTCCTGGCGTGGAATCAAACCCAGGAGTCTGAGGACACCACGAAAGCCTCGGAAATCTACAGCCTCCCCTGTGGGATTGGCACCAAGTTCTGCACTTCCTCCTGCGCCCAGTGCGTCCCCTTCTGGCCCAGACTGGAACACCTTGAGAGAGGAGAGGTGGGAGTGAGCCAGCTCACACTCGTCTCCCAGGATTCCTCAGGAGAGCGCCCGAAGTGTGCCACAGAAACCAGGATGTGAAGAGATCTCTCCTTGTGCACATCCCCAAGCCCTCTCCACCCCCCACACACCCACCCACACTCCCAGAATGTGCTGATATCTCCATTTCATGTATGGGCGGGTGCCCTGCCCTCCTGAGCACCTCTGGCCCCTCGCACTCCGCAGCAACCAAACAAGTATTACATGAAGACCAGGAGGAGCGTGCTTTGGCCTGGTCACTGACTAAACCAAGGCCTGGCTTCAAGCTGTATCCGCCCATTGTGCGCCAGCCCTACCATCTCTAGTGTAAACCAGTGTAACCCGATGTCCACACCGAAACTCCCTTAGTTTGTCCACATGCCTTGGGAGAAAAAGGCCTGGGGTGGGGCAGGGGACAGAGATGGCACTGTTGGCTGAAAGAACAGGTCTCTCCCCAAATGGCAGGCCGCCCGGCCAGCCCCTCCAGGCCCTGCCCCTTTGTGCCCCTGCCATCTGTAAACAGTGAAGTGCTAGCAGAGCTGCACCCCCAGTGGGAGTCCTTGGGGGTTGGCTCCTGCATCACAGGACAGATATGAGCTGGGCTGTGGAGTAGACAGGACTGGGTTTGAACCCTAAGACTCAACTGTTTGTCAGGTTTTCACGGGGGTATGAAACAGCCAAAGCATTTGAGGGGGGCCTGCAGTGGAGGGGAGCCACTGTTGTCATGATGTGTAAAGAGCCAGGTGAACCCATTCTGTGCACACTCGGGGGATTAGCCAGGGTTCTCCAGAAAAACAGAGCCAATAGGTTGTGTGTGTGTGTGTGTGTGTGTGTGTGTGTGTATACACACGCCTACAAGCATATATACACACATATCTACACACGTACACACATACATGTATATACATACACAGTATATATATATACACACACACATGTACATATGTGTGTACACACACACACACACACACACAGAGGGCGTTTCTTTAAGGCATGGGCTCCTGTGATTATGGAGGCTGGCAAATCCAAAATCTGCAGGGTAGACCCCAGCAGTCTGGAAAGAGCTGCAACGTAAGACTGAGCTCAAGGTTCAGTTATTGGCAGAATTCTCTCTTCCTCAGGGAAGGTCAATTTTTTGGTCTCGTCAGTCCTTCATCTGATTGGCCGAAACCCACCCGCATTATGGAAGGTGATCCGCTTTACCCAAAGTCTACTTGTTTAAATGTGAATCTCATCTAAAACATACCTTCATAGGAACATCTAGAATAATGTTGGACCAAATATCACATCCAGTGTACAGGCCCAGGAACACTATACACCCTTCGTCCAGGAGCCTCGCCAGAGGGCGCTCAGGACCTGGCTTGGACTCCATTCAGGGATCTTTTTTTACCAGAAGCAGCAGGTGTAGCTGGTTCTGCCCTGATGTCCTGTAACCCAGCACTGAGATCAGCACTGTTTCTGGGATCCCAGAGCACGCAGGATGAGCACGTGGACTCCACAACTCTAGAACCCATGAGAACAACACCCTGACCCCGTGTGCTGAAAGTACCAGTGTCATGGCACCTCCAGGGACAGGTCCCACCTGTCCTCTTCTTGAAAAGCCCATGGTTGCACCCAGTACTAGCCCCTGAATAGGAGGACCACAGTGGGAGAAGGTGTGTGCTCTGCTGCCGGCCAGCCTCTTACACCAAACAACCCTGAAAGACCAATGTGGAGCCATGCTGCTCTTAATACTTTATAATAATCAGAAACTACAACCATCAAAATGCTTCCGGGACGGTCCATCCAAAATGTCCCAGAGGCTGAGGCAGGTGCAACCTTGGCTGCTGGCATTTGCACCTGGAAACCAGCCCTTCTTCGTCACAGATCTTCATCGTCAAAGGTCTCCGTGCACCTCAGCCTTATGATCGCATCATCCACGGGAACGTCTGGTTCCTGCAAAACACAGGGTGGAAGAGGATTGCATGTTTCTTTAAGGATTCCTGGCCCCAGACAGAAGAGGCTCCGCGCCCTCAGTCTCTGCCCATCTCCAGCTGCACCTTCATCTCCAGTTCCGGCCAGGAAGTAGGGTCAATGGTGGGAACCTTCCACTTCCATTATACCCTGTGACCTCTAGGAAGGCTGTTCCTGGATACCGCAAAACAGGCTCCTTCCCTATCCTGGGGACCTCCAGGATCCCATAAGAGAGACAGGAAATCTTAAAGCTTTATCCAAATGCCCATCAATAGAGGATGGTGAACCATGATACACCCACCGACCATGCAGCTGTTTCACAAAAAGGAACGCAATCGCTCTCGATCTGTGGGATATACTGCTTAAAAAGAGCAAAGTATAAAGCAGTGTGCATGGTAGGCTGCCATTTATGTTTGAAAGAATGTGTGAGTGTCTATAGAGTACCTTTAGATGGCTGCACAAGAAACGGGTGATGGCAGCTGCCTTTGGGGAACGGAGTGGGTAGTAACCAAGAGACATTAGTAGGAGAGAGACTAAGTTTTCTTTGTACATCTTTTGGCAACGTTTGAACTTTAAGTCATGTACATGGGGTAGCCATTAGGAGCTGATTTTTCAAAGAAGCAGCATTATGTTTGTTGAGCAAAGGTTTCTGATTCCCTTTACAGTGACTCCAACCTCTCCAACTCCGTATGACCTTTTCCCCTAAAAGTACGTCCTGGGGTTTCTGCTCTTCCTCTCTCTCCCCACCCCAGCAGGAAATAACCCCTGTAGTTTGTTAGCCCTGCTGGTCTGGGGTTGATCCCCCTAGGGCCCTGGGAAGCATCTCCAGTCAATCATCTCATGAATGTGGGACTTGGTCCCAAGGGTGATGGCCAAATTGGAGGATGAGTCTACAGAGGAAGCCTTCTTAGGTCTGGGGAATGGTCCTCATTCTCCATGCTCTTCTGATGGAGGCGGAGTCCCCAGGGAGCCAGCGTATCTGAGAGTGGGGATGGAGTAATCAAAGGAAAATCACCCGGGCCCCTTGTTCAGGATGAAGAGAACAGCAAAGGTTGAGAGAAGAGGGAGTCGGCGTGTAGAGGGTGCCAGGAGGCCAAACATCCTGGAGGGGGCCACATGCTTGAGTTTCTGTCCCACAAAGTGCTTAAATGTCGTTCAGAATGTTCTAGTTCCTTACACTCCTGAACATGGTGTCAGAGACATGTTTCAGCTGCAGATTTGCACAAGCAACAGGCTGTGAGAGATGTCTGCTGGAATTGGAGGCTGAAGCGTGTTGAATAGTGTCTCCCCAAAGTCATGTCCACCCAAAACTTTATTTGGAAATAGGGTTTTTGTAGATATAACCAGTTCGGGAAGTCAAGGTGAACTCATCCTGGATTTAGGGTAGGCCCTGAATCCAAATGACTGGTGTCCTTATAAGACGATGAGAGGGACAGAGAGACACAAAGGAGAAACCTGTGTGAGGACAGCGGGTTCGGCTGGAGTAATGCAACTACAAGTCAAGGAAAGCCAAGGACTGTGGGAGCCCCCAGAAGCCAAGTAAAGGCAAGGAGGGGTTCTTTCCTGGAGCTTCCAGAGACTGCAGGACTGCCAGCACCTTAATTTGGCCTCTGGCCTCCAAAACTAGGAAAGAATAATTTTCTTTGTCTTAAGCCACCAAGTTTGTGGTATTTTGTTACAGCGTCTTAGGAAACCAATACACAGGTGCTAATTAAGTTTCACCCAGCTACCTCCCACGAAGCTGACTGGGAGAGGTGGGTGGGGAAAAGATTGACATTTCCCTCTTTACACCAGCGGCTATCAAAGCCCTAGGCCTCCTGTATCTCTTGGGCAGTTTGCTCAAAATACAGATTCCTGGGGCCCCATCTCGAAACACTGATTTCAGGATCTTGGGTGCTGGGGCAACGGGAACCTGCATTTGCAATAAGCCCCCAAGGTGATTCAAGCTTGAGCACCTCTGCTTTATACAAATACTCCAGTCCCTGCTGGTCCTTTTTCTGCTTTGTGTGGAGAAAGGAAGCAGGGAAAGAAAAGGCGGTCCTGTTCATTCATTCTAAAAGCCCATGAAGGATTAGTGGGAAAAGGGCCAAATTAGTCCTTTAGCCTATTGAAAAGCTGTCCTAATTATTTTTAGACAGCATTTTCATGATTACTGCTTACCTTTTAAAACAGACAGTTGTATTTTTGCTAAATTAGTAGAGAAACTCTATGGCTATGCATGTGAAAGGGCCTTGGTGGCTCAGGCAAAACCCCTCTTTCCATGAAACAAGCTGCTAACCAAG
Source organism: Aselliscus stoliczkanus (assembly GCA_033961575.1). Lineage (NCBI taxonomy): Eukaryota > Metazoa > Chordata > Mammalia > Chiroptera > Hipposideridae > Aselliscus > Aselliscus stoliczkanus. Next base: position 80,507,330 of record CM066740.1, on the reverse strand, counting down.
ACACCACCACGGCCCCCCCCCCCCGCACTCTCCCCCCCCACACACACTACTTATGTCATTCTAAGCGGCACAGTCAGCTTTTTGGGAAGCAGAAATTCCTATCGTTCCAGTGCTGACAGCAAATATTACCCCAAGGTCTCAGAAGATGAGGAAACAGCTCAGCCTCTTGGAAAGCTGTCAAGGAGTGATGCGATATTTAGGAATGGCTGCCGAGAGCCAGCCCTGGGACCTGGTTGCTGCTTCAAGGTCTGCCCCGAAGAGCATCCCTCTGTTCCTCTCCGCAGTTTCCCTGATGTCTTTCTTTGCACAGGATGCATTAGGCTGAACACGACCATCCATGGAGCAGGACAGGGAGCATGAAGTGATGTGACCCAGGTGAGGTCCCGCTGGGACTCCCCTCAAGAGCCCTGCTGGATCCTAAGGGAGGTGAGTGGGGGTCCCCTCGCGCTCTGCTCTGTCCTACCTGCTTCACCTGGGTGTTAACACAGCAGAGGCCTTTAAAGAAGTTGATGATTTGCATATAGAGCTGAAACTTCTCCTCCGGCTTCTCCGGGTTGCAGGTGGCAGGCACTGAACTGACAACAGAAGAGAAGAAACAGCAAGCGTTTAGAATCCTCATCTTTTACCTCTGCTTGGACCCCTAATGCTTCTGGATTACGGTGTGAACCAAGCTCTTTTAAATGCCCATTTGGATTCGTGGACAGCTGGGAGCCCTTCTTGGAAGGTTTGCATTGCCTGGGCTCCAATGTCATATCTGGAACCCACTGGGGTAGCGAGACTAGAGCGGGGCTGACTGGCTCCTGTGTCCTAATTCAGTGTCCTGAGCTGTGACCTCTGGAACAAGTAAGGAAGATTTCCTGTCTCCCTCAGCGTCGAGCTGTACAGCAATGCCCCACGGTTCTGCCACCTGTGTGCACATTGTGCACTTGAGTTCAGTCCCTTGAGATGCCTCCACCCAGTAGGTCTAACACGGAACACGAGCCCTAATGCACAGAGAAGGCCTGTTCTGCAGATTCCTTTCCCAGTGCCTTCCTGGGACAAGCAGAGAAGCCCAACAATCAGGGCCACAGGGCAAAGAAGCTGTGAGTCACACTGGGACAGCCGGCGTTTTGACCTCATGTCCCCTAGAATGAGGTCTCACAGTCAGCTTAGGGACCCTCTGGCAGCAAGCAGCCTCTGCCTTTTTAGGGAAAATAGAAAAAAGAAGTTTTTAATTGGATGGGTATTTTTTTTGTCCCACCAGCATGATAAGCAGTGCCAAATATTGCTTGGCAAGTTCACTTTGGCAATTTCTCAATAAAGTTGTTTTCACAGAGTATCTGCCTCCAGCCAGTTTTGGGAAAAATCACACTCTCCACACAGCTGAGAAGAGCCTGAGTCACCACCTAAAATCTCAGTGGAGATTTGGAACAAGTGTGTCCAGGCCGGGGTGGTGCAGCTGGACTGGTGCTGATGCCTCATTTGCCTGCAGACCGCCAGGGTACCAGGACAGATATCTGAAAAGCCTGTACCTTCAGGCTATAAGACCACAGCTTTCCACAGTGGCAAGAGAATTTCAGTCCTGAACTAGCGCTCTTTGAGAAAACACCCCAGCCGTACAGATTTAGTCAAGCTGCTCCTTGGTTTCAAATCGCCCCAGATCTGGTTTTGTGTCTTCTCACTCAATGGGGTCGGCCACCCCCTTTTACACTCCTCTCATATCCATTCCCTCCAGCCCTGTGAAAAGTAGATTCTATGGATTTCAGGGTGCAGGGCCTGTTTCCATGTTGGCCCAGATTCTCCGTGCCCCGTAGACCCCTGCCCAACTTTCAGACCAGACTGACTGCTGGAACCTGCCCATGGTCACCTCTCCCTGGGAGAACAGTGCAACAGGAAATCTGCTGTGTCTCAGGCCAGAATGGGAGAATTTGCTACTCTGAAGAACCCCCGGACAATATCATCCCCAGGTCAATGGCACAATCCTAGGACCAGCCCATTTTGAATTACAGAAAAAAGTGGCTCCCCGAAGAACTTCTACTGAATTGCGTACCCCTCTGAGGGGCTGCAGTGGAGAGGCTCCTAAACATCTCAGCAGGGGTACACACACTCATACATGCACACACATATACACAGGTACACTCACACACGCACACACACATGCATGCACCCGCCACTTCACATCCCTTCCTCACCTGCGGATAGATGTACCTGGAGCCTCACTCTTGTGCAGGAAATTTGCCACATCGAAGGCATCTTCAAAGAGGAGCTGAAAGAAGGCACAGAATCTCACTGTGTCAGAGATAACTCTGCAGTTTGACGCTTGCTCTGGGCGGCTGGGGGGAAACATGAGTGGGAAGAATCTCCCACCTTACCCCTTATCCTTGAAGGGCATGCCTGTTTTTTTGTTTTTTGTTTTTAATTTTTGTAACTGAGCCATCCTGCCACCTCTTGGCAGCTCAGTGGCAGCTCAGCTCAGGCTGGGAATCGAACCGGCGACCCTGTTGCTCAGAGCTCAGCTCGCACTCTTGTGCAAGCTCTTAACCAACTGAGCCACTCCGCTGGCGCAGGGCATTCCTGTTAAAGCTGGGCCCAATCCCGGGTCTCTGTTCAGTGCCCTTCCAAGGGGGTGAATATTAAGCTCTTGTTCACTCAGAACAAACTGCTAACCCCGGAGGTGGTGGACAGGACAAGGAAGCCCTGGGGCTTGTGGGATCCTCTTTCTCAAGATGGCAGAGCTCAGGCATGAGACCCAACAGCCAGAAGAAAAGGGCTCATCTACATCTCCTAAAGTGGAGAGAGTATGTGAGCCCAGGATTGGCAATCTAGCAGTTTTGTGCCAGGGCAGCTGAGTACAGAGGTCAAGGGGGGTCTGGAGTTAGGCTGCAGGAAAGCTGACACCCAGCCCTGTCACTCACGAAGCTGTGTGACCTCGGGCAAGTGACTTAATCTCTTGAATTCTCTGTAAACCAGAATCGCAACAGTGCCTACTTGTAAGGTTGTTGCAAGGATTAAATAAGAGGATATACATGAAGCAACTGGCCCATAATAATGGTCCAAACGTGTTCGCTATTACTGCATATTATCTGCTTCATTAAAAAAACACATGTTCATCACGGACATTTTGGAAAATAGAAACAGATAAAGAAAATACAAATCACAAGAAACAATCCTACCTGCAGCGGTCTGTTGTTGACTTTTTGATCTTCCCCCCTATTCTTTCCCTAAGCATATTATAATATATCACACATTCCCAATTGTGGAATCTTGCTATTTAGACAGGTTTGGGTTCTATTTTCCCTAACTTTGTTGAAGAATATTAAATATTCCACAGGAATATGACATAAACTTAGGGTTGCCAGATTTAGCAAATAAAAATACAGGATGTTTAGTTCAATTTGAATTTTAGATACGATATTGCATGGGGACATTTTTACATTAGAAATGTAGTGGGCATGCTGTGTTTTATCTGACACCCCGTTCACACAGGCAGCCCCCCTGGAAAGAGAAGCTCTCTGGTCCTGAGCTGTGTTTGCCTTTCATGTCATCTTACAATTTGCTTCGCCTCAGCTGATCCCTTCAGACTCTGGCAGTGTGGATGACCCCTCTCCTGGTTTCCTGGACATTTTCTGGTGTCCTTTTTGATATCCCTTTGGTCACTTCAAACAGGATCTGGAAAGGGGTCACTGAAAGGCCTGAGCTCCCGTGTCCATCAGCTTAGAAGCCCATCATCTCCATGTTCCTCCCTGGCAGACCTGAGGCAGGGACCCAGGACCTAAATTCCTGCCCTCAACCACTCTGCCCACTCAATTTGCAGGCCACACACTGTCATCATTGAGCAAACCCTCTCACAAGCCAGCCTGGGAGGGGCACAGCCAAGCCCTGTGTGGCCCTTCTGGAGGGCCCAGCACACGTATGGGGCCATGCCTCTCAGAACTAGGCACACCTCCTGGGCAACCTGACGTGCAGTCCAAGGACTGTTCAGCCTCAGAACCTTTTCAGATGAAGCAGGAACTACAGAGGTTTCACTGCAGCTAGTTTGGAAGCCACAGCAGGTGTAAGTAACTATGGCTCTGTCTTTGCCTTGGGCAAAACTGCTCTCTGTTTTGCTCACGGTGTCACCCAGCCCTGGGTTGGTCCAAGCCAACTTCACCAAGTGACACCAATGTTTTTTGGGGTAGGAACTGACCTCTTCTCAAGGTTTGGGCCTGATTGGTCCAAACGTAAATCTAGCTCCATGACAGTCATTGATTGGCTCAGTAACCTGGCAATCTGGCCAGGTCTGGCCAATGAGAGAGGAGGAGGGGTTTGGTGGCACTTTCTGGGAAAGTTCTTCCTTGGCCCTCAACAAAGAGCCACAGGAAATCTTTCTGTCTCTTACCTGATGTGGAGGAGGAGGAATGACAGCTCGTTTGCTACCGGCTGCTATTCCACAGGCACACGGGGCAGGGAAAGTGGGGAGCAGAGAAAAGGCAAGAAACCAGTCTTAAAATGAAGCGGAGCAGAGAGAAGGGAAAAAGCGAGTCCATGGTGATATCACCAAGACCCTAACAGGAAGCCTGCCCTGCCTTGGGACCTCCCAGTGTGAGTAGTACATTTCTTCAGGGTTTAATAAGCCAGTAATTCGCAGCCAAGAATCCTAACTGACACAATCTTCTAAGCCTTCTAATCCCCATGGAAAGGCCCGGAAATAAATAGGAGAAAAAAAAATGGTATTCTTTTGTCGTGAATATGTCAAGAAAATTAAGACACTGACTGTGTGGGTCAGAGTCCACACAGCGTCTCCAACTTGCTCAATGACCCCGAGCCGGTCCCTGGTATCTCCAAGCCTGGGGTGATAAAAGTTGTTCCCATGTATCCCTCCACGCCACCTCACCCATGGGGTCTCCTCACCTCCTCTGGGGTGGAGAGGAGCGAGCCGCTGGCTCCTTGGCTGTCGATCCCGCTGTCCTCGGCACGGGCTGTGTCCTGACTGGCCTTGGTGGTGAGGCCCTGGGCACCGCTGTGCTTCTGTGCCCAGGCCTGCAGGAGACTGGCCTTCCACTCATCAGACAGGTTCTGCCACAGGTGGGAGATGGCCGCAGAGACGATGGGGAATGACACTTCCTGAGAGGACACAATCCTGCTCCCAACCAGAAGGTCCATCATGTGCTTATAGAAGTTGAGGTACCTGGAACAGAAACAACAGTATCTCCCAGACCTGAAGCTAGTGGCTGAAGGTCCCTCCCTAAGCCTTTTCCTCAGCATGCCCTTTGTGGGGTGGTGCTCTCTACGCAGGCCCGGCCACAGCTCTGTGCTGTCCCCGGCATGCAGCCTTACTAGTCTCTGCAAGCCCCTGACCCTTGCAGAGCAGAAGCCATCCTGGGGGCCATGGATGACAGATCTGTGCTTTAAGGTCCTTCCCCAAGCCCCCCAGTGCATCCTGAGAAGCTCTCTGCCCAACAGAAGAGAAGATGAGAGGCATGGCTGGCTCAGCTCTCACCCCACAGGAAAGTTGTTTAAAATTCTAAGCTCATGAATGAACAGGCATGATCTACTTTAATTGGAGGCCCAAAAGTCAGGCTCAGTGGAGTGGGCCTCCTTCTACTAAGCTGACACTCCAGAAGCCAACGTGACTGCCAAGGGCCTCCAGTCTGTGGAGGGACATTGAGTGGCAGCGCGAGTCTGGGTGAGCTATTCGTCATCTTTCAATAAGACCAGTGATGCTGCCAAAAACAGACGTGTGTGTGTGTGTGTGTGTGTGTGTGTGTGTGTGTGTGTGTCGGGGGGGGGTTAGCCCTCATAAGGCACCCCCCGCAAAGGCACCCCAAATAAACACCCAGTCTAAGTAAACACACTGTACATTACGTGCTCGCAAATGTAACCTGAAGACTACTTCTTTCGCCCTTCTGCCAGCCCCAGCCCCAAGCCCATCCTGTAGGGAAATTCTGGAACTTCCATGACTCAGGGCCTGGCCGCAGAGCACACTGAGGCTGCAGCCTGTCCCCACGGGGCCTCTGTTCCCCTCTCCACAGGAGCTGCAGCCGTGCACGAAACCACCTGTCTCGGCTGTTCACACCGTTCAAATTCCATGAGGTCTGGTGACAAGGTGACTGCGGGGTGTAGGAGCTCCACTTTTTTCTCCTCCTCCTGCGCCTGTTCCTCCTCCGTTTCCTCCTCTTTTTGGTATTCCTCCTTCTCCTCCTCTCCATCCTCCTCTTCCTCTATCTCAGCGTTATCACCGCCTGCCTCCATGGAGCCCCAGCTGCCAAAGCCTTTCTGACAAACCTTGTTTGAGACCTGGCTGGGGGAAAAGAGAAACAAGACAACTACAGACTAATGTCCCTCATTAATCTGATCCGAAAATTCGTGTCATTAACACTGACATGAAAATTCTTAATACAATTTTAATACACGCACACGAAAAAAAAGGGTGGAAAGTTCGTGAACTTAATTGTCGGACATGTGTGTGTGTTCCCAAAGAACCTACAAATATATGACTATAGCTAAAAAGGGAGTGGAACAAGGTTGTAGAATACAATAAACAAAAATCAATAGTGTTTCTATATACTAGCAATGAACAACCGGAAATTGACATTTTAAAAAGTACTATTTACAATAGCACCAAAAAACATGGAATACTAGGTGTTCATCAAAAGCTCAATCTATAAAAGAAAAAAATGATTCAGTTGGACTTCATTAAAATTTGAAATTCTGCTCTTCAAAAGACACATTGAAGAGAATGAAACAAACATGACACAAATTGGAAAAGTAGGACTTATTCCCAGAATCTCTTCATACTGATAGGAATAATCCCCAAAGTTTCTTGTTAAGTTAAAAAGCAAGTGAGCCAAAAGAAAACAGGAGGATTCTTCTTTTTTTAAAAAATATCAGAGCAGAGGAAGCCTAACTATTCCCTTAAACTCAGGTACCAAAACAGAAAACAAAACCAAAAACATCAAAAGCAAAATAATGACCAAAGGAAAATTGTTTGCAAGTCAGATATTAGAAAGCACTAAAGTTTTAGTATACATAAAGAGCTTCTACAGTTAAATAAGAAAAAGATACCAACCCATGAGGAAAAGTGGGCAAAGAATAAGTCCAAAAAGCTCCTAAGAAGGGAAATACAAAGGAGGTTCTTACCTGGGGTTCCTGAAGTATATCTTGGCATATTCTTCCTTGACTGCCTCTAAGCTGTTCGCATTCCCATCATCCAGGTTGAAGGATTCTGTTGGGAATTGAAGGCCAGGGTCACAAAGGGGAAAGCCAGGCCTTCGTGGAGAGTCTCCCCTGCCCCTGAGCCTGCCCTAGTTTAGTGGTAGGGATTGAAGAGCCCAGGTTCACCCCTCTTTCTAGATGTAAGGAAGAGCACTAGACACGGGGGAAGGGCTTCTTGGACTGGCCCATCTCAATCAAGACATCAAAAGTATCCCTGTCAGAGTTCAGCTTCCATCAATTTATTAAATTATATTCCACCAGTAGCCATCTCCCAAAGGGAGTGCAACAGGGGAGCAGGTTCTGACAAACACTCATCCACTTCTCTGGCCTGTCAAGGTGAGATCGGGTAACCTTCAACCACACCCCAATTGGAACTCATCATGCTCATCCAGCCTGATGCTGCTGGCCTGCAGGGACTGATGACAGGCAATGAATCTCACCACGCCCTGGCCCAAGCACAGTGCCTGGCGCACAGTAGGCACTCAGTAACTATTCCATCACTTGGTTTACCCCAATTTCTCTGTTCTCAATAGAAACACCAACCAGCCTTTCCCTGGGAGGGAGATGGGTGTGGTGGGTAGAACCTATTACCTTTCACCTTCAGCAGGTTATCCAGAATTTGTTCCAGCTCCTCAATATGGTTCTTCGCCTTATTCAAAACCTGCCACTGAGGAAGAGACGGACGATGCTGAAAAGCTGGCCTCCCTACTGCAGAGACTGGTTTTGGGGGCACAGGAGCCCCTTTCCCATTCTGAGGCCATATTCCCTCAGCTGCAGTCAGAGTCCTTGAGGTTGTTGACAAAGAAGGCAGTTCTGATGCGCAGAAGGTGTGGCATTTAATTTGCATCATGGAAATGTTCTCACCCAAGTGCCCAAGTATTTGGAAACAATTAAGCTGTGTGCAGCTAACGACTAGGGCTGCCAAAATGTCAAACAGCTACGTACCCTACTTGAAGGCGGGATACATGGTGACTGACAGGCGGTCTGAATGAATATCAGCCTCAGGCTGGCACAAGACCCCGAACTAACTTCTGCTCAGTTGTCACAATGTGCAAGTGGCTGGTTAATATTAAATGTGCTATTCTAACAATATTTTTCATTTGCTAAATGCATACACTACAGTTCATTTAAAAAGTTAAATGCTCTGTCAACTTGAATTCTGAATTTTCTATTCTGCAAGATTAGAATCACAAGCATTTCCTTCCTTCCTTCCTTCCTTCCTTCCTTCCTTCCTTCCTTCCTTCCTTCCTTCCTTCTTTTCTTCCTTCCTTCCTTCCTTCCTTTATGTAATATTACTAAAGTCAAAATCAAAAATGAGAAATGCTAAATATTGTTTTGTTGTGTTTTTTTTTGAGGGCAGTGTCACTGGCCCTCATATGTGGGACCCGAACCGGGGCCGCTGGCTTCCCAAGCCAGCGCTTAACCACCGCGCCACTCAGCCGGCCCTAAATATTGTTTATTATGCTGACCACTAATACCTATCTGGGGTGACATATATTCATCAGGCATGCGTGTATAAGGGGCACAGCTGTGTGCTAAGCCTGGGGACAAAGAGTAAATAAGACAGCCTCTGTCTGCTTTCAGGATGCTGACCTTCTAACAGGGAAGACAAGTATGGAAACAACCATTCTTAACACAAGCTAGAATTCAGTAAGCACTAACAAGGGTTAGAAGCTAAGGGCTGTGGACACTCACAGGAGGAGGGATTGATTCCAGCTGGAGGGACTGAGAAGCCCGTGGAGTCCGGCTGTGAGCAGAGTGAGACAAGCAGCACACATGGGCACAGCTGATCGCTGACCCACCCAGACCCCAGCCCTCGGGTGGCGGGGGGGGGGATGGCGGCTCCAGGCCAGTCCCCATTTGCTCCATAGTCCCTCCATGTGTGGAAACTTTTCCACCCCACACTCAGGTCCCCATACCTTTGAGGTTTTGAGTTCAGACTGGGAGAAGACGATTTCCCTGAGGTTGCTGAAGAGCCCTGCCATGGTGGCTCGGTGGCGGGCCTGGGACAGGCGTCTGCGGGCCACGCGAGGCCCCAGCTCCTGCAGCTGTGCCAGGGGCTGGGATGTCGCTCTGTCACAGGGGTTGCTGTCTTCTCCAGAGGTGGCCATTATAAGCTGCAATGTAATATTATGTTTTCTTTTGTCCCCTAAATAATAAAGATACACTATTAAAGAAAATCAGAAAGGCAAATTGAAACAGGAAGAAAGGGGGTACCACTCCCAAATGAAAGGTCCCCAACCAATGAAGAGCATCAATAACAGATACACAATTAACAAAAGATTACACAAAATCTGTTATTTAAGCTCAGCTCCTAAAAACACAAGCTGCTCACAGTTGACAGGTGAAGGGCTCTGCTGCTTCCCACCAGGAAGTTTCCAGAACATTGCAGGTACTCACCAGACACTTGGTAAGTGACTGCTGTGGCCAAAGAGAGCAAGCCATATACTGAGATCTAGACAGTCTGTTAAAAGCTGAACAGGTAGGTTTCCCAACCTTTGAGATCTTTCCTACCCCAAGCATGCACCCCACTTTGATACGGGTACACAGTGGTTACACAGGGGGATAGATATGAAAAAAAAAATCTAAAGAGTACACCTTGATGGATATATATATATACTCAAAAAGAAGAGAATGCACTCTTCTACCTATGAAAGCAAAAAGTCACATGACAACAGAGAAGTAGAAGTGGGTTTGGGGCCGGCCAAGTGGCGCGGTGGTTAAGAGCTGGCTTGGGAAGCCAGCGACCCCGGTTCGGGTCCCACATATGAGGGCCAGTGACACTGCCCTCAAAAAAAAAAAAAAAATAAATAAATAAAAATAAATCCTCCTATGCTTTGATAAATAAACTCTGCTTTATAAAAAAAAAAAAAAAAAAGAAGTGGGTTTGCCTTGTCTAACTTCTAGTGGGATCTGAAGATGATAGTTCCGTTGTACTTTGTTAATTTCTTTATCTGTATAAAGGAGGTAAAAAAAAGTCTCTAAGTAGATTATAGCTAAAACATTTCCGCCTCTTCAGGGTCATTGTCATGATTCTATGACAATCTGGAGCAAAGCAATACGTGCTCATAGTCTGACAGCAGCAGGGCACAGAGCAAGCAGCAGCTCAGGAAATTGCATCTCAAGGAATTTTGGGGACCAAAGCACCACGGACAAATGTTTACTGGGCACTGTCTCTGTACCAGGCTCATTCATTCTGCAGGAAACCGGGGCCAAAAATAATATTAGGCATTTCAGAACAGCCATAGAGCTGACAAATTTTCCCATTTAAAAATGTCTTACTGCTGGTTCATCAGATCAGCTTGCTAAGCATAACCTTTAATCTAACACAGTTAGAAGACTGCTTCACTGGTGCGTTCTCCTAAAAGGCATTTTTGTGAAGATTCATACTTTTATTAATTCATATTTTTATTAATTCCCATCTATAAAACAAAGCATACTTTCATTGCCAAATACTTTCCCATTAAAACACGGCTTCATACCTGCTTAAAGCTGACATTTTTAAAGCTCCCTAGACTAAATTTTAAAAAAATAATAGGGTTCAGAGAAACTTTCTTTTTTAAGCATACTCCACAAAACTTTCAAGTGTGATTCATTCTCATTAGCAAACCCTAGGCAAACACATACAATACACTGGATGATGTTTTGCAACCCTCAGGCAGCTTGCTTTGGTTCCTCGTGCTTATCCAATCATGTGAAAAAGTCCAAAATTATTCTCAGCAATATGTAGGTTGTCACGATGACATATACAAATGCTCACATTAGTCTGGTTCGGTTGCACCGACTTGAATCAATTCGCATGTACATCAACACCCACATGGCCAAGTGCCTTTTAGTCAGTACTCACACTTAGAGGGATGGTACCGATGCACACATCTCCACTCCTCAGACACGCTGAAGGCCAACTGAAGCCCTGTCAGTCAGCCTGAGTGGGGACCTTGGCTTCTGCCTGGGGCAAAAGACAGACCTAGCACCTCAGCACAGAAGCAGAGGCCAATCACAGTGTGTTACTGGCCCCCATAGCCAATGGGGATGCACGGTAATGGGCCAATGGGCATGTGGACAGTGAAAGAAACAATGTGACTGAGAGACTGAGATGATACAGAAGGGCGAGGAGAGCAGAGGGAGGAGCGAGGCTGACCTTCTCACCTTGCTGGGTGGTTTACTCCTTTTCAAGTGGACCCCAAGAGGGTTAGGGAGGCGACATCTGTGTCACCTCAGTGCCCCACATAGCTTGTATGTGCCCACACATGACTAAATGGATGCCCTCCAATGGGTTCCACTCACTTGCCATTGAGCCCTGGTTTTATCAAACGGGGCTGTGCCACCTTGTAGGGTTACCCTGAGGCTTAGAGGAGACCCTTAAATAAAGGATCTAGGGCACGTTGTTGTTGTTGTTAGCAGAGCCATCCTGCCATCTGTGGGCAGCTCAGCTCAGGCCAGGAATCGAACCGGCGACCCTGTTGCTCAGGGCTCCCACGTGGGAGCTCTTAACCAACTGAGCCACTCAGCCTGGCCCAGAGGGGTGATGTTTTTAATAAGGGAAGAAGAAATAGGAATGAGGAGGAAGAGGGTTTGCTGGAAGAGACCATTAAAAGTTCTGGATAAACGAAGAAAAGAGAAAAAGTGTTCACTCTTTGGGAAAATAGGAAGCAGATATTCTTCCAGTTTAGGAATTTAAAAAAAAATCTCCTCAAATGTAGAATATACTCTTGTGTTTAGGTGTCTTTTTGCTTGAATCCCTGCATCCCTAAATACATCATGACGGCCACAATCCCACTACATTAGTTTTATACTAGGAGTGGCAGCCAGGCTGAGTGCCCCCTTGCTGCTGTCAAGCCCCTTGTCCCTGGGGTATGGATTAGACAGGATGTAGCTGAGGTAGCATGGTCTTAGGGATGCATGCATTTGGATTCTAATCCAGGACCCACCTCGCAGTGAGTGACCTTGAGACCCATAAATGAGCCCAACCTATAGCATGCTAATAGGGTACCTGGCATGCATCCTGAAATTCAACTTTGGATTTTGGTGGAAAGTTAAATTAAATGATGTGTTATGTATAAAGAAACTGTCACCTAAAAAGCGTGCAGTAAGAGTCAGTTCTCCTCTCCCTTATAAGGTAAATGTAAAATGATCATTTCACTCCAAAATTCTGCCCAGGTCAAGGCCCTGTTCCTTTTGGCCCTCAGGCAGGCCTTTGACCAGGGTCTCCAAAGGCCCAGGGAACTGTTTATTCCCTTACACTCCTTGGCTTTTACTCCCCACTCCCAGGTTTCTCTTCTCTGGCCCTGTTCCTTGCCTCCCATCACCAGCCCCAATGCAGCATTGCTGGGACCTCATAGAAATAGAGGGTATTCAGAAGCCGTACCTTCACACCAAGAGGACATACAGAGTTTTAGAAACAGACCTGGCCAGGCTTTCATCTGGTCACCCCATATCCCACCTCTCAACCAGCACACCAAATACACCTGCTTCCCTGGATCCAACTCATTGGGAGGCAGATCTCTACCTAGAGGATATCCAATCCTGGGGTGGGATGTTAATAAGAGGCTTTCTTAACTACAGCAGCCTGATTTCTTTATTTAAAATAAAGAACTTTTGTTTACTTCAGTCAAACTTCTCCACAGCTAGGGGGCAGATGGCTCCTCTCATGAACTTCTTGGGGAACTTGAAACCTCCTGGTGACCTCTCACCAGCTTTGGATACAATCCAAGTTCTCCCTAGCAACAGCTAAACACTCACCATCACCTTTTGACCTGGACCCCTCCCTCCCAATAGAACAGATGCTGAAATACCCACCTCATAGTAACATAGATCCTACTCTGAAATACTCTCCAGCAGTAACATAGATCCTGTCATGAAATACTACCCTCACAGTATCATAGATCCTATTCTGAAATACTCCTCATAATAACATAGATCCTGCCCTGAAATACCTCCTCATAGTATCACAGATCCTGTCCTGGAATACCCCTTATAGTAACAGAGATCCTGCCTTCAAAACCCACCTCATAGTAACAGATATCCTGTCCTGAAATACTCTATATAGTATCATAGATCCTGTCCTAAAATACCACCCAGAGTAGCACAGATCCTACTCTGAAATAACCCCCTCATAGTAACAGATCCTGTCCAGAAATACCCACCTCATAGTAATAAAGATTCTATGCAGAAACACCCCCTCAGAGTAACATAGATACTGCCCTAAAATACCCATCACAGTAACATAGATCCTGCCCTGAAATACCCCCTCATTGTAACAGAGATCCTGCCCTGATATACCGCCTCACAGTAACATAGATCTTGTCTTGAAACACCCCCTCACAGTAACAGAGACCCTGCCCTGAAACATGCCCTCATAGTAACAGAGATCCTGACCTGAAATACCCCCTCACAGTAACAGAGAGCCTGCCCTGAAACACCCCCTCACAGTAACAGAGATCCTGCCCTGAAATACCCCCTCACAGTAACAGAGATCCTGCCCTGAAATACTCCCTCACACAGAGATCCTGTCTTGAAATACCCCCTCATAGTACAGAGATCCTGCCCTGAAATACCCTCTCACAGTAACAGAGATCGTGCCCTGAAACACTCCCTCACAGTTACAGAGATCCTGTCTTGAAATACCCCCTCACAGTAACAGAGACCCTGCCCTGAAATACCCCCTCACAGTAACAGAGATCCTGCCCTGAAATACCCTCTCACAGTTACAGAGATCCTGCCCTGAAATACCCTCTCACAGTAACAGAGACCCTGCCCTGAAATACCCCCTCCTAGTAACAGAGATCCTGCCCTGAAATACCCCCTCACAGTTACAGAGATCCTGCCCTGAAATACCCCCTCACAGTAACAGAGACCCTGCCCTGAAATACCCCCTCACAGTAACAGAGACCCTGCCCTGAAATACCCCCTCACAGTAACAGAGACCCTGCCCTGTAATACCCCCTCACAGTAACAGAGATCCTGCCCTGAAATACCCCCTCACAGTAACAGAGACCCTGCCCTGAAATACCCCCTCACAGTAACAGAGACCCTGCCCTGAAATACCTCCTCACAGTAACAGAGATCCTGCCCTGAAATACCCCCTCACAGTAACAGAGACCCTGCCCTGAAATACCCTCTCACAGTAACAGAGACCCTGCCCTGAAATACCCCCTCACAGTAACAGAGACCCTGCCCTGAAATACCCCCTCACAGTAACAGAGACCCTGCCCTGTAATACCCCCTCACAGTAACAGAGATCCTGCCCTGAAATACCCCCTCACAGTAACAGAGATCCTGCCCTGAAATACCTCCTCACCGTAACAGAGACCCTGCCCTGAAATACCCCCTCCTAGTAACAGAGATCCTGCCCTGAAATACCCCCTCACAGTTACAGAGATCCTGCCCTGAAATACCCTCTCACAGTAACAGAGACCCTGCCCTGAAATACCCCCTCACAGTAACAGAGACCCTGCCCTGAAATACCCCCTCACAGTAACAGAGACCCTGCCCTGTAATACCCCCTCACAGTAACAGAGATTCTGCCCTGAAATACCTCCTCACAGTAACAGAGATCCCTCCTGCATATACCTCCGCAGTAATATGACCATGGGTCAGGCAGGTTCAGTTCTTCTAAATCAAATCATTGGTCAATTCCCTGATTAATTTTCTTTATAAAATTAATTTTAATTACTCAAATAATACACATTCCCCTGCTAAAAATGAAAACATTTTCACCATACCCTGGTCTTCTCTTCACCTTTATAGAACCAACAACTATTATTAGTTTGGTATGAATTCTTCCAGATACTTTGCTAGATACTTACATACACCTACAGGTATATTTCCCTTGTTCCTAGTTTTGTTTTGTTAGTTTTTGGAGGAAAGAAATTCACAAAAGAGTATATCACTCTACTTGTTGTTTTCACTCAACTTGTTGTTTTCACTCAACAGTATGAGCTGGAGATGCAGTTGTATTTGTACATAGAGATCTACATTATTTGTTTCTGCTGCTGCACAATAGTCCATATATTAGACAACTATAAAGGAATGGACAGTTCATTTGAAAATGAAGAAACCTTTGGCAAGGTGTAGTAGTCAGGGTTCTCCAGAGAATCAGAATAATAATAATTAGAAAAAAATATATATATAGAGAGAAACTGGCCCAGCTACTGCAGAAAGTGGAAGCAGGGTTGCACAGGGCAAGGAATTGTTTTTTAGAAAGTGTGCCAACAGAGATGGAACTCCCCAATGCTGCCCTCCACTTGATGTTTGTGAAGGCAGTATTACTTATTAACCTGGGGGACCTGACTTCTTCCAGCAGTGAAAGTGAATGATTTTATAGACTCATAATTGGACAGATTCCTATTGCTGGCAGTATAATGCCATTATGGGCAGTTTACTGCCCTGTGCAAAGGGGGAGTTTTCTGCCTTCTGGCGTGGAAGGCAGAGGTGTGGGAGGGAGGCAGTCTCTCCCTCCAACTTGAGTTACTTCTCAAGGGATATGGTCAAAATGGTGTGAGAGAAGGTGGTTCATTTTCAGCCGTTGGGGTCCATGCTCTTTCAACAGACAGACCAAGGTTCCCAGCAGGTGCCTGATAGCAGCACAAAGCCTGTGGACTGTAGGAGCTGGAGGGATCTCAGGTTCTTCTGACCCAAGGCCTCTATGTTGTTGATGAGAAGCTGGGAGCCACAGAAATGATGCAACGTGATCATCAGAGTTCAGGTGCAAGGTGCTGAATTTGCTTCCAAAAACCACATTGTATAAGCACATGATTGGCAATTCCTAGTTTAGCAACAGTTCATATTTAAAAGTTTGGGGGGTTAGTTGATAAAATCTTCGTGTGAGTTGGCACTAACATATGGTTGTGATGACAAGTGACCATGCTGTTTAAAGATATTCATTAGGGCTGGCCGACTAGTGGCTCAGTTGGTTAAGAGCTTGCTCAAGAGTGCAAGCTCTGAGTAACAGGGTCACTGGTTAGATTCCTGGCCCAAGCTGAGCTGCTGCTGAGCTGCCAACAGGCGGCAAGATGGTTCAGCTAAAAAAAAAAAAAAAAAAAAAAAAAAAAATTCATTATATTCACAAAATAAAATTAATATGTGCTCATAGGTGCTCATAGTAAGGGATTTGAGAAATATTAAAAAGCATAAAGAAAAAGTCAGAAATCACGAACTTCAGTACCTCAACTACCTAAAGCCAATAATTGCAAATATTTTGGGAGTATGTATTCTTCAAAAATACTAAATAAAGCAATCACATTGCATCTCTAGTTCTGTAGCACACTTCTTAAAATTAAGCTTTTGGAGATAATTGTAGATTCACATGCCATTGTAAAAAACAACAGAGAGAGATCGCTTGTACCCTTTACCAAGTTTCCCTCAATGGGAATATCTTGCAAAAAACTAAGTACAATAGCACCATCAGGGTATTGACATTTATAACCCATCGAAATTATTCAGCTTTCCCTGTTTTACTTGGATTCATTTGTGTGTGTGTGTGTGTGTGTGTGTGTGTGTGTGTGTGTGTGCGTGTTTAGTTCTGTATAGTTTTATCACATGTGTAGGTTCATACATCCACAACTACAATCAAGTTGCAGAACAGTTTCATTATCAAAAGGAGCCCTCATTTTGCCCTTTTCTAAACACACCCTTCTCCTGTCATATGCCCCCACCCATCCCTGACCCCTGGCAACCACTAATCTGTTCTCCAAATTCTCTGAATTTTGTCTTTTCAAAAACGTTATATAAATGGAAACATATGTTTTGGCATGTATATAACCTTTGGGATTGGCTTTTTCCACTCAGCTTATTCCTTGAGACCCATCCAGGTTGTGTGTGTATCACTAATTAATTTCTCTGTATTCCATCGTATGGATGTACCACAGTTTGTTTAACTAGAGGAGGGGAGGCCTGTCAGCCCTGTTTATTTCAGCTTCTACCAAAAGGACTTGAAGGACATTTGAGTGGTTTTCAGTTTCTGACTGTTAGAAATAAAGCTGCTATGAACATTTGTGAACAAGTTTTTACGTGAAGATAAGTTTTCATTTCTCTGGGATAAATGCCCATGAGTACAATGACTGAGTTGTACAGTATTGCATGTTTAATTTATAAGAAGCTGTCAGAATTTTTTTCTGGAATGTGAGTCATACATTTTTAACACGTAGTCTGACTATTTCTCTAAGTAATTAAACAGTTTGTAAAAACATGTTTTTTAATGACCACATAATAGTGCATGGGACAGATATAGCATAATTTATTGAAGCTTTTCCCTAATGTTGACCAGTTTGGTTGTTTCAGATTTCTTTCTCCCTGTAGGCATCATTAATAGATTCCCACATGTGGGGTTGATGTCAGCTGGAACTGTTTCTTGCAGTGCCCAGGGGTGAGCAGGTGCTGAAAGACTGATAGATGCTAACTTCACTGTACAGGGTCTCAGGGAGACATGAGGATGCCACTTTTTTCATTGTTCAATGGGAAATACAACAGTCACACAGACAGGAAGTGTTAATGGAAGCACTGGTATAAACGACATCACCTTCCACCTACCCTGGGAGGCTACCATAATCAGAAACTCCCTTTTAGTTGACAAGGAGAAAGACAGCAGGATGCCACAATTCTTCATGTCATCAAGTGCCAGGGAAATCAGATGGTCCCTGGGTGAACTTGGAACCAGGAAAAGGGTGGGGTGTCTCTAATGGCCCAGTTTGGGTGGGCTAGCATGTCCTTTGCACCTTGGGGATGGCCTTGTCATAGGACAGAACACAGGACACATTTTGGCAGAGCTGGGCATGAGGGCTTCGATGGGCTGTACCCATGGTCGCCCTTGATTTCTGTGAGTCTGTGTTTAAAACCTCTTCTGATCGACATAATATTTAATTTGGGAGTTGATGTCCTCAATCAAATCCTGTGAGCCCAGCAGCTTTACTCTCTCTTTCCGCTGACTTTGCATCTTTGGTATCTGATCCATCTTGAGTTGATTTTGCACTTTAACATTTAGTGGAAAATGCGGTTTCTTCATTCCTAAGTTCTTTGAGGATACCTCACCGTAGCTTCTAAGCACTTACAACTTTTCCTGTTATAAGTGACTTTCATTATCACAAATAACTTACAATCTTATAAACAACTCATTCTACATGAATTTTGCCATTTAAAAAAATTATTTCTCTAAGGGAAATTTTAGAAGTGGAATCATTGGGTTCAAGAGTTTGAACATTTTGGGGGTTAGATATTTATAAATTCATCCTTAGAAAAGTAGTTCATGCTGGAGCTTTATGAGAATGTCCATTTCAGGCTGGCTGAGTGGCGCAGTGGTTAAGAGCTGGCTTGGGAAGCCAGTGGCCCAGGTTCGGATCCCACATATGAGGGCCAGTGACACTGCCCTAAAAAAAAAAAAAAAAAGAGAATGCCCATTTAGTTTTATTTTTTGGTGTTATCTTTTCGTGGTTCTCTGATGCAAATCAGAGCCCTTTTGGAGCTAAATTTCCACACAGTTGGAATGCAGGGTCTGGGCAGAGTGACAATAATGACTCTGAACTGTGCGTTGACAAATCTAGAAAGCTGTACCATTAGAAGGGAGATGGGCACAAACACTGACTTTTCCTAATGGGCTATTCACTATGCTAAACGCTTTACATTATCTTATTCAGTTTTCATTACTACTCTGCAAGGTAGACATCATCACTATCTCATAGATGAGGAAAGTAAGGCTCAAAGATGTTGGCTATTTCCCTGCTCACAAAACTATATACACTTTGTAAAAAAATTCAAGCAAAAAGGTGTCACAAATAGAAAGCGAAAGTTCCTTATAATCTCACTTCTGAGAGAAAACAACTGTAAGCGGTTAGTGGATACCCTTCCTTAATTTTAAAATGTACACACAACCACACACTTTTTTTTTTTAAGTAAGAAACTGGGGCCATATTATTCATACTGTCCTGAAACTTGCCTTTTTTTTGTCTTAACAGTGTCTGTCGGTTATCTTGCCGTGTCGTTGATTGATAGACTTATTCATGACAGCAGGGCTTTGGGGGGAGTTAGAACTCTGACGACACAGCTGGTTGTGTGATTCGATGCAAGTCCCTTTACCTCTTGGGACTCCAGTTTCCCCCATTTATAAAACGAGGGGAGGGCACAGAGGATTCCGCGACATAATGCCAATAAGCAGGGCACCTCGGATGACCGCTTCCAGCGCTGCCAAGAAACTCAGGGCAGCAGCCCGTGCGTCTTCGAGTAGCAGCATTTCGGGGAGGGTGAGGATGCCAGGAGTAGCCGGGCTGGGCTGGGGGGCGGGACCAGGGCGGAGCCACAGGCGCGCGGCGCGCAGTGCGTGCACGCGGATAGGCCCGCGCCCGGCCCCGCCCCTCCCAGCCCAGGCCCCGCCCCCTCCCCGCGCCCGCCGCCGCCGACCCTCACGGCGCTGGCGCAGCGATGGCGGAGGCCGTGGAGCGCACGGACGAGCTGGTCCGCGAGTATCTGCTGTTCCGCGGCTTCACCTACACCCTGCGGCAGCTGGACGCCGAGATCAAGGCGGACAAGGAGAAGGGGTTCCGGGTGAGAGGCCGGCGCGGGCAGAGGCGGCCCCGAGGGAGCCCCGAGCAGGCTCCCCCCGCCAGCGCCGCCGTCCGGGGCGGGAGCGGCGCTGTCACCGCGCTGGGGGGGGACCTTGGACTTGACACATGGGGAACTGAGGCCCTGCCGTTGCCCAGCGAGTCAGGAGCATCGCCGGGGCTGCAGCCCGGGCGTCCTCACTCCCGGTCTGGGGCTCCCTCCTGCATCCCAGCCTTCCAGCAGGTGCTGGCCCGTCGCTGGCCAGGATGGAAGTGGGCGTTTTAGGAGCCAAGGCTGGGTAGATGGCTGAGGTTTGGCAACATACGTATTCTATAGTTGGTTTCCCCATGGCATTGGGAGCAAAGGGGTCTGCAGCCCCAAGTGTCAGCTGGGTGCAAGTGTCTGCAGCGTTTGTTTCACATGGCCTTGTCGGGGATGCATGGGCAATTTTGCTTCCGTAGCAGCAGAAGACCTCGATGCACATTTTATTTTATTTTATTTTATTTTTTATTTTTGAGGGCAGTGTCACTGGCCCACACATGTGGGACCCGAACCGGGGCCGCTGGCTTCCCAAACCAGCGCTTAACCAATGCTCCACTCGATGAACATTTTAATACATGACACTCCCCATGCTAAGACCTGATTGCCTGTTGAGAAGTTGGTGGAATTTTTATTTTACGGGTGTGATTTGCGCGTACGTTTGGCTGACTTCGATTGGTGTTGGCAGGTGAATTGAACGAAGCAGTGAGCTGGCAGCACGAGTGCTGCAGGGGAGGTAGACCTGGGTTCTTGTCTTGCCACAGTTCGTAACTACTTAGAGGCAAAAGCCAAGCATTTTCAGCTGTCCAGGTCTCTGTGTCCTGATCGGTAAGACGGGGTTGTTGGATTGATATTAGTATCCAAAATCTTTCCCAGATTGGTTTGGAAAAGTCTGGTATGATTGCTCCTCAGCAGGAGGTGACTTCTTTGGCTGACACTCTCAGCAGTCTGCAAGGGCTTTGGTGGTGCCTGGATGACTTGAGGGGGTCTGTCAGTGCATTTCACTATGAGCCTTGAAATCCTGGAATGGTGGGGCTTATGGAGCTTGTTTTGCTCTTTTTGTTTTTTGAAATCTTAGGCAACTGAGACCAGAGAGTTGAAGTGACATTGCCAAGTTGGTTAAGTAAGTCAGAGACAGATCTAAGACCTGGGCCCAGATCTCCTGCTTCCTGAATGAGTATTTTTACACCTGAAATTTCTAAGCTTGCTAGAGGGTCACTCGACATATCCAACATGAGAAAATAACTTCAAAGCTATTATATTAGAATGTTTTGAAAGTTTCATAGATTACTAAATTAAAAAAAAAATTATAACACCCAGAAGCCACAACAAGAAGAAAAAGCTGTATTAACTCTGTGGAGTGAATTCCCTGTTTCCTTCACCATCTTCTCCAACGCCTCTTTCTCTCACCAGGTGGACAAGATTGTAGACCAGCTGCAGCAGTTAATGCAGGTGTATGACTTGGCTGCCTTGCGGGATTATTGGAGCTACTTGGAGCGCCGGCTCTTTAGCCGCTTGGAGGATATGTATAGACCCACCATCAACAAGCTGAAAACCAGCCTGTTCCGCTTTTATCTCGTCTACACAATCCAGGTGTTTGTCGGTTCAGCGATTTCTGGGTAGAGCAAATTCTTTAACCCAGAAATAGATTTCCTCTTCCTCTTCACCCCTAGGGAGGACTTTCTATGTTACTCTGGGAAAGGGTGGAACAGTCACAGTACAAATAATTTTTGACTGTTTTCCTATTTTTTTTTTTTCCCTTCTCATCTGTGGATCATCTGACTTGCCTTCCTCATTCCTATTTCCCTTCTTGTTTTAAGCACGTAAGCCTGAGTGGTGTTTTAAAGAATTGAAGTAGCTGGGTTAAAGTTTGACTAATAAAGATTATAACTGACCTGGGGGAATAAGGCACTTAGATTACTTGAAAATCAACTAGGAATTAATTTTTTGGGTTGCAAATATCCCCAGGACTTCCGTTTAAACCAGCTTCTTTGAAATCACAAGGAATGTGAGGCAAGACTGACGATTGACTTTATTTTATGGAGTTTGTGGATCATGTTTGGCCACTTACCTAGCAGTCTGATATCCAGAGGCTCTCTGTTGTGCAGTGATGAAGACTCTTACCTCTGGACTTCTGTCTCTTCCCTCTCCCTGCTACCTTCTCTGTGTCTTGGCAGACAAACAGAAATGACAAGGCTCAGGAGTTCTTTGCAAAGCAGGCCTCAGAGCTCCAGAACCAGGCCGAGTGGAAGGATTGGTTTGTCCTGCCCTTCCTGCCATCCCCAGACACCAACCCCACCTTTGCTACCTACTTTTCTCGACAATGGGCCGACACTTTCATTGTGTCCCTACACAACTTCCTGAGTGTCCTGTTTCAGTGCATGCATATCCTTTCAGCTGGGTAGGGCTGTGGGCCCTGTCTCAGGCATCCAGACAGCGTGATCTGGATTGCTGCAATCCTTTCTTCTACAGAATGCCCATGGATCATTGCTATGTGTCATGTGAAGGGGGCTGGACAGATTGTGGTTATTTTTGTCAGCAGGCCAGGGCATCATAAATCTTAGTTCTGACGCTCTGCAGCTGAAGTAATAGCTGAACATGCATGTAGCAGTGGGGTGCTAGGAGCTGAGAGGAGCCCTCAAATAGGGCTGAGGGCCCATCTCAGCAGATACAGGGGTTGGTAGGCGACGGCTGCTGCTTAGTGAAACCAGCCATCCTCGAGGGCACCTTCTCTGTGCCCTCCCACGATATATATCACTTGCCTTTGTTGGGACTTGGTAGGTGAGAACACTTCTTGGGCTGGCACTTCCTCCCTGCATTAGTGTTTGGGTCGCCCTCAGTGTCTGGCAGTGTCCTCAGTGTTCCTCAACTTGCCAGAAAACAGAGCAGCTTTAAGAATATATGCGTGGTGATTTAAGAGGGAAGAGAATGTAAATAATTGACAGCCTACCTTAGTTACTGTTTTGTCCTGGAAAGCCTGAGACCCCAAGGCCCGAACATCACCCCATTGCTCGTGCTCTCTAGGCTGGAATTCTAGGGGAGGAGAAGGGAGTCTGGTTAGAATGGGGCCGCCTGGCCAGTCACTGATAAGGGGAGCGTTGCGGTGGCTCACCCCCCGGGCAGCCGCTTTGGCCTCTGGGAGGAACATCTGGTGGAGGTAGGAAGGGTGGTGCCCTTTTTTGTTGTGGCTGAGTGTGAGTTCTGCTCTTGCCAGCTTTGCCTTTTTCTTGCCCTGCTGCTGCTCTTCATCCTGAGAGCTTTCCGGTGAACCAGCAGGGACCTCAGCCCGGAGATGGTTATGGCTCAACCACATGGGTGGGCCCTCTGGGGAACTTAAAAATGTCACTCCAAGTCTTTTCAGTGCCAGACAGTGCCCTGCAAACTAGGTCACACACATTCGAGCCTCAGTTCCCTCCCCCAGTACTGAGGCCCTGCCTGCTTTGTGCTCCTTATGACAGAAGCTGGGGTGGCTGGGAAAGACAGACACCCTGACCTACATCGGGGATGTTCATGGGGTGATGTGTGGCCGTGCAGTCTGCAGAAAGCTTTTTCCTCAGTTTAAACCTTTGTTAGGGAGAGGTTCAACCCGGGGAGGGGAAGCCGCGAGGCTGATCTCTCTGTCCAGCTGGCAGAGCAGCTGGCAGAATGGCTGCGGAGCCACTGGCCCCACTCTCAGCTGAATGTCGCTGAAGCCTAGACTGGCTGTGAAGCCCACTGGATACAGCTCTTTACTGCTGGTGCTGGGGAGAAAGCGCTGGTTTGGATCCATGTCCTCTCCGGGCTAGCCAGGCAGACTGTCCCATGTTTGTGAGTCTGTGTGAATGAAGTCAGGCCAGGCCTGGCCTCCAGGGAGAGACTTTCCTAAAGCTGTGAAGAGCTCACGGCACTCGTGTTCAGGGGTGGAGCTGCTGCGCCAAGCGTTCGGGAAGGACTCTTCATTGTTTTCCAAGCGGGCTTGTTCTTTAACTCTGTGCACCAGTCCCCGTGATCCTGAACTTCGATGCGGAGTGCCAGAGGACCAACCAGGTTCAAGAAGAGAACGAAGTCCTGCGCCAGAAGGTGGGTTCTGAACACGCCCGCTTCCTGGGAAAGTACTTCCGCTTTCCATTTGTGAAATCAGGTAGTGGCACTGGACAGCTGATTAAATACAGGAAAGCTGGTCTCGGGTGCAAGTGAGTCACCGGAAAGTTGGTGTTTGGGGCTGAGGGGCTGTAGCAGGCTCTGAAAACCAGAGGTGAGGCTCATATTTTAAGGCACATGTATAACATGAGCACCCAGTAAGAGCAATGGACTTTTAAGAGGGAGAAGACGACAAGCATCCATGACCTGGCAACTCACCTGTTTCATATGTCTGTTTTGTATCCCCAGTCCTTTTCCACACATTTCCACATCTCTATTGCTTGTAATGCAGGTATAATTTAGTTGCTCTGCTCAGCTCTGTTTCTCTAGTTTGGTAAAATGGTAGAGTCTGGGGACCCACATTTGTCTTTACATTTTGCCTAGGGAATATTTATGTGTCCTTGAAATTAAGATGTCTTCAGAGAAAGGAAGGTTATAAACTGTTTAGGTTTGGGGGTTTAAGATCCTTGAATTTTGGGTGTGTGTGTGTGTATAATTTTCTTCAGGCTGGTGATGGTCAAAAGTGCTTAACTTGGGCCGGCCGAGTGGCGTGGTGGTTAAGCGCTGGCCTGGGAAGCCAGCGGCCCCAGTTTGGTCCCACATATGAGGGCCAGTGACACTGCCCTCAAAAAAAAAAAAAAATGCTGAACTTCATTTAAAACAATTTTTTCCATGAAAATTCCAAAGTCTGATGTAGTAGATTCCCAAGAGCAAAGCAGGATTGGGTGGAGCTGTTTTTCTCAGTGAATCAGGAGGAAGCAAGTCAAATGATAAAAGGGAAGCGAGTCAAATGATAAAAAGAAAAAAAATTGGTGTTTGTATATCTACACCTCGCTGTAGTCAACTCACAACTGCCACTTGCCCATTTTTCGGATCCATAGTGAGCAGACAGTGAGACTTGTTCCCTGAGGCTGAGGGCCAGTGGCCTTTTGAGCCAGTGAGGTTGGGGGTGTCGGATGTGAGATGTCTGATCTTCCCCGGCGAAGGAAGATGAGGTGAGATCACTGATTAACTCGGCCCCTTCCTGTGTAGCTTTTTGCATTGCAAGCTGAAATCCACCGACTGAAGAAGGAGGAGCAACAGCCAGAAGAGGAACAGGCCTTGGTCCAACACAAGTTGCCTCCTTATGTCTCCAACATGGACCGTCTGGGGGACTCGGAACTGTGAGTGCACGCCTCGCCTGACAGTTGGGAGGGCTGCGCGTCCTCCCCGCTCTGTCCCCTGTGGCCCCCTCACCATGGCCCCCCTGCTCCTAGAGATGCAGAATTGCCAGACAGCCTCCTGGCCCTCAGTGTTCTTGCTTCCTAGCTTTCTGAGCAAGGTCCCCTGGCCTTTGAGGTCCTGTAGGAGCTGCTTCCCACTTCCCAGCCTCTGAGCCTGCCCAGAGGGAGGGGGAACCGCACAGCCCTGCCAGGGGCCTGCACATCCATGTGCACATTTCTGTGCAGCCTGGATACATAAACGCAGCCGCTGTCCGAAAGCTTTGGGAGGTGTGTGTGCAGTCCAAGTACCACCTCACGGTTGAAAAGATTGTGATCCCCAGGTTGGACGGGTGCTCCCCTGTGAGGGTTTGAAGAGGGAGGCAGATTGTGGGAGGGGTATTTGAGTGACCTTAGAAAAACAGCCAGCTAAACAGAAGACCCAGCTGATGATGATAATAGGAGCAGATGAAGAAATGGAGGCACAGAGAGGTGACAGCGTGTGACTGAGTGAGTGGTGAGTCAGGAGGCAAACCCAGACAGATTCAGACCCACACACGGCCAAGTCCCACTCCAGGCGAAACCGCTCTAGTTTCTCTGCTAGTGCCATCTGATGGAAATAAAATGCAAGCCAAAAGGTCATTAAAAATTTTCAGCTATGTTAAAAAGTGAAAAGAAACAGGTGAAGTTAATTTTAATGATATATTTTATTTAACCCAATATATCCTGATCATCATTCCAAACATGTAATGAATATAAACATATTATTTTGAGACACTTGACACTTTTTCATGCTGAGCCTTGAATTCCAGTGTGTATTCCGGCGCACTGTGACTTGGACTGACCACATTTCAGGTGCTCAGCTGCCCAAGTGGCCCGAGGCTATTGGATGCGCGGCCCTGAGCTTTACCGAGCCCTCGAGCCAGATGGGCTGCCCGCTTGGAACAAGGAAGAGAACCGAAAATAATGCCGCCTTCAAGCCCGGGCGTGTGAACCTGGCTAAGGCCCCGGCCTCTGGCGCTGCTCACAGCCTGGCAGCAGCGCTGAGCTTCGGCTTCTCCCGGGTCCCCTCCAGCCCTGTGACCTCGTGTTGTGTCTGCTTGTCCAGAGCCATGGTGTGCAGCCAGAGGAACACTTCCCTCTGCCAGTCACCTCGCGTGGGCTTCCTGTCCTCACTGCTGCCTCAGAGCAAGAAGAGTCCCTCAAGGTTGTCGCCTGCTCAGGGTCCCTCTCAGGCTCAGAGCTCGGCCAAGAAAGAGTCCATCAGCAGTCAGGTAAGCGCCACGCCTCGCCTCTCTAACTCTTGCCTCTGATATCTGACTGTACTTCCGGACCCACTTGTCAAGTGGAGACTTGTTCGTCCTCCCCTGAGGACTGCTTGCTTCGGTATGCTGCTGAGATCCGAAATTCACATCTCATTCCCTGTCTTCCTTCCCTGCCTTCCACCTCGCAGACAAGGGATGGCTCTGCAGGATGAGAATATAAATAAGAGGAGCGTGGAGGAGCTGAGGGAATAGGGGACAAGCCCACGGAACGCATTCTCTACCTGCCCTCCACCCACCCTGCCCTCCGCTGGAACTGTCCGTGCTCCAGGCAGACTGAGACAGATGTGTGTGTGCCAGCCAAGGGCAGTGCCAGGTCTCAGATGCAGGTCTCACCCAGAGGGCGTCTCTCCTCCCTCAGCACGCTGCCACCCTGACCACTGCCTGCGCTCCTGGGCCAGTTCTCGGGGCCCCAGATGCTCGCCGGTGAAGGGGTGGGTGGCAGTGAGAGGTGGTATGCTTTGAACGGTCCCTCCCCTTTTCTCAGGAGGGCTTCTGAGTGTGATTTGGTGACTCAGGCAGTTCTGGAATTTTGAAATTTTGATGATATAAAAATAAGTGTGTAGATGAAGAGCAAAATAGAGTTACTTCTGAATCACTCTCTGTCTTCTACAAGTTGGGATTCACTGATTCTGCAAAGGATTTTCGCTATTTTCTCACTTTTCTAGAAGCTTGCAGAATTTCTTTTATGCCAGTTGATGTCCAACACTGGTGAGGGCCCCACTGAGTAGTTTTCCTCCGGAGACGGCCAGAAGCCATTGCTATCAGAAATGCCTGCCAGAGAGAAAAATTGAACAGACCCACGTTACACTGTATTGCTCTCTCTTAATGTATGAGTCACACATAAAGTAAGTCCTCATAGCGTCTGCCTCCCTCTCCTGCCACTCTGGGCTTGAGAACAGTGGCACCGATGGAGCAGTTTGGGGCTGCTGACTGCATCGGGAAGGCGAGCATCAGCCCCAGACTACACCTTCGGGACGCGGGGGCTCTTAGCACTTGGGCTCAGTATTGTTGAAGTGCTTGCGCTGAGCAGGACCCCAGGTTAAAACAGAGCAGGGGCTTTCAGCTCGGGCTCCTGGCTTATCATCTTTGCTCAGATGGCTAAACGCACTTCCGGTTGCTTGGGATGATCCCAAATAACAGTACTTACTCCCTAGGGAAGAATTGACTGAGCTGATATAAGAGCCCTTGGTATATGCCCGGCAGAGGATAAGACCCAGTACATTTCAGTAGTAGGAGCTGTGTTTGTGAAGGTCCCTGGTCAGTTCTGAGACCCAGGACGCCAGCCGTGCAAAATGACTAATAACCTCAGCGTCCATGAGTCAAAAATCAATCGTGGTTACTCTGACGACTGTTTTTGTGAAATTTAAACCTTAAAATTAGAATTCCAGTTCTGTGGAATGCGGCCCAGTAAGTTTTCCTGTTTGCTTTGAGAGATCTCTTTTACTGTGCAATATTTTATAAGTGTATGGAGGATGCAGGGGAATGTTGGGTCCCTTGGAACGTGCAGGAAATTATGCAATTCAGCTGTATTAATTTAAAATGAAAACACAGAAGCTAGTTTTTTGGGGGAAGCCTTGCTCTTCATGTGTTCCAGCATGGTGTGTCATAGGGTGAGGTTAAAATGGGACGGAATTTTTTGTGACGCTCATGGCAGGAAATGAAGGTAAGAGTGTGCAATTTACAGCAAGCATTCTTTACCTGGCCTCTGCAATACAGTCAAACAAAGCTCGGGTCACCATGTCGCATGTTAACAGAACAAAAGGAGCCCTCTTTCTGTTTCCCAAATGGAGACCACAAATATCTACACTCTGAAAAACCCAGTGGTTGAGTCACTTTTTTTTTCTTTATGAATTAGACTCATTATTGATGCTTCAGTTCCAAAAATAACTAGTATATTTGAGGTTCAAGGGAATCACAGAATTTTAGAATTGTAAGGAAGTTTAAAGGTCATCTGGCCCACCCTCCTATTGAGTGTTCTCTGACTGATTGCCTCCTGTGACCAGGAGCTCACTGCTTGTCAATGTGGGAATGTTGGCCTCTTAGAAAGCTGTTAGTAGAAACCTCTCTAGAAGTTTTATTCACTGATACTAGCTTTGCCTTCTGGAACTACATAGAGTAAGGCTTGTTTTAGGACAACCCTTCCTATCTTTCCCACACAAAGCACTCTCTGTTCATTCTTACCCCTCCACCCCCCTCCCCCCAAATTTCCATCACATCAGCATTTTGTCCCCTTGTCATTGGTTGCTGTAATCGTTGTCATTGCTAAAATATCATAGCATTATAGATGGCAAAATAGATTGTGATATTCTCTCTGTGTTTTCAATCTGAACCTGGAGGCAAAATTAAAATAAATAAATAAAAGACATGAATGGAAGTAGCTATAAAAACAATTGCCCAGCTTTTCTGGGATCTCCATTACAGTAGCCCCAAGGGCACTTCAGCAGCAGGCGCACCCAGCCTTCCCTCCACCTGTAATTTCTCTCCTTCCGCACCCACTCAGTAAACTCCGGGACTGCAAGTGGGAATTAACTGTTATTGTAGAGATAACCTCTAATTGGCTGCAATGGAAAGCGAAGCATCCACAAACTTCTGTATTTGTAGCTCTTATAGTAGCAAATTACCCAGTAGCTGCTGAGACATCAGTGGTAAGAATAGAGCTGCCCTTGGGGCTGTTTCTGTGGGTTTTAGCAGGATGGGGAAAAGGGAGCTATCTTGCTTGCCCTTCATTCTGGAATTTCTGTTACGAGGGCCTGTCTTCTGGGTGGTTTTATTTTGCTTTAGGGGACACCAAATTACTGGAACACTGAATTCCTGCCCCCATTTGGATGACTGCCTGATTCTCCATTCAGGCCACCGACAGTGAATTTATATTCTCTCCAGAGTGAGAACGGAGGAGGTCACATGATAAAATATCGGTTACAACCTCTTTTCTGACCTGTAGGAGACAGGTAGATTATGATAGAATATGACTGGATATCACTTGGACCATTGCAATGTTACCTGAATCCAGTAGTGAAACTTTCTATGAAGTTTGCTCTTAAAATAAAACTTTCAATTACTGGTTATGACACAGTGAAGGTTTATTTTAGTTATGCACATTTGTAGCTAGATATAAGTTTACCTTCGCTTATTTATAAAAGTGTTTTGTGGACAGCTGTGTTTACCAGCGTTTTGCATCCGTATTCCTTTGCTGGAATGTGAAAGTGTGGGGGCCGTTTTGACTATCACTATTTATGGGGATAAGATCAGAAAAAGAGATTTCTAGCCAGATAATCTGGAATGGTGATGAGGTGCCAGCTCCTTTATAAAGGCTCTAGATTGAAAATTTTCTCCCCATGGGGGTGCAGTGGGCATTGCTGAATTACCTTGGTTGACTTTATCACTCTTGTTATGAAAAGGAGCCAGAAAATGCCAGTTTCTTTTCTGTGCAATTCACCTTGCTCAAAGGTCCTTGAGTTTCTAGCAGTTTCTGTTAAGACTTTCTTGTTACCTAGGAATCATTTCCAAATACCTCAATATTTGTTAACATTAGCTGGCTTAGTCATACCTTTGTTCCAAAACAAGAGAGAGTATTGTGTTTCTTTTTCCCTCCCGAGAGGTGATTGTATGTTGCATACGTTTTTGTTTTTTTTTGTATTGCCCACACATATTACTGTTGCTTATAAATGTTTAGAACACTTAGCTAGGGCCTGACTGCCTCATAATCATCCCTTAATAAGCGCTGATCTCCTCCCCAACAATTAAAGTTAATAGTTCAGATTAGGTCGAGGAGATACATGTATACCTACCTCCAGGTGACAGAGATGGCAGGCTGAGGAGTGCGGGCCACTTGTCCCCTCTTGATGGGGTGCTGAGGATGGAATGGAGGAGGTCCAGCCTGCTTATGTTTCCCACCCTTGACTTTGCCCACCCGCTGAGATGGTAGCATGGTAACCACGTGCTCAGCATGGACAGGGAGCACCCTTACCTGCAGCTGCTTGGTTGACAGGCTGCTCCCTGGCTGCTGCTCCCCGCCTGGCCCAGGTGTCATGGCGTGGGCACAGACAGAAGAGACTTTTCACAGGCTGCTGTCTCCTCCTCCAGACCGCTAAGGCAAAGGACCCGGCGGGCGGGCCCAAGGACGGGAAGGGCCTCTTCAGCGGGCTGGCCTCGGGCGAGTCCAGCTGGTCGCAGCACCGGCAGCGGCGCCTGCAGGATCATGGCAAGGAGAGGAAAGAGCTCTTGTCCCTGACTTTGCAGGTAAGGCCTGTCCTCTGCGTCCCACGCAAGGCAAGCACGGGGACACCCACGTGGCTGCTGTGGAGGGCCGCAGGAGACGGCGGGGTGGTTTGGGCCCGCTCTGGGCTTAACTGCTTGCACTGTGGTGGTTTTCTTCATGTTTTGCGTAGCTCTTCGGTGGTCCCTCTTCCTAGGGTAGTATTTTTTCTAAATAGAGGCCGTAAAGTGCCAACCGCAAATGTTCCCGCAAGATGAGTTCTGTGATTAAACTGGTTTGGGACCCCTTGCATACTGCACCCATTCCTTAGCATAACTCTGCCTATTAATATGAGCCTGTCACCATCTCTTTGGTCAGTGGGATAGAGAGACCTGCTGCCCTTGGTTTAACCCAGAATCCCCCAGGCTTGCTTGATCACAGGATCCTTTCCCCCTGCACCCCCTGCGGCCCATCTCCTGGAGCTGCTGCCCTGAGGGCCACATGTCCACACAATGGCATGCTGTGACCCAGGCCCCTGCCATGCTGAGCCCAGGGACTCCCCTCACTGCCAAGTGCATGGGTCAGGGGCTGCCTTTCCTGGTGAGCTGCCTCCACTTCCGTCAAATACTCGGATTGAAGGCAAAAGCCCAAGGGATGTATTGCCTGAGCTTGCCTGTCACCTTGTTGGCCATCTCTCCTAACTGGAGCTATTTGCCCATTTTCAAGGCACTGCTGCTGATTCCCAGCCCTGCACTGGTTCCCGTCTGATGGTAGTGGACCCATAAGGCTCTGATTTTACAGGATTAAAGACGCATCTGAGCTCAGCCACTCCCAGAAGGCACCTTTCTGAGCCTGGAGGGCACTCTTCCAATATTATTTATGTATTTACTGTAGGACTGCCCTTCCTGTGACCCCGAGGAGTGCTTACGGGAGCCTTGGGGTGGTAGAGAGCACCCTGCTGATGGCCCTGGCCTGGATTATGCCTGGGGGAGCAGGTAGTCATGGGTAGGCCAGCACTTTGTGCACAGGAGACCGGGCAGCAGTGGACCCCTTGGGCGGCAGGGTGTGTGGGGTGCCCTCTGCACCTGGCCTTGTGCTGGCTCTGCTGCTGCTGTTGGGCTTCTGTCTTTATGCCCAGCCAGTCGCCTCAGTGTCTTGGTTCCCCCTTCCCGAGGAGGGGCTGGTTGGCATGGTGAGGGGCCAGGCTCACCTCAGACCCACCTGGCTTCACATCCAAGCCCTTCCCTTGCCAGCTCGCGACCTTGGGCAAATTATGTAACTTCTGCTTTCAGTTTTAATTTCCACAGCTATAACACAGGATTAATAATGGGATTGCAGATGGGTTTGGGGAGGATTAAATGAGAGAAGCAGTCCTATTCACACAGTGCCTGACACTCTATCTGATTTTCATTACCATAGGCGTGGCCTGTCAAGGCTGTGTGTGTCCTGAGTCCCATCATCTGTGATCCAGGGTGCCCATGGCCCGTGGCTTTTTCAGCAGGGCTCATGGGAACAGCAAAGTGCCTAGGAAGGGGCTGCCAGTGCAGCAGGTGCCACCTCTCCGGGGTGAGCTGGGGGCTGCTCTCGCAGTTCAGAGCTCTTCCTTCTAGAACCTCCCTCAGTGTGCTTCAGCCTGGTGTCCCAGCTGTCCTGAGGTGTGTCCCCAGATATGGAGAATGGCTGGGCCCAGCACAGACCTGTCACAGCTGACGTACCCCCGCTTTGCTTGGCCCAGGGTGCAGAGAAGAAGCCTGATGCTAATGGCCCAGAGGCAGAGCCCTGCCCAGAGCTCCACGCGGAGGCACTGGAGACACTGATGCGAGCCGCCACAGCAGGCCCGGAGGGTGGAGGGGTCCGCCCCGAGCAGCCGTTCATTGTGCTGGGGCAGGAGGAGTACGGGGAGCACCATTCATCCATCATGCACTGCAGGTGCGTGTGCACCGGGGGGCTAGCACGGGGAGCACTGACTCGCTGGAGGGCTGGTCTCCCGGGGAGCCTGGGTTTGCAGGCAGGGTGTGTGGAAAGTGGGCTGGTCCCCAAAGCACTATGGTCATCCCTCAAGAATCAGGAGGGCTGGACAGCTGCCAAGGGGTGGGGTCCTGCTTGGAGCTACCGTTGGCCCCGTCAGTCTAGCCTCTCTGTCCTTCCAACCATGGCACCTGATGGGTTGTAGGAATAGTTACCTTTTATTTAAACTCTCTAAAGCTCACTCAATTTTCATTTGCTTTATGTTGGTACTTTTAGGTAAATATTTATGATGTACAGGTTTTACTTACTCATGTTAAGAAGAAACCCCATGGAGTGTAATGCTCAAACGGTAGCTGGGTTCCTTGTATTGCCGGCCTGGTGGGCTGTGGAGCCAAGGAGGCTGCGAGTGTCCGAGGTGCCTCTTGCCCATCATCGTTCTATGCCCAGTGCTTACCACAGGGCTCAGCACCTACGAGGTGCTTCCTAAGTCGTCCTTGGACAAAGGAAGGAATGATATTTCTAGAAATAGTCCACACCCATCATTGGAATGTATGCATTTAGGGACTATTTTTTAAAACGGTTGGAAAGTCAGAAAAGCAATCGTCTGAGTGAGCTGGCGAGGATGACGGACTAAGGCAAGGTTGCTGACAGCGCCCCTCTTTTCTTCGTCTCAGAGTGGACTGCTCTGGGAGGAGGGTCGCCAGCTTAGACGTGGACGGGGTCATCAAAGTGTGGTCCTTTAACCCCATCATGCAGACCAAAGCGTCCTCCATTTCCAAGTCGCCGCTGCTCTCTTTAGAGTGGGCCACCAAGCGGGACAGGCTGGTGAGTAACAGCGGGCCTCGTTGCTCGCTCTGCAGTCTATTAAGAACCCCCCAGGGCTCCCCACGCAGCATCTGCCACCACAGGCTGAGCCGAGGCAGCCAAGCCCGACCCCCTCCCGTCCTCCCTCTCTCATGGGGAATTCGGGGACCACACATCCAGGACTGTTTCTGTAGGCTCCTATTTGAGGGCAGTAGGGAGGTTACTGGATTAGCAAGCATTGAAATGAGCCTGCGGGGTGACCCACAGAACACGCCCCAGTCAGTTGGCGGAGGGCTTCCTCCTGTGTGTGGGGTCTGGCTTGCTTTTCCTTGTGCCCCTGGAGAGACCGGCCCACTTCCTGTTCTCCTCCATCAGCTCTTGTCATCTGTCTTCATTTCTAACAACCCCGCAGGCACACTCCGAGCTGCCCCCTCCTACTGCTAACACCCATCCCTGTGTCAGGCCCAGGGGAAGCAGCTGAGGCTGTTGGTGCCGTATTTTCTGATTCCCACGGGAATTCCCTCCAGGAATTGTGCGGTGGTCTTTTTCCTTCTGGACTTTAACATTTGAGATAGGCTTTGTAGTGCAGGAGGTAAAGTTGATTTGTAGTGTTTTCTTCTATTATATTCCTCTTTGAGAAATCGTAACAGGTAGCCTCAGGTGCAAGCCTTGTTTTTTAATAATTTTGACAACCGTAGGCATTACCCTTACGGTATTAGGGTCCCGGCGTATACCCCGCACCAGTGTTCATTCGCCAAGTGAATGCTGAGGTGGTAAATATAGGTAGTATTCCTGGGGGATACCCTCAGACCTGGTTCCGATGTTTTCTCCTGGCAGTACTTATTATTATCTTTGAAGCTTTTCACAAAATAAATCACAAGATCCTGAAGGCAAGGATAGTTTCTTCTTTTTTCTTTTTCTGGAGGTCTTTACAGGCCTGGAGCCAGAGCTGTCCCCAGAACACGCAAAGGGGGCAGTCACCAGGCCCCGTGACCAGCTGGGGCCGGGACCCAAGGAGGTGGCGGTGGGTAAATCAGGAGCAAGAAGCAAGGGTTGAGACAGCTGGGATTTAAAACTGACAGAACAGGAGGGAAGAACCGAGGGTCTCATTGAATCAGCCAGAACATTTCCAGGTGTTTCTCAGGTGACACCTCTCGCCCGTCCACCGATTCCATTTGTGGTTTTACTTTTGTTCCAGGTCAGCTCTGATGTCTTTATTGGATTTTTAAATGAGATCCATTTTAGCCAGATTTTCCCTGAACTACCTGGATTGGTGGAGGGGGCCTCACCCCTGCAGCCTCCCCAGACCCATACCTCACAGGAGTGGGCCCAGCCTGCCTGACCCCACACTGTTCTTTGCACCTCCCTCCCCTTCTCATTCCAGCTCTTACTGGGCAGTGGTGTGGGAACAGTGCGCCTTTATGACACGGAAGCCAAAAAGAATCTCTGTGAAATCAACATCAACGATGACATGCCCAGGTGAGCTGGAGGCCACGCCCCTTGCTGTGCTCTGTGGGCGGAGTCCTTTGCTCAGCCCATGGCCCCCGTCTCTAGGGCCTCGCTCGTCCTGCCTCTGTGGGCGGGTGGAGTGCTGATCCGGCCCCGTGTGTGTTGCAGGATCCTGTCTCTCGCCTGCAGCCCCAATGGGGCCTCTTTCGTCTGTTCGGCTGCAGCACCAAGCCTCCCGTCCCAGGTGGACTTCTCGGCGCCAGACATCGGCAGCAAGGGCACTAACCAGGTTCCCGGCAAGCTGCTACTGTGGGACACGAAAACCATGAAGCAGCAGGTTGGGGCCTGCCCCAGGGGTGTCCCTGGGCCTGTCACACAGCCTACGCTCCCCTCCATTTCTCAGCCTCTCTCCTCCCTTTGCTTTGGTCTCCGCAGATTTTTATTTGAGAGGAAATTTCAAAGTTTAAGTATCAAAAAGTACTAATACTTCAATTGGGTAGATAGCTAGCAGCTTAGGTCATTCAGAATTGTTCCACAAGTTTAGAAGTCACACACAGCCTACTAGGTAGAGGGCTCTTGTAGCTTATTTTTAAATTTTTTAAATTAAATTTTTTTTTTTTTTTAACATTTAAAGACTTTTTTTGGGAGCCGTTTTAGGTTCACAGCAAAACTGAGGGGAAGGTCCAGATTTTTCCCATATCCCCCTATACGCCTACTCCCACACAGGCATAGCACCCCCATCAGAATCCCCCACCAGAGCAGTCCATTTGTTACAGTGGATGAACCTACACGGACACATCATTGTCACCTGAAGTCCATAGCTTCCATTAGGGTTCAGCCTTAGCGTTGTCCATTCCGTGGGTTTGGACAAGTGCAGAGTGACACGTATCCTGCATTATGGAATCAGACAGGGTGTTTTCAGTGCCCTAAACATCCTCTGTGTTCCACCTGCTCGCCTGCCCGCCCTCAGCCCCGGGCAACTGCAGGTCTTTGTACTGCCTCCACAGTTTTGCTTTTTCCAGAATGTCATAAAGTTGAAATCATACAGCCTTTTCAGATTGGCTTCTTTCACTTAGTATAATGCATTCAAGTGGTTTATTTTTTAGGAGACTACTGGAGTCTCCTTCTGCTTCCCTGTTAATTTAGAATTGCCTAAAAATTAGAGCAGCAGCTAGAGGTAGTGAGGACACATACATATTCTTAAAAGTGATAGCCATGTGAAAGCCGATGACTCCCTGAGGAATCAGGAACTGGGGACCCATTCCCAGCCAGAGCAGAAATAGATGCTTGCAGCTATGGCCCTACGCCCTGGGGAGATTAAATGATGTTGAAACTCACCTGTTGGAAGGGCAGTGATGTTTCTCACTAAAATTAGCTTTGGTGCTCGAAAGTGGTGTGGCCGGTATGTTGAGCAGATTGTTTCCTGATGTTCCTGAATGCTTGCAGGGTCCCTGTCTTACCTGTGGGCTGTGTTCCAGGTGGTCATTTTGCATCTGCCTGTAGAAGTGGTGTTTCTTAGAAGTGGTGTTTATTCCCGTTTGGAAGTCGCACAGGTGTCTCACGCCTATCGGGGCCACACCTGAATCCTTGACCACCACGCCCTGCCACGAATGTGTCTCCCCTGAGGAACTGGGTGCCTTCTTGGGCCCGTCCTTCTTCCTTACCCTACACAATCAATCCATGAGCAAACATTGTCCGTTCCACTTCCGAAACGTGTTTCCAGTCTGACCACTTCTCCACGTTTCCAGGGGCACACTGAGCCCCGCTCTGTAATGTCCACGAGCTGGGCAGCTGCAGGACCTCTCCTGTGGGCCCACCTGCCCGCCGCCCTCCCCAGCGCCACCCAGGGGGCAGGCAGACACTGTAGCACCCACACTCCTTCCTGCTCTTCCAGGATTCCCATCCACATTCCCAAGAGGCCCGACGTGTTCCGCCCTCCCCGCTGCCCCAGACCCCTGGCACTTCCTGGCCTTCCTGCGTGCCGTCCCCTCTCTAGAAGGTTCTGCTCGCACTCTGCCTGGCAAACATCTGTCTCCAGCATCTCTGAGATGCTTTTTTTATACAGCCCAGCATAATTGGGTCCTTCTTAATGTTTTTTTTTTTTTTTTAAGAGGGCAGTGTCACTGGCCCTCATGTGTGGGATCTGAACCGGGGCCGCTGGTGTCCCAAGCCAGCGCTTAACCACCGCGCCACTCGGCTGGCCCCCTTAATCTTTTTATTTCCTCTAAGGCAGTTACCGTGATTTGTGATTTTATGTTTATTTAAAAAATTTTAAGTAAATATTGAATACATAAAAGAATATTGAGATAATAGGTATATGGTATAATGAGAAGAAAAGCCATAAAATAAGCACCTATATACCCTTATAGTTTGTTTGTTTATTTTTTTATACCCTCACAGTTTGTTGGTTTGTTTTTATACCATTGCAGTTTGAACATGGAACATTACCAGTGCTTTTTATGCTCTTTTGCGCCCTTCCCGAGTCTCAGCCTCCTCCCCACTTTAGATGAATTTGCCTTGAATTTTGGTTTATTATTCTCTTACATTTTAAAATGCATGTATTTTCTTTGTCCAGCTCCAGTTCTCCCTGGACCCAGGACCCATTGCCATCAATTGCACAGCCTTCAATCACAACGGGAACTTGCTGGTCACAGGGGCTGCGGACGGGGTCATCCGGCTGTTCGGTAAGCATATGGCCCATGGCAGGCCTAGGTCCCTCCTGAAATGTCCCAGCGAAGACAGCTAGATTTTTGCCGGCTGGACTAGAGGCAAAATCCTAATTCAGGACTCTTAACAGAGCTTCGCTTTGGTCGGAGTCTGCTGTTTCCAAACCCCTGGAATCACCTTGCACATGATCAGTGTTGATGGGCATGAGAGGGAGGGTGGAGCTTAGCACTTGCTTCCATCTTGAGCGGTTCCATCTGAGTCCTCAGCCTGGGTGAGCTCCAAGAGGGATGCCATCCTGTTTGCTTGGTGCGGCTGGTTCATTCTCCTCGTGAGAACGTTAGAACAGCGTGCCGTTTAAAGATTCCCATGCCAGGCCCGTCCCAGGGCACCCTGGGATGTTTCTGGGGACTTGATCTTCAGCAGATCCCCCTGGCGGGAAGTTACAGAGGCTCCTAGGAAGACTCGTGGACTCCCTGGGGCCCGGGCGGGAATCTTAGCAGCATCTCGTTGCCTCAGACATGCAGCAGCATGAGTGCGCGATGAGCTGGAAGGCCCACTGCGGGGAGGTCTGCTCCGTGGAGTTCAGCTACGACGAGAACGCGGTGTACAGCATCGGCGAGGACGGGAAGGTAGGCGGGCGGGACATAGGTCAGGAGCGCCCCTCCTCTGGCCTAGGCCTCTGAGGCCAGGTTTACATCCTGACCATGCCATCTCCCGGCTCTGTCACCTTGGGCCTCTCCCCGCCTCCGTTTCCTCATCTGTAAAATAGGGTTAATAATAGTAACCAATCTCAGGGTCTTGGTGAGGTTTAAATGAGTTCAGTGGGAGCTGGCCATTCTTATGAAAGGGGAGAACCTGAATTCTTCCTGCTTGTTGCAGCGAAAGTGACTCGTCCTGCTGTGCATGGAGCAGTGGGGTCTGG
Organism: Aselliscus stoliczkanus; assembly: GCA_033961575.1. NCBI lineage: Eukaryota > Metazoa > Chordata > Mammalia > Chiroptera > Hipposideridae > Aselliscus > Aselliscus stoliczkanus. The sequence goes on along the minus strand of CM066740.1, from coordinate 80,468,939 downwards.
GTTCGGGGCTGGGATGTGCGTTGGTAAGCTTGGGCGTTGGGTGGTCACAGCATGGATGTGTGGAGTTTGCCGGGTGGGGGCTGGGGGCAGCTTCCCAGAGGCAGTGCGCTAGTGCCCCAGGTAGCTTCTCTGGAAGGATCTTTGGAAAGGGAGCTGGGGGTGGGGTAGGCACAGTTGGGAGAAAGACTTGCTTTTCCTGTACACCCTCCTGTACCTTTTGGATTTTACACTATTTACCTGTATTGTCCATTTGACAACACTAATTCCAAAATAGATTGTTCATTTGAAAACTATGGGAAGGGACTTTTGAATTCAAGCCTGACTTCCTGTTTATTTGGGTAGGATACTCATGACGAGGTAATGACACTTAAGTCACCTGCCCCGGGGTAGGCTATAGGCCTGTATACACTATAGTACGTGAAGCTACGTATATAACCGCATTGCGTGTGTTCAATTGATTGTACTGCTGAGAAACTGGAAGTATATTTGGAATTTTTCCTTTCTACTTTTCTCCTAGTTGGGTTCTAACTCTAATAATAATAATAATAATAAAACCCTAATAATAATAATAATAACAACAACAACAAAAACAGTCGCTTGAAGTGTTCCCCCGCCCCAGAGATAGGAATCTATGCAAAGGCAGCTGTGCAGCCTTTTCCTCTCCTGGGGTCAGGCCAGAGAGAAAGTTTAGACTTTGATGTGAGGTTGCTGACTCTTTTTCTAGAATTTCTTCCCTAAAAAGAATGCGTAAGTGGTGTTGGGAAGAGATGGGACTGGGGGTCATCCCATTACCTTTCGTGGTGGCCTGTGGACCCATCACCCTGCTCCTACTCACAGGCCAGCGCTGTTGAGAGAACACTCTGGTTGTGCTTTGTGATTGCAGTTCATCCAGTGGAACATCCACAAGTGTGGCCTGAAGGTGTCTGAGTACGGCCTCCCCGCAGATGCCACGGGGCCCTTCGTGCTGTCCGGTTACAGTGGCTACAAGCAAGTTCAAGTTCCCCGGGGCCGGCTCTTTGCTTTTGACTCAGAGGGAAATTACATGCTCACATGTTCTGCCACGGGGGGCGTTATCTACAAGGTACCTGGGGCAGTCGTGGTGGGCAGGGAACTTCCTCCTTGGAGGGCTGGGCCCAATTGGTCGTGGGCTTTGGTCCCTGTCCCCATCTGCATGGCCGTGCAGAAGCCTGGAGCCCCTGGGTGCAGCCCGGGCAGGGGGCTGCTTCTCAGCTCAGGAAGAGCAGGCAGGAGTGGAGGCAGAGCATGACACCCCGTCCTCCATTCGCTGTCCTTTGAAAAGACTCTGCCCATTTTCTGTCTCTGTTCCTTGGCAATTATACCTATTTATAGAAATAGGGAGAAGGACTGGGAAGTGTGTAGGTGTGGGGGAACATGCCCCCAAAAGATAAACGCTTATGTGGTCTGAATTGCTCTAATCTGGTACAGATTTATTATTGGCAGTTCTATGGGTCAAGGACATGACAACCCATGGGGGTGGGATTTGTCAAACCATGATGTAAGCTGCCCACTTTGTTTTGTCCCTCAGTTTATCTGTTTGTTTTAATTCTCATGTCAGAGCTTCTCTGGCTCACATCCCTTTTTTGTTTACTTGTATGAAATTATAAACGTCTGCTATTTTACTAATAGTATCGAATAGACCAGGGGCGAGGATTTGTGTTGTAGGCAAAGCGTGTATTTCTGGTACCACGTGAATTCTGTGCTTAGGCGCAGTGTTCACTCTTTCCCGATGGTGGTGCGTTAGTCTTTAGGAATAAAGAGCGTTCTCTGCCTGGGGAGCTCTCTGCGCTCTTGCTGGTGGCTCATCTGGCAGCAGATGGCACGTGATTTGGAGTTCACAGAGAACCCAGAAAGCGAGATCCTGCTTTCCTGGCGCTCACACTCAGAGATGCGAGCACCAGCAGCGGGGCAGTGCCGTGTTAAGGTTCTGGGTGAAGGAGGGGGGGTCCTCAGGGAAGACCTCTGGGGGGCCTTGTGGATCTGAGGCCTCTGAAGGAGGAGCAGGCAGGCAGGCCTTGGTTGGGTGTGGGGGAAGGGGGGTGTGGGGGTGGGAAGGAAGGAATCTTCTATACTGTTGACCCCAGATGGTGGCCCCAGGGGGTTACCTACAGTAGGCTGCTCCTTTCCGCAGATTATGATGCTTTGGGTGGCTGTCCCCTGGCCTTAAAAATCAGCTCCATTAATTTCTCGTAATTGCTACTGGGACATAGTGTAAAGAGCTTTCTGTTTACAAGCCTGATTTTATTATTTAAAAGTTGAGGTTCAGGCAGGCTATACTTTGCTCTCTGTGATTTTATGTGTTGTGTGTATGTATATGTATTTTATTTTTAATCATGCAGCCTTTGTCGTTTGTCATGTGTCTTGATCAGTTTATATGATTTGCAGTCGGATTTGCTCTATAACCGATTTAGGGGTTGAAAGATTTTCCTCTGTATAATTTTTGAAATGCCAGTAATGGGGTCTAATTACTTAATGGACTGTAATGAACTTCAGATCCCATTTTTACAACCTGTAAACAATTTATGATTTTTAAAGATGTTTTCCCCACAAAGGCACCCTGGGGCCTCTTGCTCATGGGGTTATCTGTGGCCGGGTGGATCATTATTCAGTCTGCTCCTGGTTTCCCTTTCCTCGTTACCGCCCAGCCCCGCACACCTGCGTCAGTCCCGGCTCGCAGGTGCTGATGTGAGAGAGGACAGCCATGCTTGTACATCAATCGAGGGCCTGCCGGTTGGTGCCAGCATGTTCTGGGTGCTGCAGGGTGGCCACGCTGCAGGAGTTGGCCAAGATCCTGCCTTCCTGCAGCTGGCATCCCCTGGCGATGGGGCGGGGGGTGGGCAAGCCTAGAACAAAGAATCAGATATGTGATCTACTGCCCGGGAGTGGTGATGACGCTGGAAGGCAGCAGTGGGCAGTGAGGGGACACAGGGCCACAGCAAGTTAAAGGCAGCAGAGAAAAATTCTCTTTTAGGAGCCTTTCAGGGACTTGTTTTCCTTCCACTTAAGGTGAAGGTGTAACTGTAGTTGGGAGAGTGAAGGCATTTCCTGGTCCAGGAAATTAACCTGAGGCTTTCTGGAAAGGTGGGCATGTGTGCCTGGGCACATCCTCAGGTGGGGGTGGCAGCCCCAGGCTCCAGGCGGTCTGATGGATAAAGCAGCTGTGTTTGTGAACAGTGCCTGCTCACGCCGCCTCCTCCTCCCTCCTGTCCTCTTGCAGCTGGGCAGGGATGAGAAGGTTCTGGAGAGCTGCTTGAGCCTGGGCGGCCACCGAGCTCCTGTGGTCACCGTGGACTGGAGCACAGCCATGGACTGCGGTACCTGCCTCACGGCCTCCATGGATGGCAAGATCAAGCTGACCACCCTCCTGGCCCATAAAGCCTGACGGGACCCGCCCCGAGAGACATCCTGCAAGCAGTATTATCCTGGGGGTGCTGGGAGAGACGAGACAGGAAGGCAGCACTCGCCACTGCCAGCTCCCTCCAGTGCGGGGAGTCTTCAGGGGAAGGCTGTTTGGGGACCTGGGGCTCGGGTGGCTGCAGTGACAGGAGCGGGCGCCACGTGGGGTCGAGCCTTGGGCTGTGCCAGCTGCGCGCTGCGGACAGCTCAGGAAGCAGGAGCATTGTGGGGCTGCCCTGTTGGCCCAGGAGAGATTGACAGTATTTTGTATATATTCGCTCAGTTTTTTGTTTTTTTAAAGAATGCCCTTGTGGTTCCCTGGTGTCTCTTTCTGGAATGTGTGTGTGCAGCCAAGCGTCTCCCTCCACCGTTTGCCCTGTGACGGGCAGCCCCGGTCCCCCACCAGCCCTCACCCCGCCGGAGGTTTGCTTGTTGCTTCTTCGCGGAGAAGGAGGACGTCCTCTCTCCTTCGGTTCCACGGGCTAAGGTTTGTGCTGTTCCTGTTTCTTCAGGCTCCAGCCTAGGAGGCGCTTCCCTGAGAGTGGGTGGCGCTTCTCCGGATCAGGGCCGGGTCCCAGGCTCCTACTCCTGGCCGCCCCTCTCCATCCCGTGGCCGTGGGTTCCCAGCACCTCTGTGCTTGGTCCTTCTCCCAGTCTTTCCACTTCACATCCTTGAGGTTGCCCGGCCGCGGCCGCCAGCGCCCTCTGCTGGTCAATGGCTAAAGGCCCGGAGCAAGTCGGCCAAGTGCTGGGGCTGGAACTTGGGGCTCAGGCCATCCCCACTGGATCCACAGCCCTGACTGGGGTGGAACCCTGAAGAGTCAGATGCTCCCAAGGGGTGAGCAGGAATGGGAGAAGGCTCCCCTTTTCCCACTTGCATTTCCATCTGGGGCAAGGAGGCACAGTCTCTGCCATTAAGCCTCATGGTGGGATTTCAGGCCGGGGCCTCAGGCTGCCTTGTTGTCAAGCTGCTCGGAATAGTGTAGAGCCTCTTGGGGCTCCAGCCCAGTCCTGATGTAGGCCTGGAGTGGGGTACTCCCGGGCACCTACTTTTGGAAAATCATGAAGAAATTGGTACTAAACCCTTGGCTCTGTTCTGCTGGGAATTGGGGGTGGGGGCAGGGAAGAAGGGAGGTATTTATGTGGCTCAATTATGAACAAACCCCAGAGACTTCGTCATAAGTAGTTACACATTTTTACCCTGGTAATTCTCTGTTCAAATGGAGAAAACCAAGACTTTTCCATTTATAATTTTTTCTACCTTCTGCATGGAAACAGCAACCTTATTTATATCCCCCAGCAATTCTATAGGACATTTAAAAAGTGGTCATGTGTTTCATTGGACTGAGAGAAGTCACTGTTTAACTTTTCTTCAAAGTTCTGTCTCAGTTTCTGTCTTATTACCCATTTTCTTTTCTCAATATGGCCTCCATGGCAACTGAACTGGTTTGAAAGATTGTGGAGAAGCAAAGAACACTTGCTAAGCTGTCTCTTCTCTCATGTCCTCTGTGCCACAGGCTGGACACCCAACTCCTTGTTTTGAGCTTGGCTTACAGCTGGATGTGACCCACGCTCCACCAGGAGCAATTGTGGGGGCGTCCACAACACCACCTAAAACACAAAACCAAACCACACTACTGCCTAAAACTCCAAACCCAAACCCCATTAGCCTCTGACCTTTCGGAATTAACACATACAGTATTATATGTGCTGCCCCCTCCTGGCCTGTTGCTCCCCGACCCTCACTTCATCCTGAGTGCTCGTCAGCATGGTGGCCCTCATCCTGGTGGCCCTCGCAGTCCCACCCACACCCCTTCAGGACGAACTCTCATCCTCCAAGAAAAGAATGTCAAAATTTAGACCTATCTCTCGTTCACAATACCTGCTCAGCATCTATCCAAGATCCCAGCAAGCCTCCCATTTTCTTGGATGAGGGCAGCATAGAAGAAACCATCAATTAGTCCAGCCTCAGGCCCCCAAACCTGCATGCCCGGCCCCGGTGTGGGCCCTGATGCTGCTGGTGAGAGAGCCTCATGGTGCATTTTCCTCACTGTCCTGGGCCTGCTGCTCTCAGGCCGTATGTCCCCTGAGTGCAGCATTGAAAACACTTCAGGGGGCCCATCCAACCCATTCAAACCCCATAGCTCAGGTCTATCCCCACTTGGGCTTCTTGCCTTTCAAACAGACAGCGTTTTGTGCAGACACATAAGTTTCCTGCTCCTCAGACCTCATTTTTCAGCTGGCTGTGGGAAGAGGTTTTAAGGAAACAAATATGGAGGGAGTAGTTGTAATAGCAAGCATCCTCTGTTCCTTTATTCACAAAACAAAACAATGTATGCCTACTATTTAGAGTTGGGCTTGTCCTGTCTCACAATTTGTGAGAGATGAAGATCCTAGAGGTCAGTGGTTGTAGTACCTTCCTTGGACCGGAGGCAAAGCACATCCTGCCCAGGTTTAAGCACTGCCCAGGTTTAACCTGCAGCTAAAGGACCGCGGCGCTGACCAGGTTGATTTTGTGACTGGCAACCACTGAGTTACCTCCTTTAGCCTTGATTGATTTAAACTTGCCCAGCCCAGCCTGCTTCCCGAGGATTGAGGATAAGTATTCAAGAAGCGAGAGGAGCGTGCTTTGGAGAAACCAAGGGCACCGCACGGGTGGGAGGGAGAGCTGGCTTCGGAGGAGCCGGGCCTCCGAACTTGGGATCCAGCTGCCCTATCGCACTTCTAGTAAGTGGCGAGTAATCATTCTGTTATTAGTTAACTTTTCGTAAGTCACATTTCAAATGGCCGTCTTGACAATTTCACATTTTGAGGGCAGACTCTCCGTTCTGATCATCCCATCCTTTTGCCTCCACATGCGTTAGCGAAAGGTTCACCTGCGACTGTTTGTGCATGTGTGTTTTTAGTGTGTGGCCTGGGGGTTCTTTGCTGGCCTCTGTGAGGTGACGAAGTTAGATGCTAACTCACATGTAAACTGTGCTCAGCGTCAGGCCAAAAGCAGAGCAGCGATGACACCTGGGCGGCTTGGTGGGGCCACCCTGTCCGCAGAGGGAACGCCTTGGCCGCCAATTTGAAGGCAATATTAGTAACACCTGCTTTCAGGTAACAACTGTAAACTGGCTTTAATTTCTCTTCCTGTGTTCTAGGGGCTCGCCTTGAGTCCCCCCACCCTGGGGTGTACGTCCCTAGCAGGGAGTGTTGCCCTTGGGCAGCTGCGTGAATCCTGAGCTTTCAAAAATGGAGACTCCGAGTCTCCTCCCCTCCGCTTAATTTCTGACTCAGGGGGCCCAGGAATCCACACTTTTCATGAAGACCCACCAGCAAGCCTCAAATGGAGCCACATTTGGGGACTGTTCCCAGTAAAAAATATTCTGTGAAATAAAAATTTTTTCATGACACTTGTTAAAAGAATGGTAAGGCACACTTGATTCTACAGTGGGGCTGCTAACAGTGGGGTTTTGCAGTGGGGGAGAGACTGGGCTCAACTCCTCATACAACAAAGAAAAGTGGGAACTGATAGCCAAGGAGCAGGTTGGGGAGTCAGTGGGTGGAAGATTATTAAGAGGTAACATCAGGAATTCTGGCTAACAGGGGTCTTGCTGAAGGCAACGTGGGTGATCAGACAGCACCTGGGGTGGGGGGTGGGGGGCGGGTCGTGGAAGGCGAGGAACCCCATCAGGTTGGAGGGCGGGGGACGCTGGCTAAACCAGCGTAGCAGGGTTCTTGCTAAAATGGAACCACCTGGAGCTGCACACAGACGCCCCAAAAGTCAGGGGCTAGTGGAGAAGCGAGAGCAGAGGCGCCTGGAGAGTTGGGTCCAGGAGAGGCTCGGTCAGGACCCAGGACAGCGGGGCCGGCTTCGGGCCTCGGCCGGCCGGGGGTGCGCACTCCGCGAGCTGCCTGAAGGGGGCGCGCCCGGGCCCCGCCTGAGCCGGCGGCTGGGAGCCGGAAGTGCGGAGACAGCGCTGCAGGACGAGCCGGGCTGGGAGCCGGAAGTGCGGAGACGGCGCTGGAGGACGAGCCGGGGAGACGCTGGAGCCGGGTCCGTGCGAGCTGCGCTGGGGGCCGGGGCCGCGGAGCTCCACCGCCCGCCCGTATCCGCCTGCCGGGCCCGCCCCGGAAGCCAGGCGGGCGGCGCGAGCCCGGAGCGCTCGGGAGGGCGGTGCAGTTGCCCCGACGCAGCAGCCGGGCGCGCGCGGGGTCACGTCACGTGCGTGCGGGGCCTGTCCGCGTTTTCCCAGCTTGCCCCGCGCGGCCTGCAGGACCCGGTGCGTGACCTCGTGCAAACGGCCGCCTCTCAGTGCCCGTCTGCACACTGGGCTTAGCGAAATCTTCCCCAGGGGCAGAGAAGTGCGTGCAGCGACAGCTGCGCGGGGCCCAGCGTGAGCGGCGCTCACTGGTGTGGGAATGCGTCGCATCATTGCCTGAAATTTGTCAGGCGAAGATGAGTGCCTCGGCCCAGGTCTGTCCCCTCTGGCCGGACACGTTAGGAGGATGCGCGGTTAATTCTTTTTCATAAGCTGCAGACAGCCACTCTAGATGAGCAATCAAGGATCTAGCCCTGGTTCAGAGGGGAATGGGCTCTTCTCGGCTGACGCCCCTGTCCCAGGTCAGCCTCCGCTGCAGGGAAATGCCTCCCTAAGCGGCTCCGAGCTAAAGGGGAAGGAGGAGCCCTGCACCTGGGAGCCACGGGACGGGAGGCGTGGAAAGCAGAGGGGCCAAGGGAAACGAGAGGCTGCCTGGGTCCTGACGGATCCCGCACTTCAGGGAGCTGGTTAAAATCGGACCGCTCAGAAAAAGAAAAAAAAAAAAAACACAAGAAAAACCCTTACACTTAGGGCCGGCCGAGTGGCTCAGTGGGTGAAGAGCTCGCTCAGGAGTGCGAGCTGAGCTCTGAGCAACAGCAGTTCGATGCCCAGCCCCAGCTGAGCTGCCAACAGGTGGCAGATGGCTCAGCTAAAAAAAAAAAAAACAAAAAACAAAACAGTGGCAGGATGGCTCCACTGAAGAAAAAAAAAACCAAGAAAATCTGACAGGTCAGAAGTGTCTTGATTGAGGGGAGCGGGTGTTGGCCAGTGAAACCTTGTTGTAAATTAAAATGGCCTCGGGGTTTCTTGTAACCACACCAACACAGAGAGAATGCGCAGTCTGGAGAGAGATCATTGAGAGAGAGACTTGAGGGTCGGACAGGCTGGGCGCCCTGGGCACAGAGCTTCTCGGTGGCACAAAGGGGAGGGTGTGCCTCCTTGCTTCCTTTCTCCCAGGAGCGCGCTCATCCCTCTTCTGTGTTGAATGGCTTCGTGCAGAGGCTACAGGAGGCATTTCTTTGGGGCCTGGCTGCCCGTGTGGGGCCCAGGGACCTGTTGCGGGTCAGGGGGCTGCTTCTCCCTGAGTCCATCAGCTTACCGCCACCACACCTCCGTGATGCCCTGCGAATGGCCCCATCTGAGTCTCCTGTGCCCTGCTCACCACCCCGTCACCTCTGACCTGCCCCGACCAGGACCTGTGGCTGATGACTAGCTTAGAAATTCACTGCACTTTGTTCTTCCTTTAGGACGTAAAGCTTGACTCCCAGGGGGGACTGACGGACCTACAGCGCCTGGTGCGATTCGCTGCCTTGATTTAGAAAAGCAAGCCAGGAAGCGTGGGCCCTGACTCCTCTTCATCAGCCACTGGAGAGATGGCAGCCGTGAATTCTGGCGGTAAAAAGAGGGTCCTTCCCGCCTGGATGACAGCCCAGGCGGCTGAGAAGAGAACGGTGCCAGCGAAGAGGAGAATGGCAGCAGTGCCGGTGGCGGCATCCAGGTGGGACGTCCAGCCAGGGGCCTCCTTCGGAATCGAGAGGAGCAGGGGTAGAGGGATTTGGGGACAGTGGGGGTGGGGAGTGGCGTCACAGTTGCTGGGCCGGGTCTTCCAGTGTTGGGGTGTCAGTCCACAGACAGCGCTTCAGCTTTTATGAGGCGCACAGGCTGTGTGCGGGAGGCAGTGAGCTGTCCCCTCACCTACAGGTGCCATAGCCCCTGTTGGTGACTCTCCACTGTCAGGCCCTCCTTTGTCTCCCCCCAGAGAGAGGCTCCCTTTCTCAGGGTTACACACATTAGCCAGGTTCTCACACCACTTCTCCAAAATGCCAATGCGACAAAAATGGTGACCATCCGGTGGGCAGGATGTGTAGACCAGGTGGTCCAGTTTTCCTGCTGGCGCAGATTTCCAGGGACAGACAGAGGAGCAGCAAATTGCTGGGCCCTCATGAAAGCAGAGGCTGTGGGGCGGGCCAGCTGAACGATGGTAACTGTGGGGTCGTCAGGCTCCCGGGGAGGGGTCATCCCTGCACTCTCCTGACGGGGTGCCTGCAGCTCGGTGCTCCCCCTCGGGCTCTTCCTTTGCTAAGGTTTCTTCGTTGACCAGCCTCCCTCTCTGATTGTCGCAGCCCTTCTGTTCAGCATTCATGCAGTCAGCTAGGTTCCACGTAGGGCTCGGCCTCGTGATCTGTCTGCTCTGCTCGCATCCAGTGTGGTGTGGCAGCGGCTCTCAGGTGCAGCCATCATGCCCTGTGTCCAGATCCCTGCGGGCGCTGACAGTGGGGGAGACGCCGCCACTATCGCCCCCATGCCAGCCACTGGTCACAAGGATGAGGAAGTCCTGTTGGTGCCGCTCTGAGAGTCCGGGGACGTGACACTCTTTCTCTTCTTCCCCGTGAGGCCTGATGGCCATCTGACCCCATCCGCAGCCTCACACCTTTCTTTCAGACTTCCTGCAGTGAAGACTGTGTACTGCATGAGTGAAGCTGAACTCGTAGAGGTTGCTCTGGGCGTCCTGATTGAGGTAAGGTCAGGCGTGTCTGTCCTTACTCGTAGGACCATAAACTCTTTACAGGCAGAGACTAGACTGTGCCCTTGCTTAATGTTGGTAGAAGAGACACCCTGTGTTTTCAGGCAGCCTTGGGGAGGCCTCTCATCTGCCCGCCCTTCTCCCACCCTCCCCTTGTCCCCCAAGGCTCTCAGGCCGCACTCCCCTGGCCTCTCCTCCTGTGAGTGTGCCCCGACCGAGCATTTGGGGCTGGATGCCTGGGGAGGGGTGGCTGGGAGAGGGAGAGCAGCCCTCTGTGTTGGGGTGACTGTGCTAGCGTGGGTGTGGAGGGGACAGGAAGTCTGCTGTGTTCTCTGAAGGGTCTTTTGGGTGACATGACTGCTTACCACTGTACATCTTAGCAGAATGCCCCTGGAGCCTCCTGGCTTCCTAAGTGCATAGTCATCGTAGCACCTTAGAGTTGTGTAATGTGCTGTATAGGTAACCAGGTGGTTTTATATATTACCATCTCATTTAACCCTTGCGGTAATCCAGTAATCCCCATTTACAGATGGAAGAATTTGAGATTTGGGGTCCTTCCCTTAGTTACATAGCCAGTAAGTGACAGCTCAAGTGCTAGATCCAGTGCTCCTTTCATTCTGTCACTCTGCCTTTCCAAATAAGTTTTTTTCCATTTAGTTTTCTGCACAGGTAACCCTCAGGCCCCTGCCGCCTTCTCTCCTGGGTTGGCCTTTATAGCACTGTGGGCAGGTGGTAGATGGGGTGGCAGGAGGGTGACCCATGCTGGCCTACTCCGCCCAAAGCCAAACCAGCATGTTAGGAAAATAAAATACATGTCTTTTGCCTGCCATTTCTTCTACTTCACAGAGCCGAAAACAGGAAAAGGCCTTGGAGCGGCTGCCCCTGGCAGGTGCTGATAAGCCGGAGCTCTCAGCGTCACTGTCACCGAGTTCACAGAGTTCTCCTGGGAGTGGAAGTGAGGACGAGGACAATAGGAAAGACGCCCCGCCCCTAGGCCTCAGCCCTTGTCAGGAGTCGGCGGGTTCTGACTTGGCCTGCCCCAGAAGCCCTGAGGAAGACGAGGATGCGCTAAAATATGTCAGGGAGATATTTTTCAACTAAGGGACAGGCTTTCTTCCCAGAGCAGCTGAGGGAGACTGTGCTTTTGCTCTCTGCCTGGGACTGCTCTCAGCTCCGCACCTGGGGATAGTCACCTTGCGGCGGATGCCTAGCACACTCGGCCTGGGGAGGTGAGGAATCAGTGAGCTGCCATTAGAATTCCTCTCCCAGCTCAGGGCGTCTGCAGTCCCCACTGTTTGTTGTATTCGGTTACTAGGCTCCAGGGACAATGAGATGGTGGTGGTCAAACTCACTGGGAACAAAGAATCATCTTAATAATTTTCAAAGGAAAAAAAACAGTATGGCTGCTGAATACACTAGAATGTCTCCATGTTCGTCAGCAGGCACAACCTCTCCCTAAGGAGGAAGCTGTTTTAAAAATAGTTTCCTTCACCAGACAATCACTCGTCCAGCCCTGAAGGCGTGCCCTGCTCTATCTGGGAGCCCGAGGCTCTCTGGGTACAGATGGTTACAAGCTCCTGCCAATCAGACAGGCCTCCTCCTCCAGCTGTGCCCTTCCTTCCACTTGGTCACCTTGGTCTTCATCCCTAGGCAGCCTTAAATCAAGAGTGGGTCAGGATGGCTGGCTGAGTGGCGCGTTGGTTAAGAGCTGGCTTGGGACGCCAGCGGCCCTGGTTTGGATCCCATATAGAGGGCCAGTGACACTGCCCTCTACAGCTAAGATGGTGAACAACAGCTCCACCTGGAGTTGGGCTGCTGTGAGTCCCCAGGCGGCATAGGTACAGCCCCTGCTGCAGTGGGCTGCCATAGGCTACGGGGAGTGGCCAGCAGCCGGTGTGAGCGGCTGGCAGGTGGTGTGACCTGCCAATAGCTGTGGTGAGCAACCATCCAGAGGCCGGCGACCGATCTGCCTCATCCGGGAAGAACACAATGATGATACCAACATGGGCCAGTGAAGCAATGTCCTCCACAACTAGACTGAAGAACAAAAGGACAGCAACTTGTCTGTTCCCCTTCCCTGATTCCCAAATAAAATCTTTAATTAAAAAAAACCAGTGGGACAGGACCCCAAAGGAGGCGCTCAGGACGAGATCACAGCTGCGTCCGTATTTCTGCCTCTTAATTCAGTGTGGCTCTTGACAGGCATACAATGAATTGACCGTTTTGCTGTACAGGTTTTCTAATACACAGGTGCTGAAAAAATACACAGAAGTCCCAATACACAGGTTGTGCTTGTATCCTTTCTGATTCTGGGCTGAGCAGTGCAGGGATGTGGCACCTTTCAGGCCTGCTCACCTTCCTCCCTGCCCAGGATTTGGTGTGTGCTCCCAGGTGTGACGCTAGGAATGATTTGCCCGCTGACTCCCCTGTGCTGTCTGGGTTCAGGTTCAGGGGCCTTATTCAGGGAACCTGCAAAGGTCACAAGTCCTGTCTTCAGCGACTCCCTTGAGGTCCCTCCTGGGCCTTTGGGAGTGGTGGGCCAGGAGGGGCTAATCTCGCCCATCAGGGACAGAGAGGGGCCGCTTGCTAACCAGGATCCCCAGGACACTGAGGTTCTGTTCCTCTCAGCAATCCCCATTTGTTGCCATCAACCTTCATTGGGTTTTGGTTTGGCACGTGGCTGTTCCTCCTGGAAATCTGGCCCGGTGATAGGAATATCCTTATCTCCTCATCCTGAGACTACTAAAGTAACAGTGGCTTGCTCAGAACAGTTAATTCAAGCAGGAATTCTCATGACAATGAGCTATGTGGTTTTAGGGTGTCTTTGGGAGCCTCAGAAGTCCCAAAGGACACCCCTACACTAAGAAGCTGCAGGTGTCCTGGCTATCCTTGCTGCCTAGCCTCCTTGGCACCGGGGTGCCCTACCCCTCTGTGGCGGGGCCTGTCTGCTAGAGCCTGAAATCAGCATTAGCTATGAAACAGGACAGCTGAGAAGAGACCAGCCCATGAATCCTCCGGCACCTTCTCTAAGCAGTGTTCAAAGGGAACCCTTGCTATCACACCATTAGACAAGGCCAGCTCTCAGCCTTCTTGTCCTTCCATACCTTCTGAGGGAATACAGCCATGGCCATAAGCAGGAGGAGGAGTAAGACCTGGGCAGTGCTCAGAGCCAGAAACCCAGAGCCCAGGAGGGACAGGCTGACCCACTTCCAGGCATGGGTGAGGAAGACGCCCAGGCCGCTGGCCAGCAGCATGGAGGCCATCGACAGGAAGCCCACCGCCAGCTGCCACTCGCCCTCGTTACTGTTGCACCAGGCCAGGAGGAGAGGCATGGGGGCAAAGAGGGCAAAGACGAGGGCCCCATATACGCAAAGCCTGGCCAGGGCCAGGCCGATCTGAGACACCCCCAGTTCCTCCAGCTCGGGGAACTGGTAGCAGTGGAGGGAGCCCGTGTCTTCACTCCATAGGCAGAAGTTGTAGAAGCCCAGCCTCAGGTGGGGCAAGTCGATGAGGTTGCCGGCCTTCCAGAGAAGAGAGTAGAACAGCAGGGAGATGACCATGGCCGTCAGGGTCAGGATGCCGACGAACAGCAGCTGGTCACCTCGCTTTGGCATTGGGATAATCATCTGTGATGATTTGCAGGGCCGCTCTCCCGGGTACCTGCGGGGAAGTCACACCAGTGAATGTCCAGCTGCCCCTCTCCTCTCTCTCTCTCTCCCAGTCCCTTCACAAGCTCATGGTCTCCATAAAAACCTGTGGGGAAATCCCATCCCCCTGCTCCCCACCCCCCACAAGAAATCTGAGGTCACCTATAGGCAAGACCCACTAGGTTGGTCATCAGTTGCCTCTCGGGGCTGAGTTCAGAGGAAAAGGCTCTGCCAGGCAGCCTCGAGTGACTGAAACATGCAGTGTCAACACCACAAGCCATTGGACACATCTGTGAGGGGGTTTCTCAGCTTCCTATTGAGGGTGGGTTTGCCTGTTGTTGGGGTCTAGAGAAGGATGAAGATGCTGAGAGCCCTGGGGACCCATCGTTCTCAGGGCAGCTGTCACTGGCACCACCTGGGGGCTGTTAAGAATGATCATCGCTGGGCCACAAACCAGTCAGACCAGAACTTCTGAGGCTGGGGCAGGCGCTGGTGCGTCCTAGGAGCTCTGTAGCTCATTCTGACATGAGCCAGGCCTGAGGCCCACTGCTAGACCGCTAGACCTGACCTGCCTGCTCTGGGAACTCGGGGTGAAGACGAACCCCCGCCTGGTGATGAAATCGCATCATTCCTTTTAAAACGACTGCAATATTTTTTCTCCCTGATAACAGCAGCAATATATGTTAATTATTAAAAAAAAATCTTAGAAAATATTTTTAAAAAGTAAAACTACATAAAAATAACCTTTATCTCGCACCATGTACGTAGAACCACTGCTAATGTTCCACCAATATTTGTGCTGATGTGTTTTTACATCATCATACCATTGAACATAATGCTTTGCTCATTGAATATTGTGAACATTTTTCAAAGCGGTTACATATTCTTCAAAAAACAGTGGCTGCATAATAATAGTTCATGTCATAGGTTTATCTATTACACTATTAGTAGACAAATTGTTTCCATTTTTCACCATTATAAGTGATCAAGGAGAGTAGTAAATATCCAAAAGTGCAATTATTAGGTCCAGGGTAGAAATAACTCTTCAGCGATTTTATTGCATATTGCCAAACTGATCTACAGAAAACTTGTTAACTAGTCCCTTGAGTTGTGTATAGCATATATCTCCCTCATCACTTTTGAAAAATCTTTTTTCACTATGTTTTTAATCAGAAGGACTTCTCCAAATGGGGCATTTAAAAAACAATAGTCTGCACAGTATACCTTTATAGTTAGAAAATTTCCAATATGGAACAGAACAGCCATTTACATCCTGAAGGTCCTAGGAACCCAGAGCTGCAAGCCTCATGAGATGCAAGGAGATGGGGCCAACATGCCCAGTGGCAGCCAGGAGTGCCAGCGGGCTGTCCATCCGTGCAGTGAGTGGTGGCCATTGGTGGCCCTGCGGAGGGGCGCCAAGAAGCACACAGCCCTGGAGATCAAAGTCTGAAGGGACCCCTAGGAAGGACAGCCCCTCCCCCTTCCTGAAGCTAAGGGGGTGTGGGGGGGGTGTCTTTCTGACCACAGCCCACATCTGTTTCAAAAAGGGACCAAATGGAAAAAGAAAACCTTGTATGAGAGAAACAGGATGTGGGACAGGCCCAGGGGGAGAGGGTGGCATCTTAGGTCATACGGGTTGCCGTCACACAATGCAGCACACGGGGTGGCTCTGATGTCGCCAAAAGCTAGAATACATGCTCCCACGAAGCTGTGATCTCTCCGAGAACAGTTTGCATCTATTTATCACCAGAATGGTGTTAGATAGACAGGAGGAGCTCTTTTCAAAAAAATAGAATGTATGTAAATGCCGCGTAGTATCCTTTAGCTATTTCACGTACGTATTTTTTTTTTTTTTTTTGAGGGCAGTGTCACTGGCCCTCACATGTGAGACCCGAACCGGGGCCGCCGGCCTCCCAAGCCAGCGCTCAACTCGGCCGGCCCACACGTACATATTTTAATATGTAGGTGTCTTAAGACACCTCCTTGAGTTGAGGGGCCATGTTTTGTGTCTCACACACGCAGCACAAATGCTGGGATGGCTCCTCTTTGCTTCCTACTGGAAATAGGGACAGATTTCAGGAACTCGTGGACGGAGGTGGGAGGCTAGTCCTAGCTTCTTTTCCTAAACGTATCACAGTGACAGTATATGGATAGTTGGTTGAAAAATCGCCTGACACTTTGCTGTCCTAAGGGCTTACTCTGTTTGTTTGTTTTTTGGCTTCTAACCATCCCAGTGATCAATCACAATGAGCCTTTTAATCGCCTTTAATGATAAGCCCGGGCTCCCTTCACAGGGCACAAGGGGAGACTGCTGAGTCAGTGTTAGGTGAATTTTTCCTGTTTATAATAAAGTAATACATGCTGATTTTAGAAGTGGAGGAGGAAACACTAAAAATTTTCTATGACTTCAGGTCGTAGAAAGAACAACTCTATAATGTTTTACATAGCCGGGGAGGGATCACATAAATATATATATGTTTGTATTCCACTTTGTAAACGTCGTGACAGTGTGGCTATTACTCTAGGTCACTAGATATGTCTCCCAAACAGTACTTTTAATGACCGCATAGAGCAGTCTCACCATTTATAGTTTTTATATGTTTTATGACATTACTTTGTAATATTATAAAAAATGCTCTGGTGAATATGTTTGTGAATCAATTTATCTATCCTTTGTGAACAAAAAAGGGGCTATGCAATAAACTTGACAAGCTCAGGGGGCCACACAGCAGGCCTGATGAGCCTCATGACGGAAAGGAACCACGCAGGGTGGTCTGATCACGAATCCCTAACTGGGCAGGTGGAAGTGGGCGGTCACATCCCAGTTCCCCCGCTTCCTTTGCCAAAGTCAGTCTTTACCCTCAGTGAGCCCCATCCACTGGTCTCAGGCATCCAGGACCACGTAGCTTTGCCATGTCAGAGTTATTTCCTTTTCCAGACCCCTGGAAGGCACAACCACCAGCACGAGGGCACGGATCACAGAGCCCCGCATTGTTACCTTGTTGTCCCCGTACCATCTCTACGTGCTGCAAATGTTAACTATTAACTATCCTGTACCCACCAATGTAAAGGAAGCATGTTTCTCCATTGGGCCTTTTATCCAATTCTAGAGATTTCCCTGCTTTGTTTCCTCCCACTGCCTTAATCTGCCACCAGTGGATTTCATGTAACCCTCCTTCACCTCCTCCTTTGATTCTCATGTATAAAACAAGCTGCAAAACTGCTGTTCTCCTGAGCATTTGAGATCTTGGCAGACGTTTTCAGTTTGGTTCAAATAAACTCATAAAAATTCTCTACAGGTTTGGATGTTTCTTACATTGACATCTTCCACCAGCAATGAAAAAGTGTGCTTATCTCATCCTCCCCAGTGTTGAATATTCTCAAGGCTTTTCATCTTCTATAATGACAAATGCCATACCATTTGCTACTATTCTTCTTTAATGAGTACAACTTAGTATTTTTCAAGTGTTTGTTAACCTATATATTTTTTTCTCTTGTGAAGTGCTACCTGTTTGTGCTTTTTATTATCATTTTGAGCTTTAGTTTTTGTGTCTGGGCGAGCCCCTTTATAAATAAAGACTGTTAGCCTTTTGCTGTCACAATTGTCATAATAAAGCATAATCTTTTTGTTGAATTAGGGCCTCTGGACCAAGATGCAAATTTATTTTTAAAATCAACATGTTCAGGCTTGGCCATTGTTATTTAAGAGTCCCAGGGGAAGCAAATTTCGAGTTCAGGGAACAAGGAAAACATTCTCAGACGACTCATTTGAGGCAGCAGTTTTTTGGATTTGTTTTTGTTTTTAGTTTAAACATCTCTAAAATTTTCACACTAACGTGATGGTGGCTGAAAGACACACAAATGTCGCATCCTGTTTGGAATGTTGATCTTGTTAGTTTCATATTTAAAAAGTGAACCGTTCATGAAGTTGTGTCTGAGGGAGGATTGAAATTCTGGCAGACGGTGGCATTGAAAACTCCCTCTAGCTGTCCACATGCTGGGTAGCAGGGCCTCAGGCTATCTAGGCCCAGAGTCCAGGACCCCCAGCCGGCAGGCAACAAACTTGTATTCCTGGCCTGTCTCTGAGGAGAAATTCCTGGCTTGTACAGAACTGCTCCTTGAATATAAGGAACACTTGAGAAGGGCTGAGTGAGCAGGAAGGCTGTTTCTTGGCCCTGAACACTTGTTTGTTTTCTGAGGTTGGGCACAGGACTGCTTGAATCACAGAATCAAAATGAACTTTCCAAACAGCCCCTAGTGTCTTTACATAGTACATTTTCATCGTATCCCGATATTTGAGATCCCCACAAAACTCCCTTCTCCTCTACTTTGTCTTATACAAAAATAAAAAAAATAAAAATAAAAAAAACAGAGAAGAAAAAGAAAAAAACAAACCCCAAAAACCTTCTTATGTTTTTTTCCAATTCGTTCTTCCTGCCTGACCGTCTAATGATATTCAATAACTGGACTATATGTTATAGCTGGGCTTAGTCTCCTGACATTTACCTGATTCACACTATCTGCATGTCTTTGTCACAGACTATGCCCCCAAGGCCAACCTCATAGAGCATGCCTGCACCAGCTTTCATATCAGATGACTATGTATCTGCCACCAGTGGAATTCTATGACATTCTTTAAGTGTTTAATAAGCCCTTATAGTTTGCCCAGCAGAGAGGAATGCAAGTGCCAATAGAGACTGTCCCCTTCAGTTAGAGGACCCTTTCTAGGAGGTTGGTGACTAGAATTCCTCCATCAGGGAATAATACCATATGCTCTACCCGGCAGGTGTGTGTATATTCTAGAGCTTGCTACCAAGGATGACTCTTGCTACTAACAGAGAAAAACCCTTGCTTTCACGGAGTTTACATTCTATGGGGCGGGGGGCTTCATGAGGGCAAGGATTTTTGTCTGTTACTCATTTTTATGTATCTATGGTTGACCAGCAATCTCTCTGTCTATCATCTATCTATCTATCATTATCTCACTATCATCTACCAAAACTCTACCTTTTACGGTTAGATCCCCAATTCTCAGGACTAACTAGCACATAGTAGGCACTCAACAAATATTTCTTGAATGACACATAAATGATTGAATGAGCACCAGCAATGGCACATAGAGCTTCTCTTAAACTCCACTCTGTTTATTTTTTTGACCTGGATCCCTCTCTCTTTAATTTTTTTTCTTCCCATTTCCTAAATGTTAAGTTTTCCACAAGTTTCTCCTCTCCTTCTCAGATATGTCATCTAAGCCTACAGCTTCATGAGTTGAACACTTTGAGATCACTTGAGAGGATGTACACTAGATGTGGTGACAGCTGAGGTTGAGGGGCAACAGCCCCCTCCTGACCTCGCACCACCTGGAGCAGTCATTACCGTGAGCTTGAGGACTGCCGGCTAGAACTTAGATGTTATAATTTTGTTGCTGTCAGACATTACACATTTTGCAAATATTGAAGAACAGAGGCTTGAAAGAAAAAGCAGGTAGGTTACTGGGTTGTTAGCATTTGCAAATTCACCTCCTGGCCTTTCTTTTTTATTAATGATTTAAGAAAGCTATATGGCAGATCCAGACAAGATAGTGAAATAGGCAAATGCTGTGCTTACCTCCTTTCACAACCATATCAAAATTTCAGCGAAACTACAGAACAACCGTCATTGAGAATCTCCTGAAGTCTAGCTGAACCAAAGCTCCACAACTAAGGACATACAGAAAAAACTTTGAGAGTGGTAGAAGGGGCAGAGATGTGGAACGGGCTGGTTCCAGACCTGCATGTGGCCATTAAAAATTGGGATGGATTTCTCAGCTGTGGAGGTCCCACTCCCCCACCCGCCGGAGGAGCGAGGGATCCCAGCCTCACACCTGGCTTCCCAGCCCAGGATTCCGTGCCAGGAAGAGGAGTCCTCACAACTTTTGGCTGCAAAAACCAG